>JAJTUE010000001.1:2891302-4331610 GCA_036971405.1 Orbilia quercus | reverse complement strand
GAACTTAAAACTATTATGCATACTTATAAAATATAAAAAATATACTTATAAAAAAAAAAAAATTTTTATAGTATTCAGATTATAAAAATCTTACCTTTTTCCTATTTATAAAAAAACTTAGCTAATAAATACAATATTAAGAAACCTTTAGTAAATATAATATAAAAATTATTTATTATAAAAGAAAAAATAATATTTTAGCTAATATTATCAATAAATAACCCAACTTAATTAAAAAATATATAGTTAAATAAAAAAGCTATCATTACAAAACAATTCTATAAAGATATCACTATTAATTAATTATTAAATATTACCTTACATAAATAACATATTTATAAAGAAACTAAAATAAAGTTATAAAAACCATCCTATAATTTAATAAATCTTAGGTAATAATCTTAATTAACCTGATTATTTTATAATCAAAAAAGAATCAGTTTATTTAAAGAATTATACTATATTTTAATAAAAAATTTATAAAATTAACTTATTAAATAATACTATAATATTCTTACCTATAAATATTTAAGAGCAGAATAAACCCAAGAATTTATCATAAAAATATACTTCTAGCCCTAAATATAATAATATATAAAAGATTATATTAAAATTTATAATATATATCTATATAACAAGCTTACCTAACACCTCTTTTATAGCAAAATATAATTATTGTTACACTTCCTTCTATACCACTAAGGCTAGCTGGTATATCTAGAACTCGTTGTGTTTGACTTCCACGTCTAACTCCTTTTATCCTAAGATAACTTTATTCTCGGATGTAGAAATATATCGTCGCAGGTATTATAATAGAATAAGTAGAGTATATAACCAATAGTAGTATTACTTTAAGTATACTAGATATCTCTTTAAGTTGACCGATAAAGATTCCGAGTAAGAATAGGAATCCTTATCAGTCCTAACGATAGTCTTATATATATAATAATATCTTATATAAAAAGTAAGTGATCGTATATATCGTAAGGTCGTATATATGATAGGTACGATTATACGACGTTAACGGAGTCGCTTTATCGCTTCGCTAAGATATACGATTCTACGATTCGGTCACGTAATATGTGATGAAGATTAGATTCGGGGTAAATAAACTGATAAATATAGATCTATATAATAAAATATAGTAGTATAGAGAATAGTAGATAGCGTAAGTTAAGGTACAGGTATTTTGTATTATTAAGATTAGGAGTCTGTAATACTATTCCCTCCTTTTTTAGGATTAGGGTTTATATAGTTGTTAATCCTTTAAGGAGTGGTGTAAGGTTTAGTAAAGGAAATTTAATAATATAATTAGAAGTTATATAAAGGGTAGTATATAATTTAGGATTTTTAGAAAAGAGACTTAGACTTAAAAATATTTTTCGGATAAGAGGGGTATTTAATATATTTTCTAAAATTAATATAAATACTAACAGAAAAGTCAAAACGAAAGAAATCTTCTTATTTTTATTGTAGTTCTTGAGTAGATTGTATCGAGAAATTCGGTTTTTTTACTTCTATTTTTTACGAATATTATACTAGGAATAGCTATCTTTACGTTATTATATCAGGATATAAAGGATATTCTGTTTATACTCGAAATAAATAGAAAGGTTATCTAGCTAATTCTCGTAAGTTATATCTGTATTTCTTATATATACTTCTAACTAGCTATACGTAGTAGATTAGTTAAATCGTTAGTTAGAGAAGAAGAAGAAAGAATTAGAGTTAGTAGAAGATAAATAAGCCGGATTATAAGCTGAGTAGTCTAAACTTTAAGTTCGTTTTCTAAAAATATCGGCGAGAGTTATTCGGAAATACAAAGAGTTAAAATTATTAAAGTATAAATATCTAGAAGCAGTTATCTATAATTAGGAGTTATTAGATCAAGAGGAGGTAGAAGGGGATATTAAGATTATAAAGAATTTTAAATCTCGAAGTACTAAGGACGTAGTAGTCGCTAAGGAACTTAAGCGTCTTAGTAGGGAATTATTTAGCGATATCGTTTTTGTGTAATAGTTTATTCTCCTTCACTTTAATAGAAAAGGTTATATCCTTTCTATCGATATACTAGGTTTTCGATATAGTTCGGTTATATAGGGTTAGTAGTCCTTATAATAATATAGATTTTCTTAAATTTTTATATATAAAGAGGATTATAGAGTTCTATTTAGTAGGTTTCTCTTCTTTCTTCTTTATTATCTATTATACCTTCTATATATCTTTCTTATTCTTCTACTTAGTAGGAGTTATTAGTATCTGTAGTTAATACGATTCGTCGTACTAAGCGTTACGATAAACTTATAGGTTTATCTAAATAAAAGAGGTAGTCGGATATAGAAGAGAGATTACTAGAGCTAGAGTATACTCTTAATTAGGGGAGTTTCTGCGTATGTGATTTTATCACGCTAATATAGGTGATTCTGTTTTTCTGTTTTTATATTTTTTTTAAAGCTAATCTTTTATTAGGGTGATTTAGAGGTTGCTTCTAGCTTATTAGAGCTTCCGGGATCTTTTTTTTTTTTCGGAGTAGTATTTATCTTTTACTAGAGGAATTACTAAATAAGCTCGGGTGAGATATTTTCTTCCGTTATCTAGGAATCGTCCTAGGGTCTATATAGGAGTGATTATCTAATTAAGTATTCGTTATCTAAGTTAGGTCTATCTAGAATCTTTTTAACTTCGTACTTAGTATAATCTTTAAATTCTAATTCGTCGTCGTTAAGATCTTCTCTTAATCCTAGTAAAGCTTCTCTTAATCCTAGTAAAGCTAGTTCTAGGAGAGATATATAGAATACTAGGTAGATTTTTATAGGTCCGGGGATATCTAGTTTAAAAGTATTTAAGCTAAGTTTCTTTATAACTATAAAGGGTCTATATTTTTAGTAATCGAGTTTTTTACTAAGGCGTCCTTTTCTTTTAATATATTTAATAAATAGATATACTTTATCTCCTTCTTTTGAAAGTAGGGCTTATATATATTTTTTATTATAGTAAGAGCTATTCGTTCGGTAGCGAATTAAAGATCTTTTTAAAGATTTATATATAGATTCTTTATTTACTTAATATATAAGTTTACTTCCGGTACTATTTCTTTAAGTAAGATAGATAGTAGGATCGCGGTAGGGTTTTATCCTCTAAGTACTTTATAAGGTATATACTTAGTAGTAGAGTACTTTAATATATTATAGGTGAATTTAAAGCTTAGTAGTAATTTCGTCTAATTATTTTATATAATATTAAGAAAGTTGCGTAGCTATATTTTAATAGCTTGAATAACTCGTTCAGTAACTCTATTAATCTAGGTATATCCTTTAATAGCGATATTAAATTTAATTCTAGTTTAATTTCTAATTAAGTTCTAGAATTTACTAGAGAATAAAATATCTCTATTATAAATATATTTTATCTAGGTTCTATATTAGCTAAAAACTCGTTTATTATGGATATATTCGAGCTATTAAATTATCTATAATAAATTCTAGAGTTCTAGAACAACTACTTTACTAAATTTATAAATAATTACTAGAATTTTATTATATATAATATTCGTAAAAGGGTCTCTTAATTTTAATATTCCTTATATAAAATTATAAAATATAACTTAAAATAGTGCTGTAAGGGCGTTATATAGTTATATCTTATTATAGAGAAAGTATTAAATAAACTTATTACATAAATATATATTATAAGTTTTAATATAATTTTTTATATATTATTATATCTAAAGCTAGAAGTATATTTTTATAATAAATTCTTAAGTTTATTCTATTCCTAAATATCCGTAAGTAAAGATATTATAATATTATTTAATAAGTTAATTTTATAAAGTTTTTATTAGGATATAGTATAGATCTTTAAATAGAATAATTCCGTTTTCGATTATAAAATAATTAGATTAATTAGGGTTATTTACTAGGATTCGTTAAGTTATAGGATAATTTTTATAGCTTTATTTTAGTTCTTTTATAAATATATTATCTAGAATATATAAGATAATATTTAATAATTAATTAATAGTGATATTTTTATAAGGTTATCCTGTAAAAATAGTTTTTTTTATCTAGTTATATATTTTTAATTAAGTCAGATTATCTACTAATAGTATTAATTAAGGTGTTATCTTTTCCTTTATAATAGATAATTTTTATATTATATTTACTAAGGGTTTCCTAGTATCGTATTTATCGTCGGCTAAGTTCTTTAGGAAAAAAGTAAGATTTTTATAGTTTAAATAGATTATAAAAGGTTCTTTCCTTTATAGGTATATTTTTTATATTTTATAAGTGTGTACGATAACTATAAGTTCTTTATCGTATATAAGATATCGTAGCTCGGTAGTATCGAATTTATAGAATATAGGCGATAGGGTATTATTTATTATTAAGGTATAGTTAGTTTATATAAATTTTAAAAGCTATATTTAAGGCGTCAGTTTCTATTTTTACTAATAAATTAAGGTTATAAAATTTAAGTATAGAGGAATAATTTCTTAAGGGTATTAAAGGTTTATATTCGTGTTAGTATTATATCGAAGTTAAGTCTAATTTTCGTAAGTTCGGAAAATACTGAGGATATATAACTATACTTCTTAATAAAGTATCGGCAATAGTTATAGAGTCTTAAAAAGGATTGTACTTCTTTAATATTAGCAGGGATAGGTTAGTTTTAAATAGCTTTAATTTTCTTAGAGTCTATTTAAATTCTTTTCGTCGTAATAATAGCTCCTAGGAATTTATATTCGGTAACTTCGAATTCTGATTTTTCTAATTTAATTCGGAGATTATACTTATTAAGGGTACGGAGAATTTCGATAATATATCTTCTATATTCCGTAGAATTTTCGCTATAGATTAAGATATCGTCTAGGTAAATAACGTATATTTTATTAATATAATCTCGTAGTATGTAATTAATAAACGTTTAGAAGGCTAGTATATTTATAAGTTTAAAAGGTATTATTATATATTCGAATAATCTGTAGCGGTATTAGAAAGTTATTTTCTAGATATCTTTTAGTATAATTTATAGGGTATTAAATACGGCTATAATATTTAATTTATTATAAATTTGTACTCCTTATAGGTGATTAAAATATTTATCGATTCTTAGTGAGTTATTTTAGTTTTTAATAGTTATTTTATTAAGATTTTATAATTGATATACATTCGTAGTTTATTATTTTTTTTTAATATAAAGAGAATCGGGTAACTAGCGGGTAATCTAGATAATCTAATATAACTTTTTTTAAAGTTCTTCTTAATATATTCTCGTAAGTCCTCTAGTTCCTTTTAAATATAGGCGTATATTCCTATATATTTAGGTGTATAGTTATTTTTAAGAGGTATATAATATATAAATTCGTTAAGTTCGGGTAGTTTCGTATTATTAGGTTTATTCGATATATACTAAAGGTCGTTAGGTATTTAGTTAAGAAATTTATTAAATAATAGATTTTTCGTATAGATAAGTATTTTGTTTGTTACGAATACGCTTCCTTAGGTAGGTTTTTCCTAAGTTTTATATATTTTAGTGCTTATCGGTAGTTATATTATATAAACTCGATAGTTTTATTTTTAAAGCTGATAATAGGATCGTATTATTTTAGTTAATTATACTCTAAAATAAAATCGTCGTTTTTTAAATTAAAGATATCGACTATTCGGGTTTTAAGATATTTATTAATAAATAAAGTAATAGTAGATTAATATTAAACAATTCTAAGTAGGTCTCCTTCGAAGGCTATAACGTTATACGTTATTATCCTTCGTAAAATAGGTAGATTATATTTTTTAATATATTTTTCTAAGACGTAGGTTATTTCTACTCTACTATTAATAAAAGCTTAAAATAGGTTTCTATTAATAGTATAGGGGGTGTTAAAGTGTTAATTATCAGTTTTATTAAGAATTTTATTAGGTCCTTTCTTAATAAAGCTAGAGCCGGACTATTCGGAGTACGTCGTATTCTGAAGCTCTATTTATTTAAAGGTTCGTTAAGGTTGTTCCGTAGTATACGGTATATATTTTAGGTAACTTCTTTTTTTCTAGGTTCTAGGTATAGAACTTAAGTATATTTTAGGAAGGTAGTAGATAAGTTAGCGGTTTAAATAATATATAGTTTATTAGTTATTAAAATTTAAGCTAGTACTTTCTTAGGGAAAAGTTTAGTAAGTCTGTTGATCGTTAAAATATTCTTCGAGGGGGGTCGAACGATAGTTTACTATTATTATTCGTTTATAATCGTAGTTTATTCTTAGGTATACTATTCGTATATAGTAAGGTATCTTATATAGGTAGTATATTATAGTTATTTTCTATATATATAGTATTTCTTTAAACGGTTATATATAGTTCTATTAATAATTATTAATTTAGGTTCTAGGTTATCTAGTTTAGATTCGAGGTAGAATTAAAAATTATTTTAGTCTTGTATGAATTCTAATTTATAATAGGAGATAATTATTAAGTAGGTAGTTTATTAGTATAATTAATAAGTAGCTCTTCTAAATATACGTATATAAATCCTATTTAGGGAATTCCGTTATTATAATCTTCATAGATATAGTTATTATTAATAAAGTTGTAGTTTCTATAAAAATAAATATCAATATTATCTATAATTATTATTATATTATTCGTAAATAGAGGTATTAGAGTCTTCGTAATAGAAGAATCTATCTTTATATTTAGAGCAAGGGATATTTTCGTATTTATAAATGGTTAGGTCTTTACTAGTTATATCTTTTTCGGTATTTTCTTCCTTATAAGATTTTTTAGAGTCCGTTTTTCTAAGGCGTTTAGATAAGTAGATTTTTAGTAAGGGTAGATTTTAATTAAGGATAAAATAACTATAGGGGATTTCCCCGATCTTATATTCTTCTCGTAAATTTCTAAAAAAGTCTCGAATAAAATAGGTTTATTTTCTACTTATTAGTAGCTGGTGTACTTATATTTAGTAGTATTTATAGACATTTAGTTTAGCTGTAAGTCGTTAAGTAGTTTTTTCCGTATCTAATTTAGGGGGTATTTCTATATTAGTATCTTCGGATAAAGTATTAGTATCGGTAAGAGTATCCTTTATTCGTTCTAGAATAGACCCTATATTCGGGATACTATTCGTTCGTAGAGTGATAAGGGATCGAGGTATAATAGTAGTTCGAGTATTATTTTTTAGAGAAATTATTTAGAAATTATTAGTATTTCTTAAGTAAATTTTTATAAATTCTTTTTAAAGCTTCGTTAAGTTATCTATTTTCTTCCTACTCTTTTTTATTAAGATATAGGTATAGTAAGTATAATATTATATCTTCTAATATTAGATTATTAAGTTATTTTTATTATTCTTTTTCCGATAATTTATTATACTATTCTTTATTTTTCTCGTTTTTTTCCGGGTAAACTTTTATAGCGATTTGTATCTATTAGTTTAGTTCCTATTCTTATTTAAAATCTTTATATTCTTTATAGCTTCCGTAAGATTTAATATATTTATCGTATTCTTAGACGCTTTAGTTATTATTATTATATTATTCTAGAAAAGTAGTTCGAATATTTTTATTAAATAGTTTCCTAGATTAATAGTAATCTTATTTAAAATATCCTTCCTTTCTATATTAGTAATATATAAATTTATTAGATTTTAAGGAATAATTATATTAAGATTAGATAGTTATCTTACGGAAGTCAGTTTTCTTAGTAAGTTAACTTCAAATCTTACCTAGTTCTATTAGAGTAGATCTATAAATTATTTTTAAGATCTAAGTATTTCTATCCTTTCGTTATTACTTAAGAGGAATATAAAATCGGCTTAAGTTAATATAATTATTAGAAAAATTTAATTAAGAATTAGAATTTTATAGAGGTAGGAAGTTAATCTTTTTCGGGGTATTAGGTTTATTTTCTTTATATATCGCGTTATCTAATTCTATAATTAAAAACTAAATCTATCGATAAGTTATATCTTTATTAACTATAGTAAATTTGATGATCTTATCACGCTATTAGGTTTTAAATCTTTTCTTTATATAATAGAGGAGTTATAAGTCGTTGTAGTCAGCAAAAGCGGTATATTTATTAAAAAGTTAAAAGTAATTTCTAGTAGAGTTAGTTTATTTAAAAAATATATAGTTTTCGAAGTATTTCTTTAATCTTATTCTTATATCCGCATACGTTATATAAGAATCTAAGAAATTTATTAAAGTTAGTTAAATAGGGGGTGATATTTAAAAAAGGGCGGTTTTTAAGATTAATTAAGTTGTATTTATTCTTATACGTATTATAAAAGTTAAATATAGTTCTGTTTAAGAATATGATAGTAAATTGAACTTTATTGTTATTATTCTAAAATTACTCCTTTCTAAAATAAAACATATCGTAAAGTTATTGTCGAAATTAATTAAGTTTCTCCGGTACTTTAGAGAATCTAGTAGGGTTAGGGACCTTAATAGTTCTAACAAAGCGGGCTGTTTAATTAGTATTTTTAGTATTAAAAATATTATTATTATAACTATTAGAATCCTCTAAATCTTCGTTAGGATCTCTAGAATTTATTTAAGGTTATTTCCCTTTTCTATTTTTATAATTAGTTTTCTTTAGAGTATATTTAGAATATATCTAGCTAGTTATTCTAGCGTTTTTACTACTTTATTCGTTTATATTAACGTCGGCGTAGTATTAGGTTTTAGTAGCTATTTTATTTTTAATATCTTATAAAATCTGGGTAGCTTTTTTAAAATTTCTTAAATATCTATAATTATCTAGGATTTTATATATAATATCGATTTTTATTTTGTTATATTATTTAGGTTCTTTTATAACTTGGGTAGCCGAGTTAATATATAAGGTTTCTCTTTTATAGAAAATATCTCTTTCGTTTAAAAAAGTAGTAATTAGTTAAGCTAAAAAAGTAGAAGGATTAATACTTATTTTAAGAACTTCCGTAAATACTCGAGTATTTATATAGAACAGTAGTAATAATATAGATCCTTTAGTATATTAATTATATTATAAAGAGGTTCGCTTTTACTTTCTTCGTTTATTATCTCATATTCGGATATAATAAAGTTTTTAGGATTATAAGGGTTATCTAATATATAGTTTTTTATAAGTCTGAGTAGGATTAGTTAAAGTATTATACTTTTTTTTATACTACTAAGACTAACTAGTATATCTAGAACTTATTATATTTAATTTTTATATTTGACTCTTTTATTCTAAGATAATTTTATCCTCGGATATAGAAATATATTATTGTAGGTATTATAATAGAATAAGTAGAGTATATAATTAATAGTAGTATTATTTTAAGTATACTAGATATTTCTTTAAGTTAATTGATAAAGATTCCGAGTAAGAATAGGAATCCTTATCAGTCCTAATAATAGTCTTATATATATAATAGTGCCTTATATAAAAGGTAGATGATCGTATATATCGTAAGGTCGTATATATGATAGGTGCGATTATGCGACGTTAACGGAGTCGCTTTATCGCTTCACTAAAATATACGATTCTACGATTCGGTCACGTGATGTATGATAAGGATTAGATTCGGGGTAAATAAACTGATAAATATAGATCTATATAATAAAATATAGCAGTATAGAGAATAGTAGATAGCGTAAGTCAAGGTACAGGTACTTTGTGCTGTTAAGACTAGGAGTCTGTAACAATTATATAATACTTTTATAACACTATTTTAAGTTATATCTTATAATTTTATTTAAAAAATATTAAAATTAAAAAATCCCCTTACAAATACTATATATACTAAAATTTTAGTAATTATTTATAAATTAAATAAAATAATTATCCTAGAATCTTGGAATTTATTATAAATAATTCAATAACTTAAATATATTTGTAATAAGTAAATTTTTAGTTAATACAGTACTTAAATAAAATATATTTATTCTCTAGTAAATTCTGGAATTCAATCAAAAACCAAACTAAAACCAAATTTAATATTATTACTAAAAAATATACTTAGATTAACAGAATTACTAAATAAATTATTCAAATTATTGAAATATAATTATACAACTTTCTTAATATTATACAGAATAATCAAACAAAACTACTACTAAGCTTTAAATTCACTTATAATATATTAAACCATTTTACTACTAAATATATAAAGTACTTAGAAGATAGAACCTTACCACAATCCTACTACCTATCCTATCTAAAGAAATAGTACTAGAAGCAGATTTATCAAGCAAATAAAAAATCTATATACAAACTTTTAAAAAAATCTTTAATTCAATAAATAATTTACTACTATAATAAAAAATATATATAAATCCTATCTTAAAAAAAAAAAAAAAGATAAAGCATACCTGCTTACCAAATATATCAAAAAAAAAGAATACTTTAGCAAAAAACTTAATTACCAAAAACATAAACCTTTTACAATTATAAAAAAAACTCAGCCTAAATACCTTCAGACTGGATATCCCTAAACTTACTAAAATCCACTTAGTATTTTATATTTCTCTCTTAGAACCAGCTCTACTAGGATTAAGAAAAAAATCTTAATAATAATAAACTAAAATTTAAAAACCATATTAAATATAAAATCAAGAAAATTTCAAAAAAATCTAACTCAAATAATAAATACTTAATTAAATAACTACCCCTATATAAATCTCAGGATGATTCTTAAATAATAAAAGAAAATATCTTACCTGAGCTTATTTAGTAAGTCCTCTAATAAAAAATAAACACCATTTTAAAGAAAAGAGGAAGACCTCGGAAACTCTAGAAGCAACCTCTGAATCTACAAAAAGATCAGCCCCAAAAAAATAAAAAAAATAAAATAAAGAATATTAAAAAACAGAATTACTTATATTAGTATAATAAAATCATACATGTAGAAACTCCCCTAATTAAAAGCATATTCTAGCTTTAGTAACCCCTCCTCTATATCTAACTACTTTTTATATTCAGATAAACCTATAGGCTTATTATAATATTTAACACGATGAATTATACTAGCTATAGATACTAATAACTTTTACTAGAAGAATAAGGAAGATATATAGAAAGCATAATAAAGAAGAAAAAAGAGAAAATTTTTATCAAATAAAACTTTACAATCTTCTTTATATAAAATAAGAAATCTTTATTATAATATAAGGGCTACTAACCGTATGTAATTAAAATATATCAAAACTAAAATACTTTAATAAAAAGAGTATAATCTTTCTAATTAAAATAAAAAATAATATTATTATATAGAAATAATATTATTAAATAACTTCTTATTAAAATACTTAAATTTCTTAATAACCACTATATCCTTATTACCTTAAGACTCAGAACTTTTTTGCAATTTCAGTATTTATTTAATCAAGTAATTCTCTCTTATACACTATTATTTTTAAATATTTTATTTTAAAATAATAAAGTTTCTTATATTTATAAATAATCTTTACCTATAATTCAGTAACCTTTTGTTGTATTAAAATTTATTCTTTTTTAAGAAATTCCAACTCTTTTTCATATTCATTAAATTAATAATCTAAATATTTAATTAAAAAAAGTTAGCTAAAAACCACCCTGATAAATCAGAAATATCCATAAGAATTAGCTATATAGTCTTACTATTTATTATAAAAATAAATAGAATAGTTCTTATAATCTGATATAATTATATAAAAGTGATTATTTTTGTAGCAATATCTATAAGGATTAAGAATTAGAATATCAAAATTCTTTTTATAATTTGTAATTAATTTAAATATCTTTTTACTAGTATTTATATTTATTTAAAAGATATATTAATTATCTTGTTTTTAAAGAATATTTTTAAATTTAAGTTTTGAATACTATCTTAATTTGATTATTATCTTTTTATAACTTGTTATTTATCTTATTATATCATTTATAAACAGAAGTTCTATATAGAATAATAATCGTATTAAATACTAATTTTGTATATATAGTCTTATTTACTTTAAATTCAATTTCTATTTAAACCTTTATTCTATATAAAAAATCAAAATCTATATAGAATCCTATTATACAAACCTAATTCCTTTAAAAAAAAAACAAAAAAAGAATAGTATTACAGACTTCTAATCTTTATAGTATAAATATTTATACCTTATTTTATGCTATACTATTTTCAGTTTTAGACCTGCTACACCTTTATATATTACTTTAATATTTCTGTTTATAAGTTTACTTACCCTGATCTGAATCTTGTACAACAGCATATTATGTATTACATAATATAATTATGCAAATAAACTATATGCGAATATGCGGATATATAAGATATAAACATGCGAATATATAAATATGCGAATATATAAATATGCGAATATATAAATATGCGAATATATAAATATATGAATATTTTTTATTATACGAAGCATCCTTATATATATATATACTATCATTAAAACTGATGAGTATTCCTTATTCTTACTTGGAATCTATATCAGCTAATTTAAAAGATATTTAGTATATTTAAATATATATTTAATAATATACTAGTAATATTATTTTATATTAGTTACATATTCTATTTATTCTATTATAATATTAATAATATATTTCTATATTCGAGGATAAATATTATCTTAGGATAGAAGAGTTAGGCGTGGAAGTTAAATATAACGAGTTCTAGATATACCAGCTAGCCTTAGTGATATAGAAGTAAGTGTAATATATTATTAAAAAAAGTAGTTAATAATTTTTACCAGGTTTTTATAAAAATATATGAAAGTAAAGTGATTTTTAATTTTAAAATCCAATATTTTTTATTTAAAAAAATTATTTTTAAGCTTTCATCTATATTTGTTATTTATTAATATAAAATATATATAGATTTTATTATAATTATACTAGTTTTTACTAAACTGGATCCAATTTTTTTATTAAAAAACTTATTTATAGTTGATTATAAAATATTATTTATAATAAATTATTTAATTAACTTAAAGTTATCTTTATTTTTAAAAAGATACTAAGGATCTTCTTTTAATAGAGTAATATTCGGATCCTTGAAAATCTGTATACTTATAAACAATTAAATTAATTTTAGTATAAATATTCTTAATTTATTAAGCTATTAAGTACTAAAGACTTTTTTTATTTTATTATCTTATATAAAATTTATATTTGAATTTGTATCTTCAATAAAATTAATAATCAGCTAAATCAAGTCTTTAGTAAGTAAATTAAAATCTAAGATAATATTATTCTGAACTATTCCTAATAAAAATAAAGTATATTTTTATTTAAAATATTTTTTATATTATTTCCAGTTTTTAAACAGTATGTATAAATATATAAAATATTTAAATAGATTTATAAGCATTAGAATTAATTTTTTAAAAATAAAAATATTGTTTTAATCGGTATAATATATAGAGATTTAAATATAAAGTTAAAATAGAATTAGGTTAATTAAATAAATAAGATTTTAACAAATTAAAAATAATATTATATATATCTCAATTAATTAAAAAATTATATTAGCAATATTTAATCTTCTAAAAATTAAAACTAAAATATAAAAACATTTTAATAATTTTTAATATTTTAAAATAAATAATATTTTTACAGGTTTAAACAAAGCTACTAAGATATTTATTATACGGAAGTATTAAGAATAAATTATAAAATTATAAATATAACAAAAATCTTATATTTTATATAAATAAAGATTTAAATTTTGAAATTATATATTATTATTAATTTTTAATTTTTTTTATATAATATAAATTTATAATAAGGTATAATAGTATCTTTGAAATATTAATATTATTATTTATATAGAATCTTAATCTTAAGTTTATAATAGTATAAATATTTAGTAGTGTAATATAGTATTTATAAAATAATATATAGAAATCTTAATCTTTAGGAATTTTCTAACTTAAAATATATATGTATTTTTTTTTATAATTTTATAAAATGTATATTATTTTTAAAATTTTTATTTAAGATTTCATAAATTATTTATAGTATTATATAATAATCGTTAATAATTTTATTAAATTAATTATAAAATCTATTATTTGATTTATTTTTAAATTTTTTTTTAGTTTCTATACTTTCTAAAGATAGTAGATAATAATAAATCTTACATAATCTTATTTAAAATTTTATTTTAATTATAAAGAATTAACAAAATCTATTATTATTACACTTCCTTCTAAGGCTAGCTGGTATATCTAGAACTCGTTGTGTTTGACTTCCACGTCTGACTCCTTTATCCTAAGATAACTTTATCTTCGGATGTAGAAATATATCGTCGCAGATATTATAATAGAATAAGTAGAGTATATAACCGATAAAGTAGTGTTGTTTTTGAGTGTACTAAATATCTCTTTGAGTTGACCGATGAAGATTCTAAGTAAGAATGGAGAATCCTCATCAGTCCTAACAATAGTATATATATATAAGAGGCTTCATATAAAATAGATTGCTTATTATTCGTAGTTCGTTGCTTACGGTGAGCGTTGAGCGGTGAGTGTGAGTACTACTTATAGTTGCCTGCTTATTTATCTGGCGAGTATAGGGTGGTGAGTATTTTGTGTTGTGCGTCTAATTTGAATGGGAAATGCAGGAAGTGGAATATTATATATTTAAATAATTTATAATAATATTGGAAAATTATTTTCCAGATATTTTCTAGTATGACTTATAAGATATTAAATATAGTTATAATATCTAATTTATTATAAATTTACACCTTTTATAAGTGATTAAAATATTTATCTATTTTTAGTAGATTATTTAATTTTTAATAATCATTTCATTAAAATTTCTATATAGATTTATAGTTTACTATTCTTTTTTAATATAAAGAGGATTAAGTAGCCAGTAAGTGATCTGGATAGTCTGATATAATCTTTTCTAAGATTTTCCTTAATATATTCTTGTAAATTTTTTAATTTTTTCTGGATATAAATATATATTCTTATATATTTAGATATATAGTTATTTTTGAAATATATGCAGTATATAAATTTGTTAAATTTAGGTAATTTTATATTATCAGGTTTATTTAATATACTGTGATTGTTAGGTATCTAGCTAAAGAGTTTGTTAGTTAATTCTTTTAATTCTTTAGTATGTGTATGTAAGATTATTTATTTAATAGTTTTGCTATTTTTTATACAATAGTGAATTTTCTTTATAAATAAATATTCTGTTTGTTGTAAATATACTTCCTTAGGTTGGGTTTTCCTAAATTTTATATATTTTCATATTTATTAATAGTTATATTATGTAAACTTGATAATTTTGTTTTTGAAACTGATGATAAGGTCATGCTGTTTTAGCTAATTATACTTAGAGGTTAATAACTTCTTAAAAACACTTACTATAGTAGTAATTAATATTTTTATAATATCTTTTATTTTTTTATCCTATTACTATGAGACTTGTATATAGTTCTTATAAAATGATTAAAATCCTGGATAACCTGAAATAGTCTTTGATTAAAAGATTAATCTTTTTATACTTTTATAAAAATTATATAATTTAATTTATAAGATATTTTACTATACTGAGGTAAATATAATAGAGAATATCAAGTTTGTAGATATTATTAATAAGTATATTTATAAAAGTTTAAACTCTTTAATAGTACTTTCTGAATATAGTACTTTGATTATTATAAAATTATTAGATTCTAAATTATTACTAAATTATTTAATATATAATTAGTAATTTTATAAAAGATATTCAATAATTAAATTAAAGTTTTAAAAGGTTGTAATAATAGTATAAACTGGATATACTTTTGAAATAAGATTAAATAGATTAGTATATTCTATATAATTTATAATTTAATTATATAATTAAAAATAATATATTTGCTTATTTTTATCTTTATAAGGTCTGCATAAATTTTCAAGATATTTAATTAACAAGCTTAGAATTATATTAATTTATTTTTATATTTTAGAATTAAATATTTTTTTTTAGTAGGCTATAATATACTTTTCTTAGGCGGTATTAGGAGTAAAGCAAGTAGTATAAAAGTATAGTTAGAAAGATGGTTTTAAAAATTTGATATGATATTTTTAATTAAAAGATAGGCTAAGCCTTTTTATTTTTGGAGAAATTGGTAAAATGGATTATATTAGATGTGTAAAAGATCGGTATGATAGTGTGGCTAGCTGGTATAGTGCTTTGTTGTTTATATTACTAATTTATAGTTTATAACTTTATATATTATTTTTCTCTGGTTTTACTAAATTCTTTTTAGAGATAAAATGTATTTTATATATAAATAAATATTATTAGAAGAAATAACTAATGATTTTTATTAGGTTTCTATAAAAATATACGGAATTAGGGTGATTTTTGATTTTAAAGTTTAATATTTCTTATTTAAAAGAATTTATTTCTAGGTTTTTATTTATATTGGTTATTTGTTAGTATAAGGTATATATAGATTTTATTATTATTACATTTCCTTCTATACCACTAAAGCTAGCTAGTATATCCAAAACTTGTTGTATTTAACTTCCACATCTAATTCTCCTATCCTAAAATAATGTTTATCCTCGAATATAGAAATATATTGTTAATTAATATTTATAATAAAATAAATAAAATGTATAACTGATATAGAATAATATTGTTAGTATATTATTAAATATATATTCAAGTTAATTAATAAAAATTTTAAATAAGAATAGGGAATCCTTATTAATCTTAATAATAGTATATAATATATTTTATTCTTCAGAAAAAAATTTAGTAAAACTAGAGAAAAATAATATATAAAGTTATAAATTATAAATTAATAATATAAATAATAAGGTATTATACCAGCTAATTATACTATTATACCATTTTTTTGCATATCTGATATAATTTATTTTATTAATTTTTTTAAAAATAAAAAAACTTAGCTTATATATCTTTTAATTAGAAATATTAAATCAAGTTTTTGAAATTATTGTTTTTTAACTATACTTTTATATTATTTACTTTGCTTTTAATACTATTTAAGAAAAGTATATTACAGTTTACTAAAAAAAAAAGAATTTAACTTTAAAATATAAAAATTAGTTAATATAATTCTAAATCTATTAATTAAATATCTTGAAGATTTATTTATACTTTATAGAGATAAGAACAAGTGGATATGTTATTTTCAATTATATAACTAGATTATAGATTATGTGGAATATATTAATTTGTTTAATCTTATTCGAAAAATATGTCTAGTTTATACTATACTTATTATAATCTTTTAAAACTTTAATTCAATTGTTAAATAATTTCTATAAAACTATTAATTATGTATCAAATAATTTAGTAATAACTTAAAATCTAATAATTTTACAATAATCAAAGTACTATATTTAAAAGATATTATTAAAAAGCCTAAAACTTTTATAAATTTAAACATATTTATTAATAATATCTACAAACCTGATATTCTCCATTATATTTACCTCAGTATAATAAAATATCTTATAAATTAAATTATATAATTTTTATAAAAATATAAAAAGATTAATTTTTTTAATTAATACTAGAAAATTATATCAGGTTATCTAGGATTCTAATCATTTTATATACATAGATTTTATAATAGTAGGGTAAAAAAATAAAAAATATCATTAAGATATTAATTACTACTATAACAAGCACCCTTAAGAAGTTATCAACTTCTAAGTAACCTATATTTACTTAAATTATTTAATATATTAATATTTTTATTAATTTTGTTCTTTATATTATATATCTTTCCTATATAGATTAAACTTTTCAAAATATATAAAACTAGCTTCAAATATTCTATAATTTAAAAATTTTCTTTAAAAAATTTCAAAAAACAAAATCAAAGCTAAAAAAAACTGGAAGCTAAGACCAGATAGTTCAAATAAGGAAATAAAATAAGACTTTTAATAATAATAAACAAGGTAATATAAGACCCTAAATAATATATACCTATTTATAAAAGTATTAATTAAGCTTATAAAACATTTCAATTTTATTAAAATATATTTAATATTTTATTTTATATTGTTAATCTAGGATTTTAATTATTTAAATATTTGGTTTATAAAAATAAGAAAAGCTTTTTATAGTTCAAAAATGGGTGGAATATATCAAACTATAGGAATCATCAGGAAAAAAACACAACACCTTAAACCCGTAGGATAGAAGGCCTTTTATTTAGTTCTATCCTACCTATCCCGATAATATAAAAACACTATATTACGCATCTTACTAAACTTGTATAAATTATTTTAAAAATCATTTAAACTTCTTCTTCTTTTTTAAAATCAACCTTTATATCAGTATTACTATTATTTTTATAAGAATATATTTTGTTCTAAGTATTTAAGTTAATATAAATATTTAGTAAATAAAAATCAATCCTATATAATACTAGATAAATTAAATAAAGAATATCCTATATAAAATTATTCTACAATAGAATTAATGATTTTCTTTTGCAAAATTAACTAGTAAATGATTTTATAACTATATAAACTTGTAAAATATTTATATAATTCTTCTTACATATAACTTAAACTCTGTAACCAAAACTAATTAGAATATTTTATTATTAAAATATTATAAAAACTAAGTAATATTTTTAGTTAAATTATCATTCTATTTTTTAAATCTTTATATCTATTTGTATAAAACTTCTAGAAGATAATATAGTTATTTCAGGGCTTTTTACCTTACTAATCTAAAACAGCTGAAATAATATAATTCATAAAAATATCTCAAATCTGGAAATCTTTAATTAATACTATAAAAGTTTTATATATTTAAGTTCTGAAGCCTAAAAGGGCTATAGGATAAAAACTAAGTTTAAAAAAGGTTTCAGTAGCTAGTAAAATACTGAAATAAGCTTGCATATATAAAATCTGGGATCAGATAAGATTTTTATATTTTATTTAAAATCTTCTATTTTTTTTATACTATATAAATTTAAATATTCTTTTAAAATTATAAAAATCTAAAAAGTCTTTAGTTTTTAATTAAAATTTTATTTAAAACTTATTAAACTTAACTAAATTTTAATTAATATCGATATAAATATAAAATATATATTAAACTGATTTAATATATTCCCCCTATTTTTAAATTAATTAGTATAAAAGGCTTCTTTTATCTGTAAACTAAGTGTTTAAATAACCAAAATCCTGGATTAATAATATAAAATAAAATATTAAATATATTTTAATAAAATTGAAATGTTTTATAAGCTTAATTAATACTTTTATAAATAGGTATATATTATTTAGGGTCTTATATTACCTTGTTTATTATTATTAAAAGTCTTATTTTATTTCCTTATTTGAACTATCTGGTCTTAGCTTCCAGTTTTTTTTTAGCTTTGATTTTATTTTTTAAAATTTTCTAAAAATATTTTTCAAATTATAGAATATTTAAAACTGGTTTTATATATTTTAGAAAATTTAATCTATATAAGAAAGATATATAGTATCAAAAATAAAATTAATAAATATATTAATATATTAAATAACTTGAGTAAATATAAATTATTCAAAAACTAATAGCTTCTTAAAAATACTTACTATAATAGTAATTAATATCTTAATACTATTTTTTATTTTTTTACCCTACTATTATAAAATCTATGTATATAAAATGATTAGAATTTTGGATAACCTAATACAATTTTACAGCATTAATCAAAAAAATTAATCCTTTTATATTTTTGTAAAAATTATATAACTTAACTTATAAGATATTTTATTATGTTAAAGTAAATATAATAGAAAATATCAAATTTGTAAATATTACTAATAAGTATATTCAAATTTGTAAAAATTCTAAACTCTTTAATAATACCTTCCAAACATAATATTTCAATTGCTATAAAGTCATTAAATTCTAAACTATCATTAAATCATTTAATATATAATTAATAATTCCGCAGAAAATATTCAACAGTTAAATTAAAATCTTAAAAAATTATAATAAGTACAGTACAAACTGGATATACTTTTAAAATAAGATTAAATAAATTAATATATTCCATATAATTTATAATCTAATTATATAACCAAAAATAATATATCCACTTGTTCTTATCTTTATAAAGTATAAATAAGTTATTATAATACTTAATTAATAAGCTTAAAATTATACTAATTAATTTTTATATTTTAAAATTTTTTTTTTTTTTTTAACAAACCGTAATATACTCTTTTTAAACAGTATCAAGAGCAGAGTAAATAATATAAAAATAGTTTTAAAAAAATAGTTTTAAAAACTTAATTTGATATTTCTAATTAAAAAATATATAGGCTAAGTTTTTTATCTCTAAAGAAATTAGTAAAATAAAGTATATCAGATATACAAAAAATCGGTATAATAATATAGCTAGTTAATATAATACCCTACTATTCATACTACTAATTTGTAGTTTATAATTCTATATATTAATTTTCTCCAATTTCTCTTTCTAAAAAACAAAATACGTACAAATAAACATTACCAAAAAAAAAATTAACAACTTTTATCAGATCTCTATAAAAAAATATACGGAACCAAAGTAATTTTCAATTTTAAAATCTAATACTCTTTATTCAAAATTTTTTATTTTCAAGCTTTTATCTATATTTACTATTTATTAACATAAAATATATACAAATTTTATTATAACTATACTAACTCCTACTAAATTGGATCTGATTCTTTTATTAAAGAATTTACTTATAACTAATTATAAAATATTATTTATAAGAAATTATTTAATTATCTTAAGATTATTTTTATTTTTAAAAGATATTAAAAATCTTCTTTTAATAAAGTAATATTCAGATTTTTGAAAATCTTATATACTATTTGCACAGATATAAACAATTGAATTAACTTTAATATAAATATTTTTAATTTATTAAATTACTAGATACTAAAAGCTTTTTTTATTTTATTATTTTATATAAAATTTATATCTGAATTTGTATTTTTGACAAGATTAATAATTAGCTAAATCAAGTCTTTAGTAGGTAAATTAAAATCTAAGATAACACTATTTTAAATCATTTTTAATAAAAGTAGAGTATATTCTTATTTAAAATATTTTTTTTATTACTTCTAATTTTTAAATAGTATGTGTAAGTATATAAAATATTTAAATAAATTTATAAATATTAGAATTAGCTTTTTTAAAGATGAAAATATTGTTTTAATTGATATAGTATATAGAGATCTAAATATAAAATTAAAATAAAGTTAGATTGGCTAAATAAGCAAGATTTTAATAAATTGAAAATAGTATTATATATATCCTGATTAGTTAAAAAACTATATTAGCAATACTTAATCTTCTAAAAATTAAGGCTAAAATATAGAAATTATTTAATAATTCTCAATATCTTAAAATAAATAGTTATAGTATTTCCATGGGTTTAAATAAGGCTATTAAGATATTTATTGTGTAAAAGTATTAAAAATAAAATATAAAATTATAAATATCATAAGAATCCTATATTTTATGTAAATAAAGATTTAAATTTTAAAATTATATATTATTATTAATTTTTATTCTTTTTATATTATATAAATTTATAATAGGGTATAATAGTACTTTTGAAATATATTATTATTTATATAGAACTTTAATCTTGAGTTTATAGTAGTGTAAGTATTTAGTAGCGTAATATAGTATTTATGAAATAATATATAGAAATCTTAATTTTTAGGAATTTTTTAGCTTAAAACCTCTATTTCTTTTTTATAATTTTATAAAATATGTGCTATTTTTAAAGTTTTAATTTAAAATTTTATAAATTACTTAGAGTATTATATAATAATCTTTAATAATTTTATTAAATTAATTATGAAATTTATTGTTTTGTTTATTTTTAAATCCCCTTTTAGTTTTTATATTTTCTAAAAATAAATCTTGTGTTACAGACCCCTGGTCTTCACAGCACAACCACCTGTACCTTGCTTTACGCTACATCATTCCCAGTTCTTCCTTACTAATATCCTATAAACAGTTATCCCTGTATTCCTACTAGTTACCCTGTTTCCATACGCACCTACGTATCACGTGATGCGACATGCGATCCACGACATGCGATATGCGATCCATGCGACGATGCGATCTATGACATGCGACATGCGATCCATGCGACATGCGATCTACGACATGCGACATGCGATCATTACTATTTGTATAAAGCATCATTATGTATATAAGACTATCGTTAGGACTGATGAAGTATTCTTATTCTTCATCGGTCAACTCAAAGAGATATCTAGTATACTGAAAGCAATACTACTATCGGTTACATACTCTACTTATTCTATCATAACACCTACGACGATACATTTCTACATCCGAGGATAAAGTTATCTTAGGATAAAGGAGTCAGACGTGGAAGTCAAACACAACGAGTTCTAGATATACCAGCTAGCCTTAGTGGTATAGAAGGAAGTGTAACACTGGGGTTCTAAATAAAATCTATATTTTAAATTTTTTAAATAAGTGTATAAATATATATAAAGATTTAAAAAGCTAGAATAGAATTAATAAAATATATACTTAAATCAATATATTTTTTTTTATATTATTAAGATAGTTGCCAGCTGGAATACTAATTTAATATAATAATTTTAGTAATAATATTTATTAAATAAAAATTAAAAGTACTAAAAACCTTAAATAAGATTATATAACTTACAAAGATATTAATTAATACTCTAGAAATTCTAGATATTAAGGATTTATTATTTTTAAAACTAAAAAAAGAATTTAAAATTAAAGCTATAAATACTATAATACTTGAAAAATTTAATATAATTCCTTTAAAAATTTAATATTTTCTTAATCTATCCTATTCTCCTCTTCAATTAACTGATACAGAAGGCGATTATATATTATAATTTCAATTTTTCCCTTTTTTTTCAGTTTTCTTGTATATAATTTTGGAAAATTTGTATAATACCTTTATAATTTAAAATTAATTTTAAAAAATTATTAGATATTCATTTATTATGTAATACTATATAACTACCTATGAATATATAATAAACTAGATGGATTCACTTTTTTTTAAGATGGAGTGACTTCTTTAACATAGAACAGTCTTTTTATGAAGTTAAGGTTTTTTAGGACTTATCTAACTATATTATTATCTAGGATGGGTTTTAAGGGTGTTAAGAGAATGTATTTTTTTTCCTGATGCACTGTACTAAATTGGTCTTTTTTTCATAGTTGAGCACATATATTTTATCGTTATAATTTTGTCCAAATTTTTTAGTAAAAAAACAGTAATATTGCTAGCTAGAGTGCTTTTTAAAAATCGGGCTCTCCTTCGCAGTCGGGCCTTCAATACATGGCAGTAATTCGAGAAAGTTGCTGCCAGACCACACCTCTTTGTTATATGGTTTCGTTACGAGACTACCTTCCCTCCTCCCTTTAGAGTCGAGCACCTCAATCTTGACGTATACCCCCCGGTATTCATCTGCAGTACTCAAGTATTTCCTGTGTAAAACCTGAAATCTCTCTTGTGTAATATTAAATTTCAAATTACTGATATAATCTGCAGTGTTTAGGGCCATGGATGAGACCACTGCACACAACCAAGTTGCAAGCCTTGAAACGATTGACCCTATTCTCCGCGCGCATATATACGGCCTTGTCTCTGCGGTAAATGGCTTTCGGGGGATCTTTGTTCCAAATGGACGGTTTATGACAATGGTCTGACCTATACTATAGTTAGGTGGACCGTCACCAGATGACGCGGATATCTACTTGCTTGGTGACGATGTTATCGGCTGCCTTCGGGACATCAAGCGGTGGCTCAAAGGCTATGATGGAAAACTCAACAGATTAGATGTTGCGCGCTGTCTTTCTGAGACCAACGTAGTTGCTGGAGATCTTCTCGAGATATTATCTCACTCGCTGTTGAAGAGCGATGGGCTTTCTAATAATCCAAACAAGATCGGACTGGCGTGCGGTAAGTTGCAGATATACCTTTGCGCAGTTGCATCATTCTAATACTTTGCCTAACTACCTAGTTGAATTGCTTGTGCCACTTACATGGTCGTTAAAAAAGACAGAATTGTCCATGACTTTGAATCACCATCGTCACCTCCCCGTTTTAGGCCGCTCTCAAGTTTATTACAAGCAAGCTATCTTGACTCATCGTTCAAAATCGATACTTAAAGCATGCTGTATTAACGCATTGCCTTCCATGGCGACGCCCCCACAGGAACGAACCCCCAGAGACGAAGGCATTATTCGAATAGTTCTTTACTTTATTCGGAACCTCTTACAAATCGGGTGCAGTCAAGATGAAAGTGATGATGTCCAAGAGGATGTCTCGAAAAGCTCTACTCTCGAAGCTTTCGATGCCCAGGGTGTTTTTAGCCTCCTAGTTTCAATTACATCGGGTGTACCGGAGTTATTTGAGCAATATGACGTGGTCATTCTAGAAATATTATTCCATATACTTCAGGGGGTTTCGCTAGATCAACTTATACCGCCCTTGTCAGGACCCTCGGTTTCATCAACTCTAGACCCTCTCTCTAGAAAGCTTATCGAGGAGGGCTCTAGAGGCAAAGCTGCTGTACAATCGCGACACAACCGCTTTGGAACCACCGTGGTTTTACAGAAGCAGGTCAGTCAGCTGGTTTTTTAATTTAGAGCATAGTAGTATGCAATTGCACTACTAATCAATATTTAGAACGGGCAAAAGGCCGTGTTATCCGGGGCCGGGGCCCTGCTTACTGAGGAGTATGGACTTCGAAGGCTTGACGCCACGAAAAAGTGGCGAAAACCACAGATTGCAACCAAAACAAATTCTGGCTTTGTGGGTACATACCTACCTAATACTACATAATTTTTAACTTCGAAACCTGGGCTAATAAATACTTAGCCCGAACGTACCACTAACCTGAGCCATTCTGCTCGGGCTATCCTGCGGAATTTTGTCAACCAGATTCTTGAATCGGGCTTCAACTGTTCGTAGCAATACTCTTGACCTGGGTCGCCACGGCCGCTAGCTTACTCTAAACTACCAAGCTCTTTTCCAGAGTGTTAGGAAAGCAATTGAGCGAGATTCCGAAAGAGTCGTAGCTACAGTACATTCTACTCAGTTGTTTTATGTCGGTAGTTTTATGATGCGATATGGAAAAGCCCTGAAGCAAACTAGTGGAGACACAACCGAATCAAATATATTCGAATTCTCTGATTTATCATCGCTACTACACGGCGAAACTTTCATAATACTATTTCGGCACATACATGAAGGTCTTGAGTTTAAAGTAAGAGTACCGCTTCTTAGCCTTACGGTCCTTCGATTCTCTAACAACCGCAACCTTAGTCATGGGGGGATGTACATATTGGCTGTCTTTATCTCACGCAACTTGTAAGTGCGATATCTCCCGAGTCACAGGCTATCGAAAATGTCAAGCGTGTTTTTATCTTTTTGTCTATCGTATATTGATTCCGTACTATCTAGCTCCTCATGGTCTCTGAAATGATTCAATCGGTAAATATACAGGAAAAATCAGTCGCGGAGAATATTCTGAGCAAGCTATTCTACGAGGAAACCCTCCAAGATCTGTTAGTTGCTGCTCTTAGGTCTGGAGAAAGACAACCCGCACAGTAAGGATCTCCATGTTCCCCCCCCTCTCTTTGTGAACAGCGCTTATTCAGCCAATTTAGGTACCTAGACGCCGTGACTGAAGCGGTTCATATTTATCTTCGAACTATTGAAAGATATTCCAAACAGAACTCCCATATAGTAGTCAGGTCTAAACGAAGGAGGTCCTCACAACCTGCAAATGAAGAGGAAACTACAGATTCCGATGAAGACTCCAAACCACATCGACAGCACCCGGCTGAGCGGCAGTTTGATTTCATTAAGTGCGAAAGTAGATTTCTGACATCATCTTCCCTCGAACCTTTTCTAGAATTCCTCCAGCACTACAAAGAGCTTAATCAGGCGCAAATCAAAAGGTGTATTAGCTTCCTCCACCGTATATTTGTGAAAAGAAGCGACACAGTGGGGCTTTTCCGCCTGAAAGTAATACTTTTATTGCACAACCTGGCCAATTATACTAAAGGTTTATCGGGCTACTCGGACGTGGGCATGTTTGTTCAGTACTTCAACAAGCAACTTATCCGAAAACTGAACGAACAACCTATCCTCTTTGTCGAGGTGCCACCCCCCACTTCCCCCGGAGACAAACTTTAGACCCTACTAAATATCCATACTAGTTACTGTTTCTGAAATCCAACAAAATATCATATTTCCTTCAAAATGGGAACGAAAAAGAAACCCCACAGAACCGGACTAGGTAAACCTGAGAGACATCCACAGCATATATCAAATTGCTAATACTTGATCGTAGACTTCCAGCTCCGCTAGACTTCAATATAAGTCTAACCCAGGAGATGCGGATAGCGGTAGCGGTTTCTTTAGTCTTGAAAGACAGTCAATGCAACTCCGAGTTAGGGTGGGTGGAATCAGTACTTCGTGGCGCAGCCGAAGCGCGAGAGAAAACCCTTAGCCATCTGTCACCGGTTGTTGGTGGAGAAATAAGTGGTTCCTTAGACACCACCAAGGGGCTAGAAATCATAGGAAAGTAATTGTTTTGATCGCTTGTGACTGGATTTGTTTAGTTAACTGTCCTAGGTGTAGTGATCAAATTCGATAGACCAGGTCGTGCTTTCTTGCATTTATCGAGCAACAAATTGCAGCTACTAATGAAAGTTTTGGGGTTTTTGGCAGAGGGAAAGAGTAAGTGTTAAGCTACTGTTCTTGGGAACCATAGTGTAATGGCTGTTCACATTTGTGTCTAGATCAGGACGATTTTGGTTATGTCCTTGGAATTTCGGAATCCGTAGCAACTCTGAGGGAAAATTTGAGAATTCTGTTAAAATATTCGGAGTCGGCTATATCAGGGTTGGAGGATGGGAAGGGGATCGAAGAGTGTGTCGGTGTGCAGAAAAAGCAACGCGGGGCCAAAAAGACTGGAATCGA
This sequence comes from Orbilia quercus, assembly GCA_036971405.1. Classification (NCBI taxonomy): domain Eukaryota; kingdom Fungi; phylum Ascomycota; class Orbiliomycetes; order Orbiliales; family Orbiliaceae; genus Orbilia; species Orbilia quercus. Next base: position 4,304,633 of record JAJTUE010000001.1, on the reverse strand, counting down.
TAGTGGGCAAATTCGTAACAATGGCAGGACATATGATACGGACGGCTATTCATCTAGGAGTGATGAATTAGAGTTTCCAGATAACTTGCCAGGCGAGAACCCGCATAAGTCAAAGAAAAAGCGCGGCCTGCTTCAACAGAAAAGAAGCTTGGATGAGACCGAGCTACGCGTACGACGCGAAGAACGAAAGAGGAAAGAAAGGGAAAGGAGAATGGGTATCAAAAGTGCGCTCTATATAGTGCCTTCGGATGAAGATTCGGATCCAGAGAGGGACCGTCAGTTCTTCGAGAATGAAAAAAAATTACGGGAGGCAATGGGTAAGGTGACTGCTGTTGAGACTGAAAAAGTTACAGCATTCGAAGACGGGCTTGCTCTAAAGAAACATTTTCCGAAATGTGCAATTGGGAGGCAAACGAAGCGCGCAAGAATCACATATACAAGCGATGTCGAAAGCGAACAGAGCAGCGAAAAAGACAATTCCAGCTCAAATTCTAATGATGAATTTGACTGAAGGTAACCTGTTTGGGTAGCTTGGACTTGAGACAATTGAGACGGAGAGATCTTGTCAGACCGCCCCCAAACACTGTAGCACGTGACGTGTTCATTAAGATTCTGATGGTATGTGCAGCTGACGAAGGGGTTGTTCTTGGCATAGCACTTTCCTTGACAGGGGAGCGATAGTTCTTGTTTACTCTATATGCTTAAATTAGCAACAGCAAAATGTAACCCTTAGCAACTAATACGGTTGCCATTCCCCCAAAAAATTTGATTTATATGTTCTGTTGAAATACCGTGTTGACCCTTTCCTTCTCCTTGACTGGCAAGCCCAGCTCAATCATCGCCCCTTTTGCTCACTGGTATTTTTGTTCATTTTATATCAACGTCGCTCGTTCTCCCGTGAAAAGACGGCTAGATATTCATTCTCCGAAATTTGATAATACTCCCTTTCATCTGCACCTCGATTTTCTCTCCTTTTCGTTCTCTCCTTAAACCCAGGCAAAACAACGAAGCAAAGCAGTTCGCTAGTCTCTGACTCTCACGGTTGCAATCCAAGCTTCTCACTTCTTACAAGGGCTGTAATAAATAAGAACACACCGGCCGATTTTAATAAAAGAACACACGATCCTCGAATCTATCAGTCACAAATCGTTTGTCTCATCATTGTTCTGCTGACACCTGTTAGCTTGCTAGCTAGCATTGGTGTATGTATACACACTCGACATCCCGTTGGATTCTCGGAAACGCGCACAAAGAATACCAAAATATACACGAAAATCCCTTGGTCTATTCGATTCTTAATAGATATTTATATTAAAACAACATGCAAATCTCAAAATCACTATTTCTTTCCTCGCTATTACTGCTGAGTGTATCTGGCTCCGTTGTCGGATCACTCGCAAACGGTGATGTGAAATACAGAAGACAAGCACGCGGTAAGACTATAAATATTGCAACAGTCTAGATAGGGAACTAACAAGACCCTAGAATCATCGGATGCCTCTCCAGCTCCTTCTCCCACCGTCCCTCCTGTGACAAACCCTCCCAAAACCAACTCCAATTCTGGGTCAAAAACCTCTGGCTCCCCGTCGCCTAGCCGAAGTCAGGATAGGGACACAGTAGCCCAGCCCTCGCAGACATTGTCAAAACCAAAGTCTGTTGATGCCAGATTACCTCCCGGTGGTGTTGTGATACAAACCCCAATCACCACGAGTGGGTCCCAGTACTACAAAATCGGACAGAAAATAACGCTTGGTTGGAACTACACCAGTCTTATTATCAGGCCATCTGCAGTAAACGTCGAAGCTTTCTGCAGTGACAACAGTCAAACATACACAATCGCCCAAAATCTCTCTCTCGCTAAACCTTCAGTTGTATGGGACACTGGATCCTATGTACCACAAAACAATCAACCACCGCTGGCGATGTAAGCAGAGATATATGACCGTCATATTTGAACTCGATATTCTAACGTCATGTTTGCAGGGGCATATATACTCTTCTCATTTATGATGAAAAATCAGCGGTGACCGCAGTTGCTCCCGCAGGGAATCTTGCCCCCTTTAATGGATTTAAATTTGGGATGTACACTCCCAAACCGCCTACTCCCCTTGCAGGTCAGTACTCGCAATAATTATTCGAATCCAGTTATTATCAAAAATTAACCGCTCTAACCCGATAGACTTTGACTGTCCCACCTGCGAGACATCATCTGCTTCTGCAGTTGATATTGTAGCAATCCGCATCCTTCTCCTTACTAGCACAATCTTCTCGCTATCTTTCGGGTTGTTTTTTGGTCTGCTCCCCTGATAACATATGACTTTTTGACCCTAACATAAAACTCTTCTTTCGTTCATATGCATTGTTCGTTAATGGCGTCACGATCGTGGAATTGATTGAGTTTGTTAAAATTTACGCATGGAATGTCCTGACTTTGAAATACAATGCATACCATATAATTAACCGACGCCTGCTTAGCAGCACCTAGCCACATGGATTCTTCCTTCTGAGGAGCCCGCTGAAGAAATCAAAGCTATTGCCATCCGCTTGTAACTTGAAACTTTTCCCTGTGCGGTTGCGGTTTTCGTTCAGCTCATCAACAAGAAGCATCCCGTCATCCATGGAAATACCCCGGATCTGTGCTTTTGTGCTGCAGCTGTCCTCCAATGTAACAATTTGATCACTAGGCATAAAAGAATCAAAGACCAAAGAACACAATGATTGTAGGGATGGATTGGTACCTATGTAGCCAATGGCGGTAATATGACTTTTGGAACGACTCGAAACCTGAATTAATAAAACTTTCGTAGTAATTTTCAAATAGCCTTATTATTTTTGCAAGAAGTTTCTCTTGGGAATACGCTGGGATCTTGCTTTCGAGCGACTCTGTGAGGATTTTGAGTGAGGTTGTTGGTGCCTCGTTGGCGACATTGATGCCACAGCCTTGGGTATAAGTGTTAGGTAATATCCCTCTGCGTGTGTTTTTTTGGGTTAAACTACACAGACCTACGGTAAGAAGGTACTCGTCTCCAGTGAAATTTGCACTAACCAAAACACCTCCAATTTTCATCAAGCTATTTTTATCACGCTGCATATTACCTTGGGGTGCGGTACTGGCGTCTGTTGGGGTTTTAGCGGCTAGTTAGTAGAGCATAGTATCAAGAACGTATTTGAGTACTTATGCAGGCAGTATACCTACATATATCATTTGGCCATTTTAGGTAAACTGGCATCCTTTCGGAGCCGGTGTCGTATGATCTGATGGACTCTACTATCGCAAGGGCAATAAGATATTGAATGAATACCACTGGAGCTCTCGAATTGTGACTCGATTTGTGTCGCAGAACCATTGAGAAGACCAGTGCTCCGAGAGGCGAAATCCAGACATTATCACCCCTCCCACGAGCAGCAGTCTGCCGAGTGGCAACAACTGTAAAACCGGATGGGAGCTTTCGGAGGAATTTAAAGTTTCTGGTGTGAATCCCTGCTCAGCACTTATAGAGAGCTCCCGGTAGCGTGGAGTAAGATAGAGAGTGTTACTTATCAAGTAGTGAGTTAGTACTGGTGACGACCTCACCGTAGAGCAAAGGTGAACCAAACGTTAGTATATTTGCTAGTTCAGACCGTTCTTTACGAAGGTGTTGGAAATATTCGGAGCTGTTAAAGTAGGGTGTTTCTTCGGTCGTGTGGTACGTTTCGTCGTGCAATTGAACATGGAAATTATGTTTATCCAAATAGTCATACTGGGAATCGCCGGTGATCGAACTGGTTGCGGATTGTTTATAGAATTGGAATATATCAGTGTCTCCGAAAACTACCCTTCGACCATTTGTTTCGGTCCCATGATCGGTTAGATCATCCAATAAACCTGCGGTGTCATTGACGTTCAAGCAGGATAGATGAAGACCAGACAGGGTTGGCTGTATTGCTTCGTATCCGGTATTCGTTCTGAGATCCAATAGTTTGAGGGACGAGGAGATAAACTGAAGGCGCGATGCTTCAGCGTTTTCTAATTCCCGGATGAGCGAGTCTTGCGACCCACACCCGGATGCATATGATTTCCTTAGAGTGTCAACCGAGAATCTATTATTCGGCCCGTCGTAAGCATGAGGAGAACGATGCAAACTACTTAGATTTAATAATTATGGGCATAACATACTCCGGATGGGTGGCAATCAGCAACGCGTATCCAGTTCCTATCTGGCACCCAACTGCAGCCACGTTCCCTTTTGCTGCGATATCAGGATTCTCATGATACCGGGCCAAAACCTCAACTCCATGATCCAAATATTTATTAGCGTCAACGAACAACCCGCCGCCGTTGTAGTAACTGACAAAACTTGCCGGCGCTCCCATGAGTACTAGTTTACTCGCAACCTCCAGGGTGCAGGCACGTGCTCCGGATTCGCTGTTGTATTTGAAGCCTTTGAATGCTGCTCCTTCGCAAAGCCCGGGGAAGAATCCAAGCTCCCTAGGTCCAGCAACCTCTAAAGATGGATTTCCCTTCTCGAAGCTGATTTCAGCAGAAGCAAAATATGCCCCTGCGCAAAAGCCGATGAATTTGCCGCCGCGACGAACATACTGTTTAATGTGCCGATTCCCAGGACCATTGAGTGCTTTACAAAATCCAAGATCGGCTCCTCCTGGTAAACAGAGGAGGGCACAGGTCGAGAGCCACTGCCCTCTGGTTAGAGAATCGGCGCTGATAGGTGCCACTGCATAGTAAGGCGAAAGAAACTGTTGAAGGGTTGATAAGCAATGCTTTACAGATTCGGCAGTAGTTCCAGGTCCTGAAACATTGCATTGTGTTAGCAAACGGCCGTGAATAAAACATCGAGTGAAGGAGCTACTGTCCTGCGCGTACCGACCTGAATAAACCAAACAATTCATTTCGAAGAAATTCAGATCCAGATATAGGAGTGTTGTGCTCGGTGAGTACCTACTAGTACTTACCTACTTAAGTACTTCTTGGGGAGCTGGGATTCGTTTGGGTTTGTTTGGGTTGCTCCTGCTTCCCGGCGACAGGTTTTATCTGCTCCTAAATTTGATAGCTGACAGCGCCCTGGGAACCTTCTTCCATCGTCATGGCCTCCACTCCTTCCAACGCTCTATAGATCACCCAGGCTAACCCTTCTCAATATTTCCAATCCCAACAACAGCAAATACGCCATTTATTGCCCATGCCGAAATAATTTCTTCCCTTGCCTCAACCATATGGTATACCCGTCACCAACGGCACCAAGCCCCTCATCTGCATCACACTCAAGAGCTAAACATCATCACAACGCCCACACGGCAACCGAGACAACACACAGTATTTTAAACATCACTGGACACTGATTCAATCGTCGAAGAAGAACACAGGATAGTCCAGTATTACTTGCCTCAGACTCCTGCCCACGGTCGCAGCTCAAAATCGATATGGACCTCCGAACCCCGTCAGCAGGTATGGTTCACATGCCAGCCTCTCAGGCATCGCGAGCGAGCGGCCCTGGTGCATCAAGCTCGTACGCCACCCAGCGTCCCGAGATTATCCACAGTTTTGTCCGCACTATTCAGCCGAAAGATGCTGTTGGTCATACGAATAGCCAACCGGCATACAGGAGAGCGCATCCCGAAGGAGGCTTCATTAGCGTAAGCAGCTTGATCACATTGTGAGCGAAAACAGGTCTCTAACACCTCCATAGCCCGTTCAAGCTCTCACTTGCTATTTACCTGCCACCTACCGAATATGCAATCCAAATTTTAAATACGAGTCGTCAAGAAATCCGAGGCGGGTGCTAACGAAACCTAGCAAGGGTGTTAAAAATGATGGATATGATAATGAGGACAGTGATTACATACTCTACGTCAATGATATACTTGGTTCGGAAGAGGCAGGGCATAAGTGCGTACCCAAAAATTACGTGACGAGCTCAAGCTTACAATGAGGCCAGGAACCGCTACCTCATTCTTGATGTACTAGGGCAAGGCACTTTTGGCCAGGTAGTAAAGTGTCAGAACCTGAGAACCCAGGAGGTTGTTGCCGTCAAAGTTGTCAAAAACCGGACGGCATATTTTAACCAAAGCATGATGGAGGTTTCGGTGCTTGATCTGGTGAGAATATTTGGGATAGCAAAAACCGTTCTCATTACACCTCAAAATATGGTTCTTGCTAACATTAGATTCTCGAAAATAGCTGAATAGCAAACTAGACAAAAACGACGAGCATCATATCCTCCGACTGAAAGATACTTTCATACATCGACAACATCTATGTTTGGTTTTCGAGCTACTCAGTGTAAATCTCTACGAACTTATCAAGCAAAATCAATTCCGGGGCCTCAGCACCACCTTGGTTCGGGTTTTCGCGCAGCAACTACTGAACGCTTTAACGTTGCTGAATAAGGCAAAGCTAATACATTGCGATCTCAAACCTGAGAACATACTGTTAAAAAAGTATGCCTCCCTGTCGACATCTCCTCTTCGATAAACGGCACTAATCCGCTATCTGGTACCTATAGCCTTGAGAGTCCTATAATTAAAGTTATCGATTTTGGATCCGCATGCGATGAGAGGCAAACAGTGTATACCTACATACAGTCCCGGTTTTACAGGTCCCCAGAAGTTCTTTTATGTCTCCCGTATGTAATACTGCGCCCTTCAAGTAACCCAGATCATTTCTCCAAGCTAAACAATCCACTCTTCAATATATATAGATATTCATCGGCAATCGACATGTGGTCCTTGGGATGTATTGTAGTTGAGCTATTTCTTGGACTCCCGTTGTTTCCCGGTAGCTCCGAGTACAACCAAGTTGCTCGCATTGTTGAAATGTTAGGGCTTCCCCCTACGTGGATGTTAGAGATGGGGAAACAATCCGGCGAATTCTTTGAAAAAGTCACAGACGAGTTTGGGAGAAAAACATATCGCCTAAAAAGCATGGAAACATATTCCCGAGAACACGGCACAAAGGAGCAACCAAGCAAGCGATATTTTCAGGCGACGACGCTTCCTGATATAATAAATCAATATGCGATGCCCCGAAAAAACATGAAACCAGCGGAGATTGAGAGAGGTAAGAATACCCACGTCTTGTTACCATCCTATTTTAAGCTAATTCATCTTAACCAGAAATGAATAATCGGATTGCATTCATTGACTTCGTTCGAGGACTATTAAATATAAACCCTTTGGAGAGGTGGTCCCCTCAACAGGCAAAACTCCATCCTTTCATAACTCAACAAAAATTCACAGGACCATTTGTTCCTCCAATGAATCTGAAATCAGTACCGTCAACAGGATTGCCAAAATCACCACATCCTCCCGTGGCCTCGAGTCAAAATCAATCCGCTTCACAACCTTTGTCAGGACAACATATGGTTAGCAATTCGGATCAAGCGTTAAAACCCAAGCCCAATATCAGTGGTATACCCCAACAGCTTTCTAGTGCTTATCAAAACTCTCCAGTGAGCGGATACACAGGCGGTTCATCTCACCAGCCCCAGCCCCAGCCCCAGCCTCAGCCCCCGAACTACGGTGGCGGACCCAACTATAGTGTTAATGGTGGCCAACAATACCAACAGCCCGGCAATGCTCCTCCGCCCTACACGAGTGGGCATTCTGGCTATACTGTTTCTTCAGCAGCAGCTACACAACCCAATGCGCAGCCTCTCGGGGGTGCTTACCATTCTCAACAGCAACCAAGCTTGTACCAAACTGCTACAACTAGGGCTGGGAGACAGCGAGCCTCAACAATCGGCCAAAACGACAATGGAATTCCCCCTCAGCTCTCCCGTCATGCAATGTTATTGGATCCAAACCAACCAATACGTTTACAGCCTAGTCCTGCCTATTATCCTCCACCCGCAGATGGTGACTCGTCGAACAGTGCCAACAAATCTAGAAGGCGGAGTCAAGCAGGACAGGGGAATCAAAGAAGTCAAAGAGATTTTATAAGAACACTGGAGGATCGCACACTTGAGGATGGGCTCTTTAGCAACCAGACGCAGTGGCAATAAATATAAATTCTCACACCGCAAAATACGACTTGGACACACTTCAATCATGATGTACTCCCTAGGGCCCAAAAGATCAAAAGAACCGGAAATTCCATCTTAATCACATAGCTTTAAACCATTGTTTATTTCGCTTCCGACCCTGCTCATTTGTTCCCTAGGACTCACACCCGACACCGAAACTGGCAATTTCTGCGTGGAAATTCGTTTCTCTCTCTCGATTTTCTATTAACTTTCCCCTTTTCTTGAAATTAAAAACCATTGATCAACCCTAGTTCCTATGACGGTTTGTTCTTGTTTCTCTGTTCGGACCAACAATCTTTGAATTCTTGTAACTACTTCGGTTGTCAGTACAATCGGATTGTTTTCTGATCTTACATATCCTATATGCCCACCTGCTTTTGGCAAGCGCGCCAATCTTTAAATTTATCAAAACATTTTTGTAGGTCGTCATTTGCTTCTGGGATATATATAGGTTAGCTTAACAGCAATCCGACAACCTGTAAACCCGCAAAGGAAGCCGATAGTGGGTGATTTCCAGGCCATTATGATATGTACGATGTGTTTCTAATACTTGAACAACCGGACATCTGTATTCGTACCTCCCTGTGAGAAAATAAGTATATGAAAATATGTCAGGCATCCGACTATGCAGAATCCAGGAATATTTTGCTCACCACTCATCGATGGCATCTTCAGTATGGCTTTCGGGGACCATTGTACTCCGATAGGCGAGACCGGGACAAGGATAAAATCCGAGTGATTTTTGGCTTGGCTATACGTGCGCAAAGGTGCCCTCTAAACCCGGTGGTAATTGAATCTGGGCCTGAGGTTTGGTGATAAAACAATGCTGCCAAGGCATGTGTTAGCTGTTTTTCAGGTTTTTCTTTTTCCTTTCTTCCCTTTTTTTCTCCAGACGAACCAACAACCGAAAATAGAAAATCCCACAATCTACCTTTTTCTTTGGTCCTCCACCTGCAATCATCAATACCCCCAAAGGGAGTCCTACAATCATTGAAATTATCAACAACCAAGAATTGACACCACTCCCACTTAGCATATTCTCGCCCATAATATAATGATGCTAGCCGGGCAGACGCAGTATCAAAACGGTGCCCACGAGGACGACGACTTTGATGACGAGGGTATCCTGGCCGCCTCCATTGTTGAAGCCATTCAAAACGAGGACAACGACCCTTCCCAAACTTTGCAAAGCCTCCACCCCCGAGAAGATGACTTGCAGAGCAGATTACAGGCAGCTGCAACGCCACTCGAGTACCAGGCACCACTTGAAGCACGCTACGCATCTTACGACAACTACTGCAGCCTTTTTCACTATATCTTGAATTCGAATGGGCCTGTGGAACTTGACCTGCCAACGGTATTCCTCTTTTTTACATTTTTGCTGTAGCCATTTATCACCCAGACTAACCAGCAGTCGATTAATGTGTCAATGTTTAAATAGTATTACTGGGCATGGGATGTCGTGGATGAATTCATTTATCAGTTTAACAATTTCTGTGCGTACCGAAACCGGGTTGCCAAAAAGGGCCAGAGCCAGGAAGAGATCGCATCCCTCCGAGAAAACCAACAGATATGGGGTTGCTACAGCGTATTGAATGTCAGTAGACTGGGTGGTTTATAACGTGCAGAGAACTTTGCTCACTTAACCCGGTCCTAATAGATCCTTTATTCGCTGATCCAGAGATCACAAATGAACGAACAACTTGCGGCGATAAAACGAGGGGAGGACCCTAAGTAATACCTCATCTCCAGTAATTCTATGAAACATTTTACTAAATACACCCTAACAGCACCGTTGCCGGGGAATATGGCTCACGACCACTCTATCGTATGCTTGGATATTTCAGCATAATCGGCTTGTTACGAGTTCATTGTTTGCTAGGGGACTTCACCCTTGCTCTCAAAACTCTTGACGACATTGAACTCAACAAGAAAGCGGTATTCGCCAGAGTTATGGGGGCACACTTTACAACCTACTATTACGTTGGGTTTTGCTATATGATGATGGGAAGATACTCAGATGCTATCAAGGCATTCTCACATATTCTTCTTTACATAACCCGTACTAAAAGCTTCCACAATAAGAGCACACAATTTGATTCTGTAAGCTTGCAACACCGTTTACGTTTTGTGGGGGTATTGCTGATATCTTCTCATGTTAGATATCCAAAACCATGGATCAAATGTATGCCTTACTGGCTATGTGTGTCGCACTTTGTCCAACGCGACTCGACGACACCATTCATTCCTCTCTTCGTGAGAAATACGCAGACCAGTTCCAAAAGCTACAGCGTGGCGGCCCCGAAAGTCTCGCGATTTTTGAGGAACTTTTTCAAACCTCTGCCCCAAAATTTATATCACCAATCCCCCCAGATTTCGACACGCCTGCAAACAATGTTGACCCAACACAGCACCACCTCCAAGTTTTCATGCTTGACGTGAAGAATAGCATGATGGCCCCAATTCTACGAAGCTACCTGAAACTGTATACAAGTATGGATCTCCAAAAACTGGCTGCCTTCCTCGAACTTCGCTCGGAAGATCTACGCACCAAGCTTCTGGTATTCAAACAGAAATCTCGGCAGTACAAGTGGGTAGAAGGTGGACTGCTCAGTGGAGAAACCGTTAATATCTCTGATCTCGATTATGCACTCCAACAGGCAAGTTGAGATATTTATTGGTTGATTCTGTTTTTCTACACTCGAATGGCTAATTGTTACCGCAGGATTTAATACATATTTCCGAAGCTAAAGTTGGCCGAAAGCTAGTAGATTGGTACCTTAGGAACCTCACTCGGTCGTACGCGTAACTTTGAGTCGAAAATATACTTGGCCCGTTCACAATATTGCCCCCCCCCTTCAGGCTGTCGACGAGAAGCCGTCAGATATGGAAGTCAAAAGACGAAATATTATGAACACACCTTTGTTTTCGACGCGACTTTTTATTCCTTACTTTTCCAGTCTATTAGTAAGACACCACTAATTTAGTAGTTATCTAATGCTAGTATGTTTAGCACACTAAATCAAAAGTCATGTCCATGGTGTGATTATCTACAGCGGCGACGGACCCTTGAAGCCAGTCAAATAAGGTTCTCTCGATGTATCTCACGTTCCCACTATCTCTGACAACAATCACAGACTGCTTTTGTGTACCGTAGTAGCTGCAAGGATGTGAACCCTCTTCAAGAATCTTTGAATTAAGCCCTAGCTGTCCGCTGGTGTCGAACGATGGTATAAATATAGATTTCTTTAATAGACCGAGTTTATTTTGCGGCATACACCAAGCCTCATCTTGACTCAATGCATCAGTGCCAAGGATCTCAAATGCCCTTTTGAATATATCTTGTTCGGTTAGACCACCTTGCTTTATGTCTTTAGCTAGGTCATCGAGAAATCTCACGCCATCGAGAATCTTCGGCCACGGTTCTCGAAACGAAGAATTGCTCAACCCCCCGGATTCGTTTCCACCGGAATCAAGCATATCCAGTGTCATCGATTGCGTTCGATGGCTACCGTCTCGATTCGAAACAAGACCGAGGTCTCGAATTTCGACTTTGTTTTCCTTGCCTCGAACAAATTGTCCGCATAACATTGAGAAACCACCCACATGTTCCGGGTCAGGGCACGATTCTGGTACTTGACCTTTCGAAAGGGATTCCATCCATACGTCGCATCCAACATCGGACGATGTCAAGAATGACGACACCACCGCTCCCCTGCTTCCTGCACCGACCGCTGCGCTCGAATTTGATTCACGAACATTTGTAAGTGCCGCAAAGCGACCACTCTGTGTGATACCTAGCCAAGTACCTATAGATAGGAGGATTTTCGTTAGCGAGAAAGGAAGTTCTGTGCAGGCGTATACGTTGCGGTGAATATACCCTTCTCAAGGCGAGCAAGGTCTCGCCCACTATATACCGTTCCCTGATCCGAAGACCAGGGCCCAGCAGCTTGTGTAGGGCGCTGTAAAAATTCCTATTTGGAGAAAAGCTGTCAACAACAGCTTGCAAAAGCGCTGGGCTGGATAAAAGGGTGATCCGGGTTCCACATGACGGTGCTATCTTCTGATGCTATCGTACGTACATCCCGGTTCGATAGGAGGATTAATGGAAATCCTTGATCGGCACATGCAGTTGTCCAGAGAAGGATGCACATATTTTGTTTTCGGTGAGGAATTTCTGGCCAGTTCCGGCAGCACAAAATATATCTGAACCGAAGACAAAATGGCTGTGAGATTGTGTTTGGAGGGGTGTTTGGCTCAAAATATCTATTTCTTGCTCGCTACTTCTTAGGTGAATCTAAGTACCTGCAGGCTGCACGTATACTTAGATATGTATACTAGCAGGGTGAACTCGATACCACTAAACTTTGGTGTCGTAGTAGTGTACAGAAAAATATAATATTGGAATAATTCAATAAAGGTTTTGCGTGAAATTCGCCGGGGGAGCTGGAGGTTGCAGGTTGGCTGGGTGGCCAAGATCAAGACACTCACACACACTCACACATACACACTCCTAATTTCCCAGAACAGCAGACCCAGCCCTCCTCTCGGTAAACTCGGATCGTTCGACGGATCTTTCGAATGTTCTGGCCGCGTTCTGAATCTGCGGCGGCTGGCTTCAATACACCACCCTCCTCGAGTACTCTGTATCTTTTTTTTATTCTAAAAGTATCTTATATATTTTGTAGAAGTTCTGATACTTGCTCTACGGGGCTTCGGTTTAAACCAGAGAATTGCCAATCAGGTGGTAGGGAGATACATGTTCGCGGGTCTGCATCCAAGTGTCCATACCTCTCTGTGTCTCTTGCTAACAAGTATCATATCCACAGGAAATCTGCATTTGGCAGTGGAGACACGCAATTGGTAGTGGGGCACCGAAAGCCAAGTGGATGAGCTCAGCTCTGCATTTTCCGGGACCAGCTAACCAGCGGACTGAAATGGACGGGCACTTTGCCGGTTCCGGTGCCAGGCTGATGACACGTCCAACTTGACTGAGACAGTTCGCCTGGTTCACACGGTCGAAAATCCCAATTTCTGCGGACATGAATTGCCTACCTCATAGCGCTCTGCTCTGCTCTGTACTGACAGAATATGTCACATCACGACCGCGTGTTATCGACAATGGGATATCAATCACCTTCCAAGAGCGTCGAGACCTGTCGGTTTCCCACAAGGATTGCTGTTTGTTTAGGGAACTGGAACTCTCAATCGCATTCCCACTCCCCCGTCCCACCTAGGTTTACAGAATACTTTCTCGCCTTTCTCTCTTCCTCTGATGGAGCTTCCTTGTCAATTCCGTATTTTCGCGGCACAATTCTGATTTGTTGTGCAATTCCGACTCTGCACTAGTGCGCCTCCCTTGTTCTGTTGGTAGCGAGATTCTTTCTGTGTACGAGTTGGAAATTTGTTCGAGGAAAATTCCCCTTCGCAGGTGTTAAGAAGTAGTATCTACTTCCCAAGTCGGTACTTGAAAATACGAGCGAGTAAGTAGGTACCCAGGTAAGTACTTACTAATTACTTAGGGAGGTACGTGAAACTGCTTTATATTTGATATTTTGGTTAGTTCCTCCCTCACTTGATGCGAGGTGGGGACCTGGGGCATTCGGGTATCTATCAAGAGCATTATTGGAAATCGTGTTTTATATATAGGTACCTGCTCAAGTACTAAGGTACATAAGTACTTACTCACGTAGAAGCACTCGCACATTCACGTGTCTGGCCAACGAGAGGGGAGGACAGGTAAGAGCACTGAGTACCTAGGTATATATAGATAGAACGAAATTGAAAATTGAAAATTAAAAATTAAAAATTAAAAGAGAGAGAGAGAGAGAGAAAGTAGAAGGCCGAGGGAAGGGAAGAGGAAAGGGAGAGGGATAGATTGGTGTCTTCTGGATACCCTTGGCTGGGTTTCTTACTGGTTGTTCGGCAACTTTCCTTGCCCAGGATTTCGGGCCCTGCGAGATCCTAGGTGAATCACAGAAGGGGAAAAGAGAGGGAGTGATGACAGACAGTTAGTTAGTTGGCTGCCGAATGGACCGCCGTCTGTCGACAATGCGGAGCGATAAGCATGTGTGAGAGAGTGTGTGTGGTGGGTGGTCCTTTCCTTGGAGACTTACCGGAGTTGGCAAAACAAGAAAAGAAACCAGAATAAATAAATAAATAAATAAGTAAATAAATGGCATCTGGATGGATGGATGCTCAGTGCAGTGCAGCAAATCCGCAATTGGGAGAGAGACAAGGGTGGCTGCTGCTGCTGCTTCTGCTGCTTCTGCTGAGAGGCCAAAAGAAGGAAATAAACCAAAAAAGCAACCTGCGAAAAATAAAAAATAAAAATAAAGAAAAATAGAAAACCCGCCATTTTTTTGGGAGACACCAAGCACGGGACCGTGGAAATTTTTTTGGTCGACCTAAATTATTTATCTTCGGGCTACTGCTCGCTCGCTTCTTCTCCATCAAACCCTACGCTATCTGTCAGGATAATTGCCATTATCTTTTATTACTATTTTCGAGGTAATGTACATCATCCCACATGCTCTCGTATTTGCGAGCCCTTCCCTTTCTATCTAAGTATTCATTTATTTTTATACCTTATTCCCCATCGTCACACCCTCCTCTAACATTGTATTGCCCGCACTGCTATCATTTGTTTGTTATATCTTACTTGGTTTATTTGATTGTTTTATTATTATTATTATTATTATTACTATTATTATTACCTGCTATTTCTATTCTTATTTCTTTTCTCTCTAAAAAAGTATTCAATTATTATATTAAGTATACACTTAATAAGAAGTATATACGTATATTTTTTTGCCCTGCGAGTTCCTTGGGCACAGTAAAAGAACCAACTTATATTGCATCTCCGTACAGACTGCCTCTCATCTTTAGCCTGCACGGTTCTCTGTTTTTCCTTTTTTTCCCCTTCATACTTTCTCTCCCAGTGCTTTTTCACGGACATTACCTATCATCTCCATCTTCATCTTCCTTCCTTTCCTCAGCTAGAAGCATTGCATTGCTGTCTCACGACACTATCGTGTCCTGATCCCAAACCCTCCTGCTCTTCGTCCTCATCCTCATCCTCATCCCCATAATCATCATAATCATCATAATCATCGTGGTTCTGCGTCCCCGGCCTCCTCCCCCAGCCTTATTTTTCTTCAATTCTGTTTCCCTTGTCACGATCTTCCTGCATACAGATCTAGCGTATTTCGGAAACGTTCGCTCGACTTGCTACTTTTTTTTTTTCTTTCTTTCTTTCTGTTCCCTCCTTGCTCTTATACACATTCGGAGACCCTTGGTGTTCTCTTGTTCTCTTTCTTTTCTTTTTCCCTCGCTCTCTTTTCCTATTCCCACTCGCCTGCACACTAGCTCTCACTCCTCCCAGCGAGCTTCACCTCCGCTACATTAAATTGTTTGTCGGCTGTGGACTTACGCTTTTTCGTTTCCGATTCGTACGGACAAACAAAACAACCAGAATCGGGAAGACCAAAAAAAAAAAAACAACCTAAGAAAATACTTATTTAAGGATTGTATAAATTACTTGACTACAAGAGTATATAACCGAACTTGTGCTTATATTTATATAAAACTACTTGAGAATAGTTTATTCGTCGATTCTATCATCACCAAAAGTCATATTTCTTTTCCTTTCTTTACCTTTCTCTTCGCCTTTCCTTTTCCTTTACCCTTTCCTTTTTTTCCCGCACGACTGGAGGGTTTTCTTTTTTTTTTTTTTTTTTTGGGGGGNTTTCTTTCCTTTTTTTCCTTTTTGTTACTTTTCTCAAACCCTTCTCCTTGGTTAACCCCAAGCACTGCGTTATCAGCACCGAACTAACAATATCACTTACTCACTCGGCAGACCGAAATAATACAGGACTTGAGTAGAATGGCAGCATCCAGTCCTCCTTACACCCAAGGCTCGCAGTATTCGCCTTATCCACCTCAACCAGGCCACGATATCTCACAAGCAGGGTACCCGCCTCAACATACTGGCTGGCGGCCAGAATGGGGTCAATATCACCCGTCAGTTCCTCAGCCTTCCTACACCTCACCCACCGCGTCTGTTTCCAATCAGTCTTCACCGACCACCGCCACACCCCGATTGTCCGATAAATCACGTCGGAAACGTCTCTCACAAGACCAACAACATCCGTTAGCCCAGCAGCAGCAAGTTTATTCCTTCGTTCCAATTCCCGGAGCCCAACAACATAAACGTCCGAGGCGTCGTTATGAGGAAATCGAACGAATGTACAAATGTGGGTGGAATGGCTGCGAGAAGGCATACGGAACATTAAACCATCTCAATGCCCATGTCACCATGCAATCTCATGGAGTCAAACGAACACCTGAAGGTACGTATCTGGTTTGGCTTTTGCTTTCCTAGCCTTCCTTTGTCCTCTGATGAAGGTCCTTTTCCGGTAATCGTTAACCTAACTTGGGACATTGTATTGGCGTTCTGCAGAATTCAAGGAGATTCGAAAAGAATGGAAGCAGAGGAAGAAGGAGGAAGAAGCTGCAAAAAAGGCCGAAGAAGAAAGAGAGCGCCAGCAAAGACAGCTCGACGGCATGTCATCGTTGGAAAGCAACGCGCAAACGGCATCAGGCCAATATAATAGTGTTCCCCAACAACGTCAGCTGCCGCCGCCTGGGTACTCGCAACCCCCCTTGCAATCAGGCATGCATCACTATGCCCAGGCATCCGGGGGCTTGGACCCGCTTCAACGCTTCAGTGCTCCTGCTACCGGAATGTATGGCGGATACCCACATGGCGCTTACGGACATGCTCCCAGTCACCATATTTACCAACCAAGGCAACCGCCGGGTGCCGAAGAGCCGGATGCGGATGCGGATGCGGACCCGGATGTTCCAAACGCATCGTATACACATACATAGGAAACTCGAATCATCAAAACGCGGGGCGCATAGCAGAGATCTTGGGCAAATGCTTCCAACCTCATTCAACTTGTTCTCAACCCTTCTCTCTCCACCTCCCTCTCTCTGCTCTCCTCCTTTTGGTTTGTCTCATCTGAATAGCTACGATTTGGATCGAGTCCGACCACCAATCTACCTACTCGAAATACACAACTGGATCTTTATATTAGCCTCAGCCCTCTCGTCTACCCCTCTGTAATATATTAAGCGCCCATTCTGCCTCTTCTATGGATGATGCTGCTCGTATCTCCTTGATGCATAGCCTTTCTTGGTTTTCTTGTTTCCTCGAATCGCGCCTCCCTTCCCTCCGGCTCTCATTTCTATATCTATCTCATTTCTTTTCTCTTTTGCTTCCCTATTTTTTCATTTTCGGCTGATATTCATTTCCTATCTCCCAAGTTTAGAGCGGGTTAGGTTGTGTGCATCTTCACGGCGAGTTTGGTGGTTGTATGATTAACAATTTTTTGTTTTTGTTTT
This sequence comes from Orbilia quercus, assembly GCA_036971405.1. Lineage (NCBI taxonomy): Eukaryota > Fungi > Ascomycota > Orbiliomycetes > Orbiliales > Orbiliaceae > Orbilia > Orbilia quercus. The sequence continues at coordinate 4,287,207 of JAJTUE010000001.1, read as the reverse complement.
CTTCCTTTTACCCAGATTTTTCATGGTCCTACATACTTATGACACCCGGCGATATGTCTTCATTCTGGCTTTCTTCTCATTTTCCCTTAAATTTCATACTGTCGTTTTCTTGATTCTCTGATCTTCTTCGATCCTGTCTCTACCTCACCATCATACATATCACCCCTGCATTCGCATTTATCCAGCTTTGTTCGTACGTTTGATTTACGCATAGGTGCGATCAACAGAAAACATCCTTGAGTATCCTACAATTCAATAAATCAAAATGGCGCGAGATATAATACCGGCCTTCGTTTTTGGCATTTTACGAGACAAATTTTAATTGACACACAGTGTGCTATTTCTGTGATAAATTAAGAATCAGGCCTAACAATATTGGCATTGGCTACTGGGGAAAGCTTCAAACTCCAAAGGCGTACTTGAGCTATATGCATTTACAATGAAGCTAAGACCGAATGCTTGGCAAGATTTATAAGTATTCACGGTTCAAATAACCCTGATACTGAGCGCTGAAAAGCTAGAATTAAATCAATGGTACTTAAGCCCGTCACGAAATATAGTCTCACTGTGCGACTCCCGCGTTGTGTGGAGCTGTCTGACGACGAAATAGCCCGGGACTAGGGAGGTGAGCTTACTACAATCGAGTTATGCATACCTCTCTGGTGTAGTTCCGGTATTACTGCATATGACTTTGATACCTAGGAATCTATACGGTCGAAAACCACACCGTCTCTATCGAAGCGAACACTGAAGTCAGGAATGTACAAAGCTTCCTGGCCGACACGCAATCATGCGATTATATTTATTGCTGCTAGTCCATATAACTCAGGTTGAGATATCTTTGATCTCTAATTTAGAATAAGTACTGGTGTACCCAATGTTCTCAGGAATTAAGTAACTCTCTGAATACTTGCTGGGTTCTTAAATATAAATAATCGCTGTAGTTTGAGACCTAAACTAGATAGTTGACTTTCTTATGGTAAAACAGGCACCTCCCCCATGCTTATTTGGTGGGTTTCGTGTCCTCGACAAACTACTTAATTAGTAATTGAATTCTGCTACTACAATATAAAAATCTAGGTAAAGGCTATTAAATATGTACTGAGTACTTAAGCACTTACTAAGAAGTAATTACTACAACAAAAATATTGCTGAATGGTTGCTTTTACGTTACCGCTATTTTTTCGGTTATTTCTATATCCCCGGATGGCACTTAGAGGTAGATTTTTCTATGCGTACTTGAGAAGTATCAATCTGTTTGTTCACGAGACTGACTACATACTTGGTCTCGAACCAGACAACACACCAGACAATTGGTCAATGTGCCTTGATACTAAACTAAGAAGTATGGACATTAGGCCAGCACGTTATCCCAAACCTGTCCGTCAACATGTTGATTGGCTAATTTGGTCCTTAGTGCTGTCAATAACAGGATGAGATTTGCGAGGTTGTGCGGGCCTATGCAAACATTTTGGTAACAGAGTAATTACTTACTGTATGTGTATTTCTTCCAAACCCGACTCCCCCCATTTGTTGGAAGCCGAAACTGCGGACTTATCACTCTATGATCTCGAAGAGGCATGCGAGTGATGATGATGCTTGTATTCTATTCAAGAATACAAAATTGTACATGAAAACAGTATTGAAGTGCCATTGAAGTTCCAGAATAATACAATAGAATAGCAATATCTGTAAGTAGAACATAAATTAAGACTTAGTTGCTGCGCGTTCTCCCGAAAACTGGACATTTCGATTTCCCCTGCCCCTGCCTCCACCCCTCCCTCGACCGCCTCTGGTGCCCTCGGTAAACTCTGTCCGAGATTTACCACCTCGACCACCAGCACCCGTTCTAGCCGTGTTTTCCTGGGTTCCAGTCATGGTACCACTCTGGGACTTCTGTTCGTAAACCCGCTCGTTTAATTCAATTAGCCCACTAGCCTTTTCGCTTAGGGCCAGAGCTAGAGTTTGTAATCGCGAAACTTCGACTCCCTTTCTGAAAATGAGGGTTTTGTTGATCTGATCTAAGGCCGCTGCTATTTCATCGTGGGCGATCATCTTACTGACGAGGGCAGCTACCTTACGATCTGGAAGATCAAACATTTCAGAGAGCCTAGTCAACGATAAGGCATCATAGAAGGGTGCATAAGTGAAAATGTAGGTTCGGAGCCCTTCTTCTTGTATCTTCCCGGAGAGCATAGACTTGAGAGACCCTGAATCAGGAAGCAAGTCCCAGATCTTTATGGCTTGTATGAGCTCACTGCTTTTCTTCCAATCTCCAGCGGCCAAGGCATTTGCAGACTGGAAAACATGGTCTCGGGTGTTCTCTGGAGGGCCAGGGAAAACATTTCTCTCGTGGAATTCCAACATGCGTCTGAAAGTTTTGCTTATTACCTTCTTTCTCATGTCAGGAGCCGACCCGGCGGCCGCCATGGCTGGAATCTCGAGCAGCATCGAGCATGTTAAGTAGGCCGCTTCTAAAAGCTCGAGGTTGATGTGCATGTGGAATGGCAGTTGTCTTTGCTTTTCGAGGCGTTCCTGCTCCGGTGTTATAGTAGAATATCGGCTCTGTGGGCCAACTCCTTGGGCGAGATGCTCTTTCACTCTGCCCGATCCTAATATCTCTTGCAGGCAGGATTGTGCCTCCGATATTAACCCGTTTCGGAAAGCACACAGCCCAACTTGCACTAGAGTCCGATTGTAGAGAATTTGGGTCGTAATGTCAGCATTGTGTATGTTTTCTTGAAGATGCGACATGAGAAGCATATCTCGTGATTGATAGAAGTTCTCGCGGAGCGCAAGGTGGTAGATATGACAAAGCATCGCGCGGGTTCGAAGGATTGTAGCGTCGTGTTTGTATAAAAACGAGGAGAGCGTTTGAACAATATCGGATGAAACCTCTTTGCGAAGACTGGAGCGGAGAACTTCAGATGAGGATTCCGAAGTAAGAATGTTATATGATGCCCCTTCGATCGTTTCGATAACAGCCAGAGGCTACAGATATGTTAGATCAAGTTACCGTTAGTTAGGTGAGAGTTAGAAGAAAAAAACCTTGTAGTATAAATGCTCGACACGCCGCATTATTGTGCGATTCAAACTGTCCCCAATACCACCTGCCTTCTCGTTGTTGAGAAGGCGTTCGAAATACATCTGACTGCGGACGATTATTCGGTATAAAGCGGCTTCATCTCCGAGGCGATCGATGTACTCTGTCGTGTGGGGGTCGATATTTTGGAGGGACTTTGTTAATTCATCATCGAGTCTGTCGACAAATGACACAATGCTGCCGGAGATCTTAAAAACTTCACCTGGTCCTGGTGTTGGGGGTTGTTTTTCATCATCCTCCCACTCGTCTCCATTTTCAACGATGACCCAAGAAGGGTTGTCTTCAAGAACACGGAGGAGAGTGTTTAACTCAGACTCGGCCCTGTCGGACGGGTTAGTGGAGTCCTCATCAAACATTAAAGGATTTCTTCATCTGAACATACGCTTTCCACTGATCTGTTGCCATATGCGATAACACTCCGAATGAGAGATCATATCTCGTGGATATCAAAGCAAGGAGAACTCTGATTTTCTGATACGCCGTCTGGGCTAGATCGAGAAGCTTCTCCATAGTGCGTATTTGTTCAGCCCTGTCGGTATTTTTCTTACCACGGGCTTCAACAATAACCTTGAGGTGCTTGAAGATAGATTCTTTAGTGAGTTGAACTGCCTTGCCCCCGCGAGTCACAACAGAATATGCGCCAGAGTCATCATCGATCTCAATTGTCTCATTCCCTTGTAGTGTTGGTTGCTGCGTGACTGGTGCTTCATCAACATCCGGCTCCAATAGATATTTCTCTTTGTCCTCACGATATGTGGCTATCTCTTGTTCATGTTGCCGGTTATTCCTCTTCAGCCTCTGTTTGATAGAATTCAGGGCCTTGGCGTTGGTAGCGTTCATCTTTTTAGTCGCAGTCTTTTCCTTCACAATCGTCTCATTCATGAAGTCTTCGAGATCTGCAATGGCCTTGATGTAGGGCTTGGGAATAACATCGCTGTGTCCAGCCTTTGTGACGAGCCTGTTTAACTTGTCAAATTCTGTAGATAGCAGTATGTTAATAAACCATTGGAGAAACGGTCAAGATGGCTGAAGGATCACCTTGTGAGATCACAACCCAATCATTGATCTTTCCTGCATTTTCGATAAGCTTAATGGATGCATCGATTTCTTCAGAGCGTTTATCCTTTTTATTTTTGACTGTTCTTTTTAATCCATCGTCATCGCTTGATCCTTCTTCCTCGTCGGGGCCGGATCTTGTGAATCGATCCCTTCGATTTTGAGGTTCTGTAGTAGGCACTGTTTTAGCTCCATCTTCGTCAGAGTCTTCATCATCGGAGTCGTTTTCTTCTGACTCTTCTGAGCTATCGGAGTTGTCGGAATCGTCCAAGGCCTGGGCATCCTCAAGCTCCTCCTCTTCTTCATCGGAGTAGTCTCCTTCGGAAGAACTAGACTCGCTGTCGCTCAACCCGCCATGGAAGAATCTTGAAGTAGCCATAGCCACTTTTTTATTGTATTATCTGTGCCAAAAGAGTTGAAGATTTTAGCTGATAAGACGTGGTTTTATTATTGGAGAAGATGGTGGGGACGAAACCGTGATCGTTCTGTGTGGGTTTTCTTTGGGCAATTGGACCTTTTTGGTTTGTGTGTGTGGGAATTTTTTTTTTATCTTTTTTATCTCTTTTTTTATCTTTTTTTTTCAACGCAAAATCAAACAAGACGAAACCCTGGTACGCAACACAAGTAGTGATATGATGTTTGAACCATAGCTGGTCTTATCATCTCCTAGGCAGCTTTACAACTAACAACTCAACGTGATCGAGGTTACCACAGAGGCCTCTTCAATGTGCGATGGATAGCAAGGGAACAGGAAAGACATTGGATATGTTAACATGAAGCAGCAGCATAGCCATAGTGTCATGGCAGGTGGACATTACCTAAGTACTTAGTATCCAAGCATATGGACGGATGCCTTGAAATTTGAGCAAGTTTGAGCAACCGCGAGACAGGGTTTCAACTCAGAAGACAAAGGCATTCAAAGAAAAGTGGTGCTTCATCTTTATCTTTTAACAAAAATATTCTCGAAAGTGTAATCCGAAATTGATACACGTACATGTCTAAAGTTTACGAGCTATTGAGAAGGGGGTCGATGGTGCAAAACCTTCGAGATTCATTCGGAGTCAATACTAAGTTAATTAACATACAGAGTCTATTGATTTCTGTTAGCCCATTTGAAAAATTGCGCGCGATAAACATTAAAAAAAAAAAAAAAAAAAAAAAAAAAAAAACCACAAAACTATAAACAAAAAAAAAAAAAAAAAAAAAAAAGAAAAAAAAAAAAAAAAAAAAAAAAAAAAAAAAAAAAAAAAAAAAAAAAAAAAAAACCGACTGGAACACTGCTCTCGTAAGGAGATGTATTTTGAACTAGGCCTGACAATAGTTAGAGCACGCACTCGAATGACCAGGTTTAGGTCGCTGTGGAGGAGTAGAGGAGCGGGTGGCTTATAGTATAAGCCATGCGCTCCGAACGTATATTGAATCGAATTGCCGTCATGGAACAGGACAGAGAAAGCCGAGAAAAAAATTCAAAGGCAAAAAAACAAAAATAAAAACAACCCATTCTAAGTCAGTCTATCTTCGATAGGAACACTGGAGAGAAATCAGTAAACTCTTAACAAGTTAGTAACGTCGGCTTCCTAAAGGAGCGGTATTTGAAGAGGTGAACCCTGTAAACAGTATTAACATCCTGCGTCTCTTCAAATACAATGAACTAGGAGGGTGTTTACCTCCACGTCCACCACGATGACCCCCCCAACGGCCCCTTGATGCACCACCACCTCCATAGCCAGTGCCTCTGGCCATATCTGAAAGACGAGGATCTATTTGCTGCTTCGCTTCTCTATTGAGGATATCAGCGGTTAGCGGATCTATTTGTCCAAGGTTGTTTTCAAGCAATTCATTTTTTGCTTACGTAAGAACGGTTACGAGATCGCGTGCTTGTTTGGAATTGTCTGTCGTGAAAAAAGTAATCGCGGTACCCTTTTGCCTGTTTGCAGAAATAGGTAAGAATTGTGTGTTCGAATGAACTGAGCGAACCTAATCGAATGCTTTAGATTTACTTACCCTGCACGACCAGTACGACCAATACGGTGAACGTAGTCCTAGCATAAAAGTGTTAGGATATAGCGATTTGGGAGGGAAGATGGAATGTCACCGTACTTCGCTATCTGTTTCATTTTGCTGGTTAGTTGCCAAAATCCGTGCTAGGTTTTCTGGGCAATAGCTACTTACTGTTGGGATAGTCGACATTGATGACATGGGTGATATTACGAACATCCGTTTATTAGTTAGCATGGGATATGGATACATAAGCAACTCACCTAGCGTGCACAGGAGGTCCAATTTTAGCCTGATGGCTTTAGAAGGTTTGACGTCCGGTATCACTGTTAAACCCGAAGATATTGCAAACTGATCAACCTAGAAGGCTGTATAGCTGCATTCTTTAGCTTTAGCCGAGGAAGCGCCGTCTATCTTTAAGATAGGGGCGAATATCCTCGACTTACCGTTTGGCATTTTCCAGACCCAGCTGCCTTCCGATCTCCAGGAAGAAGGGGCGGTGTATGTGACTTGGTCTGCTCCGTAGCTGTACGAAAAGGAGTAGCACAAAGAGGGCATTTCAAAGCATGTAAAGAGCTACCGCTAGCTGTAAGAAAGCGGGGATGGGTTTAAGAAGCAGATATCCAGAGCCCTCAAAATGAAAACCAAATAAAAGGCTGGACCGCACTGTAGCACACGTGAGCAAGTAGATTTAGGTTGAAAAACATACCAATCCCGCGGGATGCAACGTCGGTTGCAACCATAATAGGGCTTTTTCCAGTCTTGAATTCGTTTAAGACCTATTTATTGTTAAAAGAGGACAAGAATAATTTGTTGCGGTCTGAGGGGTAAAATCATGTTTCGTACCCAGTCGCGTTCATTCTGAGCTTTATCACCATGTAAAGCTAATGCAGGAAAGCCATCCTGACGAAGAAACTGTTTTTTTTTGAGAAATGTCAATCTTCTACAAAGTAAGAAGTGTTTGTTCTTTGTAGAATATTACCCTTGTGATCTCATCAGCAGCACGTTTGGTTCCAACAAATATCAGACATTTTGTTTCTTTATCATCCATGATACGCTCAAGATGTTTGATAAGCCTGGATTATCGTTAGATAGAAATTTTGAGGTAATCTGTTGTAAGCTGAAGGAGGGGTAACAAACTTGTCGCGTTTCTCAAATTCGGATACAACTTCAACAATTTGAGTAATACGATGATTGGCAGAAAGCTCTAGGGATCCAATGTTGACCTGAATGAAATCCTTCAAATAATCGTGGGCAAGTTGTCGGACCTCTTTTGGCCATGTCGCTGACCACATGAGGGTTTGTCGATCGGGACGAATTTGTCCTACTATCTTGTTAATTTGAGGAGCAAAACCCATGTCCAGCATCCGATCAGCTTCATCGAGAACAAGGTATGTAACACGACGAAGATTTGTTTTGCCAGCTTCGAGCATGTCGATGAGGCGACCTGGGGTAGCGATGCAGACTTCTACGCCTCTTGCTAATTCTCTGATTTGTTGCCCTCGGGGAACGCCTCCGTAAACACAGGTGTTTCGGATTCTGGATGATTTTCCAAACTTTGTCACTTCTTGCTGAATCTGTACTGCTAATTCCCGGGTAGGAGCAAGCACTAGAACAATGGGGCCGTCACCGGGGGCAAGTAGAGGCTGTGCGTTAATATGGACAATCGCAGGAAGACAATACGTTAATGTTTTCCCGGATCCGGTCTCCGCGATACCGACGACGTCGCGTCCTGTTAATGCCATGGGCCACCCTTGAGCTTGGATTGGCGTAGGCTCTTTAAAACCTTGCGCCTTGACTTCGTTCATTACGTACGCTGGCGAATTCTCAAAGATTAGCATTCAGGTTGATGGTAGAGCTGTATTTGTTGGGGTTTGATGCTTACCAGGGAAGCCCGCTTCGTCGAACGATTGGACTGGCTTGGGAACATCACGGCCGGACACACGCATTTGGCGCGAAGTTCTGTAAGCATCTACTTCAGGTGGAGAACGCTTTTGGACTGCATCACAGGGTTTGTCTATCGTCGTGACCGTTAGCATAGGAAGTAGGAGGCGATTGGGGCTGAGTGAAATGCTTACAAAATGATTTTTCGAATTTTGGAAGAGACTCAAGATCTGATGGTTGTATAATTAGTTCCTCGAATTACGTAGGGTAGGTAATTAGAGATCACCAGAACATACCCCATTGCGGCTTCTTCAGATTTGCACCAATACCGGACATTTTATCTCCCGAGTTGGCGTAGTTATTCGAATAAGAGCCTCCGAATCCGTTAGAAGAGCCATTATACCCTCCAGAGGAATAGCCGTTCGAGTTCCCGTAGTATCTAGAGTAAAATGTTAGCTTTGGCCGTTTACAGGACTTTCGTAGGCAATAAATAGTAGGCGCTAGGAGATCCAAGATATACAAAGATTCAAAGGCTTTGCTCATACCCATTAGAATAACCACCGCCGCCACTGCCGCCACCGTTGTTACCACCGGTACCACCGTTACCGCTGTTACCGCCGTAGCTTCGCGAATAATCACTGTAGGACATGAGGCGCGACGAGAGGTTTTGGAATGTACCTCGCAACAGTAAAGGCTGGGGCGCGTCGGACAATAATCTCGAGATATGCTTGAATCAAGGTTCCGTAGAGACTGCTATGCGAACGAAAAAGTATTGGACCTGATGTCGACAAGGGTAGAATTTCTGCTCTGATGTTGGAGGTTGAGGGAACAGGATGATGGGAGGAGGGATGGTGAGAACCAAAGATTTTTTTTTAGTTTAGTTTTTTTTAAGTTTTTTAGTTTTTTTTTTCCCTGACAAAAAAACCTTTTCTTTCTTTCTTTCTTCCTTTTTTGCTGGGCCTTCCTGCAATCCTTTTCGCAGTTCCAATTTCGGTTGGTAGGCCTTGGCGCCAAGAATTACTCGACGAGTTGGCGGAAACACAACGCGCATGACCAGGCAGATCGTCGACAGTACAACATCACATCACAAGCGGACCCAATCCAAACCAATCAACGAAGCAGCATCGATTCTGAAAAACGAGAACACGCGCCTTCAGCAGCTACTCTTCTACAATCACAAGGGGTAAAAGATATCTCCCAGAGCCTAATCTTGAATTTGAATTAGAAACGAAATCTAAAATCACTCTGCAACTCGAGTATGTTGCGATTCTAAGAGGGCAAGGTTTTCTGCGCATATTGTTCTACAACTTACTTCATACCCCTGCTAACTGCTCTTGCACTCCCTACATATAGAAATCAAATCGTCCGGTTCCATCGCTCTCCATTTGGTCCACTATCGACACTTTTAATAAACACAATACTTCCCTTGCCCAGAAACCTTCCTCCATTTTCTTCGGTCTCATCATGGCCGCTCCGGCTATCCCTAACGATGCGGTTACCCGGGTATTTTCCGACTTGAAAAGCAGGTACGACCTCCTAAACCTATCCTGAGGCTATTTTGTGATATACCTCGGCCAGAAATTTGGGACGTTAGATTCAGTTTCCTTTGCCATACGGTTTCAAGTTGCTAAACATGCCTCATACCTCAATAGCAAAACTGAAGACACAAGACAGAAATCAGCCGATGACTTGCGAGCCATCCTCGTTATTAGCCAACGAGGTTTGTCCCTCTCGGAAATATCACGTTGCCAACCTCGCTAATCATTCTATCCTAATTGATAGAAATGCCGACTGAAGCATTTACTCGATTCAACAATGACATCAACAAACGAATTTTCGAGATGATCCATAGCAATGATACCTCAGACAAGATTTGTGGAATTCTCGCTCTCGATCGTCTAATCGATTTTGACGGAGATGATTCTATGCAGAAGACCACACGGTTTGCACACTATTTACGGAGTGTAATACGAGGTAATGACACTGCAGCTATGGTCTTAGCAGCTAAGTCCTTAGGCAGGCTTGCAACTCCCGGTGGCCCCTTGACGGCCGAGTTGGTGGAGAGCGAGACTCGACAAGCTTTGGAGTGGCTGCAGAGTGACAGACAAGAAAATCGGCGGTTTGCGGCTGTTTTATTACTCAAAGAGCTAGCCAGAAACTCCCCTACACTATTTTACACCTATGTGCCTCAGATTCTCGAGCTACTCTGGGTCGCCCTCCGTGATTCGAAGGTTCTCATCCGAGAAGCGGCTGCCGAAGCCCTCTGTGCATGTCTCGAAATATTATACCAAAGAGATAGCCAGCTCAGATCACAGTGGTATGGTAAAATCCTGGAGGAGGCACAGCATGGTTTGAAAATTGGAACAACGGATGCTATCCACGGCAGTCTTCTGACCTACCGAGAACTCTTACTTAGAGCTGGGATGTTCATGCACGATCGCTACCGAGATGTTTGCGAGCTTGTTCTAAAATATAAAGACCATCGCGATGTACTCATACGAAAGTCCGTGGTGGCTTTGATACCTATCCTCGCAGCTTACAACCCGGAGGAATTTGTGAGCTCTTATCTTCACCGATGCATGATGCATCTGCAATCGCAGCTAAAAAAAGAACGAGATCGGAGTGTCGCATTTGTTGCCATCGGGCAAGTGGCGATAGCAGTTGGTAGCAGCATGAACCCGTACCTTGAAGCAGTGCTGCAATGCATAAAAGATGGGTTGTCCAACAAAAGGTATAACGTCCTGCTAGGAATGTGAGAGATTCTAGCTAACAAACTATTACAGTCGACGATCGCCCGTTGAACCAGCATATTTTCAGTGTATAAGTATGCTCGCTACCGCTGTAGGGCTAGCTTTGACCAAACACATCCAGGAACTTCTCTCCCTATTGTTCAATTGCCCACTGAGCGATTCTTTGACACAAGCTTTGGTGGATCTCGCCCACTATATTCCACCGCTACTCTCGCAAATTCAAGAAAAGTTACTGAACTTACTCAGTATTGTCCTCAGCGGGCGCCCTTTCAAACCTTTAGGGAGCCCCGCCGAACAATCTAATGCCCAATCATCCTTAAAAGAGACCCGTGAAATTAGCGGTACCGAAACAAAGGATTCTGAAATAATCTTGGCTCTACATACACTCGGTAGCTTCGACTTTACAGGTGAGAAGTAATATTGCATTTTCAAGCCTCTTAGGGTCTAATCATGGTTTTAGGTCGTATCTTGAACGAATTCGTTCGAGATTGCGTGATTAGATATGTGGAGGATGATAACTCTGATGTACGAAAAGCTGCTGCTCTTACATGCTGCCAGCTTTTCGTGCGCGACCCAATATGCTACCAAACAAGTAACAACGCTATCCAGGTTGTAGGTGATGTGATGGAAAAGCTGTTGACAGTTGGAATTGCGGATCCGGGTATATTTTGCCGCCAGCCCCTTCAGTTTTTAATGATGACTTACTTGTTCGGTAGACCCGGATATCCGAAAAACGGTCCTAGACTCACTTGACTCGCGGTTCGATAGACATCTGGCTCGCGCTGAGAATGTTAGAACACTTTTCCTAGCATTAAACGACGAAGTATTCTCGATAAGAGAGTCTGCTATCACGATAATCGGAAGACTGACGGCCCACAATCCCGCCTACGTCATGCCATCTCTCCGCAAGTCCCTTATACAACTCTTAACAGAGCTAGAATACTCAACAGTTGCCCGAAATAAAGAAGAAAGCGCAAAACTCCTGAGTCACTTGGTATCGGCCTCCCAGAAGCTCATTAAGCCATATGTGGACCCTATTGTGACAGTGCTACTTCCTAAAGCATCTGACCCAAGTGCTGGCGTTGCGTCAAGCGTACTGGGTGCGCTTGGAGAGCTTGCAACCGTTGGTGGAGAAGACATGATCCCTTATATCCCACAACTCATGCCTATCATTATAGATACTTTACAGGACCAAGGTTCCTCGTCTAAGAGGGAAGCTGCTCTCAAGACGCTAGGGCAGCTTGCTAGTAACTCAGGCTATGTTATCGAACCGTACATGCAGTACCCCTATTTGCTTACCATCCTCGTGAATATTGTTAAAACCGAGCAAACGGGTTATCTTAGAAAGGAAACAATCAAGTTGATGGGGATTCTTGGCGCAATTGATCCCTACAAGCACCAGGTACGCAGTCGTTAGTTTCATTTACTACCAATGACAAAGTTATATCTATTGACATTCAAAAATTAGCTTGTCGAACAAGGACCTGAAAATCGACCAGTCGATCAAAATAGCGCTGTCACAGATGTGTCATTGATCATGACCGGGCTTACCCCTTCTAATGAGGAGTATTACCCTACAGTGGTCATAAATTCACTGATGAATATGCTCAAAGATCAATCGTTGAGTACTCAGCATTCTGCTGTCATAGACGCAATCATGAACATCTTTAAAACACTTGGCTTGAAATGTGTGCCATTTTTAGGTCAAATTATCCCAGGATTCATTGGTGTTATTAGAACAAGCCAGCCAAGCAAGCTTGAATCATATTTCAACCAGCTTAGTATACTTGTTTCCATTGTTAAGCAGCATATAAGGAACTTTTTACCAGAGATTTTACAACTGATTCGAGAACACTGGCAGCTAAATACAAACCTCCAGGCTACTATCTTACAGCTCGTGGAATCAATAGCTAGGTCTCTAGAAGGCGAATTCAAAGTTTACCTTGCACAATTGCTTCCTTTGATGCTCCAAGTTCTTGAAGCGGACAACACTGCGAGAAGAATCCCAACAGAGAAAGTTTTGCATGCTTTCTTGGTATTCGGAACTAATAGTGAAGAGTACATGCATCTAATTCTACCTGTTATTGTTCGACTTTTCGAAAAGACTACCCAACCAGCACCGGCCCGCAAGGCGGCTATCGAGACCATCGCCAAGCTCTCAAGAAAAGTCAATTTATCGGACCACGCATCTCGCATCATCCATCCACTTGCTCGGGTGCTGCAAAATGGTACCCACGAGCTCCGAATAGTTGCCTTAGATACGCTGTGTGCCCTAGTCTTCCAACTCGGACAGGATTATACCCATTTTATCCCCATGATAAATAAGGTACTATACACCACCTACCAAACAATCTGAATTAACTAACAACTCCGTTGGATTTTTGCAGTATCTTGTACAAACAAAAACCCAGCACTCAAATTATGAACTTCTCGTTTCTAAACTGCTTAAAGGAGAATCCTTACCTCAAGATTTGAATCCTGATGAAATGTATGATATGTTTATATAAAAAGTATAAAAAATGGGTGATAATTTACTAAAAGGACATAGGTTTGGCGAGAAATACGACGAAGTACTCATCCCGGACACACATTCAAAGAAACAAACAGTAAACCAGCAGCATTTAAAAAATGCATGGGAAGCATCACAGCGATCAACACGCGAGGACTGGCAGGAATGGATAAGACGCTTCAGTGTTGAGCTTCTTAAAGAATCACCCTCTCATGCTCTCCGTGCCTGTGCTGGATTAGCTGGTGCTTACTACCCTTTAGCAAAGGATCTCTTTAATGCTGCTTTTGTCTCTTGCTGGGTTGAGCTTTACGACCAATATCAGGTAATATACTAGATTGTTGAATCCATACCAAAAATAAACTGACAAATTGTGTAGGAAGAACTTGTTAGGTCAATTGAGCTGGCTCTCACATCGCCAAATATCCCTCCAGAAATATTGCAAATCCTATTAAACCTGGCAGAATTCATGGAACATGATGACAAAGCATTGCCCATTGACATTCGTACTCTGGGTAAATATGCAGCAAAATGCCATGCTTTTGCCAAAGCATTGCATTATAAAGAAACAGAGTTCCTACAAGAGCCTCAGACCAGTACAATTGAAGCTCTTATCAAAATCAACAACCAATTGCAGCAATCTGATGCAGCAATTGGTATCCTTCGGCGGGCACAACAATACAACGATGTTCCGCTTAAAGAGTCTTGGTTTGAGAAGTTGCAGCGATGGGAAGAGGCCTTGAAAGCCTACCAACTGCGTGAACTAGATGAGCCAAATTCCTTTGAAGTCACCATGGGTAAAATGAAATGCCTACATGCACTAGGCGAGTGGGATCAGTTATCTCAGTTAGCTCAAGAAAAGTGGACCCATGCAACGCATGAAATGCAAAGAGCAATTGCGCCACTTGCGGCGGCGGCGGCTTGGGGTCTTGGTCAGTGGGACATCATGGATGACTACATCAGTGTTATGAAACACCTTTCGCCGGATCGTTCTTTCTTTGGAGCTATTCTGGCCCTTCACCGAAATCACTTCGATGAAGCGGCGATGCACATCGAAAAAGCACGTGAAGGTTTGGATTCAGAATTAAGTGCTCTTGTTGGCGAGAGCTATAGTAGAGCATACAGGTACCACATCTTCCATTACTCCTCATAGTGATGAATATTTCGCTAAGAAGAATGGGCTGTGTCTAGTGTCATAGTCCGCGTACAAATGCTAGCAGAATTGGAGGAAATAATTACATATAAGCAAAGCTATGATTACCCAGAACGGCAGGACACTATGCGGCGAACTTGGATGAAACGGTGAGTGTTTATACAATCTTCAATTTTATTAAGTCTTTCTAATAAAGAAATACAGTTTGCAAGGTTGCCAGAGAACGGTTGAGACTTGGCAGAGAATGCTGAAGGTGCGGGCTTTGGTCATATCACCCAAGGAAAACATGGAGATGTGGATCAAGTTCGCGAATCTGTGTCGAAAATCCGGAAGAGTTGGATTAGCAGAAAAGTCTCTGAACTCTCTCTACGATGTTGATGATGGAACATTGGTTGCCCCAACCGATCCGAGAGTGCCACCACAGGTGACTTATGCGCGTCTTAAATATCTATGGTCGATTGGGAGCCAAACAGAGGCTCTTTCCAACCTCGTCGAATTCACCGATAGGATCTCAAAGCAAATTGGTTCGAATATTCCTGATCCAGCAACCGAAACACAGATCCCATTCAACGCCGCTGTGGTTGTACCTCCTGTACTACCGAACCAAACGGTAGAAGACCTTTCTCGTTTACTTGCGCGATGCTATCTAAAGCAAGGCGAATGGCTGGTCGCCTTGAACAAAAGTTGGTATCTAGGAAATGTACAGGAAGTATTGCGGTCATATTGGCTCGCCACACACTTCAACAAAGATTGGTACAAGGCCTGGCATGCGTGGGCACTTGCGAACTTTGAGGTAGTGACAAATGCTGATTTGAGAGAGGCATCGTCGTCTCCTGATATGCTTAGCAACCACGTTGTGCCTGCTGTTCGTGGTTTCTTTAAATCGATATCTCTGTCGGCAGGTAGCTCATTGCAAGACACTCTTCGGCTGCTCACGCTATGGTTTGCACATGGTGGGAATGCACAGGTGAATACGGCAATGACAGAAGGGTTTGGCGTTGTCAGTATTGATACCTGGCTAGCTGTTATCCCCCAACTAATTGCGCGTATCAATCAACCTGATCCTGTTGTCCGTCATTCAATTCATCAACTTCTTGGGGATGTTGGGCGTGCTCACCCTCAAGCATTGGTATTCCCCCTCACAGTAGCTGCAAAATCTCAACACTCTCGACGCCAAAAATCAGCCTCCTCCTTGATTGAAACTGTCAAAACCCATAGTGCTACTCTTGTCGAACAGGCGGCGCTTGTTAGCCAAGAACTTATAAGAGTAGCTGTTCTATGGCATGAGCAATGGCACGAGGGCTTGGAGGAAGCATCGCGGCTATACTTCGGTGATCACAATATAGATGCAATGTTTGCCACTCTAGAACCTTTGCATGAGATGTTAGAGAAGGTAACGAAACCCTATCGAGTGCACTCGTGTCCTGGTTATATACTGAATCTATGAAACAGGGCCCAGAGACTTTACGTGAAATCTCATTCCACCAAGCTTTTGGACGAGACCTTCATGACGCGAGGGATTGGTGCAATACATTCAGAAGGACGGCAGATGTCGGCGATCTGAATCAAGCATGGGACCTTTATTATCAGGTAAGAAACACCGTCTAGTAAATATAATATATTTTCTTATTGAGAGTTTAGGTGTTCCGGAAAATCACGAAACAACTGCCTCAGTTGAATTCTTTAGACTTGCAATACGTTTCTCCGCGGTTGTTGCATGCGAAAGACTTGGAGCTCTCAGTCCCTGGTAGGTTTAGCCACGTGACTCTTCCATTCCATCCAGATAAAAGTTTTAATTTAGCCATTGTTTAGGTATTTATCAATCCGGTCGTCCAATTATTAGGATCATTAGCTTTGATTCTGTATTTACGGTTATATCCTCTAAACAACGACCGCGAAAACTGTCAATAAAGGGCAGTGATGGAACTATGTATCAATACGGGTTGAAGGGTTAGTATTGACCACCCCGAGGAAGAATCTATATCTTATTTATTATTAACAAAAATAGGTCATGAGGATTTACGGCAAGATGAGCGTGTGATGCAACTCTTTGGGTTGGTTAACACATTGTTATCGGTTGATTCTGAGTGCTTTAAGCGCCATCTTAACATCCAGCGCTACCCAATTATCCCGTTATCCCAAAACTCAGGGTTGATGGGGTGGGTCCCCCATAGCGATACCTTGCACGTATTAATCAGAGAATACCGAGAGAGCCGAAAAATACTATTAAATATTGAGCACCGGATCATGCTTCAGATGGCACCTGATTACGACAATCTAACACTAATGCAAAAAGTTGAAGTATTTGGTTACGCTCTCGACAATACCACCGGGCAGGATTTGTATCGCGTTCTTTGGTTGAAGAGTAGGAGTTCTGAAGCCTGGCTTGATCGAAGAACAAACTACACCCGCTCGCTAGGCGTAATGTCAATGGTGGGCTATATTCTTGGCCTCGGAGACCGACATCCGTCCAATTTGATGCTCGATCGGGTAACTGGAAAGATTGTTCACATCGACTTTGGAGACTGTTTTGAGGTTGCTATGCACAGAGAAAAATACCCAGAAAAGGTTCCATTTCGTCTCACTCGTATGCTTACCTACGCGATGGAAGTCAGCAACATCGAGGGTAGTTTTAGAATAACCTGCGAAGCGGTAATGCGAGTCCTGCGGGATAATAAAGAGTCGTTGATGGCGGTTCTCGAAGCATTTATGCATGACCCACTCATGCATTGGAGATTAGGAAACCGAGAGAGTCCCCAAGAACCAGGAACATCGGGCGAAGCAGGTCAAGGTATACAATTTGATTCTTATTGTAGATCAAAATATTCCATGTCAAAATCGTGACTGACATCATCTTACGCAGTTGCCCTCGTTGATCCGGCTCGGCTACGGAGTAGAACTGAGAATGCCCTGGACAGCACTGATATATACCAGTCGGAGCTACAAAATGCAGCGGAGGATCAGACCCAAAATGCCCGGGCACTAGCAGTTCTTAGCCGCGTGAAAGATAAATTAACGGGGCATGATTTCAGGCCTAATGATGAATTAGCAGTTCCGGACCAAGTTGATAAGCTGCTCCAGCAAGCTACGTCGCTGGAGGTATGATATTCTAACTCGTATTTGAGTGGACACATTGTAGCTAACCGTGTATAACTAGAATCTCTGCCAACTTTATGTTGGGTGGTGTGCATTTGTAAGTCATTCTGAGCATTTTTTTTCCACCCGTAATATATATTTAATACTAATCAATTAAATTTAGTGGTAAATTTATTTGTATCACCCAATTTATTAAAGTTTGGAGAATATTGAATGAAAGATTTTTCATGCCTTTCCAGAGCTGAGGATAGTACCTGAGAATTTCCATGTTACATATGCTCCGTACGAAGGGCAAACCTCCTCGATTAGAGAGTCCATCACAATGCAATGTATTACTTTAGTATTAAGGATCATATTAATTGTAGTCGTAGAACTACTAATTCTGATGGTTGTGGTAATTTGTAATTTCCCCTTCGGAGAAATAGAATACGATACAAGGCTGGCATTAAGACCGAGGTTGTTCACTGGACATATAGCTACTCTTAGGCCCGGATATGTACATACCTACTTGGTATGTGTCGATGTTTTGGATATCGAACCGGGATTCTACCACAAATAAATAGCTGTTGTTAGGTAAGTAAAATGTTAATCCTCTGAGGTGCTGGTGCTTAGTAAACCCTTTGCAACTCTTTGGACTTCCCCAACAGCTTCAACGAAACACATCAGCCATCATTCGCGTAACCATAGTCATCGAGGGTTTTATTCGAAGATACCAGTCTGGCTCCTCACGGAACCAATAAACTACTGCGACATGATGACGGCTACAGCAGCCATGAAGGGATTTGAGCAACTGGAAGGTCTCCCCGAGGCCATATTCAAACGCTTATATCAGCAGCCAGCGACGGTCCTTGCTATATTCCGTCGGATGCTGCCAAACTTAGGTGTGTATTGAATTCCCAAATGCAACAACAACATAGATAGTTAATATTCTTAGCTAAAACGTTTGTCATGACGATGCTTTTTAATCCCGACCCTGTACCCATCTCGAGCTTAGAGAGTTGGGTTCACCCAGACAGAAGCAGGTATGAAGCCTTTGAAAAGGTTTAATATTCATTTCTGACCCTCGAAGCATGAAAGAGGAGGCATTCGCAAAGTTGCGGCAACTACACATTGTTACAGAAAGACAAGGAACATTTTCCTTAGATGCAACATTCAAGGCAGAGCTCAAGAAAGCTTTAGCTGGAGGGTAAGCAACTTTGAACCAATTAATTAGCTCCACCCGATATATGTAATAGTATCACGAAAATGCTAATTCAACTTATCGATCTAGCGGTTCACCGGGCAGTTTTGGATTGCCTTGCGACACAGATGATAAGAATAAAGTTGATCCTGCCTTTCTTAATAACTATGCGACCGAGCAGTGGGAGTCAATATTGCATTTCATGGTTGGAAACGATTTCCCATCCTCTCGACGACCAAGCGAAGGCGTTGTACGATTGCTTGTCCATGGGAAACTTATGGAACGAACAAGGTATTTCTCGGACATATTGGATTTTCGTAACATGGTTAACAATACCTTGACAGGGTGTCGGAAACAGTTATAACACAACTTGGTTTTTCATTTTTGCTACAAGAAGCAAATGCGCAAGTCTGGACGCTCCTGCTTCTCTACCTTGATATGGCAGAACAGGTGAGGGAATAATATGTATCAATGTGGGGGGTATATATGCTAAATACCCTCATAGTTACGAATGGATCCTGTCGATATTCTACACTTTCTCTTTTTGCTTGGTAGCTTAGAGCTTGGCCAAGATTATGACATGAAGAGTTTGACACCGACACAGAAAGGGATGCTTGAGGATCTTCGAGATTATGGGATAGTCTATCAACGAAAGGTTTGATAATTTCTTAGATTCTCTGAATCACTAGCTATTCTAATAAATAGAGAGGATAAGTCTTCATCGCGGCGTTTTTATCCTACGAGATTAGCCACATCTCTTACCTCAGAAATCCGCGGCCTTCGTACTCCCTCTACAACAATACAGGACGTAACACCACGGATTGACGAGAATGGCTTTCTTATTATAGAAACAAATTATCGCATGTATGCTTACACAAGTAGGTTTACCCTTGATCTACGGAGCCTTTATTCAGTTCGGCAGCTGAAACAACTGGCGATATAACCAGACTCGCCTTTACAGATAGCAGTTCTAAATCTTTTCGCCCGCCTGATATCGCGCTTTCCAAACCTTGTAACAGCGAGAATTACGCGAGAGAGTATTCGTCAAGCTATCAACAAAGGAATAACTGCAGAGCAGATTATAGATTACATGACCGCGAATGCTCACCCTCAGCTACGAAAGAACACACCGGTGCTACCACCGACAGTAGTTGACCAGATACGACTCTGGCAAATAGAGGGCGAGAGGATGAAAACGACATCAGGATATTTATTCAAGGAGTTTTCTACAAACTCAGAGTTTAATGCTGTGTGTAGATATGCTAACGATCTTGGGGTATTGGTTTGGGCGGATCGTAACAAAGGCAATTTATTCGTATCTAAACACGAGCAAATAGCTGACTACATTCGGAAACGAGCTCATTCTAGCAGGTAGCGGTCAAAACTAGGGCTTGTTACTTGCTAGCTAGCTACTAGACGATGGCTTGTATTTGATGGAACTGTAAGCTTAATACCTTCCAGCCTTCTGTTAGGGTACGAAGAAGGCAACTCCATCACACTTTCAAGTTTCTTGATTATCTTTATTTTTCACGAAACTTAATTTTGTCTCAGTCATCTCAAACACATATTTCCCTTAGGCCCACAACTGTTAATAGGGGTTCCTCAACAAATATGGGCTATTTGTCTCTTGCTTACCAAGATGCTCAACTCCTTCAATGCGAGTAAACTGAGTTGAGATTGCAGCTGTCCTTTTGGTGGGCCACATTTCGTTAGGTACCAGCTCCAGTTCTGTTGGGTTTTGCATAAGATGAGAGAATGCTTCTTCTAGCTCATAGCACATCTGGAAGGTTTTTAATCGACCAAAGATATAAAGTCCGAGACGAGCTCGTGACAGGGCGACTGTTAGGCGCCGTATGTCGCGCAAGTATCCCACACGGCTTGTCCTAACTAATGATACGATAACATCTAATTTGGTAGTCAGCCTCTATTTCTTTCTTAAGATCGTTGTTCTTCAACATACAGTCGTTTTGTTCTCCTTGGAACTTGTCTATTGTTGTGACATGAGCCGGTGTTCCAAACAATGGATTTGTGCTACATCGATGGCTTAGGACATCTTTTATTAGAGCACGCTGGCCCGCATAACTCGTAAGGATCGATATCTTGGCTGCGGGGTAGCCTAGAAGACGCATATATTGGAAAAGAGCGACTGCGTACTCGGCTTCTCCAAGATTTTGGATAAAATGGGGTGATGGTTGTTGTTCTCCGTAACCCTTAAAATCTTCGACGTTGATAAATTGGAATTCGTGTCTGAATCCTGCATTTGCGCGCGTAAATTCTTCTCTCTCCTGCAAATAGGTAAGATCTCCAAGATTCGAATATCTCCAGTTATACAAGGCTGCAATGCTTGGACGAGCACGACCTTGTTTGTCAAGCTTAATTGAGGGCACGCCAAGACGTACAAATCGGGCGAATAAACTTTGTTCCATGTTAGCAAAATACCGAAGAGCCGTATTTTGAACCACTGGGGAGTTTTGTAGGTGGTCTCCACATAGTATAATACGCTTCAGTAGCGTCTTATGGTCTGCGTGTCTCTGCAATGTAAGTGGAATAAAAGTCTCAATTTCAGTAATCTGGGCGGCCTCCTCCATTACAATATTATCATATTGAAACCCTTGTCTCACAATTTCGTCTCTCTATAAACAAAACTAGTTAGAAATGCAGGTTATCACCAAGAGATTTGTGTAATACCTTAATAGCTGCATATGTAGAAGTCATTGCAATAATGCGCGCTTCTTTGTTCAGAAGGTAGTTGGCTTTGTCGCGTCCATTCCGCAAGAGTTCGAATGGCATAAGATCATCTAGTTGGGCGAATAATTTCGAAACCTGTTCAAAGTAGCGATTCGCAGTATTCAAACTGAGCTCAAAAGAATCCTTCGATTGTAGGAGCGATTGATATGAGTCCAAGAAATAGCTATCTTGGAAAGGTTAGTAAGATAGATAGAAAGTGTGGTCTGATTTAAACTTACAAAACGGAAACCCAGTCAGGATTGTATCAGTGGTTGGCGACGAAGATACTGCAGCTTTAAATGATTCCACAAGTGGATCGATGTAAGCACGATAGAAGTAAGACGCTGTTTCACTTGAGTTGCCATGCGCTCCTAGTGCATTGATACTTATTGCAAGTCGATCTACTTCCTGGAGTAATTTATGGCGGATGTCCTAATAAAAACATTAAAAGTATGAGGTGCTAGGCAACAATAAAAAGGGGAGTCAAACTAAACCCACATGGAGTGATTCAATCCTGCCTGAGTTACCATAATTAGATTGCAACCGCTGTAGCTCATCTTCTCCGTGACCGAGCCGTAGTAAGTGGCGTTCGTCAACGTTCCTGTTGGCTATTTTCTGGAATAATTGGTTTAACGCTTGATTGCTATGGGCAATCACCAAAGTTCTCTCTTTTGGATAGTTTTGATATATGTTGCAAATTATCTGCGTAGCCACATCTGTCTTGCCAGTTCCAGGAGGACCTATAATCAGGGAAAGCCCGGTATTGGTGCCTGAAATTATTGCTTCAACTGTATTTGAATTGTCAATGATGGCTTATCTTGGTCAGCGAGTGGTGTTAGCGGACTAACCTTGTTTCTTTGTGTATCTAACGACGCCGTTGTGAATTTCTTTTTCAGAAGGCATGAGATTTGCAGCTCCTAGGCTAGAAATACTGTAGCACATTTTTTGCCTACCATTACCCTCTTTGGAAATTTGGCTAGTATGGTAACCGACTGCGGCTTCGGTTAACAAAAATGGTGGGTTCAAACTGTTCGTAGGAAGTATGATATCGAACAACTCTTGGGGCAAACTCTCATTAAGATGCCGGAAATCAGCAATTGTTTCCCCGAGCTTGATGGTTTTAGGAACAGGTCGAAGATTTGGAAAACAAGCCTCGGATGGATCACCGAAACCAAGGAATGTGTCGCAAAACCACCCGGGTATTGCGATTTCTGGCTCTTGCATCAACGATTGAATAGACGCAAGAATGGACTTAAAGTTGTTTCCCTGTATTTTAGGCAATTAATATTTATCACAACATCAGTAGTTCGCCTAAACGTACAATGCCTTTCCTGCGAACAATAATATTTAGTGACTCGTATAGACTGTCCCTGGACTCGGAATTTTGTGTATCTTTCTACTAAAGAATTAGTGGGTTAGCTTATGGGAGGGTGGTGGAAGTGACTATACCATATACATAATGCGATCTAAGTAGACATGGATTTTGTTCCTTTCGGAATTCTGCGCCGGATTATTGTTGGATCTATGGTCTGTCACAACCTGTATAATTTCGGCGCAGCGAAGCAACTGAATCTCGAAGTCATCGGGTGACAAGCCGTTTGAATTCACCCGAGGGCGAATACTCAAAAGAAACACGACATCATCAGGGCGCAGAGACTCCCATTCTTTTTTCGAATCAGAGAAAGTATTATTGGAGTATAACTCTATTTCTGCGCGAACATGCTTAGGTATTGTCTCGCCAACTTGAGGTGCGGCGACTTCTAAGATCCTGTGTTTTATTAGTTTATATTACTGAAATTTGTTTTGCAAGCTGGGATATTATACTAACGAGATTCTGTTGATTTGGAGAGCCATTTTGAAGTTCCCGGCAAACACGACGTTCCCCTGGTGGGTTCTCGGTTTAAGCTTCCGGACAGTATCCTGAAGGTCTCTACGTATCTCGAATAGCGATTCGGCTTTGTATAGATTAAACATTCGCCAGAGAAAATCTGTAATCGACAGATACTGGAGATTCAATTTTGGAATTGGTAAAGGTTGATACCCGTTATAGTTCCCAGCGTGTAAAAATTGCTCGTCAAGCAGAGATTCCTGGCGGGAAATTAATTCTGGCGTGTTAGTGACCGGTTTTAAGACTTGGTAGTACCAATTATACAAACTTCATACCTCGTTTGGTAGGAGCGGCGAAGCTTTCACGGCTTCAATAGCACAGGTCCGCCGTGAAAACGATTCTATTATAGTACAGAGCATAAAGTTTCGGTCAATAGGGCGAGCTATACCCTGTGGATATGTCGGGCGAAAATCCAGCCCCTGGTAAAGCTCTGCTAGCTCAATATCATTGAGTGCAGAAAGCTGTAACTCGAGGTCTTCCCTCTTGGCGATCGAAGCATGGTTTGCCAGCCCCAAGACGGTTAACTTATTCTTTGAAACCCGCAGAGACTCACTTTGTAACCTTGCAACTTTTGCTCTATATCGTCTATCGGCCATGGCAATAGGGGCGCCCAAATTGTTGTCGTCCTCAACTTCGAAATAATAGAAATGTTCAAACAAGACCAATAAGTCGCGTAGCAACTTATTATGTTGCGAATCCAGTAGGGGGGACAAACGTATGCAAGGAATTATTTGGAGGTCTTCTAATAGCCCGTGAACATATCGCCGAGTGGGTAGCTGGGAGAGGAGATCTGTGAGGAACTCAATGACTCTTCCAATGTACGGGCTTGTTTCTGGTTTGAGATTAGCAGGATTTCATTAGATACTTTGAACTCACAAGTTTGCTTACGGCTATCGTTGTTCCCGTATAGCATCATGAGAAAGTCGAGGATTATCAAATATAGCCATGATCGCTCAAAATCCAGCCTAGCGTGAGATTTTTTATCGGCAAGTCGGAGTTTCTTCGAAGCTGCTCTCCAAGCCTTTTTGAAATCCAGATTGCTTGCCAGTTTTCTCTCCCTTGCCTCCTCCGACTGAAAGTTCTGCCAGATACCTATCGAAACGAGGGGTGCGCATTCCTTTCTCACTATGGCATTATCCAACGATTGGAATGCGTGTGATATGAAACATAAAATATAACTTCTGGGAACAATAGGCATAGTCTTTGATAAGGACATGATAAGGACACGCCGGAAGAAGAGTGAAAATGATGTTGTGGTGGGTTCGAATATACCTATTACCGTTACAATTTGTATATTAGCATCCCGCAAGCTTTGGCATAGCTACGACAACCTTATAGTAATTTTGCTATAAAGTCCCGGCCTGAGAAGTAAAGGAAACTTGCCCCAAACATAAATGTTTTCTCTCCTCTTTACAACTGCCATCATGACTAGAGAAATGACCAATTCGTCGGTTGAGTCTTCGTTGTAGTTCGGCCAAAGATAACTGAATTAGACCAAGTATAAGGTGCGTTGAAGTTAGAGACTTGATCTATTTCCATTTAGAATGCCAGCTTGTCAGAGAGCAGGTGAAAGATAATGGGTCAAGAATGTGAATCAAAACCAAGGTCACAGCTTTGGCACGCCGAAGAGTCCATTTCAAGTGAACCGCGGGATAATGGTCAACTTAAAGTTAGCAAGATAGGGATGGCATTAACATACCGTTCCACATAATGAAGGTTCTCAAGTAGCAAAAGGTTTTTTTGAGGGAATGATTCCTCTTCGAGGGCTTTGTAGATAACCCTAACGACATTCGAGGAAAAACGGGCTGGGCCGTCCTTTTTGAGCCAATTGGCCTGTGCTGTGGTAGAGTATAGGCTATCGCCTTGGATATCAGAAAGAGTAGGTTGAGATTCCTCCGCAGAGGATGACTGGAAATCCTGCCAAGCCATTACAACCGGTAGGATGGAATTTGTGAGTTCGAATTCGGGAAGCAATCGCGATTTTCTAGATATGTGAAAAGTTCGTGAGTGTTGTTCTATCAAGGTTTCGTCGCGAAGTTTTCGCCCTTCTTCCCAAATGCGCTTAAGTGCCGAGTATGTCGCCAACGCGTCTTCCAACTCACATCAACCTTCACAACGATTCTAAGAAATACGGAAAATGATACAACCAACTTCTTCCGCTATCTCGGAAGTAAAAAAGAGTCTGAGGATTTTCTTGGCCAGCTTTGAAGCTCCACTACCATCCTCGGACCTTACAGCCTCTCCACCTACTGCAGATCGCCATTCCTATGTAACCGTCTTTGAAGGCATTCCTGGGGTCCATGATATAAAATACTGTCTGGATTGTGCATCAAGGGAGCTTCTCTATGAGATGATTGTCAGTTGAGGTCCATTTTATGGCTAAGCTGACCTGCAAGCTAATGGATGTGATAGATAGATTCCGAGGACAAGTCTTCCGGAGAGGCATTCGGCCTGTTGTATCGGCTTTTTGATCTTGTTCTCATTTTATCCGAATTTGGTCAACCCGGCCTCCTACCTTGATTTTATAATTGAAGCCATTTTTTCTAACTATATCCTGGACACATAGATATTAGCGACCTGCAACTGCCTTTTGCAATTATCGAAGAAACCCTTGATACACAACCGATAGAAGGTTGCAAACGAGTCTTCTTATACTTGGAGGCCCGAATTGAGCGTCTTACAGTTGTATGCTTCAGACCTATGGCGGAGCCGATACACATTTGAGAATATCTAACAAGCTTTATAGGGAGTCGACGGGACTAAAGGAAAGGGCATCATTTTGCTCCGGCTGTGCAACGAACTTTTACGCCGTTTGTCAAAATCAGAAGATACTGTATTTTGCGGACGAATTTTCGTATTTCTTACAAAAAGTTTTCCTCTGTCGGAGCGGTCCGGGGTGAATCTCCGGGGTGAATTTCATATTGAAAATCGGACAACTTTTGACGAGCAACCTCGTCATGGAAAACCCGATCCAGCCAGCCAAATGGAATTCATTATGAGTGAGCCCCATTTAGATGCCCCGCGGTCAGATGCAATGGACTCAGAGTCGGATGCAGCTTTAGCCGCAGATTCTTGTCACAATCTCTATACTACATTATGGTCAACGCAGCATGACTTTGCGGAACCTGTCAGACTATTCCAAAAACAAACTCTTGAGAACTTCAAAACTTCACTCGAGGCGGTCATTAAGGCATTCAAAAATGCCATTGACAGCCATGGCCACAATTTACCTCCAGCAACTCTCGATTCCAAAAGAGCTACGAGGCGAAAACAGGGCGACGATGGTAGAGAAGAAGAGTTAGATAACTACAATCCTAAATATCTCACAAGCCGCGAGCTTTTTGATCTTGAGGTGTGCCCCCTTCCCCCCCGACCTTCCTTGCATAAAGTTTGTGAGAACTTCTCTCTAATACTATAGTTTAAATATAGGTTCGCGACCTCGTGTTTAGGAGACATATTTTGGTTCAATTCTTGATTGTAATAGAGTTCCTCCTTAGCCTCTCTTTAAAGTATAAAAAGTACCTGGAGGCGGACGCAAAAAACCGATCAGTGCAGTTCCCTTACACCTTGACGGATGAAGATGTACGTTTCTGAATCTTGAGTCTCGTTTAATCATTCATAACTCGCCGCTGAGAATGTTTTTATAGGACAAGTGGGCAGAAACCGCCAAAAAGGATATAGTCAGTGCGCTCAATTACAAAGCAGGGATGGATGGCCTTTTGTTCTCTCGCACAGTTGATTCAGTGTTGACGAGAGAGAAAAATTGGGTAAAGTGGAAAGCGGAAAACTGCATATCCTTTGAAGTGGAACCTGTTCCAAAGCATGATATCCTTGAATCGAAAGCCGCCGGGGGCAAAACCACCAGGATGGAATATGGTTTAGATTGTGGGATGGGGGCATCAGCTCTAAGTAAGGTTTGGTTTGGAAATATCCCTGGCGCCACAGCAATTCAAAGGTATGATTCCCCGAATTGGGTCCATTCTTTTTCAATCAGGCCATATTTATTAACGCTTATTTTTAGTGGATCTCTTCCGGATCATAGAGTTTACAACAAAGAAATCGAGGTATTTACCCTTGATAAAGACTTTGCTACAACCCAACAAGAGAAGGAAGAGATTGACGAAGCCATCTCGAACCGGTCATGGAGGGCATTGCGGGTTGCATCTCGAGACAAGTTTCATTTTTTCAAAAGTCTTGACGAAGACCTATCTATCAGATCACTTCTGGTAGCTGAGGAAGGATCCTTGGTGGACAAGAAAGACGCAGAAAAAGAAAACAAGAAAGATGGGACAATACATACTAGTTCAAACTAGTCTATTGATAATCGAGATCCTTCCTTTGAACTCGGACGAATAGATATCTATATTTTTAGAACCGTGATTCATCTAGGTCTTGAATTTTGGCTATGTTGCATCGAACATGGCGTTCGTGTGTCGCGGCCGGTTTACGAGACAAGACATGGCAATATAGAACAGATAGACTGAAGGCGATGTGACTAAGTACCTAGGTAGATGGAGATCTTTCACATTGAAACTACATCATAGCCTACCTAGGTATATTGTCAGACTAATTGTTGTCTAGATTTTTCTAGAGACTGGATTGAGCGAGGGCAAATGACAGGCTCCAACTCGTGAGGGATTGCCTTTAAGTCATCGATTATCCCGCCGAGACCTCCGCCCTCGCTATGTCTGCCTACCTAGGTAGGCAAGTACTTAGATACGACCTGGAAACCGCTTGAGGTACACAAAGAGGAACCCCCAAAGAAAATTTAAACATGATATGCATTTTACGAGACAAGCAATTAACTATTCTTTTCACAGAGTTCACTGTAAATCTAACCTCTGCGTGATGATAATGGCACAAGAAACTCCTAACGCCAGTGTGCGGGTGGTAAAAAGCAAAGCCGAGTTTCTCTAGTCTTGTCTTATATTAATTGACTAGTATAGCCCCCAACCAGACAAGACATCGTCAATTGAAACCTTATCCCAGGTTCATAAACTCCCCTCTAGAACATAATAGATTGGAATCTAGTTTCTGAGGGCCCTTAGTCGCTCGCCCAGGCCGTCTTCTTCTACTTCGGTGGGCTGTGTTTGAATTGTTTGATTGTGATTGGGTGTTGCAGAGTTCAGTTCTTGGTCAAGCTCAACCCCCACTTGATCTGCCACCTGCGCCATTAATCTATCTACACCTTCCTGTGGTGTGTTAACAGCATTCGCCGATGTTGTAGCATTTTCGTAATATTCAGTTGCAACATCTAAGTCTTCAAACTGAGACTCGAATTTGTCCATGACTATTGAGATCTAGAATTATGAGAGAGTTATTAGCACCGAACATCATTATTCCCGTAACACGGTGGATCTGGGTACCTTTTCCAGATTCATGGACTTCATAGCACCATCCATTCCTTTCACTACGTTCAACATGCTAGCAGACACCTGCCTCATAGTTACGGCGGTCTGAACCCGACTTGCCACACCATCGATCCGGCTCGCCAGCCTTAGAAGATTAAGATGTTCACTTTGCTTTCGGATCACATTTTGGGCATAGACTTTGGCAATATCCTGGTTGCCCTGTTTCATTGCTTTCTCGAGCTTTGCTTTATCCTTTGCTGCCTCCTGTTTCGCTTTTGCGGCTTGTCTTGTAAGCTGCTTTTCCGTAAACTATGAATATTGTGTTAGCTTAGAGCAACTAGTTGGAACAGCACGGATCAACTGAGTGTGTTCTTATTTTACCTTCAAGTTAAACAAGGCCTTCTCCAAGCCGGACATTATTTCCAGATGGGGTTTGGTCAAAACGACCTTTATTTCTTGAAATAAGAGTAGTATCGAGAATCTTCGAGACTAAAGTAAGGGGAGTCTGGTTTTGGATAAAAGATCGCGGCGGTACTTGTGTTCTGTATATCTGAGCCGTCGGAGGATGCGGAAGGATGCAAGATTGAGGCAGGACTTCAGTATTGCTAAGCACTTGAACGCCCCAACTAAGTTGTATTAATGGATACTATTAGTTCTACACACATCCAATCTGAGCCTTAACAAATACTTACATAAGCATCAGATCAAGCAGGTATTCGGGAGAGCTTGAAGATGTGGTCGCGAAGACGAAATAAGTATGATGGTGACGAAACGAAGCTTGTTTGCTGGGAGTCTTGTTCATCAATAACTCTTGGCAATTCTTGGCAACTTGTCAACAACCCCGAATCCTCGGAGAGTAGGTAGGTGAGTAGGTACTTAAGTACTTACTTTCAAATCTATTTCTACATTTGTTAGTACTTAAGTAGTATGTCTAAATCATTTCGGAAATACAACAAAACCTTTGTTGTGAAACCCTCTGTGGTACCAGTTGAGACACGAAACTGTGGGCGGATGTGGTACCACAGCAAGTCATGCAGGTGACACAAAAACTGGATATTCCAACACATTCTAGCTTCTGACTATAGCAAAAAACACCGAGAAAAGAGTGAAGGGAAAAAAAGGTATTTTGATCATAGGATTCATTAATAAGTGTATATATTACAGTACACCTTCAGAGCTACCAGCTATTAGATATTCCATTGATCAGAAACTGCCTATTAATATCATGTCTACAGATGTGTCAAAATATCCAGGTCCTTATTAACTATCGATTAACAAGCACGCAAGTAGCTGCTAATGATTGGGAAATCAGGTGCCGGGTATGGCCTGAGACCAACTAATTATTATTTACTCCTCAAATACGAAGTAACTGGCAGTTATCTGTTTGCGGTACATGAAATCAAGATATATAAGTCAAAAGGTATTGCCTGGTCGTGCTGACCTCAGCTAAGGAGAAACTTGTGCACTCTATCATACTTATATAGATATATTTTATGTATGTACATTTATTGCAAATTATCGAAATCTGCTTTTTGAACTGTGGTGATATCGCAAGACAAAAATGCAAAAGCGCCCAGGCAAAGGGTACCAATCAATGCAATGCAATGCATGGACGCTGAATACATATACAAGCAAACCAGAATCGGTAACTAAATAGATACAAGAAAATGGAAATTGGCCAGCCGGAGACGCATAGCGTCAGATTGTGAGTCTATTCAACCTATACAAAAGAAACTGTGATCAAGCATGCAATGATAAACGAAACAATAGACTGTACAACAAAGCGTCCAATCCTCAAGGCCAATGCTTGAGAGAATGATGTTTTGCGAGGAATAGGGTATAAAACATAAGAACTCTTCCAAACAGAAATTCTGGGTGCAAATTCTTCGTTACAAAGGAAACTCGTAAGTAGTGGATATATAGTCCAGGGGATCATCCGGGTCGCGCAAAACAAACTTGCTAGCAAGGTATCAGCACACATGAAATGGACAATGCCGCACGATAATGAGTGGGCGGATGGTTCCAACCACTCGTAGTTTCTTTTTGTTCCTCTCTTTTTCTGGGGAAAAGTTCACTTCCGTGAAATATATTCACGACTTAATCTACGATACCGTGGCAGTCGACGCATGAATCAAATCAGGGGGGTGTGAACACGATCTTCTCGATCGGTGGCCGTACCAGCGGCCAAACGATGGTTCCTTCGAGCCCGAGGACCTGGGACTCATAAATCCATCATGGTTAGAGTACGACGGATTTGATGTTGCTGATGTAAGGTAAGATGTGCTGAAAGTTGTTGCCTCGGGTGGCGCGCTCAGCTGCTGAGGCAAGTTGATGATTTCGGGTGATTCTTGAGCCCCTTGTTCGGAGAAAGAATTGGTGCCGGCGGTATGAGGTGTCATTGGCATTTGGTGGTATTTATAGGGGATAAGGTTCAGTGGTGGACTGAAATCGGGTTTGTGAGGAGAAGGATATGGCTGTGATGTTGAAGCTACGCCATTATCATCAGTTTGAACATGCCGAAAAAATTTGAGAAATTCGTGATCTTGTAGCAACTTACGTGACGACGTAGAGATATAGGGGTTTTGGTTGTTGGGCAGGGTCCTCGGGAGCCCATCAGGGTGATTATGTAAAAAAAACCCTTTAGAGTCATGGGTGAAATTCTCAGAATTCACATGAGGGGGTGAATATGTTTGCGGGTGAGCTTCTGATAGATTTGGGATTTCTGGGAAGCCTCTTGGAACGCTCGCTGATTGAGGTATTGGTTGAGTGTGCGTTCTAAATCCTTCACGTCCAGGCGGTGATGAAAAAGGATTCCCACGTGTTTGCTTCGGCTGGATTGGAGTTGAAAGATAGGGAAATGAAGGCCGGTCTGCACCTGATGTCGATATTGGAGATGGTAGACCCACGATGTTTCTCGGTGAGGTAAAAGGAAGAGGTCCGTAGGTTGAACTCTGCGATGAACTAATACCAGAGACATCAGATGGCATGTGCCTTTGTAGAGGTTGGTAGCCAATTGGCTTGATATCATTCCGTCCCGAGGAATATGTATCCACTGGTGATAGTTGAGCTTCTGTCAACTTCGAGGAGCCATAGGAATGAAGTGTCTGGAGAAGTGGAAATTCGTCCGGTAATGCTCTGGACCTCATCATTCGGTCTCTATCATCGCTGCTCATCCGCTTCAACTTTGCTCTCCTACTCGGGAAATATACCATATTAGTTTTATATATCGTCTGGATTAGATTTAGTTTGCGCAGGGGTTTGTTACGGAAATACTATAGATGGCACAAATACAGTGAAGTTTTCACGCCGGAAGGTGACATACCTATTCTGAAACCAAACTTGAACTTGCCGGGGACTTAGACCAGGGATCTCTCTGGATAGTCTCTCACGATGGGCTGCATCTGGGTGAGCCTGGCGGGCAAATTCGCTCATCAAGTACCGGGTTTGGTTATGGGTAAGTCTGATAATAATTAGAAAATTAGCTTTAACTTAACCACCAGATACAAATAGAAATCATCCGGCATGAGGGGGCTGAACGATCGAGAGAGCGTGGATGCATCATACCGAAATCTTTTCATTTTCCTTTTATCTATCTTGCTCATATCCGCTGGTGTTCGAAGAGGTGGCTCCCCAGAATGGCCTGCATTTGAATTGTGACCTGAGTTCAAGTAATGGGCGGTGTGACTTGAGGAATTATTCTTGGGCGATTGTGATGTATTTTCTTCAGCTAGTTCATCCGTACTGTCAAGTCTGTCGTCGAATGTATCCAAAACGGGCGACCGGCAGAAATCACTGTTCCCGTCTGCTTTCTCCAGACCCGCTCCAATTGGCATCGTCGGCTGGGTTCGGGCTGCAAATCTCGCTTCATACATATTTTGATATTGTATCTTTAGTGATTTTCAAGATATATTGGATTCAGGTCCTCCAACCCTTTGTGCTATATCTCGAGTGATGTCGTAATTCTCATAGGTCCGAAATTGATATCTTTGGAGAACTTTGGGGGAGTATGGAAGAGAAGAGCAAAGCCAAGAGCAAAGCAATCTATTGCGACAAGTGGCTCAACTCGGGGGGCAGTTGGAAGCTATTTTTTCTAAAGACAGCAGTCTGTGGCGCTAGGCAATGGCTGGCTGAGTGGTATTGCAATCGCTGATTGGAATACCGAGAAGGTTGCGGATGATCGAAGATTTTCAACCAGACTCTTGTGAATCAACAAGGTCGCAGGTCTAAACGACTTCAAATGTTGGGATCCGATACACCGGTAATGTTGGTAGAACCGACCGGCTGTAATTCGGATATACCAAACACTAGGTCGATTATGCGTAGCCAATGGCTTTCTTGTCAATTATATAATTAACTCAAGACTCAGTAGCTACTCTGAAGTATTCTCGGCACCCAGCTAAATGAACGACCGTTGCCCTTAGGTCAACTGATGGGTAGCGTTGATACTTGAATGTCCTAGTCAGTCGGAAAGTATTACCAGCATACTAACACTGAGGCTAAAGTAAAGTTGATATCGTATACAGCCACGAACGGATGTAAACTTGTGCAGTTCGCAAGAGGATTACTGGTGTCTTGCTCCGGAGCTCAAGAGAAAAAAATTGTACGAATCTGTGAATGAAATATGAACAATCCAGGAAAAAATGAAAGGTTCGAAAATGCGTCCACCTGTGGGGATATTTGAAGGGGGGGGGGGTAACAAAATAGAAAGGTGAATGTGTATACAAAAAAAAAAAAAAAAAAAGAGAGAGAGAAAAAGATTTGAAGGATGGGTAGAAAAGAGAGAACGAAGCGAAGGAACGAAAACCAAGGTAGAAAGAGTAAAAAACAGTAGCAACCAAGCTTATGTCGACAAAAGGAGAGTAAAGGAAGGGAAGGGGGAAGGAAGCGGGCAAGAAACTACCAACCAGGCGGACGATCCTCGGAATTATATGAAGGTTGACATGTTCAGGACAAGCAGGGTCCGGGATGTATGGTCTGGGTGGGCATTATCCAACACAGAGTGCAGGAGCCCAGATTTCTGGGATATTTGATAGGGAATCAGAAGATAAATTGGGGAGTTCTTTTCCTTTTTCCTCTCTGTCCGTTTTATAAGATAAATGTGAGGGGAAATCGCAAAATGGAGGCTCTCACTTCTTTACTCAGACTCTTCTCGATAAGTGACAACTATAATTTAGAATGCTAGTAGCCAATTTCAATATCGCAGAAAGAGAAAGCTAGCTGGTTTGTCTTTCTACTTTGCGATTGAAGATTTAGGCGCGTGAAAGGATGCGTTTCACAGACTGGGACAGAGAGCGCTGCGGCAGCTGGTGTCGGGGACTCCAAATGAATCGATCCTCAAACTTTGAAAGTAGCGGCCTGCTGGTACCGTGTGTTCCTAGGTCCTATGTATCCAATATGTGCGCTGGATTCGATGCCCGTATCAGCATCTGAGGTCGGAAACAAGCATCTTTCGTCCCTTTCCTGCATAAACCCAGGATGTTATAGAGGGATTGCTTGGCATCTGACGCTTTTCGTACTCTTGCCAACTGCATTGCGACAAATTCGAAGGGGGTTATTTGTGAAAGTGAATTCTGCCGGTCAGATGGTTAACTTGGCCATGGCCTGGTGCAAACAAAAGCAGAGAGATCCGAGCCACGACGATTCGCAACGATCAATGCACCTCGGACCGCTACATAACTGGGCACACAGAGTACCGACAAATACACGAGGAGTGGCATTGCAGTGGACAATACGATGATGCAGATGCATGTGTCCAGTGTCAGATCGCGCCTGGGTGGGCTAATTCCTCGCCATTCAGGACTGCTGCTTGGGCTGGAAGGGGTCCCCTGTTTATCCGACATGTGCGGATTGGCCGGCGGACGTTTGGGTGGGGATGAAGATTGAGTATCAGCCAGGGGGTGTGGCGTTTGAGGTTGGACTCGAGGAGGTCCGTCCGCCACTCCGCAAATCTGTCAGGCCGCGCGCACTCACACGCCTTGTATTGGTTGAAGCCTGGGTTTGAATTCGATTGATTCTGGAGGGACATGTATCCCGCACATGAAAGCTGGAGAGCTGGAGAGCTGGAGATATCTGTGGCATGTACGTTACTTGGTTACGTTACTTAAATATTTCTTTGAAATTAATCTCTGTCGTATTCGCGGCTGTTGGCGTTGGCGTTGGAGTATTCCGGACGACCTGAAGAAGTCATGCGGGGCTGCAGGCTGCCAGCTGTGGGCAGGCAGGAAAGGAGGGAGGGGTACATACTACAATTAAGCTGTCGTCCAGCGATCGATATCGGGCCGGGCGCCGCCATGTAGGCGTTACAGATGGGGGCCCCCTGTGCGAAGGGCGAGGACCGCAAGGTTTGGCTTGGTTCCCGGCCAGGCAGCAGCCTCGAAAGGAAGCTCGCCCTTCGCAATAAAAGGCTCTGCCAGATTTATTTCATTTCGAAAGGGGCAGTTTTCCAGAACGTGTTTCTACCCTCAGCCGAACAGACTTGGCGCTTGCATCATCCCAATTGATTATCGACCTCGGACCTACCCCGTCGCAGACGCGTTACAACCAGTATGCCCCGAGTGAGTCCTCCTACCTTTCATCACCAGCTTAACAGCTAGTTAGACACGTACTCTAGCTGCCTTGGCCCTGGGTTAGGAAGCTTACACGAACACTCGCGCAGGGAGGAAGAGGAAGTCACTCGACTTCAGTCCCGGTCCCATTGGTAGGTTCTGTATTCTTTCAATAATCAACGTGCAAGACCCGTACCGACGTGAGCCAAAAACAGACCAAGAGTGCCCTTGATGCCCGGAAGTCGTTCTACTGTAGGCCCAGATATTCCCAAAATCGCTCAAGTTCCCGTCGTATGCTTTCGCTTACACACTCCTACAGGCGACTTATGCGGCAAGGTATTTTCCCGGCTTCCAACAAGATCAACATGTCCCCTTAGGCGTTATCGATATATCATGCCGTTGTTGAACTAATTCGGCTTGTGGAAGGGTTATGGCCGTATGAACGAGTTCGAGGCCCACGAATCTTCTTATGATCACCAACATAAAAAGGTTGCTACATAATCTTTGTTGTTGACGAATTCATATTCTTTCCGATCTGCTCTCTTCAATCACTAACTTTGTTGTAGAGATTCATGGAAATGAAGCAAATGCAAAGGGGTTCCTCCTCAATTGAAGCCCGAAGGGAGCGTGAACGCCGTGCGGAAGAGAAAGCCGGCTTGATAACAATAAAGCCCCTCAAAACGCATGACGAGGGGAGCATACCTACGAACCAAAATGATGCTAGCCTTCGTACTGGAAAGAAAGGGTTCAAGAATGCCTTTGTCAAAGAAGACCCTGTTACTGCCGCTGCTGGTGCAAAACAGACCGGCGGGTTTAGGAAAGCATTTACGTCCACCACTCTTTCCGAAGCGCCGGCAACAGAATCTCTAGAATTCAACGCCCTAGACGACACAAATTTTCATGTGCAGAGTGACACAGACGATGAAACTTACAATATTTATAACCCTAATAGGCCGACGTTATGAGCTGCCGCGCGAGGTAGACATGCTTCCTACTCGACTGGTCACCAGCCACCCTACCACGGCAAGGAGCATAATATTTACTTCAAAACCAAGGCACCGAATTGTATAACATGTCATAATGTCTCCCAAGATGTCCAGCAGCACGTCCTATTCTTGCTATTCGAATAACGCTTGTGAACCATACCCCAGAAATACCAACCAGAACCCATTTCATCTTACTTTTCCATGTCTTGTTCGGAGTCCACCACCGAAGCCAGCCTTTCAGAAACCATAAATCGTCAGATTATTGAAGGCCAGAAAGGGACACAAGCGATGGTGGAGATTTGGAGTGTGCTTGGGGTGAGGGCCTGAGAGAAATAACAGCAGGGTTGAAATAGACTATTCGCACCTTGGACTACGTGATATGTACCGACTGTTGTCAAAACAGAGTAAATAATCCAGCTAGGATATCTTGATCTAGCGAAACCATGCGCAACGAATCCGATGTTGACCCCTTCGCCTCCGTAAATTATAAGTTGTAAACCTCGATTGATGGCAAGATGCACCAGAACCACCGGCGCTAGGACATATCCGGCGACATGGAGAGAGTTCAAATCACTGAGCCAGGTAAATCGGCCGTAGTAGTGATACTGCTTGAGTTTACGTATGATTCGTACACAGACTCCAGATGCAACATGGACTCCAAGACTCCCCAAAACTACACAAGGCTCTAAAACTGGGTTTTGATAAAGAACCCTGGTTAGAATTAGGGAGCTCTCGGCAGTATCGGAAGAGGAAACTAATGGCAGCAGGCCCGTGGTGAGCCAATGGATACCCAAAAAGCCAGTGAATGTATATGCTGATATTCGTTGAGTTTTCAAAACTACCAATTCGGGTGAGATCTCAGTATTAACAATAATTATAAAATCCCCAGACAGAGATTTTGAAATTCGTTTCGAGGTCTCCGAGGAACAGAAGCTGGCCAAAAGCAATAACTTACGAAATGATGTCAACCCCGATGAAGACTGAACAGGATGAGGTATAGACGGTCTTGCAGAGGACGCCCCAGCAATCGACCCCCCGTCCGGGTCGTCAATAGCCGAGGGTTCAATTTGTTGTAATTGTACGGGAACCTGGCTATAAATGCAGATACGAGGGGCCTGTGTTAGATGAGGCTGTATTTCTCAGATATGTCGAGATGGATATCCGGATTTGTATACACTCGTTATTTTAAGAGAAGCCTTAGTTTTGGTTGACCTACAAATGATTGTTCAAAGCCGGGTGAGGGCGAGACCTCCGAGAAGGAATCGCCATCGTACAGCAAGTCGCAGAACGCAAAGTCTTGCTAAACCAAGGTCGTTATATCTTATATTTTTCTCGTGGTACTACCTGGCGCACCCGGTGCAAATCCAACTGGGTTGTTAACGCAGACTAAGACCAAGCAAGTACCTAGGTACTAGGTAAGTAGGCACTTGAGGTACTTGGCGTATACTTACCTAAACTTGTCGACCGCGAAGAGGTTGTGGTGTTATTTCTTGTGCTTGTTGTTGTTAATTAAAAACTGTTGTTGCGATAAATTCAAGCCAATAATCTGAATCTTGTGACCAGCTCGGCTTGTCTCGTAAACCAGTCGCTCGACACGAAGAGCTCGACCGTGATTACCTAGGTAATAGAACCTTAACGTTTCCTGGAAGCTTCTTATCTATAGGTATCTCGATACTCCCGACTACACTTAACGGGGCTTATATAGGTGGGTGGCATGTATCTTTGTACTTACCTAGGTAAGCCACGCTAATACACGCAGACCTCCAATTTGGAACGAGATTTCTACACACCTAGCCTCGAATCCTCACACACCGCGAATACGTGATACATGATATTGCATGCCACTGGTTTCGCGCAGCCTATCCTGTCAACATCAAGCTAATTGGTTCAATGGCTCTCGTATTGGCATTTGGAATGAAATCGCCTGTAACAAGAGCAGCTGGTGACATTAAAATATACCGCAGATTAGTAACTCGGCGAACAGTTTTATGGAAACATCAGAAGCATTACACTCCACAGGTGCAAGTTCGTAGCATCTCTTCGAAATGTCTTGTGTTTTCACAGTTCGGTCAACCCGAAAAGGTTCTTAGGTACGAGAGTTCGCAGATTCCCGCACTCATGTGTTTTATATAAATATTTATATTTATGGCTCCTGCTGCTGTCGCGGATCGAGGCAAACACTGAGCTGCGTCACCAAACGTACTGATACTCACAGGCTGCATTCTTCTCCTCTCCCCCGCGTATCTGAAGGTGACATACTAGTAAGATTCCTTGCCTCGCCTATAAACCCTGCGGATATCAACCAGGTGAGATTCCTTGCCCTCAATCTTAAAAACTCTAGCACTGGACTGGGTTAATCTCCATTGATACTAGATACAAGGAATGTATCCCGAGGTACCCAAATTTGACCTGTCACTGGGAACTGAAGAAGAGAGTGCAGTTCCTGGAAATGAAGGGCTCGTTGAAATTGTTTCTTTTGGGCCGAAAATAAACTCTTCTATTCGAATCGGACAGTGGGCCATAATGTCCGGCCCAAATTTCGGCACCTGGAGAACCTATGCACTAGCCAAAGAATCGGATCTCATCTTCATACCCGACAAAACAGGTATCTCTATCGTCGAAGGTGCCACTGTATCCGTGAATCCCGCAACGGCCTATCGTATGCTCCAAGATTTTGGGAGTTTGCAGAAAGGCGATTTTGTCATTCAAAATGCAGCGAATAGTGGAGTGGGAAGGTCGGTTATCCAGATGGCTAGAATTTGGGGGTTCAAGAGCATAAATGTTGTTAGAAATCGACCAGATATGGCTCGTCTAAAAGAAGAGCTGCTGTCGCTGGGGGGCACCTCCATTATTACCGAGGAAGAAGCCAGAGATAAAAACATCATCGCTGGTATCACGGGGGGCAAAGCGATCAGGCTGGCACTTAACTGCGTCGGTGGAGACTCTGCAACAAACCTCGTTCGAAATTTAGGGTAAGTTATGAATAACTTATGCCAATCATATCGGAATTTCAATCTCGATTCGAGCTAACGAGAATTGTTTGCCACGTATTGCAGACACGGGGGTCATATTGTTACGTATGGGGCAATGGCCAGACGGCCAGTCTCCTTGTCAGCTAGTGCTCTCATTTTCAAGGACATACACTGTCATGGCTTTTGGATCTCTGCTTGGTCGAAGAAGAATAAGGAGGCCAAGTCCCTTATGATTTCTGAAATTCTCGATTGGATTCGTGCAAAGCAATTCCAACCACCCCCTTATGGCATCGTTAATTGGTCTAGTGATCCTAAACTAGACCATTTACTCGAAGCTGTCGGGAAAGGGATTTCGGAGTTTTCTGGTAAAAAATCTATATTTTTAATGGATAAAGTCTAAATTTTCAATCACAAATACCTCTGCTGGCCGACAGATCCCCATTGCCTTTGTGAAATACATTTATATTTAAATACATTTAGATTTAAAATAATTTACAACAGCTTAATCCAAAGTACTATTTAGCGCTCCCTGGCTTTCTTCAATAACCTTAGATATCTCAAATAAAGCATTTTCATCGCCATATTGGGCTATAGCTTGAAGACCTAAGGGTAACTTTCCTTCTGTATTAAGTGGGATACTTAATGCTGGTAGTCCCGCCATACTTGCCGGGATCGTAAAAATGTCGTTAATATACCCCGCGAGTCCTAGCCGATGAGTTGACATTATATCTAGAAGGGCGGGGGCTGGGGTAGTTGAAACTGGCAACAGCAACAAGTCAACGCCACTTTGTGGATGGCTATCATTTTTCACTGGGCTTGCTAGGGGATTGGGGAGAGCAAAAACCCTATCGAAATCTCTCTGAACCATCTTTCGTATTCTTTGGGCTTGGACGAAATAGTTTTCTCGAGCTCTGGATCTCAACGTCAGGACGTGCATACAGTAAAACCAGTTATTTCGTGGTGTATTTACTCTGAAGTCAAACTATAGTTCCCGAGGAGAATCCTGCGCTGAACTTCTTTTCCAAAGCCTTTTCCTCTAGCCGATGAGACAGCTCCTAGTGTGTATGCGGTCTCCCCTTTTACATCATGAAGGCTAGATTCCGAATAGGGACCGAGCCGAATGCTGTCATATTTCGCTAGATTTGACGCAGCTTCCGCGAGAGCAATTATGTAATAAGAGCACACCGCATGTTTTGTGGACGGCAATTTGACTGGGGTAATGCTGTGGCCTTGGTCTCGTAGTATTGCAAGGATCGATATCCAAGCTTCTTTCAGTTGGGTAGATATTTCCGATACATTATACTCCTGATTGACCGTTCATTATTCTTCGACACTTGGCTGTTCGAAACACCAGAGTTACCTACATCTGGGACCCCAATCCTCCAACAACGGTTGGTCCTCTTTCCAGATGATACATGAATAGTCAACCCTGCCTCGATTTTCTGTCTCGAGGTGCTGCTTAACGATGTTGGATCTTTTATGTCATTCCCTTTCAGACAATCTATAGGCCCCGCTGTAAGCTAATACCACCAATTAAAAGGGCATGAGGGTTTTATACCAAATATGGCTTGTGCAGATTGTACGTCTCGAGCAAATATCCCGACTGTGTCGAGGGAATTCGCATAAGGTATGACGCCGTGCCGCGAAAGTAGACCGTAAGATGGTTTGAAGCCCACAACGCCACAATAAGAAGCCGGCAGGCGAACTGAACCACCAGTGTCTGATCCAAGAGCTCTAAGTGTATTATTTTAACAATAAGTCTTCTGGTCAACGAGAAAGCAAATGCCGAGAAATCAGACGAACCCAAAACACATTGCTGATGCGACGGCAGCAGCGCTTCCGCCTGAGCTTCCACCGGCAGAGTATTCGGAAGAACCTGAGGAAACGGGGTTTTTGGTAGCACCTTGATAACCAAAAGTGGAATGGGACCTGTGCACACGCCAAAAGTTTCAAGCCTTGTTAGAAACACCTTACACAGATTTCGCGACTGCGGATTGGTGGACAAGACGATCTGAAAGGGTCATTATTGGAAATACCCCATCCCGTATTCATCCATGTTTGCCTTTCCGATAATAATGGCACCGCACTCCTTGAGCCGTCTAACAACTGTTGCGTCATATCCGGGCTGGAAATCTAATAAACTAGAAGTAGGTATATTGGTCGAAAATGCGGGCAATGATTCATTTAGGGAAGTCCATCCAGACCTACCGGCCAAAATCTCAGAAGAAGCTGTAGTTGTCATTCCCTCGGTACATATATTATCTTTGATGGTAAAGGTGAGCCCGTCGACTTGAGATCGCGAGGCGGCTGGATGAAAATAGCAATAACGTGTATGATATATTAGTTCAGAATATTCTAGAACGAGAGTAGCCCTGCTGATTATGAAAGGCTAGACGTACTGGTATCTTTTCGACGGTCAGCGGATTCCGCTTCATCTAAGATGATATGATCGGGCCGCTTGTGT
Organism: Orbilia quercus; assembly: GCA_036971405.1. Lineage (NCBI taxonomy): Eukaryota > Fungi > Ascomycota > Orbiliomycetes > Orbiliales > Orbiliaceae > Orbilia > Orbilia quercus. The sequence goes on along the minus strand of JAJTUE010000001.1, from coordinate 4,245,548 downwards.
ACAAGTGCGTTGATTAAGGTATTTCTTTGTTGAATTATTCGAAGATATTTAGTAGTCTCGCGGACGGCGGTTGATGCCGACATCTTGTACGGCTAAAAACAGAGAGGTCAGTGCTGATGATAGTATCAAATATATGGTTTATTTGACAGGATAATGGTCCAACTTCACTAAGGAGTTGGAACAGGGACATCGAAATCTTAAAAGTACTTAATTTCTAGTATATATGGTGGGTTCAAGATCGAGTCAACGTTATAACGTTAATTGGTGATCCGATGTCGATTGGTCAGCAATCTTTTAGGAGTTTCTTGAATTAGTTGAAGCCTTTCCCCCCTATAGGTTAGCCGAAACACTGTCTTTTTCCGTCTAGGACGCAGATATGGGCATTCATCTCCATACCTACCTAGGTACCTAGAGTATTGGCGCTAATTAGCTCTCCACACAGATAGAATCCTCCAAATATGCACGGATAGGATTTTTGCGTTGAGTGATGTTGGAATAGAGTTTTTTGTCTTTAGGGCTAGCGAGCCTCGAGTCCACGATGTGCGATGCATCAGGCCTGGGCGAGGGTGGCTATAATTCTCTACATTTACTTACCTAAGGCATTTACCTAGGTAAGTACCTAAATTAAGTAAGTGCAAGCTCTAATTGAATTCACACCATTTTTTATCACTTTGGCTTCTGGATTACTTATGTGCTCCAGCTTCAAACCCTGTATTATTTTAGGGTCGTTTAATTGAAATATTTACTACCTGGCAGTAAATGTAGGTACTAACAATTCATTCCGTGCCTGGCGCTGGCCTAGATTAAACACAAGATATATCACTTGAGATTTAACCATAATATTCATTTGATTAGTCGTGTGATAGCTATAGCTTATAGTTATTGGCAGCCGATTATCTGATCTAAAATTAGTCGGTCGCTGTACACATTATATATATATATCCACCTGTCCTTAAATTCCCTGAGCGAGTTTCCTTCGAACCAAAAAATAAAAACCACAAGATAAACTACTTGTCCTTGCCTCATCGTAAGCCTGTGCGCTCGAGAGGGCAGAGCCTGCAGCATTACCAAGCTTTATAAGTACCGGCACCTCTGTAAGTACTTTTTTATCCACCGGTTTACCCGAAATTTCGATCAGAAACATATATGTCCAGACATACCTGGCCAAACTCTACTTCCAAAATGCAATAGTAGCATGGCGCTGACCTATGATTGACGTTCTTAGCTTGTCTACTACGTCTAAGCTACCTGCGACTTCGACATAAGACCACACCAGATAAACATCAGCCAAGATGGTTTTTTCATTCATTCATGCGGTTTTAACGAGGGTATGTTTCACGATTGCATCACCTGAAAGTTTGCCAAAACATCACCCTCTACATATCTCTGTCCCAACGAGTCAAGACAATACAATCTCGTAGCCAAAGCACACAACGAAGTGTACTTGTTTTTTAGAGACCCGCATTTGGGGTTAGCTCTCCGATTTCTGCCTTAACTCGCGGCTTGTTTGCGAATTGTCATTTCCAGTATCCAACAGCAGCTTGCGAGACAGGTTGCGGAGCACATGTGATCTAATGGTCGCACAAAAGCTTTAAAGTCTTATAGTTGTATTGGCTAGAAGAAAGTGCTTCGCCTGCAGCTCTGCTGAGACCCAATTTTGATTAAGGAGAAGAAAATGAGCAAGCTGCTGGTGGAATATAGAGGGTCTAGGAGTAGCCAAGTACCTAAGTACCAGGTAGGTACTTAGTAAGTTGGTGGGTGTATAATATATTACCTGCTGGCTGTTGAGTACGTGGCTCAGGTAACCAAAGTATGTAGCTTTGTTTACTTGTTATTGCTACTTTACCTTCAACCGCTGCCCCAGGGAAAGAGGGCTTGTTGTTTGATGCTCAAACGGTCTCCAGGGCACGTCTTTGCTGTTCTCTTGCAAATTATCGGAAATTTAGATTTCTGCGGTGGCACCCCGTTCCACAGCTCCACCTCACAGCCCGTTTTCCAAACCGCCTGTGTCCCATTCATCAACCCCCAATACTCATCATTCATTGCATCCAACCTCTTCACCATTCATCTTCCATCACCACCAAAACCACTCATCAACCTTTAAAGCTCTACTCAAGACTTTCACTTGTACAAGCTTGTGCTGCCATCATTCAGTTTCCATCTCCATTTTAAACCTACAGCGTTCACTTAGCTACTAAGTAATTAGTACCTAGTACTTGGTATCTAGGTGATTCTATAACAATCTCCATCTGAGACAGCATTCCCCAAACCCTTTTTCATCACCATAATCTCCACCCTCAATCCACAAACAGCACCGAAACCCATTAAAGAGACGAGCAAGGTCTGATTCATCGTCTCTGTCCTTCAATAACTACTTAGGTTCTCACCTTCCTCGGAATTCCGTCTCTCATAAAACGGATACGATTTAAAATGGCAGACTACTACTTCCCTTTCAAGGACGAAGGCCTTATTCGGGAGTATTTCATGCGGCAAGCATTGGAAATGGTAAGCTTCCTGTTTGTTGAAACTTTTCCCTAGAATCTTCCGTTCAGCCAAAAGTAACCACTCATCGAACAATAGGGAGAATTAGCACTATCGATCGACGAGGTTCCCGTCGGATGTGTCTTCGTTCTAGACAACAAAGTCATTTCTAAGGGCATGAATGACACCAACCGCTCTCTCTCAGTTGGTTATATAATATCTCCTGAATGGCATTATCAGCTTAGGCTCTGACTATCCTACACGACTAGGGCCACAGACATGCTGAGTTTGCGGGCATCGAGACCGTTCTTGCAAAATATCCGGCTTCTGTCTTCAAGAACGTTGATTTATATGTGACTGTTGAGCCCTGCATCATGTGTGCTTCCGCTTTGCGGCAGCTTGGCATCCGTGCTGTCTATTTTGGCTGTTCAAACGATCGTTTCGGAGGGTGTGGAGGCGTTCTTCATGTCAACTTGGAGTACGTCATCCTGTGTCCCGTTTTCAATAACCCGATGGAAGAGACTTGAAGGAAATCGTACTTACACTATAACAGTGCGGGTATCGACAGATGCTACCCTGCAATTGGAGGCATCTTTCGAGAAGAAGCCATTATGCTCCTTCGTCGATTTTACCTCCAAGAGAACGACAAAGGTAGTTATGCCACTCAAAAGCACTTGATAGACCGTGCATGCTTATCATTTCTTATAGCGCCAAATCCTACCGCGAAAAGAAACCGTATTTTGAACACAATTGTTGAGAATATGAGCATCGACAACACACGTTCATATACGTTGCTGGAGACTGAATCCATTGAAGCGGGCTCACATAAAGGACTCGAAACGTCCGCAGTTGTCACAGAAGTCTGCTGAGGTAGAGACGCCAGTATTGAGACTACCTTTGATTCTCTCCAAGTACAGACGGCTGATTTGGATAATACCTGCATATTTCTGATCCCTTCTACCACTATTGTTTCCCGACAAGCAACAATCGCTTTTGACGTCGACACGGAGTTGCAAAATTTCATCTTTTGTTGTTTTCTTCCTTTTGTTATGGCCATTCATTTTTGTCCAAGGTAACTGGTAGACTACCTGTCCCTCCCTGTTATTTTCATTCGAAGTTACTATTCCTGGCCAACCTGCCCTCCTTCCTCCCCCCATTTTTTCAAAAATTAGGAATCTAAATAACTTTTGTGTTGGCGGTTAAAAGCCACACATGAGCAAGAGAATCGAAACGCTAGTCTCATACCAGAGTTACTTAAGTACTTAAGTAGTAATGAAAGCTTCAGCCTCGGTCCCGGATGGCTCAAAACGTAGGTGCATGAATCTATATTACTTACGAAAATTTCCTTAGAATCCTAATTTCCTTTGTACTTACTTACCCTTTTCCTTTCTTTCTTTGAATCATAGTGTAGTTACGTAATTATATATATAGGATATGCAAAAGCGAGTTCAGAGAGCCCCACCCCACTTTCTCTTTCAAGGCCGAAATAATCAGTAATTAACCCCACCACGCTCGGTCCTGAAACTCTACTTACTTTGTATTGAGGGGTTTTAAATTTTGTTCGGGTGAGTTATGCTGCCGATGGCTATAAAAGAAAGAGAGAGAAAAAGGAATAGTAAAAAGGAAGTAAAGGAAGACCAGAGTGGGGTGGCTCTGTATCGAATTCCCGAAGCAAATCGGTGCGGCGGTGTGGGGCATGGTGCCAATCAGACCACCTCCGACCTTATATCACAACATTTATTCCGTATTATTATCATTATTATTTCTTTCTCCTGTCGCCGATAACGAAAAATTTTAGCTGCGCAAACGGATGACCATCCCACTCAATAAGGTACTTTGCAATTCGCAGACGTCATTACCTTACATTCCCTCGAGAACACCGGAATTAATCAAATCGTTGTTGGTTCCAGTACTTCTTGCTTCGCACAACCTCAACAAACGCATCGTCAATTCCGTACCTGCATCAACCGCCTAAACTGTTTACATTCACTACAGCAGCCATCGCAAATTTCATTCAATCACTCCGTTATCTTGTTCGGAGTCTTCAAGCACTGGTGCCTCAGCACTATTTGGTTGCTCTGGCGAACTTCATCGCCGTCTACAAAGATGGTGACGCCGGACGCTCAGAACTTACATAACTACCTTGGGTATGATGCCAATGGCTCTTTCTATCGACCCCGTGCCTTTCCTATTTAACATGATCAAAAGCTTATCGTGAACAGGGGCGTCTCTTTCATCTCTCTGGTCGCACCAGATGATGATCTGTTCTACGAGACGGTCACATATTATACCGACCTGGGATTTACAGAGACATTGGTTTACGATAGGGCCAGTCAACATACAGGTGAACGCCAAGATGATCTTTGTTTCTTGAGCGACAAAGAAACCTGGTTGCATAGCGATGCCGCGCACGAAGGACAGGGTACCGCTATCACGGTCAAAGTTCGTTTGGTCGCCCCCGTCAAGGCTGATGAGGATAGCCCGAATCAGAAAAAAATTCGCCGAAGGTCGACAATTTTCCCCCCTGATGATATCCGCGATTGGAGAGGGGCAAAACAGGCCTTAGTTTTATTTGCTCCGAAACTAGAGGACATCATCAAACGCCTCAAAGACAAAGGCTACGCGTACCAAGCACAGCCAAACGATCACGCCCCTTTCGAGATCTATACCTATGATCCATTGTCGACCCTCGTTGGTTTCACCTCAAAGGCAAACCCATTTACAACCATTGTGGCACCTTTGTCAACAACCCAGCAAGAACATAAAATCCTGCAAAGCCATGTACCATCACCCCCGGGAACGAAGAGGAGGAAGATCGCTGTTATGACAAGTGGCGGTGATTCTCCTGGTATGAGCGGCGCTGTCAGAGCAGTAGTTCGCTCGGCAATAGCGATGGGCCATGATGCATACTGTATATATGAAGGGTATGAAGGGCTGGTGCAAGGTGGAGAGTTAATCAAAAAAATGGTCTGGGAAGATGTTCGGGGGTGGTTATCTGAGGGAGGGACACTGATCGGGACTGCTCGATGTGCGGCATTTCGTGAGCGTCCCGGTCGTCTTGCAGCAGCAAAGAATCTTATTCTCAATGGTATCGATGGGCTCATAGTCTGCGGTGGTGATGGCTCACTGACTGGAGCGGATCTCTTCCGTGCCGAGTGGCCTAGTTTGCTGGAGGAGCTAGTTGAAAAAGAAGAGCTTACGAAAGAACAAGTGGAGCCATTTCAGACTCTCAACATAGCAGGACTCGTGGGTTCCATTGACAACGACATGTCATCTACAGATGCGACAATAGGCGCCTATTCATCCCTGGCTCGGATTTGTCAAGCAGTTGATTACATCGATGCAACAGCTGCATCCCACCAGAGAGCGTTCATTATTGAAGTGATGGGTCGCCACTGCGGCTGGCTAGCCGTGATGTCGGGTGTTAGCACTGGCGCGGATTATATATTTATTCCAGAAAAGCCTCCTGGTGAAGGCTGGGAAAAACAAATGTGTGATATTATTGCTCGGGTAAGCACAAAATCGAGCCAGAATTTGCTTTGCTGATCTAAGACATTTTCTTTGTGACTCTAGCACAGAAAGCTCGGAAAAAGGAAAACCATTGTGATTGTGGCAGAAGGTGCCATTGATAGAAACTTGAAGCCGATCACATCCGAGTATGTCAAGAAAGTCCTTGTCGATGTTTTAAAGCTTGATACTCGTGTAACTTGCTTGGGACATGTTCAAAGAGGTGGCACAGCAGTAGCGTATGATAGAATGCTGGCAACGTTGCAAGGTGTTGAAGCGGTGAGGGCAATTGTCAGGGCAAAGCCGGGAGACGTTAGCCCGATGATTGCTATTACAGAGAATAAGATCACAAGGAAGCCACTTGTCGACGCTGTAAAATTGGTAAGATTTTCAACTTTACCCCAGCGAACAATTCTTCCTATTTATTTGTAGTAGACTGACTTCCAAGTCAAATAATAGACGAAAGGTGTTGCCGAAGCTATTCAGAACAAGGAATTTGACAGGGCCATGAAACTTCGGGATGCTGAATTTGATGAGTACTACCGAGCTTTTATAGCAACAACCGTTACCGGTAAAGAAAAAGATAGACTTCCGGAGGATCAGGTAAAATCATACGTTGGCCAAAGCTGTGGGCACTCGGCTAACCTTTGAATAAACAGCGCAAACGATATGCCATTGTACATGTTGGTGCCCCAGCTGGCGGTATGAATGCAGCTACGAGAGCAGCAGCCCTTTACTGCATAAGTCGCGGTCATCGGGCCTTCGCCATCCACAACGGATTTCCAGGACTTGTTCGGCATAACTCTGTACACGAACTCACCTGGCTGGGGGTTGAAGGTTGGGCCATCCGAGGAGGGAGTGAGATTGGAACCAACAGGACGGAGCCAGATGTTGACATGGGCATGGTTGCTTGGTATTTTCAAAAATATCAATTTGATGGGTTGCTCCTCATTGGGGGATTTGAAGCATTCAAGTCGCTGTCTGAACTTCGAAAAGCACGTCAATCATATCCTGCTTTTCGAATTCCGATGATTTGTCTACCGGCCACAATCAGCAACAATGTTCCGGGCACGGAATATTCAATTGGAAGCGATACTTGTTTGAATGCCCTCATAGACTACTGCGATGCTATCAAGCAAAGTGCGAGCGCGAGCCGAAGACGTGTCTTTGTGTAAACCACCCCATAACCCTCCCCTCTACTACCGATTTGAATTACCATGGGATGAAGTACTCATTTTTCCAACAGGGTCGAATGCCAGGGTGGACGTAGCGGCTATGTCGCGACTATGGCCGGGTTGTCAACAGGTGCACTCGCTGTGTACACACCAGAAGAAGGAATTAAACTCGAGGTCCTTATGAACGATATAAATAAGTTGCGCGAAAGTTTTGCGAATGACCAAGGTATGAACAGAGCTGGGAAACTCATACTCAGGTAAGACACAGAGAAGTTACCGCATGCTTTCTTTCATTCAAGGAACGTATTCTCACGACAAGGAAACGCAGAAACGAAAAGGCATCTTCTACCTACACGACTGAGATAATTGCCAATATGATACGGGAAGAAGCACAGGGCCGATTTGAGTCTCGGACTTCAATTCCAGGCCACGTACAACAAGGTGGCACCCCGTCTCCAATGGACCGGATTCGAGCTGTTCGTCTCGCAACAAAATGTATTCAATTCCTGGAGACACACGGTGGAACAAAAACGCAGGTCTTTGAAAACAAGGAATCGGCCGCGGTTATTGGAATCAAGGGGGCAGCCGTTGTTTTCACACCTATGGTCATACTAGAATCAACCGACACAGATTGGAAAAACCGTAGACCTAAGCAAGCATACTGGCGCAATCTTAGAGGGATTGTTGATGTTCTTTCAGGTCGGAAAGACACATTTGGCGAGGGAGATTATGGTAATGACGACAACGACGATGGCGGGCTGGATGGCAAAGATGGTGAAGCTGAACCCCCAGCGAATTCCTAAATTTTATCGGTGTGTATGAGGCAGTTTGCCTGACCTTTTTAGAGGGAGCGCTCTGAAATACTGCTCTCTCCGTCTCAAAACCTCACCCCTGTTTTCGAACTTTCGCAGCATGGGCTTTTTCTTTCTTTTTTATTGCCTGTTGTATTCTTCTGTTATAACGGAATACAATAGGAAACAACAATCATTGCGTACCTGACATGCTCTTCGCTCTAAGTGCCAGTCTCGTCACCAGTGTTACCTTAAGTATCTGGTGGATGCTGTGGCGCCAAGAGATTTTGCGGCGTTGGAGCTCAACAAATGGACTTTGGGAAGCTAGCGCGAGTGCGCAATAGAATATACCTATATATACGCCAGAATCGGAATAGATGAATTGAATACTTAGGTTCACGGTAGATATATTCAAACTGGGATCTTAGAAGCCCGGTGCCGCTGATTCGGCAGGTAAAAAGTGTAATATAATATTATCTTGTCACGCCAGAGATGCGTCGATACTAAGTATAAATTCACAAATTTATATGCCGGTGGATGTACTCTAATATTCTGTGCTCAAGCGTTTAGCATAAGTACATATTCCGGTTGTCCCAACACAATTTTTTTCTTCGGGGGGGTATTCCTCCGGAGCGGCCAGTTGCGTGACCCCAAAACCCTCCCAGGAAAGAGATAAACGCGTATCCCACCAACTCATTCTCGAATCCGTCAAAGAGATATTTTCATCCGACGGCAGCGGCAATTGGACATTTGATAAGTCCATTCGACGGAATAACACACTCCCGAATCCCTACATTGTCAGTCCATTCCATTATTGGGGGTTGCTTACCATGAGATGTTGACTTTCCATTTCTTAGGTTCCTCCTCAATATGTTAGCAACGACCATAGCGACTCGAGCGCTCTCCCAATCCCTCCGCACTGTATTAAGCTGCCCTACGATCTGTGTGAGAAGATCAATTACCACTTTGAATCGTCCAAGTAGCCAGAACATTCGGGCGATACCGAAATTCAACAACCAGCAGCTGCGAAGCCTCGCATCGGCCACTGATGCTAAGGAATACACTGTTCGCGATGCCCTAAACGAGGCACTCGCCGAAGAACTCGAGGCCGATTCGAAAGTTTTCATATTAGGCGAAGAGGGTAATGATCTCGGTCTCTCCCTAGAAGACTTCTCTTTTTTACTGAACAGATGCAGTTGGTCTTTATAATGGTGCCTACAAGGTAACGAAGGGCCTTTTGGATAGATTTGGACCGGATCGTGTAAGTGACGCTATCTGTACCCCGGTTCGCTCAACTCATACCTAACAAAAGCATACAATAGGTCATTGATACGCCAATCACGGAATCCGGGTTTGCCGGTCTCGCTGTTGGAGCCGCCCTCGCTGGTCTGAAACCAATCACCGAATTCATGACCTGGTACGCAAACAAACGGATATAAACGATAGAAACCAGGAACACGATGAGCTTATGAAGGGTCCATGTAGGAATTTTGCTATGCAAGCCATCGATCAAATCATCAACTCCGCAGCGAAGACACATTATATGAGCGGAGGTATCCAACCTTGCAACATCACCTTTCGTGGACCTAACGGATTTGCTGCCGGTGTTGCTGCACAGCACAGATAAGCTCCCAGTTTCGTCGCAGAAAGGAGAGCCTCTCACTAACATCCCTTGCCAGTTTCCACTCAAGATTACACGGCTTGGTATGGCTCCATCCCTGGTTTAAAAGTTGTGAGCCCGTGGAGCTCGGAGGACGCCAAGGGCCTACTTAAAGCTGCAATAAGGGACCCAAACCCTGTTGTCGTAGGTAATCCTTGCAGTTTGAGTGACAAATATAAAGATCCGTTTTTTGATCAAAACGTTTAACAGGTTCTGGAAAACGAGCTACTTTACGGTCAATCGTTCCCAATGAGCGCTGCGGCCCAAAAAGACGATTTTGTCATTCCAGTAAGTTTCTATCAGCGATCGCTAGAATCTTACCACAAAAATACTCAAGCAAACCTTTCTAGTTCGGAAAAGCCAAGATTGAAAGGGTCGGGAAGGATATCACCCTTGTTTCGCTCTCTCGATGCGTGGGGCAGTGTTTGACTGCAGCAGAATTGTTGAAATCAAAGTACGGTTTAGAGGCCGAGGTCATCAATCTTCGATCAATCAAACCCATGGATGTTGAGGCAATCGTAAAATCCGTAAAAAAGACCGGTAATCTCATCGCAGTCGAGAGCGGGTTCCCAAGTTTCGGAGTCTCAAGCGAGATCCTAGCGCTCTCCATGGAGTACATGTTCGATTATCTAGACTCTCCAGCACAGAGGATTACTGGCGCGGAAGTACCCACTCCTTACGCGCAGGGCTTGGAGGCCATGTCATTCCCTGACGAGGATTTGATCTTCAGGAAGGCGGCACAGCTCTTACGGGTCTAAAACCAAGTTTATCTGCGGATGTACCTTTCCACGCATATCCGCGGTTTTAATTGAAATGATCGGGATTTTTTTTTTTCGAAAGATCCTGGGTACTTAACACTGTTATATAATTCAACTTATTCGTACCATGTACTCCTTCCATGTACTTATTGTCACCTCAAAGTAAACTTCTCAATCCTAACGCAAAGATATTGCTTTGCAGCGGTTGCCTTTGCTTATTCGTATTTACAAGAAACAGATATCTGTTAATATCCACCAGCAGTTTCCTTTATCACTAATTCTTTTTTATTGACTGCAGTGTTACCGCTGGTACAAACTTACATTGGTCATCGGTTGAGTTTGGAATTAAGTGAAGTTTTCGCCTACTTTTTTCTAGCTGCGAAGAAAAAATTTAAAAAATTTAAAATCTAGCCGACCAGACCAACCTTTCCGCAACCACATCGCTCCGCAACTGAATCCGTGAATGAGCGCCATTCAAGCATATCGCGCACTTCTTCGTGCCTCTCGTCTCGCTTTCAGAGGCAAGTATCATTCCACCCACCTTTAGGAAGAGGAAACCATCGAATTAACAATCGTTGACAAGGTACGGGCCGTAGATGACCACCCGCTGTTATTGGCATCGCGCCATGAAATCCGAGCTCGATTTGAGAACGAGCGAGAGAATAAAAAAAACGGCGAGGAAAGCGAGAAAATACAGCATGCGTTTGATGTAGCAAGATATCTGAGACACAATGTTGTGCAAGCGGAAAAGGTCGAGGGGGATGAATTATTTAGTATGCACTGTTTCAATTTCAATTTCTGAGGATACACGAAATCTATATTTCGTCGTTCCATCGATCGATAGATGGGTGCTGATATAGACCTTACGCATCGGGCAGAACTTCGAATTCACAACGAGACAGAGCGAGGCAACAATGAGAGCATCAAGACACCATTGAAGGGTCGCGTCGGCAGATTGGAAAAATGTACTTAGTACCTAGGTTCTTAGTTAATGATAATTGAGATATTTTGTCCAAATACGACAAACTGTTTCTTTGCTTCTCCACTTTCTAGCCCGCTGTTTCTTGATATATAGAGCATTTCTAGACGAGCCTGGAGCGCACTGTCGTTTGTGGCTCTGGTATAGGTGATAATTAATATACAAATGCAACGAAAAAGACAAATGAACTACCTTGCGACGCTTATAACTATGCCTGTCCAATACAACCGTACGCCTAATAAAAAATTATCTCACATCAAGTAATAAACCGATTCGTGTTAAACTACTCTCCCATCTGAGAAGGGTATACAAACCCTTCGTCTCCGACGCCCGGAGGCTTTAGCAGGGCTTCGAAATCAGATCTTGTCTTATCCTTATCACTATCATCAACTTTACCAGAAGAGGCAGCACCCTTTTCATTATTCCGAGCAGTCCTAGCCATTGCGACTACTTGGGCCCTGTCAATGTTACCGAGAGGACGAGGTTTCCCCCATATTATCCTCAACGGACACCCGGCGATGATCGCTTTACCCTGGCACGACTCTGCTGCGGCTTCTGCTCCTGCACGTGTTTGGAAATTCACAAAGGCACAGCGAGAGTGGTGAACACAGACTATGGAACGAATTTGACCAAAGGCGGAAAAAAATGTACGAATAGCGTGTTCGGCGAGATCATCTTCGACTCTAAGAACGGGGAAATCAGTAGGAATTCGCGATTTATAGTGATGGGGTAGCTGAGACTTACCCTAGTAAAAAAAGGGACGTTATGCTTTTGTCCGCCGGAGGTTCGATGTCCTGTGGACCAGGGGGTTGTTGCACGGCTGATGGAAAATTCCGAGGTGCACCTCTGCCTGTACCTCGGTTCTTATCGACACCGCCGCCTCTTGTCCGTATCGGACCGGGGCCACTTTTGTTTGCAATTCCACTTGAGCCATCGTCTCTATTTCTCCGGGGTCTCTTGTAGTATGGTTCGCTAGTAGCAAGTTTTTTTAACAGATCTCTTGCGGCAGAATCAGTTTTCTCGTATTCCTCGGGAATTTGTCCTTCTGTTAGGTGGTTCTCGGTATTTTGGGCGTAGTATTGTTTGTTGATTTCGGAGGAAGGGCCTTGGGCGACGAGTTTTAGGGCAGCGTCACGGACGACGATAGGTAGGCCGAAAGAGAGATCAAGCATGCAACATTGACAGCAGTTTTTCAGACGTGCACAGGTGAGGCAGATCTATTTAAGAAGTTGATGCCGTAAGCAAAGGAGACTCGAATGCGACGGCAGGGATGCAGCACTCACATTCGTCTTCTTGTATCTGCTGTTGCGATCCGGGAGCCACCTGAAAACGGTGAAGGGACGGGTGCATATCTTGCATTCGGCACCGTAGTTCTCTTTGATCATCTGGACATAGGGGTTTTCGGGGAGGCAATTCTCGCAAACGGACGGGAAATCGGTGGATTCGGAGCCGGACTAGACACGCGACGAGAGCAGTTAGCAACGAGGCCACAATATATATAAGTATAGTTGGAGGTCGATGGCGAACCCTGTTGATGTCGGCCTTGGGCGGCATTGCGACCGAAGAAATGGAGGCTAGTGGTGCAGGTAAGTAAGTACTTAGTATGTAAAGTTAAGTATGTAATTGCGATGGGGCAAATGTTGCGATAGACGGTCCCGGAGCGAGTGACGATGGTGATGAAGACTTTCTCTGCTGACTAACACTGTCTTGGCGGTCTTGGCTCACCCGGGCCGAGGGACGCCGGCGCACAGCGAAATTTGATTTTGGGCTGGGCGAGAGACCCCTTGCAGGTGCAGGTGCAGGGCTTCTCGCCCGATTGGGAGCTTCGGTGGCCGTGAAAAATAAAATTGCTTGCACATGGGAATTGATAGAACGACGTGTTCCCCCCATTGCGCTCTCTCCTGAGAATATAATTCTCTTCTCCTCTCGTCCATTCTACTCCTCTTTCTTCTTTCTTCCCTCTACGAATACACGAAATATCCATAGATAAGACAGCTCAACCAACCGTCATCTCGAACTCACGCTCACATTCACACTCACCTCATCTCTCAATTTTCCCTTTATCAGTTCAGCAGAAATATACAAAATGGTTGCAGCTACCAAGCTCGAAAAGGAGGATCACTCGCGTGATGCCAACTTCTCCAAGGCTATGCACGGTCAAGTCAACGAAGCAGGCTACTTTGCAGGCTTCCTTGGGAAAAACAAGCAGGCTTCTGCTGAAGCCGCTAGCGAATACTTCAAGCACTGGGACGGTTTCGAAGATGGTAATGAAACAGAGGAAGAAAGACAGAAACGACTGGCTGAGTATGCTACCTTAACCCGGCATTACTACAATCTCGCCACCGATCTCTACGAGAACGGCTGGGGCCAGTCCTTTCATTTCTGCAGGTTTTATCCTGGCGAGGCCTTCAACCAAGCCATCGCCCGCCACGAGCACTTCCTCGCCCTGAAGATGGGCATCAAACCCGGCATGCATGTCCTCGATGTTGGTTGCGGCGTCGGCGGTCCGGCAAGAGAGATTGCTCGTTTTAGTGATTGCAAGATTACTGGCTTGAACAATAACGACTATCAAATTGCGAGAGCCTCGATGTATGCCCACAAAGCAGGTCTTGACAGTAAATTAGTATGAGTCTCCGTTTCTCATATCTCCGTATCACGATAGCTAACTGTCTTTGACAGAGATTCGTCAAGGGTGACTTTATGCAGATGAGCTTTAAGGAGAACACATTTGATGCTGTTTATGCCATCGAAGCCACAGTCCACGCCCCGAGTCTAGAAGGTGTTTACGGCCAGATCTACAAGGTTCTCAAGCCTGGTGGGGTGTTCGGCGTCTATGAATGGTTGATGACGGCAAACTACGATGATTCAAATGCTGAACACCGAAGAATCCGTCGTGGTATCGAACTGTAAGTCTTTCAGTATACCCCTAGCATACCTCTATCTTGCATTGCATGGCAAGCCGCTTTCCCTCACTCGAATCCCTTTTATATGAAGCTAACGATATTGCTTTCCTGGAATGTAGTGGCGATGGAATTGCCCAGATGGTCCGCATCGAAGAATGCATTCGCGCCTTGAAGGCAGTTGGATTCGAAATCGAATACGAGGAAGATTTGGCCGAACGCCCCGATCCTATTCCCTGGTACTACCCTCTCGCAGGCGACATGAAATACTGTGCTAGCTTGTCAGATATTTTCACCATTGGCAGGCTGACTTGGATCGGCCGAACTCTTGCTCACTACTTGGTTGGAGCTCTAGAGACTGTCCGTATTGCACCACAGGGTGCTCGCAAGGCAGCAGACTCTCTTGCAACAGCAGCAGATGCACTTGTTGAAGGAGGTCAACAAAAACTGTTCACCCCCATGTACCTCGCTATTGCAAGAAAACCTTTGGCCCTCTAGGCTTTGTCTGATGCATCTTTGCTGTTCCTTTCCATGGTCCCCTATTTTAGCCTAACGACTGACGAAATAAATTCCTGTTTTAATACTACCACTATTCCCTTTTATAGATGGGGCTGGCGAACTTTTATATCGCCTCTCTCATCATATTAGACTTAGACAGCCTCTGCATTCAATCAGTTACTTTCATTATCGCAACCTAATTGCATGTTAGCTGGGCCTTGTATAATATTTATAATTATAATCAGCAATAGACGTTCATAGTATCGGATTAACGGGGCTACGTTAGCTATTCAAAATTTTCAAGTCGGGTTAGCTGTGAGACCTTGTTGGTGTCTAGTCTTGGGACCAGCCGACAGCTTTGCTGTTGTTGGTGTACCTGATCTTCCAACAGTCAAATTTGCATTTGTTAAGTTAGTACGTCTCGGACCAGACAAGGCGCAGACAATTGAAACTTATTACGTATTTGTTTTATATAAAGGAATTAGACGGTGTGCTGCTACTCATGTTAATATGAGAATATTGTCTTTTTAGTTACATCTAGTTCGGTTTGGGAAAGAAATGTGATAGTGTCGAATGAAAGACACTTCAGTTGACATAATTTCCTGGCTTCGCCCGCTTTAAGAGTCATGACACCAATCCTGAGTATAGTTCACAGTTATAAGACCTTAGCGTCTATTTCAACAACATCTTGAAATCTCCTTCTTTAGCAGACCCTTTGCTCAGTGTGCTCTTGACACTGTCAACAAGAACCGCCTTGATTTCGTCCGAGAGTTTGAGGCCTGCAAGGCTCTTAGAAACAGAATCGAGTTCCTCGTTATCCAGCTTGGTGATAAGGAGTTCCACGTCAGCCAAAATGTTGGTGATGACATCAGGTGGCGCTGGCCCATCAGTATGAAAGTAATTGACATCCTCAGCTGATTTCCTGAGGACTCTCTTGTTCTTTTTTGCGGCATTTTTTGCCGCCTCCTTTGCCTTCTTCGCATCAGCTTTGGATGCTTTCTGGAGAGCTTCCTCCTCCTCCTTCCTCTTTGCTTCCTCTTCAGCCTTCTTCTTCGCTTCCTCTGCAAGTCGCTTCTCCTCGGCCTCTCTGGCAATTTTCTTGGCATCTTTTTGCAATCTTTCTTCTTTTTTGAATTTCTGGAGCCTGACATCAATAGCTAGTGCATCGTCGACAATTTTCCTGAGTCTTGCTGTATCTTCTGTCTTTCTCTTTGCCCGTGCCGCTTTGTTCTTCCTTTCCACGTGACGCTTCTGGTCTCTATTTTCGTTGTCGTCCGGAACATCTTCATCGAGGTATTCGAAGGTTCTCCAGGAATCAAAGTTATACCAAAAGTTGTAAAACTCTTCGACATCCGCCTTTGTGGACTTATCATCGCCGAAGCGAGGAACAGGCTTCTTCTTTGAGAATCGACCTTCGCTATCAAAAACTGGGTTCCAAAGTCTGTAGATATTGCCCTTGGCCTTTCGAGAAGGTGGTTCGATGTCAGCGGATTCGTCGACCGAATCGTATTGACGACGCTTGACGGGATCGGTGAGAATTTCCATTGCTAAGAGAAGGTATGCAGGTTAACAAGAAGGATGGAATAAATTTGAGAAACAAGGAGCACCATACCTTTTTGGATACACTTGAAAAAATTGTCATCATCAACGCCCCCGGCAGCAGCTTTCTTGTCGGGGTGATGCTTCAAGACTTTCTTTCTATGGGCCTTTTTGATCTGCTCATCGGTGGCCTTCCAGCGGTACTTGCTGAGTCCCAGGACGGCATAATGGTCCTGATTCTAAATCACATAGTAGCAATTGGTTAGCATCAAACGCGTGCATCAGTGGGGAATAATTGAGATAAAAATTACCTTCCAATCCTTGGGATCTCTGGAGAGAAGAAGCGGGTCTTCAGGTTCACTTATTTCACCTGGATCGGCGTCCTCAACATTTTTTGCCTGCTGAGCTGCAACTATACGGTCATCTTCGGAGAATGTTCTGTGGTGGCGTTTCTACCAATGTATTCAATGTTAGCTTTTGATGAGAGTGGGAAAAATATATTAAGAGCGGGAGAGCCTACTCTGCGGGCATGTGCTAGGTAGTGAGGACCGACTGGCTCGAGGTTTCGATGAACAGGCTTAGACAGCAGCTCAAAGATATGGAAATTGCCTTCGTGCGACCACTCAGGGTCTGCAGGGAGAAGGGTGTGCCCCGTTGCAATGATGTTCATGGTGCACAGTGTGGATATCGCAGATTAGTTTTTTTTTGGTGGAGGGTGGAAAAGAGAAAGAAAAAAAAATCTGGAACAAACATTGGTGTGAGGAAAGTATTTCGACCAAAGCGAATTCAGACCCACAACACTCTTACTCTGCCAGGTCAGACTTGACTTCCAGGTCCAGAATGCATGCTCTTAAGTACTTAGTAGTAATTTTTGGTCTATTGCCGGTCGATGCATTCGTTATCCACAATATCTGGATCCTAGGAGGTATATACTTGGTATAATATATATATTATTTATTGTACAAAGAAATTCTCCACGTCCTGGTGTAGAGGTATGTCTAACTTAGCTTACCGAGGTACTGCACCAGTGCACTCTGACAACCAGAAATACCCAAATCATAAGTACTTGGATATTAGGTGCTTACCTACTTACCTACTTACTTGCAGGTAGGTAAGTATACTTATAGACTTACTTTCTATCTGTGCAGCTGTGTAGACGGGTCAGATCTATTCTCTTGTTTAAAAATATTACACTTTCTTTGCGGCAATGTCGGACTGGTGCGCCGCGATCAACTTGCTAGAGATTCTCCCATAGGCATCGTATATCATATATACCGCTAGAACATGACACAAAATCATCAGCGGCGGATAGAGAATGGAAAATTTTATAGGCAGTAATCTTACGTAGGATAACGAATGGTCCATAGACTCCAAACAGAGCCGCAACCTGGGAAGACGATAATGTTTCGTCTCGATATATTTCCGCCAAGCAGGGTATAGTCGTCACCGCCATGTGATAAGCGTACATCAACATGTTCAACGGAACCAAAGGGTGGTCTTTATATTAACCCGAATATATGTTTCAGCGAGAACGACCGTAGTCAAATGGACCACATGTTTGGATAGCGGCCTTACCAACTGTCCATCCATACAACAGCCAGGCGTTGAATGGGGCCAAAACGAAAAACTCCAGTACAAGGAGGGAATCAAACCACGGACGGTGTATAGCAAAGTTGAAGAAGGGGTCCTTGAAAGTATCGAATTGAAATTTGTGCATTTTGGCTACAAAAGCTGGTCGGAGCCATTCTGGGTAAAGCGGCGAGCAATCGGCAACTATCAGATCCTGATTAGCATCTTGTATAGCGAGACTGCACACGGGTGGACTTTTGAAGCGCGTTTATAACGCATAGAGAATACGAACCTATTGCAATAACAAAGATAAATGAGAACGTGGATCGGTAGAAGAGGTCAATGGGTCGTTGGGAGATTGGTTTGGACATTTCTACAATTTGCAATGGAATATAGGCTTGAAATGAGGTTCGAGACAAGAACTAAGAATGTAACCGACCCCGAAGTTCTTTTGTGTCACTCGAAAGTTCATGTTAAGAATTGACTCTTGACCGCGTTTTGTGAGTTTTGTGAGGTGCACACATTCAGATAACCTAGCCCTGCTGACAAATAAAATTATTAAGCATCCAAGCTTGGTGCTGCGACACACCTGGATAATTTATTATTATTTAATTTTTTGAAACAAAAACAATTAATAGAAATTGAGCTGGGAGTATGATATCCGACATGAATAACAGATGTACACTGAAGGGGTTTCCTGAGACTTTTACTCAGATGCCACAAAATATATTATGACAAAGTATGCATACACAGACAAAGGTCTTTGAGAATAAAGTACAACAGCTGTTCCCCAAATTAAGCAGGAATGCGAGGATGTGTATTAAATCCACTGATACCAACGCCAGATGACCGGGTATCCAAGAACTAAGTGAGCTTGAGCAAAAGGCATCCACTAGTAAGAAGAAGAAAAATGAGGAAAAAAGAAAGGAAGCAAGCAAGAAAAACCACACAATGAGACGTCGTGAAAGTAAGAAGGGTTAAAGAAAAGAAAGAATGGCTGTAAGCCTCCCCTTTTTTAAGATATGTTTTTTGGAAGGGATATGAACCGCGACTAGTCAGAGAAATTAAATGGTT
Source organism: Orbilia quercus (assembly GCA_036971405.1). NCBI lineage: Eukaryota > Fungi > Ascomycota > Orbiliomycetes > Orbiliales > Orbiliaceae > Orbilia > Orbilia quercus. Next base: position 4,226,617 of record JAJTUE010000001.1, on the reverse strand, counting down.
TGGTAAGTGATGGTGATGGTGGGTGTATCAAGGTACGGCGAAAAGGTCAAGAGAGGCGTTGGGTGCCAAGAAAAAGGGTAAGGACAGAGGAGGAGAAGGCCATTTCATATATTTTCATATATTTTTGAATAGGTCGTAGTCGAAGGAAGAAACCGAAGTTTGAGGTAGATCGGGTATCTGCGGAGCAGGCTCTTTTTTGACGAGCTCAACGGGCGTTTCTTTGATCACTGGCTCTTTTGGTGTTGGTGGAGGTATAGCTTTCCGGGTCGAGCTAACGGATCTCTTGGAGCTGTTTCTCCTGAAACTAGAAAAAAAACCCTTGCTGGATATTGACATTGCCTTTTCGCTTGCGACATCAATATCGCGGTCTTTGTGGAATGTCTGTGTTGCAATTGTGGGTGACTTTAGGGACATAACCGAAGCCTCATCGGATTCCTTATAGGAACCGGATAGGCTCATTTTCGATAACAGACGACGGACGGAACCAGGTCTGGGAGACTGCGGTGACATGGGAGGGGAGTTTGGCGAAACTTGCAGGCTGGAACTGGACGGTTTGTTCGCTAACCTGGTCTCCTCGGCTGCTTTCTTGGACCTTGCGGACGCGGCGCCGGCGCCTTCGACGACATTGGCGGATTCGTATCGCGACGGCGTTCCCGGACGAGAATGCGGAGGAGAATCTGGAATCTGGAAGTCGGCAGTGAGAGAACCTCTGCTTTCAAAGTTCAGAGGAGGTAGTTGCAGTTTGGACGCCATTGTGGAATAAAAGGCGCGGTGGTGGAATTGTGCTGGTGAAAAACCATTAATTGAGGCGATGCTCAGCTACCCGTTAGCTCGAAAGAGAAATAAAACAAGAAGATACCGAGGAATGGAGAGGATGAGAAGAGAGGAGTGGAAAGCGAAAGTGAAAGAGAAGGAGAGAAGAGAAGGAGAGAAGAGAAAGAGAGTGAAGGTCGCTGTCGTCGGCTCTGCTTGGATCGGTCAGGGGCCATCCATCACAGTCGGCTGGGTTGCTCTCTCTGCTGGGCTGCGAGGGGACTAGCGCTATCTTTCAATCCCAACTCTCATCCCCACCACCCAACCAATCAATCAATCAATCATCCAACTAACGACGCGACGAAGAACGATGGGCACATCATCACATCCAGGTACGGATGTCTCTGCACGCCGCGATCAATCTTGATGTCTGTGATTGCGCAACTGACGTCGACTCCACTTTTCATTCCACCTCTAGTTGACCATAATGTCCTCGCAGGGAACCAACGTTCCACAAGGCACGCTGCTCGCGCAGGCCATTCGACGGAATCTAGCCTCGGAGGGCTCAAGCACTCAGATCGGTACCACAAATAAAAACGTCCTCGAACAAGTCCTCGCTATATATCGGCTCGACCAGACCGAGGCAACAGGCTTCCCCGGCGATACCGTTACCTGCCCAACCGATAACGAAGATGTCAACCTGAATCTCATCCACAGCGTCGTCCTCTATGGTCTCTACACCGATGACCCTTTTGTCCCTCGAGAATCGTACTTGTCCCAATCGAAAGACTGTCTTGCGATAATCCGACTCGTAACCCAAACTACACCCGGGATCCTTACTCGCTTGGTCAATCCCGACGCTGCCTTCTGGGACCCCGCCAATGCGGATCAGGTGCGAGCATGGCCTTGGCTTCTACAGAAGCTATTGCCACTTTTAAGTCAAGGCAAGACGATACCTATCCGGCGAGATGTTTTGGATACCATTCAAATGGTTGTCTTTGAGCTTGGTCAGTTTCCTATAGAAGGTGACCACTTGAGGACTGCCTTAGCCTACTTGAAATCATGCGTAGACGGTATGATACACTTGTGCAATTCTACTACATAAGTCTTTCACCCCAGTCTAATTCGTTCGTAAAAGGGGTCGTTGTTACTTTTAGGTCGGACATCAAAGGAACCATGAGAAAATCATTTCAGATTAATCTTCCACCTCAAGGATTCTACCAACCGCATCATATAGATCTATTAGGATCTTCCAAGCCAGAATCAAAAACCTCCTTTGTTGTTGCCGACTCCGCTGAGGCTTGCTCCATTGCGATCTGTATCGCAGTTCTTGTGGCCAAAATCGGTCTAGATCACAATGTCGCTCAAGTTTGTAAGCCATATAGAGACATCTCTGTCCTCATGTTTTCCGGCTTATACCAACTTTGCCATCAATTGAAGGCCTGGGCCGCGGTTAATATCCGAAGCAGAGTTTCCGTGCAGATTTACAAACAGATACTTGAAGCTTCGGCGGAGATTATCAGCTACAGCGGAATAAAACATATCGATCCGCTTTATCAGCTAGTCCAAAAGCTTGGTATTCGTTCTATAAAGGCTCTCCTTGCTCACCCGGCCACAGAAATCGATCAAGATACAGAAATATCCCTGTCTGCTCTAACCCTCTTGCTTCTTGAGTTTGCAGAGGAATCTGCAGAAACCAGACTCAAGCTATCGCACGATTTAATCCCTGCGATCAAAAGTGTAATACAGGATTCACCGAGATGGAATGGAAGACATAGAGACCTAAAAGTATGTTGTTCTATGCCAACACTCAACTACGAGAAGCAATGCCGAATATGGCTGACAAAGATCACAGATAACACTCCTCAAATTTGCTATTGTTTGCTCGGATGACTATGCGTTTAATCAGGCTTTGCGGTCGAATTTACAGATAATTGCAGGAAGCGAGGAAGAACTGCAATTCCAAAGTCAAACGCTGCAGGTTTTGTACGATAAACTGCCATCTACATGGGGGTTATCTACGTTACCGACGGATAGAGGTGTAGGAGACGCGGATGGCCCCAGGAAACGACGAAAAATCAATCCTGCCGAATTATCACCAGCCCGAGTTCAAAACTGGCAAATATCGTTATCCAGACTGTACACTAAACTTGGTGGCCAGCCCGCGAATGATCTAACTGGGTTGTGCGCCATTGCTGCGTAAGCCCAGGGTCTTTGTTCCATCCTTTGGAACTCACAACTAATCAATGAACTTTCTAGGGACGGGTTTGCGAAACTTTCCGTTCAAGACCAGCTTGATGTTTTCTATGAGATCGGAGTTCTTGTGTGTTCGTGCCAGAATAACTTTGTTCAAGATAACTCTCCATCTAATCGATCGAATTACCCACACATCCCTTGTGCAGTCTGTGACGCTTTCAAGTTTGTCGGGGAACCTGAAAAGGACATTATATCCCTGACTCAACTGATTCGAGTGTTTAAAAAGATCCAAAGCTCAGACGGGTTTCTTCACAGAAACCATGTCCGGGCACACGGGATGTGTACAATGCGCAAAATCACCAAACATGGTGCTAGTGCCCTAGCGGGTCAATTCAACAACCATCCTTTTGGTCAATGGTGCCTACAAGCCCTGAGAAGCTCAAATAGCGACTTGAGAATGCTAGCAGTGTGAGCAAAATACTATCTATAGAAGCCACCATATATTAATATGACTAATCATGGGCTATGGTATAGCATGACCCTGCCTCACTTCCCTATTTTTTCGAATCACGATGAGAGCTCAAGAACCGAAAGAACCACCTGCTTATTAAAAGTACGCGAGATATCGTCTGTGGCGGATGACACGCTGCAAGAGACTTGCATTGTTGCTTGGGGAAGAATGTCAAGGTTTGATGACAATAGCACCGCTACTACACTCACCGGTGACCTAGGCTAACTTGGATATCAGGGTTTTAGAAGGCGACGACCTTCATCTCGCCTTGGGTTTGCTTCTGGGCTATCTTGGACACAGCAATACTTACTTAGCAGCAGTTGCTTATAACGAGGTATTATCAAATCGGTGCTCTGAGATATGGCCTACTAATTTCTTTAATTTAGATTGAATCTGTGGCCCAGACGAAAGGAATATCAATGGCAACTCTGTTGGGCCAATTTTGGAGAGACTTAAGCGTAGTAGTTGTCAGCCTTCTCAGAACGAAACCCCAGGTTATACACAGTGTCTCCACCCTTTTAGGAATACCTACACAAGAATTCCTTTCGAATACCATTTCCTACACACTTCCACACATGGTAATGAACAGGAAAATTGAGATTTTAGATAGCTTGGTCCAAGCTTACAACAATTGTCGGAAAGACGCCGCTCAATGCTCTCTTTTCCAAGTGTGCATGCAATATATTACTGCAATTCTCGGTCTCATTCTTGTCCAACCGTACGAGCGGGTTGAAGAACAAGCAATGTCCATTTTGCGAAACACTGATAAAACATTTGGGAGATTAGACCTGGCCGAATTGATCAAGGCAGATCCAATAGCAATTATGGCAGAAACAATCAGATGCTATGCCGCGCTAAACAAGGAGTCCAAAGTTTGCGTGAGTGTTGTATTTATATATATCTATTTGGTGTGTCCAAACCATCCTAATTCTTAACAGGCTCAGAACTCTATTAAAAAAATTGCGACTGTATGCAAAAAAAGGCCAACCGGCAAAAAGGAAAAGGACGTGGACCCGGTACAATCCTTTTTTGAGGTTCATGTCCTGGGTATTATTACTCAATACTCGGAGGTTTTGTTCAGTCTTAGAGTGAGGCACTCCTTGAGCGAGAAGCGACGTAACCTGAGGGCAATCGAACATATGATTAAACTCGGAAAAGGGGGTATAACAAGTGGACTTCCCCAGGTATGCCACTTAGTAATAAACCTCTGAAATCGAGGCGAACATATTACTGAAAATTTTTACAGATATCCGCTTGTCTCTCATCGGCTCTCGATATTAAGGGCTTACAGGAATCGACTCTCCATTGTTGGTCTGCTCTGATGACAGAATTGCCCTCAAGCGACGTGACATCCTACTTTCCAGTTATCATATGTCTCATCCTTAAGCACTGGGAAGGTTTTGACGAACCTTCGAAGAGAACAGGAGTGTCTATTGTTTCCAATATGTTCCACACGCACTGGGCAGCACTGCAAGAAGACGTTGATACCATTCCGTCAATGAAGCATATCCTGGAGCTTGAGGACTTTGAGGAAAGGCTCTCCTCCACTAGAAGAACAGATTTGAAGGATAGGCTTCGAATTTTAGCTATGAGAAGCACCCACGAAAACTTACTTGTGGTCGAGCGGGCCTTGTTTGAGTTTAAAGAGTACCTGGACTTTAACGAACCTTTTATCCGCAATATTACAAACGATGAAATCCCCGACTCTATTATCGCCGAAGTCATTAGGAGCCTCCTCGATGCTTGTGTCAAACACGGGCAATCCCAAAGTACAATACCTAAACTTTCTGCAGAGTGCCTGGGAATCATCGGTGCGGTGGATCCAAATAGGATTGAGAATTCTAGAAAATCAAAAGACTTGATGATCCTGCATAATTTTGAAAAGACAGAAGAGAGTATCCAATTTGCGCACTTCTTGTTGGAACATCATCTCGTTAGGGCCTTTTTGGCCGCCACGGATACCCGTGCCCAAGGGTTTATTTCATTCGCGATGCAAGAACTGCTAAAATTTTGCGGTTTTAGCCCTGAAGTTCTCGTTCGCCAAAATACGGATGTTCAACTTGCTGCTAGCCAGACGAGATGGCGAGATTTCTCTGTTACAGCAAGAAACGTTCTTTCTCCCTACCTCAGCTCAAAATACGTCCTTTCAACTGTTGCGACCAGCCACCAATCGAAATATCCAATATTTTCACCGTCAAAAACATACCGAGAGTGGCTTACGGAATTTCTTCTCGATCTTCTTCCTAGAGCGCGGGGCATTCATACGAAAAGCCTATTTGCTGACATTATCAGCAAAATTGTCAAGGGTCAAGACTTATCTATCCTTAACTTCATCTTGCCGAATATCGTACTCCACATTGTGATAAGTGGCACTTTGGAGGAAAGAAACAATATTGGTATCGAACTACTTTCAATTCTTCAATACGAGACACCCGCAGACAAATTAGAAGATTTCGGTATGGTGAAAAGATGTAGTGAGGTAAGACTACCTAGATTTCTGAAATATCCATAACATCAATACTAATGTATTTTTTTAGAGCGTTTTCCTCTTGATAGATCATATGTCTGAGTGGATTCGTGAGAGACGGCGGTACAGTGCAATTGTCCAGGGTCAACTTTCACGTCAACAAGCCCGTCAGGCTTCCGAGTCTAGCGACCGTTTTGCAGATACCTCCATTGCTGCTGTAGAAACTCTTTTGTCCAAGCTTCCCCCGAAATTAATTGGCGAAAGGTCTATTAAATGCCAATCATATTCTCGCGCGCTGTTTTATTGGGAGCAATATATGAGAAGATGCCGACATGAGGAAGCGAATATGGAACCTTTGTACGCTCAGATGCAGTCCATATACTCTGAGATAGACGAACCGGACGGAATTGAAGGGATCTCAACAAAACTGAGTGTTGTAAATATAGAACAGCAAATATTGGAGCATCGGAAAGCTGGAAGATGGCTGGCTGTGCAGAGCTGGTACGAGCACCTCTTGAAAGAGAAACCAGCAGATCTAGAGTTACAATATGGTTTGCTCTCTAGTTTGAAAGAGTCTGGTCAACATGGTAAGATGAAACTCTCTCCCGCAGAATAATGCTGCGAATCGCCCTTCACATATTGCTAACACACCGTGAAGAAACTCTTTTGGTCCACATGGAGCCGGTAATCAATAAACAGACATCGCTACTGTACCGTGTTATCGGTTTTGGTGTCGAATCAGCCTGGAGGTCTCTCAATTGGACAAAACTAGACTTGCTGCTCAAGAAGTGCCCAGAGCCCACACATGCCTCCTTTGAAGTCACAATTGGACGAGTGATAGATGCTTTCCGTAGGGGCCATAGATTCGCGCTGGATGAAATAATCCGTGGAGGACGAGATCAGTTGGTACGATCTATGACAATCTCCGGTACCAATTCGATCAGGTCATGTCATGAAGTACTATTCCAACTTCAGGTTTTTGCGGAATGCCAATACATTACTACTACCTTGCACGGGAGCATGTTGGATGAGGCAGCGCTCCGACAAAACCTTGATGCGAGACTGACTCTATTAGGCCCATCCCACCGCGAGAAGCAGTACATTTTAGCTCTTCGGAGAGCTCTGTTTTCCATCTCGGAGTAAGCCTCGCCCTCAGAATCGAGAATAGGGGATCTTACATTAATACATCTTTTAGAGACCACGATGACTTCACAAACAATTACGTATCTTCATTATGGCTCACCACTGCCAAGCTGGCCCGTAAAAAGAAAGATTACCACCAAGCGTTTACGGCCATCTTAAATTCGAACGACATACAAAACGGGCCCATTGAGCAAGCAAAACTGGCATGGGACGAAGGACGCCATCGAAAAGCCATTAAATTACTGGAAAATTCAATAGAAACCAACATATTCGAGACTATTATCCCAACTACTGAATCCTTTCAAGATCTTGAACCCTCCGATCTGCGAAAGCGGCACCCACAAAGTTCTGCGAAAGCCAGAGTAAGATATTTCTACAAAAAATAATCTGTAACACATTTCTAATGGAACTGTTTAGGCAATGCTTCTATGGGCGAGATGGATGGACAGTGCTGGCCAGATTCAATCCAAGGTCCTCGTACATAAGTTTAGAGAAGTTGCCAGGTCATATTCCCAGTGAGTTACAAAAATGCGACCAGAGCACGTGGATAGGTGACTAAAGCGTTTTTAGCTGGGAGAAAGGCCACTTTTATCTAGGTCGGCATTACAACAATATTCTTCGAACTGAGCGACAGCTGCATCCAACGAAGCAGCCGCAGAGCTTGTTAGTTGCCCATTCGCAGACGGTTTCGATATCAGCTAATCCAAATCTAGTCTTGTTGGGGAAACCGTTAAATTAGTTTGCAATAACTACATGAGAGCGATGAGCTACGGTACAAGATATATATTTCAAACTCTTCCTCAGTTCTTAAATTTGTGGCTGGATTTCGGTGTAGAGAATGAGTTGCCAATCGACGCAGATGTCGGGGTCAAGTATAAATTTCCCGATTTCCTATGAGAAGATTTGAAAACCTAACCTATATCCCAGTGAATTCCGCATTCATCTCCGTCCACAGCGCAAAGCCCAAATGCTTGAGCTACTTGCGAATGTTCAGAAGCTGTGTCTTGGCCAGATCCCCGCCTTTGTTTTTTTAACGGCTCTTCCTCAAATAATGTCTCGAGTAGGTATCCAAAGTGATACGACTTGGCAGGTTTTGGAGAAGATTATTATGAGGATCCTCGTAGCTTATCCGCAACATACGATGTGGTCAATCCTCGCTGTTTTCAAGTCAGGGCAGGTTGATAGGCGGACTAGGGCCTTGAAAATTTTAAATAAGCTAAAGGTGATATTTGGGTCCATAGCTCTACCAAATCTAGGAACATTACTGAGGGAAAATTAGCACGAGAGAGCCAAGACGGTTGACCTCAAGTCTTTCATCGTTGCGGCGCAGAAACTAGTACAAGAACTTCTCGGTTTATCAAATTTTGAAATAAAGGGGAAGCCAACTCACGTCAGTCTCAGAGATGATCTGAACTTCCAACATAGCGTGGCACCGGTACCTCTTATAATACCTGTTCAAACGGCTTTGACGGTCTCTTTCCCTGCAGATGGATTGGTGTCAAAATCTGGTCATAACCCGTTCTCGAGAGACCAAGCGACAATTTCTAGTATTCTACCCCTCCTCCCACTCCAGAATGGAAACAACCCACTTACAGGTGATCTAACATCTACAATGACTAGAATTCGAGGACGAAGCGGATGTTATGACATCTTTACAGAAACCTAGAAAGATAACAATAATTGGAAGTGATGGCCAAAGATATCCCTTAATGTGCAAGCCTAAGGATGACCTACGGAAAGACGCACGTCTCATGGAGTTCAATACAATTATCAATCGTCTCCTTAAAAAAGATGATGAATCGAGTCGAAGGCAGCTACGTAAGTTCCCTTGAAAATAAGTATCCCGATTCCGGGCCTTCTAATTGAATACTTAGAAATTCGTACCTACGCTGTAACACCTTTAAACGAGGAATGCGGCTTAATCGAATGGGTGAATAATCTCCGTCCTCTGAGGGATATACTTCTCAAGTCCTACAAAAACAAGAATATTACTGTTAATGTAAGTGTTTTACTGTAACGTCCATGAACCTTTTTGTTTGAGTGATAAGTTAGTAACAAATGTAGTACGGTGAAATTCGCGCCATCCTAGATGAAGCATGTACAGATTCTGCGAAGTATCGGTTATTCAGCGACGTTGTGCTCCCAAGGTATAGTAGTTCCCTCTTTGGTTGATTCAAAAAAGTTGCTTTAACTAGTCTTAGGTTTCCATCCGTGTTCCACGAATGGTTTGTTGAAACATTCCCAGAACCCGAGGCATGGTTTGCAGCTAGACTCTCTTACGTTAGAACGACAGCCGTGATATCTATGGTCGGATACGTATTGGGACTCGGTGACCGGCATGGTGAAAATATCCTCTTCGATGAGGCCACAGGAGAAACGCAACATGTCGATTTCAATTGCTTATTCGATAAAGGGCTTACTTTCGAAAAACCCGAGCGCGTCCCGTTTAGGTTGACACACAACATGGTAGATGCAATGGGATTGACAGGTTACGAAGGCCCTTTCCGACGGTCATCTGAGGTTGTCATGCGAATTTTGAGGCAAAACGAAGAGAGTTTGATGACCGTTGTCGAAACTTTCCTTCATGATCCACTAGTTGAGTGGTTGGTTGTGAAAAAGGTAATTTTTTGCGAATTGGTTTAAAGGGCGTCAAAAAAGTCTGACATGATTTCGTTCTTTCATAGCGTCGTACAACCAACCCGAGCAAGGCGCCAGACAATCCAAAAGATGTTTTAGAGAGCATCGAGAACAAGCTGCGCGGGTTGCATGCTGGTGACCCTGTCCCTCTTTCAGTAGAAGGCCAAGTCCAGGAACTAATCCAACAAGCCGTTAGTCCTGACAACCTAGTTCATATGTACGTCCCCATAACTCGACGGAAAGCGATACCTAATAACACTTAAATAAACCCCTAGCTTATTTTTGCGTACTTTTGATATGCGTAACTAATTATCTATGTTAAACAGGTATATCGGATGGTGTGCATACTTTTGAAGCAGCTTGGATTTAATCCCTGCGCGAAACCTACATACTTTCACCAAGAGATATCCACCTCGTTTTGTATCATCATGAATTGGTTCCCGGCCAATACGCCGCGTCGCGTCCTTCGTGAATGCGTAATGAAAACGTACAATTTTCAAGACTTCCAGGTTAGGTTAGGTTCCGTAGCCTGTCCAATAATATTCGGATCCTCTGTTGCATGATGGACACGTAGGCGTGTGCTTCGGCGCTCAATGCTCTAGGAATGTTTATCCACGTCTTGCTGTATTTCAGAATTGAATCATATGATTATACATCTCGGCTACTAAATAAAACTCTCGTTGTGAACCAAGGTTGTTCTCTGGTCTCACCTTCTATGTTGAGCTTAATCGCAGAGAGGTGCACGTAAAGAACAACCAACTGCTCATGCTCTCGTGCCATCTGCACTGCATCTCTAGATCTCTTCACTCAATTCAACTCCAATTTCAGCCTCACTTCCCCATTTCTTATCTTTCTGTTTCAAAGCATAAGAAGCGCAAATCTAAGGATACCATCTTTGATTGCAAAACCACGGCAAATTCACTGCTCAACCTGCAGCAATGACATCAAGATACCGAGTCGAGTGTATGTACGCCAGTGATTAAAATCCAACGCAACGCAGCGGAAACGGCGATTTCGGCCCCTCAACCATCGCATTGCTGCTCTTTCCAAAAAGGAATTCCATGGCGTAGATATACCGCTAACTTATACGTGCGTAATCTGTTAATAGATGCTCTTAAGGTTGGCTGGCGGATACGTCTCCCGTTTTCTATCGATATCAAAAAACGATGGAAGAAAAATGCTAACGGAGTTCTGGATCGATTTTCAGACTCACCGTCGCGATCAATTCATTGAATGCAAGAATCTGATCCATTAGATCTAATTTTTCTTATAAGAATCGATAGTTAACAGTCTTGGTTTTAATATATAGGGATCAAGGTTGGTTGCGGAGCTGGTGTCTATTTCGAGTACCTATACTTATTTTGTGCGCAGGGCTTGCTGGCCGTACCATTCGTTCTTCACTCCCAACCCAATGCGGCCTTGACAGATATAAACACGAAAGATACAGAGTCAAACGCGAGGAGACGGTATGCCGAGATCATGCGAGATGTTGAACAACTTGTCAATGATCACAGTACGTTACGGCCCCGCTCCTTTGTGCAAAGATAAGTTATATGTAGATATTTACATTTCTAACAACCATGTTTTAAATGTTTTCGCTTCAGTTGAACACCAGAAGCTCGGGATACCAGAACGATCAAAATTAAAGCTTCTTATTCCTTCCTTAAGTATATTCTTCACCCCGTTACTCTTAGAGGACGCGTTCATGTCCCAAGATGCCAAACGGGCAATCAGTTCCAGAAGATTTGTTTCTCCTGTAAGTTTTCAGGATCCCCAGTCATAGATATGCTATTGGTCTCGCTGACATTCAATAGTCCTTCAATGATATCCGCCTTATCTTAAACACGGCGCAAATTATGAGTTTAGTGAAAGGTGGGCCATTGGAGCTAGTCACATTTGACGGTGATGTTACCCTCGTAGGTCCCTACCGTTATTGCTTTAGGTTTCGGAAGGGGAGGCAGGAAATTTCTTTGGCTAATAGTTGTTGATTGGTGAAGTATGATGATGGCGCTGTAAGTACAATTCTATCTGTCTAGTCATTGAAGACTTGTGGCTAAAAAGCAAAATTTAAAACAGTCTTTGATACCTTCGAATCAAGTAATGTAGGAGAGATAAAGATATTAACCTGGATTGTATTACCCCAGACACTGACATTTTGTAGATCTCGGATTCTCGCACTTATGAGTCGAGATATTCGCGTTGGTGTCGTCACTGCAGTATGTTTGAATACCCAGTCTGAAATATCAGAAAGCCTCTTCTATCATCAAACTAGTTCACTAAAAGCCCATTATAGGCCGGGTACGAAGAAGCCAAGCGTTACAATGATAGGCTTCATGGCTTGCTAGAGGCAATTAACACTTCCACCGGACTAAGTCCAAGGCAGAAAAGCAATCTCGTGGTACTGGGAGGTGAAGCAAATTTCATGTTTCGGTTCAACCCGGATTCACCAGATTTATTGGAGTGGGTTCCCAGAGACATGTGGGCACTCGATGAAATGAAGACATGGAGCGACGCAGACATAACCGAGTTGCTTGATATAGCTGAAGCTACTTTGAGAGATTCTGTTAAAACTATGAGGTTGAACGCCGATATCATACGAAAGAGCAGGGCAGTTGGTATTGTCCCCAAGCCAGGGATAAAGTTCTTCAGAGAACAGCTCGAGGAGACCGTCCTTGCTGCTCAGAAAGTGCTTGAGCTAAGTGATGTCGGGAGACGACTTCCGTTCTGTGCTTTCAACGGTACGTAAACACTCTCTGTGCTTTAGAAGGCCGACATGCATGTCATATGATTTGGACTGATGGAGTATTATAAACTTTTTCTAGGTGGGAATGATGTTTTCGTTGACATTGGGGACAAAAGGCTAGGAGTTGCATGTTGCCAGCGATTATTTGGTAATATCCAAGGGCTAAATACTCTTCATGTTGGAGATCAGTTTCTTTCCGTTAGCGGTAATGATTTTAAAGTAAGTGAACTTGCCTCGATTTGCCATTATCTTTCGCTTTATTAACAGGAATTTATCTAACATAGACTCGCATGGTATGTACCACGTGCTGGGTAGCTTCTCCGGCAGAGACGGTTGATATTCTAGACGAATTCCTCGAGCTAGCCGCGAGTGTTTGAAGCTACCTGTGTAATAAGGACTTGGGTAGCTTCTGGTTTTTGGACAGTAAGGCCATAAAGACTATCATAGAGATGGTACGTAGCGTTTATTGTTCAAATAAAATATGACACAAGATGTTTCTTGGAGACGTGCATGGACTCTGAAAAATCTGTTTCATATACTTACTTATTGCTGGGCTCGAGGCTATACTTGTATCCAAGATATCTTGTCTCTTCGCAGTATTTGCATTAAGCCGGCACAATTGGCATCAAACATTTCAAATAGTATTATTAGGAGACCCTTAACTCTATATATTTTCTTCCTAGACGTGATTCATAATTTATTAGTTAATATCGGGTATGGTAGTCAAGTTAAGACTGGCGCGAGTCAGTGCGTCGCTGTGGCATATTATTGAATTCGCGTTGTTGCAGATTAGCATTAGAGCTCCTTCATGAATGTTCCATTGCATCCTAGCTTAGTGAGAGGTATATAATACCTACATCCATCATCAACCAACCACTCTAGCTCTAAGACAGCTACCACTAGCAAGGCCTCTAGTTCTGGCAACATCGACCATTGCACCCAAGCTGTGAGCTATGTCAGATATTGATGTCGATGATGATGAATTCGATGAGCTTTTCAACTATGACATCGACAAGATTGATACAACGTTTGATACAAGCATAAACACGGCTCAAGAACCGAACAAATCGGCTCAAACAGCGGGTGAAGCCTCGACGAAACAAGCTAAAGGCAAAGAAAAGGACGATAAAGACCTAGGGCTCGATGAAGTCAAGGTTAGAAAGCGAAAGCTTGCCACCAAACTTACAGAAGAAATGTGAGTTTTATTTCCTACTGAAGAATTGGTTCCTAAGTAAATAGGAATTTTAGAAAAGGATTACCAGAACATTAACCAAGCGTACGAAGAACACTAGGCTGCTGGGGCCAAATGGAATTCCTTACTTACAAGAACATGCCGCGAAGAAAATCAAATTTCAAGGCAAAGGTCACGAAATATCAGATCTTGGAAGGATACTAAAGTTTTACCAAATATGGGCTGATAATCTCTACCCGAAAGCGCAATTTCAAGATTTCATCAATATAGTGGAGAGGCTCGGGAGTTCCAGAAACATGCAGAGGAAAAGAGAGGAATTACTAGCTGAAGTTAGGATGAAGCAAGCAGAAGAGGATGATAGGCTGGTATCCAAAGCCAAAGAGCTGCTGGCGATCGACGCAAAAGAGGTAGATGCCTCTGGACGATTTATTTTGAGGATTGCAGACACATCTACGAGAGGAGCAGTGTCCACGGATAGACTGGAAAGCACAACTGAGGAGAATTCGGCTCTACCAACAGAGAAACAACGGCCAGAGAACGAAAATGCGCTTTTTTTTTACGATGAGGATGACGACGAAGATATGGATGAACTGGAGGCGATCTTGAAGGAAGCAGAGAAATCCAATCAGAACACCGCTTCTACTTCCCAAAGACCCGACGAAAATGATTTTGACGACCTCGATGCAATATTACAAGAAATGGAAGAAGCCAGGCGGGTAACCGACTCTTAACACTACAGGAATAGTCTCGAATTACAAATTCGGAGACAATGGCAACCATAATAGCATACAATGCTCAAATTATTAGAAGCTCGAGAACTAAGTCAAATAATGATCATTCTTCTCCGTGTATCTAAAGAGTGATACCATAACCCAAAAATAGAATATCAAATCGTAATCATACATGTTAACAAATAAAGAAGATGCACGCTCATAAATATCTTGAATCAAAAATTAAGCGTTAAGATACCGACTTGATATTAGAATTTCGATTTAAATGCTGGAGCGACAAGCGGATCGTACGCGCTAAGGCTCAATGTATCCGTAATGGCGGTGGAATGGAGGGCAACCGCTCGTGTGTCTACCATGGTTTCGTCCAAATCAGCTATAGTCGGTGCTCCTATTAGTCTCATGTTCATTTCCATTTCGTCCTTGAGCAACTGCATGGCTCGGTCCACCCCTGGAAGCCCGTATGCCGACATGGCGTATAAGAATGGCCTTCCTATCCCTACACCCTTAGCGCCAAGACAGAGGGCCTTGACGATATCTGATGCCCGGCGAATGCCTCCATCGACGAATACTTCTAATTTATTTTCGAGCCCTCTGCTTTTAAGAATGGGCATGGTTGCGGCGAGTATCTCGATACCACTGGGAGCAGTGTCCAGTTGCCTACCTCCGTGATTCTAGAGTTTCTTGTATAAGCGGAATTCCCAAAATATCAATAGCAAGGGTTTTTTTAGACTTACTGATAGTACTACGCCATCAACACCAGCCTCACAGGCTTTGATGACATCCTCCACTCGTTGAACTCCTTTCAGAACAATCTTCATCTTGGTGATGCTTTGGAACCATGGGATGTCTTTCCAGCTCAGAGAAGGATCAATAAAAGATGATATTGCTCTAGCTGCACCCTGCGACCGATCCATTTTCTCCCCACTAGTGCTTTGGACGTTCGTGCCGCTATCTTCAAATTTAGACCGCATATCCTTCTCTCTACGGCCAAGCTGAGGTGCATCCACTGTAATGAAAAGAGCTTTACACCCCCGCTTTTCTGCATGTTGAACGATGTTCTTTGTGATTTCACGATTCTTGTTCACATATAGTTGCAGCCACTGGATCTGATCTCCCTCCTTTGCATCGATAATTTCGTCAAACGAACATGATGCCAGCGTCGGGATCTAAGCTAGGTTAGCAGGAGAGGTATTACGCCAGGCTGTTTTTGGGACCCTAACCATTTGTATAATATCATGTTTCGCCGCTCCCCTCGTCAAAACAACCTCACCTTCTCGATGACCAAGCTTCCCTAAAGCAGTTGCTGTTACATAAAACGGCATAGCGGTCTTTGATCCGAGCATTGTCGTTGACATATCGATCTCCTCAACGTTAACCAATACTTTCGGTCGAAACCAGATCCGATGGAATGCCGAATGGTTATCTCTGAGTGTGATTTCGTCGTCTGCTCCACTACTGTAGTATGCCCATGCCGTCTTTTTCATAACCCGTTTCGCAACAGCTTCGAAATCGAGAAGGTTGTAACACTGTTCTAAGGCAGGTATGTTTTTTATGTATTCTTGCCTTTCGGATTCGTACGGGTCAACAGCTTTAACTTCTGCTACTACTGTTGACATATCGACGGCGCCCATGTGCTTTGACTTGTCAAGATATTTTTCGAGAGTATCGGGTGGATGGATAGGGTCGAATTCCTGTGTAGATACATTGTGAATGAGACGGGTTGTCGGAATGAATGTGGAAAAAAGATTCTTTCAACGTACCTCGGTGGCATCTTTACCGGCATATTTCAGGATGATCTATGTCTACGAGTTAGGGCTGTGATACATCGACGGGATTTCTTTGCGCTAACCTTGGAGCCGCCGGGATGTTCTACAGCACGAGAATCCGGTCAATTAGCATCGCGCCCTTGCCCGCATGTTCGCAGAAACTAAGCGATCACGGGAGAGAGCTTACCGGGCAAGAATTCAGTCACATCGTAGGCATTACCGTGTATGATGACCCAGCACGAGTCGGCCGAGTTGTGCACTGCGACCTGGTCGCTAGTCAGAGGTTTGCTCACCATGATGTCGGTTCCAAGATAGAGGCAAAGGGTTGGAAGAGTAAAATTTTCCGTATGTCAGAAACGAATGAGGAGGTCGCACGGCAGCGATCCATTGTCGAAGGACGCTGATGGGAATATATAAGAAGAATATGCACATGCGCATGCGACATTGAATTGAACCGGCTTCGGCGGCCAAACGGGACCTGTTCGGATACGTTACCAACAGCCTCCTGCTGATTGGCCGCTTTTGCCTAGCGCCGGGAATTTTCCGCTAGATCTCGGTTATCGCACCATTCTCAGAGATCGTTACGATCGGGGATGAATCTTCCGTGACACTGTTATGACATATTTGCATGGTACTTATACTAGTTATCGTCGGATGCGATATAGAAGTGGTTGCGATCTGCTAGCCGAACTTAAAATTCTATCGGAGATAATTTACACGATGCAGTAATATAAATAATGCATAGTCCAGTCTCACCACATAGAGAAATGTAGTCTGGAACTATAGAATTCTAGACAGCACAGTACACGGGGATGTAGATACACGCAAGCAGGTATTATATAAAAGTTTAAAGTTCCTCCCGAGGATAAAATACCTTTCCACGTTCCTTGTCATCCACAAGTCTGCTGAGCCCTTTGAGCTTCTTGAAAAACTCGGCTTTGTTGCCAGGATTGACACGACCGTGGAATTTCTTACTAATTGTGGCGAAATCAATCCCTTCCGGTGTAAGAACCGCCTTGATCTCGTCTTCCGTGATCATACCTTTTAATCCACCTAAAAATAGTTTTAATAAACGAATCTGGGACGACAATAAAGGCTAAAACGAATTTAAACATACCAACAGTAGCACCAGGGCTAGCATCCCTGCTAGTTCCCATAGCGGGCGAACCTGATCGTGACTTCTTACCCACTGCCGCTTTAGCGACGGCGGGGCTCCCAGAACGTGCGGGAACACCAACCGCAGAACTATTTATTTTAATTTTTTTGGCAGCCTTGCCACCGTCACTCATAGCGCCATCCGACATCTCACCACCGGTCTCATATTCGCTCCCACTACCAGCACCTGTTGGCTTGTTCCGCTTCTTCAAGTTTTTGGTCTTTGGCGGGTCGTTAGAGACAGCGTTAACGGCATTAGATAGCGAACTGTCAGGCTCGCGTTTGATGGTGATGAGGCGGCTCTGAGGGGTCGATATCTGGCCCCCATTGATGGGACCAGGTGGCTTGTTGCTACCAGTCTGCTCTTCTTTCTTGATTCGTTTGCTTGGGGTCGATTCAACACCAGAGTCTACAGAACCTGGAGAGCCAGATCGTTTTAAAGACTTAGCCGTTGTGGTTGGGGGTTTACTGGGGGCGGTGGTTGTGGTAGAAGAGGACGTGCCTGGCGGGACAGCAGCTTTCCCTGCGGCGGCTGCTTTTAAGGATTTAACAGCTTCTTCGGCTTCTTTCTGCTCTTCCCTCTCCCTCTTGCGCTCCTCCTCCTCCTTCTCCTTCGCCGCCTTTTCAGCTGCCTTTCTCTTTTCTTCTTCCTCCTTCTTTGCTGCCTCTTCGTCACTATCGATCGACTCTTGCTATTGAGTAGGTTAGTCGTTTAACTCATCTTTGCTTTTCGAATTTGTTGCCTTGGGTTGCACAAGTCTCCTGAACCTACCGATGATGCGTAAGGATTTTCGTCCGAATCAGTCTCATAGATCAAGTTCTTTTCTCGTTGCTTCAAGTATTTCTTGACTTTACGGCCGTGAGCCTTTCTTGACACTTCCAAAGCTCGCTTTTCTTTCTCTTCTCGCTCGTAGTCCTTTTCATCTCGAAGATCAAAGATGTTGGCTGAGAGTTGCTCTCGTTGCATTTTTTTCTGAAAAGGGAGACGTTAGCCGTCATGACCAGAAGAGCCACAGATAAGAAAGATACATGGGGCACATACTGTTGCTGCTTTAAGCTCTTCA
The DNA here is from genome assembly GCA_036971405.1 of Orbilia quercus. Classification (NCBI taxonomy): domain Eukaryota; kingdom Fungi; phylum Ascomycota; class Orbiliomycetes; order Orbiliales; family Orbiliaceae; genus Orbilia; species Orbilia quercus. The sequence continues at coordinate 4,208,259 of JAJTUE010000001.1, read as the reverse complement.
TCATCCCCTTCAATTATGGGGGGAGCCTCGTCATCAGCAAAATCTTCCTCGAAATCTATGTCATCAGCATCTGAAAAACCAGGTTTGGCTTCGCGACCCTCAAGACGATCACCCTTGACAGTGTAGAGCTTCTTTGTGGCTTTCATATTTTCGCGTTCTTCCTTGAGTTTAGCTTCTTTCTCCTCGGATTTCGTGACATCCATAAACCACCTGTTCAGTTTCTCTTTTTGCTTCATAGCAGCTTCGGCTTGATCGGCTGACAATGTTTTGAAGGCGTTTCGTTGCTGAAATCTGTAAAATTTCTCGACAGGTATCATCTTGAACATGCCTTCGTCCATGACGAGCATGACAGAGGTACCGCTGAGACCACCCTCCAGATTCCCAATCCATGTGTTTTTGTTCTCATAATCTTCGATGAACCATGGGAAATATTCCTCGTACTTGAGCCTGCGTTCCTCTTCATCTCGCTGGAAAACCTGCTGAGTTTTCTTCTTGAACATGTTCTTTTTCTGCTTGACAGCACCGCCATGGGGTGCAATCCTCGCAAGATTCTCAGCATGCTGTCTCTCCTTCTCCGCCCTCTCCGCCTCTCGCCTTGCCTTTTCCTCAGGGTCGATGTCCTTTTCATCGGGGTCGAGCGGGGCGCCGTTCGAAACGAGGTCTACTTTTGCACCTTGTAGAGGCCCACGAGGATCTCGTCGATGCAACTTGATAGGACGGATGAATTCATCGGAGTCCATGATGTTAGCATCGTTTTTAGAATAGAGTCGCATGCAATGGAAGCGCATGTTCCGGAGGAGGGCTTTTTTAGTTGTAACGAGTTTGTATTCGGAGTAGGTCGAAGGATCGTCATCGGGCTCGGGTTCTTCTTTGAAGTCAGGCTTCGGCCCTGCTGGTACGGATCCAAGAGGTTTCTTTGGTGGAGGCTTTTTCGGCTTCGGTCTAACCAGTGGATCTCCTGTGGCACGACGAATTTTGCGTGGAGGACGAGGACCGGCAGGACCGTTAGGACCAGGGGTTGTCTTTGCGGATGTATTTGGAGGCGTAGGTGACGCCATGACGCGCGATTTGGAGGCGAGCAGGCGTACGAATCGAGGATTTCTGGTAGTTTGAATGAGCGGACGGGTGGGAAGTGTGAATGAGATGAAGGTTTCTACTGCGGCGACAGTCTTATCGTGTATGCGGAAGGAGCGATGTTGATGTTGATGGTGGTGATGATGATGATGATGACAATGGTGGTGGTAAGGTGATGACGGGGGAGGTGGAGATGATGAGAGAAACAAGCAGCTGCTTCCGAATGAATCCTGACCGCACGCTCCTCAACCTCCACCCACAATAACATCCACAACTGGGTTGCAGCATCAATTCAATTCGCTTTTAGTGGCCGTTGGTACTACCTGCTTGCTTACCTGGTTACTTAGGTGCATACTTATTCTCATACTGCTTCACAATGTCTGGAATCGGATTTTCAACAGCGATACCTCCTCCGGCGGGAGCATCCGCATCCGCATCTTCATCCTCAGCGGGATCCTCTTCATACAAAGGCCGCCAATACACACATCTACAGAGCCAGCTAGCGCAGCTTCAGGCTAACCTGTCCGATATGGAGGAACTTCTGCGCATGACGGCGACTCAGGCGGAGAACATAAAGGTGCTGGGTGGTCTGCACGGCGGCCTCTTTGTTGGAGCCACCAAGGTCTTCGAGGAGGGCGGAAGATAACCGACGATACTCGCAACCGATGCTGAATTCGTTATTGTTCTGTCGATATCCTGCACTTATTAACTTGAATACAATAATCCTTCTATTTTGATTCTATCCTTTGTTTTCTCAACCCCTCTTTCGAATCTCGCTAAACCGCTCCGCGTTCCCATCATCACATCGACTTCCCACAACCCGAATGAGTTCTCCCTTCCTCCTCGCGCTAGCATCATGGCCCGAGCCAGACCCTCGAACATCGTCACTGTCCTCCCTAATACCTCGGATTCAATCTGAGCGCGGTCCTTTCAAAAACGTGAGCGAAGAAGGCCTCAGCGAAGAAATCGCTGAGGCGGAAAGACAACGCGACAAACTACCCGATGACGGCGATGACGGCGAGCTACCAGATCCTTCCTCCAAAAATGACAGCCAGGTCAACCCTCCCGCTGCTGCCGAGGACTTTCCCAATCCTCGTGAGACTCTCGGTCTCAAAAGACAGGAGCTTATCAGGCTTGTCGAGTGAGTATCCTTTTATCTCTCCTCCGACTCCCCAACTAACCCAATGTTAGGCAGGCCCAGTTCGAAGCCATGTACGCACTCGATTTTGTTTCCTTGGTTCTCTCCAGTGTACGACCTGCTCATGTCGAGGCTTCAATGTCGAGGCATCTCAAGGACAATATCGCTAGCGGTACTCTCGGATCGGATGCCATCCGGACAAAAGATGTGCCCGCGACAACAAACGACGACCATGGCACGATATCAAAGGGCTGGAGATCCGAGGCTCTACTCCAGTCTGCGGGCTCACTACTTTCTGCCGCATCTCGTTTAGGACAGGAGTCAGAAAGAGAGAAACTATTCTGGGAGGATATCCTAGACGTCAAACGGGAAGGGTGGGCAATTTGTCGCGTCCCCAGAGAGCCACGGTGCCTTGGCGTCCGATTTGGTTTTTCGGAGGGTAAGTGGTTGATCTTGCGCTCACAATATCGCTGATAAAAACACTGTGCTTACCCCAGACATTTTATTTCATAGCTGGCGCGGACGAAAAATATACTGGACTTGGGGTTTTGCAGAAAGGCACGGACGGCACGATAACAATGCAAGCTCGTGGACACGGAAATTTTAACCGTAAAACCATTCGAGTCCAACTCATACGAGAGGGCCATGTAACAGGCATATCGAAACCATTCGCGGATGACAGCCAGGCATCAGGCATCACCAGCATTATCCAGACCTCCAGGAATTATGCATATGAGCATGAACTCTTTCTTGAAATCGCGCGCGAGGCGAGAACATTAGCCAACCTTGGTTTCCGCAACACTGACGAGGCGATCACCTTTGATTTAAATGCTACTAGCTCGGTTGTCATCGACATGGTGAGTATATCCATATCCCTCAGGCGACGTGGTTCGGCCTATACCTATACTAACCCATGATCCTTGGGTGATTAAGACCGATAACGCCGACTTGTCGTCGAGCGTGTCGTCAACCAAGGACAACTACCTTTCCCAGGGCCTCTCCATGGCATTACACTTGCTATTATCCTACGCCCACCGGCAAAACCTTAAGAGGCGGCGCCTTCCCCCGCCTCTCCTAACGCATCGCACTCCTGTCTCTCCTCCGTTATTTCTCCTCAGACCCATCGCATCACATCTCCGGCACCAAGATAACACTGATGAATTCAAGACGTCAGCGAGCACGCTTATCTTGTATGCGGCATCTGCTGGTCTTAAATCGCACATTGAACTCGATAAATGTCACAATTGCCTCTCCAATGACACCGAGACAGTCGAATCCGCGGTTGATTCACTAATCGGATTCCTAGAAACTAAGGTTACTGTATTTTTCCCAGGAACCTGGAAGGTCTTGGTGTTGATCCAAACACTGCTTGGGCCGTCCATATTTGGTACTCGTTTCGTAGTACAAACTACCCACGACGGAAACTCTGCCACGTTAATGGGCAACAATATGTTTAGCTCTCAAGCAGAGGTCCAAAAATATCTACAATGGTGTTTGGAGAGGAGTATCGTCAACCACCTACGCATCAACAACAACGAATGGGTACAAATCGCCATGAGCAACGAGATGACACAGGTTGGGGAGCAGAGCCAGTATAAACGTTTAAGAGTGGAGGTCGAAAAGGATTACTTTGCTATCCGCTGGACTATAGGAGGTAGTCAAGACGAGCATTATAGATGGGCTGGTGAGGACGGAAAGAAAACTTTGAACGCTTTGGTGAGCAATATATAACTAAACATAGCGAAACGACATCCCTTCTCCAGCCTTATTCCTTCATTCCGAGGAATAATCCAGGAACTGCTAGCCATATAATATGTATGTACAGCAAAAAAAAACCTACGTACTTAAACGTCAAACCTCCTTGCGTCGGGCCCGGTTGCGAATTTCAGACAACGAATGCACCTATATGTGTTAAGGTTTACGTACTGCATAAATAGATAACGATATATTCCCCAGTGGGGAAACTAAATATGTTACATCTAACTTGTGGAGTTGAACTAGCTTGAGTTTGTTCTCTCTCCGGCCAGTCTTTTCCTCTCCATTTCTTCTTCAGCGGCTTTGTAATATTTAGCAGTATCGACACCGTGCTTTAAAAAAGATCATATATTAGCTGTAATGCAACGAAAATGCCTCGGGCAAAAAGATCCCACCTGGTCATGGTTCGCAAGGTTGAACCAAGGAAATACATGGAACATCAACTGTGAGTAGCGACTGTTTCTGGCAGCAACCCCTTGCATGTATGGGGTAAGACTTGTCTCGCCGTATAGCGGTTCTTTCCTCTTGACTTTATCTATCATCTCTCGCATGTCCATCTGAGCCTCGCGTTCGTTTTCCGTCCACCCCCAGAAACGGACTGCCAATTACAACTATCAGTTAGCAGGTATTCACGTAAAATATGTCCGACGCTCAGTTAGGTATTAATACGTGAACTCCTCTGATATGCAAGAAGACAGCCACCAGTAAGGCCAATCACCCCACTTGTGCGTGCTCCAGACATCAGAGCCGTCCGGCCCATGTAAGATGGCGAACAGTAATCCATCAACAGAAAGAGCCCCGGGGCAGCTGCTGTTGAAATTGCGATTGTCGCATAATCCGAAGGCCGAAAATATCGTATAACGCGAGCGAAGTACCTAGTTGGATGGCGCACCCCCCTAATCTTAGCCAACCCTCATCCTATCGGTTCCCAGGATAGTTGTACGTACGGATCATTGTCTATAAGCTGTTGTTATCGAGAATACGTTAGCGCGAAGTTCGTATGATAATCGAGGTGGAGACCGCTCACGGGATACGGGTGGTCGATTTTCTTTGGCGGGACTGCCATCGTGACGGTAGGATCAAGCAGATACCGATAAAGAATTTGTGGTGATAGCCAATGGGTCGATTATGAGCTAGAAAAGTGGTTGGATCAATACCAATTCTCAATTGATGTTGTAGGGCGCTGGCGTCGGTAGGACAGCAGTCGTTCATCAATGTTGAACCTCCGATGTCAAAACAATCGCCTACTTACCTAGGTAGTTAGCAGCTTGTTTTTTCATCGTCCCACCAAACCTAACGACGACCACGACCACCACCAACCCCCACCCAGCCTCAAATTGGTAACATCTCTATAAAGAAAATGGAGGTAGGCATTTCAGAGAAGTCCCAAACCTTTGACATGGATATCCCAAACGGTTTCAATGTCGATACGGCACTTCACACCCCCAAGCCAAAAACACCGTCCTCAACATCTCTCCAGGCGATATTAAAAGAGCTCGAAAATGATTTCTTCACACCCCTGGAACATTTCCCAGTGGAATGGCTGAACAGATTACAAGAGTGTGGCATCTATTGATCCTATTCCGAGTTATTCCCATCCCTTCATTTCTGGATTCTATTATACATATTTTATCAAAAAAACTCATGGACCTGACATTGCTTCTTCCTCTTCAATGTTAGGCGATGGGAGGACCCTCCGGATTATTACACATTATTTGCATTGGCACCTACAATGACGAGAACCGTCACGCGTTTCACAAGAGAGGGCCTTGAAGGTCGAGTTACCGGTTATAAAGAAGTCTCCGTGCCAGCACAATCTATCACTGCTAAGAATTCGACTTCTTTGCTTCGAAAACCGGGAACGAAGGCAGACTTTGTACGAGGGAAGGCAGGGTTTTTTCCATTTTCTCCCGGAGGCTTAGACGCTGGAGCTGCCAACGCGCACGCGGAAGATATGGAAGCTGCCGGAATTGGACAGGACATGTCGATAGGGAAAGATGGCATGCTACAGGTTGCCCCTGGTCTGCTGAGAGGCCTGAATCTGAAAACGGAAGACGAGGTATCTGACGACGATGCCGACGAGTTCAACTTTGGAGACGTCCAGCCAATCCAAAATCCCAAGAAGATCGGTGAGAACGATGTCCTAAAGCGATATGTGAAAACGGGGGTATCCGAGTTGGAGGGTATTGATGATTTGCTACCCGTTGAATTCCCGTTGCTTGCCCCAAGAGGCCAACTAGTGCCGTCGTCTATGAAATCTCGTGGCAAAGTATGGGCTCACATGGTGGACATCGACCAGGACCTTACCAACTTTAAAGAATTGGTGCCTAACATGGCAAGGGAATGGCCTTTCGAGCTCGACAATTTCCAGAAAGAAGCTGTCTATCATCTGGAAAATGGAGATTCGGTATTCGTTGCAGCTCACACGTCTGCTGGCAAAACCGTTGTAGCTGAATACGCCATTGCGCTCGCATCGAAACATATGACGAAAGCCATATATACATCTCCTATCAAAGCTTTGAGCAACCAAAAATTCAGAGATTTCAGAGAGGAGTTTGAAGATGTAGGGATTCTGACTGGCGATGTCCAAATCAACCCGGAAGCAAGCTGCTTGATCATGACAACTGAAATTTTGCGCAGTATGCTCTACCGTGGAGCGGATATCATCAGAGATGTAGAATTTGTCATTTTCGACGAAGTTCATTACGTTAACGATCAAGAAAGAGGCGTGGTCTGGGAAGAAGTAATCATCATGCTGCCAGACCATGTAAATCTTATATTACTCTCTGCGACAGTACCAAACACCCAAGAGTTTGCTAGCTGGGTGGGAAGAACCAAAAAGAAGGATATATACGTCATTTCTACGCCGAAGAGACCGGTTCCTCTAGAGCATTATCTCTGGGCTGGTAAGAAAATGCATAAAATCGTTGATCAGAACAAGAAGTTCTTAGAACCTGGATGGAAAGATGCCAATGACGCCATGTCCGGGAAAAAAGATGAAAAGGGGAAGGATCAAGCACCTGCTACGCGAGGTGGTTCAAGTCAGAGAGGTGGGCAAAGAGGTGGAAGTGGCTATCGTGGAGGACAGAACCAGCGCGGCGGCGGCGGCGGTAGAGGTGGCAACATGCTGCGAGGTGCTACTGGCGCTTCACACTTCAACCGTGGTGGCAGAGGAGGCAGGACAACAGCAAACCAAGACAAAAATTTATGGGTTCATCTCGTTCAACACCTCAAGAAGGAGGATTTACTTCCCGGGTGTATTTTCGTATTCTCGAAGAAACGGTGTGAAGAGAACGCTGATGCTTTGTCAAATCTGGACTATTGTACGGCAAACGAGAAAAGCGCAATTCACATGATTGTGGAAAAGTCCATTGCTAGACTACGAATCGAAGACAGACAACTGCCGCAAATCCGCCGGTTGCGAGATCTACTGGCGAGAGGTATCGCTGTGCATCATGGCGGTCTACTTCCCATTGTCAAGGAAATGGTAGAAATTTTGTTTGCAAGGTCTTTAGTGAAAGTCCTGTTTGCTACAGAGACATTTGCCATGGTAAGTTTCAATTTCTCGCTCAACTAAAAGCAACAACTCTGATATTTGTATTAGGGATTGAACCTGCCAACTAGAACAGTAATCTTTTCTGGAATTCGTAAGCATGACGGGAGATCCTTTAGAGACCTCCTTTCCGGAGAATACATTCAGATGGCAGGAAGAGCTGGTAGAAGAGGTCTGGATAGTTCCGGGACTGTAATAATCGTTGGGAATGGAGACGAGGCTCCTCCTGCAAGCACGCTCAAGACAATGATACTGGGACAACCAACAAAACTCCAGAGTCAATTCCGACTGACTTACAATATGATTTTGAATCTACTTCGAGTCGAAGCATTAAAGATAGAGGAGATGATCAAGCGAAGTTTCAGCGAAAACGCCACACAAACATTATTACCTGAACACCAAAAGATGGTAACAGCGAATGAAGAAGATCTGAAAAGACTTACCCGAGAGGATTGTGTCTACTGCAACGAGGACCTCGATGCTCTCCACGATGCTGCCATGACATATAAAAAGCTTACACAGGAGATACACATCGCAGCCTTGAAGAACGCCCAGGGGAAAAGGATGTTCTGTTCTGGCAGATTGATCGTAATGCAAGATGACAAGGGGACAAGATCCGTGGGGGTTTGCATCCGGCCAACTCTCACCCCTGGAACGAATCCTTATATGCAGGTGCTAAAGCTCACGGGAGGCAATGATCAGAAAATCCCGAGCGATGCAATACCTTTCAATACAGTATTCGCACCAGTAATTCGGAACATCGCGGGGGATAAAACTAGGATCAAAGAAACAGCTATCACTTTATCGCAGATTGAATATGTTTCTCGAACTATTGTCGAAACACGGGTCAGCGAGGTTCGAAGTGGGAAGGGAAGTGCGGTAAGGCAGCTGACACAGGAAATAAAGGATCTCAGCGAAACCTGGGATGAGCCGAAATGGAGCGAAAACGACTGGACTAAAATCCGTGACATGCAATTTCAGGAAGCCTTCAAGGCGCGGAAATCAGAGTTGCACAAGATCAGGAAATGCAAAAGTCTTACTTGTCCAAATTTCTCCAAACACTTCAAGGCGAGGCACGAGGAATACAAACTCCAAGAAGAAATCCGGAATCTGAAACAGCTCATATCCGACCAAAATCTACAGCTCTTGCCTGACTATGAACAAAGAATCATGGTTCTCAAGCAGTTAGATTTCATCGACGAGAGCTCAAGGGTGCAGCTGAAAGGAAGAGTTGCATGCGAGATCAATTCTGCTAACGAGCTCGTGCTCACGGAGCTCATACTCGAAAACACGCTGGCAGATTTTGAGCCTGAGGAAATGGTAGCATTGCTGTCCGCGTTTGTCTTTCAGGAGAAGACAGAAACCACGCCGGTAGTGCCGCCTAAGCTCGAAAGAGGCAAAGAGAAAATCTTGGAAATCGCCAAACGCGTTAACGCAATCCAAACGGAGCACCAGGTTCTATTGAATGCCGAAACGGATGATTTTGAAAGTCGCCCTCGTTTCGGTCTTATGGAAGTTGTGTACGAGTGGGCTAGAGGTATGACCTTTGAGCGAATCACAGAGCTCACTGATGTTCTTGAGGGTACTATCGTAAGGGCTATCACCAGATTGGATGAGACTTGTCGAGAAGTAAGGAATGCGGCCAAGATTATTGGGGATCCAGCTCTTTACCAGAAAGCTGAGAAGTGCCAGGAGATGATACGGAGAGACATCATATCTTGTGGCTCTTTGTACTTCTAGAACCGGTTGTTATATTACGGAGATACTTTGCAAGCGATGAGTGCTTGCAAGAAATAATTTTATGCGATGATAATAGCCTGTCACACCTGTTTTGTAAACTAGAATTTACGACGAATAAATAGCGTGCAGCCAAGATCAAAATATATATCCAAGCCTGCATGAGTTTAGCTTCAGTTGTGTGGTGGCACCGTCGATGTTTGGTAAAAGGATATACGGTGGGATTGATCTTAGCATTTTACCTTTGCATACACCGTACAACCAACAAAATAACCAAATACCTACTTATAAGTACTTGTAGATAGTACTCCAATAGATACTTGAGTTCTTCTTTGGTTCTTGTTTTGATTTTTTGGCATTGTATCTGCGAGTTTGAGTTAGAGCCAACCGAAAGGGGAAGATGAGAAAAATGAAAATGAAAATAAATAAAAAATAGGAGAGGAGAAAAAAGTAAATAAAATAAATTCTGCGCCCCCACCACACACTTCGACGACAAGAACTCCACAAACCCCGACTGAGAAGCGAGCACTGGCCAGCACTGGCAATAAGAGCAAGAGATTCCCAAAGCTCCACCTTAGCTGTGTCTGCCAGACGTCAATACGCACATCCGCCCTCTTTTCCACGTCGCATGTCACCAGCCCGTCGAAGATGGATCAAATAAATCCATTACTGAGGCAGTCCATCGTCGAGACCTTCGACCACGCCCTCGACATCCGCAGAAATGCTGAGCAACAGCTTAAGCAGGTGAGTTCCTTGTTCAGTAGCCGTTTTCGCCGAAAAGAATAACTCGATTGCGTCTTCAAACAAGTCTCGGGGTATTTCGCTGACTCCCCCCCCCCCCTGTGGTCACCCGTTAGGCGGAGCAAGCTCCCGGCTTCATTGGAGCTCTGCTACAGATCGTTGACACAGACCACGATGAGAACATCCGCTTATCCGGTAAGCCTTCTGCATGTTGCTATCTGCAAACCAAACTTCGACGGGTTACGTAGATAGGTTCAGCTTTGTACCTCTGATGATACTCCCTCTAATCTATCTCCAATGCATTGTAGCCGTTCTCTACCTCAAGAACAAAGTTCTCCGGTCGTGGGAGCTCAATACCGACACAAAATCCACTCCGATTCCGGAAAGCGAGAAACCGGCATTCAGAGAGCAGCTCATTCCTACGTTAACTCGATCAAACCCTAAGATTCGCCAGCAGATGCTTCCCATGATGGGCAAAATCTTGCACTACGATTTTCCCGACAAATGGCCATCTTATATGCATAGCACAGTGGCACTTCTCCAGACAAACGATGCCTCATCCGTATTCTCCGGGCTGCAGTGTTTGTTGGCAATTTGCAGAGTTTATCGGCTGAAGAGCGCAGCAGAAAAGCGAGAAGAGCTCGAAGGCGTTATCAAAGCGACGTTTCCCTTGATTCTGGAAATAGGCAACAAGCTGGCAGGACAAAATGACACAGATTCTGGAGAAATGCTCAGGTTAATATTCAAAAGCTATAAGCACGCTATATATGTAAGTTGCAACCCTTTGTCCATTAAGTCAAAAGAGGCGTTTAGCTAAATATGCATCTGGCGGATTAGTACGAACTTTTGGCCACATTGCGAGAGCAGACCTCGATTGTAGGATGGGCGACATTATTCATCACAGTTGTGAATAAGACCCCCCCACCTGAGTCGTTGTGTGAGGATATCGATGATCGAGAATTGCATTCGTGGTGGAAGGCTAAAAAGTGGGCATACTCCAACTTAAATAGGCTTTTCGTTCGGTACGAGACAATCCTCTACACGAAAATATCGACCCTAAAAGCTAAACTAGATCGCTAGATACGGGAATCCTCAGAGTCTGACAAAGGCCGCCACCGCTGAATACGAACAATTTGCACATAACTTCATTGAGAATTTCGTCCCAGAAATTGTCAAGGCATATCTTGGGCAAATCGACTTATGGGCACAGAAACAAACATGGCTAAGTCGGAACTGTCTGTCTTTTACACTGAGCTTCCTCGAAGAATGGTACTACTATGTCCTCTCTATTGACCATATCTATGATGGCTTTGTACTAATATCCGATATATAGCATCAAGCCAAAAAATACTTGGCAATTGCTTAAACCGCATGTTGATATTCTCGTATCACATGTTTTATTCCCTCTGCTGTGTCAAAACTCGGATGACCTCGATATGTTTGACTTGGAACCTGTTGAATACATACATCGGAAACTGAGTAAGCGAACACCCATTCTCACGAGGTCATGCTCGTTTCACTTATACTTACAATTATAGATTTTTACGAAGACATATCGGCTCCAGATGTCGCTGCTACTAATTTTCTAGTCACTCTCACAAAAAGTAGGAAGACAACCGTTTTCAGCGTACTCAATTATATCAACGAGGTTGTGAACAAGTATGTTTTGAGTCTCAATAATAATATATTATGAGATTGTTTTAACAAGTAACACAGATACGAGCAGTTAGCTGAAGGAGAGAAGAATGCCCTAGAGAAGGAAGGTGCATTGCGCATGATTGGCTCGTTGTCGTCTATTCTACTTGGAAAAAAAAGTCCGATAGCCGACAAAATCGAATATTTCTTTGTGCGCCATGTCTTTCCGGAGTTTCAAAGTGCACATCCTTTCTTACGCGCGCGGGCTTGTGATGTCGTTGACAAATTCAGTGACCTGGATTTTCAAGATCAAAACGTAAGTGTAGTCTTCTATCACCAGTAAAAAACGAACACTAACCATCAGGTCCAGAACATTGTTCTGATCTACGAGAGTATTATCACCTGCCTTAATGATGACAAGCTACCCGTCCGTGTCGAAGCAGCACTGGCTCTTTCTCCTCTCATCAGGCACGAGTATATCAAGACTCAAATGCAAAGCAGCATTGTTCAAATCATGCAAAGACTCCTCGATCTTACAAACGAGGTTGATCTTGACTCACTCGCGAATGTTATGGAAGAGCTAGTGGAAAGCTTTGCTACTCAGCTTACGCCTTTCGCAGTAGATCTGACGAAATCTCTCCGAGACACCTATATTCGCATTGTTTCAGAAGTCCTTGATAAGAACGCGGACGATGAGTATAATGAGCTTATCGACGACAAGAGTATAACTGCTCTTGGTATTCTCCAAACCATCGGAACGCTAATCCTAACTTTGGAGACATCTCCCGATATTCTCCTTCATCTGGAAACAATCCTAGAACCTGTAATCAAAATTACTCTCGAAAACAAGCTCTACGGTGAGATCACAAAATGGATATAGACAGCCGCAAACATTTAATGCTAACATGATACCATGGTTTTCATAGATCTCTATAATGAGGTGTTCGAGATTATTGACAGCTGCACCTTTTCTGCGAAAGCAATATCCCCGACAATGTGGATGGTATTTGGTCTCATCCATTCAACCTTCAAAGACAAGGCCGAATTTTACGTAGAGGAAATGCTACCTGCTCTTGATAACTATGTGTCTTACGGAGCCGAGGTCATGAAGCAGAATCCAGCGTACCTCGAAGCAATATTCGATATCATTCAGACAATTTTTGTCCACGAAAAGTTAGGCGCTATGGATAGGATTTGCGGCTGTAAATTGGCAGAGGCGGTATTGTTGAATCTACGCGGACATGCGGATCGCTATCTTCAGCGACTGGTCGAGCTTCCGATGCTATGTCTGACAGCAGAGAATCACGTAAAAGTGAAAGCATACCGTGTCCATCTCATGGAAATGGTTATCAATGCTATCTATTACAACCCCGGCTTGACACTTCAAATCCTGGAAACTCATGGATGGACAGCAAAGTTCTTTACCCTATGGTTCTCAAACATCGATAACTTCAACAGAGTACACGATAAAAAACTGTCCATTGTGGCCATCATTGCGTTGCTCGACCTAAAACCCGAACATATCCCTATAAGCATCCAGCCTTATTGGAGTAGGTTGCTTCAAGGTCTGGTAAAGCTGTTCCATACTTTACCTATTGCTATGAAGGGTATGTTTTTTCTCACTCTCGTATTAGGATTCCAGGTTACTTACACGAGAGCTTTTCATTATAGTGCGCGAAGAAGCTCAGAAGGAAGATCTATACGATGAAGGATATCCGTCGGATAGTGATAATGAATGGGAGGGTGAGGGCAACGAGGGGTGGGAAGAAAACGAGGGTGAAGACAATGATGTACACGACGAAGAGAGCGTGGCTTACATGGAGTTTTTGAGCCAAGAGGTGAGTACCCGCTTTTTTATCACAACTATGTATATCGGAGATGCTAATCCTTTTCAAAGGCGCAAAGGTTTAGTGGACCCTCCTTTTCCGGTGAAGACGAAGAGGGAGATTTGGAAGAAGAGTCCCTCCTAGAAACGCCTCTTGACAATATTGAGCCTTACCAACTCTTCCGAGATGCATTTATCAGTAAGAACCATCAAACTTTTTTAATTATCTATAGGATCCTAACATTTGACTCAAATAAATTTAGACCTTAAGAGCGCCCAGCCGCAGATGTACGACAATTTAATAGGCTCTTTGTCGGAAGAGGAGAAGAATGTTCTACAAGGCGTCGTAAAACAAGCAGATGCCAACCAAGTCGCGATGGAGAACATAGGGAAGACCGCAGTCTAGAATTTTACTTGGAACATCTTTTTACTCGGGAGTCTATATCCCATCCAAGTGAGGCGGAGAGAACAAGGTCTGGATCAAGATAGACAACTGCCAGATAGCACTTTAGTATGACTTCGTAATATGCTCCGGCAGTAATTTTCAAAAGCAGTGTAGATAATACTTCGGCATCCAGTGACTCGAAAGCACGTTATCACAAGATTCCTTTTTTTTTTTTTTNTTCGCTCTTCTCTCTCTCTCTCTCTCTCTCTCTCTAAGAAAGATCAAGAGCAGCATTTATAATTAGGCGCTGTCAGTCTCCTTTGGCGCTCAGATAATCATAACAACCACAGTGACAAGACGTGAAGACAGAAGTGGATGAATATGAATATGTACAAACAGACAAAAAGTTAAACTAGTGGTTGGCTTACGTTGGAACTGGACAGAAGTCTAGCGAGTATAGGTATTAATATCCGGCCCGATCACCAAACTACATGTTTTGAGATATTCCGACTTTTTCCAATATAACCAATATTCGCATTTCACCTGCCCTTGCTATTCCGCATATCGAGGCTCCTAAGGCACCTAATTAGCCCTGCCATTTAAGCGTACGACGCGATAAAGGGTTGAAAATAAATGCACACACACACAAACCCAAGGGTGGTTTCTAACAAGACGGGTATCTGAAATCCTTCTAATGAAACCACTGTGACTATAGGTTCCGATTTCTCTATCTCCGAGGGGTTGAACGCATTGAGCTCCTCCAAGTTTTGACTAAGACTGATAATTGAGGTTTTTGTTGCAATTAAATGAGGCAAGATGTCCAGCACCGATTTCTCCACACGCCAGACAATAAATGTCAAGGTATATCCAAATATTTGTGGTGGATGCTAGTGCTGTAAACTTAGGCCGACTGGTGTGTCTGATCGAATTTTGCGCGTGCGGATCCAAACAGCTCTTCCTGTTGACGAAGCAGCTCCTCGGCCGACAAGCCGGAGGCTTCGAATTTGGTTTGTTTCTTCTCGCGGGTCTACGTAGTTGGGGTGGGTAAGTGGGATTCGTAGAATATAGGTAAAGAGTCAAGACGAGATGTGTAGTAAGAATATAATAATAATATTAAAAAACATACCACTTTCTGGGTTTCTTTGTGCTCTTGTGCGGTCTCCTGGACATCCTCGACATACTCGTTAAAGCCTAGATCGTTGAGAGCCTTGACGACATGCTCTGATGCGATGGTCTTTTTGGCTTCCTTCTCGGCGATTTCGTTGGCCTCGGACGAGATAAGGGTTATAAACTCGACACAGCACTCGATGAGCAGATCTCGGGCATCCTTGGCGAAGGCTAGATCGGTAGGTAGTATCTCGGATATGATCTTTTGGACGGTCGCCTTTGGCAGGGAGAGGTCATCTTTTTCCAGGGTGGTATGAACGCTTGGTATATGATCTTGATTTTGGGAGTGAAGGGGAACTCACCTGACCCGCCGAATTCTCGGTCAGACATATGATAGACGTTTCCGGTGGGGGAGAGGGGTGTAGACGGGATCGCTGGTTGGAATCAAAGATGGTGATGCGTGCCAATGATGGAAACAGACAATGTCGAATGCTGTCGGGGACATTTCGCATTTTGTTTGTTTGTTTGTCTTGCACGACTACGACCACGACCAACTGCACCGCACCATCTACACCATCTCCACCACCCACCCTCAATATCGCTCACCGCCATTAGACAAACAAGCTCTTCTCCTCTGAATCGCAAGATCCTGTCAAATGGGTAAGGCCTCCGCTCCACGACTACCAAATGTCCTCGTTCTCGACAACGGTGCCTACACAATCAAGGCCGGCTATGCGACCAGAAATACAGACCTCTCAGATTGCTCGACAATCCCCAACTGCATCGCACGGTCTCGCGATCGGAGGATGTATGTTGGAAGACAGCTGGAACTCTGCAAGGACTTTGGATCTATCGTCTTTCGCCAGCCCGTGGAGAAGGTATCACCACCATCATTGCCTCCTCTCGTCCACCCTCTCGCAACAATCAACGGCTGACTGACAGCAGCCTTTACCCTCTGCGGCCCGGATTTCCCAATTCTAGGGATACATTGTTAATTGGGAATCCGAGAAAGAAATATGGGACAGAACCTTTTTTGATCGCGAGTCCCCTTTGAAAGTATTTTCTCCCTTTCGAATTTAGCTTGTATTCTTTCGCTAACGTTTTCCGACAGTGCGACGCAAAGTCAACCACTTTAATTCTCACAGAAGCTCCCAACGCTCCAACTCCACTACAGACGAATACAGACCAGATCATTTTCGAAGAGTACGAGTTTGGCGCCTATTACAGATGTCCTGCATCGTACGTTTTAACACCGATAAAACCCGCTGTCTCCACCTTCTTGCCCAGGATCTTTAGTTGACTGTAGGGCCCGGACCTCAGGCAATTGACAGCATGGAACAATATTGGACAGCTTTTCAACCCTCAAGCAGCCCCACAGCACAACGCTGCAGAATGTATCCTTGTGGTTGATTCCGGCTACAGCTTTACCCATGTCACCCCAGTTATCAACGGCAAACCTTTTCAAGCTGGCGTCCGCCGCATTGACGTCGGAGGGAAGGTTCTAACAAATTACCTCAAAGAACTATTCTCCATCCGCCAGCTGAATATGATGGATGAATCATTTATCGTCAACGAAATCAAAGAAAGCTGTTGTTATGTTTCGAACGACCCGAAGCGAGAACTCGATATTTGCAAGCGCGTGAAACGAAACGATATTGTGAAGGGGTACCTTCTTCCAGATTATAAAACTCTGCACAAGGGGGTTTTAAGAGAAATTGGGGAATCCTCCATGATGGGAAAGGATGTTGAACAGACGTTGACCATCGGCAACGAGAGATTTATGGTTCCAGAACTTCTATTTCACCCGGGGGACGTAGGGTATCGGCAGGCAGGGCTATCCGAGGTTATCATGAAGTCCGTGAACACGGTGCCGGAAGAATATAGGCCTCTACTACTCTCAAATATCGTTTTGGTGGGGGGTAACGCTCTATTGAAAGGGCTAAGAGAAAGATTGTATGCATTCACACAATCCTAACACCCACAGATACATTTACTAATCTGCTTGAACCCGAACAGGGAGGCGGAACTTGTTCCAATGGCACCAGAGAATTGTGTCGTGAGAATCGGTATTCCTAACGAGTAAGATTCGTTGCTTCTACCCAACGGTCTTTGGTTCTCCTCTCGTCTTGCAATGTGATAGATATACTGACTTGAATTCCTCTAGTCCCGTTAAATATGCGTGGCAGGGCGGCGTCGCATTGGGAAATAACAAAACCGCATTGGAACAGCACAGGGTCACCAGAGCGGATTATCTGGAATATGGGAGCACGTGGCTGGCGCGGAAAATGACAGGCCAACCAGCATCGGCGGTTCAGACAGGAAGTGGTAGTGCGCCGGCAGCTTCTTCGAACAAGCGAAGAAGGAGCTCCCCGGGATGAATGGATCCAATGTTGACCCTCGGTTGTCATTCGCATTCTCTCTGGCGTTTGGGTGATGAGAAATGTCTCGTTCAATAAAATACCTTGTAATCAGATCCAATAGAAATCATAATATACTAAGTATGTACTTGGATAACGAAAAAAAAAAATTAGCAGTTGTACAACTTATCGGGACATCAGGCGGGGCAGAGACGAGACGAAGAAGTGGCGCAAGGTGGGGCATCGCATCGCGCTCAGCCGTTTATCGAAGGCTCATCCGCGCCTGCCACTTTTTGCAGGTTGTTTGCTCAGCGATCTCTCGAAACGCTAATCTGGGAAAGAGCCGAGTCGACGACCCAGATAAAAATAAAATAAAATTTTAATTTTCAATTTTGTTCAATTTTTTTCTTTCTTCTAAATTCTATCTTTTCTCCTTCGATTTCACATCTCAGACAGACCCTGTACATTTGCATGTACCACCGACTCTGGTGTCAGTATTTTATTCTGATTTAAAGACAAAGACCGTTGTCAACTGAGACTTCAATTTCCCCCACAGCAATAGTTACCGCTCTCAGTTAAGCTAAGGTACAGCGTCCAACTTCATGAATTCAATTCAAAATAATATCATCTCTCCCGCATATTAACTAACATCTCAGCACCAGATTAGAATCTCCATCCAGCTTTCAAAATGGTCCAGAAAGTCTACGTCACCTATAATGATGTCCACAAGCTCTGCCAGGAGTCGGCCCGCAAGATTCTAGATGACTTCAAGCCAGAGCTCATCATCGCGATCGGTGGCGGTGGCTATATCCCAGCCAGGATCCTCAGGTAAACCACAACAAAGAAATCTCACAACTTGTGAAGAGAGAAAACTAATCACTGAGATTGTTTCATCTACCATAGGTCCTTCTTGAAACAACCCAACGGAAAGAACATTTCGATCCAAGCTATCGGTAAAATAGAGCTCCCAAACCTGCTATAAATACACACCTCGGCACCTGCACGCCACCGTTCTCCTTGCTGATTGCATCGTCGCGCACGATATATTTAGGCTTGTCGCTTTACGAAAACTTGGGAGCCGGAGAGCTGGAGGAAACACCGGGCACCGAGGTTATCAGGCTCCAATGGCTTGACGTATGTCGTCCCACATATCAAATGATAGCATCGTTGGTAGTGCATCTATACTGATTATATTATCGCTTTTTTTTGCCTTGCATACAGTTTAGGTACTTTCTTCAAATTCTTCAGTAACATTTATATAGTTCTCTCACACTCCAGGCGCATAGTTCCGAGGCCATCACACATCTGATTGGCAAGAATATTCTAATCGTCGACGGTACGCAAAATATCCATAGGTATTAGTCCCGGCTGGTTAAGCTTTGCTAAACTTAATTCCATTTATAATGAACAGAGGTCGATGATACCCGAACTACCCTCCAGTACGCCGTTCAGGAACTCCAAAAGGATGTCGAGGACCAAACCAAAAAGCTCGGTCTCTCCCAAAAGACCAACTTTAGCATTTTCGTCCTTCATGTAAGTACACACTGGACATTCTCCAGGCTTGATCATATACAGTACTAATTCGCATAACCCAAAAACAGAACAAGGATAAGGAAAAACGTGGGGTTCTGCCCGATGATATCATGGAATCGGGATACTTGGCTGCCAGAACCACGAAGGACGTCTGGGTTTGCTATCCCTGGGAAGCCCAGGATATCGGAGAGCACGATAGGCTCGCCGCCGAACAGACCGCAAACGGTTTCAGAGTATAGATATCTATACTCTCTAATTCTCGAACAATACTTGTCCTAGTGTATTTTCTGGGGAGTTATTTTCTTTATTTTCCTTGTTATGGACCAGTGGGATATAGTAGAGATATTTACGCCGTATAAGTCCAAGCCTAAGATATGTACTGCTGGTTATAGATCAAGTGGAGTTAATAGATTTGTTTGGAAAAATATTATATGAATCAATGATCAAAGTGATTTCAATTTAACATGATGGAAGATAATTAACATGCTAACGAGGAGGCTTTCAATTTCAGAGATGAGCTGCAAAGTCTTAACAGGAAAGAGCAGTGAGATCTAATAAATGTGCCAAGTATAACGCCAAAACATGGGTTGACACCCGATATGAGCAGATAGATGCGTAGATGTAGGAGATGTATATATGGTCAGGTAAGAAAAGAAAATTATATGCGAATAGGTCGTGAAAAAAATGCTGTGTGATCTCGTGCGAATGTTTATTCCTGTCGTGAATTCGATTATACGCAACTTCCGTGTATTGCCTGCATTCAACAACCACAGCCCCCACCTTTTCGCTCACCCCTTCCTCCCCCAGTGCTCGTATCGATACCTACTGAGCCATCGCTTCTCATGCCTTCGTCATATTCACTCCCACCAACGCCGTATAATCTCTCCCTCTCAATATCTACCCGTCTCTCTATAAGCTTCCTCGCAATGACTTGGAAAAGCTCGTCGACTCCGGAGTCTTCTCGAGCGGAGACTTCGTGGCAACAATCCATACCTACCCAGGATTCATCGCTGTCTGACAGATGCTCGCCGGCATATGAGAGACAGCGTTCGAAGGACACCTGTTGCTTTGATGGGTCATCGTGGACGAGGTCCTAGTGATCGTGTTAGCCAAATGAGGTTAAAGTGGTGTTGGAGTGGGTCTTACGGTTTTTGTGCCGACAATGTGGATAATGATGTTGTTTCTGAGGTTCTTTTTGAGTTCCTGTAACCTAGAACAGCCGCGTAAGATTTCGAATAAACAAAAGCTAATTGAAAGAAAGATGGGTGTACCATGAGTTTACGGCGCCAAAAGAAGCCTGTATCCATTCAGATAGCAGATGAGTGGAATTAGTGATGCTGGTCTTTTATCCCGAGCACGATGTTCTTGATAGTGTACCTCATTTGTTACCTGTAAAGGTGCATATCTATCAGTATTTAATCTTCATAATTATTTCAGCGTATACACAGACTTACATCATAGCAAATGACCCCACAGTTCGCAGACCGATAGTATAATTTCGATATTGACCGAAATCTTTCCTGGCCAGCCGTGTCCTGGCCAGGGCCCGAACGAGTGTCTTGTCAGTCCTACCCATCCTTATCGTATACGCTCGATTGCCGTTTTCAACTCCAGGTGTGTCTACTCACCCATATCTAGGTTCCAGTATAAGTATATTAGCCTCGGTGGTCTCATAAAGCTAACCAAGGCAGCAAACCTCACCTGTAATCGAACAACCGTATCATCCACAACGACCTTCTTCGCTAAGAATGATGCCCCGATAGTTGATGGTGCTATAAATCACATCCAATTGGCAAAAGGCGCCGGGGTAATAGAGATCAGCACGGGCGAAGCTCCAGAACAGAGGCCGGGGTTGAACCTAAGCCCCTTTACAAAGCCAATTTTGAAAGAACCGAAGTTAGACTCGTATTTATAGCTAACCTAGCGGGTCGAATGTGCCTTGAACATATCTGGTGAGGAGACTGGTTTTTCCTATGTATGATAGCAAGGATGTCAATAACTGAACTACAAAGGCCGAGCACCACCATGGTGCAAGTGTGCATTGTGAGGTTAAAAAACCTAAGCATTGTATTTTTATTTATTTTTATAATTTTATATATTTTTTTAGATTAACTTTTAAATTATATATCTTTTGAAAATAATATTCAAGAAAAATTGTCGACAGGAGGGAGTATTGAGCGCTTGCCTACTCCTTGTGATCCGAGAATCACAACCTTATATTCGTGATTCATGTCGTCGCGGGAGCGCCGAGCATGTGAGGTCGGGCCGCGGTGTAATATAACCGGTTTAGTCGCGTCACGTAGCGACCAAAGTAGGTAACGGGAGAGCTGTTGATGGCTCTGGCTGCGGTGCGACGTGCGACGTCTGATCCGAGAACAATAGCGGCGGACAAGCAAACTGGCGAGGAGAGCAGAGGGTGCTCGCGACAGGTAGGTAGGATACGTATACGGTGAAAGCACTGGGTTGAATGCGAGCGGGAGTGCTGCGGTGGATTTTGACTCGGACCAGGGTTAGTTAAAGGCCAAAAACCAACCAAGGACGGAAGACGGATGTCTTGATTTGACGATGAATGAGGAGAGCTGGATGTGGATGAGCGAGTGGAGCCAGAAAAGAAACGAGGAATTCAAACTAACTGGCTGCCTTAAGCGCTGTAAGCCGTTGCATACTTATTCACATGGTGCTGAAATAACTAATTAAAAGCTTTGTATCGCGGATATTCGAGCTCTCTCGTTCCCAAAATGGTCATACAGCATGAGTCTGTTTGCACCAGGTAGATAACGGCCTAAATACCAGTACTGCTGCAGTACGAGGTACAGAAAATCGACCTCATTGGTAGCGATACCATCCAGATGCATAGATGGATGCAGGTGGGAAACACGTCAGTGCGCGATAATGCAACAGATCTCATATATAACAGTAACCAAGAGTTTTTAAGTAAATACTTATACTTGAGTACTTAAACTACCCAAGTGGTTATAATGGCTTAGGAGCGAGTATTTTGCATCTCGGTACCCGAACGAAATATATATATAAGGGAATCTACATACTAAAACTCGGACTCAATTCAGCTCTAGAATGCACGAATGTCGCATTCATTTGCCAGACCTGGTGTAAAAATGCTCGCAGTTGGCTTGCGCTTGGTAACATATGTTGGTACTGGACCTTATCAGATACATGTAGTAGACCATAAAAGATCGAACCTACTTTAAACCGCACAGGTGGGAACTCAACAACATGATCAAGTCGTGAATAATCGAGCTATAGTTTCTTTTTTACCTTTTTTTCCCCTGCCTTATTGATAAATCCAATAAAAAGGAAGCAGATCAAGCCAAGTCCACGATTTCATCCTCGTTTCCTTTAACTTCTTCGGCCGCCTCGTCCGCTTCAGGTCGTTGCAGCATCTCTACAATCCGGTAACAGACATCCTTGACTTGTTCATCTTCAACCGCCAAATGGACCTCCCGGATTATTGGGTATACTTGTAATTCTCTTAGCCGCTCTCTTATCGGGCGGGAACTAGTGAGCAGCATTATGCTTTCCAGATGCGCGTAAACAACATTGTTATCCGGTTCACGCTTTTTATCGGGCGATAGAAACTGACATTCGGCGGGCATATCAAGCGATTCTTCGTCAGCATACTCTTCAGAACCCATCAAGGGTAGAAGAATATAGGGTAGTAGGTTGATAGCCGTCTCAGATATTAATGTTAAATGCGATGAGACATCAAACAGCACATTCCTTTAGGATTTTGCTGTACAGTTAGCACTACGATCTTCTTCAACAACTAGCGCCCGGTTTCAACGACTTACTTGATGGTCGAAGCAACTCCCCTCCGTCGTATTGGCGATTCATGCTCTGTAAATACTATCAACTTTGAGATCGGTATAACTTTATCGTACTCCTGGGTTTCCAGAAAATATCTCCTCCCTTCTGAATGCTATAGATGCCACACCAACGTCATTAGCTCAGCATCAACCGTTGTTCTCTTTTTTAGGGGTTCAAGCGCGTACCCCCGCAATATCTGCAAATAAATAGGCGAGATAATCAAAATTAGCATCCTTATTCAAAGTCTTATATGACCCTTGAACAAAGAGGTCCATCAGCTGGTCCATCGCATTCTCGCTGTCGCTGACTTCTGACTTTGGTTTCTCTCGCCTTAACCGAATAATCTGCTCCAGAATCAATTCATGTTTTGCCATATTGGCCAGGAGCATAGAAACATAGTCCACAGCTGGATACGACGGATCCGTGATGAGAGTAAAGAGAAGATTTAGAAAGCTAGGGTCGTTAGCCAGAACATTTAGAACCGCCTGATCATCTGATAGATTAATCAATATATTGACAGCACTGGAGGAAATGGCCTATCACGTTTGACCGTTAACACCACGATTCAAAGTAAATTGGTAACCATTTCCCTACCGGGTGGTCCCGCACTAAGATTTTAAGGTCTTTAACGGGTTTGAGATCCGATTTCTTGAAAATGGAATTCTGAGGTCCACTGGAGTAACCAACGAGGTTTCCACAAGCTTTCTTTCAAGAAAAGAGTTAGCTAAAATATTGAACATCAGCCGTTCAATTTAGCTTGGAGTCGTACCAATCATTCTGATTTCCTGCCTGGGCGAGGCCAGGAACCCCACAAGCTGATTGAAGAATTGAGTGGTTAACAAAAAAGAATTCGAAACTGCTACAACTGCGCCTTGGCCCTGTGAAGATGCGCGGGAACACCTACCTCGTCTATGGGGTCCGGTTGTGCCATTTTTATATCCCGGCCGATTTACTAGTATTTCTTGAAGCTTGAGACCCGGGAGTGCGCGCTATCGGGATGATATACGGCAAGTCGGTTGCAGTTGACGAAAGTTCGAATAAATTTTGACGCATGTTGATTTGGTGTTGTGGGTTTGATACGAGATAAGATCCCGATCACCAACTCGGGCTACAGCACGGCTTGATTCTCGAACCTCATCTCTCTACCCGCTCCGCACTCTCCAGCCATCGCCTTTCAAATCCAATCGAAAGATGTACAAACTACTCCGAAGCAGGCCCGTCGCGGCCTCAATAAATTCCGCTCTCAGAGTGAGTATCCTGAAAACCCCACCTTTAATAGGACTCCCTTTGCTAATCTTCCAACGTTCGGGTGAACGGGTAGGACTCGACGAAAAGCCATTTTGTTCGCCAACAGGTTCGCTCGTTGTCGATACATGAATATCTGTCCGCTAATCTGCTGAAATCGGTATGAATTGGTCTGATTGTGATGTCCGAGGCAGATCCATCACCCTCCCTTCCATCAGATCGAGATCAACACCAATTTGCCAAGACAAACATAATAATGATAACGGGCGAGATTTTAGTACGGTATCGGTGTTCCGAACGGTCAGAATGCCACAACGGTAGAAGAAGCGGAGAGGATTGCCAAAAGCATCGGTAAGCAATGATACCTACGCTCCCAAAGCAAAGCTACAGACTCTAATTACACGAGAATTTAAAAGGCGGTGATGACATGGTTATCAAGGCACAGGTTTTGGCCGGTGGAAGAGGAAAGGGAACTTTTGACAATGGCTTAAAGGGTGGTGTGAGAGTCGTCTACTCGTAAGAGATCCCAACGTGTAGTTTTAGGCATACCCATTCCAATGCTGATGTCCCTCTCCCGCTCAGGCCCGCAGAGGCCAAACTATTCGCCGGAGAAATGATCGGTCACAAACTTATCACGAAACAAACGGGCGCTGCCGGCAAACTGTGCACATCGGTGTTTATAGTCGAACGCAAGTTTGCCCGACGGGAATTCTACCTCGCGATCCTCATGGACCGTGCCACCCAGGGTCCAGTTATCGTAGCTTCTTCCCAGGGTGGTATGGATATCGAGGCTGTTGCGAAGGAATCGCCAGATGCGATCATCACAACACCAATTGATATTCACCAGGGTGTAACGGACGAGATTGCCCAGACGATCGCGAAGCAGCTCGGGTTCTCTCCTCAGTGTATCGAGGACGCAGCGCTCACCATCCAGAAGCTATACCAAGTCTTCATCGAAAAGGACGCTACACAAATCGAAATCAACCCCTTGGCCGAAACCAATGACCATAAAGTTTTGTGCATGGATGCCAAATTCGGATTTGACGACAATGCCGATTTCCGACAGAAGGAAGTGTTCTCGTGGAGAGATATTGCGCAAGAAGATCCTGATGAGGTTCAAGCCGCCGAGTATGGTTTGAACTTTATCAAACTGGACGGTGATATTGGCTGTCTTGTCAACGGTGCCGGATTGGCAATGGCCACCATGGATATTATCAAGCTGAACGGCGGTACTCCAGCTAATTTCTTGGACGTTGGTGGTGGCGCTACCCCGAAGGCTATCCAAAGAGCCTTTGAACTCATCACCAAAGATCCAAAGGTCACAGCTATCTTTGTCAATATATTTGGTGGTATCGTTCGCTGTGATGACATTGCTCGCGGACTTATTGGTACCGTGCAGACTATGAACCTTCGCGTTCCAGTCGTTGCGCGTCTACAAGGCACTAACGTGCAGGAAGCTCAGAAATTGGTGAGATCTGCTATTCTCGTGTCGACAACAACGTGGAAAGCTAACGATTTTTAGATCAACGAGTCTGGCCTTAAGATCTTCTCGCTCGAGGATTTGCAGTCCGCTGCCGAGAAGGCCGTGCAGTTCTCAAAGGTCGTAAAGATGGGTACGTCGTTGCATTTTATCCGCAGAAAAACTAATCAACAATACATTTTGCTAACCGCTTTATTGCATTGGTAGCTCGGGATATCGACGTCGGAGTTGAATTTACTTTGGGCATATAAACATTGCTACTCTGCCGCTCAGAAAGCAGGCTGTGTTTTTGAGTTCTTTTTTTTTCTGTTCATACTTTATCGGGCTTCTCCCCGTTCTAGCATTCTACTCGACCAGCTAGTTCTCGTAGCCTTCGGTTCAGACTCCTGTCGTATAAATGGTCTATATAACCTTTTCAATTTTATAAAAAACCGACCAACTGAAACCGCCTGCACTTGTTCCGGACAATGTTAGACTTCCGAACCGAGGTGTTGTTCTGAAGAAAAAAATGTCATCACAAGAATCCACCGGGCGACCATTCGACCCAGTCGTCCTGCAGAATCGACTGGCTTTAACCCGTTCCCAAAAACACAAACTAATATCATCATGGCTACCGCCGCCGACAGCCGACGAACTAGCGCAGCAACAACTCGGAGAAACAGCGACAGACGAGGATGAGTTATGGAAGAGTCGGCCTGCTACGTATGCACCAAAATACAATGCTGACAACCTCAATACAAGCTAACGGTACACGTTTCGTGCGGTTTAAAAGACTAGGAGTAGGCCATCCGATCCCCTCTTCAACCTTTGAAGCCTCCCGCGAAACCGACATACTACGTAGACGTCTCGGCCTCGCCGGCCTAAAACAAGCACGTCAAACCCACATCGAACGAACGGATCCACGCCGTCGGATAAACGATACCGAGGATACAAGTTCGGATGACGATCAGCCGAGTCGCGGGTCTAAGAGCACGAAACGACGGAAGGTCAAAGACGAGGAAGACGGCGATACCCGTGAGGATATTGTTACTATTAGTCGGGATGTGGTCACGGAGGAACAGAGTGAAGAGGTCAAGGAGGATGAGGATGATGAGGACGAGGAGGGCGGTTTTGTGTCCCTGCCTGCGAAGCAGGCGCTGTCGAAGAAGAAGAAGAAGAAGAGCAAAGTGGCAAAATAGTCTGTAGCGCGTTCACGACACAATTTCAATCCCCCTCAAGTGCCATTGAGATCTGTAGAAGTTCCCCGAATAAATTCCCCAAGCGTTGGGCGTAACGAATTCGAGAACCGACCAATGTCATCACTCATTACAAATCGAATGAGGCCTGGTCGCCAATGTGGCATAAATGTAGGGACGAATGTAGAGAGAGATATATAGTATATTTCATTCGCTGGTCCCTAAGGTAAACAAAATGCAAATTCAATGCAAGCTCGCAAGAAATATTTGTTCGAAGAAAGAAACCTTCAAAGTCCCACCGAAAACCGGGAATTCAAATCACTCTATCACATGTAAATCGATCCCACCGAGTGCTATCGTTATTGAATAGCAACTTTCGAACGAACGGTACTTAGACGGAAAAAGAGCGTAGAGCCGACTTAGTCGGAATATAGAAAAGAATGGAACCAATCGCAAGATAAAGGAGAATGAAATAAACTAACAGAATTAAACGCCAGACATTTATCCTTTGTCATAATTATATGCACCCGTTGCAAGTAAAAATAAAAATGAGGTTCGGTTGAAAAAAGATAGAATTATAAAAGGAACAAAGAAAGGGATAGAAAAATGGCGTTATATTATCATGAGCAATTGCAAAGAAGATATTTATGGTCGGTACATAAAAGAAAGACAGAAGAAAAAAAAGAGATAAGAAAAGAGAAAGACGCAAATCGAGGAAATATAGATATTGGGAGTATGTAAAATACTTGTAAATGAGAGGGGTACAAATACAAATCACTTCAATATCGAGTTAGATAGGTAACCAAATGCAATGGATGTAAAAAGATGCTAAACCACAAAATGGGGGCGAGATAAAAAATTAAAATTCAATCTATTCTCTTTCTCTTCCGGCTTTCTTCGCTGCCGGGTTCGGTATCCGAACCTTTATCGCTCAGATTATCGGGGCGGGATAAGTTATCTTGAGCGGATGATGGGTTAAGCAGTGCGTGGACGCCGCTAGAAACAATACTGCCACGACGTGAACCCATTGGTGGGGGTGGCGCGTCGAACTTGGACGGGCTAGTTGTCTGCTTCGCAGTGGCAAAGGACCATGTGCTGTCAGGACCAATCGATGAGAGGGATGGTTCGAAAGGCGGTGGTGATTTACGGACAGAGGAGAAAGATGGCCTGGACACGGGAGGTTGTTGCCTGATCTCGTAGTTGGAAAAGCTTGGGGGAGCTTCTTCGTGTGCATTCTGTGGTTCGCAAGATCTGCTCGAGGTGCTATTGCCCCATTGAACCGCGGATTGGTGTAAGAACGGGGAGTTTCCTGGCGGATTCCATCCTTGCAGCCTGATATCGGCTGATGTGTGACGCCTTGAGAGGTGGCTGGGATGTACGGGAAGACCTCCTGGCGCTCTTGCTCCAAGTCGGTCTATGGAAGACGGATGGAGTGAAGAAGTAGGAGCTCCTGCAGAAGGTCCGCTCATAGAACCAAACCTTCGCTGGCCGGCACCTCCATTTTGGGAGGATGAAAATGGTGGTCGGAAATAACCACCTCCAAGACCAGACCGGAGCGCTGGTGGCGGACGGCGACCGTCATCCTCAAAATGACTGGCTTGTCGTGGCGACATTGGACCTCCGTTATCCATAGGGGGGAAAGAAAAGGTCGGCACCCGATCGCGTTGGAATACTTCGATGCTTTCTTCAAGAGAGGTTGCGTATCGTTCGATTTCTTTTTGTCTCGATTGAACTGCAGCCGTCGAGGTTAGTGTTGGAGAAAAGATATGAACAGAGATGATTGAAACATACTCTCCCGCAAGAACGAGACATCGGATTGCGGTATAATCCGAGAAATGTATTGAGATAGATCGATAGTCCACTGACACGAGATTAGTACAGGTTTCCTTCAGACCTAGACTAAGGCTTGGTTTAATCTTACCTGGTGACATCGGGTGAGACCTTCCAGAAGATTTTGGCACTGGCTACCCAGGACACTATTGGCGTCCTCCAGCCTGTGCATTCTACTGTTGACATCCCAATAAGCTTGCTCCAATCCTGCGAGGCGATTCTCGATTGTATCTGCGGCATGTTCGTTTGGTGTGCCGGGAGCGCTGGGAGCTGTGCTTCGGTTTCCGGAATACGGTGCCTCCTTGTGGATCGCAGGGCGAGAAGGCCTACGTCTGATATCTCTGAGGCTAGCTATATCGCCGCGCTTGAAGCTATTGTTGCCGTGCTTGAACTCCCAGAGCGCCGAGTCGGGTGACGTCGAATGAAAAACATCGTTCACTGCACAAATGATGTTAACAAAATAGCGAGGATGCCGAGAGTAGCTTTGTTGACACACCTTTATGGAAGCCATACATGTTTAGCTGTCGAACAAAAGATGAAACATTTGTGTGCTTGAAGTATTGACTAAGGAATATGATTAGCAACATGAACGATAGCTCGGGGAAAGCGACAAAATTAGAGGAACAAACCTGAGAACTTTGGAAAATTCGCCAGTGGGAGACATTACAAAGCTATCACCTGAAGATGCCCATGAGATAAGGTGCTGAATACCGGCGTCCTCCAACATGCTACAAGATATCGTTAGTGATGTATTCCATTTCCATTTCCATTCTGTTTGTTGTGGGGGTTTCCGAAGAGCGTACCTGTATAGCTTGTGTATAAAGGCGGTTTGGACTTTCGGTTGTTGTAAACCGTTCGAGGCAGAAGACATGGCGAGAGAGACGCTTCCCGCGGCCGACTTTGCGGGATCCGAAGATCCAACGGCATTATCCTGGTTATCCATTTCGGGGCTTCCGGTGTTTGCGATATCCATCGGCTCGGGTTTGGTTTCTGAAGACAAAGTGTGTGGGGGTTGCGACAGAGAGTGGTTTCGATCTATCGGTCCGCTGAATGGTGACCTGGCACTAGTGCTTCTCTCCATCATCATCATCTTGATGATCCGGCGCTATTTTTGTGGAGTGCTCGCAAATGGGCATGCAAGTACTCTGAATAGCCTCGTCCGGAGTTGTAAAACGGACAGAGAGTATATATATGTGTATATATAGACCGATAGAAAATAAGATCCGGGGGTGAGATAGACAGGACGGTGAGGTTGCTTCCGTACTAGTTTTGTATCTGGGTATATTGATTTTTATTTATTTTATTTGCTGGGGTGGATATGACGGCGAGAAGAGGAGAGGCCGGAGACAGCGAGGAGTTTCGACGGATGGTTGGCGGGAAACAGATTTTCGGGTTGGTGATGAGATCGAGGAAGGAGTAAGCGATCGGTCGGCAAAGAGTGGGTTCGGGGTGGGCCTTGAACCGAGTTGTGTGGTGCGGAATTTGCGAGGTGAGGTGAGGTGAGGCGTGTCGGTCGAGGTGCCGGTTGGCGGTAGACGGAGGATGAGGAGCAGGAGGAAGTTCGAGGGGTGAGGAGTGAGGAAGAGCGGGAGGGCGAGACAGGAAAAGATGCGACGGAAACTGCTCTGGTGAAGAGGCAAGAGGTCGGGGAAAAAGAAAGGAAAGGAAAGGAAAGCGAGTGGTATGGTGTGTGCCTATTCGGACGAGTGAGCGGATGAGAATTCGTTCTGGAAGGTCTGTACAGGCATGTCCACGCAGCCAAACGAGAAACTCAAACAATAAATAAAATAAATAAAAATAAAAATAAAAATAAAATAAATAAAAATAAAATAAAATAAAATAAATAGCAGACAGAGAGTCAAAGTATAGAAATATATGTAAAAGATGCGCTGTTCAAAAGATGAATGGATATGGATATGCAGTGTATATACGTGGGGATGATATGAATGGGCTTGTGTATGTCAGTCGGTATAAATAAATAAAAAGCGAGGAGTGAGGAGGGGCTGTGGATTGAAACCGGGAGCAAGCACAATCAATCAAGCAAGCAAGCAAGCAAGCAAGCAATACAGGCGGTGTATTTTTATAAACTCAGGACGACGGTGCTTCTTCTGCTTCAAGCAAACGGAACAGACAAGCAGAAGAAATTAAAGCCCAGTGCTCGGAAAAACAGGTTGAATCGAAAAAGGACCAGATGCAGACGGGCCGGACAGCGATCTCTGCCTCTCCGCACTTTCGTCTCGATCAGATGGAATAAAATACACCGACGAGATCGAGAGGGACTCGAGCAGACACCAGATGATCCGATGAGCGTATTCCATGCAGACGCTTTATCCTTTCTGTTTTGCCAACTAGAGAACGGGAAGGGGAGCCAGAGCGGGGATTCCGTCCAGGGTTCCGGATTCTCTGACTGTGGGGGGAAGGGCGGATATATGGCTAAAAGGACGACGACGACGAAGACAAAAAATAAAATAAAATAAAATAAGATAGGTAGCGTAAAAAAGGATAAGGCGTGTAACCTTCGAATAAATCGATCGATATATTCTTGAGCAGTAAAAAGAATAGAGCAAGAAAGCCACCTTGATCGACTGCGGGAACCTGGCAAATGGAGATATCGAGCTCGAAGGAAAGAAGGCTGGTTCTGCCTGCCGCGCTGCGGCTCGTCTCGGTCCAATATTCAGATTCCGTCCAGCGTGATCCGGATCTGAATTCAACCAGGCAAATGCCAGTTTGAGCCTGCGGAAAAATCGGGAAGGAAATGGTGCACCCCCCGGCCAGGCTCACGATCGTGCATACGCTGAACGTGATCGGAAGAACGAAACACTTTGACTGACTGATTGATTGAAAAGAGCAGGAAGAGAGACTCACCAGGGTTCAGAATCACCAGGTCGTAAAACTCGTACTTGTCGGAGGGCACCTGAGCGGAAAAACAGCGGGTCGGTTAGCACCTCGTATCTTCATCCGCTTTTCCTTCTTTCTTTCTTTCTCTCTCTCTCTTTTTTGCTTTCTCTCTCTTTTGCTTTCGAGTACAATCGTGAGGCTTTCTTTAAGTTTTTTTTTATATGTGCTTTTAAAATCATATTCTTCTTGTTCTTTTTCTTTCCTTCTATTTTGTTTTTTGTTTTATTTCAATCAATCCCAATCATTTGATTTAAATTGAACTTTGAATGGCAGCCTTCACCCCTCCATTTCCCACCTATTCGGAAAGACCAACAGGCCCCGGCGCACAACTCGCACAGACCTCAACAATCGCAACGCGAAACCACCTGCAGAACGAGAGAGAGAGAGAGAGAGAGACTTGGGACTTACCGAGTCTGTTGATGTTCGTCCTGGGTAAATTGGGCGTACCCGTATCGTATCGCGCTGTCGGTTGGATCGCTTGGCCGGCAAACAATCAAAAGGTCTGTCCCGAGTTGTCTTTTTCTTTGCAGGTAACTAACTAAATGGCCCGAGAGTATATCGGATTAGACCTTTCCTTTCTCCCCACCTTTCTCTTCGATTATTCAAGTATTTTGTTTATTTTATTTTATTTTATATTTTTTATGTTGAATAGTCCTTTGTTAAATGCGTTGAGGAGGGGTGTTTGAACGAGGAAGAACAGTGATCGAGGGATCCAAGCATAATAACGCCGGGACACATCCAAGCAAATACAGAAAGGCAGAAATAGCGGCGTATTAATGTTTCCCCCTCGGACCTCAAACTTAGATGTGAGAGTGCGAATTCCAACGGCTCAGATGGCGGAATTCTCAAACATCAAACATCAAGGGAGAGAGCAACCCGCGAAAGCCCGTGTTAAGTGCCACAGGGAAATTAATTGAAATCCACCCGAGGGATCATTAACACAGGAGAAAGAGAAAAAGAATGAATCCAGGGAGACAAGAAAATAGAAGCACAGAACGCAAATGGCTATCGTGGAAAACAGCCAAAGAAACAACAGCATGCCATCACTGTAACATATCCCAATAAAACGTCGGCTTTGACTTACCAAGGTGGTAGGTAGTATCCAGAGCTGTGCTGCTCAGCACTCGTCGTCTCTCAATAGTGGTTTCGGAGATGTTGGCCGATACTTTTAACTTTCGTGATATGAAGATAACAATACTGAAAAATTCCGGTCCGGCAGGTTGGAATATTTATAAATTTGAGACGAGACCGGCCCCCCGGCTTGACTTGACATTTGGTACCTGACTTGAGGGCCCCAACCTTGGTTGCCAATGCTGTTTGAGATTCCCTTGCATGCAGGCCATCACCAACTAGCCCGGTTTGGGCTGTGGCTTGCAGGGCACCAGCTTGCCCTCTGCTTTGCCTCCTTGACCGGGGGGTATTTATTTATTTATTTTTTCTAACTTCTCGAAACTAATATCACGACCGACTGAAACGTCTACCGAGAAACATCCTGCATGGCCAATAATTCCATGTGGTGGTGCTTACACGCCGGCAGTCGACGCAACTTAATTTCATTTCCCAAAACGAGCCAAACCGAGGAACTATCATCATGGTTTGTTTGCATGGATGGGCTGCTGTTTCTCCCCAGCCAATTAACAATGTTTCTGTGCAAAGCACCTTTGAAGTACATGTACATAGGTACATCTCAAGTCCCTTAGCTTTGGCGCGGTGGCCGAAGCGCTTCAGAGCTTATTTGGGCCGGTCAAGTGCTTAAGCTTTGAATTTGAGCGAGCTTTTTCCCTTGGTGCGACCGTCATGGAAGCGGATGCTCGATCGGCACCAGCGTGTCGTCATTCCAGGCGAAGTTGTCGATAGAAGGAACGGGATATGCAATCGAAGCTTTCGAAACATGCTGCTTCCCTTCTGACCTGACTGCGTGTCCGTCAACATGCGAAATGCAGGTACCGATTCTTGTGGTTCGCTACCGGAGTGCTGTTATTTCGTTTTTCTTTCGCAATGTTCCCTGCTGGCGCTGTCCACTCCAAATCCAAATTTGGCAGCAGTGATGTATCTCTCGTCGGTCCGTTTCATGTTCTGCAGGACTTCGGACAGTATAGCAGCCAGCAGATAAACAATATAAATGTCGAATACTAACGGCGAGCATGCACACCCACGTTTGCATACGGGCAAGGGGTGCTGCCCTGCCACATTTCCTTCCATTTTCCTTCCATGCACACACCACACCCTCTTCGGTTCTAGATCAAAAACGAACAACTCGCCTCGTCCCAGCGGCCGGAATTAGCGAATCAGACCTCGGGGATATCGCCGTCAATTTAGGGACCCCATATCCGGGGAAAGAGTTCGTCTCTCTCTTACCTTATTTTGTTTCCTTCCACGTTCCTCAGCGTGGACGTAACTAGTGGTGATATCATTGGCGTTAGCCTCATCTCCCCAAAGTGAGCTATTCGAGCAAGTACCTGGTAGTGGCGTGGACGTGGCATTGCAGACCCTTCCATGCGGCTTGAATGTCTAGTGATGTTCTCGTCTTCAGCACGCGATTGCGAGTGTGCGACATGCTAGCATGCACCATGCTGCGTAGTGATTGATTAATTTCCTGAATCCCAATCGAACCAACACTGAGATGGGGGACGTATATGCGCACTGACCGAAGTCTGCATGCGAGCAGCGACTGCCTAGGATCGAAGAAACCCAAATTCGAAATGATGTATTCTGTATGTATGGTAAGATGTACATAGGTAAGGAGGTGTTCGTGCTAGCGCCAGGCGAGGTGTTCTGAGGGTGCTTCGGCGAGGGACGAAAGGAAGCTTGGAAACCTTCCATCAGACTTCCATGAGACTTCCATGAGACTTCCATTGACTTGCTATCTTCGGCGACCTGCAGGCATCTTCTCCTTCCATTTCTAATTTCCCGACTTGGCCATGCTTGCCAAGGGACCCCTCGTCGAAACGCCTCTGCACTTGTCCCAAAATTAATGCGCCCCTTCCTGATCGGGCATAGTCTCCTGCGTGCCTCATCTTTTTTTGGCTTTTTCTGCTGCTCGGTGACGTGAATCGACAGGCTCGACTTGACAGCTGAAACGACCTACATTAGCTCGGGCAGGGGCTGGAGAAACTCCCTCAGCTCACCGTCTGACGCGAAGGTTTGGATCCTATTATCTCTTGGAAGCGAGGACAATATACTCACTTGAGATACTTCGGTACGACCTCCTTTTTCGGTCGCTGCCGTATAGAGGCTCCGAATACGATATCTCCAATCAAATGAACACATCGCACCATCTGCACTTCAACAATGCAATATTAATTCCGAATATCCACTGCGTCCATGCATCATCTCAGTAACCGAGATCGATATCCGTGCGCCCGTTTTCGACAGAAAGAAAAGAAAGAAAGAAGGAAAAGAAGGAAAAGAAAGTCTTGTCCATATTAAACTTTTTACTAGGTTCCTCTACTCTGCACCACCGCCGAGACCAGCGCAATGGGACCATTCGCCGAGGCCATTGCAACGTTTATAAACGCGAGTCAACAAGAGCGATCCGATTTGTGAGTGACAGCTGCTCTGTCTCAGGTTTATTACCCAGCTAGCTGACACCCCAGCGATGACGATTCAATCGACAGTCTCTCAAGTCTCTTCCAACAGCTAAAACCTTCGGAGAAGCAGACTCTCTACGCTCAACTCATCGAGAGTGGTTTCTCATTTGACATATTTGGCCATTTGCCTCTCGAGCTCGCAATTCAAGTCGCAGAGAACTTTGAGCCGAAGGATGCATTTCGCTTGCGTCAGGTATGCCCGTAATTAACTTTCGACTTGAGATACGACTCGTAATCCCGTGAAACGTTTTCAACGCTAGGTATCGTCACGATGGAACCATATATTGTCTTCCAAAAGCCTCGCCCGAAGTGCCATCTATAGACAATATTCAGACCGATCAGATCTTCGTGACTATGCGCACACAGTTGAAGATGACCCCTTCTCGGTGCTAAGAAACCTGGCTTTTAGAGAACATGCCGGCCGGAATGGGATATTCAGGCTCCGCAAAAAAGCCATGCTCGACCCGGCACTCCTTGAACGGCACCGGTTCAGGCCGCTTACATACTCACGCGATCTCAGTTATGTCGTAGTAAAACGCTGGACCTTCCTCGCCGAAAATGGAGAGTGCGAGGATTACCAATTCTTTTCAATCAACCTAGAAAGTTGTTCCCGGGGAATGGTCCCTTTGATAAATACAAAGCGGGAAGGTTTGAAAGATGGTATTCATGCCGGTGATACTTGCATAGTGGGCATGACCAGCAACCATCGGTGTGTTTGGGCGAGGTGCCTTGTGTGCAGGTGCTAAGCTCAGAATTTGCTGACTGGAGAAATAGTACGGTTATCTGGAACACAGTCGGTGAATTGATCAAGGAATTCAAGTTGCTGCATGAAGGCCGGCTTTTAATCGGTTCCTCGAACACCTACGTCGTGATCAGAAATGAGCACTCAGACCGTGAGTCTTCCGATTATTACGTGTTCAACATGGCGACTCGAGTACTTCAGGTACACGAGCGCTTCGAGGACATTATGAGCAGGGTGGACACGGTAAGAGAAATGGAAAGGCAGGCGCCTGCGTGATCGTTGAAGTGAGAAAAACTATTGATAAAGTTATTCCGTGTACAGTCACACCGCTCAAATGTAATTGCGTTGGCTATTTCGATCATTGACGACGCCAAGCAAATAATTCTATCAGCAAATATATTTGCATGTCAGATTGTCATTAGTACTATGACGTTCAACGAAGCGAATCAGAGCATGGAACGAACCTCACTAGAGCTCCTCCCATTCGAGGAAATTGGTGCCTCTGATCGGGCTCTCGACGTGGCCCTCAGCTCGACAATACCAAAGGTGTTCAAGTTGAACCGGTATCGCAGAAACCGGCACACCGGGGAGTGGATATCAAGCGAACGAGTCGATGTTGTAACCCCCAGCAGCGGGAAACCAGTTGCACTTTTAAAAGACCCTACTCACTACCTTCAATATCCCCAAATGTTAACAATAGCCCTGGACAGTCCCGTCGTGTTCTGCTACGATGATACGGTTTATGGGTTTGGGAACTCTGATCACGCCTGTTCAATTTGGAGGTTCAAAAGCGATGACAAGACTAAACAAATCAGAATATATGAGCTACCAGAGATGGATAACCTTTTTCAGCAGCCTATATCTAGGGTAGCAGGGGATAAGCGGTTTGTTGTGGGTTGGCTCCAGGGGTATTTTGTCTACGAATGGCCTGATTTTGACGAATTCATGAAGGAGTCGCCGCTAATAGAAGTTGTTCTTGAGTAGATATGCAACTGTGATGCATAGGATGAGTGAAACAGGAGTTTGCAAATTTTGAGATATCCAAACGTCTTTTGATTAGGGAACACAAGCACGTCTGGTTCACGAGACAAAGAGAACATTCTAATTTCTGAGACCAAGTTACATTTCTCTTAGCAACTAGCAATATAACCCGTATAATGTAAAACTTCGTGCATACCTAGTACCTAGATACCAGGTACTAAGTACCTCTTAAGTTCTTATTTAATTACTAAAGCAAGGTATATTGGGTCAATTATAGATTGCTAGTAATATTGACAGGACTGTCTCGCTATATTCACGTTAATCATATAGCCAGTCTCGAATCAAGACACCTTCAAACAGAAATAATCGAATGCCATTCCTAAATCTGATTCTGGACATCTGCATGATATAACCGAAGTATGGATATCATACTAAATGTTTGGATGAACTCCAAACAAGCATCCCTTGATAAGAGCAAGAATAAGTAAAGATACCAGCCCTGCACTCAAGCACTTTATCCGGATCTGAGACCGAACGATTAGATTGGCCTTGTTTCGGGGGACGCGACAGCCACACCGGCCACTCCGGGTTCAACAATCTGCCACACCAACAGGCATGGGGTACTAGCGCTCACCGGCGGTGCGCGGTGTCAAAGCACCATATCATGGAATAACGATCTCTCATGAGGTTCTACATTCGTGAAAACTTTTCTCGAGATGACTAAAAAATGATGCAACTTCAAGATTTCTCTCTCTCTTCCCCTTTATTTCCGTCACATCAGCGACCTTTGTCCTGGGGCCAGTGGCGATTTACAATATCATGGAGAATATTCAGACCTAAAATACTCGCTCGAGTACATTTTATTTACCATGATTTCGGTAAAGACTACACTCCGATCAACGCCATGATAAATGCATGAAACTCAATACAAAACAATCACGTACTTTTTCTTCTTTTCTTCTTTTCTTTCAAATATCATCCATAACATCATCCATCAGATCATCTCCATACCCTGCCGGTACCGTCATCTCCTCCCTCCCACCCCGCCTCCCTTCCTCAAGCTCCGTCACGATCTGCGGCGCAACAGCGGGATGCCCCTTCTTCCTCACCAACTCGAACAGAGCCTTCCGCTGATCTTCCGTGATATCATTTTTGTATCGAGTAGCAAAACTCAGTAAACTCTGGTGCCATAATAACGGCATTGTCTCTTCGCCATTCGCGAATCTGATAAAGTGGAACACTACGGCATCGACAGCTTTGTACGGGAGAGCGTACTTCTTCTCCAATAGGACGCGGATAAAAATGCTAGTTGGGCCGGTGTAGTCCATTTCGCATAATCGTTGTAATGCACCCGCTGAATGTAGGACGGGGATGGAGACGCGGGTTAGTACCGAACCGACGATCTGAGCTTCACGTAGGGTGCAGGTTCCTGATTGGCATAACGGGAAGAGGAAACCCTTGTTGAAGGCGGCGGGTTTGTAGAGTGCCTTTTTGAGGGCTTTGTAGAGGTGGACGTTTAGTTTTTTGTTTTCGTAGATGTCGTCGCGGACACGGTCGAGGAGGATTAGATTTAGGAATCTAAAGCATGATGTTAGGAGGGAATTGAGGAATAAGTGGGGGTGGAGGGATTACCGCTGTGTTTGTGCTGAGTTCAAGTTACTCGCGAACATTTTGGTAGCTTCGTAGCAGGCGTGCGGAGACCATTCGTCCGGTCTTGTTAGGAAGAGGATTTCTTCCCAATTCCTCAGACTGGGTATGATTTTGAAGGGTTTTGGTAGTTTCCCTGATTTATATCTTGAAAGGAGAACGCCAATTTTGGTGTAGACTTCGATGACTTTGGGTGGTAATTCGATCCGTTCTTCATCGTCGACGTCCATACCACGTCCACCTTTTGCTTGTAGGGAACTTTCATGCTGGGCGATCTTTTCGAGGATTTTGTCGGCCAGTGATATCGTCGGTCGTTCGCCTGTGGATGGGAGGAATCTGTTGAACAATTCCTCGTCTTCCTCGTTCACTCGCTGTATTTTGATAGTTAGCCAAAATTAAGAATTGAATGAATGGAACTAACACACTACTTCCTCTGCCACATCGCCATCGCCATATTCATCTTCGTACTGATCGTCGTCTTCGTCGCTCTCATCTTCCCACTCACCAACACCCCGGTCGTGAGGGAGGAGGAAGTTGTCTACGGCAGGTCTTGCGGCTTTCGGTGCCCTTTCTGTATCGAGTTCGTCTTGTTGCTCCTTTGCAAGCTGAAGAATCTTTCTAGATAGACTCGGGTCTACAAATCCTTCTTCGTCGGCTCGTGCGTCCTTGGATTTTCTCTTCTGGCGGGTGGGTTTGGAAGAAACGGTTTTGGAGGCAGTGAGGTCTTCGTGGAGCGGATTATGACGGGCTTGCCTGCTGGAGGGCGATTTGGCAGAGTTATCTTTTGGCATTGTGTTCTGTATTCTTGGAATATTCAAGTTTTAGTTATGGACGGTGTGTATAAGTTTAAATGTGTGGTAGCTGTACAGCATTTTAATTTTCGAGAACTAAGAAAAAATTAATTCAGTTTTTATTGGTGCGGAATTGTTTGCGCCCAAATTTACCGAATTAGGAAATTTCCCGATGTAGCAATAAACCCATCACGTTCTCCCAACTGCAGCATCACCACCCTTTCATCTCAGCTTCATCCGTGCTCACAACCTCAAAGTCTATCTCGGCGAATACCTCATTCTAAACCGCTACCAACGCTATTTCTCATACGTCCACATTATCATAAATGCTAAGCTAGCTACTCCCAACCTGGCCCTCACGTCCCATAGCGTAAGATATAATACATCAACATGTCGACACCCGACCTCCCCGTGCCCGCAATTGGCAGCGGAGGTGCTGCCAATAATGCTGCCCTC
The DNA here is from genome assembly GCA_036971405.1 of Orbilia quercus. Lineage (NCBI taxonomy): Eukaryota > Fungi > Ascomycota > Orbiliomycetes > Orbiliales > Orbiliaceae > Orbilia > Orbilia quercus. Next base: position 4,168,759 of record JAJTUE010000001.1, on the reverse strand, counting down.
TCACCCAACCGAGCTGCATCTCATCCGCCTCCCGTTATCCCCATGAAGAGATCTCTCTCGCGTGACTCCGAGCCACGCATCGAATCTCCAGCTCCTGGTGCCCACCATGCCACACCAGTCGCAGGCTCTCCAGAACCCGGCCTTGCCGCTGCCACCGGAGCATCGAGCAATCGGCTTGTCAAAACGAAAGTTCGCGACAAGGTAGCACCTCGCGAGGGCGTCCGCGAGAAGAAGGAATCATGGAAGAAGAAAGAAGCTCAAGCGGCAGCACGAGCTGCAACACCTACGTCTGTTCCTCCTGCAGGCTCGACCTCGAAACCTTCCGGGAAATCTGCAGCGGCCGCGCCGGCCACAAAGGGTGCAGCTCCGACACTGCAAATGTTTACACTCCCACCTCCCAAGTCCGTTGATTATCTCGCTGCGAAAATGCCAATCATGGTTCCGGTGACCTATCTGAAGAATTCTACAATCCCGTTCTATGAAACGACCGAGCAGTAAGTTATTCCTTCAAATCCACTAATCCATAGCTTACTGACTCGTTCGTAAAGTCCTTCTAATCGCAAAGGCTTTCGATATCTGCCCTGCAAGGCTTCTCGTCTGATCCCAACTCTCAAATACCATACAACCGAAGTCCCACCCTACGCCGCCCGCATATCATACGAAGACAAATCCACTCATATCTACATAGACCAATCGGGTACGGCTCTCACAACCGAGAAAGGATTCCGATCTTCTCGGGCCAATGTAGGTGTTCGTGAAGGAGATTGGTACTACGAATGTAAAATTCTCAGCGGTATCAACCCAGACAATACGGGCGAAGGCGGTGGACATGTTCGGATAGGATTTGGCAGGAGAGAGACAAGTCTGGACGTTCCCGTCGGCTATGACGCCTACAGCTACGGAATCCGTGATATGGACGGGCAAAAAGTACACATGTCCCGCCCGAAAGACTTTATGAAGGAAAGCTTCGTCACGAGCGATGTGATCGGACTACATATCTCCCTCCCATCCGTATCTACCCAGCGTGTAATCCTCACACCTTTCTCCGAGACGCCGAAATACCCACCAGACGTCTTACGAGACCGCGTGCCTATCAAGTATAAGGCACAACTTTACTTCGAACAATTCGAGTACATGCCAACCAAAGACATGGAAGACGCGATGAACCCGGCCCCGTCAGCAAACACCAATGTATCCCTGACAAATGCCGGTAAAAGTTCAAAAGCGTGCTTTAAAACTCTACCGGACAGTAAAATCCGAGTATACAAGAACGGCAAGTACATGGGCACCGCCTTTGACGATCTGTACGTCTTCTTACCGCCTGCGAGCCAACCACTACCCACTATTGGTGGACGACCCCTGGATGATGGTTTCTGCGGATACTACCCAATGGTGAGCGTGTTTGGTGGCGGGCGGGCTCAGGTGAACTTTGGTCCGAAATGGGAGTACGCCCCCGAAGATCTCGATTTTGTTAGTGACACGCCGAGTATCAAGGTCAATGGGGACGAAATGGTGGACGATGGCAACGTTAATGAGCAGAAGACTAGAGTACGCGCATTATCCGAGCGGTACGACGAACAGATCGCAGAGGATGTAACGTACGATCTTGTCGATGAGGTTGATATGTGGTTCACCGCGCAGAGTGCTGCTGCTTCTGCTGCTGCGGCAGATGGAAGTGGAGCGGGAGCACTAGTGGGCGGTTTGAACCCGAAACAGGAGACGAAGGAGATACAGGAAATGCACATCGACGAGGAGTAGAGCATCCCGTTGCGTAGAGGTCTGCATTGATGTATCTTCTTTGTTACTTGTACGGCCTTTGAGATGAAACCACCGTTCAAGACCAGCTCGTTCAGTCAAGCGAAGTGAAGGGAGTGAACCTATCGATGACAAACTCTAAGCTTCTCGACTTACTGATCGTTTAAACATTATGTTCGGATTTGTATTAATAGTTGATAGTATTTGATGTGTACAATGCTGGCTTATGAGGCGCAATAACTATAGCGTATTACGTTTCAAGTTAACCTTGAATGCGATTAAGCCGCTTAATAAGATCCAAATAATATTTCCAACGCCACTGAAATGCTAGTTCCTGCCATACACAATGCCCAAACGCCTGTTATCCATCTCGGAATCGAACGGTTACAGTTCTAGATCATAATTAAAACCCCCAAACACGGAGAGAACACAGTTATCTGCGCCTGGTTTGGAGTGATGCTTTTGACATCCGGCGAGGTAGTTCCGCTTCCTCCTCCTCTTCATCGTCATCTTCATCGCTATTATAATTACCGCTCCTAGCATTTCGACTCGCCATACTTTCCCGTTTGATTCGAGTAGTAGACTGGCTCTCTAAACGGGAACTAGACGGTTGCACATCCTCCTCTTCTTCCTCTTCCTCATCCATACCTTGTGTAGCTTGCCGAGCAGACTGCCGTCTGCTACTAGTCCCATTTAATATTCTCGAAAGCTTCCTTGGAGGGCCGTCTGGCTCTTCATCTTCATCTCCAGGCATTCTCGTTCTCCTTCCTAACGAATTCCTCGATCCACTTGGCCGTATCGGCGCCCTATCCTCCTCTTCGATAGCATCGTCCTGGAACATTGTGCTCCTCCTCGACTTACTCTTCTCAATACTCATCCTTGCCGACTTGCTCAATCGTTGCGGCATAATCCCCTCCGAGTCCCGGCCTCGGGCTCGTCGTAAACCTGCATCACCGCCACCACCACCTCGTACAGCTCTCGGACCGACGGGATCGCCAGTCCAGTCCGTTTTGCAAGTAGGACATTTAAGCGGTGCTTTGGCGAAATATCCTTCAGCGCAATGATTGTGCATTCTGAGATTACAATTGATATCTGAACATCGTTGACCGATGGTATGTATATACTTGCACAGATAGCAGGTTTTAATCCGTAATTGTTTCGGGACTCTCGTGACCGTGCCGTATTCATTCTCTTCTTCTTCTTCGATATTATACGTTGCTGTGAGGTACATTTCCAGTTCTAATAGTGCTCTGGTGGAGAGGAAGTGGAACCCGGCAGTGTCTCGTTCCAGCCACCCTTCGTCGACAAAGCGGGTAAGGCAGTCCTCTGCTTCTTGTTTCGTGAGACCAATACCTGCTCCGGCAACGATCTGGGTAGCTTCTTCCCCGTCTGCACCTTGCGTGGCAATCATCCTGTTCTCTCGTTCTGACGGTGGGTTCTTATTTAGACTGATGGCACGCATGCTTTTCACTGCCATGATTTCCGCATATATGGTGTTATTCGTATCAAACATTTCGTCCAATAAGCGCTTGAAGAAGGAGATTTCATCGGGCGTATGGGTGGTCGCGAAGCGTATGATTTCGTCGTCGGCGGAATTGATGAGGGCGTAGTAGCGTTTTCCGTCCTCTTGGTCGAGCATGTCCCTTAAATCGAGGTCGAAGGGCGAGATTGCATTTTGGATGGTGTGTAAAGTATCTGTGACTTCTTTGACGGGGATGGAGCTTGGGGATACGTTGGCGTCGGTTTCTGCCGACTTGATGGCGGCAAGGAGTTCGCGGCCTTCCTGGATGTCGATAAAGGGTCGGATTAGGAGGGCTTGCAGGAATGCCCTGTGGGTGTTGGTGTACATTGATACCATTATCGCAGCCTGTCGGTGTATATGAGGACGCCCGACAGTCGAAATTATCTACAGGTAGAACATCCGCAGGTCGAAAGAGAGTGAAGATAAAGAAACTATGTTTGGAGACGCGTGCGGTGGGGACAAAGAACGTTGTTGACGCGTTGAGGAGCTACGATAGCTCGGGATGATCTCCCGGAACCTCCCCGGATTCAGATATGCGCCTGGGGTAGTGTTCGGGGGTCAATCTGTCCACAAAGGGGAGTCTTGTCAGGGACCACAGGATGGGTCGTGCATGCGACATCCTTCAAACTCCTTTCCTACCGGCGCGGACTCCCTCAGTCGCTATAGATCCAGCGTCAGTAATGATTTACTAGATATCATATCATCTTTGGCCTTCCTTCCGTTATTTGATGCGCGTACGATCCGACATTCTCCCGTCGAGCCATAGCAGCTGCGAGTCCGAGTTTTCCGGCATATCATCTTCGAGTTCACAACCAAGTTCATCAACAGCTTAAACGTTAATCCTCGCATCCTTTGGGCGCCCTTATCACACACGACATTTCACAATGTGGCTATCAGACCAGCAAAGTACGTCTGTCAACGAAACTGATACTTTGATAATGCGATAAAACGATGGCGCTAACTCGGGCGGAATCTTAGAGGTTGGCGTCGCCTTCTGTACAGGCGGTACGTTCTCACTTGCGCGACAGACCACAATACGTCACAATTGGTTTCAACGGGTCCTCTGACAGTATTTATCAGGCGCTTTCTTCTTCACATTCGGCATCTTTTTATTTTTCGATAAAGCCATGTGAGTACCCCGGAAGGAAACGCTGTCGTTTGCGCTGTTATACTGACTCGATTTAGGTTGGCAATGGGAAATGTTAGCTCTCCTACCACGATACCCATATTTCCTGCCATACTAACTTTCTTTCTAGATCTTATTCCTCATAGGCCTAACATTAACAATGGGCCCAAACCGCACATTCCTCTTCTTCGCCCGCCGAGAAAAATGGAAAGGCACGGCAACCTTCGCCCTTGGCATTCTCGTCATATTTTTAAAATACCCTCTCATCGGTTTTGTAATCGAATGCTACGGCATCCTAAACCTCTTTGGCGACTTTTTCGGCGTTATTGTAGGGTTTTTGGGGAGCATTCCAGTTATCGGACCCTACATCACAAGGGCTGCAGGGAGCGCAGGCAGGTCCTTACCAGTATAATGGCGATTCTATCGTTCATAAAAGTAAGAACCTAACTACATGTATTGAACGACGATACTTTGTACTTTGACTTGCACGATTGATTGGTGGGATTTGAAGCATACTCTTTATAATAGCAACCGAGATTTAGCACGGTGATTGGTTTAATTAATGTGCGAGCTTGCCTTCTCACGCACTTATCTTATAGATTGGATAGAACGACAAACGTATATAGCCTTGTAATAATATAAAGAGCTTACCACAAAGGAGTTTACCGTTACTCTTGATTTGCACCTCCTTTGGCTGAGAGTTTTTGTATTGCGAGGTGTATTGGGACCCCAGTTATGCCATAAACTCGGTTGGTTCACTTTGTGTAGATTCTAGATTATAGACAGCCACAGTCGAGATGGTTGTAATTAAAACGTGGTGACGATTTGGAATTATGGGCACGATTGCGCCAATGAGCCATGATATGTATATAGTTGACACAAAGAATGAGAGAATCTAATCACATACCCGCCAGACGAGGAAAAATGTCGACCTAGCCTGTCCGCATCCGGGAGCTTGACAAAAACCCAAAACTGATAGACTGAAGACGCGAAAGGCCTGTAATTCTTCAATTCCACTGTGGTGTCCCTCTATCTAATAATCGACACGGATGAGGTAGTCTGCGAGCTTGTCTACCTCGTTACTTGCGCTTTGGCTTTGGACATCCTTGGAGTGATGGGCTAAGATGAGCGCCTGCTTGGTCTTCCTGATGATGGCCCCTTCTTTCCCTTTCTTTATTTTGAAAACCGGTTAGATATTGATATAAATATATGGATTGACGAGGCGGAATCTACAAACCTTCCCTATGATGCTTTGGTTATCGGCCTTGACGACGACATATTTTTCTCCACCGAGGTTGAATCCTCCTGCCCAAAGGCCGTCTGGATTCTCCAATCCCGCGACAATTGCTTTGACCTCCTCTGGTTTGACCTATATAGTTGTATATGAAAAATTCGCTATTAGAAACTGGAACAGAGGAACGTGTTTAGACACGATGAATGATTCAAAGTACATTAAACTCCGGAGAGACAGCCCACACAGAGTTACCGGCGATGCTGAAGATAGCTGCCTTGTCGACGTACCCTGTTCCTACCAAGCTGGAGGTCCGTTCAAGTTAGTTATTTGCTAAGCAGGAAGGATAGGCTATATGAATATGTAAAAAAGTGCCAGGTCTTCGGATATCACCTGAGACCGCTTCTGATAATTCTAACCCCAGGAGTAAAGCAGCCAGAAGTTGACGTCGATGGGACTCTTCAGAGGAGCGAAGGTCGAAGGTACCTAGGTAGACAGGTGATGAGAAGGGAAGCAGTAATTACCTGTTATCAACATAAGCTATGGAACAGAAGAATTCAGTTGGTCAGCTCGACCTGAGTTTACTATTTCTCGCATTCTTGAGATACGTCACTCACATTGCCACGACATTTTGGGAGTTTTGAATGTACCGGGACGCTTGAGGTAAGGACGATTGATATTTGGTATATATTGATACGTTCTGTAAGGTCGAGAGGTCGAAACAGAAGGAAGGTTGGAGGTTGTGGAAGGATGAAAGAAGGAGGGGTTTGTAGGGTGCTTCAAAGCTGATTGTAATGCTGGCCAGGTGGGGTTTGCGTTTGGCGGGGCATACTGCGGCAACACATGTTGTTGTCGTTGTCTGTAAAGGACATCCGACCCGACCGCCACCGCAAACCCGACCTGGCGACTGTTCGGATGGACCTCCTCGGATTCAGGTTCGGATTCGGCCTTTCCGTCTCTCTCTTCGGTAATACGGGTTGTAGCCCTTTAATCACAAACAGTCGAGACTCGCTCGCCTTCCTCTCAATCGAAATTGTGGTTAATAATCCGTTTCAGTCTGGGCAGTCGATGCTGGCCAACCATTCGAATTCATCAAGCTCAGATCATGCGCTGACAGGGCTGAATTGCGCAAGACCGTTCTGCCATCCAATCAAGTGCCCTTCCTCGCCGTCCCCTCAGCTTTCTTCATCGACCCGTTAATTGCACTGCAACAATCTACATCATGTCGTTTCGAAAACGACATGATGACGTCCAAAGACGTTTCTTGCAGAAGTGTTGCCAACAGCCAACCGATAATTCGAAAATATTCGAAATTCGGACTTGGGTGTGTCCTGCCTTTCAACATTCGTGCCTTCCGCGCAAGAACCCAGGTCTCTATCTGAAACCCGAAGATTTAGATCCAGAACCAAAACCAGCTGCTCACAAGACACGAGCTGTTTCCACACGGGAATTGACCCCGGTACACACATGCGACACAAGGAATCTGCTCAACGGGCAAGTTCATACATTCGAATAAACGGTCCTGTGTCTCTCGAGCCCTCGAGTTCCTGAGTAACGTTCCATCCAAAAGACAAATGCTCTTCTGGCACAAAAACGCCAGAATAAGGCAAGGGCCGTTTGAATATTTATCTGTAGTCCAATTGGCGTGCCATTCTGGGCTTTGTAGGGCAGAATTTGTGAATGGGCAACAAACTCTCAAATTTCAGGCGAAGTCGCTGCTAGCCAATGAACTTGCGCAATCCCCAAGAGCCCCGAGTTCGTCTTGCACTGATATGGCGTAGAGACATCCACAGACAACCGAACCGATAATCTGACAAGGACAACGTCGATAGGATGGGAAACCTGGTCGCGTCCTTCATTAGATCGACAATTCATTATCCTAGGCGCTCTATGTAGCATCTGTTTCGTCGGTCGATTTTAATTTACTGGCGAGCAGCACTACAGGCCCTTGCGACAGGGCCTGACAAACCAGCCCGGGCCGAACTTACCTCAGAGCAAAAAATGGGCGAACGGCCTTCGATCTCAGACGCTGATGGTTGCCAAAGTTCAAGTTGATAAATGGAATTCGATGCCCCGCCCCCAAAAGGGTCCCTTTTTTGTTCCGATCTGGTTCCTGAATTCAACCTTTTCCAGCACAGTTTCAAAGTATTCCCTTTCGCAAGCTAGTGCGGCCGCTCTTTCTTGAATAGATTGCATTTCTTTTAAAGTTAGTATCACAATTCCCCGTTTCTCAAGGCAGATCACCCGTGGTTTTGTCTTTCATTCTTATTGATGTCTTTGCTAAACCTGCCTCTTTAGTTCTGCCCCTCTCTCGCTCTCTCCTACCTCACACGGACCGTCAACAGGACGAAGCATCCGCTCGTTTAGCTTTTTTTTATTCTCACCTCAACCTTCATTCTCACCCAACTTTTATCGTTCTTTTCTCTATTCTCCACGATCGCTTGCGAAACGTCGCTTCCAGGAGAAGTCAGATCCTTATTTTCATTTTCATTCATCCGTTCATTCAATTTTAATTTATACGACAGTTCCTTGCATTTATTTAAACTGACGGTTGGATTGATTCCGACTTAACAAATCTTGTGTGACCTGGAAGAAGTGACGCTTAAGAAATTCCAACACCAACACCAACGCTTCTCGAATTTGACGTTCGACATTCAACCCCATCAGCTATATTTTCTGCAGATATTTACCAGCCTTTGATCAACCGAAACGAGACTGTCTCCGAAGTAGATCTGGAGCCATGGCAAAGTTGCTACTTTCAAGATCGAGATCGAGGTCCGAAACTAAACTGGATGGGAAGAAGTTAACAAAGGAAGGCTTGAAGTCGAGCGAGTCGCTTGGTGGCGTCGCCGCTCGATCCCGTAAATTCGAAGATGAACCGCTACCCTCTCCGCAGCACATCCCTCGACACGTGGAAAATCTCACCGTGGAGTCATATGCACAACAACATTCTTTCGAAGTTTCCCGGCCCAAGACGTCAGGCGGCTTAAGCGTTACGCCGAAGTCAGAGGAGCGTCCAAAGACGTCCTATGGTCCCAAGAAGGACTCTGTTTTAGAGGAACCAAATTTCTCGGTTCTAAATAGATCGTATACATGGACTCGTGACCAACCGGTGCTCAACTGTCAAAAAAGTAGCCCCCCAGTGCTGCACGCCTTCCCACCAAGGTCATCGTCTCGTCAGCTAGAGCGCGCCCCTAGTTGTGAGATTGGGGTGGCCCTCGGAAGCCCTACTTTCCAACCGAAGACTTTGTCTGATTTGAGGAGTAGCCAAATGTATGGTTTGAATGATATCTGCTCGGAAAGTCTTCCACAGCATTATATGTCTTTGGACACCAGAATGAATGCTTCTTCTGCCGACTATAGCGCTGATCTTATGGCAACTTCGGAGAACAAAGAATCACCGGCTAAGGGTAGCTGGAAAAGATTCTTTGGTAAAAATCTCTTCCAGAAGAAACAAGCCCAAAAGTCCTCGCATTCCCAGACTTTGACATCACAGTCTTCCATCACTTCTGTTAGCTCTGCAACAGATACGAAAGAATCGATGGACTCCTTTAGAGATGATTCCGAAGTTGACACTACCAAAGAAGCAGACCCAGAAAATACGTCAAAATGTGAACCAACGCTTCTGCTTGATGTCGATATACCAAAGGTTGAGATGGAACGCTATAGCGTCATGTTTGATTCCTTGTTGAGCCAACAGAATGGAAAGCTTTCGATATACGCAAGGAGAAAATCGGGTCTAAACGCTGCCACTACTACGGCACAAAAGACTGTAGGTTACTTTTCGAAAACCTCAGCTGTTCCCAATATTCTAGCTAACACCAATCGCACAGACGGAAAATGTTGAACCCACTCCATCGCTCAATCTGCCGAAGAAGAAAGATTCTATCTCTGTAGGCCAGCTTGGTCTCGTCCATAAATCACCATTATGGCTCTTTCCTGCAACTCCACGTACACCAAAGAGTCCTGGCCGACCTCGTGCGATGACCACACCAATCGAAATGATAAGTGGGAGTACAACAGCAACTCCAGAAACTGCCACATTCAGAAAATCGCGCCCAGAAAGCGACATCGCTCCATCGCTCCTTATGATACTAGAAGATCGTAATGAACGACATGCCTTGAGACACGAGAAGGATCCCCAAACCCCATTCTCCATCATTTCTGAGTGCTCAGAGCTTGATAGCCCCTACTCACCATATCCCGACTACGAAGGTGTCCCCAACAGCAAGGCACCATGGGTTCGAAAATTCAGCATGTACGAACCCGAGTGGGAAATGGTCACAACAACGCCTTTGAGACCTCGAACACCCTCGCCGACTGAAATGGACCAATCTGCCAACGACGGCGAGGAATTCGTTGCCAAGGCGGCCAAAATCTCGATAGCCCGCCAGATTTCAATATCTCAACGACAGCTGCTTCTCCCTGTCATTTCTAACCCGGAGAGATTCGTACGATCAAAGAGCGGCAGATCACAAACCCCTAGAAACGAAGTTCCTCTTACGATCACCCCCGTTAAAGTGGAGGGTCCGAACCCCGCCCCAACATCCGCAGTGTCGTCCGAACACATCGCGCTGGCTTTATGAGTGCCATTTTTTCGATGGACTCATGATGAGACGTTATTCCGGCCTCAATTTTCACGCAGAGCGTATATGTGATTGATATCTATTTGAGTATGCATATATTGCGTTACGGCTAGATGTCCCATCGCATTTACATCAATACTGTTTCTCTTTGTTCAAATTTGATTTTTTAAATTTAATCTTCTAGTGGTTCTCCTCAGCCGACCTGGAAGATGCGCATTCAGCTGGCTATCTTTTATGGATCTGACTCTGAACCCCCCCGGCCTTTGCTGGGTATGTTTTAAGATCACTTCCCGCGATTTCTCTCCTTTGTAGCTTCGATTCTCTTTCCCTTGTTCTTTGATCCTGTTGAAATTTCAAGTCTATAAAATTATACCCTTTGCCTTGCTATTATTTCGTCTCAGGTTTCGAATATTATGTATATATTGCTTTATAGAGCAGACTGGCTGGCTGCTAAACTTTAATTGCAGCACGCCAACATGCAATGCAACTTTATAAATTTATGGATTAAATTTTCGCATTTTATCGTCATATCTACGAGACAAAAAATTCCCCTGTGCGAGCTTAAAGGCTATTATAGAACCATCCTCAAGGTGTGCAGATGTATGCCCAAGCGGAGGACTGATGCTTAGATTACAGGGAGAAATGTAAGTAAGATTGCCTAAACCCGGACATATATCTAAGTTATAAACTCTTCTTCCACCTCATCCCTAAATACCCGTCACTCACAACCCAAAGCACCATCTTGCCCGCGCCACCCCCACTCTCGTAATCGTCCGTCCTAACTTCCCTGGGGACATCAAGCGTAAACGTGACAGATAATCTTGTATTCTTTCCTTTTCCGTTTCCTTTACCCTTATTGTTGTAGGACGGCCAATTGACCCTCTTTAATGCCCACACCACATCAGTATCTTCACTACCAAATAGTAAGAAGTACCCCTCATTTTGAGATTTAGGGAATTTGGGTGCGTGGATACGATGCTGTGCGTCTAATGGGCCGTTTTTGCGGGTTATTTGCACGGTTATGGTTGAACCTGTTAGTTCGGAATGGACGGAGATGTCGAGATTGGGGAGGGATTGGGCTACCCTCGTGAACTACACAGAAAAACGTTAGTGTGTGATATGGTATGGTATTGTATGGTATACAGTGGTGAGGCATGGCATGATTTGTGAATCGATTGAGCCACTTCGGTGCCTGGTCTGTGCATTAAGGAGGTAGTGAGGTAAACCCGTGAGCAAACCCCGGATTCTGCAGCGTTGATAAGGCAGTTGCGGGTAAAACGTTCGCAGCAGGTCCCTGCATCCCATCCCGTCTAATCTCGCTTCGTAGTTCAAACGGGCGTACGAAATAATTCTTTTCGCACAACTCAATCGCTTCGCAAGATTTCTGCAAACAAAATGTTTCTGTAGATGTTTTACTGCCGAAGGAGCGGAGGAGAAATAGGAACGGACAAGGGATAGAAGTTTCCCGGATAATGCTTACCTGTTGTTCGTACTTCGATGGCACCACCAACGCTTTTACCAATTCCGCTAATTTCTGTTGCGGGAAACCCCCAAAGTTCTCAAAGCTGGTCACGCCCGATCCATTTGTTTCCAAACGGTGCTGCTCGTTTTCGAGAGTTACTCCAGGTAATATGGATAAAGGGCCGTCGTCGGGCCATCTCGCTTGTTTGACACATTGCATCAGGTTCATCATCGTGAGACAGGTGGACATTACGCCAAGTTCTGCCATTACATCTATAGACGCCTGGTCATTCTCAATATTAGCAACGGGTATTCTCCAAGAAGTTTTAGTAGAAGGCGAGGGATTCATACCTGGAGAATACGAATGCTTTGGTCAAGGACCTATAGCATGTTGAGAATTATCATTAACTTAATGAAGGAGCTAAATGGTGCGCTTTTAACACGGGCTTGAACTTACGGTTATTTGATCCTGATTATAATCCGATATTGGGAGCTCTGCCCTGGTCATATGGGCTTGTAACAGCAGATAAGCTTTTACGTGAGGATCCCACATCGGTAGACCCATCTGACCGGCTTCGTATGGTAATAAATTTGATAACTCGGCATTTACAAGATCCTAGGATCTGGTTAGTCAAAATACTCCTTGTAGAAGAATATTGGAATATACATACCTCATTATGCCGGACCGGTAGTTCTGACATCAAAATTAGCCAGACGCTTTAACAATAATTAAGGGGAGTGTATTCACCATCATATTCTGCTGCTCTCGACATCCATCGAAGACATTCATCGAATGTGGCCTTCCTTTTCGCCTTCTTTAGGAGATGTCGTATTGTTTTGTGAGACTACGACAAATTAGGACTTACAGGTTCGGAATGCTGTAGACGCCAAGAAAGAACATACCAAATAATAGTAACTGGCAATTTTACCCAATGCTGTGGGCTGTAGCTCGCCGTTGGGATTGGATACAAGACATCCCGACTTCTGCAGTTCATTTACCGAAACATCTACGAGGTCAACCAAAAAGGTGTTGGCTTCCTCCTGGGCGGATATAGATTGCTGATCTTCCACTGAGATTTCCAAACCGTAGTAATTCGGATTTTTATGTAACCTTCTAAAGAAGAAGGTCCAGGTCAGGTAATCCAGCGAGTCTTGCTTCGTCTTAATCGTCCCGGCCGAAACCTCGGCACCCAGATGGTCATCTAAGACTTTATGCAGCGAAGACTCGACAGGGAACCCAGTATGAAGGAAATATTTGTAGAACGACTTCTTGGCTTCCTGTGTAAATATGCGAGCGATCCCACTGGTATCGAATTGTGGACGACCGGCGCGACCCAGCATTTGAAGCACATCGGTCAAGTCCATGTCTTTATACGCTTCCGTTTTGGCATCGAAGAACTGGGTGCCTTTGACTATGACCAAGTGAGCGGGTAGATTGACTCCCCAAGCGAGAGTGCTGGTAGCAACCAATATCTGTATCTTGTTTTCTAAAAATAGTTCCTCAACGAGAAGTCGATCCGCTTCGACAAGACCGGCATGATGAAGACCAATTCCGAACGCTAGTGCTTCTTTCAAAGGCGTATCTCGTACCCTATTCAAAATACTTATCAAACCTTCTTCGGATACGTTAAGGAAACGGCGCGGGTTATCCTCGAGACCGCAGAAGGCAATGAGGTCTTTCGCTGTCAATCTTGTCTGTCGTCTTGACGCCACGAAGATAATGACAGGTTTGGTCGGAGAGTGACTCTTGATCGCCAAGAATGCAGGACGATTCATTGATGCCATCAATGGACAAAATCCTTGTTTTTCAGGGAAACCGTCGATATAAACTTCCAAAGGAACCGGACGAACAGAATGTCTGAAATTAAACAATCCCTCTTCTTTCACTCCGAGCCAATTGCCAACATCCGCTGCATTAGCACACGCTGTAGACATACCCATCAACCGAACCGGGTTCGCGGTCTGAGACGCAATGTAATTCATACGGGAGACAATGATCTCTAAGATGGGACCTCGATCGCTACCCAGCAGATGGATTTCGTCGATAATAACAAGCGATACCTTGCGAACGTAGTCTCTCGTCTGCCAGCTACGGCTGATTCCATCCCACTTCTCAGGCGTCGTGATGATTATATCCGCATTCCTGATCGATCTAGTATCGGGTGTATTGTCACCCGTCAACTCGACAAGGTTGAGTCCCATCGGTCCGACTATTCGGGCACCCCAATCCTTTACTCGCTCCTTTACTAGAGCTTTCATCGGGGCGATATAAACAATCTTTGATCCGGGCTTATCCCTAAATGCCGCCCACAAGGCAAGTTCGCAGGCCACCGTCTTGCCACTACCGGTTGGTGACCCTAATAAGATGTTGGATGTTGAGTGGTAAAGAGTGTGGAATATTTGCGTTTGCATGGGATTGAAATATTGAAACTTCGAGCCGTATATTCCCTCTACTTTCGAGTTTTCGAGCGCAGTTATAGGGAGTGGCTGGAGGTTAAGGAGATCGGTATAGAAGGACTCAGTATCTGGTCTGATAAGATGCTGGAAAGATGCTGCGGTAACCGTCTCAGCCCCGAGCCATCTATCTGATATACTTCGGATATAGAGCTGGGTAGGAAGCGGATCCGTTAGTGGAATCATAAAGTTTATTTCATGGTCGTCTCTAAACTTCTTTCGAGTGAGGATAAAGTATTCGTGATGTAGAATTTCGGCGGTTTCAGAGTTTTCCACCCAGATCCAATAGCTCTCAGAGTTACCATGTAGTCTATCATTCCATTCGAATTCAGGGGAGATGAGAAGTCGTACTTTGAGCACGTCTCGGTTCAGAGGAGCTGTTTCCACGTCGACTGAGATTATAGGAAAGTTGTTTACAATTCTCTTGATGTCATATCCGACCTTCTTGTTGTGAACGAGTTCACCAATCTCCAACGGGTCCATATCTTGTAGCATTTGGATTGAAGATGCAGATTCTTTGTCAGTCAAATGCTTCAAGATGTGAGGAGGAAGGTCGAACTGCGATAAAGGATGTTCATAAGACCATCTTCGCTTTTCGATCGATTTACAGATGGATAGCAAGACCTGACACAGATATCCCCACTTTCGTTCCAGTGCCATCAAGAACAAGGCGCGGGCAATACGGGCTGCGTTTTGTGCGACATAGGCGGAATCAGAGAAAAGCGCAAAATCCTCAATGTTAGATCTTGAGATGAATGATTGAAGTAGGACATTCGTCTTTCCGTGCGGCGTGTCAAGGGTCCCTTCGATATCGCATGGACACTCGTCATTTTGTAGTCGAGTCAACTCTTTGGCCTCGTTGTCCCTAGATTTCATTTGATCAAATTCGCCGCTCATGCTCAACATCTTGAAGACATCGGCCTCTGTTCCTAGAGGAGACATCATTGTATTGAATATTTCTATGCTGGTACTGAGGATGTAGTAATTTGAGGCTATTCGGCCCACGTTCTTCGAACTGAGGGACTCGGTTCTGTCATCATAGGTGAGCATCTGCGTCTTTTGAAGCGAACGAGCGGCCTTGATGATGAGATCTCGGCGCCTCTTTCCAAGATTTGGATCGTGCTGGAGCTCGCTCCAGTCAATACCGTAAGCCATAGGGTTTTTCTTCATACGGACAAAGAGGTATGTATATCCTAGCCACTGGACACCTTCGTCAACCGAAGTAACTGTGCCCAAAGACACTTCCGCGTTCAGATTGTCTACTAGCTTCTCTGTAAACCTTGACTCGATTGGGTGCTGCTGGGTTATAGCAGAGAGATAGTGTGCCATCTTGTCATGGGTTGTGCAGATTATACCAATCCCATATTCTATTAGGATTACAGTTAGGGTCGCTTTATATTGAATACTGTTGGAGACTAACTTACTTTCAAACTGCGGTCTTCCTGCACGACCAAAGATCTGTAACACATCAAGGATACCCAAGTCAACGTGACCACCCCTTTGAGGATTGTAAACCTGAGTTCCCTTGATGACAACGGCAGCAGCTGGCAAGTTAACACCCCATGCGAGAGTGGCAGTGCAGCAAAGCACCTTGGTCACACCCTCTGAGAATAGTTTCTCCATAAGATTTCGGTCCGACCTTAGCATTCCAGCGTGATGCACGCCAAGGCCTTTCCTGAACAACTCTTTCAATTCTTTCCCTTTGGCCCTGTCTACGTCTTTCTTGAGGGTTTCGTATCTAGGGTGTTCTGTATTATCGAATAATTCGGAACGGCCTTCTTCTGTAGCCATCTCGTATAGGAGTCTTGCCGTTTTAATGGTGTCCTTTCGAGAATGCACAAAGACCATAACTTGGTGCCCTTGCTCAAGCATTTCTTTGACCTTCTGGTAAGATATTTGGTCAAGATTTTCATTGGAGGTTTTGCTGCCGGCTTTCCCTTTAACTCCTATAAAGTGCTGCTCGAGAGGGACGGGGCGAAAAGATTGGTCAAAGTAAAATAACCCTTGCATGAGATTAACTTTGAGGAAACTGGCGACATCGATATAATTTGGTAGTGTGGCTGATAGCCCAACGATCCTGATCATCGACTGTGTCGCTTCAACTTGTCTCTGCGTCCGAGCTACAAGCGTTTCGATCACGGGACCACGTTCGTCGTGGAGCATGTGGACTTCATCGATGATCAAGAGCCGGACTTTCTGGACGAGTTCGTTATCACCAGTATTTTTCCTTGTAACCACGTCCCATTTCTCGGGTGTAGTCACAATAATTTGGGTTCGCAAGATTTCAGCTTTGGTCAGATGCATATCACCTGTCAAATAAGGAATTAGCAATTTAGGATTTGTTCCCTGCTTTTGAATCGTTTATTGAATGAATACCTGTGAGCTCTCGAACCTCGATGCCCAACCAAGAGAGGCGCTTTGCGAATTTGACGACAATCTCTGCGGCCAGGGCTTTCATAGGGGCGACATAAACCTTTGAGGTGGTTAAAAACGCCCTTTGAGAATCTAGCGGAGGGAATATTTACAATTTTGAAATCTGAGTATTTAACTTGGTACTCATCGCCTGCGTTCATTGAAGGCGGCGGGTTACAATTCTTTCCAATAGTATTAAGGACTGTTAACATGGCAGCGTCCGTTTTACCCTGTGACCGAGATATCAGATTTGCTTCGTCTAGAGTATGGAATGATTGCTTGAGATTTGTCTTACTGCACCAGTGGGGGCGCAGACCAGCATATTTTCGTTGGTTTGATAGGCCAGAGGATATACGAGCGACTGCATTCTGTTGAGGCTCTGGTAGCCGGCGAAAGTTTTGCGGCAGAGACTGTCTAGGGCTTTGATCTCTACCCGTTCCGCATTGGATCTTATTGCCCCAACTCTATTGGGTGGTATTCTAACTTCTTGATGTTTCTATTCTCAAATTTTAGCACGATAATATGGTTTCCAAGTTGAGTGTAAGAAGCTACCTCGCAATCCTGGCTCACGCTCCCATAGGGTAAGGCGTATTTCTTCCCGGTAAAGCTCAAGGTATTGCCCGCATCATGACTTTTATAAACGTGCGGATACCGTGTCTCCGGTTGTATTAACTTGGGCCCCAAAAGCTGTGTCTTGTGCGAAAAGTCAGCTTGTTTAAGCCTTTCTCTTTGTTGGCTCGTAGTTAGAAGATTGAACCCGTTAACGCCGGCGTTGCTAGAGACAGATGAAAACGAGGTAGCAGGAGGTTGGATGATCTGTTTTCGATTTTCTATCAACTCTCCGATAAGGTCAAGTTCTTCGAAGCCCAAAATATCCGGTAAGGAGGATTGTAATTCCATATCTGAAATTATATCGAATATAAGCTTCATAACATCGAGGGTGGCCACGCCGGACAAGTCGCAATCGAACCTGATATTCTCGACTGCAACATCTGCAATACATTGGAGTACAAGTCCGAAGATTCCATGGCGGAACCCGTCCTTTGGACCACAGCATCTATCTGCGTGGACAGCCAATGTTGATCATATAGAGAGGACCTTAGTTTTCGTCTAGCCGCCGGCTCATTATAGTCGCTCAGCGATTCATCGGAATCGTAGATGTCAAACAAGCTGTCGTCTTCATCTTCGTCGAACGACAGGCTTTCCGAATCGGAGAGTTCCAACTGATCGAGCGGAAGTTGGGGGCTATTTTGAGCTTTGCGGAACTGCTTCAAGAAACGCTCCATTTCCTCAATCTCTTTGAGAAAGATATCAACTTCAAACAGCTCTGCCGCCTCCATTTTGAGCGATTTGGCAAGGTAGCCGTTGGTAGAACTAGTGTATGAGAAGAGAAAGCACTTTGAGGATATTCAGCCGGAAACTGGAAATTTAAAAAGAAACGTGAAAAGATATCGATAGAGTTGTCACTTGTTAACTTCAGGTACGGGTCCGGTTGTGGTCATAGCTAGCGCCAAGCATTCGTTAAGCTGAGACCTGCATTTGATGGCGCTCACAGCAGCATCACTTCTTCTTCTTCTGCTCTTTCCTCTCTCGACTTATCCATTCTCACCACCGCTCTGAGATATCTCCAAAGCCACAGAGCTTCAGCATACGGCTTTAAATAGCATCGCCGGGAACATATCTTATCGCCAAAAAGCCAGGTTTCCAACCACCTCCCCTCAAACCTCACAACCCAGCCTGCGCTATCTGCGCCCCTCCTCGATACCTGCCCACAGCGCATCCATCTCCAACCGCGGAATGGATCGTGATCCTCCCATTGCTGCAACCCACCTAGATATTCTCAACTATTCGAACGATTGACGGCATTTCACCTTCCTGTTCTGCCTAATCTCAAAAACGAAACTGACACGATACATTGACGATGGACAATAGAGCCGTGCCTGTGCTGCACGGAGCGGGCGATATTGGAAGGCACCCCAACCCTCTCGGCCCAGCTCCAATGGATCAAGATACGAGAGCGCAACTGCCACAGGGTCCTAGAACCTTGGGCCCTGCCACCAGTCAAAACCTAGAATCAAAACTGAGGGGCATGCTACTGCATCAGAACAGCCCTGTTTCAGATCCTCTTACGCACCTACCACCACCACCACAATCTCATGCTCGTCAGCCATCACAAATACCACCACTTAATGGCGCCCACCCAGGTCACTTCCATCCAGCTCCAGCATCACATACACACCCAAGATTACTTCCCAGTCCCAGCATTCACCATCAGCCGCAGCAAGTACCGACACTTCAAAGAAGTAGTACACTTCCAAATACCAGCTATCCCCCTTGGCCTAGGCATCCTCCTGGTTTAGACAGAGCAGGGTTGTTCGCAGAAGGGATGTCCACTTCTCCTCAATATCATTCTCATGGCCCATACCAGCCTACTCGTTCGCAGAGAGGTCGATACGATAATCGACAACCCCGTTATCAGCAAGTTCCTGTACCGCAGATGAACAATGCGCTGCACTTCCCTCCACTGGGGACTGTGCCTTCCCAACAGCCGCCACCACAACCACAACCACAACCACCGCTTTCAGAACGCCAGGTACCAACGAATATGAGCAACAACCGCCGTCATTCCGGTATGAAATTCTTTCAGGTGTCATAGGGCTTCCAATTTTTAACTTCGTATATAGGACCGGGACAGTACCAGCATGATAAAAACCACAGTCCTGTGCAAAACCGAAACGAACAGTTCCACGGACACCACGGGCAACACCTGGGGTATAGCCCTCCCCAGACCCGTCGCGGTCGAGGAAATCATCAATACAGAGGTGCACATGGTGGCAGGGGACCTCGTAATTGTGAGGGTTTCATATGTTTCTGTTTTAATACAAAATTGAAAGGCTAACTAGGAATGTAGTCGTACCTCCCGACTACACGGTCGTTACCAAATATGCTAAAGCGGTCGTAGAGGGCGTTAGTCCCACGTTAGAAGAAATCATCATGAAAGACACAATGCTTCGACGAATCTCTAATATCTGCAATACACTCGTCCCGGGCTCACGAATCATACCCTTTGGGTCGCTTGTTTCCGGCTTTGCTACCAAAGGTGCCGATATGGATTTGATATTTGCGCATGACACCCTCAACCCTCAGCCATCGAGCATGGAATCCAACATACCTGTACGGCTGGCGAACGAGTTTCTGAGAAGAGGGTTCGAGGTTGATCTGCTCATAAGGACGAGAGTTCCCATACTCAAAATCAAAACACCGACAAATGAAGTTGGATCTCGGCCGGAATCTCCTTCAGCAGAGCAACTCCTCAAAGAGGACTTGCAAGAAGATCCTTGGCCGGAAAATATCTCTTGTGACATTGGGTTCAAAAACCATTTGGGGATAACCAACTCTCATTTTTTCCGAACTTATAGCCTGTGCGATCCCAGATTTAGCGAGATGGTTTTGTTTGTAAAGGTACGGTTGTGCTCCAATTAAAGATGCTCGGTAATAGCTGCTAACAAACGATAGCAATGGTCGAAAAACCGTGATTTGAACTCACCGTACTTTGGAACACTATCATCATACGGCTATGTCATTATGGTTGCGCACTTTCTCATCAACGTGGTACAACCACCAATTCTTCCAAATCTACAATTGATCCCTCCGGACCCGGATACTCCGGAATCCGAATTAACCCAAGAAGGGTTCAACATTTGGTATTTCAAGGACATTGCAAAGATCACCTCCGGGGAGCTGCTACCCGCTGGGAGGAATGAAATGAGCCTCGGGCAGCTATTACACGAGTTTTTCCAGCACTACATTACGAATTTCAACTTTGTGTCCGAAGTGGTGACTATTCGCACACCCGGCGGGGTGATGTGGAAACAAGAAAAAGGGTGGACGAGTGCCCGCGAGCGAGTTGGCGAGATGACGACATACCAAGATCGGTATTTACTAGCATTGGAAGATCCGTTTGAGATCACACACAACGTCGGACGAACCTGTGGCGGTCCAGGTGTGCGAAGGATTCGTGGTGAAATGCAACGCGCAGCGCAGATAATTAGAAAGATATCTACTCCGTTGTCGCCCGAAGCTGCGGCCAGGAATACAGCATGGGACGTCCCGTTCAAAATCGATGAGTTGATGGTGACCGCCAGACAAAATAATCGAGGGTTCAGAAATCGGAAGAATAATCAGAAGCATTTGGTAGAATGGATTAAGCATAACTGGACTGTAGGACAGTGTCTGGCGCAGATAGAAACTGCAGCTGAGGAGTTACGGAGGAAGCGGGAGTTGGGGCTACCGGACGATGCGGAGTTGCCACCAGAGAGCGAAGAAGGTAGTGAGGAAACGGATGAGGATGAAGACAGTACTTCGTCTTCGGACAATAGTGTTATTGGGCTGGTTGAGTCCAGTCCTGGCACCGACAAGGTTATTGAGGGGTTGGTGGACTTGCATATTCATCGCTGATAAGACCTAACATCGGGTCATTATGATAGATCTATTAATTATAATATGAACTAGCTGGGCGATGCCCCCGGTTAAATTTATCCCATCGTTTATATCATCGAGTAAAAAACGCGAGACACCTTCAAAACCATAAATTCAAATTGATATGCTGTAGTATGACACCGCCAAACCCAATAACGCCAAATAATGCTCTCGAAAAGGACAAAAAGAGATGAATTACACATCCATCTCCCAAGCATACTCCTGTTCGACTCGATTCTTCCGCTCATTATTCTTTCGAAAGAACAACGCCTCGGTCCCATTACCCCGATCCACGCCGTCCCACCGATGTCCCGGCCGGATCCCATACCTATTCGGTGCAAAGGCACCTTTATATACCGGAAACCCAGCCTTGGATACTTTATCGGCCTTTCGCGTCATAAAGTTCGCAGCAGGATCATTCCACATTTGTTTCTCTTTAAGTTCGCGGTTCATTTCCTCGTCGTCAGCTTTCCTTGATAATTTCATAAATTTGGCGTCTTGGAGCAGTTGTTTGCGTTCTTCGAGTTCGGCAAGTTGAACGACGCCTTTATTCATTCTCTTTTGTTCCTGTTTCTTCGCTTCCTCTTCTTCGAGCCTTTTGCGGGCTTCGGCACGTTGCATCGCGATGTTTATTATTCGGCCGGAGGCATCACGGTAGATTGTTTCCTTGCCCTTGCCGCTTTCCTCTGCATTTGACTTCTTGAAGTCAGCGAATTCTTTGGCGCGTTTGGACGCCATCGCGGCGGAGACCTGGGCGGCTGATTGGAGGCCCGCGCGGGCACCGGATTCCATTAGGAGTTCTTCATCGCCTCCTACGACGACGGGGGCTTCCGATTCGAGGAGAGCGGCTTCGGTGGCGGCGATTTCTGCGGCAGCGGACGCGATGATGGCATCTGCTGCGTCTTTGTCGGTGTCTTTATCTGCGGACCCGATGGTGTTCCATCCGGACTTTTTGGCTTTACGGAATTCTGCGGTGGAGCGGTCGTTGACGGTTACGGGACCATCTTCGTCGTCGGAGTCGTCGCGAGCGGACTTCTCCCAGCCGGTGGCATCTTCGTCGACGAGGGTGACTTGTCCAGCCTTGGCCTTTTCTTCTTTCCGTTTCCGTTTCTTGGCCTTTTTGTCGAGGGAGGAGTCTTTGGTGAGGTATTTGGCGTTGAGGTAGTCCGCGAGGGAGGACGACATGGCGATGAACTGCCAGCTGGTAATCATATTGGAGTTTAGAAGTCGCGACTAATTGAAGTTGAGGGATGTGTTGTGCTGACTAATCTAGCATTCGCTCGACACTATCCTCGATTCTCACGACTGATATGTTCAAGCAGCATTGAATATACTTAAATTTATTTACTGAAAGACGAAAATGGCACGAAGCGACGAAGCTGAAGCGTTCTTGTACGTCCCTCAACCCGTCGAAGGAAAAAAAGGGCGAGTTTAAAAGCTAACTGAGGGCAGCGTGGCGGTCTACGAAGCGATCCAGGAGATTCCGTACGGCAAAGTGAGCAGCTACGGGCACATCGCGCGCCTGGCCGGATATCCGTAAGCTCCCACCGTCTCACTTACTTACCTTCAGATATAGAGTGGTACTAAAAAGGAACAGAACACGCCCTCGACAAGTGGGAGTGGCACTTAAACACCTCTCAACGGATCCAGAAGCGGAATACAACAATTCCAACGTGCCCTGGCAGCGAGTGGTCAACTCTCAGGGCGTGATATCACAGCGAGAGGTCGCGTCGGGGATGGCCAGACAGGCTGAGAGGCTGAGAGGTGAAGGGGTGGTTGTGGGCACGGACAGACAGGGCCAGCTGTGGGTGGACTTTGACGAGTTTGGGTGGTTCCCGAAGGTTTTGCCGAGCCGAGAGGGCGAGAGCGATTACGATTCCTATGACGATGAATGATCAGATCTTGTCGAAGGGATACATATGAATGGGATATGAATAGGATATGACGGAATAACGTTTGTACCTGTCTATCAATGGAAGTCTAATTCGTTCGGGTAGTCACGGGCGAGCAGTGATGACGGGTGACGACACCGGGAAGCAGGCGAAGGATGAGGTCACAATGCAATCTCCAGTCAGGTGCCGGGGAAAGAGCAGGCGCAGGGCAGCCCGTCGACTTATTTGGCGCAGGAACCGAAGGGCGACCAATCAGAGGGTGGTATCGGGGCATCTCATCGCTATCTGTCGTCTGTAGAGCTGTATCGAAGGGCTGCTGCAACCGACGGGTTTGTTCGTTTCCGTGGGGGAATTATGCACTCAAATCTGCTATCTCCAAGCGTCTTATTCTCGTTTCCGGGGGGCTGGGCTGTTATTATCAAGATGTTAGTTTATATGAGTATAATCTGTCTGAGGAGCGAAGTGATACGGTGCGAGATGCAATGACTCCTTCGGCCTGACCCCCTTTCAAGCTTCGATAATAATATAAGTACTTATATATAAAGCGGCCCCCTCCGCCCGGCCTTCTCCTCCAACTGATTATTGTCAGCCAGCTCGCTCTTCCAGTACCTTCTTCGATCACGGGACTTCATATTACTTGCTTAAATAAATAAATAATAATACCTCCTTCGCCCTGCGCTGCTTGTACTTGTTCTCACCACCTTCGTTCGCAAGTAATATAACTGCTAGCTATAATCTCCTAAACACTCCAAATTTTGATTCCTAAAATTAAAACAAACCAACATGGCGACTCTCGGCGACTCTGTTAATACCATCGTTCCTGCTACCGCCGACCTCCGAAAGGCTTCCGTCGAGCAGCATCGTATCAAAAACGTAAGTCTTCTCTCTCGATCGGATTTCTCAAACCATCTCGACATACTGATTTGTGTTGCAGCGCAAGATGCGATACCGAAATGTCAACGTCGCCCTGCTCGGTCAGGCCATAAGCTTCGACTCCGCAAGCCCAAACTGCCCCCGTTGGAACGACCGCAACAAGTTCAAGATGCCAAACCCGAACACACTCGGCGGCGGCTCTTGCCAGTGTCCTTCCTGCCGTTCCTTCCGCTGGGAGTCGAACACTCGCAACAAGGCTCGTCTCCAGCGCGCCTGGGACAACGATTACTCCACCGCCAGCTATGGCATCGACGACTCCTTTGATCAGGATAATATCTATCGAGACGGCGTCGACGGAGTCCTGTACTCTTACGACCGTCCTTCCCCAAACCATGGGTCCCAGATCTTGAGTCAGGCTCTCAACGTCGCCATCGACAAGCTGGAGAAGAAGCAGTTTGACCAGCTCATCAAGAACGAGTATGACATTGTCGATTCGGAGGAATCCGCTTCCTCCGAAGATGATGAATACGAGTTTGTCTAAATTGGAATCACTTCTTGTCTTTGGCCTTTTTCTTTGTGGTCGTTTGGTTAGTTGGCTGCCGTTCATATTCTTGATACAACGCCTCTTTTAATCCTTTGTCTCCTTTCTTTCTTTCTTTCAATTCGCATTCGCAACATCCCCAGGACATACGCGACGGTCCTTGCGTTTTGGTCTCTTTTCTCCTTCAGTTCCGCGGGTGCAATTCCATTCTCTTTGCTTGGTATTTGGATGGTGCTTTTTTGTCTCCTTTCTTTTCCTTTAGTGCTCTTTCGCATACAAGTAATAGTGCTTTATTGGGCATCATACTCTTCTGGCGGCTCTTGGTATTTTCCTTCGTTTGGCTTCTTTTTAAATCATGGTGTTTGACGACGGGTCTTCTATTTTCTTATATACCATTTGGACGTTTTGTTGCAGGCGGAGTTTTCTCTTTTCACGATTTTGGGGTTTTGACGATGAAATGAAAGACTTGGAAGAATCATACACTATGCACTATACCCCTCCTTCTCATCCTCATTTTTGCTTTTCTTTTCAATATTTCCTGTTCTCCTCCTGAAGGCAGGAAGAGGGTTTTATTTTGTTGTCATCTCTAGGGGTTCTGCATGGTGTTTTACATTGGAGTTTCGGGAACCTTGAGGATGAGAGAGGCATGTTTTTAATTTTTCTAGTTTCGACTTTGAACCAGAATAGGCTTATCTCGCGATAAATCTTGCCGTTCTTGCACATCAATTGCAAGCTGGTTGCCTGGGTATGCATCTATACCTGGGCCTAACAATTCAATATACGTCCAACTTGTTCGTACAGCAACGCTTCGGTGTTACTGTGGACTTGTTGTATCACTTTGACCTTTTTCCATACATGGCCGTAACCGTGACATAACTCCCCCGTTTATTTATATCTTTTTATTCGTATTTTTCGAATCGGGTGCGATCAATATATACTGGGGCCGGCAAGATAAGTGTTGTATACACCACTTTCCAACAATTGCCTGAAGTTGAAGCAGGGATCCCGCCGCACCCTGCAGCCTCGCCATATATCCTCACGACTGCCCACATTTGATATCTCTATTCCATCGACTCCTCTTCCAAACCCCTCTATCACGGCTTCGTCTCTACCTCCCTCTTTCAGTCTGCTCTGTAGGATTTCGGCAAAATGTCGTCGAAACGCCGTCCGACACCACACATCAAAATGCCCCCGATAGTTGCCCGAGTCGTATCCGGCCAACACGGCACTCACAATCCCATTCGCGAACCGCTGTTGCGGATAGCGAAAGTACAGGGGATATCGATGACCGCGGGGCCGCGAGAGAATCCGGACGACGAGAATGAGCCCCGGGAAGGGGATACGCTTTTTGCGTACAGATTATTTCTTACGGATGATATTTTTATCGTTGGGGGTGCGTTTAACCAGATATATAGCAGCGACGATAAATGCGATAGCTAATAAGAATTGTGGTGAATAGCGATATTGGATCCGACGTTGCATCAGCTCGTTCATGATAAGATACTCACCGGGCCAGGAACGTATATCCGCTTGACGGATTACGATGTTAGAACCTCGGCCAAGAAGGCTAATGATAGGAAGTTTACACGGTCTGTTCTCCACATTCATAATATATCCCTTGTAAGAAAACCGCAATACTGATTTTGTGCGGTAGATTCCTCAAAGTACGAGGCTTGATAATCGAATACTCCCCCGGCGTGCACTTCCTTCCCGAGGGCACAGACCAAGAAGGCGATTCGGTCATGGGAGACACGCAAACCACTTCAGCAGGATCTCGCAGCGGATATGAAGAAGATGAGGTGATAGTGATCAAGCAAGAAGCCGCGTCGTCGCAACAACAAGCTGATACTGGACTAGACGGGACTCAAGATCGAGCCTATGACGAAGAATTCGGGTTAGACGATGCTGACGACGATGAATTGGAGGAGCTTTTCTTGCTTGAGAAATGCAGTCAGATATCGGCCGCTTCAAGGAATACCACACCGGACAGCTATACTACTGCTGACGAACGGCCGTCGTCGCCGGACTACGAGCTCGATGACTTGGATGATCTCACCGAGGAAGAAATCGTGCTGTGGTCGGAAGGGATATCCGAGCCGAAGACTGTTATTAATAGCAGCACTCCGGCTACTATATGGTCGGCGAATCAGAAGCAGAAACTGCCAGAGGAGAAGATGAGACTGGCACGTGGGATGAAGGATATCTTTACAGATCCGAGTAGTAGCGTATCACGGACGAAGAAGAGCGAGCCTCTCTTTCACCAAGCGGAGAATGGACAGCCGAGCAATAGTCGGCAACAACCCAACAGCACAGCAAGAAACGCACCAGATATATCGCCTTTACCACGGCAGGATCGGGGATTATCACCGGCCCAATCACAGAATTACAGAGCTTCACAGACACCGATTTCAGCGAGCAATCAGGCTCCTATGACGCCAAAGAAACAGATAAATCGCAGCGCACTCCCCAGTTCACCGTTACTCAAATCACCAACACCATCATCACCTTTCCAACCACGTCCCATCAAGCTTACCAAACTCTGCGATCTATCAAAGAAGCCACTAGGAAGTAAGGTCGACGTTTTGGCCGTGGTAGCCCGCTGTGGCGAACAAACTATCCGCCGCTCTATAGGCCTCAAAAGGGACGTGCACATGCTAGACCCCACGGTCGAACGAACGGTATGGTTGTCCGTCTGGGTGGACGCGGAGAATTTCAAACCGGCGGTGGGGACTTGTGTGTTATTTCGCGGATTGACGTTACACCGCTTCGACGGGAGGAGTTTGAACGCGTTTAAGGAGGTGGCATTATCCGGGGTGGAGTGGTGTGTGATTGAGCCGACGGAGGAGGTGGTCGAAGGTGTGAGCGAAGTGAAGGAGTGGTGGAGACAATGGACGGTGGAGGAGGCGCTGAGGAGTTTTGGGGACGATAATGATGGGGAGGACCTTTAAACTTCTTACGAGTCCGATGATGGATGCGTGACTGTTGTTAAATGCGTGACTGTTGTTAAATGCAGCGCGGCGAATTAGGCGTTATCCTTCTTTTTATATGTCGATATTTGAATCAAAATTATAAATTTATATATGTACGATCAGGCATAGTCAAATCCCGTCCACGGAGCGAGCGGATGGCATTCCGGCTTAATTGTGACCGTTGAGTCTATTCTGCACCTCATCGCGCTACCGAGTTTGTAAGGAAAGGAGAAGACCCAGTTACGCGGAATTCTGTTAAGTTTATTATCGAAAGGTCTGAAAGACGACTAGATGATGGATTTCGCGTGGATGAGGTGGTTGAATGGGAAGAAGGGAAATGCAGGCAGGAAATTTTTCACGTGTGGTTTTATGCAGACGCATGGGAGGGATGTGTTGTGTTATCGATAACACAGTCTGGACACTGCCCGTCGGCGGAGTGCCGGGACAGCTGTGGTCCTCGAGACGGGATCATCTGTGGTCGCGTCGCTTGGATTGACCCCGGATTCTTGTCGGCAACTGTCATTTCGCCTGCGGATTGATATCATAGCTTAGCTGCTCGCGCTAACTGATGATTTCATACGGGCTTCCCGAGTTATATATCTTCATTCGGCCCCGCCTTTATCTTTTTATACACTTTGTAAAATAAATTATCTAATTCAATTGACGCACACAAACTTTATACCAACATGTCAGACCCCAGAACCACCTACGCGGTCGGCGTGGATGTCGGCACCGGCAGCGCCCGCGCCTGCATCATCGATTTCACAGGCGAATTGCTCGCCGAAGTCTCGAGGGAGATTAAGACTTGGAATCCTCGAGCTGACTACTATGTACCCACACTCTCCTATATACCTACTTTACGGTGTAAACTAATGCGTTTTTGAAAATGCTACGATATACAATATGGTGTAGGAACAATCGACAACCAACATCTGGGAATCAATCTGCTACTGCGTCAAGACCTGTCTCGCAAAGGCCAATGTCGACCCGGCGGAAGTAAAGGGCATCGGGTTCGATGCTACGTGCTCTCTGGCCGTATTGAGCGAGACTACAGACGAACCGATATCCGTTGCCGGTCCGGAGTTTAATGAACCGGAGAGAAACGTTATTCGTACGTATTCACTCGGTGCCGTGTATAGATGTTACTAATGCTATCTATATAGTATGGATGGATCATGTACGCTCCCATACATGTACGCCGCTATAATATAATTGATCTCGAATTAATCGAAGGTAGCGCTGCCCCGCCGAAACCGCCTCCATAAACGCCACAAACCACAACCTTCTCAAATACGTCGGCGGCAAAATGTCCATCGAAATGGAGATCCCCAAGGTCCTCTGGCTGAAAAACCAAATGCCCGCAAACAAATTCCGCGATTGTAAATTCTACGATCTGGTGGACGCGTTAACCCACATCGCCAGCGGGAAGGAAACCCGCAGCTTTTGTTCCGCCGTGTGCAAACAGGGATACGTGCCCGTGGGTATAGACGGGAGTGTGAAAGGCTGGCAGGCCGATTTCTTAACGGCCATCGGGCTGCCGGAGCTTGTCGAGGATGGATTCAAAAAGATGGGTGGAGTTCACGGCGAGGTATGTCGCATCTATCTCTGTTATCCTGTTGAAGTAGCTTTGGTGGATATCATGCGGATCGATTATGATTTTTTTTTTTACGGCCTCAATATTAACAGTATGCCAAGACTGGAACGATATTATCTGCAGGTGAGCTTGTGGGGGGACTGTGTAAGGAGGCTGCTGAGCAGCTCGGTTTGGTGGAAGGAACCAAGATTGGCAGTGGGGTGATTGATGCTTACGCTGGGTGGGTTGGTATGTCATTCTAATACTACAGATGCAATTCACCGGATTTGCGATACTAAGAGACATGTAGGCACCGTCGGAGCAAAGATCGACCTCCAAGAACCCCTCCTGAACGAATCAATACCAAACAACAGCCTCGAACAGGCTTTCACCCGTCTCGCAGCCGTAGCGGGGACATCGACCTGCCATCTCGTCATGTCGAAGGATCCCGTGTTCGTACCTGGCGTCTGGGGACCGTACAGAGACGTCATCCTGCCGGACTTTTGGATGGCAGAGGGCGGACAGTCGAGCACCGGTAGTCTGCTACACCACGTTCTGACCACGCATCCCAGCTACGCAGCTGTGAAAGCACAGGCTGCAGAAAAGGGACAGACCGTCTATGAGTTTTTGAACGGGCGACTGGAAGAGTTGAGGGTCGAACATGGTGCTCCCAGTATAAGTTATATCGCACGACACATCTTCTTCTACGGCGACCATCACGGTAATCGAAGGTACATTCAAGCATCCCAATCTCACACAAATTCCCATCACGAAAACTAACACGTTCGGCTGTATAGTCCCATAGCGGACGCCACAATGCGCGGCTCAATCATCGGCCTGAGCATGGACATCTCAATCAACGACCTCGCCCTGAAATACTACTCCGCCATGGAATTCATAGCCCAACAGACCCGCCACATCATATCCGCGATGAACACCTCCGGTCACACGATAACCACAATCTTCATGTCGGGTGGTCAATGCCGTAATCCGATCCTCATGTCCCTTATCGCGAACGCTACTCGGCTGCCCGTAGCCATACCCGCATACATCGACGCAGCGGTGGTGCTCGGCTCAGCAATGTTGGGTGCCAAAGCTGCCAGCGCGGACGCCGAGGGTAAAACGGAATCGCTGTGGGGGATCATGGACCGTCTGTCGAAACGGGGCAGGATGGTGTATGTGACGAAGGATGGCTACGAGCTCGCGCTGCTGGATGCTAAGTATAAGGTTTTCCTGCAGATGAGCGAGGACCAGCAGAGGTTCAGGAGGAATATCGATGCGGAGATTCAAGGATGGAAATAATTGGAGTAGATCCTTTACGTTGCAACGTGTGAAAAATATAACGGAGTTCTAAGGTATTCGTGCTGGTGCCAGCCGTGTTGTCTTGTTGGGAGTTATTACCAACTTCGACGACTCATGGATGTCAAGACAAATATAAAATATATCTAATCGAGTCAGTACTCTATAGCCGACAAGTCCCCATTCTTCGTGCATATAGCCCGCTCTAAGTGAATCCAGCAACCGGTTCCTGGAGGATCCTAGGAATCACGAAAGAACAAAGAAAGAAAGGAAAACAACTCATATGCTCAATCTCGAGGTGTTATGCCCCTCCATTGCATATCGATAGCGCGCGTAGGTGGTGCCATTATCGGTATCGATAAAGTTGTCCTTTGGATTAACAAAAGAAAAACTACGTAATCAATCTACGCTATACTATCGATAATGCCGATTTTGTTAATTCCATGATATATAAGGCTAGCCCCGCTAGTTAAGCAACAATCGCAAAGGGCCGGCCATGTATAATTCACTTCGCTATAGTACTTAATCGATGCCCCACTCCAGCTAAGGTACACTGTATCACCTACTCAATGCCTACTATACGTTCATCCGGTTAGCGATGTTTCTAGAATCCGATATCTAGGTATCTTTCAGGAGGGACTCTCCCGATGACGGCATTTATACCCGGCCGTGCATGAAATGTCCGCATGGACCATCGGACCCTTTTTTGAACATAACCACAACAAAAGAGTTGCCTACTTACTAATGGTATCCGACTAGACCGTATTTGGTATTTCTCTCAAAACGATAACGGTAGTCTGGTGTTAACGGTCCCTTAACCTATCGGTGTAAAAAGAACAATAATCTATCAATCGATATTATCGCTTCCTGTCGGAATGTTGCACGTCGATGGAGCCCCGGCTCTAGTCTTTTTGTTAGTTTTTATGCCCTCTCTTTATTTTTTTATTTTATTTTTTCGTGCTCGTGTAGGAAGGGACATCATTTTCGCCCGCGTGGTGGAGGCTTGTTTTCTTCAGAAGAGGTTTTGTTATCGGTTTTGCTGGAGGATCGCCCATCGCCCGCAGTCGAAGTGGGGGTAGGAGGCTCGATCTCAATGTCTGGGGTGCGGGGTCTCTGTACTCCACTCGGACCTGCAAGAGAATCCACTACGGTTAGCCTGAGATTTCACATTGGCATATCTGGCATGAAAAAAAAAACTTGCCGGCGGTACTGCTACTGGCTCTCGGAGAGGTG
Organism: Orbilia quercus; assembly: GCA_036971405.1. Classification (NCBI taxonomy): domain Eukaryota; kingdom Fungi; phylum Ascomycota; class Orbiliomycetes; order Orbiliales; family Orbiliaceae; genus Orbilia; species Orbilia quercus. Next base: position 4,137,353 of record JAJTUE010000001.1, on the reverse strand, counting down.
TCTCTCTCCCGTGCCCGGCCCGGAACAGTGAGAGGACTGATGGGCTCGTCCTCTTGTTTGAAATGCTTCACGGCTTCAGGGAGAGGCAGTCCGGCGGGTCCTCTGGGGATTGAGATGCTCGGACGCAGAGTAGCTCTACGTGGTTTGGGCTGCTGTTCTTCGGTGCCGTAAACCAAATATGGTAAATTCGAACTTCTGCCAATCATTCGCAAATCTCTATCGTACTGGTCCCACGGGTGCAGTTCGCCAATATCAGATCTGATGTAGAAATGGCTGGTCTCGTAGCCCCAATTCATCGGACGGAACTAGTACGTCGGTCAGTATATATATATAAATGCATATATACAAGATGAACAGAAATAGGGAGCATACGGGTACCCTGATAGGCTGCGAACGATGAGGGGTGGTGACGATAGCGACATCTCTGCCTTCGTTCATCGAACGTCGAATCTGATATCGCCGGGTCAATATGTCAATCGCCGTTTCCGAGTCCTCTTCTCCCGATGCGACGAAAAATTCCTCGGGAACTTCCTTAAGATTATCGATGTGCTCTATTGGAAGGTGGATATTCCACCCACGCTTGATAGTTTCGTGCTGTCTCAGCGAGGGTTTTCTCGCGAACGACGAGATGGTGGCACGGCGTGCTTCAGTCAACGAATTGAGGGTATTCAGCTCTTCATTCTCGTTTCCCAAACCCTCGGCAGGGACGTCGTAGTTATCCCACGGGATAGGCGTGCGCGGTTCAGGAAACCGATCCGTCCCATCGTCGTTCTTCGACCGGAGTCCGCGCCAGTACTTTTTCCATGTGATGAACGGCCGCTTGTACCACTTCTTCTTCTTGGGCGTGAGAGATGCCGGCGGGGTGTCAGGTACGTGGATTCCGAGGCCTCGCAGTCTGTTCTTCTCTCGGAGCTCGAGCATGCGCAGTTTTTCAGCAGCTTCGGCTTTGCGGGATGCTCGTTTGAGGATAATTGTGCCCATGGTCATACAGCCGAGGACCCAGAGGAAGATGGTGAGAAGTATACCCGTCCACGCCTGGTCCTCACGACGGCTGGATACATGCCTGGTGGGAAACTGACGGGAGGATATGGTGGTATTTGCCTTTGCATTTGGTCTTTCGAGGAAGAGGAGGGGGAGAGTGGGTTGCAGGCCTCGGAGAAGAAGGTTTGAGTTTGCAGATGCATATGGGGCGGCGGGAAAGTCTAATGAGGCAGCGTAGTAGGATGGTGAGAGGGTTGCGAAGGGCGGCATGTTGTGAGTCGATACAGCGAGGTGTCCGTGAGAACCTGCTCGAGCAGACGGCGACGGCGACAGATGGCGAGCGACATGATTCCTTATCCGACCGGTCCGGTCGCGTTCGCCGAGTTAGAACTGGCAATAACGATTCTGTTTCGTGGTGTCCGATCTTGCGACCGCGATGAGACCAGCCTCCGAAATACAGCTATAATCGATATAATGACGTCTGGAGATAGCTGTAGGGTTATAAATAGAGTGGCAAAATGTCGGGGCTGGTGTCGCGAATTCGCGCGAATCGATCGCGAAGATTCAAAACAAAGCCGATGGCGGGGCTGCGTCGCAAAACGCTGGTTTGTCGCCTGGTCAGATGGGCTGGGCTGAGCTGTTGCAGATGTTAATTTCGTTTGAATTCAAGCTGCGATCGCAGAAAAGTCAAATGGAAGAAAGAAAGAAAGAACGAACCCACTTGCGCGATGATGGCTGGTCGAAAGCTCCAAAGTGGAGCGGATCAGATGATAAGATATGCGCTGGCAGGCTGCGATAATTACTTATATTTTGTAATTTGCATGAAGTGATCGCAGCTTAATTAATTAGCTTTTGCCAATTAAGCTCGGAGGCAAGCTTAAACAAAGCTTAGGAGCTCAGCTCGGTGAATTTTTAGGAGCTGGCAGCTAGGAGCCCAGCCTGCATATGCGCATGTCGTCGATATCTGATCAGGGTCCATCCCAGACTGTATACCAGGGTCTGCATTGTATGATGAGTATCGTATATCGTCGTATGATGATGGTGAAGAAGAAGAAGATCTAAAACCGTCCTGATACGCACTGGCACACTGACGTCTTCCCCGGGACCAACCTCGAACGACCGCCGTCGACCGTAGTTGCGTAGCTACACCGGACCTCGGACTTTCTAAATCCAAGCTATCCCCTTCGGAGCTCATGTTCGCAACTACGATCAAACGAGAAGCTGTAGCACGAGTATACCGTCAAAATAGCCATCATTCTTCGCTATCGATAGCGTAATCGATTATTTATTCGAGCTAATTAAGGAAGCTCGGAGCTTGAAGCTCTCACCTTAATGAGCTGAAGCAAAGTGAAAAGATCAGACCCACTGCTGCTGGGTTCCGGGAATATATTTTGATTGATTGCACCTGGGGTACCCGGTACGAACAAGCTATATCTCACGACAGCATGCAATCGTCCGTCCATATTCGGACCTTTCCATCAACGGTGAGCAGTCTGCTAGCTCCTAATCGATACAGGCAATTTCAACAGTCATTTCTTCTTCTTCTTTATTTTTTATGTTTTAGTTTTATTTTTATATTTATTATTGTTTAAGATATATTTATTCTTCCGGTGTAAGAATTACCCGATTGATTAATCGAATTCCCGTTCGGGACTAACAAACCCCTCGTACGCACCCGAGCTTGTTATTCCGACCCGAACAGCTCGACTTTTCCCTCCGGTTTTCCGGGGTTTGTTCGTTCCTCATTCGGACGTGGGTTCAATGCAAATATTCTTCGAGAAGATCTTTGAGACCTGAAAATAACTGACAGTATTGATGTAGCAAGAAGCGTATACGGTATGCGTCGGCAGGACAGCTCGATATTCGTTCGATCATTTAGGATTATACGTTCGAGACAGCTGATAAGTTAGCTACCGGGGCTCCAACGGTGGTGATACATTGCATACCCCCGCGAGAGTAAATCCGAGTCAAGCGCCGGCTCCTTTGCTTTGTTCAGATAAAAACACAATAAAATGGATAAAACGAGAATAAAACGAAACCAAAACGAAAGTATATCTTAAAACAATACACTGTTTGCTGTTAGTAATTACTAATTGGTGTTTGAATATATCCTGTCCTGCAGCGACCTGCAGCGTGTAGTGTACTGTTGGTCGTAAATTTAGCAGCGGGCGTTCCCCCAACACCAACGATATAAAAAAAATATAAAATATCAAGATCGCGGAATAAAATTGAAAGGTATAGTTAAATTACTCCTTCAGACGGCCTGAAGCACTGGTGCGGTGGGTAAAAAGTTGGAGTAGTACACACATACCCGTACATGTACTTACATGTCCTGGGGGAGCAAAGTTGGAAGCGAGAACAAGGCTCCGGAGCTGGAGGAGCCAGGGAAATGGTAGCCGCAGGCTCGGATCGCTTCAGAATCACAGTTAATCAACCAAGTATGATCGTACCATCGCTGGACTGTCGACTGGACTGCAGGGTGCGCATGCTCCACTTATTTAGCCTGGAATAGGCCTATTTTAGGATTATACCTCTAATCGATAGCACAATCGAGCTATCCAACACTAGCAACTGGAAATTGGAACTTTTGATTTCATGTATTAATATTTCTTCTTCAGCTCGGATGCGCAATTTGCTGCCGAGTTACATCGAAAACCTTTTGCAATCTCATGGCGATAAAATAAAATAAAATAAAACCAAAAATAAAAAACAGTTACGAAGATATGTGCAAATCAGATATTTTTGCCTGAGAAGTTGCATTGGAAGTTGCACCGGGGACAGATCCGAGCGAGGGTGAAAGCTTGTCCTTGCCCGAAGCGGGTTAGTCGCATGAACGCTTGGAATGCATGTCGGTCACGATAGTCCGAAATAGTGTCGACGCAGAGGCCAAATCGACACGCTCGCCATGCACAACCCGGGTGAAGTGCCCCTTTGCGTCTACGTGCATTTCGATTTCGACGATAGCCTGTATCGATAGCGACAAGACAAATAAAATAAAACATAACGCGATAGAATTAAAAAATAAAAACCATATGATACAAAAAAAAATTATTTTAGGACTCTTTTTTTTGATTTTATTTATTTTATTATTTTATTATTTTATACTTAATTTAATTCACCTTTCTCGGCCATCCCAACCGTCTAGCTAGACGCTCATGCACCGGGGGCGCCCAACAGGGACATCTTCTCCAACTCGAACACCGCGATTGCATGCAATCGAGTTGTGTTTGGTTGGTCGTATTTCTGACATCGCCAACCGCTTTGAAAAATAAAACTTGATTAACAATCACTCGCATCGGACTTACGCTCAGCTCGGATAGCAGCTGTTGTAAGGAGAAAGTTGGAAGGCAATTGATGTTTCTCGATAGATAATAATAAAATATAATTATGGAATCGATCGTGAATATGAACAGTATTATTCTAACACCCCCGGCAATTGGACAATCAAAGTGGATCAACAACCGGGGCCGATTGCGTATAAGGTCGCGAACCCTCGCACTCGACATCATCCCAAAAGGCCAATGGCAACCGCCCAGAAACGGAGCCTATCATAATTGTCGCCAGTCGTAGCTCTCGGGGCCCACTTTTCCATTGTACTTTCTTTTGTAACCTTTCGTTCCTTTTGCTGGCAATATAGACATCCTTTCTCTTCTGCTTCTTCTTATTGGAACTACTGCAGCTACTGTGCAGCTCTTTCTTCGTTTATATAATATCCCTCTGCTTCCACTTCAGTTCAATCCAGTCGATATCATATCTTCAGCACGGTCAATTGATCAAGTACATCCCTTAATCTTAATTATATATTTTTGGTTGTCGCTTAATTGCAGACGATCAAGCTACTCTCTATCTCCGTTGAATTCAAGCTTCATCATCAATATCTATCTACAAGCGATCAGTGCCACGAGGCCAGGCTTAACCCTCTCATCGACCGTTATCCTCTCTCGCCCGATATATACGGGATCAACCTCTCGCGCGACCATTCAAGAACATACCGTGACTGCGTGGAAGAGCACGAATATTTTTTCATTTTTTTTTATACTATTATTTTTTGTGCCCTTAATACCAATTTCCTCCAAATTTCCCACTTCCTCCACTCCTGCAAATATCTCCCGCCTGCACACGACGACATAATAAATTAGAAATAATTATATCTTGTCCTCGTCCGTTCAGACTTCACTCGACTACGATTATTATATATTATCTATTATTTCTTCTCTCTCTCCCGCCTTCTCCTCCCTCCTCCTCCGCCCGCCCTCATTATCATATCATACCATTATCATTCCCTCAAGAAATAATCCATAGTACTAGCTACTATCTAATCTTGTATAAATCCCCTCGCTCTCCGCTTATTAACGTCATATAACCCCCTTGCCATTCTCGCTCGTCTACTCTTATTGCATTACCTGCGCACTATCTGAACTGTCCAGTTCGGCCTTTCTGATAAATCTCCCCGATCTCTTATCATCCTCGATCGTCGAGTCTGTTTCCCCATTCTATTGAAGGAATTCAGATCTCCTGGCTACGAAATCCCCCTCTCTCTTTCCTCGTCTTCGAAATCGTGTTTGTTTGCAGGCTTAGCTTTTTAGCTTTTTAGCTTAGCTTTAGCTCCTTGCTACGAAGGGAAGCTCCTCGGGCACACGACTATTTTCCAAACGAACAAACCGCCAGGGGTCCACAGCTGCTCCGGGTTTCAGGATACCTCCACATTCAGTCGGCTGCAGGGATATATATTCAGTTCGAAAGAACGGAAAAATACTGAAATAAAGATTAAAAAATATAAATATATAAAGATGGATTTCGATCTCGATCTCTACTATCCGTCTTCGGTCTTCAGCAACTTTGACCATACCATGGAAGAAACTGAAGCCGCCACAAAAGCTGCCCTGGAAGCTGAGCTTCGAGGCATGCGATCCGGGTTCGCCGGTCTAGAACAGGACATGTTCCTCGAAAACCTGGCTGTTGCCACCAACACCACTTCCAACGTATGCTCCAACCATCATGAAGTCATGATCAAGTCCGAGCCCTCCGAGAATGGCTCGCTCCCTCCCGAATCGCCTCCAAAGAAGCGAAGACAGCCTTGGGGCCGCCAATTGACCCCACCAACCACCAATCTCCCTCCCAGGTATGTTTCTCCGTTTGTATTGTATTTTCACTTTAATTTAATTTTATCAATTTTTTGATGCTAATTTTCCTTCTTTTCTAGGAAGCGTGCCAAGACGGACGCAGAGAAGCAACAGCGCGCCTACGAGAGGGTCATTCGAAACCGCAAAGCCGCTGAGACTTCCCGCCAGCGGAAACAGGCCCAGCAGGACCAATTAGTCAGGGACCTGCAGCTCGCCTTGAACGAGAACCGCGAATTGAAGGAGAGGATCGGTGCTATCGAGAAGGAGTGCACCGCCTACAAGTCCCGCACCGCCCATCTCCAGCTCCAGATTCAGAACATCACCAAGCTTTCGACCGTTGCAGCTGCTGGTTTGAAAGTTGAGGAGCCAATTACTCCAATCACTCCGATTACCCCGATCACTCCCGTCGCATCTGCCAAGTCGAGCGAAGTCAGCTACTGCGGCACTGCTTCGGACCACTATGTTAGCCCAGCAGCTCTCACCTGCGAATCTCCCACTCTAGGGTTTAACGGCACCATCTCACCAGTTACTTCCTCTCTCGCTGGTTCGCCGGAAACCATGGTCGAAGACGACAGCCCGACAACCCCAACAGACCCAAAGTCTGCCATATTTGCAAACATCTTCAACAGCCATTACGCCGTCTACCCGACGGATATCCTTCTTCCAGCTAGCTCGGAACCACGCAAGATGGCCAACGCCATCGATCTAAACGAGCACTTCAACGACGTTTTCACCGCCTTGAACTACGACCGGAATACCGAGGCTGCTCCTATAAACGATTACGTTCAGAACCTGTTTTAAACGGGACAAAAATCTCATCCTGTCATTTCCTTCATCGCTTGTGCTTTTTGTTACTCGTTCTCTCTTTCTTTTTTCTTTATCCTCTCCTGTCATTTCCCTTGCATGCATCGCTGCGTAAGGACATTTCCATCCACACTACCAGCCCTTCTCTTCTTTGTACAGAACAGAGAGTATGCTAGAGAGCCGCAGGGCGGAGAGTCATACTTGAAACGCCACACAAGAAGCGTGGATTTCATCTGTCATTATCGTATACTTTTTTTCTTTTTCTTTCTTTCTTTCTGTCTCTGGTGGTCATGGATTGGATTGGATCTTGGTTGGACTCAAACTCATCGTTCGTAGTGTCTTTTCTCTTCTAAAAAGGTGCTTGTGGTATTTTGTTTTGGTTATGGGATCTTCTTTTGTTACTTTTTTTTTTTTTTAGAAAAAAAAAACGAAAAAGAACCAAACGGCGTTTACGGAATGCAAGGAAATAAACATATACTAGGTATAGAACTCGAAATCTGGACGGTTGGCGTTATCTTTTCTGCGATGTCTGCTTCTCTCTTCGGATACGATTTTAAAAGTCGTTGGAAATGTATATACTCGGATCCAAGTCTATAACTTTGCTAGAGATATAACAAATTAACAAATAAAATAAAATAAAATAAATAACAAGTTCAAACATCTCACTCTTCTTATTATTGTAGCGTAGAAAGCAAAGCACCTTTTCCTAATCATCTCGATTTCTGTCAAATGAATTGTAAAATGTGTTGCACCGCGGTTTTCGTCGTCGCTGTAATTTTTTCCAAGACATTTCCAAACTTCCAAACCTCATCTGCAGGGCCTTCCGCACGCACCCCACCATTCAACCTCTGGTAAGCCAATCTTTCTTATCCCGCAGTCGCCATTGGCTATCCCCTTCCCGCATCTTATCCGCTGGCTAGGCCGTAGACGTCGACAAAGTGCCAATTGAATTGGCTGAAAATAGCAGTTATAGGCTATCGTCTATCGTTATAGATTTTGCAGAGAGGGTGCTATCGCACAACCGATTGGTACTCGGCCAATATTCTATCACTCAAATACTGCTCGGCAATTTATAGTCATGCGCAGTCTCCGTTGCACCAGACGGTTCGCCGGCGCCGTTTCGGACTCGACGACATCGGGGATCCAACGATTACATCGTCGAAGAACACTCTCAGCTCCAATTCAACAACAACCGACGAGTCGACGATGGTACTCAACCAGCAAGCTCGAACCAGGCGCAGGTGAATACGATGAGGGGGCGGGCAGGTTCAAGCCCGGGTATACGTCCTACTTCCACGCGGGTAACCCACGGATGGAAAAACCACAACTCGACGGGCCCGTCCGCGTCGGACCGAATATCGAATACGCGGACATACAGTACCATGGGAGATACGCCGCGGGGCGTAAACTCCTCTCTCCGGAAAAACACCTCGAGCTCTACCGTGAATTCAAACCGGCCACGGCGATAATCGAGCCCGGTCCCACCGATCTCCCCGGGGAACCCGTCCGCGTTCACATACTCACCAGAGAGCCGACGTCGCCGAAGGAGCGGATAGCGGATTCCATTCGCCGGCTGTTGTTTAATCCAAACTATGTCGTCGCCCAGGCACACCATCCGAATACGGTCAAGAGCACGGATTTGCTCAACGTGCAGCTGGGTTATTTTTCGCACAAGATACCGGATGAGATGAAGCCTATGCTTCCAGCGTTCAAGAATTGGAAGGTGTCGAAGGACGGGAGGGCGTTGGAGAAGATATTCCGGTTTGATACGTATGAGTCTGCTGTGGTTAGTCTTCGTTTCTCGGTAGTTTTGTCGTGAATATAAGAGTGTGTGCTAATGTGGGGACAGAAATTCACGGCCGGTTTCCACGTTCTTATCAAGGTGAAGGTCGGTAAGGGTGTCGTGGTGGAGCATCATCCGGAGTACGCTCTGGTCGGGCGACGGGTTTTCGTGCGGTGGAAGACGAACGAGCCGGAACAGGGGATTTCGTCATGGGACGTCAATTGCGCAAAACAAACGGACAGGTGGGCGTCCAGTTGCGACGTCAAGGATGTGCTGCCGGAGATTCTCGAGTGGACGTTTGAAACGAAATGGATTTCCAACGAGGGGATTACGAACCCGATGTCTCCGTCGATACCGCCGCCGCCGGTGCAGAGTCAAGAGACTTCTTCGGCATCACCGAGTCTTATGCATATTATCGATGGTTTGATGGCTACGACGAAGGATTTACTGCAGGCTGCGGAAAAACCGGCAACGCTGCTGGAGAGTTTGGCGAAGGCGAAGACGGATCTTGAGAAGGCGATTGGGAGTATCGAGGAGGAGAAGACGCAGGTTGTGGCCAAGGAGGTGCGGGGGCAGGAAGCTGAGAAGTGGCTGGACGAAAAGCCAGCTGAGGAATCAACTGAGATATCGGTGACAGAAGATAAGCCTGTTGATGAAGTGACACTTGTGCAGGAAGAGAAGCCGGTTGAGGAAGTCTCGTTAGTAGAGGACAAGGAGGCGTTGGAGGTTGTTGAGGAGAAGGCGGAACCGGAGTCTACAGAAGAGCAGGAGAAGAGTTTGTAAAAATATTGTACAATTACTATTCGATGTATATACTTCCATAATACCATATATAAATACCAAACCAGGAATACCACACTCCCAACTGAAGATTCATCCTCAGAGTTCAGTAAACTGATATAAAAGACAGCACAAACGCCACATCGCCATTCCGTGCAAGTAACACCATATGACTTATAGTCTAACTCTTCCCATCCCGCTCCCACAAATTCTCACTTTCACCGGGTAATCGCTCCACCCGCTTCTGTTCCCAATTATCCAAATCTTTCGACATAAGGCGCTACATCCGTTAATACACATTCTCCATACACCAAAGGAAGGACGAACATACATAATACTCTTCGTTCATATCAATCTGCCGTCTATCCTTTTGTAATCCCATCGCTTCTTCTTGAGACAGCTGTTGCGGATGGATATATTAGCATCCATACTCTTCATATATATTCTCGTGATAAAGTGATAGGGGAGGGCATGTATTCTAGGCAAGTATATACCTTTCGGACTTTCCGATCGTGTCGTTCGTAGCGTATCGCCTGCGCGGGGGTCAGGAAGAACGCGCCAGCGAGCATGGTTACTATAAATGGGAGACCGAAGAGAGCGAAGGGGTGGCGTTTGAGGTGTCGGCGGTATTTGGCCGCGATGGTGTTTTCCCAGGAAGTGGAGCGGAAGGGTTTAGATTGGAAAATTGCCATTGCGTGTACTGATGGCTGGCCTGCACAGGCCGGGAGGTTGTTGAGAGTCTAGATCTTTGGTTGTCGTGGAATCGTATCCGATATCATATCAGGCCATGGGAGTCGCCGAAGTTGAAGATTCCGCTGGATGGTTCGCAACGCGGAAAATACAACAGAGCAGTTTTGGCTGCACACTGCCCGCAGGACATTATAAATTCCCCCTTTATCTCCCCAAATGAAGATTTAGGCTTTAGGCGTCGATTTAAAGAGAGTATCCAGGCAATTTATGTATTGAATTTGGCTCCTTATTGATAAGCCTCTGTCTTGGTTTTGCGAATTAAATCGATAGTAGTGAGAAGACTGATAGCTGATCCACAGAAGTCATTCTTCGACCCATAGTTTTCCTGTATGATACAGCAAACTAAAACATACTCTCTAAACGGCACTGTAACAATAATAGAAACCGTTACACATATCTTAAAGAGCTATGTTCTAGCCCACAATACGAATCTGAAATCCCCATAGGGTACTACACCGTCCTCCAAAAGACGAGATAAGAGGAAGGCGCAGCCGAAATCTACGGATACGCTGCCCATATACGACACCTACTATCAAAAGCGACCCGGGGCTTAGCGAGGGGTTTCTCGACGCTTTGCTTCGAGATTATATAAGGATTATCGGAGTCCCCCTTCCCCCTTCAGCGGCCCGCACGAGACATTTCTTATATTTGAAGCTGGGCCGGACATGGACGATAGACATCGCATTTTGAGAAAATTCAGCGAAACAGACTATTCAGGCAGTTTATACTATCGATATCGCCTAGACCTACTGCTAGAACCTACTGCTACTGTTAACAACACACGTCAAACAGAAATCCACGGTCGACGTTGAAACGGCAGTGCTCATACCGAAAGAGACGGTTCCGTACGATCGAACTCGTCGATATTATAATATAATGCCATGCGCATCCCCTTACCTTCCATGGCACACCTATCACACTTTTCCCGCCGACGCATCCTCCGATCTGCGTCTACTGATGCGGTACGGGTTTAAACAAGATATGGCGCTGCGGATCCTCGAAACAAGAGGGATGACTAATTGGGAGATCTTGCAAACGGATTGCACGGCGTTGTTTTTTAAAAAGTATTGGGATCGGATGAATGTGAGGGTTGCGTCGCAGATGCACCGGCAGGGTACTATGCGAGAGGAGGGGGTTGTTGATAGTCAGGCTGCCAATGCGAGGGAGAGGAGGTGTGCTATTTTGTGATTTGTGGCGGTCAGTTCGAATAGTTGATATTGCTCACTTGAAGGATGGTGATAGAGATTGGACGTTATAAGCAAGTTTGGACTAGGTGATTTAGCGAAGACGGGGATATCGGTCTATAGTTTGATAAGTAGGATATATTTAGCTGCTGGGCAGCATGCAATCCTCGATCCTCTCGCTCTATAATTTTGCTGTGATTGGGTCTATGAATACAAGATCTTAGGATTTTATAAGAACAGGCCCAAAGCTCCCAACAAACAATGAATGATGCTGAAAAGAGAACAAAAAGGGTTGGTGCAGTCGTGATAACTATCATACCAATTTAAACTGGAAAATTCCCGTGTGCTTGACTACGAAAGGGGTTCAATTAGGCGATGCGTAGTAATTTTATATGTAAAATGGTATATGATTTGCACCAAAAAAGGCTGCTTGACAGCCGGACTTCTAGTAGACTCGAGGACGTAACTCTGCGAGCTTGTGCTTCTAGCATTGCGGTAGCAGTTTTCCAAGTCCGACACAATCGTCGAGCTGAGGATGGCGTCCGAGGGAATATGATAGAGCGCCAAATACTCGTCATTTATCCACTCCTTTCTGATACCCTTCGGCAAAAGCTCAGGAATCCTCGTAACAACATCGCTCATTTTAAATAACGGATCATAATCAGCATCCACGTCGATGATCTGGTACGGATCGATCTCCATGATGAACGCCTTCTGCCCGGGATTTCGACAGAGGTGCTTGCGCCCAGAGAATCGCACGGCCGCGGTTGCCAAACATGGAGATAAAGGGCGTGGGAGTCCGGGAGTACCAGTTGAGGTGGTTTGCAAGCGAGGTGCTCAAGTTGTACCAGTTACAATAGTTGATACGATCGCAGCCTGTGCGGTAGAAGCCTTCGTCATCGTATGTGGTGGCGGAGCGGCCGGGGGGTGGATACGGTAGGGGACTCGGGGGTGGAATTCTTGGGGGGAACTGGGNATCGGCGACGCTGGTTTCCTTCGGGGGGGAATTGGGCTCGTTCACGGCCTTGTCACTGGGGGGGAGACGGGCGGGGGCGGTGGTAAGCATATCGCTGGAATTCTGTCTGTTCAAGTATTTTGATCTGGACATAATGCCTCTATATAATAATATTGATGAGTGGAGTCCGTGACACCGTGCGAGGAGAGGATAATAGTAGAGAAAATAGAGGTATTTCAAGATATATGTATTTTCACGCTTGGCGCACTCTCGATATTCTCTACTTCTAGCATGATGGCAGACGGCTACCGGCCAGTATAATCCTGGTGACGCGTTAGTCTCGCGGTCTCAACTCTGCGAGCTTGCGGCCCTTCCAGTTGTACGATTCTCCGGATCCTCTGGTATATCGCTGCCATTGTATTTTTACATATCGAAATCTACCTGGTCGCGGAAGATACTCACCTGCAGTGATGCTTCGGATGTTATTACTGTTGACTGACCGATTGATTGATTGATTGAAAAGGACAGAATAGGAAGGGAATATCTATTGGGAAACGTACCAAATATATAGCTGAGCAGTTAGTCTGGTGGGTCCGTATTTTAGTTTGAAGCTGAGTATTGTAGGGGTTTTTGGGAAATCTTTACCGCTTTTCGACAGAATTTTGTATTTAAAGCACGGTTAAGACACCTTAATAGCCTTCAGATCTGTTCTAAGTATGTCTTAGTAGCATAAATCACCTCGGAAAACGCAAAGAAGCCCCGTACGGGTTAGTGGATCTGTTAATTGAACATCTGCATCTTAATATCTTGTTCGGTTTGGATTGGGCGTGTCCTGTTGTATGTCCCAGTTAGGCTTAGCGCCATCCCACCGCCAATTTAAAAGTATTTTTTTTTTCATTTGCCAAACTTCATTTTACCTCTCATCCTCTCATCCTCTTCCTCGCACTCTCTTCATCCATCGACACTCTCGTTTGCATTCAATTAATTGTAAGTCTCCACACCCACCTTCTCTAGCAACCTCCACCCTTTCAATGATGAACTATTCGTGTCGCCCCTATCAGACCAAATACCTGGTGACCTACACCGTCCAAAGCCAAACGGACCTTTCTGATCGAAAGAATCTTCTTTTTCCGGATATATTTATCGCGTCGCATATTCCGCATTCACAAGCTAACATGCCGCGATAGAGTTGGATCTATTATATATGGTACTCTGTATTTACGCCGTCAATCGATTGATTCTACCTGTAAGCGCCAACTTCTCTCTACAAATTTCTATTATACTATATTTTATAAAAATTTTATTTTTCTGTCCATCGAGTCCGACGACTCGGAGCTGATGATGCAACTATATCCATGCTAATACTGAGCCGTCATTCATTGACGGTTGCTGACGAAGCACGATACTTTTCATCTTTCAACTGAAGCTTTATCTCCGTTTCTTCGTATATTATTCGTACAGCAGATGAAGTGCGTATGCTAATTTTCTGCAGATGGTAGTCCTATACTGTATATATCTTTTATAGCTATAATATATCCGTATAATCAACGATACGCAGCCAGGCTGTCGTCGTTCCAACTAGACATCCGTTAGCAATTACCACTTTAATCATCTCAGTGACACGTACTTTATAAACTTCCCGCTGAGCGACTTGTCGACCTTCATAGCAAGATTGCCCAATACCGCCCCAACATCCTCCTGTAACCCATTAGCCCTATTATATAAAGAGATTTCACTCTTACGAGAATGGTGTTCTATTACTCACCGGCTTGAAAATTGCTCCACTCTCCTTCAAGCTCAAAAACTTCGCATGTTCCTCCGGCTTCATCACCTTGCCGTGAATTTCTCTTAACGCAGTCTGCATGTCTGTATCTACCACGCCCGGCCGAACGGCAACAGATGTGATATCCGGCTCTTCGAGAGCGAGCGTCATGTTGAGGTGGTTCAACGCTGCTTTTGAGGAGCCGTACGCGCCCCAGCCGGTCTAAATCATAACCATCAGCTTCCGTTCCAAATCGTGATATAACTCCATCCAAGGATCCATCTAAGAGATAAAATAAGAGAAAAGATGAACTCACGTATCCCCCCACCGCAGCCCCAGAACTAACCATCACCACTCTCCCCTTCCTATATCTCAACTCCTCGATAACCCCGCGCACAATCTCCACATTCGACAAAAAATTCGTCCGAAACAAGCCTTCCCACTCCTCAACATCCGCATCTTCAATCCTCGCCACGGGCTCCAAAACCCCATGATTCAAAATCACCCCATCGATCCTGCCCCATACCGTTTTCGCAATCTCAATCATCGGTGCGACGACGTCCATCTTGAGTTCCGACGGCGAGACGGAGAAATCCACGCTGATGAGTTCGAGGTTCTTCTTGTGCGTCGCGGAGAGGGATTTGAGCGCCGGTGTTAGGGTGCGGGTTACCGCTAGCACATTGGGCGGATCGGGAAGGGCCAGCAGGTGGTTTAACGTGGCGAGACCGATGCCTACAATATATCGTATTAGCTTCTTATTTCATGTTCATTTTTGTGTCCACGATCTCGAGATCTCCGAGGCTATTGTAGAATTGGGTTGTGAAGTTGACTACCTCGTCCGGCACCGGTTAGGATTATTACCGGTGTTACGCCCATCGCTATATCATAAAGTTATACCGTCAATGGATGCGGGATGCAATGCGGAAGGACTGTACGACAGAAATGGAAGCGAAGTGCCTGAGGCTTCGTTCGTATAAAAGCCCTCGAGGCGGGGACAAACATTACCCGAGAAGACCCACCCTGCACTCCCTCGAGGCGCGACATCACGTCACACATAACCTTGCAAGGACTTGAGTATCTGGGATTTTATCCATTCTTTCGTATGTTCTCCAGTATATATTGAGAACTCGGGGAAAGAAAATAACTCTCATTAATTATCAACCGTTCGACCACAAAAGACGGTACACTGAATATTCTCCAGAACGAAACCATATTAAAATTGAATAAAGTTGAATTTTTGATTTTGATTCTGAGGAACAGTTAATTAAAATCGTTTCTTCATAATATTTTCTTTTGTTTCCGTTAGCAATACTAACATATATATTAAATCCATAAAAAAGAAAAGTACAATAACCTCCAAAGTGATAACGACCCATCGATCGCTTCAACTATGCAGAAATAAAAATAAAACAAAACAGAATATTCCCAATTAATGTTCTCCTATATATTTCCAAAATGCAACCAAAGAGTGATCTCTGTATAATTCATGCATCGTAAACAAAAACGAAAGAGAAAAAAAACCACCCGAACGAATCAGGGCGATAACGTTAGAAAGAAGGAAAGAGATATTAATACAGGTATAACAGACGTAACACACCGCTAATGCATAAACCCGGGGAAGAATATGTATGTAGGAGGAGGAGGTAATAAACACAGAAGAGTCAGCTTGGAAAAAGTCTCTTAACTCTTCATCCACGATACTACGCTGCCATCGGCTAACGGTCGGCGGACGAGCCACTCCATCACCGTCTCGTAGCAGAGGACGTATTGCCGGAGACTCTGCACCATCGATAGTCTTTGGTCGCGCAGGTTCTCCACCGCGCGTTCGATCAAGTCTATCCGGTCGCTGCCCATCCAGTACTCTTCTGACTCTTGCTCGTAGTTGGATCGCATGGGGGAGTCGCCGTCGTAGTCGGTTCCGTTGAATCGGCTGCCCATCCGGAGGTAGTCCCGTTGGCGTCTGAGCACGTCGATAACAGAGTCGGTTGCGCAAAAGGTGCCAGTACGACCGCAGCCGGCGCTGCAATGGACCAACACCGGTCGCTCTTCGTTTCTGGAGAACCGTCGGTCGTAGACGTTGGAGGCTGACGACCGTCTCGACCCACCGGACGAGCGAACGACAAGCTCGGTTTGTTCGATCAGGGCGAGAATGTGCGCCGGGTCAGCCGGCGCACCGAAATCCGGCCAGGAGGAGTACTGCAGCTGTGTGATTTCGCGAATCGGAGAAAACGGATGCGAGCTGTGGCTCAGCGTAAACTTGCGCATGATGACGTGTGGAGCACTCGAGTCTTTTGGTGACTCCGGCTCGCTGTTGTGGCGAGAACTACTGCTCCGTCGCAAAGATCCATCCTTCTTGTACAGGTGACTGCTAGTCTTGGCGGGATCCAGAGCTATCCGTTTTTCGGAAATGTTGTTGAGCTGGTACGGGCCGTAGTTGTGTTCCTTCCAGTACTTGTGGCACTTGAGCTGGCCTCCTTCGGCTTCAGCGGTAAGCATCACTATAACCCGGACGTCATGGTCCCAGACGACGCTCCAAAAGTCTCTAAAAGTGTGTGGGATCGGACCCTGAGTGGCAATGTATCGCTTCGAGCTAAACTCCGTGGATACATAGCTGGCGTTGATGTAGTCGCACGATTCGGGGGAGAATTCGGTAAGCTTGACTCGGGTGTGGTCGTACGGCCAGATGTTGTTGTAACGATTCTTCGCGCCTTTTTCGACTCCGGCTAGGATGTGCGATTGCGGTGGTCGGACGGTTTTCGGAGACTCGTAGGTGACGTTGACGTTCAAGGCGTCCTGCATCCTGCGTTGTTCGGCCTTCTCGAGCTTCAAAAACTTTTCCGCGAGCTTTTGGGCGGCACCCTCCTTGAGGACATCTCGCATCCACTTGGGCATCGCTCGACGAACATCGGAAGTGATGTACGGCGGTACCTTGAGAGGGATTTCACCCACGCCACCGATCAAGTCCATGTTTTGTCGAATGTTTGAGAAGAACGGGTTAGCGGCGGTTTTGGGCATCACGCAATTGAACGCGGGCGGGCCTCCATCAGACGATCCGGAGAGGGAAAGCGAGTTGGAAGTCTTGATTTCATTCTGAAGGGATTTGTAATCAACTAGCTCGGGATAGCTTTCGTTGAATTCCTCAAAACCGCCTGAACAACATTAGTACGAGAGCAGAGAGATACATCTGCAGGGAAACGTACCACTAAGGAGATAGGCTTCGCCGTGCCAGCCTTCTCGGACAAACTTGCTAACGGTGTGAGAGGCGCTCGCGGATTCACGGACAGACCTGGAGGCACCATCGTAGACAATGATGGTGCCGACCTCTTTCCACCGGGAGAGCTGGGCCTTCATCGCCGGACCGCCGAGACTTTCGGTCAATTTGGCAATGTTGAAGGAGGGTCGCTTTAAGAGAGTGGTGGGGATGGAGACGTTGACGGAGTCTGATATTCTGGACTGGGCGAAGGATTGAAACGGACGGAGGTCAAGAAGGAGGATGCTGTTGGGATTGGCATCGAGGATCTGAGCTAGCTTTGAAGCGTACATCAGAGAGAGGCCATCGACCTGCGAAGAGGGAGGCATGGTAGACGACCTTTGGCGATCGAGTGGCGGATTTACGAATTCACCAGCGATAGGGCCGTGGATGTGGGGCATGGAAGAGGAGGAGGTGTTCCAACCGGGAGCGGAGGTGGAGCGACTGTGCGGGGTGAGATTGGGGTCATAGTTCGCAGGAGAGTCGTATCTGGGCTGGTCAAAGTAGTTTTGAGGCTCGTCGTACAAGCTCTCCCTTCTGGACATCGAGCCGCGAGGTTGCAAGTCTCCTTCGTGACGCGGGGAGAGGATCTTTCGACTGTTGTTGCTTTCGGACGAGCGATCGTGTCTGGGGGACATGAGGGCGCCTCCGAAAAAGCCATCCATGCCGTCGTTGATATCCCTGCTGGAGCGACTCCTCTGGCTGGCAGCGTAGTTCTTATTGTGAGCAGCGATGGCTGTACTCTGACGTCGAAAGTTCTCTGAAGGGGCGGTGGGCATGTTGTCGAGGTCGAGGACTTGGGGAGACTTTGCGGCGACGGAGCGGAGGGAAGAGCTGGCGGACCAATTGTTATGGGCGTAGGAGTCGTCGGAGTCCCTGTCGAGACCGAAGTAGCCCGAGGCCGGGCTGGAGGTGGTGGCACCATCGCCACCAGCAGTTCTGGGGAGAGGAGTCTTCCGCGGATAGTGCGAGCCACCACCACCGCCGGGGGTGCTGGGAATGTGAGAATTGTCGATAGCGGCAGGAGTGCCGGGAATGGTGTAGAGATGGGGAGGCTGGGAGTGCTGAGATCTGGATTGGGATGATCTGGAATTGAAGATGGGATTCATGAAGTCGACGAAGGGGGTGCCGGGGGCAGGGCGTTGGGATGATGTCAGCGACATCTGTGAGAATTCCTCGTCGTAGCTGTCGGCGAGGTGGAACTGGTGCATCAATCAGGATCCTGTGTTTGTTGAATATAAATATATTGATGAAGTTTATACGATGGCGATGGTTGGAAGAATGAAAGATGAGGAGGAGTGGAATGGGGAGAGTGAGAGTGAGAGTGAATGTGTTGGTGGTGGCCAGCAGAGAGAAAGGAAAACCGGTAATTTGTTGAATCGATCGGACGGAGA
The DNA here is from genome assembly GCA_036971405.1 of Orbilia quercus. Classification (NCBI taxonomy): domain Eukaryota; kingdom Fungi; phylum Ascomycota; class Orbiliomycetes; order Orbiliales; family Orbiliaceae; genus Orbilia; species Orbilia quercus. The sequence continues at coordinate 4,118,587 of JAJTUE010000001.1, read as the reverse complement.
TCGCAGCGCTTTAAGACAAAGCAACACCACTTGACGGGATTGATAATTATAATTATAATTCTTTTATTTTATTTTATTCTATTGTTTTGATTATTGATTATTGTTTACTTTTATTCTGCTGATGGAGACGATATTATAAATAAATATCAACTACTTTTATATATCGACGGATGGTTATCAGGTGAGTGGGCCAAAAACTTGGTTGAACCGACAGCTGCAGCACGAAAAAAAGAGAAAACAGTTTGACATCAGATTTTCGATTCCAAGAAATTCAACAGCCGCAACATCACTAACAAGCAGCCTTGCCGCACGATCGATTCACCAGCATTCCCCCTTTCTAATATGATAATTGAATTGGCTGACACCTTTCGCCAGCCGGATGGTATAATATCCCTCCGTCGCCGGGCGCGCACTACACATTCAATAAATAGTATTATTATTCGAACATCTGGAACGGTCTGTATGTCGTCTGTCAGCTGGGGATGGATGTTCAGGGTCCTGATCATCCACAAAAGGTGGGACCCTGTGCAGACAGAAACTCGAGAATGTGAGAACAGTCTCAAAAGTGTACAAATTAAATTTCCGCGTGCCGGCATATTTTCCATTCAAGACTGTAATTAACATTCATGTTCAAACTTCTGATCAAGAAGTCCCAAAAAAGCTTGATCCAAAAACAAATTTCAATCACACACACAGCAGACAGCTGTCAACGAAAGTCAAGGAACAAATCCAGCCAAGCAAATAAGAGCATAATGCCAAGTTCAAAGTGGTCTGACACCAGCCCGTGTTGTGCGAAGTCTAGAACGGCACACTCCCTGTCAATCGACGTCACTCCCTCGCCAATACTTTCCCCTTTCAGTAACTATGACATCACCCCACAACCCCCTCCGAAACATTGCCAACATCGCCAAAACCAACATTCGCACAACATTCGCATTCTCGACATTCTCGACAATTCGATTCTCTACTACAATTCTTTCTCTAGCGGCCGTCCACCAGACTGATCGTTCAGGGTCCTGGATACATCTCACAAAACAATGTCGATTCGGTCGGTTTTGGGCAGAATTAGCCTGCACATTCCCGATCTCATGCACGACCAATTCGTCGCCACCATCGACGCCCGCTCATTCGTTCGATTCCCGCCACAATCTCATTATGTCCGACCAATCTACCCGAAGAGCCGCAAACATCCTACAACTTGAAAGTACTGACTTATGTAGATTCAATAAATACTAAGTATATGCACGTGACGAAGAAATAGCTCGAACGCAGGCGTGGCAGGTAACAATTTGATAATATCAACAGTGAAATGAAAGTAAAAGATAAATAGAATCACCAGCCTATCCTCTTCCTCGCCACCGTCGGTGACATCTCCTCCTCGTACTCATCCTCATCCTCCCCTCTCCCGGCCTTCTTCTTCGCCGTGAAATATGGTGTCTTCCCCTTCATCGGACTCCTGCTCCGACCCCTCCCCTTCAGCCTTGCCGGCGTCGCAAATATCGCAGGATACGGGTGCACCACCCCGGCCGCCCCTCCGTACTCCACGAACCGCGGTGCCGCCGCCGCCAGCACCGGTGCTGGGTGTCCTCCCACTTTCGCCCTGAAAAACCCAAACGCAAAATTACTCACAAAAAGACACCCGAACACCATCAACAGACAAAACGCCATGCTCTTATAACTGATCGGTTCCACGAACCCGTTGATGATCTCTGCAAATGTTTCCGCCGACACTTTGCTCCGTCCTATGTGCAACGGGTCGCCGTCAGCGCACACCCTCCACGCGTGACATTTATCCTCCATTTCTGGCACCCGCGTCTCCGGTCCGCACCTGTTTATCACCCATTTGCTCTGGCACTGGTCGACCTGGAGCTGAGCTTCGCCAATGTATTCCTGCACCTTCTTCTCCACGTCCCGCTGAATAGTCGTGACCACAATGTAGACAAAATAAATCCCCAGCGAGGCGATCAGAATGTTGATCAAAAGTTGTAAATATTGTGACAAGACCTGTGGTACGTCGCGATGAGTTTCCGCCCACGTGGGCTCCGGCATCGCCAGACGCGCAGCCTTTGTCGTCGTCGCCACGAAAGGATTGTCGTCGTCATCCGACTCGTAAGAATCCCCCGAGTTGGTCCAAAAGTCGCCATTGCCCGACCCCTTGCGCTGTCGGCGTCGCGTGACCTTCTTCGCCGCTTTGTCGCTGTACTTTGTCGGTTTGACCTCCTTCTTCGTCGACTTTTGGAACGGTGAGAATCCAAAATTTGCCAGAAGCCCCTTCTTCTCTGGTTCTTTATCGTCTGTCTTCGTCGTCATCGTCGTCGTCATCGTTGTAGTTGCCGTCTTTGCTTTCGTCGGTGTCTCGTCCGGTGACATCATCATCATCGAATCCAATCCGGCAACATTGGGAGCCGGCGAATCTTCAACCTCGGAAAGAGGCGACTGGATATCCCTCGGCGTCTTGAAGGCCGCCGAATCTAGCGATCTCTGGTGCGGGGTGAAAAATAACGGTTGCGACAAAGGTGCCGCCAAATGAGGCCGTTCCTTAACCGGCGTGATTGCGACTTCACCGAAATGTCCTATCATGAATACGTGTCAGCTGTCTATACATCCATTCCCAAGAGTTGACGTGACGTACGTTTCCTAGGAGGTCCGCCTTCGAATTGTCGCTGGAAATGTCGTTGATTGTGGATTGCGTACGGCGATGACGGATCCGCGGGTCCGCCTTCCTTGTCCCATTGCCAGTCCATCGGCGACTCGTTCGTTCGTAGACCCGCCATGATATCTGCTCGTGTTAGTTGTATTACAGGAAGGATGGTTGATGTGACGATTGTGGGATGGTGATGAAGTTCAAATCGGAATTGGTGACGTTGGCGAATTTGAAAACAAACACACAACCTTTTTCATAGCAACCACACCACCACCACCACCACGTTTCGCCATCTTACCATCATCACCACTCCACCCTCGACTTCCCCATCGCATCAACCATCTCTATCCCGCATTCCGGTCTAGTGTATAGCCATGGCACCCAGCTCAACTCCCACAATTCTCCACGAAACCCTCGACATCACAAACCTCGACAAACCCTTCAAATCCGCATCATGGAAACCCGCCGCCCGCAGAAACAAAAACCTTAAGCAGGTCCTCACAGAAGTCAACCGCGCCCAGGCCGCGTCCATCATCGCGTCCCAAGCCCAAACCGAAGCCAACACCGGCGATAACACTCCAATCCCCGAAGCCGCACTCGCAGGCCTCTCCGCGCGCGCCACAGCAGCTCAGCAAGCATCTGCGCTGGCCAAGCTATCTTTAACAATCGGTCAGCCCGCACCGACGTACGGAAACATCGATGCCGCGCCATCGTTACACCCCGCCAATTCGGGACATTGGTGCGATCTCACGGGACTTCCAGCCAGCTATGTAGATCCGAAGACCAAGCTACGTTATGCGAATATGGAGATTTACGGCGTAATCAGAGGCCTCGGACAGGGCGTGGCGGACCAATACCTCGCCGTCAGAGGCGCAAACGTGGTTTTGAAATAGATATCGCCACATTTCTAGGAGTTCGGATATATTTGTGCTTACGGAGTTTTTGTCACGGCGTTTACAAAGTTCTGCCTCATCATATTTTGCTCTCTTGTTTCATTTTATTTTTCAAGCTTTACTTCACGACGGAGGCTTCTTTATAATCATTTTCCTGATAGATTCCTTTTGCGGCTTTTATTGTAATCCGAGCTGGGACACGTCTACTGTCGTCTGCTTACCTAGCATCATCTCAGACATCACTTTACCACTCCCTAAACTCTGACTTATCCCCCAAGGCCCATGACCGGCACAAACGAACACGCCACCGGTCATTCCACTACTCGTCCCCAGGACGGACTCAGGAACCCGTACTAATATCGGGTTCCCAGCTGGTGTCACCGGTCGATGGCAAAGCCCCGTTTTGACGACATGTGTCTCGGTTGATCCATCGCTTTTGATCATATCCATCGCCAAGTGTATCAGATCCTGAATATCTGATTCAATCTCCTTTACGTCCGTCGCAATTTCTGGCAATGGTATTGCGGCCGAATTCAATCCAGCGAGATAAATGTCTCCGTTCAATCGACTGAAGGCTTCTGGATGCCACGACAACCCGTCGATGCTGGCAAATACCGCATGGCAGGTCTTCGAATCGCTGGATTCATTCCCATTCTGCGGTTGACGGAGCGGCGATCGAAGAACAATACTGTGCCCTGCCAACGAAGAGATCGGGAGCTGATGCGTCGACGTCGGGAAGAGCGTTTTAAACACTCTTCCACTCCACGAACCCGCCGATATCAAAATATGCGAACAGTGTATCACCTCTTCACCCCCGCCGGTGGAAACCACAACCCCCTCCAGCTCGCCGTCTGCGGCGTGCATAACTCCCAACGGTGTAACCGGATACCTCACCGCAACCCCACGTCGTTCCACTTCTTCAAGCAGGAACTGACAAAGAGCGTGCGGGTCTCTACGATACGATTGGTTTCACATTAGTAAACACATCAGCAGGTGACATATCTTACAAATCAACGGAAATGCCAGCAATGCGATTCCTAGCGGCGGCTGAAAGAGATACGAGAGGACCGAAAAAAATCTCTCAATCGATCGATCCGATCACACGAACGAGAATGAATGGATACTCACACCTGCGCGGTATCTCCCTCACCGCTCGACACCTCCACTTCCCCGCCGTTACTCTCCAACCAAGCGGGCGCACCATTTCCACCACTCGTATCCGTAACTGTACTAGAAGAAGCAGCGTCGACCCGACTACTACCCGCCCTCAGCCAATCATCCCCTCTCTTTCTCTGTTCTGTCTCGTCCTTCCGTTTGCTAGTGAGACTATAACTCGTACTAGCAGTGTATCCCCACCGCCTACCCCCATCGTTGGCATCCGCAAGCAGCCGATGTAATCGAAAGCTCAGGTCGCCCAGTGCAGACGCTGCAGGTGAAAACCAGTCTCTGGCGAGAAACCCACCGGCCCGACCGGACGCGCAGGCGAACAGGGTTGGCGAGGTGTCGAGGAGGGTTATCTGCACTTCTGACTCCGATACGCCCTCAGACACTGACGCTGACGGTAATGATGCTGATGAAGATGAAGACGGTGATGACGGCGATGATGATGAAGAATGAGAAAGGTAGAACGCGGTAGAGAGTCCGATTATCCCCGCGCCGATGATTACCACACGCAACCTGGCAGAACCGGAAGCTGATTCAGCCACCGACGCAGGAAGGTTACGGGCAGCAGTCGTGGGAGGAGTAGTGTTGCCTGTGGTATTTTGCATCACTGCGGTCCCGAGTTACCTTTCTCGGACGATAATCAAATCTGCCTATAGGACCTGCTCTCTTCTGGTCTGTTATCCGTCGGCTGCAGATTAAGTCAGCAGAGGAGGAGGAGCTGAACGCAGTTAACTGCCGATAGGGGGCGTTCGGGCGACGGGGTAATGTCACCCCGACTTTCGGATGCAGAGTGTGCGGAGCTTCGCGGTCAGTGTATTTGCTTGGGGTTTGAGATTGGGTATATGCAAGGCGGCGAAAAAGTGGCAACTATGCGTGACTTGTGGTTTTTACTTCTATACCAAATGTACTTTTTATGCGAGTGGGGAGGGAGCTTCGGGTTTTGGTGCTATCTGTACCCCGAAGTCCCGGGACGAATCGAATCGACCAAAAGCTAGCAGGAGCTTAATTTCCCTAGTTGATAATACTTATCTTAAGATCTTGTAATTGCTGTGCATTTGATTGATTTTTTTCTCTACGGTTCCGAAAGTTCCCCTTCGGATTCGGGATTTGTTCGCAGCGTATTACCCTGCTAGGTACCTAGGTAAGGTGTGAGGTATCCGTCGTTGCCGGCGCAGATTATCTAAGCCGGTTCATCCGCGTGCTGCTTATTCAAGATGGGCCACAAATGGTAACAGAGGTCGTGTGGTAGGTCGAACGAACGGGAAATATATTTCTGCAAATAGAGCTATATTCCCATATTTTCGAACTAAGATTTCTTTCGTTTGCGATTTGAATGTTCACCACTGTCTGTACCTGTAAATTCATGTAACCCCATTTGGTAACTTCAATAATGAACGGATGTAAACCGTAGAAGAACAGTGTGGTGCACAAATCTGTTCGATTTATTGGAAATAACGTTATAAAGTATATCTTTTACTCTCTTCGTCCAAACAAACATCGACATGGACGCCTGCATGATTGATCATAAAATAATATACCAAAAATGTCAGAAGTTTAATATAATTTGCCGATGGGACGATATACCCCTTCGAGTCGTACAATCGATCCTTCATCCAGTCGCTCAGTTGAAAGATCGATCGGCGCTTATACCGTAATCCTCCGTCCCCTGTCGTCAATATCAAACAAAGCATTTCCATGCATGGTAAAAAAAAAACACCCGCTACGGTGATAAAAGTTTGTTACAATGGATCCACCGGATAAATATTCTCTCCACACTTCCCCGTACGTCCTGTAATTCATTCGCCAAAGGCTATGCATCTGCTGTAAAACACACAAAGAAAACTTCCTGGACAGATTCACCAAAAATGCAAATATGCTACTTATCAAAAAAAGACAGATAGGGAAAAATGCAGTTTCGTCAATCAGGGAACCGCTGACCGGATCAGGGCAAAAAGACATGTCACAATGCATCATGCATCTGGGGTCGCTTCCCAAACTCAAAATATACTTGCTTCGTGTCACCGTATCGCAATTCTCATGCATAACTCTGATATATCAGTTCAGTTCAGTTCAGTTCATCCATTGCGCGTACGCCCTATTGACACGAGTCAGCCTTGCACCGAAAACAAATGCTATATCAAATGTGAACTATACCATCTAACCCGCTCCACGACCCCCCTCTGCGCCCTAACCCCGTTCCTAATCCTTCCCATCTCCTCCAAATCCTCCAAAAACTCCTTCATCACCACCCCGCGGGGTAAAACGTACCCCGCCAACTCCCTGAGCACATGTATCTCGCACAGCATTAACCCGTGCTCTTTGAACGTCAGCGTGCTATTACGCTGCTCTCTCCCTTCCGTGGCACGATACGCCGCGCTGGTGGATAATATGCGGTCGATATGGCGCAATATACGGATCATCCGTCCCTTCGCTTCGGATCGTTTGATACCGTTACGCCCGCCCCAGGCGTTTCGGAGATAGCGTGTCGTGCCCACGAGGATTAGCACGCCCGGTGTGAGACCCAGCATGCCGAAGAGGAGTTGTTGGGACTTCAGCATGTTGTCTATACCGCTGACGGCGACCTCGACGTCCACTTTTGTCTTTTGGATTTGGATCAGCAGGGAGCGGAGGAGTTCGCCTGTTACGGCGCCGCGGATCGGTTTTTTTAAATCTTGCTCGTAGACTTTGAGGACGGGTGTTAGATCGCCTTGCTTTACATTCTCCCTTATGGCTTCTATCTGTTGCGGTGTCAGTGCTGTAGAGTTGGCGTCTGAGGCGGTGGCCGGGTTGTCGATGGCGAAATCGACAACCATCCGCTCCAAGCTCTCGCGGTCCGAGATGAGTGATTCGCGACTCATCAGTGTGGCGTCCTGGTCTTCACCTGTTCTGATAGTGCTAATGATCCTCTTGAGCGGGTCGACAACCCAGTTTGCCCAGAAGTCCACGATCGTAACACCGGCCTCTCGTATCCACATGCGTATCCCCTCCCGTCGGTTGACCAGAATGCGCAGTAGAGTCCCCGACGTGAAGAACAGAACAGTGATCGGAATCCAGTACCGTACAATCCCACTCGGTCGTCCGTTTTCCTTCAGTATATCCTTCGATAGCTGCGCCTGTTTTGGCAAATGCTTCTGCAGGATCTCCTGCAGCTTTACGGACAGCACATACGGAATCACCGTCTCCTTCTTGCCCTGCAGCAGACTGCTGATCGAAACACCCAAATTCGAACCCCGTCGCCCGCTACTCTCAACGCCGCTAACATTGCTCTCGCCATCCTCCTCCTCGAGCGCGACCCCATTACTGGACCCCGTGAACACCAAGTCCTCAAACTGTTCCACCCCGCCCACCTGATGAATATCACACACATTCCTCACCACGTTCTCCATCAGCACCACGCTCCTCTCCACGACACCCTTCCAATCCTCTTTATCATCTTCATTCTCAAACATCAAACTCTCATTCATAATCACGCCCAAAGCGGAGGCCTGCATCGCGCGCAATTTACTCACGTTGGCGTGTTTCTGGTGGATCTTGTGCGTGATCAATGCGAACGGCGAGACGATGCGGGCGTTCAATCCCGCCACGGAACGTTCCCTCAACGAAGTCTTCACGAGTCCGTAGAACCGTTTAGCTGTCTCGGATAGTCCGGCCGCTTCGGCGGTTATTTCGTCCGCACCGATCCATTCTCTCCGCTCGAAACGGGATTTCGCGTCACGGTACACTTCCTTGACGAAGGAGTACAGACGCCACGGTGAGGTCTGCAGAGAGTACAGCAGCGTGTACTGGTAGGAGGAGAGAACTTCGTCCCAGTAGTAGATGTCGTCGCTTAACGGAAGGGTTTCATTAACCAGGGAGCGGAGGATGACGCCGTACGTCTGAATGGCGGCTTTGGAGACGATGAGCCATGATAGCTCGTGTTCGAGAAAGACCTCCTGTTCCTGCTGGGTGGCGATGGTGTCCGCTTCGTCGTCGCCGTCGTCGCCGTCGTCGTCGTTGTCGTCGGTGGTGGTGGGAGTGGCGGAGATGGAGATATCGGCCGAGGAGAGCAGGGATGTGATTTGCTGTGGGGTTAGGCGCGTGGAAGAAGTGGAGGAGAGGGATTTGATAATTGTCCGGAGCTGGGTGATCCGGAGGGAAGGAGGTGCCGCGAGAGCAATTTCCCTGGCGGACTCGGAATCAGCGGTCGCGGAGGGTGCCGTGGGCAGGATGAGAGAGAGGTGCTCGAGGTGCAACCTGTCTAGCTGCAGGTCTATGGCGCGGACCTGACTGGAGCCAATAGTCAGCAGAGAAACGTACGTAGACGAATTGGACAGATGGTTATTCGGGAGGCTTACTCCGCAACAAAGCTCATTGGAGATGCTAGATGGTGGAGAGCGGTTCAATTGATGTTGACGGTGGTGGTGTAGTTGTAGCTGCGAGGTCGAATTTTACTAGGAGTGGGGTCAAAGTCGAACTAAACCTCCTCCATTCACCATCGCGACAATACGATCACCATCACACTACGTCCGAATGCAACTCCGATCCATCTCCGACAGTCGGTGAAAAGCATCTCGTCATCAATCTGCGGCTCAAACAGAGTTCCCCCCAAAAAAGAACCTCGGTCCGGGGTGGCCCTCGCCATGTACGTATGACGCCACGATCCAATCAGCTTCAGCTTCGGTGCATATCAGGGCTCCGGGCTCCGGTCGGTGCTCCCTCGGCCGTGGCAGAAAAAGCGCCGTCCGCACAGCCGGCTAGCCGCATCCAGAATACAATCAGGTTTTAAACTCCTTTGCTATCTCCGCTGCTCTGCCCAATTACCCTTTTCCTCTGACTAAGAACTTAGTCAATGCCAGTTCCGACTGCGAGCATCCGACGACAAATGCGTGCACGTAAAAGATGGTTTCGGGCCAGAGAGAAAGAAGCAAGGCCGGGCTAGCCAGGAGGCTGAATAAGCAGCCCCGACGGACGCACCCACACAACCAGTTCACGAAATACTGCCCCATCGCCAGCCTGGAATCTGCCTTGAAATCTGCTGTTCGCACAGGACAAAAGTTCATCATGATAAATATGGTAAAATCCAGTAATTTTAATCTTTTCCAGCAGATATAAGAAGAAAACCGGATAAAAGTGACAAAATAGTAATTTTTTGAAAAAAAAGGAAATAAAAATAAAGAAACCAAAAAACGCCCTTTAGATCTATGCTGCGGAGAAACACACAAGCCGTTGCAGCAGGGTACATCTAGAGCTAAGCTACAGTGAATCTTTTTTGACTATGGACAGTTGGGAGGAAAAAGAAAACGAAAGTCTGAAAACAAAATAGGAAAAATAAAGAACAAAGACCTCCCAAACGAGTTTTAGTAACCAGACGATACGGTGAAATATGGTATAATTTTAAAAAGCGAGAAAAGAAACCAAAAGGACATAAAACCGGTGTACAACAAAGACTTTGCATACATCCCTTACAAAGAAATAATTCAAAAAGAAGGAAGCATTAACCGCAAAAACTCCTGACGCTCAATGCACCAAATGTGAAAAAATAACTGTTGTAAAGCGAACGTTGTTCCCGTAGCCAACGGGCGAAATAAAAATAAAGGGAGTCGAGCTGAGAGCGGCGTGGATATCGTTTCTTCCATGGTATAGTAGTAATAGACGCATTAATGATCTAGAATTTGGAATTTATTCATCAACTCTCGCTCTCTTCACGCCGGCTACCGGCTCCAGAAGAGGCTTGTCGTGAATCGCAGAGATTGGAGGGAGTTCGGGTTTCAGGGACATTTTAGCAGACCCCGGTCGGCTGGATATATGAAGGTTTTCAATGTTCAGACCCGCTGGAGGATCGGGGAGAGCCTCTCCTTCACCGAGATGGTCTAATAGTCGGCGTTGAAGGTGCATGATGTACTGCCGGAGAGCAGCATTTTCAACTTCCAGTGCCTGGTTGCGTTCCTCGACGGCCTCGTAGTCGCGGACCTTAGATTCTAGAGACTTGATGTACTCTTCTTTTCTCGCACGGAAGGCTCTCTATTTTTGAGATTTCGAGTTAGCAAAAGGGCTAAGGCGAAAGAATGACCGAAATGGTATAACGTACCTGGGCATTGCGATTCTGCGCCGCTCGCTTGGAAGTGTTGAGCTCGCGCTTCTGTCGCGAGTCCGCCTTGGAGAGCGAGTCTTCGCCACCACTGCCGGGGCTGAGGCTGGAGCTTGGTCGGATGTCATTTCGCAGGATGACCGTCGGAGAAGAGTTCGGTGGCTGCTGAGAAGACATGGGGGTGGGTTGTTGCATGGGGTCCTCGCCAGAGATGGCGGAGAGGAGCTGTTTCCGGAGCATCAGCTCATTGTTGTCCTTGCCGAGATGAGGGTCGATGGACCATTCGCGAAGGGGCTGGGAAGAGGTGGGAGGGTCCTGCTCGAGATTCATGGCTGTGGTGGTGGTGGAGGAGGATGATGTTTTGGAAGAAGGTTGTTCGGCTGATGAGGAAGGAGTGTGTTGTTGTTGCTGGTGCTGGTGCTGGCGAAGATATTGTTGGTCCTGAAGGCGTACAAAGCTCGGGAGGTTAGTCGCAGAGCTAAGACGAGGAGGCTCCTCGACAGGAAGAAGAAGAAGTTTGAGAAAGTTATGAGGTACCTGAGTGGAGGTAAGGGCTGGGAGGGTCCTGTGTCCATTCGCCATTGCTACGACTTCAGTCATGATTGCGGTTGGAGGATAGGAAGTAAAAGAAGATGTTGCTTGCTATAACCGGGAAGCCAGCGTGAGGATATATAGAGACGCTTCTTCTTCTTTTGATAATAATAAATAATGGATATAATAGAAATAGGGGATTATGTAAGTCGGTCTGGCCGGCAGTTCAGAAAATAGAACCGCTTGAAGGAAATATCGAATTAGATAACAGTCGTGGCTGCTATTTGATATGTCGTGTTATAAATAACGAATGCGAAGTGCGAGAGCGGACAGGGGTGGAGGGGAAAAGTCCGGCCGAGATCTATTCCTATTCCTTCGTTCTGAGAGTTCAAATTCGAATTGAGAACGAGAAGAAAGGCTACTAGACTCTAAGGATTTAAATATGTCAACGTCAGATGCGGTTCTTCCAGTTAGGCAGGCAGAGAAAAAAGAAGAATAAGCCGGTTGCTGAACAGGTGTATGTTTAAGTAATCCAAAAGAGACCTAGTCGGGTACATATGTAATGGCGAGGCTTAGACAAAGCATCAAAAATAAAATAAAATAAAAAGCGAGACCGAAGGAAAAATAAAATAAAGAAATAGAGGCTTTCGACTGGAAAAGCGCCGGCCGAAGCGGTTCTTCCTTCTGAACTGACCTCGGGGTTAACTTTACAGCTGACCCGTCGCTTAGTCTTGGATTACCTGATCTGAGAAGAAAAAGGGCCAAAGGGAGAGCCGAATGAACAGCAGCGGAGAGTAAAAGAAATAAACAGATCTCGGTGGTGATTTGGTCTTGGACGGAGGGTCAGTCTGTCCGCGTATGCGTATGCATGCAATGCCTCTTGCCCTAAACCGACTGACGGAAAGTAGGGGATTTGCCGAATGTTATTTCTTACTTAATAAGTGCTAAGTAATTTCGATTGTCGTATCTGGGAAAATGGCGATGCTGGATCGACCCACTCTTTCGAATATGGTCGGATGCTGCAAGTGCCGATGCGAAGCACCACCAGCGGGGAGAAAAAAGTAGCGTATGTAATCAGGGCTGAAGGGATTATCTGAAACCGTAATAACAAAATAAAGTACAGAACACTCTGTCTGTGCAAACAGGGTAGGTCTCAGGTAGAAAGCGCAATTATCAAATACCGCTGATGTTGACGTGATAGGAAAAACAGCCCGAGATTGGAGAACTAAGGAATAGCTAGGTAGATAGAGAGATAGATAGGGCTGTATGCGAACGGGATGGCGGGACCGATGCAGGTTCAGTCCTGTTGCAGCTGTGAATTAGGAGTTTCTGATGATGATGAGTAAAGGAACTACTCCTTCTCTTCGTCGACTCCGGGGATATGCAGGTGAGATTCGGAAATAATTAAATGATATTTTGCAATGGGAAAGTAGTTTTATGAATAATGATAACAACCTTTTGATAATAATTCGTGATGATGCTGATAGATAGATGGACACGAGATATAATCGATATGATATATTTCGAATATGAGACTATTTCGTCCGAGCACAGATGTCAGTGGACGTCACATGAGACAGTTTGGTGATAATATACGAATGGATGGATGTGCTGAGTAATTCAAAGAACAGTTGGGCCGACCGTCCAAAGGCACTATATACCACCCGGTTCGTCCAGCTCGTCCAGCTCTTCCAGTCGTTCAGCGCCTGAAGTTCTGCCCAACCGCCGACTGCTTACTTAAGATTAAGCACTTGGCTCGTTGAATTTTGTTTTTTGTTTTTCTCTTTCCTTCGGAAGTACGAAGATTCCGAGGGGAAAACAACAGTAGCTATGATGGCGGGTAACGTAATAGCACATGCAACCACCTGGACATTTGTTTTTCTTGATGCGATTGCCTGAAACCAGAAGCCCGATCCCAGTTATTGAACGGGGACAGGCAGCGGTGGGCACAAGGCAAGACAGAAGAGGGGAGGAATTCGGCGTACAAACCTCCTTTTTCGACTGCCACCTGAGACGTTCGGTTGACCCGCACTGGATGCTTAGTCAAAGATGTATGGTGCTGACGAAGAAATGCGACCGAAAAACAAAGCTGCTCGCTGGCGTCCGGCAAGAATTGAGCTGTAAGCAGGGCGCGCGGTCAGCAGAATTCAGAAGTTACCTGTGTAGAGGCGTCTGTCGATTTAATAGAGAAAATTAAATCAGCATCATCATCAAGTCGACAGGCAAAAGAGAATCGAAGTCCAGCTCAGCTCGACGACGCGGACAGCTATTAGTTTATATCTGCCTGCCAGGCCGCGGGGTCGATGAGCAATTCGCAAAGTGCCAGCTTGCGATTTCGATCGAGATGATTCGATGACGCGAAAGCGACTCGTTTCGATCGTAAAAGTATGCTTTTGGCCTGCCTGCAACCTGGAAGTGGAGGGAACAATTAAGGTCCGTCCTTACCTGTACAGAGCCCTGATGATGCTGATGCCAATGATGTTGATGATGGTCCCGGGGAGATGCAATCTCGATCTGATACGATACTGCAGTGCAATCAATAGATGATTACTGATTCCTGTCCGTGAACGGATTATATCATATTATTATTGTTTTTTTACCGATACAGCACCGCACCAGGTAACGTGACCGGCATGTACGTTTCGAAGCTCGCTTTCGCTGGGGCCTCCTCGTCGTTATTATTAAACTGTCGGCTGACGAATGGGCTGACCACTCGCCTCTTCTTGCTCCAGCAATGACTCGACCGTGAAGACTCATGTACTCACTACCCGCCACGCTATATCATAACCGTGATATCTATCCTGCTTTATGCCTCAGGCATTGTACTCGCTTCGCCTTGCTCATGTTTTGTACATACGTTTCTCCTGCTCAAAACATGCACGCCAAATTTGGCTGCATCCATTAAACGCTGCACTGTCTCTCCATCGAATCAAACAAAACTGATCGCGGAGCTACAGCTCCTTAGCTAGCGGATCTGAAGAGTTGAATCCTCGATCCCGCCAAGCGTGGTCTGCTTTTGGTTCCACCGGCATCCCATGTCGCAGCACATGTAATGTACACCTGACGGAGCACGAGGGATTCAATCCTACCGTGGATCCCGAGTCCGCAATGAAAAAAAAAAACACTAATCTCGTACACACGAGCTTAACTATCGCACCGCAGACGTCAAGTTAACACCGCTCATCCGTTGAGACTTTGGTTGGTCCGGGAGTACTTGGTACGTCCCCCCAGCTGCATGTCTCGCAAACCCGAACCGTTGTTTACGAATACGTCCCATGCAAGACATCCAGAGCCAAATAATTAAGAAAAACAACCTGACTAACCTCGAACCGATGCTCAAAATTGGAAACTCGAACGGTCCGCGAAGGTAACATCGAACGGTGCTGTAACTTTCCCCTTGATTACATCAACATCTAAACGCCTTGCTAATCTGGAAAAAAATAAAAATAAAAAAAATAAAAATTCGAGATTAAACGCCCATTTTACGATGCCCGTCGCCGTATTCATGAATCAAACTGCTGCTGTACGGACCGTTCGTTCTGGGTGGATGCATATCCCGCGCACTTTTATTATTTGATGACTTATCATTGCGTTCTATTGCATCCAGCTCCTCGTCCGATGATCCCCAAAAAAGGTCCGTTCAGTTAGCCCTCCTAAACACCAAGAGCTTTTCTTCGGTTGCGAAACGAGCTGGAGTGTTCAAAACCCCGACCTGCAGGACCACCTCGGGTACATCAAGTCTGGCTGGCGTTCAAGAAAAAACAAGGACATGTCCCCAAAGCAGGATAAAAGCCGTGTGCGAAGCAGAGAGAGAAAAAGCTAAAAATTGCAATCTTGCATACACCTTCCACTTAGCCTTACGTAATAAGCCTTACGACCATGCACTCTCGACCGTCTGGTCCACAATATCGTGCAATATCGTATTTGCTGTGCGGCATGGTAATAGAATCGGCTGAATTTGTATACAATTCGATTCTCTCGACCGAAAGACTTCTAAATCCCGGAGGATCCCGTGATTTCTTACTCAGCTCGTAGTTTTTTGCTGGATCAAGCTTCCCTTGGCGAACAAGTGGACCTTTCATTCATTATAGCATTCGCGAGCCCACAATGCGAAGAAAAAACCCGCTCGGGAAAACGAAAATAACGGAGACTAACGTTGGGATCACAGTTCATTTTTGTTGAATTTGAAATCCTGGCGTTTCTAGCTCCCCTGATGTTTAGTGCAACATTCCCACTTTTGGACAAATAAGCCAACGTCTCCCCCATCAAAGAACTATAGCCTCGAATTCCGAAACTTCAAAGGATTCAATTTCTCTCTCTCGCTAGGATTCCTTTCGCGGATTCGGCGAATAAAATAGCCGGGGGCTATATATATCTCACTGGCATTACGCCCGATTACAGGAAAACTTTGACCTCCGTTGCGTGTGTGCTCTACATATCATTTGCGCCCGTCGCAAGCTGAGCCGCAAGAAAGGAACAACCTAGGCTACTAATCGGACTGCGTTATTCCAGAAAGCATGTTATACCTGTACAAATACTTCAGAATAGAAATCGAAACTCTGGCAGTTAACACCGTGCATTGAAGAAACCCAGGATGGTCAGCTTTGCAATTATCTGCCAGCCCCCATCAATCGGTTGCCTGACCTTCGGGTGTAAACGTAATCACACCGCTCCAGCTTTTTTACCAGGTTATTGTCATTAGGGTTGTGCTGTGCCGAAATTCCGTAGGCTGTGTGGGTCATCTTTTATTGCGGCCAATCATACACGACGTAATTCCGGCAGCGCGCCAGATCCAACGGATGATAATCGAGATTAGATTAGATCTGATCGCAGGCCCTGAATGGTGTTACTGAACACATCACATGATCTATCTACTTCTTCAGCCAATGATATGCGCTTTATTAGTAATACTTCCTAAAAGAGAAACATCAACGTTCGACAAACACCGTGATATGCTCAGGCCAACATTGCAGTCTATAAAGCTCACGTCACACATTGCAATATTTGATTCTTACCTATTCCTCACCTTCACCTTCATCAACATCAGCCTCTACAATTCCGCCTTAAAACCAATAATATCACAATCTGCCTTTCACGTATCTAAACTTTTATCCACCAATATCAATACAAAAATGACCAAGCCAACAACCTGCTGCGGCCGAGGCGGTGAATGCATCTGCGCGCAAGAAGCTACTGTACGTTCTCATTCGTTCCTAGATTTCACCATTTCCCCGCAAAATGGCACATCCTTCCTCCTTGAACACAACCCCTGCATTTGCATGCCAAAAAACACCAACCGCACAGCTAGCTATCGCAATGGATTTTTATTTTTATTTTTCTTTCCTCTCTGTTTCGTTTCTGCCTACATGCGCCCAGCTTGTAGACATTGCTATCATAGCGAACACAAACAAACGGCTCGCTATCGCTCTAAGCTTAAGCTTAGATTGCTTAGCTAGCAAGCATGCATTACCGACCCCAATTAAGCTTATTTAGAACATTCACACTTACCCCCCACATCCACATCTGCATCAATCATTAATCTACCGTGAAAACATGCATCTAATCATCATGAATTATAGTGCTCCTGCGGCAAAAACTCCGCACTATCGTGCACCTGCGAAAGATCCAACGCGGAGAACCAAGTCGCGGGCGCCCGCTGTTCGTGCGGCAAACGTCCCGCGCAGGCGTGCACCTGCTCTCGCGCGGCCACCGAGAACCTCGTCCCCACGGACGCCTGCGCCTGCGGTAGCAGACCGAAGGATTCGTGTACGTGCGACTTGAGAAAGGAGGATACGACGGGCGGATTGCGATCCCATGAGATCGATTTTACCAATTTAAAATAAAACAATTCCTGCTTCGGATATTGTATCCGAGTGCTTTTTATTCCTTTGTCTGTTGGTATCGGATGGAGAATTTGGGGGTTCTTTTTTATTTCATTGATTGCGTTGCTTCATTTCATTTACAACTTGTCCTATCCAGGAAAGGTTTTGCAGACTGCACAATGTGGACTGGCTGGGTTTCATTATCGTTCATATTCGAACGGCTTGCATAATTGGAGTTTTTGAGAGAAAATCTGCACACATTGAATGTTTCTTCCTTTGTACTTCACACAAGTAAGGGAATTTAACACACATTAATATGATTTGATAACTGTGTGGCCATCGCGGCTTTGTTACCGGAGAGGGAAAAGCCAGAGCGTCGAAGAGGCTTTGCTAAAAAACATTTTTGATAACTGAAACGAAAAAGAAAGAAATGAGGCTGATATCTCCTGAAGTTTTGCTTCGTGATCGTCGCATGGTAAAGCAACGTAACGCTGGACAATAGGTATACGATACGGGGAACGGTGGTGATAGAAAGGAATCACCTACATGTCAAATAATGTAGTAAGGGGAGACTGAGGCTTCGATATCCAAAAGTCGGGTACATGTTGCTCGCTCGAGTTTGTAATCATGCTTAAAAATTGATGGAAAATCCTGCGGCCAAAAAATAAATAAAGAAATCTTAAGAAAAATGAAACAAAAGGCTGCACTTTAGCGCCCGTTGATGACTTCTTGTGGGAAGAACCCTTGCGCTAATCGGTCCTCCATATATTTAGCTATTATCGGTGGCACGTTCTCGTCCGTGGCTCTGACGGTCAATCGGTACATCTAAGTCACATAATATTAGCTAATCTCTCACGTAATCCTTTCTTCGATACGAAGGTGATAAGACTGGACTCACCGAGGTCTCATAATTTGGCTCAAGCCTCAGCAGACAACCAAATTTACCGCCCTGGAGCGTGTGGAGAACACTTGCACCAATCAAGTTCTTCGGGTTTGCATCGACTGCGTCGAGGACCCCCCACCTGAAGCCCTCTACTACTCTCCTCGTCTTGGCCGGGTCAATCTTCCTCCCCGTTCCTTGGAGTCCGAACACTCTTTGAGTCTCTCTTGGTGCACCACCGATTTGCTTCCATCTCTTGAAGAAATCGTCCGCACTTAGCTCTGCCGGTTCCATGAACTTGTGCAGTGTCACCGGCAACTGTAACGTCACAGCCTGTAACGCACCAGCCAAGTAAGATACTCTTATCGTCGGAGCTTCGGTAAACACCTTTGTCGACTCGAAGATTAGCATCTGCTGGACTTGAGAGTCCGGTTCGATGTTTGGGTCGGGGATGTTCTGCGTGGTGTAGCTCAGTTCGCTCTTCGAAGGATTGTTGATCGTTGTCGTGAACGATCCGTAGGAATATGATGATTTGTTGGTAAAATAGAGAATGACTATACCCTTCGGCCCTCGGAATTCCGAACGTAGACCGATCTGAATCTGGACGTCTTCGTACAAAACGCCTTCGTTCCGAATCAACAGCCTGTTAAAACCGATCTGCCAGTCGGGGCTAAGATGGTCTGCCGATGCGAGGTTAGTCGGTTTAGATGTGGCAGATGGAATAGGAGGCGCGGTTCCGTTGATCTGTAAACCGGCAAGACTGTTCGACAAAGAATTCGGATGGCCATTCGCGGTTGTCGGAGTTGCGGTTGCGTTCGTAAACGATCGTTTAAGACTTGTGTTTAGTTTCAGATCAAAGTTCGCAGCGTCGACATTTGCATCCTTGCCACCAATAACCCACGTCCTCTTGTCGCTTGTCGCGGCAGCCTTTTGATGCAACCGTGAGAGTAGCGCAGATGTACGCTCTGGGAAGGGTGGCATTTCATCACAAACCGTTCGGAGCAAGTCGTCAGTCGGCATTGATACTAGAGCGAGGTACTCGCAAGCTCGCTGTTGTAGCTCCGGATCCAACGTATGGCTGTAAATCTCGAAGACTTGTACCAGCTGCGGCTTGATCTCCGGAAACAGGTTGACAAACTTGACAAAGGCGGAGAGAATAATCGCTCTTGTGGCCGAAGAGCATCCGTTAAACTTGGATTGGAGAGCCATAAACTGTTCAATCGGGCTCGATCCGGGGTTATCTGCGATCAAGTGGCCAAATTCACCTAGTAGATAACCTCCAATCTTGACGAGAGTTTCGTGGCATTGCGGTCCCTTAACTAGTCCTAAGATAGTCTGGGCAGCGTATACCTGAAGCTCTTCGTTGTTGGTCGTGATCTGGATAACTCTCTGCCAAACCTCATCGCTAACGTGCTCGCCGGCCATGCTGATGAGCCGTAGCGAGTGGTCGACATACCACTGATACTCGGTCGCGTATTTTTCCGTCAAGATGGCAATTTTGAGGACCATTTCTTCTCTTATAGCATAGTCCGCATTAGGGAGATACTTTAAGAGCTCTCCTACGACCGCTGACGCATTGGTAGAGTCGCACATGCTGTAAAGTAAATCCAAAGCCTTTCGTTTGACACTGATATCTCTGTCCTTGAGAGATGCGATGATTGTGTTTTGGTGTTTCTTTATGGGCTCCAAGCTATCCGATTTTGCCGCAAGATGGGCCATAGCCTCCAGACCAAGATATCTCACATTCGTTTCCCTAGATTGAATAAACCGGCCCAGTCTCACTATAATCTGAACCATTATTCCGGCTTCTGTACCGAGATGGATCGCAAGATTGATGGCCTCGAATAGGATGGCGTTTTGGGCATTGTTCTGTTGAGTATTCTTTGGCATGTCGGACGACAAGTCGATGATCTTCTGAAGCGTTTCGCGAATCATGTTTTGAACGTTGACATCGTCTATTGTATGTCAGTATATTAATAGGCCGATGGAACCGTGAAGAACTTTACCAGAAGTAGGATAATACTGCAGTAGCCTTAACAGCTTTACTTGCAACCAAGGGCAGGGTATCTTGTAGTAGAGATAGTCTTGCGTGTAGTCATCGTCCATAACAACTTTTTTCAGCCTGAAGGCAGCTTTTACATAGCATCCCTGGTACAGTTCCGGGTTATCCTGTGCGAGGGCAAGAACCAGCGAAGTGACTGAGAGACAGACGCCTAGGTCTGGATCGTCCATGAGGGATATTATCCTCTCCGCCCAAGTCTCTTGGACTATTCCCGGATGCTTCCTGTACAGTCGTAGTAATGTGAGAGCTGCTTTCTTCTTGACGAATGATTTCGATGTGCTATCAAATGCGTTAGTAAGCTGGTTATCTCAAAGAGGGAAAGAGATTATATCATACGGGGATATGAGAAGCCTGTGGACGTCGCCGTTAAGAGCCTCTCCCATCTCTCTTCCACCGACGTTGGCTATGGCGTGCAGGGCCAAGCAGTTGAAGAGCTCATTGTTATCCATGAGATCCTTTTTGATGCTGTTGACAACCAAATGTAACAGATCATGGTTCTCGTTTAAGAACAGCGTGACGGCGAGGTATCCGATCTGCTTTTCCGAATACTTGTTGGCGGAGATCAAGCTGACGGCCTCGAGATGGCCAAAGTCGACGTTCCATCCTAGGATGTAGATGTAAAGCAACTGGATTGAACCGGATTAGGATGATGCTGTGAGCAAAGGGCGAAAGATGATTATGTCTACCTTGCAGACGTATTTCTTCTTGTGATATCCGTTCAGACCGCCATCTATGTTCCATCAGCTACCGTTCCAACAACCGTTGCGTCCTCGTGTTTCGACGCTCGAATCCGGATGGATACCTTTGAATTTCTGCCTTCAGAAGGATTAGAGTGCGAAGTGTGAGAGGGTGCATGGGGACAAACGAACCGAATATTGGCAAGCTCCTTGTTTATGCGTTTCTCCTCCAGCTCTCTAGCACGGGCGTTTCTAAGGTCCGCGATGAACTGAACCAATCCTGCGAGATGAAAGAAACTTTTAGAATAGCCACATTTGGATTGGATTGAGATCTGAGAGTACGGAGGGGAGGTGTACCTCGCATAGACGACATGGCGGGCTGTTGAATGTGTCTGCAGTCTGACTATTGCTTCGATTTCGGAAATGGCGGGTGCCAAGGCGTATCCAATGCTCCGGAGCTTTCGGTATCTTCGAGCGCTCTTTCGGATGTGATGATTTGAGAGAATGGACACGAACTGAGAAGGGTCGGCCGAGGTGTCGTTGGCAAGAGAATAAGGGGAGCTTGCCGGGGTTCAATTGAATCGGTCCAGGAGCTTGCTGTAAGCGAGACCATGCAGAAGCCGGGCAGCTGTGGAGAAGAGGCGTGACTCTGCTGTTAGCCTCGAATGGCCGCACATGCAAGTACAAGTACAAGTACATCGACTTGAACACCAGTGCCGACGACAAGTGATCGAGAGATTGATGCGATGGAAAGTAGCTGGTACCCGCCCGCGAATGGAGAGTTCGATGGATGCAGGCATGCGAGAAGCTTGGCGTGGTGAAGTGACGTGAGTGAAGTGCGTTGCCCACATGAAAAAGAAAGAACCCCAAATTAAGTAAACATGTTAAACTTGACACCGTTGTGACTTGCCTTATTAGATGGCCACGATGCCCCGGATTCCCCTCGCCCCTCTTCTGGTCCCTCTCTCACAGGCAAATATTCAAAATATATATATCATTACTTTATAAACCTGCTTCTTCTCGAAGGCCACGCCTCGTCTACTTGCACGGCGCACTACGTTATCTGCTCGTGGCGGCTGTGAGCCGACGCCATGGTCTCGCTGTGGCCCTTTGGCGGTGTACGTGCCCACCACATTCTCTCTCGCGGCGTGCCTGTCATGCTAACTGTGAATTCCCGTCTCTCCAGCAGGACAACTCTCCTGATGCCTTCGAAAAGAAGCTTTCCACGCTTGCTACCCAGATTATAGACCACGAGAAGCGACTCAACCTTCTACGGACAAGAGGCAGGCGACTCAAGGCCCTCTGGACCCTCTACACCATCATTGCGTGGGTCATCTACGCTACGATCCTCACCCTCGTGGTTGGATTTGAACACGCCAACATCTACCAGCTTGCCGGCCTGGGAGGCTCGCCCTTTGTGTAGGTAGAAATAATAATTATCCGTCTGAAGGACCGGCTAATATGGTCGGCACACAGGGTCTACTTGGTCCGACAGATCATCAAGCGATACTACGAATGGAGGGTCCTAAACATCGAAACGTCGCTGGAGACGCTTCGAGAACAGCAGAAGGAGACCATCGAAAAGCTCAAGGCCGTCACAAAGTACGACTCCACGCAGGCCTTACTCGATAAGTACACAAAGACCGCGGCTGCGACAGGGGCCCAACCGAACCCTCCACCACTTGGACCCCAGGGAAACAACGGCCCCAATCAGCTAGGCCCAGGATCACAGCCAAATACGCCCACAGGGTCTGTGAGAAAGCGACAAAACACAAAGAGCCGATCGAGTCTCAGTCCGCATCCTCAACAGCAGCAGGATATCCCTTCTGGACCACAAACACCTCAGCCGCCTCCACCAGATGCATTCCCACCAGAAGGTTTCCCACCAGGTGTCCCCCCGCAAGTCTACATTGGGATGCCACCGGGCATGGGCCTGCCACCCATGGGCCAGTTCGCCCCTCCTCCACCCGAAGAACCAAGACAACCGCAGTGGTACGATCGCTTCCTCGACGTCCTCTTAGGCGAGGACGAAATGTCTGCGAAAAATCGTTTCGCATTGATCTGTTCTAATTGCAGGCAGGTCAACGGCCTTGCTCCACCGGGTACCAGCAACATCGAAGACATCAGGTACATTTGCGGCCGGTGCGGGGCAGAAAACGGTAAACCTCAAGTGAAAGAGCTTATTGGAAAAATCGCAGAGGACCAAGCTGGTGGTGCGAGCGGGGTGGAAGGTGGGGATGCTCGGGCCCTGAGATCTAGAAAGTCAAAGTCAAAGTCAAAGGGAGAAGATAGGGTTGTGTACGAAGATGACGATGAGTTCGAAGATATCGGTCAAGGGGATTTATCCAGGGGTGCAGAGGACTCCGGATCTAGCATCGAGGTTGTCAAGAAGAAAAAGGGAAGACCGAGTAAACGAAAGGGATAGGTCTGGTTGGCATGGCTCGCACGAGACTTTGATTCTCTTCAAACATGTATGCACACCCCCCCTTTCAAGTATCCCTGAAACTTTTTTCTTTTATTTCCCTTTTTCTCTTTCTATGCGTATGATTTTAGTTTCTTATAATGGTGTCTGGGGGATCGTCAGGTACATAAATTATTCTGCGCTCTCGCCTACCTGAGTGCTTCTTTTAGACTTCAGCTATGGCACTAAAAGTTAAATCAAACTTCCAATCAATCAAGATGCGGTCTGAGTTTCGCCTATTCTGGCTTAGCTGCCAGCGCCATAGTGGCAAAGTTACGGTCATGTAGGCCAAATGCAGACATCGAATTAAAATTACCACGCTAAAGTTTCCAAAGTTAAGTTTTCCATTGACAGGTGCCAAAAAAACCATGGGATGTCATCTTGGTAACCACTTGTACGATAGGCAAACCCTCAGATGTATAAAGAGAAGATGAAACCCTTCAGTCCTGATAAATGGCAGTGGTATTTTCATTCAATCATCCATCCAACTTGGTCTCTCTTTTACCTTTGAAACATTGCAACAGCTTCGCCATTCTCGTATATATTGCACTCTCTTTAGCGTTTTTTGATATCCCTTCATTAGATTCGTTACGCAACATAACATTTTAATCGTGCACGTCAAGATGTCTTTCAGCGATGAATTGCCCAATCCCACGGCGGACCTGCTGGAAGGAAAAGAACGGAGATCGAGACTTAAATCCGCTCGATTGTCCGTCCCCCTCTTCAATATGAAGCAACAGCCGTACGACCGACGTCCGTCCTCTGTGGATGCAACAAACTGGTATTCCGCCGGTTCATCCTTCAGTGGTGCATCTGTCACAGGCGGCGCCGCTGCCACTACAGCCATTAACCAAACATACACCGCATTAACAACTCCAGGAAACCGCACCAGCTTTGTCGGATCCAATTCAATGATGACCGATGAGGAAGAAGACCGCGGGGAGGTCACGTACTCACCTAACCGCCTTTCCATCATATCAGGTAGTCCGTCCGTCGCATGTGGTGGTGATGGCCAAAACCCCTACGACCGCAGCCATTCCGAACCGTCAAAGTACGGCTATGCCCGGGATAGTTTCCAACATTCCCTCATCGAGAAACTGTACACCTACGGCGGCGGGGATATAGTCGACACGATGAGTCCTATATCGGACACACCACCCAAAGCAGAGGATATTCTGTCCGTTCCTAAGAATCTACGGAATACATCCATCTTTCGCTCCTTTGAGGGTTGGGGATTTGACGCGGAAGACCTTCACAAGATGGATCCAATTGAAGAGAAGGAAAACGAGCCGGAGTTCTATCCCGGCCGGCATCAACGGTTCGATGGATCGATCAGCCAAGCTGCCTATGCGTACGTTAAAGATAACGATACGACGATGGTAGACGCCGTCGATCCGCTCGATCATATGGATAAATCGCGGACGTTAATCGAGAGTCATCCGCTGCCTATTCCGATCAAAGTCTCTAAAGTAAAGAGAACAAGCCAGGGTTATGCTGTGCGAGAGCAGCAGCAGCAACAAGTACGCCCTAAACGACGAGTGTCGAGTCTACACAGCGCTCAGGGCCAGAATTCCCGCCAACCGTGCAGACAGTACTCGAACGCGGGACGTTCGGGGCACAGTTCTGTCTCGAACGGATACGTGAGCAGCCCGTATCGGCCGTCGATTGTGTTTTCTGAGATTCCGATGTTTGATCTTAGCGAGAGCGAGCCGCCGACTCGCAATATCAGCGTGACTGATACGCACAGCCTGCGCGATAGTATTGCGGGGAGGAATGGGAGTTTGCGCGACGGGGGTAGTAACGCGGAGACGAGGAGGTCGAGCAAGTTGTCGAAGAAGTCCAACAACAGTAGCAATCGGAGCAGTGTGGCAGCGGTGAGTGGGAGTTACGAAACGCCGCAGAAGATCAAGAAGTCGTTTTTTTCGTTTTTGTCGAGGAAAAAGTCGAAGACGGCGAGTGTTAGCGGGCCGACGTCGCAGGCCAGAGCGTCTGCAGATAATCAGTATGTACCTCTGCTGCACGATATCGCGGAGGTGTCCAGCACGAACAGTCGACCTGGGACTCCCGATCACGCTGGGTCTGCAGCCTCGATTCCGCTGTTGAAGATTTGGGCACCAACGAACAACGGACAGCGAATGCCCCCGGTCAGACCTATACAGTACAATGTTCGCAAAGCATCTTTCGCATTGAAGGTCGACGACGACGAAGTATTCGATACTCCGGAACCCGTAACCCCCCACCAGGAACGAAGAAGGAGCATCACGTCCATCTACTCGCCGCAAGCAGAGGTACCGCCAGTACTCCCGTACAAACCACAAAACGAGGAAACTTCAGAACCCAGCTCGAGAGCCCGACGCGGTTCTGTGGTGTACGACACCGACATCCCAGAACCGGGCTTGAAAGTACGCCGCAGCTCGTCGGTGTACGAAAAGGACGCCCTCGAACCAGGCGAGGAGCCGTCGCCACCAATCACGCCGATGCGACGGTATTCGGAAAGTCACAAGTCGCATCCGGATGTGTACGTCCCGCCTCGGGCGAACTGGTACAGTCCGGAGTGGGGACTGGAAGATGCCTCAGTGCACGAGGCGGATACGAGGAGTATTACGTCGCACGCGATGAGTACGGTGAAGATCATATCGAGCCGGAGGGGCAGTCTGGAGGATATCATCATGGGGGGGAATATACTGGGTGCGGTGAACGTGAGGAGGAAGAGCATCGAGGATCAGAAGATGGGGGATTTGAGTAATGCGCTGAGAGATGCGCTGAAGATTCACAATATCGCCGAGGAGGAGGAGGAGTATGCATAAATGATCTCGCAAATATGTTTTGCATTCACAGTACATACCATAGATTATTAAAGTATTCATTGTAATATAGTTTAGACAGCATGTGTTTGTATATATTTTGCATTTATAGATCTCATTTATATATTTATACTATATATTTATACTATATATTATTACTTTATATTATTATTGAAAATAAGGTTAATTGTCGGCCCTATGAGGCAGCGAGAGCAGGTGCTCCTGTGCACATGTGCGACACCGTTACTGTGCGACGGAGCTCACGGAATATCCATGACCGTAGATGTCGACAGTCGACAGGTCATCTGGTTTATATGCCGGGTGGAGCATGGAACCATAGTGCAGCTTATCGGCCAATCACAGCGGGCGGCAGGTGCAGCAGCCCAGCTACCTTCCGCTGCCCAGGAAAAAAGATGCGGGCTGGGTTGCTCGTCATTTCAGGTTTCCCGCTTGGCTTGGACCCCCGTTTCTTATTTCCTATTATCTCATGTTCAAAAGTTTTATTCTTTCACCATCGACAGGACAATCGATCGATCAATCAATCATTCTTTAATTTGTTCACCTTATGGGCATGGTTCCTCTCAAAGACATTCCGTCATCTGGCGTTCCATTCCTCCCGCACATTTAATCAATCTCTCGGTACCGCCAGCCTGCCTGCCTGCCCGACCTGTCTTTGACGACTTCCCTCCAACAATCTCACCGTCGTATATCCATTCTTTCACTAACCCTCAGGTCTCAAACCATCCACCTATCCTGTCTTAGGCGACTCTCTTCCGTGTAAGCATTCAAATGCATTTTCTTTGTTGTTGATTACCATTACCAAACAACAACAGACGCTATTTCCGAGCAACCTCATCTGACCACACCCGTAATCCTTATAGTCAGAGGTCACGCCTCTCCGGATCCGAAACCTTCCCATAGAAAAGTACCTCACTAGCACTATTTCCCATGCCTCTGTAACGACTCTTTCACACGCGGGGGGGTTTTCTGGATTCTCATAACATAAATCTAAACGGTTACTTTTTTTTTCGTCAAAAAGTAAGGTGACGACGGTCACATATCTCGCTAAACGAAGCATTTCGGGCTGCTCGCCCTGAGTATCTCTCAGTGCTCTCGACTTGCACTGATCCGGCAAACACTCTCGAAAAATTTAAAAGCACCGAGGAGGTTCTATTTAAAAAGAACCATGGCAGACTCAGATCGCCCGCCTTCAAGGGCGGAAAGCACTTCCACCATCGATGGGAACGAACCCGCTTCGCAAACGGACGCTCAAGCGGAGTCCAGATCCGTCGGTCCTTCAGATAGCACACCCACGATAACGGCATCAACTCGATCCGACCACCCCAGGGTCACCATCGTTACACCGGAGGACTATCGTGGAGATGAAGGTGCGTTTTATCTATGATACTTTTGTCAAGGCGGTTGGCAAAATCTTATAAGAATGCAGGGTGGTCGCGCTAACGAGAATACCTTACACCTCAGAGAGTATGCGCACGTCAACCTCTGCCAAAGAGCGCCGAGACAGACATTCAGTTCCCCCAGCTCCCACCCGTCCAAACCCTACCAGACGACTATCCAGCCATCGCAGACACACCTACTCTGTCGACGATAACGAAGAGGAAGTTCTGGAAGACCAGCGACTGAAGCAACAACAGCGTGTGGAATCCACAAGAACGGGTCCTTCGCGTAGGGGTAGCGCTGTCGGACCGGGATCGTTACGGCGACGGGACACAGGTAGCATCCCTTCGACTGTTCCAGAGGTTGGAGAGGAGGATCTCCTCAGCCCGACCAGACAAGTTTCCGAGCCTGTCGAGCCGGAGGATGAGATTGAACCGGAAGTTGTTGAAGAAATGGCACCAACACCGGAGAGTGAGGAAGAGGAAATAATCGAAGATGGAGAGCAGACCTTGAAGGTACAGTTGGCTCGCAAGTATTTGTTCTGGTCGCTTTATGTAATCTAACGCTTGTATAGGACCGTCAAGAAGCTATCAACGAGACACACCCTTTCGGTGTCAAAATTTGGAAGTCCTCTCTGTATAAAAAAGACCGATCCGTCCAGAAGCTTGCCGAAGAGGATGTGCACTCCGCCCCCGGCGCCCGAATGGGCTCGTTCCAGCAAATCGGTAACCTTCTGTGGACAGTGTTGCTCGGGTGGTGGATGTCCGCCGTCCTGTTCGTCAGTTGTGCGATCTGCTTCCTCACATTTACCAGGAGCGGCCGGGAATACGCCAGGGTTATGTGGGGGTTATCGAAATACCTCATGTATCCGTTCGGGCAGTACATTCAGCTGCGACAGGATGAAAATTACCTGGACGAAGACTTGGGCGAAGGCAGGAGTATCAGCGAGTACGAACAATGGCAGGCCGGTGATATCGAAGAGGGACGATTGTTCTTCGGCCCTCTTACTCCTAGTGTGGTTGAACGACATGGCCAAGATGGCACGAATGAAGCCGATGCGACAAATGATACGAGCGAGCGAACCGGCCTCATCAGTGGCGAAGATGTCGATCCGGATAACAGGCCATTAGCTGCCAAGAGGCGGCGGCTGTTCGGACGAGGGGAATGGACTGTAGGACGTGTTACGTTTTACATCTTGTTCTACTGTCTTATCGGTGGGTGAAATATTCAACCGGCTATATATGTTTCTATCACTAACACGCTTCGTAGGCCCGATGCTATTCATCGTCTCCACTCTTTGCTGGATCATTGTTTTTACTATTCCCATGGCCCGTCTGAACGGGATCCTTCTATCACACCTCCGGCGGCATCCTCTCGCTCTCTCCTTCCATTCTAGTGAAACGCATCATCTTAGGAGTGACCACTCCCCAGTTCTCGTCTGTACCTACAGAGCTGTAGGATGGAAATACTACAAGTACACAGTTGATGGTACTAATATCTTCCTTATTAATCTGATGCTCGTCGTCTTCTTTGTGGTTCTCGATTATTGGTTCCTTCACAAATTCTTGCATTACGAAGGGACGGTTACGAGCCCACCAGTTCTGTTCATTCTCGCATTGCTCTCTATCATACCTCTGGCTTATTTCATCGGATTGGCTGTTGCGTCGGTTTCCGCACAGTCTTCCATGGGCCTGGCCAGCGTGCTGAACGCATTTTTCTCCACCATTGTCGAGGTCTTTCTATATTGTGTTGCCTTGTCTCAAGGGAAGGGAAGACTTGTCGAAGGCAGCATCGTAGGCAGTATTTTAGCGGGTATTCTTTTGATGCCTGGACTTTCAATGTGCGCGGGGACAGTCTTCAGAAAGACGCAGACTTTTAACGCTCAAAGCGCGGAGGCTACAACGACCATGTTGCTCTTTGCTGTCATTGGAGCCTTTGCACCAACCTTGTTCTATCAGATTTACGGGACGGTAAGCCACAAGCCCACAATGCGTATCTGAAAGGTTATGCTGACTTTATATAGTACGAATTGAAATGCCGTGAATGTGACGAGGAAGAATTAGGTTCTCGATTGGAGGATTGCAGGAGATGCTATTTTACACAACCCCCGTCAATCGATGACCCGTTTTACGCGAAGGCTGTACAACCATTCTGTTACACGGCTTCCGTCCTGCTCGTCATCTCTTACGTGATCGGTTGTCTCTTTACGCTGAAGACGCACGCGCAACTTATCTGGCAAACACCGGCCCCGGAGAAGCAACAACCTCACACCCAAAAAGTCCGACCAGCCGTGGATTCAGGCAAGCTCCCAGAGCAACGTATCAACGGTGGGGCTTCACTGCGCGAATCCAATGTCTATAACCGGGTCCTAGGCCAAACACTTACCTCGACAGGATTGACCCGATTGTCCACAGGATCCGCCCAAAGTTCAACCCCGTTCCTGGCCCCGCATACGGATTCCGCGATTACCACTGGCAGAGCAGGAGGCACCCGGGAACCCGTCCACCTACCCCATCAGAAACCTCTCCCGTCGCTTTCCACTGAAGAAAATGAATCGCTGGTTCGTGGAGTCGCCGAGATGGTCGCCGCCGCCGCCGCCGCAGCTACGGTTTCCGCCAACACTACGTTCGGCGACATTGGCGCAAGTACCGCCAGTTCCTCCGAGCACCCTAAGAAGGTTGGCCCTCGTCCTGCGGAAGCTGCGACTGAGCAAGCCGGCCAAGATCCCGGCGGGCATGACGCGCCCAACTGGAGCCGCACGAAGAGTTTGGTTATTCTCTGCGGCGCTACCGTCCTTTACGCCGCGGTTGCTGAAATCCTCGTCAGTACCGTGGACGTCGTTCTCGAGAACTCGAGCATTGACGAAAAATTGCTGGGAATAACATTGTTCGCATTAGTACCCAACACTACCGAATTCTTGAACGCTATCTCTTTCGCTATGAACGGCAACGTGGCGTTGAGCATGGAAATCGGCTCGGCGTACGCTTTGCAAGTTTGTTTGTTGCAGATGCCGGCGTTGGTGGCGTGGACGGCCTGGACTACAGGTAATATCTTGGACCAGGACCGATACGCCAAAATGTTCACGCAAGTCATCATACTCTATTTCCCCCTTCACACACTAGTTTCTAATAACTTCTATTTATATAGGTTGATATTCCCACAATGGGACATGGTCACGGTCGTGCTCTGTGTGCTGATTCTAACCAATATCGTGCACGAAGGAAAATCCAATTACTTCAAGGTACGTTCTACCTCACATGAACCATCTACTCTGTCTAATTAATGAATGATAGGGCTCATTCCTCGTCCTGTCGTATTTAACCGTCATGCTCGGTTTCTACTTTAGCGGGTATAATTACCTCGCCGGGGGCGCGGATTCGAAAGCGCAAATGTTCGACGCGATGTCTAGAGGTGGGAATAGCTATAGTCAGTTCGTGGGGAATAAATACGGACATCCGTCTAATGGGTTGTTCGTTCAGGGATAGTAGGTATATAATTGTATTTTAGCATGCAGGGTTTTATATGGTGGATGCTTAGATTGGTTTTTTACGCTCCTTTAATTTCTTTGCTTACCTTTGGGGATAAGGGCTTATTTTTATACCTTATGGGAATCGATGGGATGTGCGGGGATAATATTGTGGTTACGAGCGATTTCATATGGATCCGGTTCTTTCAGCGTTTTTACCTGCTTTTGTTAAATGGCTTTGGTATATATTTTGTTCTTCTATATAGCTTGTTTTTTTTTATGGCGTTGCATTGGAATTTGGGATATTTGAGTTCTGTATACATATGCGATTCGTTTTATTCGCTTCGTTGTAGTGAAGTTTTTGGAGAAGTTCGTGGTCTCGAGGATTCGGTATGCATAATATGCATTTATAGAATGGCAACTTTTTTATACCGGTTACCTGAATTCACGTCACTTTATTAAAATAAAGTAAATTAGGTAAATTAGACCGCACGTGTGATAGAATATCAAGATACCGCTAATTCGGAACTCACAAGCAAAATCATCGAGATGTACTAATAGTGATCATGTGCGAAAAAGTCACGTTCAAAGCTACTCTTATCGTGGTGTTGCTAGGTGTGGGACCCCCGTTACCTTTCCAACTTTTCTCTCGCTACTCCGTCGACGAGGGCGGTACAATGTCATCATTTGATGCGTCGTACCGGGTGGTGGTGGTGGCCCGTTCGGACGATATGATTGGATGGTCAGATGAATGCTGCTTCGAAGACAAGACCTGGCGTTCAAGCTTGCAAGGCTGCAGTGCAATAAAAATTGAGCGTTCAGTGCGGTTATCGATAAGTGAGCGCTGTATTATGATATCTGCTGTGAGTAATGCAGGTCTGTAATATGGCCTTTATTAAAATATCGAGCTGTGATTAGTAGGTACGGATAGCCAGTCAGGTACAGTACATGTGTATAGGGCGAAGCAAGCTGACTCGACTAAACTACCATTTAGCCACCGAATTATCGGAATGACCCAGAAAATAGGATAATCTGATCTTTTTGGGACCTAAATAAAAAGACGCATCCCGTGAGTTCGTGAAGCGCAGTTCAATCCACCCTGGAGTGCTGCCTTTAAGTTTGGCAGATCCCGGGAATCGAATAGAAAGCACAGCAGTTGCACGAATAATTTATAGGAGCCCTATACTTCTCATGCTTATGCAGTGCTGCACTGGTAGTCGATTTTCGATCGGGTTATCGGCGCCAACGAGTTGCCAGGACATTGTTCTAAGTGAGAGGCAAATGTGATAATTCGGATGGACATAGGTGCAGGCCGCCGCGCCACCAAGATACATTAGTATTAAATACGTCTTCTGTTAGTTAGTGGCTCGTTTTTCAAGCCCGTGCGGGCCGTTCAATAATCATATCTTCAGACATGTAACATCGTATATGCTGGGTGCGGTTGTATAACTAAAAACGTTAGAATAGAACCGGCGCCAAACCAACAGTACGGATAGAATACAATCCGAGGCTGTTTAAAACCAGATGTGATGGACACAATGCACCGATCGTACTATTGTGATGGGGTGGGTGGTGATGGTGATGGTGGTGTACGGTTCGTTTTTTGATGCACCCCGCTTCGCATACCAAAAATACACCCACACTTTCAGCTATCCCGGGAGGACAAAGTGAGGCATATGTCCATGTTTTCCGTTAGAAACCCATGCCATGCTTGAGCAGTTGCATGCCCGTCCGAGCGAGTGGGCGTATAGGTACTGAAGTACTTGGAGAGATTCCATCCCATCATGGGTTTTAATTGGGGGGAAACGACGAACATCCTTGCAAGTGTTCGTTCGTGCAGAAGCAGCAGTCCAAGCTTCTTTTTCTCTGTCTGCTTGTTTCTTTTATTTGGACTTTCCCCAGTGGAGAGGGTGAAAGACAGGTTTGAAGCTTAGTGGTTTTCAGGATGGGTGACTCGGTCGAGGGGAGCTCGAAGCTGCTGATGCCGCGGGGGGGTCTTTGGTCTGGGTCTATGATCGTGTTGGGCAGGTGGTCGGTCTTGTACCTGTGAGTACTTTGATGGAAGTGAATCTTGGAAGGAAGGGCTGGCTCACCGGGCTGTCCTGTTTCACAGTGACATGAGCTAGCCGAGCAGAAGGGGAGAAGAAGGAAGAGGATCGATGATGAAATCGAAATAAATCATGAAATTATAATTTTATTTATTAATTTCTTAAGTATCATCATGAAGCGTCGATAATTTATATATTTGGTTGCGCCCCCGCTAGTTGATTTTAAACATCCTCCCACGAACGATAAATAAATAAATAAATAAATAAATAAATAAATAAATATCCAGCCAACTTGCTTTTATCATCGCCATCAAATGTTCTCCCGGCGCTTATAATAAATACATCCTCGACAGAAGTAATATCGTCTCCCGCGAGGAAACGCCGACTCGCATGCTCCACCGACGGGACGAGGCGTAGATATCACCAGAGCGAGATCTCGAGAGCGACAGGCACAGCACGGTAAGCACCGCCATCAACTGTATAAAATACAAAACATAAAATCTATACCTCCCGCCGGTTTGACTATTTTTATTTATTTAAATTTACTTCACTTCCGCTGCTTCGGATCCGCTGATTGAATCGATTGATTACGCTATTCGCCAGAATTTCCTCTCTCTCTCTCTCACACACATAACAAACACCCTGAACGAACGAACGAGCTATCGACAGTTCGTTCCCTTCTCGCCATTTCTTCTCATCCGGGTCTCATCCTCTTCCGGTTCCCATCTCCATCTCCATCTGCATCTCCCATCGAGTCCCTCGTTGACCTAGACAGCACCCGATCCCGACAACATTCCATCTCGCCGCTAGCTATACGGAGTCCCGGCTGCGGAGAGAGAGAGCCCCTCATCAACAGACCGCATCCGCCCCCAAAAAAAACACCCGCAACCTCGCTTCTACCTAGCTCTACCTGCCTCTTCACTCTTCCTCCTCCCTC
This sequence comes from Orbilia quercus, assembly GCA_036971405.1. Classification (NCBI taxonomy): domain Eukaryota; kingdom Fungi; phylum Ascomycota; class Orbiliomycetes; order Orbiliales; family Orbiliaceae; genus Orbilia; species Orbilia quercus. Next base: position 4,084,733 of record JAJTUE010000001.1, on the reverse strand, counting down.
GCTCTGCTTCCTCTTCTTCTTTCGTTCTTCTCTCGTTCTTCTTTCATTCTTCTTTTTCTTCTTCTTCTTCTTCTTCTTCATCTTACTAAAGGTAGAATTTTTGGTGCTGCCTATTCTCGGGCCAGCCCTTCCCCATAAACTTCACCGTGTTCACCCCGCCACAAATCACGTATCTCAAGATGGAACACCCGGCAGTCAGACCGCAGCTTACGAAAACCGTGCCGAATGTTCAACAGCATCCTCATCAGCAGCAGTCGCATCCGCCAACGGGCGATTCGGCGACTGTCACCGACTCGTTAGTCAATGGAGACTACAACAAAAAGGTACAGCATTGGCCTTCTTCTGCTTCTTTCGCATCATCTAGGAGCCCTTTATTCAGTTTCAACTTTTTCGATTTTTTTTATCTTATCTTTTTTTCCCCCCCAGTCTGTTTGGTAATAAGTTTTGGTTCGCTGACCTCTTTTGGTGTCAGAAGAGAAAGGGCCAAGAACTGCGGCCTATAATAACAGCGGACGGCAAACCCGTGGTAGGGGAAGCCGATAGCATAGCTCAAGTGCAGTACATCGCCGCCAACCCGTAAGTCGCCCGAGTTTCACCCACATCACCACGCATATCACGCACACCACGTTTCCCTGCAAAAAACGTGCCTGGTTTTTTTATTTTTTATATTTTATTTTTTATGCCCTCTTTCGCGACGGATCTGCCGTGATAATCGGTTCCGGTTGCGAGACGGAGCATGTCGTTGATTTTAACCTTCATCTTCGCTTCCCCCTCTGAACTCTATACCTTCCCCATCTTTTTTTTCGTCCTCATCGTCTGGACTAGGCATCGTACTGACACCATGCGGAATAAAAAAAGGACCCTCGTTGAGCCCTCCGATGCTCCATCCCAAAAGTCCTACACAACAGCCGCAATGCCCGAGTCGCAGCTCCGACAGCAATCTGACGACTCGGAAGAAGAAACCGAAGTTACAGCCGACGAAGAAGATTTCGAAGATTACTGCAAGGGAGGCTATCACCCGGTAGAGGTCGGCGAGCAATTCAAAGACGGCAAATACACCGTCATACGGAAGCTCGGTTGGGGTCATTTCTCCACCGTCTGGCTCTCGAGAGACAACGAAACCGGCAGACACGTCGCCCTCAAGGTCGTTCGCAGCGCAGCGCATTACACCGAAACAGCCCTGGACGAAATAAAGCTGCTACAGAAGATCGTTACCGCGAAACCGGAACACCCTGGCAGGCAATTCGTCGTCTCGTTATTGGATTCGTTCGAGCACAAGGGGCCGAACGGAATACACGTGTGCATGGTGTTCGAGGTGCTCGGAGAGAACTTGTTGGGTCTGATCAAAAAATGGAATCATAGGGGCATTCCAATGCAATTGGTCAAACAAATCACAAAGCAGGTTCTCTTGGGTTTAGATTACTTGCACAGAGAATGCGGTATCATCCACACGGACTTGAAACCGGAAAACGTGCTCATCGAAATCGGGGATGTCGAGTCAATCGTGAGACTCGTCGAGGGCGACACCGCCAAGGTCAACGGCGACAAGACGAAACCAGAGCGACCTTCGAATAGAAGACGGAGACGTACCCTGATTACTGGCAGCCAGCCGCTACCTTCCCCCGTAGCCACGACGTTTGGTGCAAACCCATTCTTCGTGCCAAAATCAAAAACGCACAGCCACAGCTCGCTAAGCACATTTATGGATTCATCCGACAGCTCAACTCATTTAGACCCGGAATCCGCCAACAACGCACGAGAAAAGACTGCGTGTGTATACCGTTTAACTATTTTTCCAGGAGCTAGTAGCTAATACTTATTGGTTCGTAGTGAATTACTTACCGGAGCGATATCTGGAATCAACCTCGAGAAGGCCGGAGATGATTCCGAGCAGACCCAGGAAACGCCGTTCCCTAATGACATGATCAAAGTGAAGATTGCAGATCTCGGAAACGCTTGTTGGACGAATCACCACTTCACAAACGATATCCAGACGAGACAGTATCGTTCGCCCGAGGTCATTCTCGGAGCGAAGTGGGGTGCCAGCACGGACACATGGAGCATGGCCTGCATGGTGAGTCTAACATGTAATTTCTATAGCCAGGATAAAATTCTAACCGACCCAGGTCTTCGAATTAATAACCGGAGATTACCTGTTCGATCCTCAACAAGGCACAAAATATGGCAAGGACGACGACCACATTGCACAAATCATCGAACTGTGTGGTAGCTTCCCTCGACATCTATGCATGGCCGGAAAGTGGTCAATTGAAATTTTCAACCGGAAAGGCGAGCTTCGGAATATCCACCGTCTCCGTCACTGGGCACTTCCAGACGTTCTCAAGGAGAAATACCACTTTAGCGAGAAGGATTCGAATGAGATTGCTGACTTTTTGTTACCATTGTTGGAGTTGAATCCGGAGAAGCGAGCAAACGCAGGTGGAATGACTGGCCACCCGTTCTTAACAGACGCGAAGGGTCTCGAATCCATCAAACTAGACATCCCGGTTGGCTCGAGGGGTGGTATAGAAGGTTGGAGTTGTGAAGTTAAGAAGAGATAGTCGTGGTGCTCTTTTTTATGCGTGGCTTAAGCTTGTGGCATTCGGTTCTATGTGGAGGCCTCAAAGTTAGCGATACCTCCGTCTAGTTCCTTCGATCAGTTCAGTTTCCTGAGATGTGGCTCTTTCATTTTTTTTCTTAAATTTATTTATTTAAGTGGCTGATGAGGGAGTCTTTGCTGTCTTAATGAATTATATGAGAGGAGAGGAGCCTGCGAGACCAAAAATCTTAAGATTCATAAGGTTTTCTCTATTTTTCCTCCTGTTTTGCTTTAAATTTTTCGTCTACTTTATGGGCAGTACGATTCATGAGGGGAAGGTACAACATCACGACCACGATCGCTATTTTTCTTTTTTCTTTTCTTTTTTTTTTTATATAGCTCTTAGACTTCATTTCTCATTACCTGTCTGTTCTGACGGATTTTATGCCTCGACAGGCTCTTTTCGTTTCTTCACAAGATTCTTCCACTTACCCTACCTATTCATTGGGCTTTTTGTGTGCCATGGATCTTATACTTGTACTAGTTCAAGATCAAAGCCGTTCGTTACTAGATTGGGCGTCTGTCGTCACAGTCGTTTTCTTTTCTCACAAACTTTTCTTTATATCTTCTTGAGCTGATGTTCGTGTGGATGATGATGATGATGATGATGATAGGAGAATCAGACAAGAGGAAAGAAGCTGTTCTTTGTTATGAAAATGCGACAATGTAACTTGCTATGTGTTAATGCCCATAGCCTTTCTCTCTCGAATGGGTTAAATTCGATATGTAAAATAGGCGGTTTAACCAAACCTTTGAAGGTTGGAGAAAGATGGAAGGACATAGTCTGATAACAGGCTTAGCTTAGTATATTAGGGGTCTATATATGAGTGTGCGCTATGCTACACTCAAACTTCTGCCACATTATTTCCCAAAGCATTGAAGCTTCCATAGGAACGATGGAGATGGATGATTAGGAGAATTCACCATATGAACTTAGATATAGAGGTTATAATAATAATGCTAAATTACAATTAGATGAGCAAAATAGGCGGGAAGAACAAGCAATCATATGTTCTGGTACGCCAAGGTACCTATATAACCTAAGTTGGGCGTAATGTCGAATGATATGAAGATTTCGGATCCTTTGCGGCGAATTTACATCTGGAAGAAAGATGACCGATACTTATGGCTGTGCTACTGTAACCAGCTGTGGCGATTCCAAATATTTCGAACCGTTCCGCTCTCGCCTCAAGTTAGGGTTTGGAGATCTTTGAACTAACTCGTTATGAGCTGGTGTAATCGGAGCGAGCACAAATATGCAGGCGGTGACATCAACACCACGCCGTTGTCGCCAAGATACATGCATAGCTTGCGGATCCTGCAAAACCTGGTCAGCTACACAACTACCGATCGATCTTTTAGGATGTTCGTAAGGTTTGTCATGGTGAGCTTAGGCTCGGGTTATCCCTTGCGCACGCGCACGCGGGTGGTCTCGAAACTGGCGAGGGGCTTAAAACGTCGGGTGTAAGATCTGTAATACGCCCAACCCTCATGATAACCATTTTACGAATTGATACAAATTAAAAGACCTAGATTTCTTTTAAGTCACTCATCCATCTAAATAATCTTATCATCTCTTCATTCCTTAGTTGACACACATATATTGCGAAACTAGGTCGACAGAAATATAATAAAAAATGAAGGCACTACGTCGCCGCCAAACAATGGTCGATTCGGGCGACGAGTCGGATTCAGACTCCGATATCAGCATCTTATCCAAAGCGGACACTCAGCAGACTCTCGTCGGGAGTATAGACGTAAATGGTAAACCGAAGGGCGACGTTAAAACGACGTAAGTCTCCTACCCCCCGCTCTTTCATTGTATTTGTCAATTTCTAATGCAATTGTATTAATTCCAGCGGCCTGGACAAACTATGGAACCAAGCCCTCCAGCGACTAGACGACAAGACTCGCACGCGAGTAGTCCACGAAGGCCAAATCGCGGGGCAGAACAACACATTCCGTCTGTTAATAGATGGGATTCATCGTCAGCAAGGGGCGGTGACGGAGTCCCGGTTGAGTTATACGCGGAAGAATGGGGAGAAAGTATATGTGAGGGATAAGATGGAGAAGGTGGTGACGTGGTTTACTAAATCGCAGTTATTTGAGTTTGGGAATATTCTGAGCGAGGTTTCTATTTGTGAGTTTTATTCAATTGCGAATTTCCCTGCATGCAAAAATATCTGTTGGAGGCTAAAAATATCGCGAGAATCGTAGATGCTGCTATCCCATGGGCATGTATCAGTGCCATCTTTACGGTGGCGGAACATCATATGGAGGCGGACAGAAATGTAATGGAAGGCGTGGAAGATATATCCAATATGATTGCGCGGTATACCCATTACCATGAAGCATATCTAAAAGGAGATGACGACTATGATGATATTATGAAGGAAAGACTGGAGGAGGCTATTGTTAAAACCTTTGCCGCGATATTTGAGTTCCTCTCGCAGGTTATCAGGTTCTATAAGGGATCTGAGAAGAGACGGAGTACGTTATCTCTTCCATAATAAATTAGAGTCAATGGTTTGCTGATAATACGGCTAGAGAGAATGTTGTATACATTCAAAGCTACATCTATCAGCATGATGGTAACACAGTGCGTGGGAAAGGTGGCCACGGAAGACGACCAAGTTATCAAGATTATTGCCATGATGGACACGGATTACCAACGGAAAACCCGATCCTTCATGGACGTCAACTTTACGGATATGCGTAACGTCTTGATGCGTATACAAGCTCAAGTTGACGATTTCAAGGCCATGATGAAGGGCGACGATAAGAAGCTACAGGCAATCGTCAATCAGATCATGGATGCTATCGCTCCCAAAGTGGAACCGATAGAGACCTTGAAGAATTGGCTTGGTGGTTGGGTTGTCGAGGATACCTTTCGTGATGCCAACGACGTTCGGATGGAGAATACTTGTAAATGGCTGCTGGAGAGGGATGAATATGTCAAATGGAAACAACAAGGCAAGCTCAGGGAGACGAAATTGTTGTGGATATACGGACCGCCTGGATCGGGGAAAAGTATTCTGTGCAGCACAGCTATCAAGGATCTGATGGACACGCAGCCCGGAACCCATAACGTCGCATATTATTTCTGTTCCGCGAGATTCGAAAACACCAGAGATCCAGAATCGATCGCTCGGTCGTGGGTTCAGCAGCTTCTCCAAGACGAATTCGCACATAGAGTAGCAAGCGAGTACTACTCCAAACTCAAGACGGGTACCAGAGCTTCTATGCACGATGTGTGGGAGCTGTTTACCAAGATTTCAAGAAAGATGCAAGATTGCATCTGTGTTCTCGACGGGCTGGACGAATGCTTCAAAATGGGCCAGGTGATGGCACACAAAGCCACGACGAACCGATGGCTAGATTTTCTAATGAAACTGGAAAAACACTCAAAGGAAACGAATCTTCGGCTGTTGCTTGTTAGCAGAGACGAGCCTGATATCCGGCAAAACCTTAGCTTATGGCCATCCCATGGTATTCATCCAATCGGTGTTACCGAGCTGGAGGTTAAAAGCGAGTACACCATATCCGACATCAAGCTTTTCGCGCAAAAGAGCGTACAAGATGCGGTTGCATATAGTGTACCTCCAATCTCTCAGGATACCATCGCCAAACTGAGCAGCTTGGCGGCGGAGAAATCTAAGGGCATGTTTTTATATATTACCTTGCTGCGGAACCGTCTCGAGCAGTATATTGGCAACGGAAGGACGGAGGAAAGCTTGGTTGAGGCGATCAACGAGTTGGGCGATTATGATGAAGCGTATGGCCGTATCTTGGATATGATCCAGTCTTACAAGGGAGAGCGAAGGGTTCGAGCGGAGGCCGTTCTGAGATGGGTCTTGTTCGCCGCACGCCCGTTGCAAATGCAAGAACTGGCAGAGGCGCTGGAGGCGGCAATGTATACGAGCAACGGTACTCAAAACGTTCAAAACGCTCGAGGATCTTTGGTTCCACCGGAAAAGTTGACTTCGGGGTACTTTCAACAGATCATATCTTTGTGTGGGTCGTTCGTTGTATCTTCGGAGAAGGCCAGTACTTCTGACTTGCTCAAAACGGTGGATTTCGTCCATTTCACGGCCAAAGAATTCCTCTTGGCCCCGTCTGATCCGATGGATTCTTATGGCAAGGAAGGGTTCCATTTCGACGACGAGGCGCGACATCAGGCAGTCCTCGCTGAGATATGTCTGAGATACCTGTGCAGTGAAGATTTCAAGAAACCTTATGGTAAAATCGACCGTAAGCTTCTTGATGAGAAGCGAGCGACATTTCGGTTTCTCGATTACGCTATCTCGTTTGTCTTCCAGCATATTCAGAACGCCGGTAGAGCTGCTAGAGAAAGAGAAGCCGTGCAAAACCTGTTGAACAAGTTCTTCGGCAACCATACGGATAACTGGTATCTATGGGCTTACTTTTACGAAACCCGGCAGGACGGGGACAACCCCCAGACACTGGCTGATTTCGACTTTAAGTCTTTCAGACCAGCGAGTAAAATGTATTATTGTGCCCTGTTCGGTCTGACAGACACTATGAAGCATCTCTATAGCATCGGTGCGTCCGGGGACCTGGATGCACAAACCGGAAGGCACGGGACACCGTTGCAAGCAGCAATTGCGAATAAGCATGAAGAAGCTGTGAATTTGCTTCTCGAATGGGGAGCTGATCCGAATGTGCAAAGACAGAACGATAACGCCTTGCAGAGCGCTGTTCGAACGAGTGCATCGAATACTGTGCAGCTTTTGTTGCAGCACGGTGCTCGAATAGATGATGATTTACTATTGCAAGCCCTCCGTGGTAGCGACTTGGAAATCTTCCACCAACTTTGGACACAAATCGAAAAATCTGGGAGTAAGATTCAGAATAAGGAAGCACTCTTAGACGAGGTTGCCAAAGAACCCGGGGTCGAAGCATTCATCAAACTCTTACTAAAATCGGGCACTAGCATCATTTGGAAAGCTGAAGGACATAACACACCACTGCACAGAGCGGCATCTCATGGCCGACTCGAGAATGCGAGACTGATACTCAAGGAAGCACAACGGAGAGTTTGCTTGGAGGCGGTTTTGGGAACAGTGGACCACGTCGGCCGAACACCGTTCTGGATGGCAGCATCAAGCGGTTCAGTCGAAGTTGCAGAGCTACTTCAAAAATACGGCGCTGACCTTTTCGCTCTGAATGATAAAAAACGCAATGCCATGCATGCAGCTGCTCTATTCGGACACCCGCAAATGATCCTGTACCTCGTCAGTGCGGGATATGAAGTTAACGATTGCGATAACCGTCGATATGCACCCCTCCAACTGGCCGTAATGCATAACAAATACGACGCTGCAAGGACGCTTCTCGAACTCGGTGCTAATGTCAATACGAAAAATGTGGACGGGTGGTCCAGTCTTCACGAGGCCGCTTTTGTGGCCGATAATATCGAAATCGTGCGGTTACTAATAGACCACGGAGCCGATATTGACGCTACTGACTGCCATGATGTATCCGTTCTCAATCGTGCTGTCATCCGTGGCAACAAAATTGTCATACGGGAATTGATAGACCGAGGAGCGGATATTCGAAAGAGGAACGCCTGGTGGCAAGGTGGTTTGCATGAATGTGCTAGACACGGGCGACCTGAGATTCTGGGTTGGCTTGTAGACGCTGGTTTGAAAGATGAGATTGATTCTCCTGATCGAACTATTGGATACTCCGCTCTCTACCATGCTGTTGAGGAAGGACGACCCATGGTTGTGAGATCCTTGATCAAGCACGGTGCGAATGTCAATGTAAGAACAGAGGAAGGTTTCTGGACTCCTCTTCATGAAGCGGCGAAGAAGGGATATTTAGAGATTACGGAGATGCTGTTGGAAGCCGGGGCAGATCCCAACGCTACAAATGATGACGGAATAACTTGTTTCCATTGTTGTTGGAGGACCGGGGCCGTTTCTGTGGCAGCTCTCTTGCATAAATACGGAGCCGACATTAACACCAAACGAAAAGATCAGTTTACGGCGCTGCATTATGCTTCTTTTGAGGGTAGGACCGAGTGGGCAGATTTTCTGATTAGGAATGGTGCCAACCTCGAGGACGAAACAAGGGAAGGTTACACTCCACTCCATCTTTCCATGCTGAGAAACCACGCGCCCATCGCGGAAATGCTTATCAAGAACGGAGCAAACGTCAATCACAAGGATAGAAAAAGCTGGACGCCATTGCATCGTGCGGCGAATCTCGGCCATGTGAATATTGTCGAAATGTTGGTCGCACAGAAGAATATTGACTTGGAAGCTCGAAACGACGTATTCACAACCGCGATTAACGACGCCGTCAAGAATAACCGCGCGGATGCCGTGAGGATCCTGGCAAAAGCCGGCGCAGACCTTGAAAAGACATCCAACGATAGCCCATGGCCTTTGATAATCGAGTCCGTCTCAAAAGATATCAAGTGTTTGGAAGCGCTGCTTGCAGGTGGCGCATCCATCTGGGTGAAAGACCGGTATAATTCGGTTGTCGCACACAATGCAGCAAATACCGGGAAAATCGAGCATTTGGAATTGATTCTAAAACATCTCGATGTTAAATACCCAGATCGTAAGAACGAGTATTTCGATCTTCGGAATAGATGGAACAGAACCCCGCTTATCGACGCCATCTGGAAGAAGCACCTAAACTGCGTTGAGGCTCTAATGAGATACGGTGTCGACGTTAACGCTCGAGGAATGAGGAAGAATATGAGACCTATCACTATAGCAGCAGAAGTAGGACACCACGAAGTCATGAAACAACTGATGAAGTCGCCGCAGATCAGATTTGATGAAGCTAAAGATGTTTTCTCAGCACTCCATCTGGCTGTTATAAAAGCAATGCCGGAAACTAGCAAGGCACTTATCAAGAAAGATAGGAATAAAGTCATGATTAACCACCACGGTCCACAGGGTGGTACTCCACTTATCGAGTGCGCTATTCACGACAGACCATTCATCACACAATGGTTGATTGATGCCGGGGCAGATAAGCAAGCGACATGCAATTATGGCATGTCTCCCCTGCACCACGCTTGCTGCCGAGACCATCCAAGGACGATAGAGGCTCTTTTGAAGAATGGAGCCGATATAGAGGCCGAGGATTTCCAAGGACGAACCCCTTTGGCTTGTGCCATTGAGGCTGAGCAAAAGAATACTATCAGTCTTCTGATGAAGGCAGGCGCAAGTCTAGAGAAAGTTGGAAAGAGCAGAGAACATACCGCAAAGTTGAATAAATGGATTTAAATTATGCTTTCAACTTGACAAGGTATTTTCCAGGGGGCCTTGTTGGAATTGAAGGGATATACGTTGGACTATCTTGATATATGTAAATCAAGCCTGCGCCGTGGAAACACAATATATCACAGCTTTCTATCCTGAAGAACTAGAACGTATAACACGAATAAAAAATTACACCACTACCTCCATTTTCTCTCCTGTTGATATCACTAGCCATCTTGGTCCTACCATCAGCAACTGACTCTTCCTACAAACCTCTCAAAGTTTTCCACACCAGCTGTAGTGTTGAAGTGTCCTACAATGTTAGACCGCATCCCGATTGAGATTCTAGACAATGTTCTAGGATACCTGCCGGTAAGAAACCTCCCTCTAAAAGTCTAGGAGCGCGGACGTCTAACTAGCCCGTATGGGGCTAACTATGTAGCTCGGAGCCTTGTACGGTATCTGTCTCACAAACAAAGCACTCAATGATGTTGGGACTGTTGCTCTGTATCGTTCTGTCACATTGAAGCATACCCCGGACAAGCCATTGAGCCTTCGAAAAGTCTTGGGTGGTAAGAATCGTGGATATCCATACATTAGATACCTTCACATCCAATGTGTGCACAATCGTCGAGGGGTGGAAGCCCACAACCGTGCCTTGGACTTGAAAGAGAAGAAGTCAATGAAGGGGTTCATTAGTCGCCTTGCCGGTAAAATCAATAAGCATCAGCTCTTCGGGTTCACGTGAGTATAATTTCCTTACCAAATTACATGAAATGCCTAAGTATTTTGGTTGTTAACAGTCGCGAGCACAGAATCAATTATGAGCTTCCCATGCCGGCCAGTTTCATTAAAGACCAAAAGAATATCGTCCATCTCAAATTAGTTTTGCCACAAACAGGACGTAAGTCAATCATGGATACACGATACACCGGCCTTAAAACCCTCAAAATGTTGTACCTCTCACCTAAATCGACCGGGTATGTTGAGGAGCTGTTTCGCAGAAACCACGAGACACTCGAAACTTTGACCGTCGGGTTCGGCAGCAAGCTCCCCAAGCAGTCTTTCCAGCCAGCCTACCCCCAACTAAAGTCAATGTTTCAAGCATTGCAAACATCCCAGGGCAGTCCGTCCCCGAACATTGTCAACTTTTCCTTCCTCGATGTTACATTTCTCGAGGAAATGGAATTTGAGTGGCATACAATTCTCACTTTGGACAAACTTAAAAAATTCGAAGTAGTTGTATCCCCAGGATTTGGCTCCATCAATCTAGGACCCCCGCTGAAAAACTTCATATACAAATACGTTCCTCACATGGGTAACCTGACTCGCCTTCGTTTGGAAAACGTTAAGAGCACCGACGAAATCGAACACGTTCTCCTGGCTCTGAAACCACTAGAGAAATTGCACGTCAAGTTCAGTGTACTGATTGACAATTATCTACCAAGCTTAGTCTCTTTCGAGCGACATCTCGATAGCCTCCGCTACCTTTGGATAGAATGTCGAGCTTTTGCTAACATCTTGGACAAGCGAAGTCCAAGTGGAAATCTTGTATTGTCGGATATTCCAAAGTTCACCAAACTGGAGCAACTTTGTATCCCCTTTGACGGAATTGACCTGTTCCTTTTACCTTGGGTATGTACGCCTGTTCTTATACCATTAATCAAACGGTTAACTCACTGTGAATAAACAGGTCCCAACTCTTCGAGTTGTACGACACATAGACTACGAATTGGCCGATTTCCAACTTTGGAAGCTCGCAAATCGTTATTTCCCAAAGACCGGCCCGTCGAATAGACTTTTCGTTCAGTTCGGCAAAGTGGGATTATTGTGGAGCGACACACCAATCTGGGCAATCCAGCTTACCGAGGATGCTGTAACGGGAGAATTGGAACCGTTTGTGGAGGTGGTACCGGAAGGCAAGGAGGAGATATTCTGGAATACACATTCGGAGTACGATATGCTGATAGCTGAGAGGTTTGAAGGTATCTCTTCTGGGTACTAATAACATTAAAAGGAGCTTTGGAAGCTTCAGCTCTCTGCACTATAGCTATAGCGATACTAATTCGAATATTCTATCAACTGGCCAGCTGGTTGTTTTCTTGTTTGTATCTCCTTTGTTTCATGAACTTTCTTTCTATATACTCATTGCCCCCTTGTCCCTTTAGTTTGGCTTTAATTTCTTACTCTGGCATTATATCATAGAAGAGCTTGATAACGAGACCAGTTAATTTATTAGTCGCAAGATTTTCACACCATCCGGCGTCTTTATAGGATTCGAAGACGGAGAAGAAGATAAGCCAATCAGTCCTACAATAAAAACACCAAAAATAACTACATCTGATAATAACAAGCTAACATTCTACAAGCTCCCATATAACTAATTATTAACTAAAGATAACAGAGAAAACCTCAGCTATATCATCAAAATTCATCAACAATAACCTGAGCATAATAAAAATACTAACTCACCAATTAAATAAACTCATCACCTACACAATAATCTATAAAATAATAATTATCTCTTTAGATATATCACTACTAACACGCCTTATCATAATACAGGTGATAAACTTATCGAATTAGTAAGCTAATACCTTTATTATACTCAGGTTATTATTGATAAATTCGATAATATAGCCGAAACCTTCCTTATTATCTTCAGTTAACAATCAGTTATGCAGGGGCTTATAAAATACTAACTTATTATGATCAGATATAATTACTCTCGGTGTTCTACTACAAGACTAATTAACTCATCTTCTTCTCCGTCTTCGAATCCTATAAAGACGCTAGATGGTGGATAATTCGAGACTATGTCTTTGTAGCTCTTATAGGAAACAGGTGTGTTATTTTTTCCACAGAAGCTTTAACAGCAGATATTGGGCTCAGAACTAATATAAGCTTGTCAGCTTGAACCGATATTCTTAATTCCTTATCAATTAAACATTCTTACGTTCCATGGAGCTGCCAGTTCCGTATTAATTGGTTCTCTGGTGTAATTGTAGTAATCAATGGCAGCTGGTGGATATAATACCTGCGACCTTTTGCGAGGGTTGTGTGCGCACGAGACAAACGGTTCGGGAACAGGCCTGGCCGCTATTGCAGCCTAGGCGATGCCGCATTCGGGCACCCGTCGACTAAGACCAATTGAGCATCTCGGTATCTCGTAGCGGGTTTGCATTGGTCCACGATCTAGATCTCGCCCGTCACATGAACCCATCGTCGTCTTTCATTTCCATGGATTTAAGCCAACCTAGGGCGCAACATTGGTCCATCCGTCTCAAGTAAGGAGTGTATAAATTGGGCATCTCCTCAGAAACGAATCCGTGGAAACAATTCGCAAGTCCCTCTTGGCTGCATTTTCAATTTGCTTCAATCTGCAGGCTACGTAGTTGCTGGTTACGTCTACGGTCGTACAGCCCAGAGACGGTTGCAGTTTTTGGAACCAACAACAGACAACGCACCCGGAAAGAAGAACATTTTCTCGAACGGAGCTGCAGAGGTTTGGTCGCACAATTCATTCCTCAAACCACACTCCCGAACGAACCAGAATGGCGAGACGAAAGCCCCATTTACACATCCACCTCTCCAAATCGAGAAGACTATCGATCATCATTGGCATATCTTTGTGTTTCTTCATAACGGAGATATCTAGTAGGTTCCTTTATCCGTCGTGCGGACATCTTTCTCCATGCGAACGTCTTGGGCTAATTTGCGTCCTGGGCAGTCGGATTCTACACAGGCTCTCTAGCACTCGTCGCAGACGCTTTTCATTACGTGGGTCTCGACTGGCGTTGACGTCAGTACTTATTCCGAATATTTTCGACTAACAATGGTTCGCTCAAGCTCAACGATCTCATCGGGTTCGTCGTACAGCTGGTCGCGTTCAAGGTCAGTTCTTTTAGCTTTATTTGTGATATATATTGGCCGCTGATCAATTCTTTATGACAGATTTCCGAAAGAACAGAATCTCCCAAAGAACTATGCTTTGGCTGGCAACGAGCCAATCTTCTTGGCGCCTTTTTCAATGGTGTCTTCCTCCTTGCGCTATCAGTTAGCATCTTCCTCCAGTCGATAGAACGGTTCATATCTCTCGAGGGTAAGTTTATATTGGGGGTATACTCTTTCCCTCTTGGACAATTACGAGGACTAACAGGTGTGAACGACTCAGAGATCCAAAATCCAAAGTTGATTTTGATTGTAGGCTGCATTGGGCTCACGTTGAACTTGATTTCTGCCTTCTTCCTTCACGGTAACCCAGGCTTTGTTTGAAATAGACTGGATATCGAAACTTCAACTAACAATTGAATATAGATCACGAAGACGAAGTAAACCATGTCATTAACAACGGAGGCGAAAGTGTTGATACCACAGAGCCTAATCGGGCGGCAATTCACCTAGGAGTGCGTACTAAATGCCTCCCCCAAGCATTCCAAGCTAACAATTCCATGGATACAGGGGGTACAACGGTTACACCACGACCACCGTCACGAGACCTCGCCAACCGAAGAGCCTCGCAGACAATACGACCTCGGAATGATGGGTGTCCTCATACACGTAATCGGCGACGCGATAAACAACGTTGGCGTTATCGTCGTTGCCATCGCTATTTGGAAAGCCGAGGGGCACGCAAAGTACTACGCTGACCCGGCGGTCAGCATGTTCATCGCCATCATGATCTTCTTATCTGTTATCCCGCTGGTGAAAAAGTCTGGTATAATCCTGCTCGATACTGTCCCAAATGGCGTGAATCCGCAAGATGTCCGATACGATCTCGAGCAAGTTCCTGGTGTTATCTCCGTTCACGAACTACATATCCGACGGTTGAATCAACGGAAAACAATCGCTTCGGCACATGTCGTTGTATCGTCTACAGTGCTGGAGAATTTTGTTGAGGTGGCGAAGGTTCTGAACGAATGCTTCCACGCTTATGGTATTCACTCGGCTACTTTACAGCCCGAGTTGGCGGATGACGGCTCCGAGGCGACTGAAGTCGGAAGTGTCATGTCTGCGCCGGGACTTAGGCGGCGTCAGTCGAGTAATCGGTCTGTGTGTAGGATTAATTGTGGGACTACAACGTGCGAGGCGTTAACTTGTTGCAGCTACTAGTTAGCATGTTGGGTTGCTGCTGGATTTTGGTTCACAAGATTACTGTTTTGTCTTTAGAGTACTCTTGATAGTTCAGCGGGACTTTCGTAAATGAAAATTCTCGACTTTTAAGGACATGGGAGGATAGGAACTATGGCGTTAAAAGTCCGGTCATTTGGTATGATTACATCGAAACTCAATTCTCTCCTTTTCTGGACAAATACCATCACGGGGTATCCCGCCCAACCTGGCCAGCGCTCAATCGAACATAAGCTTCGACCTGGCTAGCATCAGCGAATATTAATGGCATTAGCTGTGACTTGAACCCGCTACAATTTTGAACTTTCAGACCACCATCCACAACGACACTTGAACCAGTGGATAAACGATAGGCCAGAAGATTGGACGCGTTACCCGCCAGATCGATCTTCTTGCCGTTAAAATTACTCTTAGGGAATGCAAGATTCAACAATTTGAGACCATCGGGTCTAAGCAACTGTAGCGTTGTAAGATCCGGCGGAGAGCAAAATGATGCCGGGGTATTTGGTGTAAGGTTACTGAATGTGAAGATTCGAGATGTGTCGTCTGGATATGTACCCGTCTGGCGGAACGCATTGCCGGAAACCAAAACATTGGACATATTGTATATACCCATATTGTACTCGAAAGATGGCTGGTAAACCGCTTGACGCGCCTTAACTTTCTGCTTCGACGCCGCGGTAAATATTGGCGCTTTATTGTTGTGATTCTCGAACAGGTTGTTTACAATATAAAATGTTCTGAATCTCATAAGCGGATTACGGGACATCGAATTTTGGAAATAGTTAGCGAATACCTTGAAGCGCATTTTCCCGATATCGCGAGGTCCTTCTTTCTCGCCTCCGCCCCAGAGTAGACTCTTATGATGATTAGCCACGATATTGTGTGAGAACGTAATATTATCGGAACCATCTTCTACGTCGAACAGTCCGTCATAAGGGTTGACAAGCCAGCCGTTGATAAATGGGTACGGATTAACTGCCGTGCGGCCGTCCTCAAAGATATTGCCGTCGACCCACATTCCGTTCGTTGTAACAGCGGATATCGCATCGTACCTCGCGTTCCAGGAAGTGGGATACGTCTCCGGTGAAGGGAAGCAGTCCCGCGGAGAACTCAAACGTAGATTGCGAACAATGATGTTCGATTGGACGTTAAATATCATGCCGATACCGTGTAGGTATGCTTTTGAGTCCCACCCGATTATCGTGAGGTTTCCCTTAACATTGATAGACTCGTACGCCTTCTGACTATTTTGCGCTGTTCCCCGCCAGCCGTTCATGCGAGGGAGTAGAGCTGCTACTTCGGTTGCGTTACGGCCGTCAATTGTCTGATTTGCCGCAGCGGCAGTTTTTACTTCTGCGACGTAGGTCGCGTTCAGGCTTTGTACGTAGAGCGTGAAATTGAACTGTTTGACGTTGCTGTTGTCTATATACCATTGACAGTTTGCGGAGTACGTTTCGTTTATTTCGTTACCAAATATTTCGCCTTTGACGTAGACCGTCCGCGGATTGGTCATTGTTAGGACGGTGCGGAGGTCTAGCATATTATCGACGAGGTAGGTATTTGTTTTATTCGGTTTGCCGCCCCCGGTTACATCTTTTGCGAAACCGAATGGGAAACGTGGGGGTAGGATGGGGCCTGGTCCGGTGTATGGTTCGAGGGCTGCTATTTGGCCAGCCAGCCCGGCCCACAGACCGGTGAGAATGAACGCTCTCATTGTCAAACGTTATGCCAGTGATGGACTTGGGCCAGTCCGATTGATAACTACCTAGGTATCTGGCTTTACAAGTATATTGAAATGCGGTAGAGCCTACCCTCGAAGGAAGGGTATACCAGGCGCTATTTATTCAACGGCGGTACCATGGTTCGGATGAAATCAACCTAGATAGCTATAGCGCCTCCAGCTTCTACCTGGGCTAGAACTTACCCCGCTGGAGACCCCTTGAGCTCGGTTGAATTACGCCGGTTCGAGGAAGCGGCTGGAAATAAATTTACAATAGGAAGTTGAGCGACAATTACGGTATTCCCACATGAAATATTATCGTTCAGGCACGACTCTCCGCTACATGAAAATAAGGTTAGGCACACTTAAGCATCGATAGTTTAGCCAGGTCAGACATATTAACCGAAAGAAAATCTCAAAGTTAAGGGCTAAGGTACTGGTCTGGCTAAATAGGTCAAAAACGGTAATCCGGGGGAATTGTAGTGCGCTGCATGTAGATATGATGCCATGCGTAGTAGGAGATTTTCGTGATGGAGTACGTATGTGTTGAAACTGTGGTAAATTTGGCGCATCCGACTGGTGGCTTTTTATTGCATTGGCTTCTTTGGGATAATTTCTGGGAGATATCATACTCAGATTTTCCGTGGCCTTGGCATAGACTCGGTATTGCAGGGTATCGTCATGGCCTATGAGTTTCTTGGAAGGATATTTCATGGGAAAGCTATTTGGTTATTTGGCGGAGTTGCAATACAAAGGCAAGACTGTCTAGCTCCGAGAATGGCAAAGGTTGGATTTAATCAATTTTAATATTTTTTATATATTGGACCACCGTCCTCAGCAGTCAAAATTCTGACGTCGTTTCTAATTATCCTTCAGTTCGTTATATAATATACTCAGGTATAGCTTATAATTAACATCAATTTGCATTCTAGTGAGTTGATACTGAATTGTTCAGCATCCAACTGTAACTGTTGTCTCCACAGGACGGTACTTCAAAGGCATAAGGTTCAGGCATCTAGCCGCTTTCCTATATCCGAGCTAGCCGGAGCGATGGGCGTTGTGTAGTGGGTGTTGACGCGAACGTCACAACGCGTCAACACATCGGGAGATGCCAAGACCACGATGTCGAATACGTCATGCAAGCCACTTCAACAGGAATGCGGTCGACAGACTAAAATCGAAACGCTTCTTGACGTAACGGAAATCGTCAGGGTTTCTCAGTGGACCTTACTTGAAGACCCTCTGGCTTCCTGGCCTTGCTATATCTCGCAACTTCATCTCTTATTACCTTCTTTCTTCGAAAACACCCATCAATATCCGCTGGTGTATCAGCAAGCCCACAGCCACAATGCAGGCCCTCAAAGAGGCTCAGAAAACAATAGGCCCGGAAACCCCCACTTCACTCTTCGCAGCTAATCTCGATGTTGAGTACGTGATTTCGTTCAGATATGCCAGTGCTGGACAGCCTGCTCAGACAGGAGACTCGAGCACTCCCGAAGAGCAATTGGAGAAGTTGCTTCACACGCTAGACTTGGCGGGGCTGAGAACCGTTGTCCGAGATGGCGGGGATGGAACATTATTGATATTCACCAGAATAAGAAGTGAGAAGAAGCTTCTCGGAGAGGTTTATCGATCGAGGTGAGATACCTTCCGTTTATCTAGCTATTTTCCAGCTTGTCATATCGAATAAAGCTAACGGTGTCGTAGAGTGAGAGATTGGTTACACGGTATCCGACCTGCGGCTCCTGAAAAGGAGACCCAAAGTTCGCTCGAAAAAGAACCTCTCACGGATGGAGAACGATTACGAATCGTATATTCCCTTATAACTCTGCCGAGTAGTGAAGGCGGAGCTGGCATTACACCCAAACAAGGAGAATGGAATCTGGTCGAATCCATCTTTGCTCTGCATGACCATGACTTTAACAAGAAATGGCTGAAGGATTGGTCAACCAAGTGGCTGATCGGGCCTGAAGACTTGAAAACAATCCGAGACCGATTTGGTGAAAAGGTCAGTGTTTTACGCTGCCGCTTCGGGATCGCAAATAGATGCTAACGATAAACAGATTGCTTTCTACTTCGCCTTTATTCAGTGGTATTTTATCGCTCTGTCAGTTCCTGCCGCGATCGGCCTCTTCTCGTACCTGTTTCTCCCGGCATATTCTTCCTTCTTCGCCATTTGCAACTGCCTATGGTCCGTATTGTTTGTTGAGTACTGGAAACGACAAGAAATCGATCTTGCTGTCCAATGGGGTGTCAGACACTGCTCAACCGTACAGAGGAAGAGAGCTGAATTCCAGTTTGATGCCGAAGCTACCGATCCAGTCACCGGAGAGAAAATCAGATACTTCCCAGCATACAGACGACTCGTGCGGCAGCTTATCCAGGTCCCGTTCGCATTGTTCGCAGCTTCATGTCTGGCTGCTATCATTGCTGGTGTGTTCAGTATCGAGATCTTCCTGGTAGAAGTTTATAATGGCCCATTGAAAATCATTCTGGTCAGTGACTCTAAAAAATATTCCCATTCATATGCACGAGACTAACACCAGTTAGAAATTCCTACCTACTGTCCTTCTGAGTGTCTTTATTCCTATCGTATCAACAATCTTTACAAACTTCGCCACACGATTAACGGAGTTCGAAAATTACGAAAACCAAGACTCCTACGAAGCTGCTCTCACACAAAAGATATTTGTTTTGAATTTCATTACTGGATACTTCCCGTTGTTCCTGACCGCTTTCGTCTATGTTCCTTTCGGAGAGATCTTAGTTCCCTATCTGGATATCCTCAATGTGACAGTCCAACACTTCGGACACGATGAAAAATATACCACCTCAGATACCGGTTTCCAGATCAATCCATCGAGATTAAAGGCCCAGATGATCTACTTTGTTGTCACGGCTCAGGTTGTGGGATTCGTCCTTGAGACAATTCTCCCGCAGATTAAACGCACCGTGTTCAAGAAAGCCAGGGAGTTCGATAGCCGACGAAAAGGTATCAACACGGAGACCGTCTTGGACCCTCCAGGAGAAAAGAAATTCTTGGATCGTGTTCGTTACGAGGCCGCACTCGGGGAGTATGATGTTACAGTTGACCTCAGAGAGATGTGCATGCAGGTGAGGTACTTCCGTGGATATTATACGCCGGCTTTTTTCTAATATTTTTTAGTTTGGATACTTGACCCTGTTCTCGCCAATATGGCCAGTGACGGCTGTATCGTTCTTAATCAACAATCTCGTCGAAATTCGCGGAGACGCAGCAAAGATTTGTATGGAAATGCAGCGTCCTATCCCTAACCGTGCCGATTCAATCGGACCGTGGCTCCAGTAAGTGCACTCTTAATTGATGGCTTTTGAATGATCTATTTCTAACACCTTATTCCTCAGCAACCTGTCATTCCTTACATGGCTCGGCTCTATCTCATCCGCTGCGCTCATCTACATGTTCTCGTCTGCTGAATTGGAAGGTGGTCCACCAAAAGATTTGACTCTCTACGGCCTTCTTTTCGCCGTTTTACTCTCAGAGCATGTATACTTCGGAGCCCGATTTGTTGCCTCGTATGCAATGTCTAAAATTCAATCGGTCGGCCTCGAGACGGAACGAAAGGAGAAGTATATGGTCCGCAAGCGATATCTTGAAGAAAGCTTCGGTATGGAGAACGAGCTTATCAGACAAGAGGATGAGCAGACTGGGGGTAAGTATACTGGTGTCGGTGGGGTTTCTACGGAGGGTGGACGGTCACTCGAAGATGGTGACCTGAGTGAGAGTTTCTGGAGGAGCCAGACCGGTTGGAAAGACAGCGTGGATGTTGGGGTGCAAATAATGGATATTCTCAGAGGAAAGGATAAGAAGACGCAGTGAAGTGGTTGCGCGGAGATTTGCAGATAGGATAGGATAGGATAGGTTTTTGGATGTTGTTGCTGTGACCTTACTGTCTTTGTGGATATAACTAGCTTTCTTTAGCGGCATTCATACACAGCTGGTGCGATTATCGAAATTTATAAACCACAGAAATCCGTTCCCAAAACCCAAGAATCTATTGATGTGATATACCATAACTATATAGCGCTAACGGGGTGTCTCAACAAGAAAACGGATAGGTATTATGGTAGAAAAGTTTATTTTGCAGGTTCACCTGGTGCGGCGACGAGCATGAGAGCTCCAGCGACCAGAAGCCACCAGTACTTCTGAAGGAAGGTCTTCTCTTCTTCCTTTTGGGATGCCATTCGGCCGTCTGGCATCAGCACAACGGGTTTGTTTAGCATTGGCTGAACGCCAGGGAATGGCCTGATTATGATAATCTCGGGTTCGGGCTTTGGATAATAATTAGCACTGTTAGAAATATATTAATTGTGGAAAAAGTATCTTGAAAATACCTGTTCAGCGCCGTTTGGTAGATCGACAGCATCATATTCTAGATGGAAGACCTCGCCCTGCTCGTCAACATGGAGAGTGATTGTTGCTACAACATTTGGCTGTAGAACATTCTATAAATCCAGTAGATTAGAAATTGATCGAAGACCTTTCCCCCATCATCCCCTGATCGCCTTAAGGTATCTGGAATACGCGGGCGGAACATACGCCATTCCTGACACTGCCAATCCATTTGCCGCTCTTTTGAACTCCTATCCTATGTGCGCCAGTTTTATCCACCTTCTGTCCATCAACCAAGGGAGTGAACGTCGCTGTTAAAGTGCTCGGGGCATATCGGATCATGCCCAAGGGGAACTGCTGCTTCGAATCATCGCCGGCGGAGAGTGCCCATCGGTTGAGGACGTAGGTCTGTGGTGGGGTTCGGTTGATCTGGTCAAAGTCGCCTGGGAGAGGGAAGTCTTCGGGAGCCTTGCCTTCACCGATAGCGGAGATTGTGATTGGAAGGGAGGCGAAGGCGAGGAGTAGTGTCGATAAGAAACGCATTGTGACGATGTGCAGGATAGGTGAATCGAAGGGAGCTGGGGTGAGGTCAGATGCTTGGACCTTGAACTGCTGGCTGGTTGTCGAAACTGTGTTGCGCAGAACTAAAACGCGTCCATCTCGGACTTCTTCAAACATCTCGCTTTTACCATTCGCACGCCAACCTTCAGAGAAATCTCTTCGTTCCAACCTCGCCTCTCCTCACCGAACTTCCTCTAGGCGTCGCCAGTTCTTAATAACATCAATCGCTGGGTCGATATCTTTACCGCGAGCACAATCCTAACTCTGGTCTTTCGATTCAGAATCGAATCAAGATGGCGACCACGGCGCCAAAAGAAGGTCCCAACATCTTGAGCGCCTCCATTCTCGGCGACTTGCTGGAAAACTCGCGAAAACTACGAAATGATACAAAATTACCAGAGATACCGTCCATACAACTTGGCCTGGGCGAAATTGAACGTCGCGCAAAAAACTTGCAAGGCGGAGATCCATCACGGAGCGTTGACGCCAGAGCGTAAGGGTTTATCCAAACGAATCGGACACAGTGGATTGGTGCTGACAAGAGAACGTACGCAGGCATTATCTGTTGCAGGCAGCTGGTGTCAACTCCGAGCAGGCGCTGAAGGACCTCGAATCCGTGGACTTTGGCTTTGAGGATACCCCTGCGAGGGCGCCCATCAGTCAGGTCGACACCGATATCAACGTATGTTTTTAGGCTCGCTTGTATTACAATTCCTGATAGGGTATTGACAATTTTGCATAGGGATTTCTTCGAAATCGCAAAGAGCAAAGCATCAGCAAGGCTATCGAGGAAGGGATCAAGCGAACAACCATAGAATTCGAATCGTACCTCCTGAATAATCTCAACATCGACTGGGATGACCAGAGGAAAAAGATCTATGAGCATTTTGGGCTGACCAAACCTTCGGATGGAGCTCAGAGCACACCTTTGGGTCAATCGTCGTTTGGAATCTCAGCAGCGACGCGCGGTGGACAGAGCACATTTGGTAGAAGCAGGTTCACACAGGCAAGCTTGGGATCGCTGGTTCTCGGCGTGCAACCGAAAGTCGGAAACCAGACATGGGCTTTCGAAGACACTGTGAAGGAAAACCAGGGCGCACCGATGGAGCAGATGTACAACCGCCAGGCTCACTACGCGAAAGCAGTTCAAAAGTTAAACGATGCCAGAACGGATGCAAATAATATCAAGTTAATAGACAGTTTTGGGGAGGTTACAAAGTTGTCCTCTGATCTGGTGGGTCACAACTGTTCAAGTGTCTGTGTAACCGATATACTGATAAGCAGCAGATTTCCACCCAATTAAGCGATGCTTGGAAGATGATGGCCTCGATTATTGGCGAGACAGGTGACGTTCAAGGACCCAGGGAGAGGCAATTCGCAAAAGCCTATCTCAAATCAGAGTACAACAGTCAGGAAGCATTGGCACTGCGACAGAGGATCGAAACTGGCGCAAGAGGTTTCTTAGAATCGAGGTATGCCTGAAAATTTGCAATGTGCGAAATCGCTATCTAATTTTCTCTCAGTTTCTACTCGATGATCGAAGAAACGGTCGCAAGATTTCCTGATGATGCCAAAGTCGGAGGTATTCCAGACCCCGAGTTCAAAGTTAAGGGCTATATCAACGTCAAGCTAGGTCAGGCGAGGGACAAACTTAGAGAGTTTACTTTCGAGACCGTGAACGACTGGCCCGGCTGGGCAGTTGTCTTTTATTTGCTTCGTTGTGGACGCATCAATGAAGCCGCCAGCTTCGTTCAGAAGCACGCGGAACAGTTTGCCAAACTCGAGAAGAACTTTGTTCACTATATCACAGCATATGCCAGCTCTCCGGACCGAAGACTACAACGTAATCTGTTAGACAGGCTGCATGCCGAGTGGAACCAGCGTATCAAGTTCAGGTCTGAAGGGATGGACCCATACAAGCATGCTTGCTACAAGATTATTGGAAGGTGTGAGCTGCAGAAGAGGGTTCTTCCAGATGTTTTGCCCACGGCAGAAGATTGGATGTGGCTTCAACTCGTCCTCACTCGAGAATCAACGGCTGGTAACGAACCTGCCCCGGAAGTATATACCAACGCAGATCTAAGAAAAGCGATCCTCGGTTTTGGAGGGCCTCATTTTGGACTTGCCAACAGCAACTTTATCCTATACTTCCAGATGCTCTTGATGGCTGGACTTTTTGAGAACGTAGGTTTTTTGGAATCACTCCAACACTCAGTATACCTTGACTAACCGGATTGTAGGCTATTCAATATCTGTACTCCTTCCTTTATGCCGACGCGGTTCACTTTGCTATCGCTCTTAGCTATTACGGATTATTGAAAGTAGCAGACGAAACAGGCACAAATCATACAAACTTGCTGACATACACCAAAGGGAAATCAAAGCATGAAGATCAAGAGGCTCGGATAAACTTCGCTCGGCTTGTTGGTCACTACACCCAGGATTTCCGAAAAACTAACTGTGAAGAAGCTGTTGACTATGTATCGTTGATTTGCCTGAACAGTGACATTGGAGGGTCAACTGGAGAGCAACTCAAACTTTCCCACGAAGCTCTTCGCGAGTTGGTCCTGGAGACAAGAGACTTTGCTAGACTTCTTGGGGACGTTAGATCCGACGGCTCCCGGGAGAGAGGCACCATCCAACGGCGCCTTAAAGTTCTCAAGTTGGCGAATGAAGATGAATTCTTGCACACCATCACTCATCAAGCGGCTGCCCAAGCGGACGATGATGGAAGAACATCCGATGCAATCCTCCTGTATCATTTGGGCGAAGACTACGACACTGTTGTTTCATTGGTTAATAGGAATCTCAGCGACTCATTAGCTACCGGGGAAACTGACGACAACTGGGTTAACAGCAACCCCACTATAGCTTTGAACGCGCAAGGCCAGCCTCTTAACCAGAGCATCTCACTGACTTCCGTCGAAGATCCAGCCCAACTCGCCAAGAATATTAACGAAGTCTACTCCAAGAATGCATCTATATATGGCAAAGTATCTAAGCAAAACTGGGAAGCCTGCGGTGTCCTTATTCGTATCGACGAGGCGAAGAAGCTATACCGCAACAACAGTTTTGAAGAATGCTTGCAGCGTATCGAGAGTCTGGATGTCATCCCGCTTAACCGCGACGGTGATATCGGAGCAATCCGTCGACGTGCTCAAAACTTTTCGACCTTACACGAAACAGTGTCGCGCACGATTCCGCAGCTACTCGTCATGAGCGTCAACTGTACCAACAAGCTATTGTCGATTCTCAAGAATGCTGGCTTCCAGGATACAGCGAAGGAGCTTAAGATTAGAGAGCTGGGCGGTAAAGGAAGAAGTGCACTCATCTATGCCGGCATGATTCAATACAAGGTAGTTTAATCAAACACGACCTGTCCACTCCCATACCATACCAAATGAATACTGATTCGCAATTTTCTCAATATAGATGCCTCCAGACGTGTACAGCCAGATGACCACCATGGAGTAGGGTTATACCGGATGCAACGACTGTTCGACCCTAACCGGAGACAATCTCTTGGTCAGAGCGATATCAACGAAAAAACCGCATATGATTGAAATGGATAACTGCTTCGGTGTATTTGTTAGACTCGATATTGCTCTCGTTGACGAAATCTTAGAGAGTAGCTAGTGACCTCTTCTGTTTCTATTTTTTGTTTCGCTTTTGCGTGGAAATGTATACTAGATATTCATTACGAATTAATCATGAGAGCGGAACGATACGAGATATACTGCGCTGCTAATATATGGCGATATGGGATTCGAAACTACGAATTATGCCTTGAGGTCTTCGTGATAACTGTCTTAAGATTGAGAAATTTGCACCTACAATCAATCCACTGGCCGAATCCGATCCGAATCTGAGACTAGTCAAAACGGCGCTTGCAACATCAACACATTTGGGAACTCACAATATCGTTGATCAGGCGATCTTGCCGTAGTTACCACTACTTAACTATAGTTTGCAAATTGGCAGCACTCAATCCCGCAAGCTCTACGACGATTGCTACCTCAATCCAACCATCTCTCTGAAATCCTCTTGACAGAAACCTTCACAAGACCATCTAGAGATGGCTGGTCCGACTCTCCCTCCTCGAAAGGACGTTGCAACAGCATGCAAATCGCAGGGATGCCGAAGCCGGAAAGCTGGTGTAATCTCAGAAACCCTCATCTGGAGCGACAAGTTCTTCGTCAAATACGGGCCTCAGTTGGCTGCGGAGGCCGCAATCCATCAGTGGGTATACGACCATGCGGACCACAGTATCCTACCCATCCCCAAGATATACGACACTTGGAGCGAATTATGGCCGAAACTACGAGAAGAGTCCTTTGACCAGCAAGGTGGACAAGAATATGTGAAAGTGACCTATGTCGTGATGGACAACATCAAAGGACAAAGATTTTTCAAGTGGAAGCGAGCTAACAGAGCTAAAGACGACTATAAGGACAGCCTGGAAAAACTGGTGGATTACATTGCAACAGCTGTCCGACATCTTTGGAGTCTTCCACTACCGCCGGGGGCCTACGATTAGCCCGCTTTAAAATCAAGAACCTCAAGACCGATTCTTTGGTCCAGATGAACCTTTCAGGCGACGCTTCAAGAATCTCTCCAAACTAGAGACATACATCAATGAAACTCTTGTAAGAGCTGGAAGGAACCTCACAGTAGAATTGCAGTCGCATAGCCTCCATATTTGTCATTACGGCCTCATTGGTCAAGGTGTTTTAATTGACGAGGACGGGCGAGTTATCTTTGTTAACTGGGGCTACGCTGGAGTCTATCCCGTTGTTCTTGAGGAGTGGTCATTGATTCGGCGGCGCCGCAGTAAAGGTTACAAATTTCTACACGAGAAACTGTTCGGGGAATTTTCCACGAGAGTTCCAGAGTTGGAACCTTTTTATTATGCTGCAGTTTACTATTAATATCAAGTACGATGTCGAAACACTTGAACACATGAATAAAATTGGCGTCCAGTTAATTCAATTATCTCCTACCCCAGCTTATAGAAGTTAGTCTACTATCTGTAAAACTTTCAAAAAGTGATTAGTAGAGATACTATGCAGCCTCATTAATGCATTCCGGGTGTTATAATACGGAAACAATCGTTAGATCTCTTCAGTTATCTTATTTTTCGCAATATAGGTATCCGGCCCATCTTAGCTAGAGACATAATTAAAACCACGAATAAATCATTAGATTTGTCAAATTAATAGTAAGAAGTATCGTAGCAGTGAATGTTATCGGTGAAATACTGTACTGGTCTAGCGAATGAATTGGAATAGTAACAAGCAGAAGCCATATCTACGAATCAGTGTCGATTTAATAAATCAAGTAAATTACAAGCTTTTATAATAAGTATGACGAGATACCCAAGCTAAGATGGATAACCGTATTAGATAATGAAATCATCTGACAAAAGTTCTGAATAGGATGCTCCATTTTGGGACACAAGTATTCTCCTATACTTGCGTAGCTATGAGTAAAATGTCTGTCAAGCTGAAACTTAGCCTCTAAGAGCTAAAACTAAAACACATCAGGCCACTCTTACATTATGTTGTCTCGAGGCTTAGATGTAAGGCAATCTGGTCAGCAAAATTTTATTTTCTTTTGCAAATTTGGATGCGCCGGCAACCTTGCAGTCAGTCTCCCACCAAAATTCAGCGCTTGACCAATCAGAAGCGTCATATAAAATCCCATGCAGTGTAACACACATATGCTTCACACGGTGGAAATGCCTGTTTGTTGTCTGAGTACCTGAGAAGGGAAATGAAGATAGAGCGAGGCAAGGCTACCCACTTTGGGCCACAGCAAACATTACATATGAAAACAAAATGCAGCATGCAACACGGCTACCACATTTGATGCGGCTGTGAGTATATAAAAGGATCTACCCTCTCGGACTCTTGTCAGCATCGCCTCGAAGGTATAAAGTCCTAGATGATAGATATGTATATTCTTAACTGAGTATAAGGAATTAAACGGTTAAAGGGTATGTTTACTTTCTGTAGAGTGCGAGAACCTTTGGTTGAAATTGAGTTCACACTGCAGGTGTAAGCCGGTTGTCTCATACACCAGTCCCTCAACACGAAAAGCGTGGGATTATAACATAAATCACACGATTCACGAGTTATGGAGGCTTTCCGTCAATCTTTAAAAGATGAGCTTCTTAGCAAATTAGAGCCAACTCCTTTCGATTCGAATTCTATCGAGGTTTGGTCCACGGTACAGCTTAGTCTCCTCGAAATGTATATATTAAAAAGGTTTACTGACAGGAGTTATACATATGCGCGATAGAGCACAGGTCGTCAAACTGTTCAGGAATTTGCACTTCCCGTAGACAAAATTGAGGATTGGATTAATCGAGGAGTAAGTACTTAGGTAGATTTCTCGTGCTTCAGCGGCTTGGGCAGCTAGTTCAGCGCTGCAGCATATGCACGAAAATATGCTAAAATAACTGTAGCCTCCGTATGATCCACCAAAAGTACCAGGCGAAGATAGCAATTGTATCTTCAGACTACTGTAAGCGCATTGCAATGGCCCGAATTAAATGATATGATCAAACCAGAGAACGGTGCTAACATCCTCCAGGTACCAAAAATGGGACCCCCCTGGGCGATACAACTGTTATTCGCAAATCCCTTTTACTCATGAAGTGTTCAAGACCCTGTCAAATAATTTCCATTTGCCCATGGAGTATCTCTCCTTTCTGTGCTTGACTAAGTATAATTACACCGCCTTGCATATTAACTATCCCACTCCTCAGAACAATCACATGAGTACGCAGACAATTTTGAAATATTCCCTTCTTCTCTTAAGCAGTTAGCTTAACTCCTTTTTGGTAGCACTCGTCTTCCAGAGCCCCAAGTATCCCGTGGCCTTTAGCACACTGGCTCTCTCTTTTAACATATCCTCAGGACTTGTATCTGCATTTCTAGCATACCATGCTGGTGACGAGCTGATCGAAGGATTGGTACCCAAGTTACGAAAAGCGCTTGCGGGATGTGCTCATCCACTCCTCTTACCGATTCTATTTTTTGAAACGTGGATTTCCCACTTCGAAGCTAGCAACTCCTGGGTTACGACTGCTCTCCAGAGAATCAAGGACCAAACGGGCATTGGATTCCATTCTGGCTCCGGGTCTGATAGTTTCAAAGACTTTCATGAGGCCCACAAAGAAATCGTTGTTGCTCGCGAGGTTATGGCTAACGCAACGCCATATTTTCTCAATGTCTCGGCTCTAAATCTGAAAACTGCAATGGAAAAAATACCCACTGTGGCAGCAGACTTTTCCAGATTAGCTGATATACATGTCTCCCTCCATTCTATTCTTATCGAGTTGGATCTGGCCCACGAATGCAAGAACGAGGAACAAGTACGCTTGCATCGTGAATTAGATACTTATTTTCAAGTTGTACGTGTATCTCCCGTTCCCCAAATCAATCCCGACAATTTACAAGCTCTAATTACTGCCATCTTCCCAGCTGTATAATCTCATGCAACAAGAGGAGAATCAAAGAACACGAGAGCTAGCAGAGGCCTCAACGACTATTGCGGAAGCTACCCTTATGGATAGTTCGGCCATGAAGACCATTGCTACTCTGACCATGGTCTTCCTACCCCCAACATCAATTGCGGTATGTTCCAAGATCGGCTAACAATGCAAAAAAAACAAAAAAAACAAAACAGCTTCTGTGGCTGATAAGTCATTCTATTTCTTTTCTCAGGCAATTTTCAGCATGGGTGTCTTTTTCGGCCAGGATGATCACGGTAATGCTACCCTATCGTCTAGTTTCTGGATCTTTTGGGCTCTTGCGATCCCGGTCACTATTGGAGTGGTGTTGGTGTGGTGGATCTGGACAGCCCGCGAAGTAAAAAAAAGAAAGCATCGTAAGTCGACTGTCGTAGAGCCTGAAGTTAGCGGGAAGGCATCTGGTATCGACCCTATGGCAACGATATGAAACTTGATCTTGTAATCTAGACACAATCCAGAGTATACCATTCGCAAAACTATTAGAAACTAGCAGTATCGTCATATGAGTACCTATGAAGCCTCCTCATCACGTCCAATACAGAATATAGTAGTCAAGTAAATAAGTATTAATCCAAATTATCTAATTCATAAAATACAGTTTCAAGTCGGCGTGCCAGAAAAGAAAGGTTATCGCAATTATCTGCTCTAAAAAGTAAACATTCTCGTAGTCTCGCTCAAAAGATGCTTTCACTATGTACCATCCTCCACAAAATGCCGGGTTCTTTTTATCTAATAAATGTCGTTATTATCGAATTCTATTGTTCTTTTAAACTCTTCCCTGTGGATCTCTTGGATCTCGTGGGTCTCGAGGTGTGTAAGGGGGATATGGTGGTTGGGGTGGCTGCTGTTGAGGAGGTTGTTGTTTATATGGCTGCTGAGGTTGCTGAGGCTGTTGTTGTCCCGGGTAGTTTGACGGCCTGGGCTGAGGAGGATATGGTTGGTACGGGTGCGATGCCAGCGGACTGGACGGACTAGCATTGCTCGGTCGTCTTAAGCTATGGACTCCCAGACTTTGCGTATGAGATAACGACTGGAAGCCGGTGCTGCTCCCTACAACCGGCGAGTTCGCAGCCTCAGTTGAGAAGGAGCCGTTCCGTCTTCTTCGCCCCGTTGTACTCTGGTGTCGCATGATTTCACGAACTTGGTCAAGTTCTATGCGCCGAGTGGAGCGAGAACGAGATATTATGCTAGCGTCATCTCCTAATAATGTTTCATCGCGCGGGTCGTAGTTCTGATTGTTGAGATTGGTCTGAGAAGGCGATGTGGTCAGGATTGTAGGGGCGGCCATGGCTCCAGAGGCGCTAGTGGAAGGGTTGGATTGTTCGGCTTTGAGTGCTTGCTCCGTTTCGATTTCTTCAGGCGTCTTGTACATCTTCTCCGCCTTCTCTTTCGCAGCTGCATCTTTACGTCTTTGAGCTTCGGCTGGATCGATGGTGACGAAATATTGAGCGTTGGCTCCCTCTCCGAGACCTGGATCGCCGGCGCCGGGTGCGTAGATTGGAATCTTGCGAAGAGCGGCAACCAGGGCGGACATGAATTTGTTCCGGCGTTCAACGCGCTTGGGTTGGTCGGCCCAGTTTCCTTTATACCTGATTTCAACTTTTATTTCCAAGCTGTCGAGTTTAACACCGTTGATTTCGACATTGAGATTATCGTGACGGAAATCGCGGTTGTTTTCTTCGACGAACAGCATGAGCTCCGTCTTGAGTAACAAAAGTTCCCGCATGCTGGTTTCGAAGTGGACATTGAAGATTACGGTCTCCCGCATAGGACCAGAGCGGGAGACGTTCTCCACGTATTTGCCATTTAAAATGTTATTGGGGATTTGAACAAACTTGTTGGTTTCGACTTGGCGGAAGATAGTGTAGAGGAGAGAGATGTGCTCGACAATGTACTCTTTTGCGTCGAGGTCGATTCGGTCACCGACATCATACGGATGTTTCACAAAGATGAAAATGCATGAGCCCAAGATTTCTTGCGCGGTGGCTGCGAAGACGAAGGACAGGGATAGCAAGGTAGCACCAGCGGTACCGA
This sequence comes from Orbilia quercus, assembly GCA_036971405.1. Taxonomy (NCBI): domain Eukaryota; kingdom Fungi; phylum Ascomycota; class Orbiliomycetes; order Orbiliales; family Orbiliaceae; genus Orbilia; species Orbilia quercus. The sequence continues at coordinate 4,053,533 of JAJTUE010000001.1, read as the reverse complement.
GGGTGGTAACAAAGTTTTGGTTCAAGAATGCCACAAAGACGAATATGATGACGATAAGGACAATGGCCGAGAGCAGGGAGTTCAATGCGGATATTGCAGAATCGATGTCTCCCATGCTCTTTGCCAAAGTTTTGCGCTCACGAGCAACTTCCAAGATTATGGCGATCATTTCGTCAAGAGAGATGTCTCCATTCTCATCCTTGTCAAGCATGATGAACGCCGCTTTAGCTTCATCCTTTCGGTCGAGACCAAGAACCTCGATAAAATCGTCCATGTAAAGAGCCTCCTTTCCTTCTTCAGCAAAACTCATCCAAATACGTCGGGCTAAGGCTTCGATAGTCGTCTTTCGAGTCAGGGCATCAACAACCACAGACCTGGAAGAGTTGGGATTGAGAAGGTTCCGGCCAGTGATTTCCTTGGCAACGTGGCCGACTGCGGAGGTGATATTGTCTCCGACTCTGCCGATTTGGTGTAAGAATCTCATCGGAGTAGCGGTACCGCTTTGCTTGGCAGGAGTTCCAAGACCGTTGACAAGTCCGGCGTGCAGGATGTAATCTTCTTCAGCGAACTCTGGGGAGTACGAAGGAAACATCTGCCGCGAACATTCGAGGAGCATCGAGAGAACTTTAATGTAATCCTTGTTCGCTGCGATTCTGGCTGCAAATTGCTTTTGATGATACTGGACAGAAATCAACTGAACAATGATAGATTTGACGAGAAATATCAACGAAGATACCAAACACGCTCCAAGAATTTGAACAAGCCTCTCTTCCCAAGCTTGAGTATCGAGCGCATTCGCATTTCCAAGGGCTTTCTCCCGACGCTTGTCAGGGTTTCGTGTCATCATGGGAATAAAGGATATCCAGCTGGCGAATGTCCATCCTACCAGAGAGAGAGGCACCTCTAGTTGTTGTATGACCTTGTAGTATTTGCGGGTTCCACTGCTGACGACACCGACCAATGTTCTAAAAGCGAGCGGAAGACCTTTTGCGACGATCTTCGACACCCACAGCGAACACCAAACAATCTCAGCCCAGGCAAAGATCCAGATAATTCGAACACCTCCCAGCTCAGCGTCAGGGGCAGCAGTTGCTCCGACAATAACGGGAATAGCGAGGAACAAGGCGAGAGGAGCAATATAGATCATCCACCGGGTGATAAAGCTGAAATTGAGAATCTTCTCGTACAACAACCCGACTTTGTTCAAGGTAGTTTCCTCTCCATCGTTGAAATTCGTCTTATCTTTCAACAGTCTTCTTTTCCCACCCTTCTTTTCAGCCGAGGGTCCAAGGGCATCCAAAGTGTTATCGGCTCTATCGTATACAGGACGGGTGCCTTTATCCGAACTTGAGTTGAAGGCGGTAATAGAACCTTCTTTCGTTCGTGTCGACCGATGAGATTCAATTGGTGTGAGTGGGATATTCACAACATGGTCGTCTGAAGGTTGTTGGTAAATGTGATCGATGGGCTGGAAACCAGTCCTGCCCGCAGGAGGCGGATAGTGCGACGCCATGTCGGAAGATAATTATATATGTGTGCACTGAAATGTGGTTCCCTGCGAGATTAAAAAGTCGAACCGATTAATATTTATACTAGGCCGTAACGTCTTAAATTCGACCTCGTAGAGAATATGTATAGAAAAGAATGAACTTGGCGACAGAAGCGAAGTGTAACAGTCAGGGATACAGGCTGTGGATATATTGTTGCGGTAGAGATAGAGATGTGTGTTGGTGCTGTTGGAATGCTGTCAGGTGTTGCAGTCACACGCTAGGAGCTAATGATGGTGAATATAAAAAGTGAGACTGGTCGACACGCCTCCAAACAAACAAGGTCAAGCTGTGGTGAATTAAGTAAAAATAAAGTGTTAAATAATAGGAGTTGGAGGTTTTGTTTTGTTCTCCAGGAACAACTGTCAAAAGCAGGAAAGAAATGGGGTTTGAAGCCGGTTGTGCAACAGAACCGTATTTCGATGAGAACCAAAACGAGTGAGTGTGGGAACACCAGCCAAATGCAACCAACTTCAATGCAATGACGCAGGTACCGATCGAGATCAGAAACACATACAGGTTCGTTTAGCACTGTCTTAAAGAAAGACGATAGCTGATGATATTATGACGGTATAGGAGATCGGAGCTGACGACACCCCGGTAGACAAAAGAAAGATAGAGACGAAGAGAGAGACGAGGGTTGGATAAAAAAAAGCGAGGTGATAAAGAAAGAGAAAGAGAGAGAAGGAAAAGTGAAATAGGGAAACAGATACGGCGGGTTGAATAAGATCGGTGAGGTCGATGACCTAGGTTTTATTCCAAAACTCGTTCCTTTCGAGCTAACTGGCTAACTGCAGGTGGATAGCCCGGGCACCTTCCAAGTTGCAAAGGGCCTTTGTTCTGGGTTGATCGACTGCTCTCTTCTAAAACCTCAAGACCCACCACCCACTGTATAATGCAATACCGGTGCCGATTTGATTCGACGAAATGGCCAACTAATGCTGCCTATTTAAGTGCGTCTTTTTATTGCATATATACTGCTTGATCGACGGCCCTTACTTCGAGCACTATTTGGTTGTTTTATACGCAAAAAGAATGCCATTCGGCTTGCCAAGGCATCTTCTACTCGCATGGCGAATTCGGTTCGATTCCTCGCAAACCTTTCACAAAATTTTCTCGTTTTCGCAGCGTGTCTCTCGCTCTTCGCCACAAATAGATTGGGCTCCCTGAAATCTTAGAAAATCTAAATTTCTCGACACCAACGAAAAACAGAACACCACTAGGAAAAATTAGAAAGAAAAGAAAAGAAAATCAGATATGGCGGGATATTACGGTAAGGGTGGGTTGCAAGATTCTAGCGAGGTTTCGGAGATCATGATTGGACAATCCTGCCCTGAACCTCCCGACTATGAGATCATTACTTGGCCAGGGGCCGTCTTGGTGCTGCACAATGGACGTTTGCAGCGGCTGCTTGCTCGGTGAACTGACGGCTGTCCGACTTCCCGCCGACACTTTCCGCCCTGAATTCAGGGACGATATGCTAACATGTTGGGCGCCAAGATGCATGGCCAGAGTCGGTCGCAGAGCAGGAAGCTTATTGTGGTGTTGCAGGCCACCTTCCTCTAACTATCAAACCACCCATCCGAAAGAATTTTTAGACCACGGCCAACAATGGCGAAAATTCTGATACTCGGAGCTCAACCGTCTATCGAACCCAGATGTTCAACAAGTGGCACCAACATGGCCTAGGAACGAAATAAAAATAGAATACGGCTGGCCAATGTGACTGTGCTAGCAGAACTCGTTATAGCTGAAGTCGAGAACGTCAGGTTGGTGACAAAATATGGTGCGATCGTCTATAACCAGCATTCACAGGCGTTGCCGTGCTCTCGCGCACCAGCCTTTGCCAGCCGAGTTTCTGCTCGATGTGTAACGGTACATTGCATTCTGCTGCAAATTCGAAATTTTTTTCTAATCACAAATGAGGCATATTCATTATTCATGGCAGTCGCTTTCAAGGCGGCCAATGCCGGACATAAGGTCCGAGGACAGGTAAGTATTGTTGAAAGTCTCGAGATCTCTCAACGGAAAGACCACATTATTTCTTATCTCAGAGACTCCATGGTATCAACTGTGATTCAAGCAAAGCAAAATAGAGGATATCAGATATAACCTGCATGTGCATGGCCAAGCCAGAGCCGCCCTGTCTGCATGTACCAAAAGGCCCCGAGATTGAAGACTCGCAGATCCACCCAAATGAGATCTTGGTCAAACCTTGTTCCATTCTGCTGTTTCATTTGCCTTCGAAAAACTCAAAACCTTCCGACATTCCGGAACCTGAAAGAAGAAAAATACTCAACTACCAAGTACTTACTTAAATACGCACGTACTTTACGTACTTCAAGCATGAATAAGGGATGCAGTGACGAAAATGGTAATTATCAACGTGTCCCACAACGCTACTGCGCGTTTTGATGAAAGATCCACAACTTGGCCCGCGTTGGCTCTCATCTCCTGAGAACGAAGGGAAAACTCCATGACTGCCTCGTCCTTTCTTATGATCGCATTCTCGGTCAAGATGGTTTCGATTTGAAATTCAAAATGTATTGAATGGAGGTTTGTAACTCCCAGATTCAAAGATCTACAGGGAGCACAACACTTTGAGGGATCCAAGATCTGAGAGTATGGCAATCGCTCGTCTCGCCATGCCAACCCTGCATGCTGCCTTCCGTCCCAATATAATCCATTTCCTGGCGTGGATACGCTTTCAGCGGCTGATGTTTATCTAGTGAACTGCCCGGTAAAGTAATACCTGTTTTCCATGCTGTTTAGACGCCAATTCTACAGATGTGCATCAGTAAATATAAATCAATTCTTACACGTATATTTTGCTCCGTTTGGGCGCTTCGACCTCAATTCAATAGCAGAGAAACATTCAAAATCAAACGAATGCATGCCATGTGTGGGGTCTGGTTGTATATAAACTGCTCAGTCAACTGCTGAGTGAGGCTAAATCGGGACGTTTTGTATGCAAGCCCCCAATCCGGCTCTGAATCGTCCAAAACGAGATTTTGTGTAACATATAACCCTATCGATATATAGCAGCCAGCGTGTCGAGAACCTCGTGTCCGTGTGCATCGTGCCGCTCTTGCATTTGTCAACGTTCGTGGCTCTGCTAGGCGCTAAATTGCCGTCTCACTGTGGCTAAAATCGAAATTTAATGGTAGAATATTTAAAATAGGTTGCATCGTCAGTTCTCAGTTTTGAGGTTTTCATCTCTCGATTGATTATTGAGAGTGATTTGATTCTGTCGCGAATTCGCTCCCAACATCGCCGCCTAGACCGCGAGAGAGAGCTCCACGGAGCGGAATCGGGGCAGCGACGCTAGTAACATGTTGGTCAGCAAGCAACCCGTTATGCATCACAAAACTCTCGAATTCAGATCCAAGCTTCTCATCAGGCTATTTTCTGTACGGCATTCTCATAACTCCCTTCTCAATTGATCAATTGACACACATCTTCGCCGACCTCTCAGTCAAGTTGACTACCTGACGACTCTGCCAGCAACAAACCTCGCAGTCTACAACGTCAGCAACGCAAAACTAGCTATCTTCAATGCAGTATCTTAACAACAAAGAAAACGACAAGGCGACCTTGACGGTTGACGAGTATCATCGAGGAACGCCACCTAAGCACTATGATTTGAACTGCGTGATGCCCTTGCGCGTTCTCGAATCAGACAGTGTGCGTCTCGAACCGTTTATTGTAAGTCTCGAACCATCCTTCTTATCAATCCATAACTATTTATCAGTATATACCGCACTACAAAGCTCTACAAACAAAGGAATACTTCTAATATCATCCACTGTAGCCATCGCTACACGGCGAACATGCGTTCTCTCTCGTCAAGGAAGACTCCAACGAACAGCTGTATACTTATCTTCCTTACGGTCCGTTCTCCACACTCGCCGAGTTCCTAACTTGGCTGGAGGTACGAATTCGGTCGGATCCAAACTCGTGCTTGTTCCTGATTACGGACCTCTCTCGTCCTTACGATAAGGCGAATCTGCTGAGTCGTGTTGCTGGATGGATTGGAGTGATCAATATCAGTATTGTGGATTTAATCGGTGAGGTTGGACATGTTACTGTTTTGAAGAAGGCGTGGAAAACGTAATTATCTAACCGTCCTGTCTCTTCTCTACATATAACTTTATATGAAAGGTAATTTTTTAAAGATGGATACTAAAATATGATTCCTTTAAGGCACGTCAACACCCACGCCTCATCACTACTGATAAAATACATGCTATCCGCACGCCCTGAAGGTCTCTCGTTTCGCCGGGTATCCTGGTTAGCACACAAAGATAACCGTAACTCAAACTCTGCAGCCGAGAGACTGGGGTTCTCTCTTGAAGGCACTGTTCGGGCTGCGAAACTACTTAGACACGACAAAGAGGGCGAGATAGTCGAGAGTGAGAGAGGATTAGGTCGCCCCGAAGAGGGAAAGTCGCGGGATACATGTGTGTGGAGTATTACTTGGGAAGATTGGGAAAGGAATGGTGTGGATCAAAGGATCGAGGCATTGCTTGAGAGGGAAGTCAAGCCGAACCCGGCTTGGGATTAGGTTTTGTCTTCGCACTTGGTGACAAGGCTGGAACGAGACCATGGTTTCTCTTTATTTTATTCTTTTAATGCAAATTTTCAAGGTGCTGGAGCACGAAGGGCGTAATTGATGTCAAGCATGCAATGGAGCGTGATGTTTTATAGAGCGATAGATTTTAGTTGCGTTGTCGACGCCAAGCGAATAATGGATTGGGTCCTTCAAACCTCGAAATCTTCTTCATGCAAAAATTTTGACCTTCAACCAAACTTCGCGGACAAGCTTCAAAGTCAATATGGCTACAATTACCTCTTCTACCTCGCTACCCCTGCTACCAGCCGCCATAACCGCTACACTTTCATCCATAACCGTGGCCATTCAACTCATCACCACCCCTCCCAATGACTCGTCTACAGCCTCCGAAACATACGCCTCAGTCCCACTATACAATTTCCTCGCAGACTTTGCAAACCTCACCAAAGCATACGCTACGAAACTCGGCCTGCTCACAAACCCTCCCATATCGGAATCGTCGTACTCTGCAATCGCCCGAATACTCGTCGATGTCCGGAATAGCGTTCTACCAGTTACTTCCTCGGCACCACATATTGCGAATAAAGAGCGGTATGGCTCGATTACGCATACCGCTGTCGTGAACGGCATGGTGGACCTTCTCAAGGCACTTGAGGAAATGGTCAAGGGTGTTCAGAGTAATATCTCCACATTAGCACAGCCGGCAGAATCCGAGGAGAAGGGTAAAGCCAAGCAGGATATCAACATTACAGATCTTCGACAGGCGCTTCCGAGCGTTACAAAATCACCGTATACGTCCACAGGGCAGATATGGTTCTCAGCCGATAATCTGCTTGCGATCTCACAGAAGCATTTGATCGGTCTGGTGGAATCAAAGTTACGGTCTCACGCTGATATGCTCAAAGACTGCATAGCGGAGTTTAAAGAGTGGGTTACAGAAGCAGCGGACGAGCTGAACGGGGAGGACTCTGGATTCGATGAAGACGAGAGCCAGAGTAATAGCCTACATGTGGATTTGGGGGAGGGGGACGAGGACGAGGACGATTTCTTCGGGTTGGAAAGGGAGAAAGCGAAAGTCACGAAGGAGGTGTTAGCAACAGCAGAGGCGACGCAGAAGAAGTTAAAGCTGACGAGTATATTGTACACCGCTGTTATGAAGCGGCGGATAAAGGATGCGGATACGAGATTGGGCGGGAGACTTACGAAGAAAGTGGCTAAGGATGGGAAGGAGTACACTGTCGAGCAAGAGCAAGATATCGGTCGGTTGGAGGGGATTGTGGAGTCGAGTAAAGTGCTTGTTGAAAAGGCGGATGATTTGGCTGCAGCGTTTTATGACGGGGAGGAAATCGGTGTTATCGAGGGATTACGCGAGGAGTTTGTTCAACATGCCGCTGAGCTCGCGGAGGCGTGCAAGTCGAGTAGCAGCGGGATCGACGATGCACCGAGTGCATGGTTTGGCAAGTTTTTGGAGAATGTAAAGAGTTAGCGAGCTTGAGCCGTATCGAAACTTAGGCAGAGATGCTTTGGTCGCACAAGTCAGCCATGATGCTTAAATTCCTGCAATTCCCGACGTGCATCCGTAAACACACGTGCTGCTGTATCCGTCGCAACAGAGTATAAAGCACATTTCACCGGCGCACCGAAGTTAGAACGAACGGAGGATACTTTAATTTTGCAGTCGCAGCAACATGATTACAAATGCGCTGTCCCATTTCGGGTTCACGCATGATGCTGCCATTTTAGAACCGACAGTCTCGGGCTTTGGAACCAACTTTGGCTTGGCGAGACCGACCTTTCTCGTCCGAAATTCACGTGCGGGGACACCACACTTCACAACACAAAATTCAGCGGGTGAAGAGTAACGTGATCATAGCCACAAGGTGGCGTCTTTCTGACTAAGAACAGGCGTGATTTGGTTGGTTTTTTGTGGAACTTCATTCTTCGGTTGGGATACGTCGCATGTCGCTATATTGCACAGCAGCGACGAGATTACCAATCCCCTCTTTGCATTGAATGCATCCGAACTACCGTAAAAGTCAACTTGGGCGAGAGGAGTATAGGTAGCTTCGAAAGTTACCTCATTGCAATGCATAGTAGGCCGGTTGGCTGAGAAATTTGTATATAAAACGGCTGGTCCGCTGCTCTTCTCTTGAATTTAATTTAATATCATCATCAAAACATCAAAGAACTCAGTAAAGCATCCACTAAGTGCACGTCACTTCCGATTCACTCAATTTTCTTATATAGCTTGATAGTTTGCTCTGGTTGACTATATTATAAATTACAAAATGGCTACTCAAAACGTCCTCATCATCGGTGCCTCTGGCAATATCGGTGCACCAGTCCTCAAAGCCCTTCTCGCAGAACCATCTGTAAACGTCACAATTCTCACCCGAGATACTTCCACCTCCACCTTCCCAGCCGGCGTCCCTGTCAAAAGAGCAGACTACGACTCTCATGACTCCCTCGTAGCAGCCTTCAAGGGTCAGGACACCATAATCTCCAACGTCGCCACTTTAGCTGCCCTCAGCCAACTCAATTTCGTTGAAGCTGCCGTCGAAGCCGGCGTCACACGCTTCTACCCAACCGAATACGGTTCTATCTCTTCCGACGCGGGCGACTGGGTTCCCGGATGGTGGGAACGCGTCGGTTTCAACGGTAAATACGAAGTCTACGTTCGTCTTAAGGAACTCGCCGACGCCGGTAAGATCGAATATACTCTCATCAGTAACGGTCCATTCTTCGATTGGGGCCTCCAAGCTGGATTCCTCGGTCTCAAATTCAAGGAGAAGAAGATTACTATCTACGGCAGCGGTAATCAAGTCATCGCCACGACGAATTTAGCCCATGTGGCCAATTCTGTTGCTTGGGCTGTGACACATCCGGAACAGACGAAGAATAAAACTGTATACACTTATTCTTACAAAATTAGCCAGAATCAAATTCTGGAGGCTGTGGAGAAGATCACGGGGACCAAATGGGATGTCGAGAGGGTTTCGATCGAGGATCATATTAAGGCCGGGGAGGCGGGTCAGAAGGCTGGGAACAAGTATGCTGGGTATTTGGTTATGCAGGGATTGATTTTCGATGAGGAGGATAAGTATGGCAGCAATTATTCTAGGAACGATGTGCCAATTAAGGATGAGACGTCTCTTGAAAGTCATTTGGAGGAAGCTTTGAAGATTGCTTAATCGCCTTGCCTCGGTGTATATTCGGCCAATATTTCATTCGCTTACTGTTTCTTGAGTTACGTGGCTATCAAAATATAAATAGCTAGCTAGATGAACTTCTCACTAGAGATTTTCTATTGAAATTGCTACTACAATTACCATTGTTAACAAAATTTATATCCGTTGCCCTCGGGCTATAAAAATACCACAACTAGATGTTCAAATTTGCGTTGTCAGGGACGCCTTGCGAGTGGAATGGAGTTTGAACGAGATATTTAAATTTAAATATCGGCATACAATGCGTATTTCCATGCTTTCCATGCTTCAGCCCTGTATTTCACGTTATCTGCGCGAAAATGCGAACAATTTTCAAACCTTGAATACGACTTGATGAAAGGTTGGAACTTGATATCAAACCTGGAGGCTCGCGTAGTTGGCACGGATTACACAAAATCTGGATATTAGAGAGTGAGATCGAGTCGAGTCTGGAATCCATATCCCATCATGATCCAATCCAAGTTACTCTTCGCGACCTTCTTAGGTTACCTGTTATCCTCTACATCCGCGGTCAGAGTCGGCGTTGAATTTCTAGACGAGCAAACTAAAAGACCCTTAGGAATCCCACTATGGCAAGGTAAATGCACCCCAAATATCCCCTATAACTAACAGTTGGTAACATCGACTCCCCTAAAAGTGTGCAGACCTCCAGACAACCATCCGGAATGGGGCGTCTTAGTGATCGATCCCACCGAAACCCTATGCGCACTACAGGGACCCGAAGCTGCAGCTGGCGGCCAGGGTATGGAAGAAGACTGGAAGTGGCGAACGTCGGTTCGGAGACCGGAGGGCGATGTAGCTTATACTTACGTTCATCTGGTCGGACCGACTAGTTCGATACCGATGACAAATAATCCCGATAGACCGTCGACTAGTTGGTTCGGATATGGCGTTAATAGTTATAAGGATTACGAGGCTTCTATGTAAGTGATATCTATTATGGTTCGCTTTCATATGATCATGCGGTTCTAGGAATCGGTGTTAATTGTGATCTACAGATTCGAAGTTGCGAGGTATGATGCAGATGGAAACCGGGTCCCGCAGACAATTAGCTGGGAAAACACATTCACGATTGGTGATATCTTGGACTGGGCTGGTCCGAACGGTGTGAATATTGATGATTATCAATTGAGACGTAGGCGCCTAATCATACCATAACCCTCTGATATTGAAAATATTCATTAACGAATCTCGGATTGATAATACAGTGGGAAGTAACACGGAAGGTGGCACCCGGCGTATCATGCGTAGCGACGACCCGATCTACGATTTCCCGCCAATTCGCCTTGTGGTCATGCAGCTCGACGAGGTGGATATTGTGGAAGACATCGAATCTCTGGACGCCTTGGACGTTGGAGAAACCGAACCGGTCTTTAGTGTAGAAGAGGTTCTCAACGATAGAGTCAAAAACTTCTATGCAGATCAGGACCAAGTTATACCGAGTTTGCGAACCGATCGTACGAATTACGACCCGTTCGCTAATATTGCTTCCAATGATCGCGCGAGCAGAGTCACGAAAGAGAGCTCGTTCGGATCGGGACTCGGCCGGTCACTGATGAACAAACTGACGTTCGGAACAACTAAAGTTGTACCGCAAGACGAAGAATCGAAAGAAGATATGAGAGCAGCGAAAGTTCGGGATCCAGCTCAGATTAGAGGTTGGGGAAATCGCTTAAACCCCTTCAAATCAACAACAAAACCCAATGCCGTGGAGAAATTTGAAGTCGACGAAGTCATAAGCACGGAACCCGTGAAATCGAAATCTCGCTGGGGAGGCCTATTCGGCAAGGGAAAGAGCAATAAAGTCGTCAAAGATAAGGAAGAAATCAAAATACCTATCGGGGCTGCCCGTGAGATTATCAAAGATTTACCTGGTGAGGAAGCTGTCAACTGGTTCGGAAAGGGGACTGGGACGGTAAAGTCGCTGTTTCAACGACTACCAAATATTATTCCACAGAAGAAAGAGGAGCCCCCGGAGATTGTGGAGGAAGAAGTAATTTTGGATGAAGAGGTGGATAAGGAGGAGGTACTACAGCAGAGTAGCTTTAAGCCATCGGCAAATTATGGGTCTCAGGCGTTTGAAGGAGATAACGGGTTTGGGAATGAAGGATTGTAAATTTCTACGCGAAGTGCAGTCTACGTTTCCATTACTTGAATCTACAAAACCTAGCTAAAAGTAGTAAATTTTATAAAGTGCGAGGTATGTAACTCTTGTGTCGTACATGGGCGCATTCTATATTAAGTTGTAAACATATCGCCATACTGTTAAAATTTATGAATACCGTGAAAACACAGCTTCGTGGCCATGGTGCTTGGCTATAAAGAATCTGTCTTTTATTCACGCACCGATATTTCCAAATTCGTCAATGCGGCGATTTGAGTGTAATCTAACCGCATGGGTTTAACGGGCAAATCTCGTTTCCTTCCATGTTGTTTTGGTATGGGTATACGTTTAAACCCGACACTTGCTGTCTTGTACACTGGTCTCATTATTACTTATCGCCAGTTGACATAAAAGCGATTACAGACTAATGAAATGGTGCAATTCAGCCCTATCTCGACATTGGGTCTCGTGCCACTACTCGCATTTAAAATACCCTACGTATCAGCGGTGATAATCAATGTTATAGTAAGCGACGTTGCAGAAGTATGGAGAGAGAACGATGAGGACGCGCTACGAAGTAAGGATCCGGAACCTTTAGAATACAGATGTACGAATTCACTGTGGCCGGATTTACCCCTCTTCAGAACCATGTCTACATGCATAACCAGGTATATGATACAGTAGCTAACAGCAGTTTTGAAATCAATAGTGTGTCGCCCGCCCTCGAGTAAACCGTGGCTCGGAGTCTTTGTCATCGACCCGAAGAAGACTTCTTGTGAGAAATTTGAAGGTAGCAGCCCTTCCTGGGATATTGTCTCCTCGGAATGGGAGCGGCCGGAGTTTGTTCCGAAACCGCCAGGGTCACTTTTACAGATACAAGGGCCGACGGGGGTACCAATTATGAATACGGAGATTCAAGATGAATTTCTGACGTATGGGAGTCGGGGAGGTGAAGGGTTGGAGGCGTCTGAGCTGAGCAAGTATGTGATTTCTCATAAACACCATATAACTATTTGGTAAATTTGCAGTGCGAGACTGACACAATTATGGCGGCGAATAGGTGGCTCGTCGAACGATTTGGGAATAATAATAATTATGAGACTTTGTCTAGTCGGAATCCTCTGATGGTTGGGGATACTCTAAGATTTTGGGAGCCGATTGCTGGCCGAGGGTTCCAGCAATTATTTGGTGCGTACTAAAAATGAATATGCACATATTCTATTTTGAATCTATTTCCTTGAGTATTCGGGATTACTGATATGGTTAGTCATTGCATTTATAGCTCATCGAATAGTCGGAAGCCCCATGCGCCTAAATCGCCAAAGACCAGCCGTCGACGACGACAACCAAGATGATTTCGCCACAGCTGTAAGAAAGATACGACTAGAATATCCATACGCCGAACTCAGAATCGCAGATCTGGGCAAAGAAGAGATCGTAACACCTGAGCGGTCCCCTTCCCAGAGTCCAACCTCCAAGGCAGAGGGGCTATTCGCCAAAATCGGGAAAGCAAAGAATGCGATAACTGGGCTGTTCGGAGGCGGGTTTTCGCAAATTCAACCGGTGCGGATCGAATTGGGAGACGATTTTGAGGTTATCGGTCATAACCCTGCTGGCAGGGACCTCCCGATAGACACGAATGCAAGGAACGGTGAAGCTAGAGATGAAATAGGAATCGAGACAACAAATATAATCGATTCTAAGGTTCCTGGAGGGGTGGAAAAGGTCACAAAAGAAATAGAGGAATCCAAAGATGTAAGGTTTCGCATACTTTGCCGATGGTTTTACTCGTGCGAAACAATATCAAATCGGAAGATGCTAACAAGGCGTACAAACTAGGACGACGACCGAAGAAAGAGCAGGGGTGGGTTTGTATATCCAATAGAGATAGAACAAGACAGAGCTCGTTCTCGGTCTAGTAATAGTGGAAATAGCGGAGGGAGAGGCAGGTTATCTGAACAAAGAAAAGATAGTCAAAGTGTCTACGAAACAGCGTGGGGAGAAACCGAATTTGCGAATCATCGGTTCGATTATGACGAGGAGGATCGGTTGGGAGACATTGTAGACGACCCTGAGCTTCAGAAGAAATGAAGATTCTTTTGAAACTATAGTGTGATTGTATCAACGTATTCTGGACCTTGTTGATATTTTGTAACCTACATTCGAATTCCAATTTTGAACTATCGCGATATATCGCTGTCGCTGGTGTGTTCCCGTGTTGTGGAATGTTGGAGGTGGATTGTTAAGCGAGCTCGACGCAATAGCTTGACCGGCCTCCTTCCTCCAAAGCTCCAACAACCACGCTTTCGTCAGCTCCCCGTCTATAGAACCAGATCATCTCACATCCATCTCGCGATCCGATAAGACACCATCCATCATGGCTCTCGATAGCTACTACCAGAACAAGATCGAAAGCGTCAAGCTCGAAATTATACACTCCACGGCCGTCCTGCGGCGGTTGGAAGCCACGCGGAATGACCTGAACTCCAAAGGTCCGTTTTCATCAACCCACGCTTCGGTATCCATCAGTATATGCTGACTAGAGATGGTTTCGATGCAGTACGACTCCTGCGAGAGGAGTTGACGCTGCTACAGCAACATGGTTCTTATGTGGGGGAGGTCGTTAAAGTTATGGGAACGAAGCGGGTGCTCGTCAAAGTGCACCCGGAAGGCAAATACGGTATGTTCATACGAACAGAGGTTTGGATTTGCTACGGACAAGAAAGTATTGATGAAATAATATCGGAACAGTCGTGGATATCGCAGACGGAGTTGAAATCGCGAAACTTACCGCGGGGAAACGCGTTGCGCTTCTGCACGAAAATTATCGATTAGAGAGGATACTACCCAGCTCTGTTAGTTCTAAGAATATGGCCTAAATGTAAAGACTTCCCTGCTAATATAGATATTGTAGGTTGATCCGCTTGTCTCTCTCATGATGGTTGAAAAGGTACCGGACAGTACGTACGATATGATCGGTGGCCTCGATCAACAAATCAAAGAAATCAAAGAGGTCATCGAGCTCGGCCTCAAACATCCGGAACTCTTCGAATCCCTCGGTATCGCTCAACCTAAAGGCGTGTTGCTCTACGGACCACCAGGAACTGGCAAGACACTTTTGGCACGTGCTGTGGCGCATCACACGGACTGCAAGTTTATCAGGGTTTCTGGTTCAGAATTGGTGCAAAAGTACATCGGCGAAGGATCTAGGATGGTGCGAGAGTTGTTCGTCATGGCTAGAGAGCATGCTCCAAGTATCATCTTTATGGACGAAATCGACTCTATTGGATCGTCACGTGTGGAGGGGTCAAGCGGTGGAGATTCCGAAGTTCAGCGAACCATGTTGGAGTTATTGAACCAGTTGGATGGGTTCGAACCGACGAAGAACATTAAAGTAATCATGGCAACGAATCGTTTGGACATTCTCGACCCTGCGCTTTTGAGACCAGGCAGAATCGACAGAAAGATCGAATTCCCACCTCCAACGTAAGTCACATTCAAATTGAGTTTCTCATTAGAGGAAGCTAACAATCCGTGATTAGTGTGGAGGCGAGAGCGGATATTCTTCGCATTCATTCTCGTTCTATGAACTTGACACGTGGTATAGATTTGAAGAAGATAGCGGAAAAGATGAACGGCTGCTCTGGTGCTGAGCTCAAGGGTGTGTGCACAGAGGCTGGCATGTACGCGCTACGAGAGCGAAGAATACACGTAACACAGGAGGACTTTGATCTCGCGACGGCGAAGATTCTGAACAGACACGACGATAAGGCTACCAGTTTGGCCAAGCTCTGGAAGTAATCGGCTGTTCGGTGGCGGGGTATATTTTTTCGAGAAGAGCGGGCCGAATGTACTTGTACATACTTTCGCAATAGCAGTAGTCTTAGAATAATGATGCTTTTGAAAAGAAAAATGTATCTTTTTCGAATACCACCTTCCGTCGTGATGAAACATTCGAATATGCAAAATGGTTATATTGCAAGGGCAGGCTAGAAAAAAAGGTGTCCAATTTGGGCGGGTCATCAGCTTACCCGGTATTCGGATCTTGGCTGCCCGGGAAGGCCCCTTGAGGGATGGGATAGGATGGGGAAAGCTCAGGATTTCAGCCTCATCTCTTGAAGACTGGAGCAATAATAGCAGCCACTTTACGACCTCTCCAATCTTACTGAATAATCCCCTTTAGTTACGACTACTTTGGTTTTCCAATTCTCCGCGTCGGTTAGGCAGTCATCACAAATAACCGTATCGTGAATGCATCGCGGGAGGACAAAGTTTCCAACGATCCCGTCCGTTCCCTCCTCTATCCTCCTTCATCTCCCTCCTTCCGCCCGCCGCCATCTGACGAGTCCACAACTCGTAGAACATCGCAATGTTCTCCCGACTGAAAAACTTCGCGGATTCCCTCGAAGAATCCGCTCGGATCGCCGCCCAACGAAATCTCGCGTCGCCGCCACCACCATCGGTTCAACGAACACCTAGTACCTCCCGGCGCGATGGAGGCCCAGATCGAACCCGGTCGTCGTCGAAACCTAGAAATGCGGTTTCTGCACTGCGAGAGAAGGAGCGGGATCCTGCGGATTTTGATTCAGATTTTTCGAGCGAAGGAGGCATGACGCCTAGAGCGGGCACACCTGTTCCGCCGACCAGCGGCGCCACTGCTGGAAGTAATGGAGCAGGAGACGAAAGGAAGAGTGGTGAAGCTGGCGATGGTGGTACAGATAGGAAGGACACAGGAGGGCCCGCTGGAGGGAGTGGTAGCACACTCAACATTGCGGAACTACCGTCCGAAGTCAGGCTCAAGCTCCGAAAGCTGGAGAAGATAGAATCCAAGTATACCGGTACGTTATCTAACTAGTTTTTGTAGTCTTTTTTACCGGTCAACGATCGCTGATAGATAGTCTGTCTTAGAGCTGCTCCGATCATATCGTATCACCCACGCCAAAGTCCAACAGATCGATCCTTTCGAAAAAGTCCTTCGCGAAACAACCCCGTGCACATCTATCGCTGACCCCGCCGCGTTCACCGAGTATCTTAATAACCTATCGCTACGGTCCGACATGACGATGGAGGAGTTCAAGCGCGTGTCCAAGGAACTCGCAGAGACGAAGAAGGAGTTGGAAAAGCAGAAGAAGGAGTCCGCGGAACGGTTGGCGGAAGTCGAAAAGTTGAAGGCCAGAGTGAAGGAACTGGAAAGCAAGGTCGAGACCAACGGCACATCCGCAACCTCTGAAACGACCACCCCGCCGAACGGTACTGCCGCAAAGACCAGCATCGACCTTTCTGAGAAAGTCAAGTCGCCTGGAGCTATGTCTGTACTGTCGATATCATCCCTTAGACCAACACCTGAAGCACCAGCCGAATTCTTCTCCTATGAAGACGAGCATGACCGTCTAGATGCTTTGGTCAAAGATCAAGAGGAAGAGATCGCAACACTGAAAACTTCATTGGAGACGGCAAAGTCAACGGCTAAGGTTGCCGAAGAAGCCGCACAGGTATTCCAGAAGAACGTTGAAGACTCGCAGCGAGAGCTTGAAGGCATGAGGGAGACAATGCAGGCCAAGGACACTGAGATTCGGAGACTTGTCGATGAAAGTGGTAAACTCGAAAAGGAAATCGCCAGCCTGAAGGCCGATATAACAACCGCCAAACCGACAGCCGACCCTACGGAATCTACAAATGACGGAAACAAAGAGGCTAGTGTTGATGCTGTCTTGCTGGAAGAGTCTAAGAAAGAATTAGAGGGCCTGAAGCAAGAGCAAGATCAATTGAAAGCTCGAATCAAGACTTCCGAGGAAGAACTCGCATCAACTAAATCGGAATACGACGCCAAGGCCGAAGAGCTGCAAAAGGAACACGAAAACAAGCTGAAGTTGGCTGAGAGCAATCTGGAGGAGTTCAAACGAGAGAAAGAGAAAGAGATCGAGGAACTCGAGAGCAAGGTTGAAGAGCTCGAGGGCGAAACTCTGATGCTCAAGGCTGTCTCTGACGAATTAAACAACGTCAGAGACGCTAAGTTCAAGGTTGAGAAGCTGCTCAAGGAAGTGGAAGCAAACAAAGCGGAAGTGGAATCCAAGCTTGAGAAGGCAAAGAAAGAGAAGACGGCGCTTGAAACTAAAGTTTCCATGTTGGAAGATCGTCTTCTGGATGCCGCCCGAAAGGCAAAAGATACTCCCAAGACGCCAACGGACGACAAGTCGAAGGGTTCTCAAGATACGCTCACCGTTCCGGATAAGGGTCTCACCGCGTCTCAGAAGCGCAATCGCAGTAGACGAAACAAGAAGAAGAGAGAAACCACGGCACTCACGGATAAGACGTTCAAACCCGAGGATGACGAAGATGAAGCCGTGTCAGAAAATGGATCAGGGGAGGTGGCAACTCCAACATCGCCTCGACCTGACGACGAAGAACTCTCAACTGCCGATCTCATAATCTCTAACCTTAGAGTTGAAATTACTGCGCTGAAAAAAGAATTGGAGGATTCCGAAAATCAAATATCGAAATTGCGGACCGAGGCGTCTCGGGCAACGGACCGCATCACGGAGTTTGAGGTGCTCCAAGACTCCTTCCTGAACATCAGCGAAGAATGCGTAGAAGCAAAGGACCGCATTCAAGAATTGCTGCAGGAAAAGAAGTCCCTTGAAGCCAGCAAGCAGATGGCGGAACAGGAACTCCAAAAGTTGACAAAGGAAATGGAGGGTGTAACTACGGAGAGCAAGAAGATCCAGGAATCGCACGGAGCAGTACAGGAGGAGTTGGGCAAGATCAAGACAGAAGCAAGGGCGTTAAGTGGCAAGCTCACCGAACTTACCCAGGAGTTCGAAGACCACAAGCTTTCAAGCGACAGGGTTTCTAACGAGGCTACAATGAAATATGAGTCTCTAAAGAAAGAATTTGACACGACAAAGACAGAAGTCGACTCGACCAAGGCGGAACTTGCTATTGCTCAGCAACTTGCGGCTACAAGGTTCAAGGATTTGGCGGAACGTAAAGCTTTACTCGAGAAATTCCAGAGTGAATTCAATAGCAACAAGACGGAGGTTTCGAAATTGGCAAGTGCAAATAATGAATTGAACCAGAAGGTTGCCTTGCTCAAGAAACTGGAGAAGGCGGAGAGCGATTTGAAGTTTGAAGTCGATAGTCTGAAACGACGCCTTTCAGAACGAGAAGGCGAACTGGACAGCATCCGAGAGAAAGCTCGAACGGAAGTCAGAAGTGAGACGACCAGGAGGACAAAGGCAGAGGAATCTATCAAATCACTCCAAAAAGACCTCCGCGTATGCGAGGAAGACAGAAAGGAGGCCCAGGAACTCGTTGAATCGTTATCCAAGGATCTTACAAAAGCTCAAGAAGAGCTGGCGGCCCTCCGACCAAAGATTGCCGCGCTCGAACGGGATGCCCAAAAGTTGAGATCTGAACGTGACGGATTCCAAGAGGAAATCGACCTTAAGACCGCCCAGCACTCTTCCGCTCAGAGCCTAATGTCATCACTGAGAGACCAGACCTCGGAACTGGCCATGCAGATGAAGGAACTGAGGGAGAAGAATGAGAGTATGGAGGAGGAGCTTGCTGAGGCCCAGAAACTGCTCAGTGAACGAAGCCGCGAAGCAGAGACAATGCGACGACTACTGAGAGACGTTGAAACCAAGCAAGATTCGAGGATCAGAGAGATGAAGGAACGCATGGAGCAGGCCATCGATGAGAGAGATAAGGCAGAAGAAGAAGCGGCTACAATTAGCAAAAGAAAGATGAGGGAATTGGAAGATATCAAAGACAAGCTTCGCGAAGCTGAGAAGATTCTCAAGAGGGCACAAGAAGAGAAAGCCGATGCCGAGAAAGAGAGAAACGGGCTGAAGAGCGGGAAAGATAAGGCGGAGGAGAGCCTCGAAAGTATATCTAAGGAGTTTGAAGAAACAAAGAAGGCCATGCTGAACATGAGAGATGCCTTGGTATGCACAATACCCCTTCTATGCTTGGTTAATATGGTATACTGACAAAAAATGTAGGACGAAACCGAGAAGCAGATGCGAGACTATGATAAGCAGGGATCCGATCTACGAAAACAGACCGAGGATATCCAACATAAATACGAAAAGCTACAAAAGGCTTATAGAATTGCTACGGATGAGCTACGGATGATTCAAAATGCAAAGACGAGGTCCGATGATTCGCGCCCCGTTTCTCGACAGTCACTCGACAAGCCGCTATCCCCAACGAGGAGAGGTTCCGCTACACCTTCGATCGAAGGCGGTGCTGATAATATTAATGTGGACTATATCAAGAATATTGTGTTGCAAAGTCTTGAAGTGAAGAATAAGAAAATGCAGATGCAGATGCTTCCAGTGTTAAAGATGCTACTGCGATTTGATGAGTAAATTGAATCCCTTCTGACAGTGGGTATGTAATTTTTTCTAACAAAATGGGTGTTACAGGAAAGATGAGCAACGATGGATGACCATCGTGGGTTCGATTAAATAAATGACGAGTTTTACACCTTTCGGATTCATAGTATACGTATGATTTTTTGTCTTTTGTCTTTTGTCTTTTGTATTTGTATCATTTTATTTATTCACGGAATGTTTGGAGGTGTTTCCTGCATATCAATGATGGTTTTTTCCGTTTGTGCAAAAGCTAGCATTGAGCATTTGAGGATTAGAGTTTCCTTGCGCCCTTATGACAGACTCGTTTATTTCCTTTTTATATCCGAATCACTCTCCGTCGACGCATTGGGGACTATGATCGTTGTTTAATATTTAATGTATATATCAAACCGTTGGGGAGCCGTTTTGCCCGGCGTGCTTGACCAGACTAGCATCCACGTGGGCGGCTGATTGTTTGATCCTGTTTTTCGTTTTAAGTTAAACCTTCTACTTTTGCCTCCAACGTCTGGTGGCGGTGTACGATGAACGCTGGCAAAGTCTCGGTCGATAAATTAGTGTCCTCTGGTCGTACTGTACCTGCGGACCGAAGGGTTCCGACGTCGACCACATGACTTGTCGGAAGCGGTCGATGCACGACGTCGACTAGAACAGCGTAGCCTCTTTGCGCTCCTGCATTTTATGTTGGTCGGCCGCAGCCGCACAATGACGGATTTGGTTCGAATTTGGTTCGAATTCATGTCGCTGAACGCCAGAACAGTCGAGGCCGCTGAATAGGGGCAGTTGCTGTCAATTGTCGCAGTTGATGCGAAGCTGCAGAGCTGAAACGAAGCGACGTCTAGCAGCTGCAGGCGACAGCTCGGGTCCCCGTTTCAGAAGAGGCAGTGGCTCTAACCAGGTCTGGCTGGATTACTACTCTGCTTCGTAGACCCCTTCTTGGCAGCAGGTGCTCGCTGTCATCGTGATTCGCCGTGCGGTGGCTGCAGTTAGGTTGGTTAGATGGCGGTGTGGTAGGTGGTAGTGGTAGTGGTTTAAAGGGAGGCTGTTCGTTAGCAGCAACTCAACGCAGCTGTTCGCCTGGCTGATCCTAAACCGACACATTGCCTCGACACCTCACCCATCCATCCATCCATCTTCCATCTCTCTCCCTTCTCATCCATCCATCCCATCGTCAATCCACACTCTCTGTTCCAACCATCTGGAAATCACCCATCTCCACTGCAGCTTCAACTAGAACTACTCTAACAGAACGCCAGTCACCTTTTTGCCTTCATCTCTCCGGCCTCGCTTCTCCTTCCACTTCACTTTCCGGCGCTTTTCACAATGGCGGGCTCCCGTAACTACGACTTCCTGGTACGTTCCTTCGCCCACTGCAAGCTTGCCACCCTGCATTTCAGCAACGTCGCGTTCGGAAATGGACCTTTCGGTAGCTAACATGCGCTCTTCACGTCTCTTTCTCGATAGATAAAACTGCTTCTCATCGGTGATTCCGGTGTAGGCAAGTCCTGCTGTCTGCTACGATTCAGTGAAGACTCCTTCACTCCTTCCTTCATCACAACGATCGGAATCGACTTTAAGATCCGAACAATCGACTTGGACGGCAAGAGAATCAAACTCCAGATATGGGATACAGCTGGTATGTTTTAAATACCACCCAAAAGCTCCACGAATTCGCTGCTTTGCTGGTTCGGGGAATCACCAATTCGGTTGCATGAATTCCGGTGGCGTCAAAACTCGCGACTAACCAAACTTCAACCGAACAGGCCAGGAACGTTTCCGAACCATTACTACCGCATACTACCGAGGTGCTATGGGAATATTATTAGTCTACGATGTCACCGACGAAAGATCGTTCAATAGTATGCTCCCTCCTTATCCTTTCCAAATCCTTCCCAACGCTCCCCATCTGCGCTTCTGGCCTGAATCCCAAAATCGTTGACATGGCATGATTACGTAACGCAGACATCCAGACATGGTTCCAAAACGTAGAACAACATGCCACAGAAGGAGTTAACAAGATTCTTATCGGAAACAAATGTGACTGGGAAGAAAAACGTGTGGTTTCGACAGAGCGAGGCCAGGCTCTAGCCAACGAGCTCGGAATTCCCTTTATGGAAGTCTCGGCAAAGGCCAACATCAACGTGGAGGAAGCATTCCTTCTCCTCGCTCGCGATATCAAGAAGCGCATCATGGACTCGTCTACTGGAGACAAGGAGCAGCGAGGTACCGTTAACGTAAACGAGCCGACCAACGCTGGAGCTGGAAAGTGCTGCTAAGAAGCGTCGATATACATTGCATGTATAGCTTTCCCCCCCTTAGTAGCAGATACTGCAGGTCGACGTACAATGGGATGTCTTTCTCCGTGTCTTGCTATGCATAGACCACTATCCTCCATAATCCGTTCTTCCGGAGGACTTCCCTCTCAAGACAAACTGAACTACTCTTTTGGTCCACCGAAGCGTCCTTGATTTTGCATAATGCTGAATACCCATAATCTACTACCTTTTCTTTCTTTCTCCCTTCTTTTTCTATTTTAATATCAATGGAAACGCAACGAACGAACGACGGGAAGAGAGGCAAAGAATGGGATCACACACAAAATATGAAGGAGTTCATTGGAGTTTTTCTCTCAGTCTTTCAGAACTAAGAAGGAAATATTAATATTTTCCCCCAAACTTCCTTCCTCCATGTTGGCATTTCCCCCACGCTTTTCTTCCTCTTGGTTATAATTATCATTTTATCTATCTGTTTTCTGACACAATCGAACCCATATACGCCTGTATCTATCTATTCTTATGTCCTTTCCTTATTCTTTTCTTTCGGCAGTCGTCATTATGTTGGAGGATATTACGAATTAGGCTGATTTTTCCTCTTTTTTGTACTCTGTTTTTGTTCTTATATCCATGTATTATTGGATGAACCTTGTTCCTAGAAACTCCGTTCTCCACCACCATCCTCTCCTCGTCTTCCCTGTTGAGTCTTTAACCGTGCGTGCTTTAGCTGAGCTAGTTGAGTTTTGTTTCGTATATTATCAACGCTGGATTGTTCTTTCGATTTCTACAGGATGACATCTTACCGTTCTCCCTAATGTGAGTCTCGACTCTTTTTGTGCTGTTCTATCATCAGTAGTATTGTTAAATTGTTTAATAAGACGCCTTGGAATTTCCACTGGGCTCAACAATAGAGGTTCCGTCTCTCACTTTGATAAAGGAGGTTTGCTAGGAATTTGAAACATCTTCAATTGTTGGAACCGGATTGGCACACGTTTCAAGTTTATGTTGGCTCAACGGCGCTGGAGCAATATACATACTATAGTTGATGCCTCAGATATTAGCTTCGATCTACTGATCTTGGGCCTTTAATCCAGAGATCTTCAGGCTTCCGAGCAGGTTAAACAGCACACAGAACTTCCTGGAGCAAGGGCGGCTTCTGACATCACTTTTTACCTAACAATTGAGTGCCTAGGTACCTCCTGGTGATTATACTAATTAACACATATGTGCTCGTGATAGATACAGCTGGCTAAAATATCTCCAGTTGCAAATAGATATTTCGAAATCAATGAGACAGAAGCAGATCCAACACTGTACGACATTACTCTTCAGTTTCCAGCACATCAAGCTTCCTAAACATAACATCTCTAGCTCTACTCTCCTCAGTCCTTTCGAACCGGAAATAAGTAGTATAGACCTTATCCCCTGTTGCCGGCGAAGTCCACGAATACTGTCTGTGCCGGCTCTTTAACGTCCACCCAATCGGGACACCAAACGCCTCCATACCCGCCAGATGATTAGTAGAGCGCATATACTGCTGCCCGCGGTTTGTAAGATTAACGTTATAGCTATCCGGGAGCTCGTCAACACTTAATGTGATTGACTTTCTCGCTAGCACGAAGCATAGGACGATGAAGAATGCGAACTCCGGGCCGGATAGGAAGTGGATTGCTGATATACAGATGATGTGGTCGATTTCTCCGCCATTCCAATTGTTTATCAGGGATGTCTGCATACTTGCGAGATGAAGTTGATCATAGGCACCCGTTTCTTTACAGCAAGCGATCATGCCGGGCGATATATCGAAACCGACGACAGAACTGCTTCCCTTGTTGGTTGATTTGTTTTCCGCGAGAACTCGGCCGAATACACCTGTACCGCACGCAATATCGTACACAGTCCCGCTGAAATCGAACTCGTGAACGAGTTTCTTTACTCCCTCGTTCATAGTCGAAAGACTCGCCACCATGGTATCATATTTGGGGGCCATCAAATCATACGCTTTAGACACCTTCGATATAATATCGTTTTTATGCCCCGCATTTCGGAGCATTTCGTTACTGATAAAGATGTTTATGACGGAATGATGGCCGCCGGGAAGGCTATGTATAATCGGCAAGTCTTGGAATGTGCCATTGGGCATAAACGCGGCAGGTTGAGGGTTGACTTCTATGGCGAAGACGTCCCCGGCAGGTGTGACACGGAGGTCGACGTCGCATCCCATATTGCTACCCTTGCATCCACTGGCATGGAATGCTTCCAAGGCAACTATCTGAATACGTTCGAATAGCGCTGGGTTATCCTTTTTCTTCATCAGATGAATGGCTGTTTCCTCGTCGAATTTAAGTTCGAACGTGAGGAACTTTTCCTCCATGGAAGTTTCCTTCGTTGTGTAGAAGAAGGGGGTCAAGGCTATGCATGCATCGCCCATTTCTATGACGCTAACAGTATAATCTTTCCCAGGGATATACTCTTGTATAACAATATCGTCGCTGTTCCGTCCGATCGGATCGTAGGAGTTAACGTACGCCTGGGAATCTTTAATACCCAGTGCTTTGGCACGTATCAACCGGGCACCGTGTAATTGCTCGTTGATCCGACGAAGAGCAGTATTTAATTCCTCTTCATCATGACAGATAGAACGCTCATTAATCATCTGACTGGCACACCCATTTGCCGGTTTGACGAAGAGGGGGAAATGTTGGGTGCCCGGAACTGGCGGGGCACCGATACGACGCGCGCGGTCGTAA
Organism: Orbilia quercus; assembly: GCA_036971405.1. Taxonomy (NCBI): domain Eukaryota; kingdom Fungi; phylum Ascomycota; class Orbiliomycetes; order Orbiliales; family Orbiliaceae; genus Orbilia; species Orbilia quercus. The sequence goes on along the minus strand of JAJTUE010000001.1, from coordinate 4,028,684 downwards.
AAATCATTCTTGGTCTGGCTGCGTTCCCAACTGCGGACACCAGCGGAGGGGAGCCTGAGGGACTCGAAGTATCGGCTTTCTTCGACACCGGCAACTGGGTCATCAAGGGTACCCCACATGAAGTTGAGGTAGAAGTCAAACTTTCTGGCTGCGACGGCATCGATTTCCGCCCTGGCGGTGTCTTTGTGAATAAATACATTCTCAAAGGTGTGCTGGGTAGTAAAGGCGCCTGGATCAGAGGGGACACTGTCTAAGTCTGCAAGGGCAGAATCTGAACCCTCATAAGAGGACTGTAAGACACAGATCTTCATATTGGAAACGGTCAAGAACAAGAGGTGGTCTGATAATGAGTTTAAGGCTGGGCTGAATCGAGCTCGATTATATACTAATGGCGATATGGGAGATAAGAAGTCACAATGTGAGATCCAGTCTCGATATGGGTATATTTACGGCCTTATATAATTACTAACCCAGGGTTGAATGAAGCTCGACAACAGTCTTCTTAAAACCGGAAAACCAACCCAGCTGTAGATTGGATCAATTAGTAAGCTGGCCATGCCGCTTTTTTTCGAGCTTCAAGCTTATAATTAAGAATAGGCTGGATAACCGTAAATAATTCAGTCCACGATGTCTATCGCTCAAGTATATTCGCTCATACATTGCCAATCCGACGGAGATTATTTCTGCTTGAGATCACGAGATGTGATTGAAGGGGAAATATGTGCATAAAGAATGTGTACATGCGAATGCGTCATGTACCTGTGCTGTGATAACCCCGGCCCAAGCCTGCTTGCAATTGTCCAAAGTTGTCTAGGAAACTAAGCTTTTGCAAAGATCTTGTGGAAACTTGTGGGTCTAGACAAAGCTGCAGAATCTCGATCGGGTTAGTTTAGTCTTTGCCAAAAGATTCGATCGACTGCGAGCTACTTAAGCAGATGTAGGCAGGTGGACTTAGTTTAATGCGCAATTGGACAATCTATTTTAACCCAAGAAGTCTAGAGCAACCAAGGGTAATTGTGATAAGTTCAAAGCGAATCTGGCTTACCTCTTTTCGGATCCCTTGATTGAAGATCGATGCACGGGCGGCACGGCACGGCGAATTAAAACTCGCCTGAATATTCCTTAAATTTTTTATCCCGGTTTCCGTGCTTGGTTTTCGCTAAAATTTACCCTTCGTTCTCGAGACTACCTACGGAGTTATTGGGTGTTTCTTGACGGCCAGCTTCTATTGCGACGCAGCTTGACAATAATAATAAATTAATAATTCATCTTTCAATGGTGAATAGACACTACAGCCGGATATAATGAAGTTTGTAACTGTTAAAAGTTTATACTGATATCCGTTAATTCTAGACGCTCTAGATCTATCTCCAGTGCAGCTAGTGCTAATTCGAGGAGGTTGGTGAGGGAAGGATAGAGCATTATCTTCGTTGGCGACTATAACCTGGTTAACTAGGCACCCAAATCATGGAATTGCCAATTGCGAACTGACAACCTTTCTCTCTGCAATGCATGCCTTCTTCCCACGTCCCGTCCTCGCCCATGTGGAAGGGATCGCACACTTCAATTTCGCGAAACCCAAACTTCTCATAAAGCTGCTTCCCGGCTCGACTAGCTTGAAGTGCACCAGGCACACCCTCGTGACGAGCTTTGTCAACCCCCCATTTTACTAACTGGGCGCCAATACCTCGACGTTGGTACGCCGGGTCTACCGCGACAAGGTTCAAATGGTAATAGGAAGAAAAGTCCGGGAGGGTGGATAAATTCTCTTCAGTAGAGTTGAATTGCTCTGTAGTTAAGGCAATGGCTGGTGTGGAAGCCATCCCATTTCTAAAGAACGAAATGACCTTCTGTTCGAGGTCGAATAAAGTACGTTCGCATTCTATGGTATTTTCATTAGTCCATGCTCTCATCGACCAAGAAAATGAACGCATATGCATACGCTGCAGCCAGCTATCCCTTCCTGCTGCGGGTCCCTTTGTTTCCTCCCCTCTCCACTGCCAGGTAGCGTACCCTACTGGCAGTTTAGTCCCCTCTTCTTCAAGATAGGCGACGATCACCCAAGCTGTAGGATCTAGCAGTTCTGCGCCGAGATACTCCCAGAACATGCCTCGGACGGCAGAAGCATACCGTGGCTCTTTGTTCCGTGGAAATTCCCAGTTGAACGTTTCGTCTGTTGCAAATGCACCGATCACAATGTCGAGTAAACGGTTGGTCAGTTTTCTTGAGGCGGTGCTTTGGGTTATAACTTTCAGTGTGATGTTTTCATTCGGCCTTTGATTGTCATCTGAGGTCATCATGATGAATATAGAGGACCAAGCCGGTTTACGTTTGAAAGAGAGAGAGTTGTGATTTCTTTTTGGTGATTATCGATTATGAGTGAATATATTAATCCATATAGCAAGCGGGCTAGTGGGATATGTAGTACGGACTTAAATACTGCATTGCATCGAAATCTAAGAGAAATGAACCCTCAGAGTACTAGTTACGTAGCTTGATAGTCTGGACATTTGGTGTGTATCACGCCAAGCGGACTTCGGGACCAGCCTCGCTGGCTCGGTGTCCCGTCTTCGCTGAGCAAGAACGAATATTGCGACTGAGGATCGCCAAAGATGTTGCCTAGTCAGACGAAAAATTCGGATTGGACACAGCCTAGTCGTTGAGCAATCCTATAAAGAGCCGAAAGCTGGCCGCGGCGCCGGTGGGATGCTGGTGTTACGTTACAAAGCCGAAGCTAAAGTTGACTACAATCTCCCAGTGAAATCTGTATCTAAGTTAACTACTAAGTAAGCACCTACCTAAGTAGGTACTTAGAGGATTTCATTCAGTATGTAAAAAAGCCCCTGGTCACGAGACTGAGTATGTATAGTCTCGAGGGAGCATGCTCACGAGACTACACATGCTCCTGAATACATTTCAAACAACACTAATTCTAGGTATACTGACCCACGGGAAAACCTGAGACCCGAGATTCGAACATGGCTCACATTATGATAGAGGAAATGATCTGGATGAAGAGTGATTCCCTGTTTTTACTGAGCCATTTCGTGCTTTGACATTTTGTATCTCATTCAAATTGAAGCTTAGATATTATGGTTCAGAGTCGAAAAATAAACTGTGACCGATCATAGTGTACCGCTAATTCTCACTTGGGCATAATAAATTGATAAAGATGCTTCTTTTGGACTTATTAACACAAAAGACAAAATATATGTATTAATGAAATATTTCAAAGCTCAAACTAAATACAGTTTAGATTATATACTATCCTAGCCTGTGTCTAGTGGATTCGGTAGGGCAGATCAATAAAAGGATTTAATGTCATCTCATAGACCACCAAACTATCTAAGCCGTAACCGTAGCCGTAACAGTCACAGTAGGAGCACATCCCGAAGTTGTAGGAGGAGGAGGTGGGGTGGTGGTAGTAACCCGTGTGGTCGTGGTCGTAGTCGTAGTAGTAGTAGACAACCGATTTTTAACCGCATTCCTAGCTTTAATAGCCTCCAAGATAGCTTCATAGCTCCACGTCAAATCCTTTGCACCCACTTGCTGGCCATCAGTCTTACTAAACTGCTCGCTCAGATTTCCAGTCGTCTTAGCATACTGCTTCACCACTCCGAGGAAGGTATCGGCGTAGTTGAAGAGACTGGTGTATAGATTTTTCCCTGCAGTAGTTGTGAGAGAGTAACTCCCCGCGATGGCGGTGGTGTTGAACCGCTTGAAAAGGCTGAGGGAGGTAGAGTCGATGGTAATGGCGCCCGCGTCAGCAAATTCGTAGAGGGCTTTGTAGATTATGTGTGCTGAGGTGGTGGTGCAGATGAACCACGGGTTTGCCTGGGAAGTACCGACGCCATCGTAGCTGCAACAGTTGTTAGTATTGGCTTTCTGGCTACAATATTGTAAAAGTGCGGTAGGTGGAGACTTACACATCCTCGGGGTATCGACCGATAGCCCATCCGAACTTATTTGTTGATTGATTGATCGCATACAAACTTTGGAAAGAAGTGATCAATGAATGGAGTGTGGCGAGAACCTTGGAGTTGGACGGAGGGAGGATATAACTTCCTCCTCTTAGAGATCCAAGTAAAGTACCGCAATCGATACCGCTTCGTCCACCATTCATCAATCTATTTTGAAATTGAGTTAGTAAAGCTGCGAGTTGGATTTATATCATGGTGTTTACAGTAGAATACGTACGCAATCAAGTAGTTCTTGCTAGAGCTCCAAAAGCTGTTGATGGTAGTTATCTGTAGTTAATTATGGAAATATCAGCTTCGGGTTTTAATTTTACGTAGACAATTCCGTTTTCTCACCATGTTAGCTTGGGGCGTCGTGTATGTGTTCTTCGAAGTAGTTTCGCCAATCGAATCTGCAAAAGCGGCGCCCTCAATCATTGAGCGGTCTAGGAGAATTTAATATGAGTATGTCCTGACCAAAAATAGCTCAATGAAGATACAGGGAAGGCTTACATTGTACCATGGTAGTGAAAAACTGGGTTCCACTTGTCTCTTCCCTATTTCAGATCTTGTGTTAGCTTTGAAATGTTAAATTCAGTTAAAAGCTCTAGCGCTAAAGCTAGCATACCAAAGATCAAAACCTCCCTGGTTCCAATATGTGGCAACATAGTCGAGATCCGGTTTAATCACTAGCCACATATATATTAGATTTTTATCGTTCATACAATATTAACTCTCAGTGTAAGCTTACCAGGCCAAAGAGTATTCGTAACGTAGCTGTTGTCGACCGTCTTATATTTATTGGCAAACTTTATGAGTGTGATAGCACGAAGTGCCGGACCGTCCTAATTATACAAGTTAGCGATTGATATATCTGGGTACCGAATCAGAATACTTACTCGTTGTGGTCTCCCCCAAGACCCAGTGAACGCAGAATTATCAACATAGAACTTTGGCTCTCCAAGCCCTATCCGCATACAACATTAGAAAAGGTGACAGAATTTCTTCAGATGGTTTAAAGACGTACCTCCTGTGGTGAATCCACCACTCGGATTACTGGTATGTTGCAGGGTACTCTGAACGGTAACCCAATCCTTGATATACTGCAAATAGGCACCATTGGCAATATACTCGTTGACCAAATGTTCCATGACGATCGAGCCGTCTCTCGTCCATTGGTAAAAGTAGTTTGGACTACTGGTGGACGGAGAGGCAATGATCACACCGGGGCCGACAATTGTATTGTTCGCACTACCAATATTTAGCAGAAGAGCGGACTGGGCGAGCGAGGCTTCGGTGGTAAGCCATGCGTCGAGACCCGTGGTTGCGGCGAAGGTATCCGCCGATGCGGCAATTTGGTAGTTGGCATTGTTACCAGGGTCGTAATAGCTGCAAATACATGGTATTAGCGGTGCTTGTTTGGTAAATTCTAGAGTTGAGTACATACGTTGCGCCATTGACGGTGTAGGTTATGTAGAACTGCGTAGCTCCCTGGGCGGTACTTGAAAACCCCCACACTTCGTACCCAGAAGAGTCAGGACCGGAGATATAGGAGCCTGCAATCGTGTTGCCGGACGCCCAATTATTTCCATTCGCCCAAGTGACTGTCACGACTTTGGTGTAGGCGAGGTTTTGAACCTATATTTTAGTCGAGGTTATTAGGATCATAATCGTCAAATATATTTTGTTTGGTCGAAGTGAGGCTTTGAGTTATAATTTACCTTGATGGTACCCGACAAAGTGCTACCACTGTAGGACTGACTGATCAAAGAAACCTGTCGGGTATATTAATATCGTAAAGTGCAATCTAGAGCCAGCTGATGGACCTCGATATCATACCTGCGTCGAGCGTTTTGAAAGCGGAGTCGCCCATGCAAGGGTAACAGAAAACGCCGTAAAGAATAAACCGCAGACGTGCATTATGATTGTATTAAATGGGCAAGCAGGACCAAATAGACTTACACCAGAGTGTGGATGGCTTCGAGTAGTTTCGTATTGAACAGTGACCTTCTGTAGTCGATTTATATAACAATTCTTACATCGTGAGTATGTACTTACGGAATAGATTACTCAGATATCCAAATCGGCTGGGGAACCAATCTTTACCGGCACTTTCAAGTGTCGATCTCCTGCCGGCCGGTCTTATGTTACGATTCACGAGTTTTGACGGTGGAAGTCGGCTTTGAAGCGGAACTTGGACGGCGAGACGGTAAAGTCTCAGTATGTTCAAACCCAAGACGAGTCCTCATGTTCACGTCGTAATCTTTAGCATTTTGCGAATAAAATGCAAATTAATATATTGTGTCATTTACCCGCCAATATTTGCAAGCGAGGATCAAATTTCAGGGACCTTTTTAGAATAAAGATGACCCATGTGACGAGTGGACCGGACTGTTTCGAGCATGTCTGTGAACGGGGCCGACGAGGTATCGATATGTGATAACGAATCGAGATACCATACAGCGGTGGTACAATGCAGGAACACAATTCTCGAATAAATGAAACGTCTGTATGTGGGTCTCGAATGATATCCCATGGGAATGGGTTCGAATCTAGACACAATATACACCCTCGGGCTCATGATGCATGCGCATGATGTGCGCTGCGTGCATATAATACCATGGCATCCCCTGGCTCTTCACATGCGACTACAAGGTTAAGGCTCGATTCCCCGCAATATATTAATACGCAATCAATACCCCCCGCAATTGATTCATCTTAATATCCTGCCAGGAAGAAACCCAAATCGAATTTTTCGTCGGCAAAAATTAAAATGTGGAGGAAAAAGCGGGGATCGGGCGTATGTTTCATCTGATTCCGGCCGGCCGGCTTGGATACCATGGATCTGACTCCGACAAAGCGTTGACGACCCCGATCGCTGTTCAGTGACCTTATTAAGCGTTTCATACCCTGGTGATTGTAGTCTGATTCGATGGGATGTTCCGTTACTTTATTTTAACCAAATGTCCTGCTTGACATCGATCCATAGTTAGGTACAGGCGTGTAATCCCGATACGTTGCGGTTGAGAAAAGTGTGGTAATTTGTGCGTTGCTTGATTCCTCCTTGTACATGTTCAGAGATATTAAAATATATCCAAAATAATATTCCAATCGAAATAAACTGCTAATCGTGCAATATCCTTTCATAATCGTACATCTATATACAGATTCTCACCGCCCACTGCGCAAGAATCCTAGTACACCCCCACAATACCCAACCAACTCCCCGACCCTTCCACTCTCCTGCCTCATCTCCTCTCTATATTCCTCCAAGGCATCTTTGATACTCGACTGCTCCTCTTTGAAACCCGCCATTTCATCATCACTATCTTCATCATCATTGCCGACTTTTTCTAGCTCTTCTTCCTCTTTGGCTATTACCTCTCCATGGATTTTCAAGAAAACCCGCATCCAGGTTAAAACTAATTCGTAATCCTTTCTACTTCTCAAACGCTGGGTTAACGCCTCCACGAAGGAGATTAGTTCAAAGTATGGCGCTGTGGAGGTATCCAGGGTTCTAATCTCGAGGTCTGTAGTCGATGGCGGGAGAGTTTTTAAGTGTTCGATGAATCGGGTATCTGGATCATTTCATATAATGTTAGTAATTATTTCTAATCAGAGATAATCATGGTGATTAAGAGTGACATACAATCACCATGCTCGCTCCCCTCCATCAATAATTTCGTAAACCCTCTACTAAACTCCACATCACCGGTCTTAACTCTACTCAATTCAGCCTTTTCAATAGCGCGTCTCGATGCTTCGGCAATACTAGAGTCCAACCCGTCGCCCCTGTCTTTATCCGCTGCATCCAATCCAGTGAGATTTGCAACCCCGTCTTTCGTACTTGCCAAGCTACCGAGGAAGAATGGCGCCTTCTCCGGCTTCTTCACCGGATCCTTCGGACGATTTCTACTCTTGATCGTTTCGAGGTGGAGGAGATTTATCCACCTGTTTTTGGGTAGTAAGCTCATAGTGAGCATTTGATCGGAGAGTTGGTCGACGGTGGTATATTGTCCTTCTATGTCGGTTTCTTCGGAGCCTTCGGCGAATGCGGACTCTACGAGTCCCGTACCACCCTCGCCTGTCGAACTGGGTCCTACGAGTTTTCGTATGTCGTCTTCGGATATACGTCTGGTCGGAACATGCGTGAAAACCGTCTTGTTGGTATAGATTCCAATACCGACGTTATCGATCGATGTTGTTGCCAGAAAATTCCCATCAGGCGAGAATGCGATAGAGTTAATCACACTCTGCGTTTTAAACCCGTCTACGAGGTGGCCGGTTGGTAGATCCCAAACGCGTATCGTGGAGTCCATACTCGAAGCGATCAGCCAGCGAGAGTCGTTTGAGAAGCAGAGATCCGAGATTCGTCCGCCGCAACCCCACAGCTCACGCACGACTTTTCTTGTTTCGATGTCTACCACTCGTATTCCGAGATCGTCACACGAGATGGCTACTAGTCCGGACGAGCGGTGTATTCGGAGCGCCGTGCACGCTGTATTTTCAGTAAACGATATCTGCTGCTGGAGAAGGCCCGATTTGAATTCCCAAAATTTGACGAACCCGTCTAAGCCGCAGGATATCATGACTTTATTGACGGAATCGACAGCGAGTCCGGTGACTGCTCCAACGTGCTTCCAGCCGGCGCGGCTACCTTCGCCGTTCCTCCTTGCTGCGATTTGTGCTTTTGTTGCCCGAGCGGGGAATCTGGCTCTGTGTAAACCGCTTTGTAAATTGTATGTATCAATCGCACCCTTTGCGCTTCCTACGATACCGAAAGTACCGCAAGGGCTGATGGCAACGCTCTTGACCTCTCCACTGTCGCCGGTGGGTAATGTCCACCGTCCGATTTTCCGTTTATTCCAAGACCACGATCTTGCAAATGCCTCTTCTCTTCCGCCAGTCAGAATTCCCTCCCATCCTAGCTCGTTGGAACCCCAGTCCGCGCCTGCGCCATCGCGGTTTCCTTCAGCGGCAATGCAGGTAATGACGGCACCCTTCAGTAGCGATACATCCGCGATTCTGTCATACATGCCTGATTTCTTCAATTTGTTCATCGTGCTTTCCATATTTCCTTGAGATAGCTCAGTAGATTGTGCGTCCGATCGGAGTGAGAATCCCCAGAGCGAATGATCTAGCGATGCGGAAAGTATGAAATGGGTGCTCGGATGGAAGAGGATTGTGTTTGGCGCCAAAGCGTGGCCGCCACGTTGTCGTAGAATCCGAGGTAGAACGGTAGTTGGAGTATCGAAGACCCAAAGTTTGATCGCGTTGTCGCCGCCGGATGTCACGATGACATTCTGACCTGGCAGGAAAGTAGCTCTCGTGATGCCACCTGTTGTTGCAGAGTGCACGCCTCTCATGATACCGACCACCTTGCGAGACTTGAGGGACCAGAGCGTAATGTTTCCATTCGACGAAGCGGACGCGAGCATATCAGACGGCGACGGTGGGTCGGAAGACGATTTAAGTGGAGGAGGGACCAAGTCCGAACGGAAGGAGAGTGACGTTACAGGAGCGGAGGAGGAAAGCTGGAAGAGCGAGGTGTCGGTCTCGATATTGTGAAGATTAATTATACCGGACGAGAATCCCATTGCTACGATCGAGTGGTGCGTGGATAACGATAAGGATGTGAGATGCCCGATTTCAGTGCCCTTTAATGTCTTTGGCGGGAGGATTGAGTATATTAATTTCCCGCTCCTGACATTCCAAATCTCCACCCCACCGTCCGAAGTGCCGATGCATATCTTGTTGAGAAATGTCGGTGGGTGGATGATGTTCACGATTTCTGCGTCGCCGAAGAGTTCGATTGTCGTGTAGAGCTCTGCTCAATCGGTCAGCCGAGTTCTCCAAAACTTCACTTTTGAGACGGTATTACCTCCGGTTCCAATCTTCCAGACAGCGACGCTCTTTGGTCCAATAATACCGATAAGCCAGTCACCAAAGCTAAATATATCTCTGATACCAGTACGTCCTTTCTTGATCTCATCCATCTGCACCTCTCCCTTCTTCTTTCCTCTTTCGAAGATCCATATTCCAGTCCTAAAGCCGACGTAGAGCTCTTTCCCGCGGGCGCATATGGACGTTATCTCGGTGGGGGTTTGAGGACTCGTTACGAAGAGCAGATTGAGTCGTCGGATATCATAGGTGGACACCGAGTAGCCAGTCGACGTTGAGATTTGAAAGGTAGCGGAATGCTGGAGTAGAGCAAAAGGAGTAGATGAAGTAACGTGCCCGAGAGACTGTTAGACGAGTTAGAATGATATTGTAAAATTCTTCTAGAAGAGAATGGGGTATTACTCTAAATGGTGCGAATATTCGGGATTGTGATCTCTGCGACGGAATCGAGGCAGACTTTGCGATCTCTAGGCGTGCTCGTTTGGCCGGTGGATTGGTAGCATCAGGACTCATTCTGGCGGAGCCGTAAGGTCAATTGATACTGTTAATATTTCGCGTGCATTGATTTAAGGTATCGGCTGGTACGTTGTCGCGGTATCTCGTCGCAGCTTTTTTTTCGAGATTAAATTTTTCTAGTGCTGCAACAGCCATCGCTGCTGGGAAAAGCAAGGCTGAAAAGGCAACCGCGAATTGCAAACAAAATACTCATCACGTGATAGGTCCTGGTTCAAAGACATCTGGCACGACCCATTGATTTTAGCAGTAGCTCAGATTACCATCACCCTTACAATCGTTGGCACCCTTTAGAGACTCCAATATACATCACACAAAGTCAATCAACGCGGTATATATTCCGGCCTGTCGAGGTCACGAACGACCAATAGTCACATTCCAAATGCAAACCGTCGTGTCCTTCACTTGGATCTAGTGGAAGCTGCTATTCTGCCTATAGTTCTGATCAAACGTTGACGTCCTAGCTGGTATCAGCGGTCTCATGTCAAAATTAGAACTGATGTATCTACCGGGGTTGAATTCCTTGTCTATAAGAGGCTTATACAACCGACGTGCAAATATTTAAATACGCTCAATTGCCTGAAGAATATTCATGATTCAGCCGACTTTAATGCACACAAATAACCGGATAAAACGTCTACGTGTCATCGCAATCTCTCTGCAGACAGGTATTGGATATCTGCAGAAGCTGGCAAGCTTAAGTGAGATCAGATATTTGTTTTCGAGCTCAATAACCCGTAACTGGAAAGTAGTCTTGTGCGTGGTCTGGAAGCCCGCTATTGGCCCGAAACGTCGGTTGAGACGCTAATGGCAGGGGGCAGAGTCGAATTAACAAACCGGCGCCGGGGACCTTAAAATTGAGTTTCATGGGGACGCACCTGACAAGAAGGATGATGAAATGATGCTGCTTTGAGAGGATCAAACGGGCCAGTTTGGTTCTTGATCCCCAAGCTGGGAACGAGGCGGACGTGCACGAAGGGAGCACCTGAACGGTGGGTGGCAGAGGTGGTACCTTGATGAATAAATCGTTCGTGTATCGCGGGGCTTATGGAATATCGAACTTAGGTATTAAGCGGGGGGAACCCAGATTCTGCTGCCCTAAATCGAAAAAANAAAAAGGAGCTGCCTGGAGGTGATATATAAATGATGGCTCCGTTCCGAGTCTTTTGCAGCCATCCCGAGACGGCTTCGAAGTCTCACGACCTTTTTCTCAAAACATCAACATCATCATCAGCCTGACTCTCGCAGCGGCTGTTGCACCGTCGTCTTTTCCCGTTTGTGTAACCATCCCCTGCATCATACCCGTCCCTAAAAGCATTGCCTTTGAAGTATTCACATTCTTATAACTAGAACTGAACTTGAAATGTACCTTTTTTTTTAAAACCTCTTTTCCACTACGTCTTCGACATTAGAACGCTATCACGACTGTTAAACCCCCCAGTTCTAATTGTTTTCCAGCTGACTCCAGTTAACAGCCTCCCCGGACGACGCTAATAGCCGAACCCCGAAAGCTCCGTTGTGTTCGTTCTGAATACGCGAAAAGGTGGGATGAGATTCCTTCAAAGTCCTCTCTGCGACTCGTTTGGGCATGGCGCCGGGCTAGCACTGACCAGTTTCTTGAGGAGGTCAACGGCAGTATTTGCAGCCTCTGGATTTTGTATTTCTGACAGCTGAGCATCAGGAGAGATCAGAGAAAAGCAGAAACAACTGACTCGGTCTTTGATCTGGACTTGTTTTGACACATTCATCACGAGTAAAGCATCGCCTCGCTTGACGACAAACATATCGTACCATCCACATTCCAGTCGAACACAAACCAAATCAATACGAGCTCGCTAGCTATGCTCACGGCAATGCTCGCGACTAGACAATCTTCGTCAATGCACACCTTCTCGCAGGGGCCGGAATGAACTTATCCCTACACACGCGATATACTATACACACCATCCGTTAGATATACCCCGATCTACTCTTTTTTTTTTTTTTTTTTATCATTCCCTGGACGGATCTGTGTTTCTGTGATAAACAAACAGACAGAATCGAGCACTCGGCTCCGCCGCCGTGATAGCAAGGAACCCGAAACACGGTACTAACAATTTGTATCCGCTACGATCAAATGACATCTTAGTGTCGGAATCCCAAGTATCAGCACCCATGTCCACACCACCACCACAACCCTCGAATCAAGCCGCCCTCCGTGGCATGAGCGGCAACAGCAGGACGAACAGTAGCAGTAGCAGTAGCAGCAGCAGTGGTGTTCCGAGTAGTATCGGTGAGGCCAAGCTTCAATTGATTCTGGAGACAGACTCCACCCTTGATTCAGATGGCACTAGCAGCTTGGCCAGTAGGAATCTTGCAAGCAGCCAGTGCAATCCTGGTTCCGATACGTCAACAAATATAGTACCAACCAGTAGACCTTCCTTATCTCACCGACTCGGTGGCCAGAACGAGCCCATTGGTGCCGTTACTCCTGCTGCTACTGCTGTCGTCCGACCAGCTCCAACGCACGCTGCAACTGCACCCAACGCTACTAACAGCGGCGGGCGCTCGTCTACTAATCACACCCGGTCTGATAGCAGTAGCAACAATAATAATAACAACAATAAATTTCAGAATAATGAACTCCTCCAGCAAGATCCCTCTCTATCAAGCACTTCTTCGTCGCCTAGCTCTCGTTCTAATTACCTCCCGGCGGCTACCTCTGCTCCAAGACCGTCTATTCACCAAATTCCACCCGGAAAAAACTCAATTTCAGGAAGAACCAAATCGCAATCATCTCATCACGCTACTGCATCCGGCTTTTTCAAGGATCTACTAGCGTCCACCACTGCTGCATTTTTACCGACCTCGTCTTCCGGCAAACGACGTCCTAGCATCTCCTTCAGACACCGCAGAGCTTCATCAAATTCCTTTACTGGACCCTCGGTTGTGCCAATGGCTACAACCCAACTCGACGGCATCGGCCATGATGACATCCCTTCCTTATCACCGGGCCTTGAAAGAACAGGCTCGCACTCAAGCACAAATACCTCCAACTCTCGTTTCACCCATTCATCCATTGTTGGCACCCCAGCCGCTACTTCTTCTGGGCCTCAATCCTATAAAACTACCGCTGACAGCACTTTCCTGGCAAACGACCAGAAATTCTCCGATAATGATGGAGTTACTGTCTCAGCTGGAGGCTTTATACAACAACCTGCAATCATGCCAGCCGCTGCCACCTACGTTCCTGCGGGTCCTCTATCGCCAATTGCCTCTTCCCCGGATATCGGGCCCACTGATCCACCTCATCTTCCGGCGAAGAACCTCCAGCCTTCAGCTTCCCATTCCATTCCTCCAGTTGCATCTCAAAACTCTCTCGCACAGGCTCTCGCGGTCGCTTCTGGTCATAGCACACCCGTTACCATCTCGCCATCTCCCAGCGACGATGGACATATTCACGTCCCTGCTAAGAGGCGACCCTCTGTTTCAGCGGCGACGGTACAACCGGAACCGAAAGTTGGAAGAATTGGAGTTTGCGCTCTCGACATAAAAGCTCGATCGAAACCTTGTCGTCATATTTTGAATCGACTGATGGTTAACGGCGAGTTTGAAATTGTCATTTTCGGAGATAAAGTAATCTTGGATGAAGGTCAGCAGAAACCCGGAAAACTCACAAACCTCATTCAAAGTCTGGAAACAAAATTAGCTGATTGTTAACTGCGTATACAGATGTGGAGAATTGGCCTACATGGTATGTGTGCTTCCGCAGCATCTCATTCGTCCAATGCCTTTGACAGCTCCAATCCGAATTGCCTAATTTGATCCATGCACCATACCTCAACACAAAGAGCAATGATATAATAGGAATTGGCAACCGCTTTATGAGCTTTGATTTATTACTATCCTAGATGGCTAACAGTGTCTCTGATGTAGCGACTTCTTTATATCCTTCTTTTCATCGGGGTTCCCACTTGACAAGGCCATTCGCTACATTACCCTCCGAAAACCATTTTGTGTCAACTCACTGCCTATGCAGAAAGTTCTGTGGGACCGACGACTGGTTCTGAGAATTCTGGATTCTATTAAAGTCCCAACTCCCAAGAGAGTCGAGGTATCGCGAGACGGTGGACCGCATCTCTCCCCAGATGCTTCCGCTGCCTTATTAGAACACACTGGAATCAAGTTGCCTCCATCCGGCGACCCTGCCTGGAAAGCTCCCCAGACCGTGGAAGTTATTGACGACGATACTCTGAGCGTGGATGGAGTCACATTGAAGAAACCGTTTGTTGAGAAACCCGTTAACGGCGAGGATCACAACATACGTATATACTATTCGAAAGCACAAGGTGGTGGTGGGCGTAAACTATTCCGGAAGGTTGGAAACAAATCTTCCGACTACGACCCCAATCTGACCAAAGTACGCACAACTGGATCTTATATATATGAACAGTTCATGGTAGTAGACAACTCTGAAGATGTAAAGGGATATACCGTTGGAACCGATTTTTGCCATGCCGAGACAAGAAAGTCGCCCGTTGTGGATGGACTCGTCCGTCGCAATACGAATGGAAAGGAAATCAGATTCGTCACAACTTTAACCCCGAATGAGGCAGCCATGGGATCTAAAATTGTCAAGGCGTTTGGACAAAATGTTTGCGGTTTCGACTTGCTTCGCGTGAACGGGAAGAGCTTCGTTATCGACGTCAACGGCTGGAGTTTCGTGAAAGACAACAATGACTACTACGACAAGTGTGCTTCAAAACTGAGGACTATCTTGATGGAAGCTAAGGAGAAACGTTCCTCTTCAGGTAGGGCCAGATCCAGCAGTGGTGCCGCCCCCGCATCATTGGATCGAAGTCAATCACAATCTCGAATAAATAGGTTCAGTGCTACAAAACAATCGATTGGCAATTCTTTGAATCAGTTGTTGCATCGCAGCCCTTCCACATCTCGTCTTAGTATGGATCGGACTTCTTCGAAGGACAAAGAACCCCCACCAAGTCCAGGACCAGGGACTCCTCCACCACCACATAGCTCTACGTTCTTACAGCCTTCTGCCTCTTCAGGGAATCTCCAAGTTACCGCTCCAGTTCCTATCCCCGGATCCATTCGTAGTAACCCGGAGCTGGTGCCGACTGCTCCTGAATCGGTCGTTCCCGCAGCTCCGAAACATACGTGGAAACTCAAGGGCATGGTTGGAGTCTTAAGACATGCTGACAGAACGCCAAAGCAGAAGTTCAAGTTTAGCTTTCATACCAAGCCATTCGTGGACCTACTCAAAGGTCATAAGGATGAAGTCATCCTTGTAGAAGAGGGTCTTGAACAAGTCCTCCTTGCTACGGAAGCTGCCCTACGCGAGGGTATTGAAGACAGAGAGAAGGTTCGGTTGTTGCGAAATGCTCTCCAACGTAAAATGTCCTATCCTGGGACGAAGGTTCAGATCAAACCGCAAGGCTTGAAGAAGAAGAGCAGTGTGAAGCTCAAGGAGAAATCTCACCTAGACGTCTCGAATGAAGCGCCAATGGATCTCTCCTCTACGGAATCTTTTCTTCCGGATACGGCTCATGATGCCGAGGAAATGTTTATCCCAAAGAACGGATCGCCTACGAAATCTGTGAAGGACCTCTTGCCCGTTGCTATCAACGATGATTATGTTGTCGACAAACTCCAACTAATCATCAAATGGGGTGGCGAGCCGACACATTCAGCTCGGTATCAGTCACAGGATCTCGGTGAAAATATGAGAAAAGACCTTTTGCTCATGAACCGGGAGGTTCTGAGTGATGTTACTATATATACATCTTCGGAAAGAAGAGTTTCAACGAGTGCTCATATTTGGGCTGCTAGCTTTCTTGATGTCAAAGAAGTCGGTCCGGGCAGGATAACCATTCGAAAGGATCTCCTCGACGACAGCAACGCTGCGAAAGATGAAATGGACAAGGTCAAGAAGAAGCTGAAGACTCTACTCCGACAGGGAGCAGAAGCACCACCACAGTTTGCCTGGCCCAGGGAAAACTTTCCAGAACCGTCTGTTGTCATGCAAAACGTCGTTCAGTTGATGAAATTTCACCAGAAAGTTATGCAAAATAACTATAAAAAGTACTTTGGTGGGATCCAAGATGATAGTTTCCCAACCGCCATATCAGCTGCTCAAGGAAACACATCGAGATCTCAGTCTTTCACAGCACCTGGTGGGTCGGGCGGCGGTGCAATAGCGGGTGCTCTCGCACAAGCCAATGCCACCAATGCGATTCAGAGCCGATGGTGTTGTGGCGAGGACCCAGCTCTCTTCCGTGAACGATGGGAGAAGCTATTCGTAGAGTTTTGCGAAACAAAGGGGAAAGAACCGGATCCGAGCAAGATTTCGGAATTATACGACACGATGAAGTTCGATGCATTGCATAACCGACAGTTCTTGGAAACAATATTCACACCGTCATCCGAAATAATGGAGGAAGAGGGGATATTGGAGTCTAGTAATAGCAGTGGTTTTGGATCGCTTAGTGGGCCTTCTGGCCTTCCTCTCGATAATGCCGATGAGGAAGGGAATAAAACAGGTGGTATACTTCGTAATCACCGGCTCGGTCGGAGAAGAAACAGCCGTAGAGCAGCCAGCCCTCAGGGCCGACCGAGCATAGGGGATGACAGTTCGGATGCTACGGCGAAAGCAGATAAATTCCGTACTCCTATTAAGGATGACTTTCGCCTTACGAAGCTTCGAGAGTTGTACCGATTGGCGAAGGTTCTGTTTGAGTATGTATCTCCAATATTTTTATATATATTGCGGTGCTGACATTTTGAATAGTTTTGTTTCTCCACAGGAATATGGCATTGACAATAATGAGAAGCTTGAGATTGGGCTATTGACATCGTTGCCATTACTCAAGCAGATTGTGAAAGATCTCGAAGAAGTCCAAGCCAGCGACATTGCAAAGTCGTTCTTCTACTTTACCAAAGGTTCGTAAAAATCAAGCAACCTCTGAAGCCAGGGCATTCTAACGAATGGCAGAATCCCACGTATATACTTTACTCAACTGTATAATGGAATCCGGCATCAAAACCAAAATGGAACGAAACGCGATTCCCGAACTCGACTATCTTACTCAGATATGTTTCGAGCTCTACGAATCCGAGAACAAGAATGTTCCTGGAGCAACACCATGCGATCCCAGCACGTCGAGCTATTCGATACGTATCAGTATCTCGCCTGGTTGCCACTCCAATGATCCGTTGGATATGCAGTTGGATGCGAAACATTGTATTGGGGTGAATCCGAGACGGAACTTGATCGGACATCACGATTGGAAGGAGCTGCTGGCGATGTTTAAAGAGAAGTTTGATCGGTATGCGATATCATCTTGAAGTTTTGGTGGGTTTTTGATATGGCTACTAATGTGATGATAGGGTTCAATTACCGAAACGGTTTATTCCTATTAACCTGGCTGAAGAGGATTGATTGGGCTTGAGGCCGATAGTCTCTCTATACACTCTTAGAAACCCTGTTTTTTCTATAGTCTTTCCTTATATTGGTTTTGGCTCCCTTGACCGTGTTTCCGAGTATGGCGATTCTGAGTATCCCGCTTGTTTGGATTAGCTTGATAGAATGCTAGCACAAGTGGGTACACTATTGTGCAAGTTGGGTGTAAGATAGACAGGTAGATAGAGTAAATAGAAGGATAAAGCCTAGAGTTTTTTGGAAATCCAATTGTTTGACAGCCCGTTCAGAGTTGTCAAAACAGCACGTCTGTAAACAGCATCTATCTCAAGCAATATGAACGTATCAATTTAATATGAAACGTAGGCTGCTCGGAAATTCTTCACTACCAACGACGTATAAATAGCCCCCCCATGACCCGTTCCTATCCACCCATCTACGCTTCACTTCCCTTCATCTTCCCATCTCCAGATTCATCAAACTTATTAATCAAAATACACCAAAACATGCTGGCACGTCGCATACTCGAATCCCATCCTTCATTCATCGAAAATGGCAGCGGCGTAACCAGAACCATCGAGCCGATCCCAGATGGTACTCCAAAGCCAAAGCGTCCTCCACAACCTGAATCCAGAAATAAAAAGCTGGGGCGCATGCCCATCATCGTTTCTACGTACAAGAAACCCACCGTTGCGGAAGGCAAGAAATATCAAACTTCGCAGCGTGTTGGGGAGTACGAGGTTGCTACTTATTTCTGTCCGAGTCAGGCTTGTCGGGAGAAATTTACCGTCGAGAAGGATCGCGACGATCATGCGTTTTGGATGCACGGGTGGTGTTACGATTGCCGTGAGGCTTGCGGTGGAGTCAAAGAGCTCGAAGAGGTATATTCGCACTACATCATCATATTGCTGTCTCGTATCAATTTCGAAGAAAGGAAGCATCAACTAATCACTATTATATGATGTTTCTCAGCACTTCAGAACTATTCTCCACACCGGACGCGAGTAGCGCTGCGTCCCCGGTTGTCCGGAAAGGTTCGACAAACCCTCCGAGCTGCTCGAGCACTTGGAAATTCAACGCTGCCCGACCACACTCGACAAAATCGTCACATCGCAATGGCTCACGCAGACCATTCTCATCGACTACACCCGCAAATTCACCAATGAGGACAGCATCCGCCTTGCCAATATGGACCTCAAAGTCATCGTCCTCCGGCGCGATTGTCCGTGGGTGATCGATCCCCTCGGAACGTTCTACGAGGAACTGAGAAATTTCAACACCACGTCGAAGTTACAGTACGCGTTCAAGATCTGGGGGGAAGATACGGACGATACGGTGACGGATAGGAAGTATACCTGTTTCTGCTGCGGTGGGAACTGGAACGAAGCACCTTGGCTGTTCTCGCATTTGAGGACCGAGGACGACGATTTGGATGTTTGCAGTGTGGTTATTTGGAAGTGTGAAAAGTGCGAGGCGGGGTTTAGGGCTTTGAGCGGCCTGGCTCGCCATTATGAGGTCGGGTGTGAGTGTGATGTTAAGAAGGAGGAAGTGGTTGAAGTAGAGGTGTACGATGATGATGATAACAATGAGGAGGAGGATTCAAGTGAGGATGATGTGGAGTATGCTGATGAGAATGCGTACGAGATGCTGACTACCGAGGAGAAATTGAAGGATTTGGAGAGGATTATGAAGAATATTGGGATCGAGTGATTGGATATTTGATTCAATTTGTATGCATGGATTTGGCGTTCTTCTCGGCTTCCATTTGTCTGATATTTGGAAGTCACATTGGAGGGCTATTTCTGACTCTTTCGATGTCGATATGTATTCAACTATCCCTTAACTTTTAGATATTGACCTTTGATCGATATAATTATGCCATTTCCTCCAATTATTTCGGAGGCACCAAGCTGCCCGTTTCTATATCTTATGTCAGCACTTGTTCTGAAACCAAGGTATAGGACCGTCATACCTTCGAGATTCATCTCCACGTAACTTTGGTAGTTCTGCCACATATGAGAGAATAGTTCGGCTTCTAGGTTCGCCGCATTGATTTCCTGGTGTATATCGTGTCAATGCTTAAAGATACTATCAGAAATTTAGATATCTATCGCTTTACCCGTATGCGATTGTTGAACAACTTGACGGCCTCGTTCAGTTTTTCCTACGTTTCAGTTAATATACACTCGGTTCTCCCTGGGATTAATAGAGTACACTTACAACATTGCCGATGATGCGGGCGAGCAAGAGCGACTGCTGGCTCTCGTGCGGCGACTCCATCGTGAAGATTTGAAAGGTGGTGTTGGATGTTGTCTGTGATGAGATGTCGTCCCGTCGTTGTGGGCCTTTCGGACAAACATGCCGCGCTCTCGCCGGCGCAGCAACCAACCGCGTCGCCAAATTAACTGTCGACGTCGCATCCTTCCTTACCTCATTTTTACCCTCGCCAAGATTGCCATGCGCTGATTTAATCCCCCGTCCTCCGACAACCTTACCTTCATCACCTTCAACCTCAATCACACACCCACGATGGCCCCCAGCGCGACAGAAGCCGCACAGGATCCGTCCGCTAAACCGCCTCCTAAGCTATATCACGTTGTGGAACCCAAGTTCCCCGGCCAGCAGCCCCAATCCACAGACTACACCTCCAAATTTAAAGGTCGCAACGACGTCGCCATAGTTATCGATAATGGTATTGCATCTCTCACAACTGTCCCGCAGCAATTGCACGTGTAGACCAAACAGACATGCTAACAAAGGTCCAATACCAGGTAGCTGGAACACTCGTGTCGGCTGGTCGACCGATTCAACACCCCGACTCGCCTTCCCGCCCATCTTATCCCGCTATCGAGACCGAAAAATAGGCCGAACGTTCACTCTAGTCGGAAACGATGCCTACGCCGACAGTAACTCTCGTACGGCCGCCAAAAACGCTTTTGACACGGATGTGGTCTCCAACTTTGACGTGATGGAGAGTATCCTCGATTACAGCTTTCTCAAACTCGGCATCAATAATGAAAATGGAGTTGGCCATCCGATTGTTATGACGGAGACATTGTGCAATCCTGCTTATACGAGGAGAAGTCTGTTCCCCTCAGCTCCCCCGCTTGATTGTGATCGGTAGGCTAACGGAAGCGCAGCCATGTCGGAACTGTTATTCGAAGCGTACAACGCCCCCTCCGTTCTATACGGCGTCGATTCTCTATTCTCGTATCATTACAACGGCGGTACAGGCGGTCTCGTTATATCTTCCTCCAATACCACGACGCATATCATTCCTGTCGTCAATTCCAAGGGGCTTATGAACATGGCTGCACGGTTGAATTGGGGTGGTTTACAGGCTGTAGAGTTTCTTAATAAGCTTTTGGCTCTGAAGTATCCTGGGTTCCCCTCAAAGATTTACCAGCAGCAGTTGGAGAAGCTTGTAAAGGACCATTGCTATATTTCGCAGAACTATAAAGCCGAGATATCCGGATATCTTGAGATGGGAACGTTGGATGAAAGAGACCTGGTCATTCAATTCCCTTTTACCGAGATTATCAAGGAACAGAAGACCGAGGAGGAATTGGCAAAAATTGCGGAGAGAAGAAAGGAGAGCGGTCGACGACTACAGGAGCAAGCGGCGAAAATGAGGCTGGAGAAGCTGAAAAAGAAGGAAGAAGAGTTAGCGTACTACCAACATCTTCTCGAGAAGGGAAAGATCGAGACAAAGAAGAACTACAGCAGGATTTTAGAAAACGAGGGATTCCGCGACGAAACCCAGCTCGAGAAACGTGTCAAAGAGCTCGAAAAATCAATCCGGAGATCGCGAAATAAGGATCTGGGAATCGAAGAAGAGGAAGAGGAAGAAATTCCTTCTTTTCCTCTGCTCGACACCCCGGACGAAGATCTGGACGAGGACGGCATCAAACAGAAGAGAGCGCAGAAACTTCTCAAAGCAAACTATGACGCCAGGCAAAGACTGCGAGTTGAAAAGGAGAAAGAGCGGGAGCGTCTACGCTTGGAAACCGAGAAGGATGATTCCTGGCGGTCTAGTGATCTAGAAGGCTGGCTTAGCGAGAAGAGATCCGCGCGCGAAAGCTTGGTCACCAAACTTAAAGAGCGTGAACAGAAGAAAACACAGCTCTCGGATAGGAAGTCGCTCGCTTCGTTAAACCGAATGAAGGCCATCGCACATCTTGCATCTGACGAACCGACTCGGAAGCGGAGAAGGGGCAACGATGAGGATACCTTCGGCGCGGACGATGACGATTGGGCTATATACCGAGATATCGCCACAGTCAACGAGGAAGAGGAGGAAGAAGACGAGGAAATGCAAACCGAGTTGAAGAATCTCGAGGCGGTTTTGTTGCGCTACGATCCTGAATTCACGGAAGACAGCCTTCTAGACGCAAAGTCGGATTGGTCGAGGAGCTTACTGCACGCGTTCCTTCGAGGCCCACGTCCCTATGATTCGGAGAATCAAGCGGAAGCAAACCAGATTCATCTCAACGTGGAGAGGATACGAGTGCCAGAGGTTATATTCGAACCGAGCATGGCTGGAATCGACCAAGCAGGCATTATCGAGATAACATCCGAAATGCTCCTCAACAGGTTTACAGACATCCAACAGCGCGAGAGTATCTATAAGGATATCTTCCTCACGGGAGGGTACACATTATTCAAGGGATTCGAAGAACGAATGAGAACGGTCTTGACATCAGTTCTCCCGTTTGAAGCTTCATTTAGCGTCAGGACAGCGAAAGACCCACTGTTGGATGCGTGGAAGGGAGCGGCTTTGTGGAGCAGAACAAACATCGGGCAACCGGCGTGGAAGGGTGCCGCGATCAGCAAGGCAGAATATTACGAAAAGGGAGCGGACTATATTAAGGAACACAACCTAGGCAATGTCATGAGTTAGGAACTTGACATGATGGCCTGGAAACCAACCCACGAGATTTGTCCCCCGGCGCCTTTACACAAACCACGGGCGAATTGGTTGGTTCCTACGAACGACACTTCGGAGGGCTGGATTTGGAAGGGCGAAACATTGCATGATGCCCGTCGTCAGAAATCTGACTTTTGCCATGTTAATTGTTTATTATATGGCAGGCCACGGAAGGACTTTGGACTGCGCGTGCTTGCCAAGTAGATTTGGGGGGTTCTTTTTTTTAAAATATCTTTTTGGAAAACTATGTCGTCGGCGTCTGTGTCCTTTTTATAACAACGAATGCAATGCTGCCCATGTTGCCTTGAACTGAACCCTTAGTACACAGGCCTCTCTATCTTATAATATAGAATTTCCATGAGAACTCAAGCTGACAAGCCTTCCATGCGTTGCAAATGTTACAAATCTCCAAGCTGAGTTGCTGACGTGACATTTTGTGATCCATCTGCGCAGCGTTCCATACATTGTTAATATAAATGAAAAAATTAAAAAATTAATTCGGACGTTTATATCACGACTTCGTTCATGTGAGCTTACCTCATGCGACCTGTCCACAGACACCTGCGCGGCTTATCCGGTCTTCGTGATCTTATTCCATCCCGGTAAAGAACTCTCTCCTCTCCATCCATCCATCCATTCACCTTTTTCTCCACAGAATACTAACATTTCAAGAATTTGAATTCTCAAGTGCAAGCTCCGGTAGTAGCCGCCCGTTCGCAGTATTCCACTCTTGCAGGGATTATACTGTGACACAACGTTCGCCATCATCTTCGATCCTTCTGCATCGTCGGATTCGAAACGCCGGAGTAAATATCATTACTCCCGGACAAGTGCCGCAAGTTCGTTCCAAAATGTCTGACGTCGAATACGAAGCCGGCTCCGCGGCTGCGGCCGAGGTGCTCCAGGGTTTGCACGAACAGTTGAATACGCATAGGCCCACTCAGGAACGCGCTCACGAACTAGTCGCCAATCTTCAAGTGATCCTCGCTAGGATAGAGGCCTCCAAGGCTGGCGCTGGGACGCACAGACGCGGCAATGATGAAGATGTAAGTACTCTCTTATCAACTGATCAATTCAGCGTTTAATATTTGGAGCACCTTGTTCTTTTGCGATTGCATTGTGGTGATCTTATTAATTGATATTGGGAACTGTTGATAGTTACTGCTTGTCGCTGTATCGAAGTTGAAGCCGGCAATTGATATCTTATCTCTGCATATTAACGGACATGTCCACTTTGGGGAGAACTACGTCCAAGGTATGCATATAACTCCATCTAATCCAATCTACCCTCTCGATAATATATATGAACATTATATATTTCGTATATTAGAGCTCTGCAAAAAATACGCAATTCTCCCGCCTACGGTCTCCTGGCACTTCATCGGGACCCTGCAATCCTCCGCCATCCCAAAACTCGCGCGCATCCCCAACCTCTTCGCAGTGCACTCTATCGATTCCGCTAAAAAAGCGGTAACCCTCAACCGTCTTCGCCCCAAGGAGTTCCCACCCATCAACGTCTACATCCAAGTGAACACTTCTGGTGAGGAAACAAAATCCGGAATAGAGCCCTACAGCGAGGAACTCTGGGACACCATGCAAAAGATCCGAAACGATTGTCCAAATCTCATATTCAAAGGACTCATGACCATCGGTGCCATCGCGCGCAGCCAAGCCGCCAAAGAAGGTGAAGATAACGAGGATTTCATCACGTTGGTCAAGGTCGCCGAAGGGTTAGAGAGACGTCTTGAGGCGGAGGAAGGAGTCACGGGCCAGTTGAGCTTGAGTATGGGCATGAGTGACGATTTTGAGAGCGCCATCAGCATGGGTACTACTTGCATTAGGGTTGGTAGTAAGATCTTTGGGACGAGACCTGATAAGTCCGATGCTACGGTTTTGTGATATCGGTATTCTTCACCTTTTTACTATGGGAACGGTTTATTTATTTTTCAATTGTTAAACTCGGCGGTGGGATCGGAATGGGACTTTTAAAAATGATAGTCTCGAATTAACTTGAATACGACGTGATTTGTTATACTAGGGCATGCATGGACATTAGGATAGAAATAATCAATTATGGGCATTATGGGATATAGAATCAGTCATATAACAAAAATTACGATTCTCTAATAAATTTTTGAGTAAATTTAAACTGTTTAGAATAAGGCGCAAGATACAGCCTTTCCTTCTCGAAAAAATTGAACTGAAAAAAAAATGTCCGCTTTGTTCTCTTACAACCCCGCCACACCCATCAATAAAGTCAGGCATAGACAACGCTGTCTTCTTTCCGCGAAATATCCATCCCTTCCAGTTCTGTAATTAAAGAAAAACCAAAAGTTCTGAATAAAAATTTTTACTCTTCCAACGCTCCGTTAAGGATACACCCTACTTCCCAGAACCGAGTTGAACTCGATTATGGGCAAAGGGGATCCCTGCAGACTCTACAGACTGCATCGTTGGTGATATTTTTGTTTTTGTGATAAAAAGGGTGTTTGATCAAGCCATTGGTTAGAATCTTGATCTGTTTCGTCCCTTCTATTTTTGATATTCGAATAACCTAGGGGAGCCCGTTCTACCCATTAAACGTTATGAAACCCGTCGGAAGGAATACTGAGAAAATATGAAAAAATTAGATTCACCCCTATCTGTAATATCAACTCTAATCCCAATAATAATTATAAAGCGGCGAAATAGTCTCGCCGTGATGATTTCTTCTAATCGCCTCGCCGAGGAGGTGAGATAAATCGATAACAAGAAGCTTTTTGTACTTCCGCATGGCTTCCTCCCCGAGTGGGAAGGAATTCGTCACAACAATCTAAAATACCCAGTTAGCAGAGTTGGGTTATATTTAAGTGACATAACCCACTTTGTCAATGTACTTGCACTCTTCCATTTCCTCGAGAGTGCCATTTCCGAATAACCCGTGGGTTGCGATGCAGTATACTTTTTTCGCACCACACCTCTTTACCGCTAGTTCTGCTGCGGCAACCCAGCTGCCCGCACGATCGATCATGTCGTCGACGATGAAAATTGTCTTGTTTCTGATTTCTCCTACGAGAGTAATCATTCTCTCGATGTGGTCCTGTGGCTCATCATCTTCGTCTGAAGCATTTGCATCCACGCCACCCAACGCATGGCTATCGGGACCGATAACAGATGAGGTAGTCGAGTAGATGCTGGATAACATGTGGTTCAGGTTACCCTCGTCATCCTTTTCGAGTACCATGCTAGCAGTCATCGATGGAGATGGGTAATCATCGTCGACGATATGGCCTTGAACTAGACGACTGGTCGTGACATCGGATACCTGTTCGTCGTTGTACGCTTCTTCCTCGTCTTCCTCTTCATCTTCGGGGATCCCACTATGTTGTTCTTTTAATGGGTGCCCGGTGAGACTCGAGAGACTATGATGATGGCTATGATGGGGCGACAGGTGCGAGTCCGGGTGCGGAACATTGCGATGGCTGACGTGAGTGTTCAGGCCTAGGTGTCGGGGAGACGAATCTGAAGACCCGGAACGCTGATGTTGGAGATAAGTGCTGAGACCCTGGCGACGGAACGGGAGGGTATCGGAGCCGCCCTCCCGTCCCGTGTGCGATTTCTCAGACTGAGGTTTCGATAAAATTTCACCAGAATCCCCAGATTTGTCACCTGCCCCGGGTTCGACGACGACATTGTTCCCAGCTTCGGACTGGGCGGGGGAGTGCCGACGGGATTGTAAGGCTGAGTCATGGATCGCTCGACGCTTGTCCGTCGTAATCAAAGCGAAGTTGAGTTTAAGAGCGTCAGCGAGCGATGTTACTCTGTAACACGAACCAAATTAGAAGAAATTTTTCCCCTTTCAAAATTTGTGCGTCATTCGAAGAATAAGAGTACCTCTTCGTGCCACCGGGGTTCTTCGATACCACAACGGCCTCACGCCAGTTCGGAACATTTTGCCTGATCCACTTGGCGATAAGAGGTTCCGCGGAAAGATTATCTACCGGTCTCGAGAAAAATCCTTTCATTTGCGAAGCCTGGGTGTGATGATTTCGATCAGTGACACCATGACCACGTTACACAATGCCGTACGTCACTCACATGCAAGTCCACCGTAATAACATGATCCACACCGGCAACAGTCAACAAATTCGCTAGCACTGCAAGATAGTATCCGAAATTAGCATTATAAATGAATTTTCTAACGCCGACGGATGTAAACGAAAATTTCGAAAGGTAGGATCCTACTTCTTGCAGTTATGGCTCCCCTATGAGATTTCTTTTTGGACTGTTTCGAATAGGGAAAGTATGGTAGTACAGCTGTGTCATAGGACTGTCAACAATCCACTTTCAAGAAATATACATTTTTCAAAAACCCCTTCAGACCTTGTAGGGCTGAGCGTGGAAGTAGATGGTACCTGTGACTTTATTCGCCGAACCGCCTTTGCAGGCAGAAATCAAGATCAAGGTCTCCATGATGGCGTCGTTGACCCTGTTCCACAGACATCAACCGAAACACGGTTTGCTTGTCAGCCTTCAACATGAACCTCCCCGTGTACCAACAATCGGTAAACGCAGAGGGTGTCCGGCATACTTTGCCCCTCCGCCCTGGACAATGAACACATCTTGTTCTCTGATCGAGCATCCTAAGGCAGCAGCGGATATGTTAACGCCAAATACGGGAGCTATCGTCAAAGTTATTGAAGGAAGGGATAAAGTGATGGTACCGTACCAACCTGCACGCTAGTCTCGCCGTTTGCGAACTTTTTCAGCTCGCATTTCGACGGAGATCGGCCCAGCCTCTCGCAGATGGCGTCGCAGAGGGCTGGGTTCGAAGATCCGGAGAAGATCTGAACACGACGCATAGTTGCTAGCGAGTCGTCGGCGACTGGTTGTCAAAAAATGCGAGAAAAACGGTACTGTCTGAGGGTGGCTGCTAGACGTTGAGCGATATTACGGCGTAATATTAATGCTGTGCTACTTTCTGCTGAGTGAGCGGTGAGAGCAGTCAATTGGATGACTTTGATGCGGGCGAATGATCTCGGGGAATCATTTGAAGCGTAGATGCGCCCCTCATCGGTCGGTGGACGTGATGGCGGGGATGGGACGGTGTCGTTGACCAGAGAAGAGGAAGATGGGACAGAGAGAGATATATCCTTCTGGAGCGTCACCTTCGGAATTATCTCGACGGGTGAAAAAAAAAATTAGTTTCGGGCCAGCAACCGTTCAAACCTTCCCGTTTGTGTTGGCCAATCGCACGCTCTGCATTGCGGAAGCTCATCGCAACACATCGTCTGGTTGGCTCGTGGGAGCGCAATCGAATTTCGAAAGCAATCTCGAGGCCCGAAAGCTAAGGCTTCAATCCAAAGCCGCATTGTCGACAATCTACCCACGCCCTTATGTTATTCATTATAGCTCCGCTTGCTCAATCAAACCAGGTACGGCTGCCACGTGCCTAGAAAAAGGGTTCCTGTCGATATCGTATCAGGCCCGTGTACACGCGGGGGCGAAGAGCTTCGAGCTAGGGCCACCCCGCGGCCCCGCACCAGCCAGCTCCCTCTGCCGTCGATAGCACCCGGAAGAGGTCGGCCGCGTATCAGCGATGCAGCCTGTGTGCGTGCACCGGCATGGCATGGCATGTCATCTCTTCGATATCATTGCATCGAATCGCCGCTGCGCAGTGCACGCGGTTCTGTGTAACATTTGTCACCAAAAAAATTGCGAACCGGAAAATGCAATGACAGGACAAACGAATCTTCTCTGCACAGCTGGTGCGCAGTAAAGCACAGTGCGCAGACGAAAGATTGCTCTCTTCGGTGCATTTTTCACGCGCATGAAAAGTTGCCGGATTCAAGCTTCGTCCGGGATGTACATGTACCAGCTCCGTTCGACCAATCTTCGTCAGGCATATGAACCCACATACATTAGATATATATATTTTTAACACCATTATAGATGCTCTTCAATATTTGAGTAATCCGAATTCACAGACATGCGAAACCCACAGAGTATACGAATGGGTACTGAAGAACGTAAAACATGTGCATACGAAAAGGGTACCAAAGTCCAAGTATACAGGTATCGACCGTCCGGTCCGTCCTCATGCACGAATCACACAGCCTAATCATCCAACATCATTGGGACTTTTTTTTTCTGTGAGAGGTATGTATCTTCGGATATTCACACGCCGGAAGAACCTCTCGCAAGGCTTCTCCCGAACAACCTCGCTAAATGATTAATATTAACTCCAGCTTTTCGTCTCGTTTCCACCCCTTGAGGACACATGTCAGCTCTTCCCTGAAGTATTCATCGTCGGCTGTTTGTTCATCTCGTCCGGACGTCATCCGGACTCCGCGTGGTTTTATTTCATTCGGTTTGGCCACCCCCAGTTTAAGCCCAGGCCGAGACTGAGTTAAGCCAGGAACCAAAGAAGTTTCTCAGGATCACCATCCCAGACTAGATCCTCGTTTAAACGTTATTAGCGGTAGAAAACGGCCACCGTCGCTCCGTATTTGATATTCCGAAGAACCCCAGAAACCCCGTAAAATTTTTTATATTAGGCAGAAGTGAGCAACAAAAACCCTACAAGCGAATCGATGCTCATCGCATTCCTTCCCGCTCGTTCGCACAAATTTCGCTCGTGTGATCGATAATTTATTTTAAAAATCTCAATGAGTAAGACATTACATCGTAGCACAATGGTCTCGGGGCACGGTACGTATCTTGAAATATATTGAAGAGAAGTAATGTTTTTTTTGTAGTTATTTTTGACTAGTCTAATTACAATATCTTATATCAAAAGAAAAGCAAGAAAATCAGAATCAATCAGCTTTTGGGTATCATGCTGTTTGCGAAGCGAGAAGAGATATATCAAAGAAAATACGTGTTTAACAGTCAAAAAGAGCAAAAGGCCAACAGATTATAATAGTACAATAAAACGAAAGAAAACAAAAAGAGATCTCTAAAAACGTCTGTAATATAGTACAATATTGAAAACGATTGAAAAGAGAATGCTGACTTTTTACCCGTTATACCATAGCTCGCGCTTAAAACAATGTATGTGGTATATGTATAAAAGAAACAGAAAAAAACGAAAAAAAAATTGGTATCTGAAGAATAGGAGAAAGCGATGAAGTGAACATGACGATTATGTATTAAAGATTAGAAGGTAAGGATGAAGAATCGCTTGCTTTGGGGATATAAAAAGTCGCTGGAAAAATATTGCGCCGTCCCGGTGAGTTTACTCTGAAAGAAAAAATAAACGAGCAAAGCCATGCAGGGAAATTTCAAAGAAAAAAGATTTCGGATAAAATGGCTGAGAAGAGATGTGCGAAAGGAAANAAAAAAAAAAAAAAAAAAAAAAAAAAAAAAAAAAAAAGAAAATGGCGGAACGGCAAAAGGATAAAATCGCTTTATATAAATAAAAAATGACTGTTCCGTAAATGCATGCAAAGAGTCTCGTGGTTGAAAATCCAAGGTTGCGAGGGCATGGTTGTCGTAAAAGCAGGATTTAGCTGAGGTAGAAATGTTTCGAGATGTCTTTTTGCCGCTGCAGTGAACAATAGCCCAGCAAGTCAAAACCAGTTGAAATGCAAGGGTGTTCCGACGAGAAGGCAAAATAATGATGATAATAATAATAGAAGGATGAGAAGAGATTTTGAAAGTTTAGAAGACCAGGTTGAGTGAGCCATAAATCGTCACCAGATGTCTTGTGATATGTATACTGTGTTGCATCGCCAGTAACGATAACTCCGGTGAGCCCGATTATTCGCAAGGTTTGTCAGCGTTTTGCAGGACGTGCCACAACGTAGATGGAAATTGGTCGAGCTTTTTGTCGTCGCTTCGAGAAGATCGGAATGGCTGCCGGGATTCAGTTATTTGGTTTGCACATGCACAGCCTCTTGTCGCGAGTATACGGTGACTCAAGTCGATCGTTGGCTGTCGTCCTCTTGCTGTCTCGTTTAGGAAACGTGAGTGCAAGGTCTGCAGGTCTTTAGCTTGCATTGCTGGCACTCGAAAATGAACCAGTGAGGTCCCGAGGCGCACATCCCACAGTCCCACAGAACTGCTGTGGTCTCACTCTTAATGATCTTGAGGCTGTGGTGGCTGCAGTACGTGGTGTTCGAAGCTTGAGTGATTGCGCCGGGCATTTTGAAGGCTTGTGAAGGTTCACTTGGAATATAGTTAAGGAGGTTGTGTTGGGTTTGATATTTCAAAAAGGGAAGTCCTTCCAGGTATGGTACGGTACGTAAGGTTCAAGTTGGGATAATTAAGAGCTTGGAAAGATGTAAGATGGAGAGAATATATGCTGTTCTTAATATACCAAGGCTATTCTTTTGGGGATCTGTAGGCAGAAGTTGGGTTTTTGGGATCGATGAGGGTATCTTTGACTGTATGCAAGGGAATGGTGCTGGAATGAAGAGATATTGGAAGGAGGTGGAATGGGCAGTATATATAATCCTTTCTCGTGAGAAAGGGCAGCTAGCCCAGGAGATGAGGTGTGGGTGAGGCTCGTCCGGCGAGTAAAGGGAAACCCAGGAGACCGGTATGAAGTTTGAATCATCACCTCGAAACAAAGAAGAAAAGACGAAAGAATGAAAGAAGAAAACATGCCAAATGGCGCTGAAAAAGAAACGCCAGAGGCAAGCCCAAAAAGCCTGCGGTTTCGTGGGTTTGGGTCCGAATCTGTGTGTGCGAGCAAAGAAAAAGTCTCTTGCGCATCAAATTACGGCACTTTCTTTCACGCTCCGGGCCTCGTTCCTTTTTTCGTCAGGATGCCTCATTTGGTGCACTTTTTACTCCCAGGGGTGAAACTGAAATATTCCGGTTATCAAAGGGAGGAACCAACCGCTAGCTTCCCCGGTTGGCTGCAATGCCACATGGAACCTGACCGAAATCGCACTAACAAAGCTATGGAGAGGGGACTGCTGGAAAAGTGAATATTTTGGGATATGGCGATTCGATTTGCGAAAGGACTTTGTGCCTGAGAGTGAGAGGGACATGGGTGGAAAATCCCCCCCTGGTCAAAAATAGCCCTGTCCGTCGTGCAAGGATCGGGTTTCTGTGCACTGTTCCAGAAAACAACAGTTGCTTCTTTCCTTTCATCTGCTGTCCCTAACCGTTAGTTAGCCAGGTCCCAGCTTTTTGTTTGCGCCCAAGAAGGAAAAAAATCCTTTGTTGGACATTCGCGAGCCTGCAGCGACGCCGCCCGCCCTTTAAAGCCGATCCTAGTGTCAAGCTGATGCGGGTCCGGCTTGAGTTCCGTCTTGCCATCCTTTTGTTCCATAACGGCTCTCCTTTGGTCGAAAATCTCGATTGTCGAGCAGAGGTGAAGGTGTCTGAGCGGCCTGGCCTTTCGCCTTTCACTTTGCGCGTAAATCCACCGGAGGAGAGGCTTTATCCAATGGGCAGGCATATTTCCCCGCGGGTTCGGACGCGCAGATATCATACACTCTCTAGCTCCGTTGCTAGGTTGCGAGACCTCGCAAAATGTCCGTGATTTGAGGCAAATATCTTCCCTTGCCATAAAGCGCAGCAACCTGGAATTGTGACTTCAGCTTCACCAAGCGATCGGCATCCCGAGTCGTTTGCTGGAGGCAGAGAAGAGAAAAGAAACCGAACCAGCTCATGCAGGTCTGATACACCGTCGGCAAAATCAGCAAAGCGAACCGTTGCTCCTTTTTTCAATCTTTTCGTAATCTTGCGTATTCTGTGTATTTTGTAGCCGAAAATAAATCAGCTTTTCTCATTTTGAAATTCACCGATCCGTACCAGCATTGATCGATTTCAATATCTCGGTTAGCGCAGCCTTGTTCTCTTTTCAGTTACGGGATCTGGTAGTTTCAGCGAGCAGAGAGAAAGAAGAAAGAAGCGCCCACCATACTACCTCGAAAGTGGCCGTGGCACATCGGTACTGCGACCCAGATTCGCGTGGGATGTCCTATGTGGAGTGAAGTCATACCTCATCGCATCTCATCTGCTGCGTGGGGGGATGTCAAAACCACCGATCGAAGATTTTTTCTCTCTCTTTCTCCGTCGCCGGGATGCAAGTCTAAGAGAGATTTCAAATGTCATCTAAGATAGGTAACTCCACGAAGTTGACGGTTTAGACGACCTTCGAGACTGTCTAAGATCGGATGCGACGACAAGAAATATCAAAAAAAAAAAAATCGCGCAGCCAGAAAATTTTAGAATTTCCTCCGGTTACGTTCCTGACAGTTACGGAGAACCACAGGGCAGCATAACTGCTCGGCTATAGGACTCGCCAGGATTGACAAGACCGAATGGTTGAAGCTGAGAACCGCAATATATGATGTTCATCTGGCTAGCTTGTTTGATATCCATGAAGCGAGCCACGTTCACCAGTCGTATCGAGCAAACCCACTCCATCTCAAACACCAAACAGACGGGCCTTTTACCCGCCCAACCAAGGTACGCAGGTATCATGCGACATCGACAGCGAATACTTTCATGCGCTGTCGGTTATCGATATCAACATGCTCTGCGCAGCTGCATGATATTGATGTTGTGGTTTTTTTTTTTGGTTTTTTTTTAAATCTTATTCTATCGACAGCAAAGCGATCATTGATCATCACTTCGGATGAGCTCACAGCGCATGATGCAGCGCATTCCACAGCTGGAAGTGAAACTGCACCGCCCAGAAGAAAATACTTCCATTTCCAAAGCGAGTTAGAACTGTGTGACTAGGCCATTTATAGTATCTGCGCATCTCAATACGGCTATCTTATGCGGAACCAAGAGGTTAGTATCGCGCCAAAGGCTCCCATTGTGGGTATCTGCCTTTCCCTTTCCGCGATAGTGCCGCCGTGGCCGTCGCTGTAGATGCGATATTATCTTCCCACTCTGGATGAATCTGCGCCACACAATTTTTCAGCTTGGGAAGATGGCAGGGGTATGATTCTAGCGCACTTCTGGAAGATCTGGCAGATTAAGACATGGTCGTTTCAGACTGAAATGTGCCCGGCCCAGTGGCCACAATCAATCTCCCCGAACTGGGAATCAGTCTCCACTCGGGCACAAACAAGCATCCTTGGACCAGCACACTGGGTGAAGGGTGGTGGACCTCTCGCGCCAAGCATCTGATCCCCTAATCTCTCGCCAACAAAAATCGTTCGCGTTCGTGTCATATCGCTTGTCCCAACGAGCGATTTTCGAATATCCAGGGAAGCAGCCCACTAGAGAGCTTCTCAATTTAAAATGTCTAGGAAGGAGAAGCTCGAAGCTAATGTTGCATTAGCTGTGCCAGGCGAAGTTACGAAGCAAGGTTTCTTCTTCTTTGTCTTCTTTTACCACGGTGGCCGGGAAACCGAAGGGCGGATTTGAATGAAAAGGGGAGGCCCGGGTGGCAACGAAGGGATACATGACTGGGATTGCCCAGGTTCCCTCAAATCTGGTCGGCTTTCTCGTACCTGCATTAGCTCAATTTTCAGAAGCAAAAGGATTGGCCTGCACATCCTTCGTCACGCCGCATTTGCAGTTTCCCAAAGGTGTGGTTTGCCCTGGAACCAAGGATTCTGGTAAACCGTCCGAGTGCGAAGAACGCAAGGGAGCGAAATCGAGACCATCAAAGACAGCTTCTCTCGTTGGAATGGCACAACCATCCATTACTCGATCCGTGGTATGGACGAGACGACGATCCGAGGGGTCGAAGAAAGGGAGTTTCATGACTCGGGAGGGCCAAATCTTTGAGAGACAACAGTAATATTTTTGTTCTCTCCCGATCGGTGTCTGCTATAATTAAATCGCACGGCGCGCATGATTGTTAACTGATTCCGTCAAAGGCACGGCGCTTTCGAGTTCGAAACTCGAGATAAATGGACGGGTGCAGCGGGCCATTCCAGGAATTCAGAACCCCTATGATAATAGAACATCTCCATCCAGCGCCCGTGTCACACAACCGCTTTGTCAAGTTGGAGGCCGTCCGCCGGACATAAATGCCATTATTATCCTTTGACGCCCGTCCGGAATCCGACATGTTGGTAAGTGCTTTGAAAAATTGTGCGCCAGCATGTCGCACAATTTTTGCAATTAATATCGACCAATTTCACTTCCAGTCGTCGTCAGTGCTACTTAATTTCACCAGGGCTGCTTCGCTCGCGAGTGGATACTCTGTTCGAAAATACGCATGGACGTGCGAAATTAGTCCGTGGGAAAGGTTCTACGGATGCGGTGATATGCCTTATTTTAGGATCCAGTGTGCGGGTCTGTCTCCAAGACCTGGCTCCTCGTATTCTTACGCCCAGACTAAACTTTCGCGCCCGAAGAGTCGGAAGTTTATGGCAGCTGTAACTCTCACTGGCCGGGTTGGAAGCTAAGCAGCCAAAGTGCCCGAGCTGGCGATGTTGGCAAACCTTGCTGCCTCAGCTTTCAGACGTTGGATGTATCCTTTATATCCTGCACCCGGGGTTCAGTGCCAAACAACGCCCCCGTTTACCTGAATTAAAACACCCATTAGCTCATGAGAATAAAAGAGAATGGAGAGGAAAACAAGGAGTCCGCGAAGGATTCCTCGAGGACTGACATGATCATGACCTGGCCTGGCAGAGAGACGAATGAATGTGCTGTGAAAGGGTTGGGGAGCCTTGCAAAAAAGACAACTCAACACAAGACACGTCAGCTTGCGTTGGAACCAGCTCCACGGCCACCTTTTGACGTCCACCAATCCTCACCGGCGGATATCCTGCACCTCGAAAACACTTCATGTACGATTACGCCCCAGCAAAGATCTTAGCTTCCTTTTCGTCGGAACTCTCTTGCTTTATCGTAATCTGTGGAGCTCTGGATCATGCATAGCCTTTCGAAGCTTTCTTTCAGCCAGCTGTACGGACGGACGGACGGGGCGAGCTGCATGTTGTCGATAGCAGTTGATGTTCATTCCGGGGGAAGTTGACGGGTTCCATGCATGCATGCAGATACCCTCGATGCCCTTCTCGGGCTTATCCAGAGCTAGTTGACAGATCGATGGTTCCTGACTTCGAATATGCTTTTTTGTTATATCAAATTTTTCGACGATATCTTAGCTGTCGGTGTGCTGTAGGGGTTTTGTTTCAAGGTTTCGAAATACCGATATGCATGATGTGAATTATAAGGGCTTCTCGAGCCGATGGATGGGTTTTCATAGAGCTCCGAATCGGACCTCCTCGCATGCGAATGCCAAAGACGGCTCGAAGCTCAGGTACGGATTATCATGTACGCCCCGATTGATCAATTCCACGCGACTATCTTGAAGAAATTTGAATCGTGTCATCGGTAAACGCTGCGCGAATAGCTCGATACCAAATGATGCCAGCAGGCCGCAAAATTTGCTCGAAGAGAATTGATTCCAGTTTGAAATCGATACGAGTCTAACGAGGTGCTGAAGAACTGTAAAAAGTTTAATTATGGCATTCTTGTCAATCTCGTAGCCAGTCGTATGCATCAAACGTCGTTTACATGTACTATCAGGGTATCAAGTAACGCCATGATCAAGTATCTGTGCGGAAAATCAGGCAACTGAGATGTCAAGTTGACAAATAAACCCTAATAGTAGAGAGTTGGTCATCGTTTTATCAAGCCACTTCACAAGAGTGCCATGTCACCTTGAAGTCATTTAAATTGCAAAAAGCTCCATTAGTTTCCATGGCCGTTCCCCTATGTAGCTTCCACCAGCGCAAATGCAGTTCCATTTTATCAAGGGTGAAAGTGTAGCGTAGGTAGCTGTAATTGAATGAACTGGCAAGTCGCGTCCAAGAACTCGAACTCGAGTGCCTGTCAAAGTCGGCTTGTCTACTTGCATCATTAAATGTTGCTATCGACATGGGCTGATAGACTGGTTATGAGATTGGGGCTGAGATATACCCAGAAAAAGACATACAGCGAAAATACAGCTAATCATACATATTTCACGTCGAGGCTTGTCGTATTGCGGAATATTCGGCGAACTTGAAGGGCGACAGAAAATTTTGAACAGATGTATCAAGACCTTGGGTATCAGCCTTCGAGCGTCGCGGCTGGTCTACGAGGCAATGATCAGCTGTGATTTTCATCGGTCAATCAGCAGAAATATCAATAGATGTAATATATTGTATATAGACGCATATATTTACAATTTACATTCGATCTTCTATGCGAAACGAGGAACCTTACCGTAATTAATCATTCAAAAATCAAGTGAAAATAAGCATCACGGCCGTCTCAACGGCGGTATATATGTACATTTGAAATGAAGAAGATCGCAAGCTTCGATTTCGTTCATCATATGACTAGCCACTTCCACACAGTACCAGTCTAGATCTCGCCGCCCCATTTATGCAGAAGTCGATTTTTTCGAACAAGTGTAACCCACAGAAATACCATTCCGATTCACAACCGCCGAAGCCTGGTCCAACCTATGTAAAAAAGGTGAGAGATGGAGGTACAAAACCCCATTGGCCCTAGTTAATCTCGTATACGTATTACACTCCCACCGTCCACCGGTCCTATTATCCTCGTGGTCGAACTACTTTATGTATGGCAAAAAATGCTAGATCTGTAGAAACGTATGATCACCTGGAAGGGCCCAAAGGCACCAACCGGCCCATGGATGACGAACGATTACATCTGTGTCGGGATCGAGAATCTTTTCCGTCGTCGTGGCAATATCTACACCCACCTCATATCCGTCGAAGACGAAACCATGTTCATATATGAAGCCTATAAGGCTGATTATGAAGGTAAGCCGAGGGCACATTGGTCGGATACCTTATACACCACATGGAAAACATACGTTGGCTTCGCCCAAACCCCCGCAGAACCAGTCTCGGACGTGGAAAATGTTTCGCAAGATTTTTCCACCTCAAAACTGGAATACGTGTCTGATTTACGCTATATTGGAGTGCACAGCGTTGGGCACAATTACGTGGGGTGGATAATCCCAAAAACGTTTAGTCGTATGGGACTGAATTTGGTCACCGACACCCTGTTTGTCAAAAGGGTCGATATTTCAATTAAGCGGGAGGTGTATAATGCCCTCACGATATCGCCATTATTCAACAGCGTGATGCGCATGTTGGTCGATTCTGCGGGCGAATTTGGCTGCCGAGAGATTTCGAAGATCTGGATTAAATACCATTCGAGACATATCGAATCGAAACCCAACCCGCGTTGCGTTGGAGTTTCCGAAGCTGTCCGCATTTGGCGAACGCACCGGATCGAGGCATCGGAAAGTTACACAGGCGAGGGGTAGCTAAGTATTTACCTCTTATAAGTACTTACCTAAGTAGCCAGTGGACGTCACCAAAGAACATGTCCAATTGCTTAAGGCGAACTGATAAAAAGTAAACATGGCAGCTTTACCAGTAATTGCAATCGCCGGTGGAACGGGGGCGCTTGGGAAGGAGCTTGTCGAGTATGTATACAATTGGACCGAACTTGTCGAAAGTACAAGTCTAATAAATGTATAGAGCGCTTCTCGACCCTCGATTCCGAGAAAAATACCAAGATGTCATCATCCTCACCCGAAACGCAAATACACCCGAAATAGCAAAATGGAAAGAACAAGGCGCCAGCGCGAGAGAATATTCAGCAGATGACGAGCAGAGTATCACGAACGCCCTAGACGGCGTGGACGCTCTGATAAACGTGTAAGCGCATTCACGCAGCGACTCTACACTATAGCTAACATGAATACAGAGTCGCATCTCGGGACGGCGGGTTCAAATCGAGACTAGCTGCCACAATCACCTCACCTTCATCATCGATCAAGTTGTACATCCCATCGGAATTCGGGGTGGACCACTATCTTCACGATTTCCAGCATACGGAATGGGATAAAAAGAAGGCTCACTTCGAGGCAGCGAGTAAACGGCCTACTCTCAAAATGTGCCGTGTGTTCCCCGGCCTGTTCATGGAACATTCGGTCGGTCCGTGGTACGGGTTGAATACTAAAGACGGCAAATACGAATTCGTCGGTGAGGGAAACACACCGATATCATTCACTTCAATATCGGATATCGGACGCGCTGTAGCTAGCGCGTTGGCGACTATTTCTATCGACAAATTTCCGGAACGATTGTATTTTTCAGGGGACTCGGTTAGTTTGAGACAGATATCCGAATTGATGAAAGCTGCTGGTGCGGGGAAAATCGATATCACGACGGTGGATTTGGCGGAGTATAAGAAAAGGACGTTGGAAACGACGGGATTGGATCCGGCTTCTTACTTGCGGTTTTTGATGGGCGAAGGGAGGATTGATAATAATGGTCGGAACGATAATGAGGTTGTTAATCCGGGGGAGTCGTTTTGGAGGTGGAAGAGGATGGGGCAGTATGCGGAGGAAGTGAGGGGTCGGCCGTGGACGGAATTCTAGCCTTATCAATGGATCGATCCACTGACTGACATTTGTGTATAACGTCTACAATGTATTTATTCTTCGTCAATATATGAACATTTGGATCAATAATCAAGTTACACGGCTAGCGGATACTACTTAGCGAGTGAAAGTAAATCCGGCATCAATCCGAAGAGACGGCAACTGCAAAATAGCGCCTAATTCGATGTGGAGGTTGGTGACCTGTTCAGTCGACTGCGGCTGAACAATGCCAATGCTGCTGTCGCTACACTTGCCTCAATCATCAGACACAACCAACTCTCTCGACCGCTGTCTTTCTTTGAAGTTTCGTGATCAGAAATCTTATTAACTGTCTCGAACAGCATGTTTCCGCAGACAATCGATGCAACTGCCCTCGAATAAACAACCGTATGCTCAAAGACATCAAAGCAAGCAATTGCCAATCGAATCTGCAAGAATCCGAACCGCAACTTCACAGTCGCAAACCTAACCCCGGAAACTATGGGATCAAAGAGGCGCAACCTTGGCATCTGCAAGTCTCCACGCCTATTACAATCCAGAGGACCTGCAAGTGGAATTGTTCGATCCAAACTAGGACTTTTTGTTGTAAAGTCGTCGTTCTTTTCGCTTGTGCGACCTATAGGACCGGGCGGTATGATGGGGTCGATCCACCATGCGCGCCAAGGAGGGCACA
The DNA here is from genome assembly GCA_036971405.1 of Orbilia quercus. Lineage (NCBI taxonomy): Eukaryota > Fungi > Ascomycota > Orbiliomycetes > Orbiliales > Orbiliaceae > Orbilia > Orbilia quercus. The sequence goes on along the minus strand of JAJTUE010000001.1, from coordinate 3,988,973 downwards.
GATAATCCATCGTTCTGGGCGCTGCTCAATGGAGAGGAGAGTTTTTATGGTCGCTGTTGCGATCTAGGCGCGGCCTTTTATGGACGGCTGCAGCTGATTTTCGGTGAATCGGGCTAATTTGGACCTGCAGAGGTGTGTGTATGCATGAGCGCCGATTCAATAATTTTGATTGAAAAAGAGAAGCTAGAATTAACTTGGCTGGTTAACTTTGAGCTTTGAACAGCGGAATGCAGCGGTCGTTATTTAAGACTGCAATTGCCCAAACAGTTGTTCGAATTGATTCCTTTCATCCTCAGCCTCTCGTAAATTTGCGATATTTAAAAAAAAAAAACAGTTGGAGATAATATCACAATGGGCGTTATGTCGGTTCTTCGTCTGGCGAGCATCGCTGTCGCTGTCAGTGCGACGGCAGCACACTGTGCGACCATCCCACTCGGTCAATCCGCGCACGCGGAAAAGATCAGACTGGCTGCCCGACAATTATTCGAACGACAAGCCGGACCGAGTGAGTACGATTTTCTGTTCGAGACGTTGGAACCGTCTACCACGCTCCAATGGGTGGATTGTTACGGATACTTCAAATGTTCGCGACTCAAGGTACTCTTCATAAGACACAAGAATGATATGATATTATATTATAATAGCGAATTGGATATTCTAACCGTGATATGCGTAGGTCCCACTGAACTACCAAAACCCGTCCGCGGGCAGCGCAGCCGTAGCGGTAATCATGCTCCCCGCCAGCCCAGAAGTCCCCTTCAAAGGCACAATCTACTCCTTCCCCGGCGGCGCGGGTAACCCCTCCGCCCCGTTCTTCCTCTCCGCAGCCCAAATCTTCCGCGACTACATCCTCTCCCCCGGCTGGAACTTTGTGACTTGGGACGCCCGGGGTGCCGGCCAGACGACACCCACGCTCACCTGTTTCGCGACCCAAGACGAACGGTACGCCTTTGAACAGCGGGGGCGCGCGCTTCCCGCTCTGACAAAAACAACCTGGACCACCTATCAGGCGTACTATAAGGAGTATAACACCAAATGTCAGGCGTTGAGCGGGGACGTTATCCCCCACCTGGGCTTCATCCAGACTACTAGGGATCTAGTTAGCATCGCTGACGCCATGGGCGTCGGGGATATCAACCTCTGGGGGTTCTCGTACGGTGCCAATATAGGCGCTTTACTCACCGCTTTGTACCCCAATCGGGTGGGTAAATTGGTTCTCGACTGTAAGTTATTCGCATTCTCCTACTACCTTGAATTCAATCCACGGTAAAAATCAAACGAATGAGACTAATATTCCGTCCAGCGGTAAGCAACATCGAAGAACGCTTCTCACCAGGCACCAGCGTCGAATTCGAACTCCGCGACCACGGCAAGATGGTCGAATACTTCTTCCGCGCCTGCCAATCCACTGGCTCCATCGACGGATGTGCATTCTACTCCCCAACAACAGCAGAGATGGCCACCCGCCTCGCCAATATCGAGAAATCCCTCCTCGCGAAACCCATCACCATCGCCTCGCCGCCTGGTAACTACACTCTAGAAAACTTCAAAGGCGACGTCTTCGCCATCTTGCCCGGTCTCGCGGGCGGTGCGGCGGGATTATGGCCCTTTCTCGGCAATCTACTCGTCGACGTCGAAGCCGTGATCGCAGGAGCCGAACCGGGGTTCGCGCTGAACGCATTCTACAGCGCCGGTTTCGCACCACGGTCTGTGAGTCCGCCCGTGGATGGACGGCAGCAGGGGAGTACGGACGCGCAGTGGGGGATTCCGTGCACGGATTCCGGACCTCTGGGCAAGATCTCGCAGAAGGAGTTTGAGAGTTTGCTGTCAAAGTATAATCGCAAGGATCCGCATTTCGGAACCACCTTTTTGCAGAATTATCTCGTTTGTAGTGGTATGTATTTATAACCCTGATATGCGAATGCAATATGTTGCATTTTGGTTAATACTGTGTTGTGATAGAATGGACGGGTGTGAATGTCGAGAAATTGAACTGTAAGTCCACCTTTGATGCGTATTTAAAGAAGATACTAATAACGAATAGTCGCCAAACTGGACCAAAAGAACAAAAATACAATCACATTTATAACGCACAATATCGATCCTCTCGGTCCTCTTGAAGGGTATGTCCACCAAAATCCCAGATACATAATTCATACCACTAACCTCATATCACGAATAGCGCCAAAAGCATGAGCCGTAAATTCAGAAACTCCCGCGTAATAATCATCGATGCAGTCGGCGTACGTCTAACCCCAATACTCATAAAAAAGATAAAATTATATTCAATTCAATCGCTAATATATAATATATAAACAGCACACCCAACTCCTAGGGCCCAATTCCACCCCGGGATACATGCAAGTGTACTCCCTCTTCAACGATGCCGGGTATAAAGCCCCCCGCGACCTGGTCGTGCAAGTCGATGAAACCGCCCGGCCGTTCGGGTATACCGGTTCCACGTTTGATCTGTAAACGTATATACGGTGATTATGTATAACCCTCAGTTTACTCGCTGAGGGTGGGGGATGATGTAATGTAATGTAATGTAACGCTGTCATGCTGTCGTATCAATCGATAATGTTATATAACCCTTCAAATTTGGTTATTGAGGATGCTCAACTCAATCGAAATCCGAGCAAAAGGTTGGAACTTGTCTGGTAAAGGTTAGAAAGTAGTTTCGAGCCCGGGCACTCCATACTCCTTCAACACCCGCAAAACTTCCCTCGTGTGCCCATCACTCCAAGTCTTTATCCTCGTCTCCAGCACAGCTTTAACCCGCACAATCTCCCCCTGCAAACGTAAATTCAACCCTCCCTTCCCCAACACCCACCTCACATCATCCGCGCTGCCCAACTGCACAGCACACTCGATAGGCGACAACTCCACGTTAAAAACCATCCCGGGGTGTTTGATACTCCCTCCCGCGTCCAGAATCTCATTTCTCAGATCCGTTAACGCCGAAGAAGGAACCGGCGGTGCTGATTTTCGACGTCCGGGAGGGGAAGTCGTACGGTACGGATTACCCAGGATGATCGTATGATGCAACGCGTTGGAGAGGTTCACGTCCGCGCCGAGGCGGATGAGGGCGTGCGCGGCTTCGAGGAGGCCGTATTGGATGCACCATTGCAGCGGGGTTTGGGAGGTATCTGTTATCGGGTCCGATATCGGGGCGTCGAGGGAGTCGTACCACGGTGCGAGAATGATCTGTCGTAATAAGGTTTCTTGATCTTCCGCCTCTTTGATCGTTTTGGCGAGTTCGGTGCGGTACCATTTTATCGCGCTGGCGCCGGGGAGGTATTTTTCGTTGGTGAGCGGGGGGGAAGGGAGGATGTTTGCTTTTTGGCGGCATTTTGCTATCTCGCCGGCGGGGAGGAGGAAAGAAGAGTATTGGGTTGATGGGAGGAGGGTTTTCAGTTTCGTCCGGCTGTTGTAGCCGGTCCATAGGGTGTTTTCGTGTTCTTCAACGACGTAAATGAGGTCGCCCGGGATGATTTCAGAATACCCCCACGATAGCGTCGTGTATACTGCGTGAGCTTGTACGACTCGTATCACCGTTTCGGGGAGGAAGCTGAATAGTTCTGTTTTCAGCGCAGGGAGGGATATCTTTATCTGCACGTCCGACGGTTCCGAAGGGGTCGGGAGTTTGTATGCTTCCGGCACGTCGATGGTCGGACGTATCAACGCCGGTTTCCTGATGTAGTGCGGTCGACCGAGGTCGTATATCGCGCTGAGGTTCTTCGCCACAAGGTGAAAGTAAAGGTCTGCTGAAAAAATCTCCCTCAGCTCGAACGGGAGACAGCGGTTGACGAGGTACCGCGGTAATCTGCTGTCCGGGCCGGAGTCGGGAAAGGTCTGGCGATCTTGTACCATTCTATCCATCAGGTATATGATGCCCAAGTTGTCCGATATATCGACCTTGTCAGAACCACCCCATTGGGACGGTTTATCGGTCATGAACCCGAACGTTGTCCACCGGGTCGATACCGCCTTTTCTTTCAGCTCTGGTATTCGGTTTAACCAGCCGATTAGCAGTTTGATTTGCAGATGGGCGTTCGGGACGTTATCCACAGTCGAATTGGCCATGTTTGTGAGGATGCCGAGGAATTCGGTGTTCAGTTTCCCCGATATAGTTAGACTGAAATATACGAGGAAGAGTTGAAGTTCGTAGAATAGGATCGGAAGAGCCCATGACGTGCTGCTTTCGTTGCCTCCTTTGGAGTACTTGTCGAAAGCGGCGGATACTTTGGTAGCCCATTTTGCGACGACCTCCTTGTCGTCTCCAAAGATGCTTTTGATAGCGTCACGATGGTAGGAAAATAGAAGGTATGACTCGGTGTCGTCGGCTGTGATGAAGGAGAGCATGAACTCGGCGAAATTGGAGCCGTTGAGTTGAAAGTAGCTTTGTGCGACTCTGATGAAGAACTCGTGGGTTGGGAGTTTGAGGAGAGTGGTGACGAGATCGTGGGGGGTTGAGTCCGGTATTGCGGGAGAGGATTTGATAACAATCGGTTCGGCGACGGATTTGGGGGTTCTCGTCTCGACGGCGAGGATCTCGGGTGTTTTGGAAATCGGGATGGTCTTGTCTTCGTGATATATTTTGAGCGATTCTTCGAGACCGTCTTTTCGCTGCGATTCGATTGCGAAATTTCTCCGTTTGGTTTCTGCATCCAATTGTTAGTCTAATAATAACTATATTGTAAATTGGGTATATTAATACTTTTTAGGTTGTCATTTATATTCAGACTGCTGACACCATTGTCAAGCGACGCCGACGTTTCGTGGATCGGTCGTTCGGGCGCAATGACGGACGATTCTGATATTGACGTCTTGGACGGAGCTTTTGAAGCTACCGCGGTAGACTCGATAACAGCGGTCGTCTCGGCCGCGAGATTCTCAGAGGTGGTGGTGTGGAAACGGTAAAAGTCCGCAGCTTCAACGTGCTCGCGCAAGACTCGCAACCTGTCCGCGGTCTCGACGGGTGTTTGGAAGCTGCTGGCGTGCTCGATCCCGAAGCGTACGCTGGTGTCCTGGAAGACGGATTCGGTTTTGATGGGGATGTGAGCTGATGTTTCGAGGTGGGGGGTTGGATTGGGAGAGTCGGAGGTCGCCGACATGGTAGCTGCTGCGAGTAGCTTTTGGCGGACGGCAGGCAGCTGTTTTCGACGGGGCATCTTGATCAGGGAGTCCATGGCGGTATCCCGTTTTGCGAGAGCCTCAATTCGGTCGGGATAGATGGCAACCATCATAATCAATCACGCCAAGGAATGTTTCGCGAAACGACGTAGCTTTCGTAATGTGCTCCGGATTGACTGAATGTTGCTAGGTGCGGTTGGGTAGTTGAAATGCAGGGCTTTAGCTAGCTCTGGTTGATTCGGGCCGGCTATTGTCGTTTATGCATGCGAGTCATGTCGATAAAACAGGACAAGGCGGCAAGAAATTTTATCGCCGGTCGATCGAGAAAGGATGAATGCAACGTGATACGCTGGAGGCTTGAGAATTCAATTCCGTTTGAGGGTCTGCTGTCCCACTGAGGATATGCATATGCTCTGTGCTATGCGTGATCCTGATGTCGAAAAGTGGAAGCCTCGCGCTTAATATTAGCAATAGGAGCGATCCGACTGGGTGAATGAATGAAAAAATCGAATCAGCCGACTGGTGAGGTGGTGATATATGAGAGATATCGAGGTAGGACAGTGTGGGCCAGGTGGGCGTTCGAAGGACTGAAGTTTTTGTATAAATATATATATACAGGCGTAGATAGTTGGCTGCAGGTTGATTACGATCATGAGCTCGCTCTCCTTCAAATTCAACCAAACTACCGTAATATATCATTATTATCAGCGACGTACGAAATCGAATGGTTTGCGTATGACAAACAATACTAACATGCCATACATGCCATACATCGAAAAACGGGAGGAAGCAGCAGCATGTGATGGCCTATACCGGTGAGGATAGCAAGGCGCAGGTGTCTGCAGCATCGCGCCAGCATTTTCCTGTGGATTAACTCGCATTCGAAGCTATGGTTTCCATTAACTGAATTGATTTAGTTTGATTCAAACTTCGGGTCCGGTTTCGCAATTTTGGCGTGGACAACTATCCGGCGGTAGATAGATCCAGTGCGATCAAAAATTTGTATAAATTCGATTGATGTCTGCTCACAACGGTCAGAATTCTACAATAACCATCCACACACAGTTTTAACGATCCAGATGGCAATACATCGATTCCCAAGTTACAATTATCAATTGCGTCAATATCAGCTCAATTGAGTCTGCTCTGAAGTAAAACCTAAATATAACCGATCGAGAGATCTGAAATAGTGAGTATCTACACTCCCCGCTCCAATTGGACATATATATCAGTCTCGTTACCGGTATATGCATCAATATCGGCATATATAAATAAATATATAAAACATATATATGCGCAAATAAATATAAATATGCAAATATGCCACTATGCGTGTATTTAGCCTCGCATCCAGGCGCTCAAGGCAAAGGCGTGTATTGACAGACGAGGCTGTAAGCGAGCATGCGGCAGCAGCTAATAAGAGGATACATACAATTCAGATCCTCAGATCCATCTAATCGCCAGACAGTCATCAGTCATCTTTCTTAACTTCACCTCATTGCCCCCACTCTGTTCACTCTTCGTCCCACCAGACAGAAAGAAAGAGAGTCCAATATGAGCCCCTCGTCGTCCCCGCAAATGATGCTTCTCTCCCTTCAACGCGACGCAAACCTCACCTGGAACCAGCCCCGTCTCCTCTTCCTCAAGATCTCCGGCAACGAGGAGCCCGCCACCACCCCCATCGAAATCGCAAAGACCCTCACCCGTCTGCCCTACAACGTCCGCGAGCTCATGCTCAACGCCGTCGACACCAAGAACCGTTCCCGCTCTGACAGCCACATCTGGGTGATCGCTAATCTCTGGACCTGGAGCAAAAAGGCCTCCGGCGACGCCAACGCCGCGGACGATCCGGCCGAGACCCTACAGGACGTCATAGCCTATCTCACTCTTATTCCTTCAGAGGAGCTGCCCGAGTACAAAGAGGGCAAATAGACGTATTCTCCATTTTCCGCTTCAGAGGAGAATACTTCCAGGCTGGGTTTTTTCATTCAATACACACACACCCCTATCATTACCATTTCTGTCCGTCGCGTCACTATGAAGCGGGACTGGGTGTCATCGTATGGAGAGAATACCCCGTGCTCGCAAACTTCCGAGAGGGTCGTTTACTTCTCACGCGCGACGTTTGATCTGACTGACTCCGTCTCGTAAAAAAAAGAACTGGCATGTTCACGTTTTTTTGGTTGTTGGACGCTCACCGTGCGTTTTCTTTTTTGGAGCTACATTTGGAACTTACACAAAACCACAAAATCTTGTCTTGTCTTTTGCGCTCTATTTCCTGTTAAGAAAATTGCTATTGTTATATATTATATCATGGAGTTCATCTTGTACCTGTAGGATGAGGGTTTTCGTTTAAATTGTAGTTTCTGTACCACTCGACTTTTCGTACTCATCCAATACTGCACTGCACGCCTACAAAAAAGAAAACTATATAAAAAAATCAGTAGAACAAAAGAAAGCCAATATATATATTTCCCGCCGCATCAGCTTGATGCATTTTAACCTATAATCTCGTCTTTATTTCTCCTGTTCTATTGATCTCGCGAGACGCATATCGCCAACTATTTCCATTCTAGCAACCCGCATGGCAGATTCTAAGACAATGCTAACAAAACATCCAATCAAGTTACTCGCGAACACCATTCGATAGCGAAGCGCCCATAATATCGATATATCCTGTCGACCAAACAAACACCGCCCCTATAATTATATACGACCCAGATCCTTCATGATGCGCCAGACGCACACCAGACGGATCCTACTAGTGTTCCATATTCTGCGGGACCAGCTCGATTAGATATCCATCCTGTCACATCGTTAACATTAGCCACCGTCGACGCAACCAACTAAAACAGAAAATATCAATCGAATAGACGGGGCCATACCGGATCAGCAACGAAAGCGATCTGTCCCAATATCTTCCGATAATTCTCGTGCACCTCGCCCAACCCGACCCCGCGCTCTTCCTCCCACGTACTCAACGGTACGCTCTCCCTGCTCGCCACGCCCAACTCCTTCAACACCTTCACACCCGCACCCCGTAACCGTTCAACGGCAACCGGGACGTCCGGAACAGTTATCCCAACCTGTCCGAATCCCAAATACGGCGCGTCGTTGCCGGTAGTATAATACCCTTCCCTCTGATTCTCGCTACCGTGAACGTGGTAGAGTTCGAGAAGACCTAACGTGTGCGGTAGGTTTTGGCAGGTTCGTTCCGCCCATGCGGGGATTTCGGATTCCGGGAGCTCGTCGGGTGGGTAGCCGAGGTAGTAGATTGTGAAGGGGCCCGTGTTCATGGTAAAGATCGTACGCATGCCGAGGAGGGTGATGTAGAAGTGGAGGGAGGGTTTTGGGTCCCGGATGCGGAGCATGAGGTGGTTTAGTTTGTAGGATCGGGTGGAGGGGGAAGGAGGGGGGTCGGTGCGGGAGCCGTTGGTGAGGAATTGGCCGGGTGGGAATGGACTGGGCATTTTATATTATTATGATGATGATTTATGGATTAAACCTGTCTTCAGTAGTGGCGCGGTTTATTTCGAAAGGGTATCGTGTAATTGGAGTATAGCGAATTCTATGAGATGGTCGTACCACGAATGAAATAATGATAAAACTACTCTCGAATGTGTAAATATAGAAATCAAAATATAAAATAAACAAAGCGAAAACTAGGACAGAATATTTAAAGAATGGTGGGTGTGAGCTAGGAGCATGTCTCGGGCCGAAAACGACAGGGCTGCATCGGATGAGGACTAATCGCTCGAACATGAATCCGAATATGATATTATAACTGCGTTGCACGTTGGATTTTCAGATATCGACTGGATTGAGACTTTCTATCTGCCGGGGGATATAATATTATCCAGTTCGATATTAATTGAAATCTGAGCCGTGGTATGGTAGTCACCCGACAGACCGGGTGCAGTATACACACACGACTGATAACACTATGAATCAACATTTACAAACTTTAAATAGAGTATTTAAGTGCGCACTTGAGTAAGCGCTTAGATAACAGACAATGTGCCCAATACGGCCAATCAGTGCATAAAGATGAGATGGCTACGGTGCCGTTCGGGTTTTCCGTCGGCGCTCCGCAGTTTACCTAAGCCAAGCACCACGAAAGACATCGCGAGATCCATAAGCACTAACCAGCCAAATTACCTACTTTAGTTCATACAGAACATACTTATTTGAGTACCTAGCACTAATACAGGAATTGAAAAATTAAAATAAAAAAATAGAATTAGAATTAGAATCTATTACCAGTACGTCAGATTCGCCAAGGTGATAAATATGCGAAGTGACGTCAAGCGAGAGGGAGCTAGCCGGCTTCCAGGAAAGTGCCGATTAGGTGACGATGATTAGTGAGCGTACATAAATTGTTAGTGGCTATTTTTCCGTGGCTGCATTCTGGCATTCTTGCCCTCTTTATTATATTCATTATATGGCCTCCTTCGCCCTCTTTCTCTTCTCTGCTGCTCTTCCCATCCGTGATAGTCCGTCGAGACATCACATCACCATAATTCAACAACTAATTAATTAATTCATAATTCGAGATGGCTTCCTCCCGCCCCGGGTCCGCGGGCAACAACAACAACAACAACAACGCCAATGGGAATAATGGCCTCCCCGCCGTCGACAACATCCAGCCAATTCCCGCTGCCACCGCCGTCCCCCGACGCTTCTTCCCCCGTCGACCCGTCGGTTCAAGACTGCCTGGCGCCGCCCGCCCCGAGATCACGCAGTCCATCCCCTCCGTCATCTCCCAGGCCAGCAGCGGCAACTACCGCACCAGCCGCGCCAGTTCCGTCTCCAGCGTCTCCAGCCGGCCGCCCACAATTAGACTTCGCCGTTTACCTTCAAACCAAGACCTCGACACCAGCTATGCCTCCGATCGCGACCGTCTCGCCGCTACCATCCCGCCGTCCATGGCCCCGCAGTCCGCCCACAACCTCGCTGTGCCCCAGCAGACGCACACCCGCGCTCGCTCCATCTCCGACCCCGCCCGCCACTCATGGCTCAACGACCCTTCCACCAACCGCGCTTCCCAGATCATGTCCCCCGTCCAGGAATACCCGCCCGAGATCCCTCCCACCCCGCCTCCCAAAATCCCGTTGACGGGTACCACTGGGGCACCCCCCGTGCCTCCGAAGGAACCCGTCGAGGACCTTCCCACCCCGCCACCCGCTCTGACGACGGCGATGCGGCCGCAGTCCAGGCGACTGAGCAGTGCCTTTTCCGTCGCCGGAGCCAGGTCTCTTCTCGGCATGAAGCAGCGCATGGAGGACGTTGACCGGATGATGTCCCAGCCTCCACCGCCTCCGAAGCCGCTCCCCCCTGCGAGAGAGTACAATCAAGATATCGTCGACCTCCTCGACGTCATAGGTACTATCTCCTGTCCATAATATCAAAGTATCGTGCTAATTGAGTGCAGACCCCGAGGTATCGACGCTGTCAACCCTCACCAACGTGCAAAACTCCCTCTTCATCCCCAACCTGGGCAGTCTCCTCAACAGACACCCCACCTACGACCTCTCCTCCCTCGCCGGCCGAGACTCCCGTCGCGGCTCTCGCACCGAACCCCCAAGAACCCCCGTTTCAGACATCGGCCCCGATGAGGAACCGTCCGAAGATACCGTCGGTGCCATGGTTCCAGCTTTACAACGGCAAACGAGCCGTGCCTTGAGCATAACATCCAATCTCACAGACTCCCACTACGCCGTCCTCCCGCACGGAGTTTCCATTAACGACTGGACTGAGGAAGAGCGAGCCATGCTCGACGACCACGTCCGACACCTGATGCACTCCAAGCGTGAGAAGTTCAAACGCGGCTGGCGTGGTTTCAGGCAATACGTCAAACGACGTAAGTTCCTTCATTTATCAATACAATATCCGTGTACTAACGTTTATACAGCCGTCGGATTATTTGTCACCATATACGCAACTCTCATCACGCTGTTCGGTCTCGCGTGGGTTCTCTTCCTCATCGGCTGGATCTACGTCGGCGAGAAACAACTCTACACCATAAACGTCATCGATAACGTTCTCGTCGCCCTCTTCGCCATCGTGGGTGACGGTCTCGCCCCCTTTCGCGCGGTGGATACCTACCACATGATCTTTATCGCCCGCTACCATTTCCTCACCTGGAAACTACGCCGAAAACAACGTCTGCCGGAGTTACAGAACCACAACGATCTCCCCACCCGCCACTTCGTATCGATAGAAGCCGATCGTGCGTCTGTGATCCACGATTTGGAGGCCGCGTGGGAGGAACGGCACGAAGAGCCCGTACTCACGGAGAAACAGCAGGAAAGATTCGAACACCATTCTATGAAGTTTTCCAAGTCGCACACGTACTATCGACCGCACGAGACGCGCACGCATTTCGCTTTCCCCGTCAAACTTCTCATCACCGTTACCGTCTTGCTGGATTTCCATTCGTTGTTTCAGATTGCGCTCGGTGCAGTGACGTGGGGTATTAGTTATCACGTTCGTCCCGGCGCGTTGACGGCGAGTATACTCTGCTGTTCTATTTCGTGTAATATCGCTGCTGGGATCGTCATTTCGATCGGGGATCGGATGTCGCGTAAGAAGCGGATTATAGAGCAAGAATTCCGACAAGGGTTGACGGAGGAGGCGATCGGGCATGTGAAGAAGAAGATGGGGAAGGAGAAGGAGAAGGAGAGTATTGATGGGTTGGCGGGGACGGGGAGTCCTGGTGGACTAGCGAGCGAGGAAGGGGGTAGTTCGGGGGTTAGTTTGTTGGACGAGAAGGACGAGAAAGAGAAGAAGAAGAAGAAGAAGGGTGGGAAGTAATGTTATTCGAGATTGATTATTTTCAATTTGACGGTGGGATGTGGTACGATATATATGAAAGTAATACGGCAGTTTACCCTTATGTTTGTATTTTTTGGAGCTTTGAAGTTATATTTAGCGGGAAGTCTTTGCTGCGGGAATCTTTGAAAAATAATATTACTATTATTAATACGACTATACACATACTACACTCTCACTCAAGAATACATATTCGCAAGTAATGTCAGTAATTTATCTCTCAACCGCCACCCCAGAAAGAGAGCCCAACATCTCCTGTTCCTCCGCTCCCCGTCTCCTCAACTTTTCCAAATCGACCTTCCCCTCCGGTAATCGCCTTAATCTAAACACAGCCCCTTCAACCATCGCTAACTCATCTCCATACCGTTGCGGGTACTCTCTTTCCAACATAAACCTCCCTCGCTCTTCGATCTCTTCGTACGTCAACGCCTCCACGCGCCATTTATGTTCCGGCGGACGCGGGTCGACGGAGACGTAATTGTACAGCAGGTCATACACGTCTTCGGACGTGGGTACTTTCCTGAATGCGTGTTTTAGCACGTACCATCGTATTTCCTCGTTATAGTTGGTACCGTTGCGGCGGGTGTAGTGCTCCGGATCGGGAATGTATCCCTCAGGAATACACGGATAAACGATTTCCAAATCTTCAATCACGCCACGGTCGTAAAAGTCGAGGAATATCCGTACCGCAGCGAAATCATTCCTCTGCTGTCGGACTTCCAAGGCTATTTTTCGCAGATTTGGCAGTTGCGTGACGAGCAGTCGTTCGAAGGGGGCCATATCGATCTCTCGGACTTCGGAGGGATAACCCACGTCGAAGCGATTACGATTGAACCCGACGATTCGCTCCCATTTCATCCCATTGCCTGGAAGAGTTGCAGAAATCATCGTCTGGGGGATAAATACGCTCCTAATATTCCTTTGAATCCGCTCGTCGAGGTTTGTCAGGGTACGTTCGATGTTCGGACCGAAGCCTGCGAATATAAACCTGCCAGATGAAACTACTGATAGTAGCGCTGGTGTGATTTTGGAGGGGTCGAATGCGCGGATGTATGTTTCCGTGTCTGTCGTGGTATAATCTGATAAGATGGCGCTTATGCGGGCGAGGTGGTATTTTACGTTATCATTCAGCTCGCGGGCAAAGAGGCGGGAGATGGGGTACTGCGGGAGACGGTGGGATGGGTTTATTATCTGGTGGGTTAAGCATGCTGGGAGCTTTCGTATTCGTTAGCTTTGTCTATTAGATCCATATATATTTTATATTAAATTTATGGCGGAGGTTGTGATTCAGTTTTATGGGGTATGCATTGCGTACAGATTTCAGATACTTAACGGGACCTGCAAAGTTGTCGGAATACCAGGGTGATTTGAATATAAAGTTCACTCGGACGGGGAGCAGATTTTCGTAGATTTGTTCGCGGATTTCAAAGGGGAGGGAGAAGAAGCTTTATATTTGTTAGTTACAATTTAGAGCGGTATGATATGGACGTACCCTGTTTTTGTGGGTTCTGTTGTAGTGGCCATTTTGCAGATATAATTAAATCTGAAATAGAATCGATTTATACGGGCAAGACAATTGTATTTATACCGAAGTTGGACAATTTTCAGGCCTATGAGAAATTACACCTATCTCATGGGATTCGATTCGAGAGCCATGTATCTCAAAGAGACGATTTTGAATATTTAAATACTTTGTCCTGTCATAAGCTTCCAAAGCTTCAGGCAGTCTGACAAGTTGCGGTTGCGTTGCATGAGGTTGAAAAAAGAAAGGCTGGGTATTGATCCGTATCGTTACCCCTGCGGCCAGAAGTGCACCTTTGAAGCCGCTTGATTGACTCACTCGTACTATTTGTCCCCTCGAATCCGGTTAGCCTTCGATTGGGTGAGTTTTGGAGCGTCATGTTGAGTCGAGTTTTGGTCAGTAATTCGAATTCAACGGATATAGATATCGATATCTGATTTTCAGTTTGAACGGATTGAACAGGAGGAAACGAACGAATATATTCCATCTTACAGTGCTTATTAGCTAAATGATATTTTAAACAGAATATTTTGCAGAACTCGACATTTCAAAGAATGTATGAAAGACAGAAGCGCAAAACGCAACAAAAACAACAAGACCAATAGAAACTTGACACCAAATGCTGCATCTCCAACTTCTACACTCAGTTTCAACCCCAGACAGCTAAATTCTAATGTTTGCCATGATGCACACTTTACAGCGTAAGCATATTAACTCTTCTTCCCCGGTTTCTCATCAGATCCGTACCGTCCATAAGCAATATCATCATGCCACGAAAACCCTCCACTAGGCGGCTGTTCTTCCCCCATACGTTCCATACACTTCTGAGTCCACCGATCGATATCCTGCTGAATTTCCCAGGATTCCCTTCTGGATTGCCTCGGCGGCATCGGAGGTGGACCGTCTTTGACCAACTTTCCCCAATTTTTCAAAGCTCCCTGCTCGGTATCGCAGCGGCCGCATTGGTCTATGCGGCCAATTTCCCAGGATTCTTTGAGCATACCGCAGGTGATGCAGTGGGTTTCCGGGGGGCCGTACGGTTCTGGTGCTCTTCTTGATAGGCGGGGCCATGGGGCTTCGTGATGATTCCTGCGGGGCTGTGATGCTCTTGGAGCTTGTGGAGCTTGTGGCGACTTAGGTGACTTGGGAGATTTGGGAGATTTGGGAGATTCTGGCGATCTAGAGGGTCTGGTGTTTTCTTTTCTTGGCCACGGAATCATGATTTTAATTTTGAGAGATATAAGATTGATGTATCGATATTGAACTTTGAAATGAGATAGTAGGGCAATATCTGTGGAGTACTTGAATACTACTTTGGATAGATGTGAATCGAGATATCTACCCTCAAGATATATTTTAAAGAATTTATGAACATTAAATAAAGTAGTCTCGTAGTAAACGTAGCAGGGCTAGCGAGCTAGTCATAGCGTACGCCATGATGCCATCCTTCCGCCTTGGCTCATCGAGTGTTATAATTTGTGGAATATTGATTCATTTGGACATCCAATTCTCATTACGATATCAAATCGTACCGTTCCACAACGTTTCTAACCAAACGTTTAATCTCGTCATGAATAGTACGTAGACAATCAAAGCATCTAAACTCTATCACTAAGATTCTCCATTAATCGATCCGACAACTATGATCTGTCATGCTACTCTCCTCACGTGGACAATATTATGATACTGCACTAGCACAGTTTGTTAAATAAAAGTTAAAATCCTTCAGACTTTTAATATAGGACAATAATTGCCATGCAATCCATCGATGAAACCGTATATGTCTAGTTATGCTCAAATACATTTTATCAAATATGTACACAAGAAATGTCCACGTGCCACCCACGCACACCATATCTACAATTCCATTCGTGATTTCTCATCACCGATCGGTATCGTCATCCGTTTTCTGTTTCGGTTTTGCGGGTTCGGAATGTATCTTCACTCCGTCGATATCACCGTCTGCAATCTCGAGTCCCTGTTCGAAAGGCTCGCTCCCCTCTTGCTCTTCAGGCGGCGGTCCTTGTGCTTTTCGAATATTCTCTTGGAGAACGTTTAATTCCAAAAACGCGGCGAATATTTCGTCTTGAGCCTTTTGGAATTCTTTGGCTTCTTCCTCTGTAAGACCCTCGGCGAGGTCGAGGGGGGTATCTCCCACCCCTTGTAATTCAGGTGGGATACCCGTAGATGCTGTCAATCTAGGTTCTTCGGAGGCGTTTACGGAGCCGTCTTCGGGGGCAAAGTGTGGACCTTCCTGTAGTTCTACAGGTTTGTAGATAGACGGCGAATCCTCAGGATCATTTTCGTCCTGTCTCGTTTCTGCTTCTATCTTTTCATCTTCTGGCGATGGCTTCTCGGGGGCGAAATGTGGACCGTCTTCTAGCTCGACAAACTGGTCAATCAAAGCCGAATCATCTGGATTGTTCTCGTCCTCTCGTGTTTCCGCCTCTATTTTCTCTTCTTCAGCTGGTAGCTCTTCACTCGGTGCCTCTTCTAGAAATTCAATATTGGCATTCTCATCCGACGCCGACTCTCCTTCTGCAGATGCGGTTATTTGATTCGACGGCAAAGGCTCGAACGAATCCTCATATTCATCCACATCTTCTTCATATTTCTCCTCGGACGCGGAGTTCGCACCTCCGAGAATCTCTGACGGAGCCTCTCCCTCAAGGGGCAAAAACTCATATCCCTCGTTAGACTCGGCCTCGGTGGCATTCGGAACCTTGAGATCAAGTTCCACGCCCTCCTCCCACGGTATATCATCGTCCATACCTGGGAACTTGGTAGTGTGACTATCAACCCCTCTCAACATGACACCGTACGGCTCGTGCTCTCCAAAGTACTTGTCCACTTTCGCACCGCAGAGTCCGTACATACGATGGATTCTCCGCCACGCGAGAGCTTCAACGGGACTCTCGATCTGAATAACGCCATCCACCAATGGAGCGTACTTGTGCACACCTACAGGTTCCTCCAAAAACACCGTGGTTACCTGTCCCTTGGGTTCCGGCATTCCCGTGATTTGTTTGGAGAACGGGTATCGCGCTATCCGCCCCGCCATCTGCGTGTACCGCTGATACCCCGTCGTAGGTACCATAATGTACGCGTGGGTGAAATGCGGTGTATCCAACCCTCGAAGACTGTGGCTGGAGGCTATCCAGATCGTCGTATCCGATTTCGTTCGTATCTTTTTCTCCCGTACCGGGGCGGGCAGGTCTGACCGACCGATATCGATACCCCGGGCCCGACATTCGTCCATTCTGATCTGCTCAGCGTTGAACCCAGCTTCTCTTAGCGCTTCGAGGTACTTGGCCCTCGAGACGCCCGGAGTGTGGTATAAAATGACACGTTCGGGGTAATTGTCCCGCTTGAGCAGAATATCCATAATCTGCACGACCAAATTCAGTGGGATACCGATATGTCTAAAATCGTTCGAAAGCTCCGTGACCAAATCCTTCACCTCAAAGTCCCCAGATTTTGTGTGATACTCGAATCTCGAAAGACTACCCTCCTCGCCTTTCAAGATGTTTTCCTGGGCCGCCTCAACCGCTAATGCTTCTTTGCTCATCACGGTGGCACGAGGATCGTGGTGGGTCCTAAGGACGCCGACATACTTATCAATCTCGGCCTGCTCGTCTTGCAATCGCATCAGAGCGTTCGATTCACTCTGCGGAATATCTCTCATCATGCCGGTTGTGATGTCAACACTCAAAGCGTGGTGCTTTATCCTCTGCGGTAACGCCACGATCGGGCCGAGCTTTTCGGATTCGAACATTTTTGAAAACTCTTGAATACCAAGGGTATACATCGAGTTCGCTGGTGATTCTGTTTCCGAGAAACCAATCCATCTCTTCTGATAGATCAGCTTGGATCTCAACACGGGTGATAGATTGGGCGATATGCAGCAGAACTGTATCTGTTCCGCCACCGAATTCGTCGCGCTGGCGAGCATCATCCGTCTCTCGAGCAGAAAGTCAACACAGGTTTCAAAGGGGGTCGGTTTCGCCCATTTTCTCTCGTTATTTATTCTTTTTTCCGTCCGCATGTCTACGAGTGCCCTGGGCGCGGGCCGCTGGTGGATCATTGCATCCACCTCGTCCGCAATGATCATTTTCAAGTTTTGGAAATCCATGTTTCCTTTCGCGTGGGGGTCGTTCAGGATGTCGAGAAGTCTGGTCGGTGTGGTGACGATAATGTGGGGGCTAGGGTATTTCGCAAGTGTTTCTAACTGTGCATTTTCCACTTGGTTCGAATCTATGCGGGTGAAGCACTGGAATATAGAGTCCTTTGGTGGCGCCGGTTGGCCAGGCTCTGTGAATGCGGCGACAAGGTTGTCTAGGAGGGTCATATACTGATTCATCAGATCGATTGTTGGGACGAAAATGATACCGGTAGTCGTGGGGACCTTTCGCTCCGTCCCATCAGGCTGGTGCACTATCTTGGTACTTCTCATCATCTGTAACAGCCACAGTGCTACCGTGAAGCTCTTCCCGGACGCGGGCGGTCCGGTGACACACAAGCTGTACCCTTCGCGCAGCATCATGAGCAAGTTCTTCTGAGTTGGCGACATGGCCTTGATGTTCGGATAGGCTTTCGCTAACGCCTGCTTGATAATTGGCCGGATGGGTGCGTCTTGGAAGGTGTTAGGTTTCTGCATCTGGTTCAGGATTTGGATCGCAGGATCCCGGCGCTCCATTTCCTCTCGCCTCAGCTTGTGCAGCTGCCTTGAGAAATCTGCGTCTCGTGCGTTGGCCATGATTGCTTGTAAGTCCGGTACGGCGTCGTTTGAAGCTTGCATTCCCCGTCCTGCGTCTTCTCTATTGCCTCGATTGTATCCTCCCTCTCCGTCTTCTTGACCGTATCCTTCCCTGCCCCCTCGATTGTATTCTTCTCTATCCCCTCGGTTGTATCCTCCATCTCTGTTACCCCCTCTCCCTCCTCTGTTCCCTCTGTGGGCTCCACGACCCTGGTAGCGACTTTCGTCGAATTCCAAATTGGTATCGTCAGGGTACTCGTTCTCAATCGGCCTGAAAATGCGTCTGGACACCCCGTACGGTTTCTTCCGCGGGGTCGCTGCTATTTCGGCTTTGCGAACTCTCGCGGTTTGGGAGATCTGCCCCCAGTCGTTCAAGACCGCAGCGGTTGCGTGGTAGTGCCGGGAAGAGGAACATGTTTGTGTTTGGGTCCGCAGCAGCAGCAGCAGCAGCGGTAGCGACGACGAACGGACTGGGTATGACGACCGTCTTGCGGTTTGGAAGCAGCGTTGGCAGATATTTGACGTCGTCGGCGAGGTGGCTTGTTTGCCTAGAAGTCGGCTGTTGAGACGAAGCATTGTTCTATTTTATTTTCTCCCATGCTTCTCTAATCGAACGGATTGGCTGCAAGGTTTGCGGGTTTGGAAGCCTGCCGCTGGAAAAAAATAAAAAATAGAAATTACAATTAGAAAGTTTGAAATTTCGTCAGGCAGAGCGCAGCCTTGGCGCTCTTCCCGTTCTGGCCGTTCCGCTGCAACGCAAAATATCCAACATGGCTATTTTAAGCCTCACCACAGGGATACGCCACATTGACACAGATATCTGTTGACAGGTATTGTAAGTTAAGGAGTATTAAGGCTCATGTGTTTCAGTATTGCAGGGGTAAAGTTAAATATATTCTTAGAATTGCTATATACCTAGAATTCAAACCTTCAGAAAGACAAGGTACAGAAACCAAAACAACGTATAACATCCTATATGTAGCTGCACAATGCCACGGCAAAAAATACAATATGGCCAATCGCAATATTGAACTGGCTTCATCGATATATAAGATATATTAATGAATGTACAAAAAATTCATGCTCATTGCCGCCCTTCAATAGAAATCCTTTCCAGTTTCAGCCTCGAGTCACAATCGTACAAGCGAGCAGTTTCAGCCACCACAGGCGAGCTGCGACGTCACATCCACGATACGGATCACGGCAGGCCTTAAAAAAATTCACAAAAAAAAAAAATACAATACACATCCCATCCTATAGTGTCACGAGGGCTATTTCATACTCCACGAGAGATATCAAAAAATCCATCATTGTACATCATTCTCCCAAATTGGAAGGAGGGTACCATCCAATCGAATCTCTGCTGATGAACTGCTCTGATTGGAACCTATAAATTGAACGTAGCAGCCTATATGCAAGGCAAGAACGCGAGCGGACAGCCTAGCTTTATCTATGGCAAGGGTTTTTATCGTGAAGTCAACACGGTATCGATCGGTATCCGTTGTGGGGCTTTATATATGTGGTCCCACTGATACACATGTAGTTTACGACTTCTTGCTTCCTGACGGGTATATGGTGAGGATCTGGGCCCGCAGTGGAGCAGATATCGTGGGAACAATCTTGTCTGTTTACTGCAGTTGTATAATGTTTTGCTCGTGATAACTATTGATACCGCGGTCAACCTCTGGTTATCTCATCTGAGGTGGCTACCGGATCGAGCATCCACCCGCTTTTGTGATGCCGAAGAAAGTTCCGAACTATTGTATACATTTGTCTTTTCAGATAAAAAACAGCTACTGTGAAAGATTGCCTTTTCGTACAATAATATTTAGGACCCGGCATGCCGGCAAGCCGTCAGTGGCGAGCGCCGAAGTCGCAGTGGCCTTTCGGTTCGAATAGATACATCAATATCAATGCAAAAGATATAGGCACAATTCTAAGGACATATCAACATGTCTTAGGCATCATTCGCATAGCCCATTCATACTGGGATTATATAGCCCGGGGGTTGGGGTTTTATCGATCCTCAGATCAGGGTTCAGCTATTGATGTATCGGCGGGACATTAGTAAAATCCCGCGCGACTACATTCCCTAGAAAATAATAAGAAAGCTAATGGTTGGATAGGTAATTCAGTAAAGGAATACAGAGGGGAGACTCTAGGCCCCGCCTTTTGTATGTATTAGGACATGTACATGTGATAGAATTACACCGAACAGATATATGCTATCAATATCAATATTATACCCCGAAGCGAGTCGAAAGATAGTGTCAAGTTGCAATTTATACAATAGTTGGCTCAACTTTCCTATATTCTTACTTGCGAGCAAGACAAAAGCATGAATCTCGCATGAATCTCGGGATAGACTGCCTGCGATCTAGAAACGATGGATTCGAGCTCGGAGATATCCAATCACTCTGTAGAGGAGAGCATGTCTTCGCGGGCCCGGGTGCGGGGGTCGCACCAGAGCTCGAGGTACGGCCAACATGTTAAAAAGAGCTACTGTAAGATAAGCTATGGAGCTAGAGCTTTAGTATAGTGAAGCCGGAGTGCATGAATCGATAGGACTTTTGTTTTAAAACAATATTATATAACGGACTAGTCTCGCATGCATGATAACAAGGGCAGATCGATAGGCAAAAGGGCTTGATAGCGCATGGATCATCATAAAAAAGAATGAGAGCGTGAGAGCCTCAGCTCGGTATGGTGGAGGTGGCTATCTGACAGGCGCATGCGTGACACCGCCGTGAGCGAAAGGAGATGAACATCTGAACGGGAGCAGGTTCAGCCGGGTTCGCGGGTCCACCTCCCCGGATCAAAGCTTGAGGCCATCTATCGCACCGGATAGACGTCTACAGACGACTCTGATTCATGCAATTCGCATCTACATGAAATTCGACGTCCCTACCGCTTCTACCTGCACCGCACCGCACCTAGAGCATGAGCATGAATTCCCATTCCAAAATTATCCTCTTTTCGAAATTATTAAATACATATCAAAAGGAAGTGTTGCCAGATATGTTTGTTGCACAGGCTAACCGGCTTGGGTTGACATCACTGCGCGCTGGGGCTTGAAACAGCAAGTCTTCTCAGAAGCTTCAAATCTTCTGCCCAATCCGACAGGCAGTTCGTTCCCCAAAACCACCAGCTCCCAGATCAGACAAAGGGCAGGTCGCCTAGCTCTGAAGCCTTAGGTAAGTAATTTCGACTGGTCGACACGACCAATCACCATATGCTAACCTTGCACATGTACATATGCAGGTTCGAGAAATATGTGAAACTCCTGAGGGAGTCGTGGCCAAAATGCTGATTCGATTTTGAATTTATCATCATCCTCAAAGGAATCCAATTCGTATAAGATTCCCTGGCCCTGAGGGCTTGGCGGGAGATGCTTATTTAGGCCCTGCCCTACGAATTGCCCTGCGAATCGTCATGCCGCATCACGATCGAAATCTTTTCGCGTCCTCCGACAGAGAGTTCTATGTCGCAAGCCCGTGGCCGGCCAATGGGCTTCGGCCTGAGGTCGTTGCTCCGAGAAGTGGGTGTGCTTACCCGATCAGGCGGCCGCCTGCCTCAAGGCATCCACACCCGACAACTAACATATTGAACCTCAAGTGCACACCGATCCCTCTTGCACCGGGCGAGAGTGAGAGCAGAAAAAAGGACCCAACTTTCTGCTTCGGGTTAGAGAGGTCTTGTCGACATCAACTTTGCGCAAGAGAGAAGATGAGTGAACGACTAAGCACGCGCGCTATGATTATTTGGGGAACTGCCGTTAAGGGAATTGGTCCCGTAATTCCTTGCCTGGGCAGGCTACCCCTGCCCGTCCACAGAGCAGCTCTTTTCGAAGACCCAATTCCGGGCAGGTTGAACCAATTTTTACAACTTGAAACTGAATGGATGGTCCATGATGCCTATGCCTCCTCCTCTGGACATACCTCCTCGATACGCAGACTCTGTCGGATCTGTGCATAACGATGCGCGAACCAAAAAAAGAATCCGCGATCGATTTCCTCTCACGCTTCCCACCCTAATGCCGCGCCCATGTATTTCCCGAACGCCCGTTCTCGAACGGCGGTTCAACGGTGAAGGGTTCATTTCAATGCACCATCATTTGTGTCTCAAGAATAAGAAGAAGAAAAATGAAGACCCAATTTGCATATGCGTATGCACATACAGGGATACGCTGGGGAAGATTCCACACTCGATATTATTGCAACTGCTCCATGCATACAACGAGGAAAAATAAAATATACTCGGGCACCTTCTTTTTCCCCAAAAATCCGGCCCTGCGCGAATATAATACTTAACAGAAGCCCAAGAGAGTCGACTTCACACATCCCACTCCTATCCATCATCACCAGCATCAAAAGTCCTGCATTCAATGCAAGTGTGAGCCAGACTCGTTTGAGGTCCACACCTTTTGATACTTCGCCTGTGGCAAACAACACATCCCTCCCTCTTGCACTTTCTCCGGACCATATACATATATCCGCAAATGGCTTCAGCGACATACTACGACATGCCCGTCATGATTGACGGGTACGAAGCTGCCAAGGAAAGGCAAAGGTATCTGATCGAAAAGATGGAGGTCTTGGACATGACATTATGGTTGGCCAGAATACCATCCGACCAATGCTTTCACTACCCCGGAAAGCTTAACAGGATTGACGACGACAACATGGAGACCGAGATCTTGGACATCATGCGCGAGATTGAAAGTTTGCAGGAAATCGTCGACATCTACGAAGATGTTGATGAGGATGTCGAATTCGAACTTGACGAGGAAGCTCTTCGGGAATTTCAAATAATGTGCCGAGGGCGAAAGGCAGAACTTACCATTCCAATTCCTGAAGGCTGCCTGTCGAGAAACCCCTCGCCGTGCTCGCTGTCATGGGCGCCACGACCCGCTGAAGTTGAAAAGCCATTCAACCCATTCAGAGAGGACTACTACCTGGGATTCGAGGACCCAATATGCGACGACACAGAATTTTATTCCTACCCGGGAAAGGAATCGCACAATTCGCTATTCGGCGATCTCGTGGATTATGTAAGAGAATGGAATCCGTTCGAAGTTGGCAGCTCTTACTCTTCTCGATCATCATCTATGGACTCTACCTTCTCCTTCAACGAATTGGTCTCAGAATCGTCGGTATCAAGCGATGCTGGTGATAACTGCTCTCTCAGGAAGACATCCCAGGAAGACAACAAGACAGTCCAGATGGATCCGGATACCGATATGACTGTGCCGTTGATGCTCGACAACAGATGCTACAACGGCATTGTCACAAGAAGGTCGTCCGTTTCTTCCCAGTGCCCATGGCCGGATTATCTCGAATACGAGGATGACGTTGACGAGGAGATGGACTACGATGACTACTACGAATACGAGCAGATGGCTTATGAAACTATGGTGGATAATCCAACAAAATACGCGGACCTTGGCTCCAGTATGCTCAACAGCACTTTTGAAAATATTCCCGCCCATTCGGTCGTCTACACCGAGCGAGAGCTATCGCAGTCTACATCTTCGCTATCAACTACCTTGGAGCCAAGCACACCGCAGACCGTCGACCCAAGCTTCATCCACATCGAATTGCCAGCCTACAAGGTTGGCTATTACCTTGCATTCGAAGACGTGGAAGACGATTTCATCAGAACAAAACTCCTAGGTATGTTTTATTAACGCCATCCCATCTTGAAACAATCCCTGTTCCTTCTGGAAGAACCCTTCCGTCTAAAAAACACCTCAAACACCTGATCGATTTTACCCTCCATACCCATCCCGCAATCTCCACCTTTTTCATCCCGAAAGTAAATAATCCTCTCCGCAAATCTGGATACGCCATTACGGCTAAACAGACGCACGGACTTTCGCAACCCCGCATGATTTCACTCGCATGATCTTGTGTTGATCGTTATCTGGAAATAGCTTTTTGATGCTAACGGACCAATTTACAGATTCTGCCGTCGACTTTGCACAGCAGTTCCCGTCGTTCGAATCGGTACTGTCAACATTCGATCCATCGTTCGAGTCCGTTCAGGATAAGAAATTACTGACCCCCGACACATCCGTGCCCTTCCATATGAATTGTTCCATGGAGACCCTCAATCTCGACGACCCGGCCGAGATGCATGAAGCGAAGAGGGTTGCTGCTTCGTACTCTCGGTTGGCGGTACATTGAACATTCCAACACCGGGCCATTTGACCAAACCCTACCCGGTTTCACATCTTATCTTCCGAAATTTACCCGATATCAACAACATCCAACCCGTTTTCTTTTTTGTACTTTTATTTTTTGTTCACCTCTTTCTTTTTACCCTTCTTACTGTATATATTTTTTTCTCAGTCTGTTAGACGACTGTACATATAATGTCTCTTTTTTTCAATTGGGATATAAATTTTTCGGTTTTCTCTTTTGGAGTTGGGCGTTTGGACAAAAGGCGTTACAATATGGGACGGTGGGATTCGGTTTTGTAAACGGTCTTTCATTTGTCTTCGTTTTTCGCTTTCTTTTCTTCAAAGTCTTCTTGTGTTCTTCTCTTCTCTGCTCTTGAGCTCGTTCTTCTTTTCATTTCTTACATTCATTCTTACCAGGTTGATAAGATTCAACCACACACTCCTTTAAAAAATACTCTAATCCGACCAATACACTCCTTCGAGATACCAGCAAGCTTTGACCGTCTATGGTCTTTCACTCCTTCATCATACTTTCAGCGAAATTTTGATTTATTTATTTATTCATTCATTACAAAGGATACCAGCCTATTCACCGGCACTTACGTTCATTCTGCGACAAAAGGATACCACAGCTTACCTTGATGTTCATTTTTTTACTTATAAAAAAGGATAGAATTCTTACACTCCTTTAGAATTTCCTTAATTTCTATTCTATTTTTTTATAACCCCCAAAGCGACTTGGGATATATACACTCTTTCACACTTTTTACCAAAAGATCCATCACACTCACTTACACAAAGATCTGTCTTTCACCTTTTCCAAACTCAAAAGAACACCCACTGATACTTACTCGTTTACCGTTGTATCCATCAATTTTTGGATCACATTTTTATCTTGATTTTGTTTTTTTTCACAAGACCTATCTTCTCTTGCACTCGCTTCATTCTCCTGTACTCTTTATATACTGGCATGTTTGAGCTTTTTGTACAAGTTAGAAGTAGCATAGCATATCCGTGGTTCAAATAAATAAGAAGAAAAGAATCAAAAAGAATTGAATACCAATACGCATACTCTCAAACGTGATATCGATCGTGCATCGTAAGAAGATTCCATTGTTGGAATTGATATGAAAAGTTTTTTCGCGTAGTCCAAATTCCGATCGTGTTTCACGTTAGCTAAGCTAAGCTACAGTATACTAGCGTGTAGTTACAGAATTCTCCGTCAAGCCCGTGCTGCGACAGCTTCAAATTCCACGCCAACAAGCGGAACGCAAGCCCATGGTACCACGCACACTTCCAAACTTCTCGAACGTAAACCCAAAAAGAAAAGACAATAGTATATCACATATTTTCGATCTCGTGCATTGCATCCAGATTCCGTCACGAGCATGAGGCGGTTTACCTCATTCATTAAATTTCATCCATGCGCCTGCATGAAATCGGAAACATCTGTGGCGGTTCTAGTTCTCTATTTTATCACTTCGAATTTTTCTGCGGTGCACGCGGTATCACCATTCTCTAACCATTGGCTAATAAACGAGGAGGCTTCGTCTTTTATTTTGTTTTCAAGCTTTTCTTTCAGAACCAGGCAGCTATAATGTAGGTACATTACATGTACGGCGCAGGAGCAGTGTGCGTGAAATAGGTACTCAACTCGCCGAACTTGGGTCGCGCAAACCCGAAATTTAAACGATCTCAACAGTATTATTTCGAAAAAGAAAGAATGTAAAACAGAAGTATGACTTTCGATCGCGATCGCATGGTACCTGGTAAGCCAGACAATTCCATTACCAGGTTTACATCTCACACAAACGGGACTTTAATTTGTAGCGTGTCTGTCCGTATTCACCGCGTACCAACGTAAATTTACCAGCCTAGACACAATATATAATTCGTAGCACAGTAACAATGAAACCCTTGCAGCCCTACTCGACTTGACCTCGCCGAATATCCACGGCATGTTGGACGTTAGACGTTGGAGATTTGTCCTGACAGCTAGTATACTTAAATTAAAAAGCTAAAGAGAAGGCTTATATAATTCGCTGCCGGTGAGATGCGGTGGTGAAGGAAAGTGGGACCTGCAGTGTGAAATTAACTGCCCGCGGGTGCGTATATAACTGACTGCTGGTACCGACAGTCGCTTCGATAATCACGCTTGACGCATGCCGGTGGAGCCAAGAATTAGATATCGCTAGTGAGCTATCTAGCTTCGTTGTCGATTAATTATCAGCGGAGTGACGCCGTGATAATTCGGATACTATCTCTATATTCTTTTTCAAAAACTAGCGAATGCATGCAAGTATGGCTTCAGCTCGTGATCTGTCTCTAGCCTCGGATCCAATCTGTCTCGTGGTATTTACTGATTGATCTATAATCCGCTAAGCTCTGGCGATGTCGAAAGGTGAAGCGACGAGGCTGTAAATAATCGACATGAGGCTACCGATTTTCAAGACTACCACCACAAAGCTATAGACGGTAGCTCTTGAATTCCACTGCTGCATAGCAACGTAGCAACGTAGCACCGTATCAGCATAGCAGCTGTAGTACGAATCTTGAAATACAACATACACTACTATCTTGCGATATCGATTATCGATCCCGTCCGTCTCCGATGTCGGTTCCGTCTAATTGGTGAAAAATACGCCATGAATGGACGCATGCACGCGCACGACCCGTCGCATGCATCTATCTGTATGTTCATTATCCGTCGGTAGATGGTAGTCTCCATCTACTTGTTCATCGTATCCCGCCATAATCTATCGAATAATATACACGAAAAAATACAATTACACATCGTAGCAAATAGTGAGCGAGGAAGGAAGAAAGAGGGCTCAATCCTTCTTACCACCAGCTTCCTCCTCGAGTCTCTGTAAATCGCACTCACTGATCCCCGTCATCCCATACATCACCCCTTCAGAGTCCCTCGTCCTAGCCGGCGTCTCTTCACTCACTTTCTTCGCATTAATCTGCGCAACAGACGTCCCCGGCGGTAGCGGTGCAGGACCGTTATTCTCGTGTCCCTCAACCGCAGAATCGCTTTTACTAGTATTATTCCTCCTTCGTTTCCGTTTCCCTTCATCGTCGTCCCGCCGAAAACTAACACCCTCTTTGATCTTCCTCTCCTTCTCCTCTCTGCGCCGTTTATCCTTCTCCGCGTTACCAATCTTACTCGCTTCCTCTGCCGTTAACCCCTTCTTGCTAGCCTTCGCCATAGGTCCCCAATACGCATTCGGGTTCATCTGGTACATGATCTCTCCCTTCCCCTTTTCCTTCTCCTTGCCTAGCGCCTCGTCGAAGACGATATCGCCAAAATCCTCGTTTTGCAACGGAGGTGTGTGAAAAATATGATACCCGGGCATCCCTTCTTTCATAGTCCCGTCTTTGATAGGCCGTTCCTTGATCCACGCGCGCATAATTCGCCATATGGCGCTCCAGGGTGCATTCGTTTTGATACTACCGGGGCGACAGTGGGATTTAGTTACGTGGTAGTTGAGGTTTATCAGTGCCCCGCGGAAGGCGGCGATGGAAGGAGCCTCGCAGTGGAGGACGCGTGAGAGCTGTGTGGGCATTATGAAGAGCATGAGCGGGTCCGATGTCGGATTTCGGTATCTTGTAGTAGTAGTAGTCGTTCCATTTGTGCCATCCGTAGCTTCGGCCCGTTGACGGAATTTACGCTTCAACGTCGGTCGATTCGGTAGAGCTGTTTCCTCCGCATTTTCCGTAATCATAGCAACGTCAGTCTGCTCTTGCCCGTTCGCTGGAGTCGTAGACGTAACTTTTTCCTTCGGCAACTCTGGCGCCGGCGTGGAATCCGGGGTAACAATCGGCATCAACTCTCCCAGCGCCAGTTTCAACATCCCCGTAACCCGTCCCAAAGTCCCATACCCCTTCACGACCTCATCCGACAGAACGTTCGACAGTAAATGCGTGATAAACCCACCATCGTGAATCGGATCCGACCACATCGGTCCCGCGACGTGCATCTTGAACCCGCAGTGCTCGCACACCCCGCTCTCCAGCATCTGCGAAACACCATACTTGAAACTCGGATTATAACTCCCGTCGTCCTGTTTCGTCCGGTTCGATCTCTCCTTCATCGTGCCCAGCTCCTGCACCTTCCACGCCCCGCACCCGGCATCGCAATTCGCCACGATCATACTCTTACTCGCCAATTTTTTAACATTCTCGGGACTTTTCCGTACCCGCACGAACACCCGGCAGTAATAATCGATACTGAGACTCAACAGCGGTTCGATGTGTAATCCGTACCGTCCGGCGATGGTAGCAATACTCAACAGCACCATCCGCAACCCGGCTTCGTGACTGAAATCCCCGCGAGTGGGTAATCCGCCGTACGTGGCGAAAGTTTTCTCCGGATAACTCGTGCTGGCGAATATCGCGGCATCCGTACACGTCACGCTCAGTAAACCACCGTCTTCCAAAGCCTGCAACGCGGCGTCCAAGAACGGCGCCGCAGATCCGTACGGATCGAGATCGATAACGTGGTATTTCTCCACCTGGCCGGGCTTCATCTTCGTCGGGTTCTCCGCCGTCGGGTCCGGGTGGTAGGCCGGATACGCGGTACGGTACATATGTCCGACCGCGTTATCCAAACTGGCCTTCACCAACCCCGAGACACCGTTGAACTCGATATTCCGGGTTATCGACGTCACGGCCGAAGCCGACATGTCGTTCGCCGTGACGTGGGTGACGGCGGGGATCTCCTTGGCGTACCGGAGGGCGCGGAGTCCCGTGGCCGATAGCGCATCAAGGACTGCGAAGCGCGGTTTTTCAACCGAGGATGCGGCCGGGGGGATATCTGGCATCCCCACATCCGCGTCCTTGTCCTCGATCTCAAACATCACGTCTTCTTCTCCTTCCGCTGCGTCGGCATCATCGGCAGCAACGATGGGACCACCCCCGTCGTCATGCCTCAGCTTCCGCTTGTTATGCTTAACCCCACCCCGATGCTTCCTCCCTTTCTTTCTCTCCCGTTCCAGTATATCTGCGAATCCCCGCGTTACAGCCATCGTCAGATCGCGATTGAACTGCTGTATATAGTTGTAAAAGACCTCGTTACTCTTCTCCGCGGGGAGTGGGAGGAGGATGGACGCCAACCCTTCCGGTTGGACTCTATATGTCGTGTCGTTGATGATGGTGGTTTCGAGGACGGGTTCCGGTTGGGTTTTTGGTTTTTTAGGTGGGCGGGGTTGAGCTGCTTGTGCGCCGGGCGGAGGGGCGGAAAGCGGTGCTCCTGCTGGTGGTGGGGGGGCGTCCGGGATGGTGATGTCGGTTTCTGCGGTTGTAGCTGCGGCAGCTGGCCGGGCAGCTCGTGCCTTTCGGCGAGGCATTGTGGGTGTATCTGGTAGTGATAGTGATGATGATGGAAAGAGTGAGGTTGAATATTGGGCTCGGAAGGTTGAAGTTGTCCAGAGCGAAAGGATGGTTGTGGGTGGTCGGGATGATGAAGAGAAGAGGTTCAAGTGCAAGTTGAAATGATGACCCACAGCTGCATTTTTATACAGCACCCGCTGCCTACAGATGACTACAGCGCGTACAGCGCTGTTCCGGACAAACACCCTGGCTGTTAATCTAGAGTCCTTTGACTGCTGTCAATTGGGCTATTTTTATCGGATTTCGTCGAATTGAGTTCAATTAAAGATGAAGGAAAGTTGTGCGAGATGAATCCCGGTCGAGGTTTCACGAAAGATCTTTAAGTTGCAGCGCCAAGACATCGAAACCTCAGAGCCGCATGCGAACCACATGCGTCTACACACTTTAAATTATTCCGACTTCGCAAATCAGTTTCTATAGAAATTCTAGTGAGCAAGTTTATTCATAAACGCTTTTATATACATCCTCACGACAGAGCAGCCATCGCAATCAAGACCCGAAAAGTAAACAAATTAAACCGGTCCAGTCCCCTCGTGTAAGTGAAAAGAACAGCAAACAAATTGACAAACAATGTAATATAAAAACCGAAGAACGAAAAAAATGCAAATGATCGATTAAAGCTCTAAGTCATATTCTATCCACCCACCACTTTAGCGAAAGAAGGAAAAAAATATCATCACTAGAATGCAGACACCGCAACAGCAATCGCCTGCACGTCGCTATGGCTGATTGTCACCTGCACGTCTTTGATCCCATTCTTCTCCGCCGCAGCTTGTGCGTCTCCGTGGAGCTATAACAGTAAAATTAGCAAATAATAACTTCGAGTTATCGGGTTGATGGAATAGGGAATACCTTGACAATTGGCGCTCCGGAATCGTTACGCTCAATCTCAATCTCAATCAACGGCGCTCCGGCACCTTTACTCTCAACCCCGAGCGTCTTCCACACCGCCTCCTTCGCACTCCATCGCCCCGCAAAACTCGCCTGCGGATTCGGCGCTTGTCGACAATACTCCTGCTCGCCCTTGGTGAAATTCCGCTCGATGAAAGTCTCGTTCTCGATATTGATCGATGAGAGTAACTCTACATCAACCCCAATCTTGCTATTGCTCCCCTTAACGCTGGCGAGTGCCAACTGCTCGACAACCTTGCGGGTATCATCCGGATCGGCGGCCTTCTTCGGCGGTCTGTCCGGGAAGGAATACGAGCCCGTCTTCTTATCCGCTGTGACGCGTGCCAAAGGATCCAAGTACACCGATGTTTCGAGTTCGTTGCTGTACGGCGCGTTATTCTTGGCCACAAACATGTTGTTATTGCATAGCGACGAGTGGAAGTATCTGTACGCCTTCTTGTGGCGGGCTTCCACCTTGGCTCTGTAGCACTCGTACGTCTGTTCGTCGAGCGTAGCGAGGAGGTATTTGGAGTGCACACCGATCGCTTGAGCTCCCTTCTGTCCGAAACCGAAGGATGTAACTGAGAAGGCTTTGATACCGTCGGTCTGCAGCGAACGATTGGGATACAGCAGATACGAAAACTTCTCGAGCGTCTTGTCCACGTTGTCGGCGTTTCTGTTACCGGGGACGAGACCGGTGTTCAGAATCTGAATGGCACCGTTCATCATCCAGGCACCGGCGGCACCCTTGGGATGACCTGTGAGGTATTTTTGACAAACGGCCAACAGCGCGTTACCCTTCGATCTGCCCAGATGTCCGAGCATATCGTTGAGCGACTGGGATTCGTTCTTATCGTTGGCAACGGTGGAGGTACCGTGCAAACTGGCAACGTCGAGGTCGTCAATGGTAAGACCCCAAGTGGCGAGAGAACCGCGCAATGGCGCGATTCTCGGGTCGTTTCTCCAAAAGTCGTTGCCCCACGAACTAAGCGCCTCCGATTCTTGGCGTTTGGCTTCCCGCTCGATATGCCTGAGGCGGTCATCCATGTACTCCCTCTCTGCGATACCTGAAAGTTCACCGGAAGCCTTGAGAGCGGCGACTTCGTCTTGGAGGTACATGAGCTCGGATTCAGTCCATGCGGTAATCTGTGCCTTGCGGTTCTCAAGCTGTCGTTTCCTGTATTTGATATCGAGGAGTGGTGACGGGAAACGACCCGGAGCTTCACGAGCAGTGGTCATGATACCACGACCGGGTGCTGGAATACTTCGGCCGGTCTTGTCGGTAGCGGTGGCCGTCAAAGCGACGATTCCGTAAATTGGAACACCCATCTCCAAAGCCAATTTGGCGTTCATCAAGACTTGAACACCGCAACCTTGGGCTTCCATGAATCCGCCTCGGGTAGTGGTGGTGGGTCTGGACATCTCGCGTGGTGTTCTGCCGTGCTGGAACTCCTCTTCAGCATTGCTGGTGGCCTTCATGTTGGCAAACTCATACGATGCTTCCTCCTGGAAATCGTCAAAGCCACCGACGAGCACGCACTTCGCCTTCCCGCTAACAATGGTGTCATATCCGATATCCACAGACTCAATAGCAGTAGCGCAAGCACCAGAAGGAGACTTGATCGGACCGGACGAGGACAGCAACAACATGTTCACCCAAGCGCTCATGGTGTTGATGAAGGACTCTTGCAGAATATCCTTCTGGATTGGCTTGTCGATCCATCGGTCCTTGTACATTGACTTCAAAGCGTTCATACCTCCGACACCGGAGCCGACGCAGTTACCGAGCTCGGAGACGTGGACATATTTATAGAACTCGTACGGATCGGTGATACCAGAGCTCAAGAGAGCTTCAACAACGCAGACGAGCAGATAGAGGGTGACGCGGTCGACTTGGCTGATGATATCGTCCGGAATACCATAGTGCTTTGCGTTCCAGCCGGTTGGGATCTGACCCGCAACCAGTCGGTCAAACTTGAGCGCCTTGGGGACGAGCAGAGTAGCACCCTTCTTGAGACGGACGGTCCATTCGCCGGTCTCTTCAATTTCGAATGTTTCCACAAACTCGTTGTGTCGTCGCCTGAATTCCTCGGCGGTTTCCTTGGACGCCTCGAAGGGGTCGAGGTCCTCTTCGATAACAATCTCTTGGAGGATCTCCTTCTTGTTCGGATCGTAGCCGCCGAACAGTTCTGGTTCGATCAGACGGATACCAGCGTGCTCCAAGATTTGCTTCTCGTACTTGGACTTGATGTCCTTGTCATCCACGGGCTCGCTGGTCTTGGAATCAACCCAGCCGGAATACGGTTTGCCTTTGAGGGGACCGTTATGGTTCTTGATGAGACCCATGATCCAAGCCATCTCGACGCAACCTTCGAGAGAGAATTTGCCATAGGCTTCCATCTCCCAACGAGTTCTGGAGTTACCCCATGGACCGATTTCGGCAAAACCAGTGATAACGACAACCTTTTCGAGGTCGACCATTCCTCGAAGATTTTGAGCGATAGGTTCGAGAGACTTGTACTCTGGAAGCTCGGGGAACTCGTACTTCATGTTGGCGCGTGGGGTGATCGTGACCTTCTTGAAGAGTTCGGCAGAAGCATCACCGTTGATGACCTTGTTTTCAATAGCGGTCTCGCGGGTGACGGCCTGTCGGACTTCGGAGGTGGCCATGATTTCTGCACGACGGGAGCTCATAATGTCCTTCAAGTTGGGCAAGAAGTGTAGAGCACCATTTAGATCGGCAAAGACGGGCTCGACCTGGCACAAATTGACGATGGTAGGAGCTAGCAAGCCCAAAAGGTTAAAGGCCATCTCTTGACCGGAGAAAGTGCGGACACCGAGCTTCTCGACAGCTTCGGCGGTGATGTTGTTCATGTTCATCAGACCGGTTCCACGGGTCCAGCCGATGACAGCACCGCAAATGGTGAGATAGCTCGCCCAAGATTCGGAGTGCCATCTGTTGAAGAGGGTTTCGAGACCCAACTTGGATTCGGAGTAGAGACCATCATTACCAAAAGTTCCGTGATTTGGAGACAAGGGGAGGACGACTTGGGCCGGTCTGGTCTGGATGCCGAGAGCGTGTTTCTGGGCTTTGACGGCACCGATGAGACGGATGACATTGGTCAACTCGATACGATGAGCGAGTTCAGACTTGGAGTCGATGGCGTCAATCTCGCGACCGTTTTCTGGAATGGCAGCGAAGGGAATGATATGATCGAGATCCCAACCGAGGCCCTTCTTGGTGTCGTAGATGTAGTTGACCAAAGCCTCGATGTCTTGCTTGCTACCCTGGTTGAAGGGAACGACGACAAGGCAGGAGCCCTTGCCTCCGTATCTGGAGTAAGTGGCCTGGTAGTATTCGGTGGTCTCGCGAGAGAAGCGGCTGGTGGTTACGACAACACGTGCACCACCGGACAAGAGACCCTCGAGAACTCGAGAGCCAATGGATCCCGCGCCAGCACCAGTAATCAAAACGTTCCTGTTAGCGAACGAGATACCATTGACGGCGGCTTTTTCCATAGTATCGAGGTAGATACCGGTCAATTTCTTGCTGTATCCCCAGTCCTGACCTTCCCTGGTCTTGAGATGCAAGAACGGAATGCTCTGCATCTTGGCTTTGTTGTTGTTGGCAACTGCGGCGGCGACTCCTCTCGGTGTCTTCTTGGTCTTCTTGTCGTTGAACAACTGGCCCTCGTTCATGGCTAGAGCTCTGTAGACGTTGGAGTAGAGCTGCTTGATTTGAAGCTGATCGGTTTTGGAAAGTTTATGCTGCTGACGGATTATCTTATAAACCTTCTGCAGGTCTTGCTGAACTTTGGTTTTGTTTCCGTATTCAGACACCTTTCCACCGTTCGCCATCTCCTTCACGTAGTGTTCCAACTTGCGAACGGCGGGGCGTGGGACTTCAGCGTACGACAGATTGCCTTGGGGGTCGATAGTGGTCTGAGGGCCGGTCGGGTAGTCGACATCTTTGTATACCGGGTCGCAATGCAGGGCTTCGATACAGTTAGCCATGAGCTGTGCGGCAAGTTCTTTCGCCAGCTTGTAGGTCTCGCCACGATCGGTCGGGCAGTGATCGATATTGTACTGCATGAATTCTAGGAGGGTGGGGTTGCTCCTGTTCATGATGCGAATGCAGCGGCTGACGATATCTCGGTCGACGAGCTTAAGTCTGCCGAAAATAATGTCGTAGTACATGCTCAGAGCGTCCTGTCGGACCCAATTCCACGAGGAGTCGTAGATACGAGCTTTGAGATTTGAAAAGATGGGTGTGATTCCCTCAGCGTAGAAATCACCGTGTTCTGCGATCCAAAGGTCGAGTTGAGCTTGGAGGATGGATTGCGACTCTTTCGATCCGATGTGGGCCTTGTCGCCGGCTCGCAGGTCCATCTTGAGATATCGTGCGAGAAGTTCGAGCTGCTGCTTGAAGAGGGCCTTTTGGTCTTTAGTGAGGGCGTCGAGGGCGGCTGGGTCAACCATCATACCGCCACCGGAGGCAGCGCTACCGCCTGCGGCAGGAGAGGTGAGAGATACACCTGCGGAAGCCGCATATTTCTGTGTAACATCGTCGAAGAAGGCCTTGGCGTCGTTCTCCGAACCCAGACGGGCAGCGGGTTCCATTGTGATCGCCAAAAGCAGGACGCCATCTTGGCGGCCGGGACCGAGACCCCATCTGGACTCGAGGTACTTTCTGGCGGACGTCATGTTGAAACCACCAGGCATTTTGGAGCTAATCATGCGGGCGATCAAGGAGGAACTGTGCTTGCCGAGCTGTCCGTTGAATGTGGCCTGCATGGCGGCACCGAGTTCGTCGAGGGGCGTGTCTTCTGGTTTTTCGGGTGTGGAGCCGAATTCCTTCTGCAGGTCGCCCAAGATTTCATTTTGAAGTGTGGATTTCTGATTCAGTTAGCTTGTGTGTACAGATCGTATGAAGATGGAGAGTACGTACACCTCCGACCAGATCTTTGATGGCTTTGGTGAGTGGGATGTCGGATAGACCCTTCTTGAGCTTCTGGGCGATCAAGCTTCGAACGACCTCTGTGGCTGAGACCGGGGCGTCTGGGACGGCAGCTGCAGGGCCGGCGGATGGTGGTGGGGGAGCGAAAGCAGCGGGAGCAGCTGCTGATGAAGGTGCGGCCGCTGAAGAAGAAGAAGACGCAGGGGCAGGTGCGGGTTCGGGTTCTTCCGCTTCGGGTTCGGCCTGGTAGTAGATTTCCTTGCCGTCTTTGTTGTAACTGAGGACCTGTCGCTGTAACGATAACGCGGCGTCGTAGGCTTCGTATTTCGCAGCGAGGGTCCGTCGGGCCATACCCGCGAGGGTATCCTACATTCATCTCCTTCAGCATTCTCCAATTGGCGTTAAAAATTAGGTTGAAGGGAGAGGATGAACTTACGGCAGGTCCGACTTCGACGATTCGCTCGGCTCTCTGCTCGCTAAGTATGACATCCTGGGTTTCGATCCTGGTAAGCGACGGGTTAGCGGTGAACCTTGGTATTGGAGGAAGAGAAGAAAGAAGGAAGGTGGTGGGATGTACCATCTCACGGGGGAGGCGAATTGGTATGCGAGGAGTTCGATGAGGAGCAAGTGAGAGAGCTCCTGCTCTTGCTCGTGGGTAGGCATCTGGAAAAGAAAGTCAGTTAGTCAGGAGAATAAGGACGAATTGAGTAGGATGAGGAGAAGAGACTTACGTTGATTTACGGGAGAAGTAGAGACAATTGAACGCAGAAGAGGTTGATCAGCGATGGGAGGGCGTGTGAAGAGGACGTGAATACGAAGAAGACGTGGTGGTGATGTGATGGTGGTGGTACGAGGTCAGAGCTCAGGCCAGATCAAAACACGTTGTACGGATTAAAGAGAGTTCTGTGGTGACGATGATGACAGAGGTGACAGTGGTGGATGGCTGTGGGAATAGGATGGAAGCCAATGCTGTCGGAGTATTGAGGGGTCAGCGTGTTTGTTTGATGGGGAGAAGGAGGAAGTGAAGGGAGGAAATAAATAAAAAGATGAAAATAGATGAAGCTGGCGACAACACGCCTCGACACAGAACAGACGACAACAACGAAGATGAAGAGGAGGAGGAGAAGAGGGAGAGGTTTTAGATGAAGAGACACACTGTGAATGTTCCTCCCGTCCGATAGCCCAATTGCGATAAATTTAATTCCATCTACAGAGTATAATAATAATATATTGGTTGAATGTTCGGTCGTTTAAGCACGGGAATGGGACTGACAGGGGTAGCTGCTGCAAAAGAGCCCCAGCTGTTTTAGCGCCAATTCCGTTGGGAACAACCACCACCAGTTTTATTTTCGCTTCAAATCTCAATTGATATTATTGATTCTTCAAATTTTATTGTACCAAGGGTTATACGTATGCCCTTTGATCATTGAGTGATCTCGGCTCAGCCGAGGGTCCGCCGCCATCCGCAGGCCTCATTTCAACTATTTTATACTTTCTATATCCATATTAAATGAAATTGCGGTTGAGCATCACGGGAGCATGGGCAGGACATCGCAATCACCAAGAAGCTAGAAGACGTACACCTTGGTATATTCTATAATATACTATATACTCGGAGGATAATAATATATGTGAAAGCCCAACGTGGATGCGATTACGCACTGATCCCACGCGAGCATATTCTATAGACTTCGTTCGAGCGCCGGTGTTTCAGCGTCTTCCCAACCCCAACGACTTTTTTATTTGCTTGTTTCAGCGGCCAGTGAAGGTTTCCATTCTGATATCGTTAATGATATTGTATACTGCGCTTGTCTCAACAATTGGAAATCCGTATTTATCGGAGGAATAGTAATTAATACTATATCACCGACTCTCTGTCGCGGTCGTGAACTTCCCTTCCGCCGAAATCTGAAAAAAAAGGGTGCTGCCAGATAAAGTTGGTCCGAGCTTCATCCCGTTTTCTTGTCGTCGCCTCTCCTGTCCTCTTCTTCCTCCCCTCTTCTTTCCTTCCTCCCATCGACACCCTCACTCTCTATTCATCATCATCATCATCACCATCTCAAGCTGTACCGACATACTGCACACTTTAATCAATTATTCTTCTTATTAAATAATTACTCTCCGTCGCTCAATTGGCTTTCCAACACGTTCATGAACAGCTTCACCGTCACACGGAGACCATCACACAAACACCTCCCTCGTCACACAGAAAGACTGAGCTTATAATAATCATAATAACACACGTCTACAGCTTCAAATCATGTACGGAACCGGCATCACCACCGGAGTCTCAACTCCTCACACCGCTTCCTCCCTCCGACCCCTCCTCCTCACCCACGGCTCCCTCGAGCACACCCTCCTCATCCCCACCAGCTCTCACTTTCACGCCACACAGCTACGAGACCACTTCAACTCTTCCCTACCCGTCGCCACAGAAGAGCTCGCCCAGGACGACGAACCTTCGTCTGTTCCCGAGCTTGTAGCTCGTTTCCTGGGCTTCGTCGCCACACAGGTCAACGAGGGCGAGGACGACGAGCAGGGTTCTTACGAAGACGTCCTGCGGCTCGTCCTCACCGAGTTTGAGAGCCGCTTCCTCCGCGGGAACGAAGTCCACGCCATTGCCGCCGCTCTGCCCGGAATACCCTCCAAACACCAGGTCACGATCAGATCGTACTACGCGGCCAGACTAGCTGCCAACAGACCCATCAAAACTCACGCTTCCGCTCTGCTCAGAGCTGCCGAAGCTGGCAACGCGAAGCTCTTCGCCGTTTTCGGCGGCCAGGGAAACATTGAAGAATATTTCGACGAGTTGCGCGAGATCCACTCCACCTACAATGGCCTCATCGAGGACTTCATCTCCAGAGCCGCACAGCTGCTGCTCAGACTCTCCAGCGATCCGCGTGCCGGCAAGGTCTACAACAAGGGGATCGACATCATGAGGTGGCTGCAAGACCCGGATCTCACCCCGGACATCACCTATCTCGTCTCCGCGCCGGTCTCCTTCCCCCTGATCGGTCTCATCCAGCTCTGCCACTACGCCGTCGCCTCCAAAATCCTCGGCCTCGAACCGGGCCAGGTCAGGAGTCTCATCAAGGGAACAACCGGCCATTCGCAGGGTATAGTCACCGCTGCCGCGATCGCTCTTGCTTCCTCCTGGGAATCCTTCGAGAAAGTCGCCACCGATACCATCGAACTGCTCTTCTGGATCGGATGTCGCTCCCAACAGACCTACCCGGTCACCGCCCTCGCCCCGTCCACCTTTCGAGACTCGATAGCCCAGGGTGAAGGCTCCCCGACACCCATGTTGTCCGTCCGAGATATGCCCAAATCGACGGTACAGACTTATGTCGATAAGACGAACCAGCATTTACCTGCCGACAGACATATCCACATCTCCCTCGTAAACGGTGCCAGGAACGTCGTCGTCACCGGCCCTCCACAGTCTCTCTACGGTCTCAACTTGACGCTGAGAAAGGTCAAAGCCCCCACCGGTCTCGATCAATCCAAGATTCCGTTCACAGAGCGCAAATC
Source organism: Orbilia quercus (assembly GCA_036971405.1). Taxonomy (NCBI): domain Eukaryota; kingdom Fungi; phylum Ascomycota; class Orbiliomycetes; order Orbiliales; family Orbiliaceae; genus Orbilia; species Orbilia quercus. The sequence goes on along the minus strand of JAJTUE010000001.1, from coordinate 3,949,774 downwards.
TCGCTTCGTCAATCGATTCCTCCCCATCTCGGCTCCCTTCCACTCTCCTTACCTCGAGCCTGCCGCTGCTATCATCGAAGAAGATGTCAAGCACATTGTCTTCTCTCGCAATAACTTTGCCATCCCCGTCTACGAAACCCATGGCGGTCAAGATTTGAGGACCGCAGAAGGCGACGACAATGTCGTCCCTGAGCTCATCCGTATGATCACTCACTATCAAGTCCAATGGGAGAAGGCTACCCAATTCCCAGGTGCCACCCACATTCTCGATCTCGGACCCGGTGGAATCTCGGGTATCGGAGCTCTTACGCATCGTAACAAGGACGGCACTGGTGTCAGAGTCATCATCGCAGGTACCATCGAGGGTTCCAACGCTGAGCTAGGCTTTAAGCCGGAGTTATTTGACCGGGATGACGCGCATGCCGTCAAGTACAATGTCGACTGGGTTAAAGAACACGGTCCCAAACTCATAAAGACCAAGACTGGCAAGACCTATGTCGATACCAAATTCAGCCGTCTTTTGGGTCTTCCACCAATTGTCGTTGCTGGTATGACACCTGCAACCGTGCCATGGGACTTTGTCGCTGCTACTATGAACGCTGGATACCATATCGAGCTCGGTGGAGGTGGTTACTACAACGCCAAGGGCATGACTGAAGCTCTACAAAAGATTGAAGCTGGCACCCTACCCGGAGCTGGTATCACCGTCAACTGCATCTACGTCAACCCACGTGCCATGGCTTGGCAGATTCCGTTAATTAAAAATCTTCGTGCCGAAGGTGTTCCCATCAACGGCCTCACCATCGGTGCTGGTGTTCCTTCTCTCGAAGTTGCCAACGAATACATTCAAGATCTCGGTCTCAAGCACATCGCCTTCAAACCGGGCTCCCTCGATAGTATCCAGCAGGTAATCTACATTGCCCAGGCCAACCCCACCTTCCCAGTCATCCTCCAATGGACCGGTGGCCGTGGTGGTGGTCATCACAGTTACGAAGATTTCCATCAGCCGATCCTCGCCATGTACGGCAGAATCAGACGATGCCCCAACATTATTCTCATCGCTGGATCCGGTTTCGGTGGCAGCGAAGACACTTACCCGTACCTCACCGGTAAATGGGCGGAAAAGTATGCCTATCCACCCATGCCTTTCGACGGTATCCTGTTTGGCAGCAGAATGATGGTTGCCAAAGAAGCCCACACAAGCAAAAACGTAAGTACCTATCATATATGCGTTTACAGAATTATCTCTAACATCCATTCTAGGCCAAGAAAGCTATTTGCGATGCTCCCGGTTTGGATGACAAGGACTGGGAAAAGACGTACAAGGGCGCCGCTGGTGGCGTCATCACCGTCAAGTCAGAGATGGGAGAGCCGATCCATAAACTTGCGACCCGTGGCGTTCTCTTCTGGCATGAGATGGATCAAACCATCTTCAACTTGGACAAGGCGAAGAGAATCCCCGAGCTCAAGAAGCGACGGGACCACATTATCAAGAAACTCAACGCGGATTTCCAAAAGACTTGGTTCGGCTGCAACGCTGCTGGCGAGGCCGTCGATCTGGAAGACATGACGTACGCCGAAGTTGTCAACCGCATGGTCGAGCTCATGTATGTGAAGCATGAGAAACGATGGATCGATAAGACGTTGAAAAGTCTTACCGGTGATTTCATTCGACGTGTGGAAGAGCGTTTCACCTCGGGTGAAGGAAAGTCGTCTTTGCTACAAAACTACGCTGATCTGGACGACCCTTTCCCCACTGTCGCTAGAATCATCGATGCTTATCCGGAGGCGAAAGTTCAATTGATCAATGCCCAGGATATGCAGCATTTCTTGATGCTTTGCCAACGCCGTGGACAGAAGCCCGTTCCCTTCGTTCCTTCCTTGGACGAGAACTTTGAGTTCTGGTTCAAGAAGGATTCCTTGTGGCAATCTGAGGACTTGGAGGCTGTCGTAGGACAGGATGTCGGCAGAACTTGTATTTTGCAAGGCCCGATGTCTGTCAAGTATTCCACGGTCGCCGAAGAGCCCATCAAGGATATCTTGGATGGCGTTCACGAGGGCCACATCAAAGCTCTCCTCGCCGACTCGTACGACAGCAACGAAGGTTCCATTCCTGTCGTCGAGTACTTTGGTGGCAAGCCAGTCGAAGAGGTCGTCGAGCCTGATCTGGACGGTCTTACCATAATCAGGGACGGTAATAAGATTATCTACAGGCTCTCCACGTCGCCGTCTTCCCTCCCGGACACGGATATGTGGCTTCGTCTGCTCGCTGGCAACTCGCACAGCTGGCGTCACGCTCTTTTCACAACCGACGTGTTGGTCCAGGGCAGCAAGTATCAAGACAACCCTATCAAGCGTATTTTCGCACCAGCCGCCGGGTCTTTGATCCAGATTGTCAATCCTGAAGATCCGGAGAAGACCGTTATCACCCTCCAGGAAGCTAGCCAGGGACAATGGACCAAGACGATTGAAGCCAAGAAGGAAGGAAACATCGTCAAGCTCGAGTTGATCGAGCACCGGACCGCGGATGGCAAGCAGTGTGCTATGCCGCTTCACTTTATCTACGATCCTTCGACCGGCTATGCTCCTCTCCAGGAGGTGATGGAGGGTCGCAACGAACGCATCAAGGACTTTTACTACAAACTGTGGTTTGGTTCGAATGAGAAGTTCGACTATTCTACTTCCGTGGAGGACGTCTTTGAGGGTGGTGAAGCTACCGTGACAGGCCAAGCCATCGCCGAGTTTGTTGATGCGGTCGGAAATCGGGGCGAGGCGTTCGTCGAGCGTTCCGGAGCCGAAAAGACAATTTCCGCACCGATGGACTTTGCGATCGTTGTCGGGTGGCAGGCTATCATCAAAGCGGTCTTCCCGAAGGCTATCGATGGAGATTTGCTCAAGCTCGTCCACCTGTCCAACGGGTTTAGAATGATCCCCGGTGCTGAACCGCTGCAAAAGGGAGACACCGTCAAGACGACCGCTCAGATCAACACTGTTTTGAACGAGGATTCGGGCAAGATGGTCGAGGTCACGGGTACTATTTCTCGCGACGGCAAGGCGGTCATGGAGGTCACCAGCCAGTTCTTGTATCGCGGTATCTACACCGACTTTGAGAACACCTTCCAGCGAAAGCAGGAGACCCCCATGCAAGTGTACCTCGCCACTACCAAGGATGTCGCCGTTCTACGCTCCAAGGAGTGGTTCTGCCTCGACGATCAGGACGTCGACCTCCTCAACAAGAACCTTACTTTCCGTCTCTCCACTCTCCTTCGATACAAGAACAAGAATACATACAGCAGCGTTCGCACGCTCGGCCAAGTCTTGTACGAGCTGCCAACCAAGGAGATCATCCAGGTCGCTACCGTCGAGTACGAAGCCGGCACGTCGCAGGGAAATCCCGTGGTGGACTACCTGCAACGCAACGGTACCTCCATCGAGCAACCCGTCTTGTTTGAGAACGCTATTCCGTTACATTCGAAGACGCCGTTGGAGATCCGTGCGCCTGCGTCGAACGAGGCTTACGCCAGGGTATCCGGGGATTACAACCCCATTCACGTGTCGAGAACGTTTGCTAACTATGCCAACTTGGCGGGGACGATCACGCACGGAATGTACAGTAGCGCGGCTGTCAGGGCGTTCGTTGAGACCTGGGCTGCCGAGAATAATATCGGCCGTGTTAGAAGTTATGCTGTCAATTTTGTGGGGATGGTGTTGCCGAATGATGACGTCACGATCAGTTTGAAGCATTCGGGTATGGTTGGTGGTAGGAAGATTATCAGCGTTGAGGTTGTGAACAAGGAGACCGAGGAGAAGATTTTGACGGGTGAGGCGGAGGTTGAGCAGCCTGTGAGCGCTTATGTGTTTACGGGACAGGGTTCGCAGGAGCAAGGTATGGGTATGGACCTGTACGACAGCTCGCCGGTGGCTAGAGAGGTGTGGGATCGGGCTGACAAGCATTTCATGGACAACTATGGTGAGTTCTTTTACTTTGGATGGATGGTTGGATTTTTGCTAACAAACTGGCAGGCTTCTCGATCGTTGGTATTGTGCGACACAATCCTAAAGAGCTCACGGTGCACTTTGGTGGACCGATCGGTAAAGCTATCCGTCAGAACTACATGGCCATGACGTTCGAGACAGTGAATGCGGACGGGAGCACCAAGTCGGAGAGGATGTTCAAGGAGATTGACGAGCACACTACTTCCTACACTTACCGTTCGCCGACGGGGTTGCTCTCCGCCACCCAGTTCACACAGCCGGCGTTGACGTTGATGGAGAAGGCCAGTTTCGAGGATATGCGCAGCAGAGGCTTAGTTCAGAGGGACAGCATGTTTGCCGGTCACTCTCTGGGAGAGTACTCCGCCCTGGCAGCCCTGGCGGAAGTCATGCCGATCGAGTCTTTGGTCTCCGTCGTGTTTTACCGTGGTCTGACGATGCAAGTTGCCGTCGAGCGTGACGAGCAAGGAAGATCAAACTACAGCATGTGCGCGGTCAACCCATCGCGCGTGTCGAAGAACTTTAGCGAGCAGGCATTGCAATTCGTGGTGGACAACATCTCCACGGAAACCGGCTGGTTGCTCGAGATTGTCAACCTGAACGTCTACAACCAGCAGTACGTGTGCGCCGGCGACCTGCGGGCGCTGGACACGCTGACATCGGTGCTGAACTTCCTCAAGCACCAGAAAATCGACATTCAAAGTTTGATGCAAAAGATGAGCCTGGACGACGTGAAGAGCAAGCTGCTAGAAATCGTGCGGGAATGCCAGAAGCAAACGGAAGCCAAACCGCGGCCGTTGGAGCTGCAGCGCGGGTTGGCGACGATACCACTGCGCGGGATCGATGTACCCTTCCACTCTACTTTCCTGAGAAGCGGGGTTAAGCCCTTCCGCAACTTTTTGATGAAGAAGATCAACAAGAGTTCGATCGATCCGAGCAAGTTGATTGGGAAGTATATTCCTAATGTGACGGCGCGGCCGTTTGCTATTACGAAGGAGTATTTTGAGGATGTGTACCGGCTGACGAACAGTCCGAGGATTGGGAACGTGCTGGCGAATTGGGAGAAGTATGCTGGGGAAGAAGGGGTGCTGAATGGGTTTCCGGAGGAGGTAGTGGCGTAATTACTCACTTGTTCTAGATTCTGTTGATACTTTTTCGGTCTTTTTTGTTTTTATAAAAGTGGATTTGCTTGGTAATGGCGGTGTTTTATGCTTATTCGTGTAATTTCTTGTTTACCAGCATGTTCATTTTACGTTTTTAATACTAGACGAGCGAATAGAATTATATATTACGTTTATATCCACGAGTCAGCATCCGGTACAGTCCTCGGAGCAGCAGGAGACCGAACGGGGAAATCGGTGTTAATGATGTTGCATTTTGGAAGTGCCGCTCATTCGCTGGCCGGGCAGGCGGGTGTTCCTGGCAGGGAGCGTTTCTTGGCACTCGTTTCCAGCCGGAATCCGCTCTGCCGGACTATTCGTATGTAATTGAAAAATTTAAAAAAAAAATATCGTCGAGAACTCAGGCCACTCTCGGACGTCGACGGGTTAGAGATGGTATAAATAGGGCTGTTCCGCTATACAGAAGTACCGATATAATAATATAACAACAGTGAAGCCCGATTGTTCTGCGGTGTGAATAGACAGAGCTGTTGGTTGGTTTAGCTGTTGTTGGTTGTTGCCTCGTTTGGGTTATCCCTTTTGAGCTCCAACAATTTTTTATTTTATTTAATTTTGGCAGCTATTAAACCTCCTTTCCCCTGCTCCTGCTTCCCTTCTCTCTTTTTTTCTCCCAACAGGTTTTTACTCCTTTGATAGTATATCGACTTTCGATTGATCGAGGACGACCACCGCTCTTCATGTAAGTTATATCGCCTTTATCATACCGTAGCAAGAAACATAACTTTTGTTTGTTGCTATGATACAGCTTCGTTTGATTTTGTAGATCGGCTTGCTAATAAGAATATAGGTCCAACGCTACATACCTCCCCGAAGGGACGTACTGGGCCCACTACGACCACATCAGCGAGATCAATGGCACCTTCAACATCTTCGAGAAGATGTGGGCGGCCTGGTACGCGTACATGCAGAACGACGTGCTGGCGACGGGTATCATGTCGTTTGTGATGCACGAGATTGTCTATTTCGGACGGAGTCTGCCGTGGATGATTATCGATGCTATTCCCTACTTTCGGCGGTGGAAGTTGCAGCAGGTATACCTACCTCTTTTCTCTTATTTTGACCGAGAAACTATTTTCTGGATAAAGCCAACGTGTATAAAAAATTTATAGGACAGAATACCAAACATGGCCCAGCAGTGGCGCTGCACGAAGGGCGTCCTGCTCCTCCACTTCACCATCGAACTCCCCCAGATCTGGCTCTTCCACCCGATGGCCCACGCCGCAGGAATGTCCACCGACGTCCCCTTCCCCGCCTGGACGACCATGGCCGCCCAGATCGCAATCTTCTTCGTCATGGAGGACACATGGCACTACTGGTTCCACCGGCTCTTCCACTGGGGGCCCTTTTACAAACACATCCATAAAGTCCACCACGAGCACTCCGCACCCTTCGGACTAGCCGCCGAATACGCGCACCCGGTCGAAGTCGCGATCCTAGGCATCGGCACCATCTTCTCGCCGCTCATGTACTGTTATTTCAGTAACGATTTCCACATCCTGACCATGTACATCTGGATCTGTCTGCGATTGTTCCAAGCTATCGACGCGCATTCCGGGTATCATTTTCCCTGGTCGTTGTATAATTTCGTCCCCTTCTGGACGGGTGCGTCGCATCACGATATCCATCATGAGAAGTTTATCGGGAATTATGCGTCGAGTTTCCGCTGGTGGGATTTCGTGATGGATACCCAGGCCGGACCGGAGGCTCAGAAACGCCGAAGGGATAAGAAGCGCGCGGAGAGGGATGCGGCAGCGATTAAGGAGCAGCAGAAGTGGAGTATGGAGAGTATGGGGAAAGAGGCGCAGATTATGGGATCCCAGATTTCGGGGGACTCGAAGAAGGAGCTTTGAAGGAATTCTTACTCGTCGTTTTTATTTTTTATTTTTTATTGGAGGTGAGATGGATTGTACAGATGCTGCTTTCTTGCATTCTTTTAATAATATACCTTTGATGCGGATCAAAAACACAATACGATAGACTTTTTTATACGACAAAATTGTTTCTGTTGGGGGCGGGGTGGAGTCATTTTACTTTTATAGCTTTTATACCGACGGATGAATAGATAATAAGGCGGGTGGACGAGGTGTATATAATTATAATAACTTCACATAGCAATGCAATACATAATATTATTATACAATTGAGTATATACCACTATCATCGCCATTCGAAGCTGTGTGGCACGTAGAATATAATTTGGTGTTGTGCGGCTTAAACTCACCGCGAATTTTTCTTTGAAACACGTTTAACTTTCTTTCTTTCTTTCTTTCATTCATTCTTCTCATCGCAAGTCAACCAACAACAACCACCTCCACCATCTCCACCACCACCACCACCACAATCCATTCCCTCACTCGCTCAATCAACCAGAACATATACACAATCGAATACAGAATACAAAAGGATGCCATCTCCATCACCGCACCGCGGCCGCTCCTACTCCCGCTCCCGCTCTCCCCGTCCAACCACCCACCCACGCGACTACTCCAGATCCCCACCCCCAAACAACACCACCATTACCGCCTCCCGCCCCGGCGATCGTGACCGCGCCCGATCGAGATCCAGATCCCCTTCGTACTCCCGCTCCCGTTCTCCACGCGGCAGCCACGCTCCTCCCCGTTCCAACAGATCATACTCCAGATCGAGATCACGATCGCGTGTCGGTAAAGGCGGTGCTGCCGCCGGTAGCGCACAGCGAAGAGGTAGAAGCTACAGTCGGAGCGTGAGCCGGTCGAAGAGTTATTCGCGTAGTCGGAGCCCGTACGCCAGACGACCACAGGGTGGCGGTGCGGGAGGAGGACGATATGCGTCGAGGAGTTACAGTCGGAGTTTGAGTCCCGCCGGACCGTTAGGGTTGCCTGGCGGCAAGAGTTCGAAGGTACACATACACCCTTTATACATAATATTCTTGTTTAATTCATGATTTGTGATGTCGGTCAAGCTGTGATGACCTTGCTAACGATGGTAAAATAGATTGTGATCGAAAAACTCACGAAAAACATCACAATCTCCCATATCACCGAAATCTTTGGCGTCTACGGCACCATCAAGGATATCGACATGCCCATGAACCGCATCTTCAACACTAACCGCGGTGTCGCCTACATCATCTTCAACTCGCCGCAATCTGCCCAGAATGCGATTGCGCACATGCACGAAGGTCAGATCGATGGCAGTGTCGTTGCTGTATCTTTGGTTATTCCTAAACGTCCCGTGGGCGGGTATAGAGCCGGCGGCGGTGGCGGCGGTGGCGATAGAGGTGACAGAAATGACCGCGGCGATAGAGGTAACGGTGGCGGTAGACGGGGCAGATTTGCAGGTGCTGGAACGGGCGGTAGAAGTCGCAGCAGAAGCCCTCGACGCGGTGGGGATAGTTATCGCCCTGGTGGGGGTGGTGGAGGCGGTGCTCCGGCTGGAGGGAGAGGCAGGAGAAGCCCGAGTTATAGCAGCTACGGGAGTCGTAGTCGAAGCAGGAGTCGGTCCAGAAGCGGGAGTAGGAGTCGATCGGATAGTAGGAGTAGATCGCGGAGCAGGAGTTATTCGAGTTCACCGAGGCGACGGGGCGGTGGCGGCGGCGGAAGAAGGCGTTAACCGACTCGCTTCTGTTCTATCTGGATGAATTCGGGTGGAAATGGGTGCGGGCGAACTTTGTTTATTTAGCTAGAGGGTGCTTTGGTGGAATTGATATACTGGGCTGCAGACTTCTTCTTTCTTCTTTTAGAATGTTGTTTTACATTCTATCATTATCACTACGGAGATATATCATCGATAGACTCAGATACTAATATTACTTGATCTCTAATATGCATTATTCGAGTAGGCGGCTTGGAATATTGTGATTCGATGGGTTCATGTTACACCGTCGTACGATTGGTCTCGCCACGTCGGATGTGTAACCGTCAGAACAGGATAGTTGATGGTGATATCACGATTTAAAGGTTTCCCGACACCCCGTTTTGCGACTTCAAACATTCACCGTCCGATATATTCATTACTCTATTCTCATCAATCAAAAATAAAGTAGCTATCATCAAACTTCACTAATCAACATTCAATCCAATGCTCATGTCGCTCAACTTCCCGTCTATAGATTCGATACCGTCTCGAGCATAATTACGCATCTTACCGGGAAAAAAAAATCCAACATGGCCTTCCCGTTCACTCTCCCCTTCTCGACCTCCTCCGATCCGAAACAGGATTCCCTCTCAGCGAAAGATTCCAAATCTCACGAAAATCAAAACCCCTTCGCCTCTTCTAATTCATCCTCCTCAGCATCATCAAATACGGATTCGTTGCCGAAAAGGAAGGAGAAATGGGTATTCAAGCCGGTGGATAATAACCCTGATGATCCGGAGGCGGATTTATTCGCGTATGTTCATTTCCCTACCGGTTCACTTCAGAATATAGTGAGGAGTATAGTTAAGGTGGTTGATATGTTTACAGGTTCAAGGTCGTTGTGGAGAAATGATGGAGTTCGGACGGATATATTTTGAGCATCTCGGATCTTATTTCGCGATAAATCATGATGGTTGTCTCTAGACTTTATAGTAGACAGACGACAAATTAGCTTCAAGCTTGCTCTGTAGAATAATGTAGAACAAACTTGGTTCTACTGTCAAGACACTGCTGGGATATTCTTCTCCATAACCGATGTATTACAACAATGAGCTTCAGAATACAACAATTTGATAATTGACAGCCTGCCATTGCATTCGTCTATAGTCTACCGTAACTCCACCCTAACAATACAACAATCAAGCATAGCCGTATTCCCATCCAGGAAACTCCCAAACTCCGATCCGCTTAAAAATGAATCAACAAATCTTCATCACACCCTTTATAACTTTGCACCGGCGTCATCCTATGTCCCTCCAACGTACTATCATTAATACCCACCGGTTTCTTAGACCTGACAGCATACTTGGAGCCCTCAAGTCCCGCTACCTTCTTCCCTTTCTCACTCGCCTCCGTATGCCGCTTCTCGGTGGTGCTTACGGCGCTGATAGCGCGATCGATAGAAGATACATCCCACGGAAGATTAATATGTACCGTGGAATCCGAAAGCCTGATCGAATCGGTTTCAGAGGGACGGTATTCGATTAACTTCTCCTCAGGGTTCCAGACGCAGATATCAGGTAGGATTGGCGGTTGCATATTGTTTTTAAAAAATTCATCCGAATTAACGGCTGCGATGTGGGTATCTGTAACTGTACTCGAGGATGAAGCGGATTTTGTTAAAATACCCTTGAGTGCTTCTGGATCCAACAGAAACTGCCTCCGGAGACGATGTTCTTCCTCATGGTATCTTTTGGTGACCATCTCCTCTTCGCTCGCAAGTTTCTCTCGCTCCTCAGTGATCCGACGGAGTGTAGCCCGGAGGGGAATTTGAATATTCTCCTGTTTCCGCTTAAGATCCGTGGCGAGAGTAGAGGTATACTCGTTCAACGTCCGTTGTTTGGCAGCGCATTCATATATCCCGAGAGCATCGATGAGCTTGTGGATATTGACTAAAAGCTCGTAGAGCTCCGAAGTGGTAGCGTGTTGACGCTTCGAGATTAAATCGTAAACTTCGCTCGCCGGATCTAGTATACTAGCGTCCATAGCCCCCAGGTTTTCAAGCTTGCCGTACGTTTCTTGTCCTTCTGGAAAGATATACATTTGGCTGATCGCGTCTTGTACCATCAATACCCATTGTCCTAACGAGCTGGATGCAGGGTATTCGTATGCTCTGTGGGAGAGCTTATCGGGAATATACCGTTTGGTGAATTCGTATAGCGCTTTTTTGAGGATCTTTTGCGTCTCTTTAAGGATCATTCGTTGAGTCGGGTATGGGAAATAGATACAGTATGGATCACTGGTGAGAGATGTCTCGTTGGAGGGCTCATAGCTTATCACGCTGCGGTCGTCGTCGTCGAAATAGGACGAGAGCGCGCTTTGAGGTCTAGCTGGAAGTTGTAATTTTTCTGTAGGCCTTAATGATAAGGCCGAACCAGGTCCGAGTAATGTCTGGTTGCCACTCCATGTACCGTGCTTCTGCTTCGGGGTACAAGCAAGATCGAAAGGAAAGGCGGCATCAACGGATGAAAGTTCAGAGATATCCCCGTTTAGCAACCACGGCCATTTTTCAGTAATCTCTTCAAAAGTAGAGCTGTAAACTCTTTGACTGTGCATCTTAACCACAGCTTCCACCAGTTCGGCCATCTTGAACAGGATTTGTAAGTGTGGTAGTTCTTCGACGTGGTTAACCAGGATATGCTGCGCGGTACCGCTACCAAGACGGGTGACTGACTTGTACAGGCTGTTCTGAAAGATATCCCGTGTCGCGAGATACACCAGTCGCTCGAGCTTTTGCTGGGTTTCTTGGTCTGTAGGTTTGCTCGTATCTTCGATGGTGTCGGTAGAGGAAACATATGGATCAGAGCTTGAAATCGAGTCCGAATGCGAGTTTGATATAGGAATGGAACGCTCGGTATCAGTCTCCATGCGGGAGGAATCTTCGCTCTTAGATCTTTCTGTTAAAGCTGGATGTTTCCAAAATGCCAGGTCGGCATTTTCAGAGCTGAAAGGTCGGCTCGTGGTCGCGGTAGGTAAGAAACTGATCGGATTGAAAATCGGTGCTGAGGGATTCAACGATAGCTTGGAAACTGGTCCGCTCTGCATCGTCTAAATATATATGCTGTCGATTGAGAAAGTGTCTTGATCGATAGCGTCATGATCTAGCGAAGTGGAATAAGACCTGCAGACGAAATCTTGAAGAGTAGAAATAGTCGTGATCGTGTGAATCTGAATGAATATAAGAGAATATCGTCTGATGCTCGCCGTAATTCCACGATATTCCACGATATTCCAGCGGATGACTGTCTTGGCCGTTCTCGAGATTGACAAAATGTAACAGCAACGTTATTCTCCAATAATAATAGGTTACCAAGTGAGAAGCGTCGCCTGCATCTCCACCAGCTCTGCCAATTGTCTCTGGAGCTTTGTCTGATGGGCGTCCAGCACCGCACCAACAACGGAGAACGTCCTCGCCTTCAATTCTCCCCACCCACCATCTCCAAGGACCGTCATTTGCTCTGCGCAGTTCCTCACCAACTGCGCAAGAGCATATGCTTCTATCGGCGCATCTTCACCTAACGCTACCTCCACGTCTCTGAGGAGCGCAAAGCATAGCTTTTCCTTCTCCTGGTCTTGCCCAGAACCCTCAAACACGCTCTCAAACTCGGAGAGTCTGAGATCGGTGGGTTCAACTGCTCCCAACTGCAGAAGAACACTTGGGTTTTCGGCGTACAGGTAGCTGAACAGCGTGGTCCTCATCTTCTCCCTCGCCTGCTCGAGGACCATTCGCTGTTCTGCTGCAGGGAAGTAAAGCTGGATCGTCGTAACCGATCCCGAGAGATTCTCCTTCAGAGTGTCGGCCTCCTTCTCCTCGCCGACTTGGATCTCTGAAGGTTGAGATAGCGCCTGCCGGTTGCCTACAACCGGAGCAACAGCAAGGGCTTCACCCCACGCCCCGATGAAACGCCCCGCGTCCATCTCTTTCTCGATAGCTCTCGCCCTCTTCATTGACGCATTCGTCTTCTCAGCTGTGGGTTTGGGGGGCTTGGACTTGGAGACCTTACTCCCATTGCCGCCAAAAGAGGTGGACGGTTTCAGGATCACCGCGTTCTTGCTCGTCCCTTTCCCCTTCGTCTTCCCCATCTCCTTCTCCTTCTTCTCCTGCTTCATCTCCTGCTTCATCTCCTGCTTCATCTCCTGCTTCATCTCCTGCTTCATCTCCTGCTTCATCTCCTGCTTCATCTCCTGCACCCTCTCCTTTACCTCCACCGCTACGGCAATTTTGACCGGAGGTTGGGGAGGATGCTCAGCATCCGGTGCCCACCTCGACGTATTCAAGCCACCCCACATCTCCAAATCACACTTACCGCCCTGATCGATGGAAGAAGCCTTGACTTCCTCCATCACCACGTCTTCTTCTTTCTCCCCCGTCTCCTTCTCAACCACCTCCATCTCTTTCTGAACGAACTTCCCGGGATTCGCGATCCGCGGGAAGATTTGTTCAAAAGGTGTTTTCTTCTGGAAGGCCTTATACCGAACCAACTCCCTCAGGGCCTTCTCGATCCCATCTCGCCCCTTCAGGTCCAGGAGCTGCTGTACGCAGGCATCCTTCTCCTTCTGTCTGTTAACCACCCGTCTGATCGCCAGGGTGTTTTTCTCGTTCCCGCCAAAGTCGCTAAAATAGCGCTTGAAAACGCAGTAGACGCGGTAGTCGAGCTCTACGGGGATCGGACCCGTCGGAGTGACTACCTTGGCTACTGCTTTTCGTCGTGTCATTTTTTTATATTGGTGACGCAATAATAAAAGTAAAGATGATGATGAGAGAGTAGTGATATGAATGATAAAAATATCTGTCGCTTGTTGGGGGAGGTGTACTCGAAACGTTGCTAAAGCGGGTGCTAGGAATGAAGGGAAAAGAAAGAAAGAAAGGAAGAGAAAGAAGGTGTGGTCGACGGGCATTAAATGATTGCTGGTAGCTTTCCACATCAACACCCGCTCTCCCTATTATCAACGACAGCAAATGTTTTGACAGTCATAATTTTCCCTCTGCCTGCCATTCGAGACCACTACTGTAATAATCTTTCCCTTCCACCAATCCAACTGAGCAGCTGGGCAGCACCCCACATTAGTCTCAGATTGAAGCCCACAAACGCTTTAACAAAAGACAACAAAATATTTATAGCCACAAATCGAATCGAATCAAAGATTTCGTCTTCTATATGCCATAAATTCATTTGTCTTAGTCTCCTAGGTATCCAAACCGGTGCCTTGCGGGACATTACACTGTTGGAGTATTTGTGTTGACCTCGAAGTGGATTGGAACTGTGTTACCCGAGATTTCCTAATCCAGCCAGCAGTGCTCTGCATGTACTCTTGCGTATCTCTCTCGATCCTTAGGCTTTTACTTACTTGTGTGCTAATTCCCAAATACAATACCCTGCTTGGCTCAATTGAATGAAGTGGTCCATAAATCCAGCTTGTTAACATTTCCTAGGTATTCGTTCACGTTCCTCGATTCTTGTTGTTTCCCAAGATTACGAGATAGGTTTTGATCTCTATCCAAAAACTGAAATCGGTATCAACTCGAGATAGACATACCGATATATCGATATATCATGCATTGGCATCTCCCCGCTCATCTCGTGGCGGTGGTGGCTAGTGGGTGGATCACAGCACCAATCAGATCTCGTGGTTGGTCCGACGGGCCGAGATTCCGTAATCAAGATCTTCCGAGAAAGCAGCACATTGCTCGGAAAGACCTGCGCCAACTCGAGTTTGAGGAAACATCGTTCTAAAAATGAAATACGAGCTTCGGCCTCAACCACGGAAGATTGTCGGCACGCTATCTGACGGATCCAACCTTCGGACGATTCTGAATCTCACCTGACGCGATGGTTCCTGGTAAGCCAGCTTGCTCAGCTAGCTTAACTTAGGCTATTTGGACCGCCTTTTGAATCTGTAAGAACCTCTCTCTCGCACTCTCAATTCGCGTTGTCGACATCATACAATCTTTACCAAATCGTTGCGACTTCAAAACACCCTCTAAAACATCGAAATATAAAAGATTCAATCTGGAGTTTGACTAACTGAATATGGCACCGCAACAGATATTCGCCGGTGGATATGACCACGCTATCGACAGCTTCCTCTTCGACGAGGTCGCGGGTACCTTGGTCAAAACCCATTCCACACTCGAAAGCAGTCCTGGACCTTCATGGCAGCACCTCGTCCCGGAACATAAATTACTATTCTCAGGTTGCGAAGGTCCCGAAGGCGGTATCGGATACCTTGATTCTTACAAAATCGGCGAAGATGGCGGGTTAACCAAGATTGACCGCAAGGAGTGCGTCCAAGGATGCGTTAGTATGGATATGGGCAAGAATGGCTTCTTAGTAACAGCCAGCTAGTACGCGATCCTAAAAGATCTCTATACTCTAAGGGTATTATATCTAACGTATAGCCGCGTTTAGTGATGCGTCTGGCGTGAATACCTACCATGTCAAGGAAACCGGCGAGATCGTACCACTCCAGAAACTCATGTTTACTCTTCCAGACGGTCAAGCGGGACATCCAGATATCGATCCTGTCCGCCAGGATGCCGCGCACCCGCACGAAGCTAGAATAGACCCCACCGGTCAGTTCCTACTGATACCAGATCTCGGTTCGGACTATCTTCGCATTTTCACAATCACGTATGGCGAGAAGGGAGAGGATACTCGAATAGAAGAAGTAGAGCCGTTAAAGTGCACCACCAGAGCGGGACCCCGACACTGCTATTTCGACCGAACCGGCAAGTTTATGTATCTTGTTGAGGAGCTGGCCAGTATGGTTAGAGTTTATCAGGTTGAATACACCGGACCACGAGAGATAGATTTCACCCCTGTTCAGCGGATTAGCTCTCTCGGACTCGGAAAGGGACCCGCGGATACGAGAGTGCAGAAGCTGAAAGCCGCCGAGGTTGCCATCAGCGTATGCTCTTCCGAAAACCCGCTGCTCTAGACTATCAAGCTGACATAATCCACGATAGCCGGACGATAAGCATCTGTATATTTCCAATCGCTACGATAGATCCATGCCGGATGGGACCGACTCTATCGCCCATTTTTTGATCAATACGGATGACGGAACGTTGACTTTCGTGGAGTTGACTAGCGCTGGTGGTATTAATCCCCGGCATATCAGATTAAGCCCGGATGGAAGCTGGCTTTGTATAGCCACGCAGGATACGAACAGAATCGCAATGTTTAAGAGGGATCTTGTTACCGGTACGATTTTGGATGAAGTTATTGCTGAAGGACAGAGTGGGCAGCCGGTTTGTATAACGTGGTAGATACCTCTCAGTCAAAGTCCCCCATATTACCAACCCTATGCTAGCGCTAGCTCTTGAGCTCTGATGCCTCACCTGAAATCGAGGCCCGCAACACTGCAATGTACATAAGCATTCGACAATTAAATGTACATATATAACAAAATACCTCGGTTTTTAGTTATGCATGGATTGCAATTACTAAATCGAAAAAGCTAGTAAATTCAGAAACCAAATACGTACCATTGAGTCGTTACGCCTGTGCAGCTGTGCGCATGTGCATCTTTGGTGTAAGTTTTTATCGATAAGAAACACAAGTCTTGGCATGTAGGTACGGAAAAAAGTTCACAACACTCTCAAAAATTAAAAACTAAAGTCTTTTGGCGCACAATTCTGATTTGTCGGCGAGCAATTGCAACCTCCAGCCAGAGGCATCGTTCAGTACAGTTAATCATACTGAGGTACACCCCATTTCTCATGGATTTGTAGGCACTTTATAATACCATATATTCACAATTGATTGAATTTTGCAAGAAAAAAATTTCGAACTGACAAACCTGCGTAGACGCACTCTTTAATGGCCGCGGCGGAGGGACGATCATTCGAATAAATCATCACAGGAATACGAAACATCGGCAACGATGCTGGGGCTACGGCACACCTCCAGCAGGATCATAGCACACCGTGCTATGATCAAACCGTCACTTTTCTCGCCCTTACTCACGCATGAAGTCAGATATTCTTATTCGAAAAAGAGCTCGAGTAAAGTCCCACTAGCCGATCGGGCGGCCGATATCATGCGAGTACATAAGGCTTTTCAGGAAGTGATTACCAAGGAAGAAGCCGACCTCTGCAAAACGGACAGCCAGCGAAGAGACCTTCTGTGGAGTAAAAAGACAGAGGTGAAAAACAGTATACCGGACTGGGAATGGAAAATAGTCTACGGCATCGGTCGTCGGCTTTGGGAGCAGCGTCTTATGTTTTTGAACATTCCCGATGCAGATGTTCAGTATAAACTTGAACACAGCGAATCAATGTCGGGTATCGTTGAGCAAGTACCACGGTGGTTGGCTAGAGAGGTAGTGAGGCTGACTGACGCCGATGCGGAGAAGAGTAAAGAGAAAGAGAAAGAGAAGCCCAGCAGTGGGCCGCCACCGATTTCTCAAAAGGCTGACAATGATATGATTGTGCCGGATTTGTCGACAGAGTATGTGGGAACGAAGAAGGTGGAAGAAGTTGACGCGGAAGTCAAAACGAATGGCGAAAAGGATGGGGTTTTGAAAGAGGAACCGAAAATGACGGAAGCAGGAAAGGAACCACCGGCCATCTCATTTGATTCGCTGGCTGTAGAAGAATCCGCGATGAAAGAAGTAAGTAATCCTCAATTCAGCTTCCCCTCCTTTCTTTTATTTTTGTTCTTTCAACAATCTAACTAACAGCTACTAGTTTCAACCCATAACCACCATCGACCCTGATCCGAAAGCGATACTCGCGCCTGGAAACCCCGAAGAGGAGTTTACGTTAGAGAGACTGGCAAAGATTGGAGTACCGGATGATATGCCTTCACCCGAGATCCAACTCCTACAAAAGCTCAGCAAGACTCTCACCGAAGAAAGCATACGGCCTGATCTGAAACCGGTTTTCTTCCCCAATCAGACATCGTTTACCCTCCTATCAGAGGCGACAACTATCCTCGAAGAAGCTTGCTTCCTGTATGTTGCTAAAACAGCACCATCGGTAGTCCAATGGCCATCGTACGATTGCCCCGAAGCCCAGGAATATAAAGCATGGGTATCTCTGATTCTCAGAATGGCTAGAAGGTACAAATCGACGCTCAAGCTACCTCCCGGGTTTCAAGAATCCGTCATATTTGGTGACATGATCCGCAACGCTGCCGCGCACAGATTACCCATCAGCGCACCGAAGATCAGAGAGCTTTTGAAACGGTCCAAACAGTGGATCGATCTCCTTGAAGTTCCAGATGTTGGAGCGAAATTCGAAAGACTTCAAGAGAGAGCCGAGTTTATGCAGACTGAGATGGAGGATGCTTTAATACCCGTTGCCGGCGAAGTTATGGATGTTTTGGAGAACATCCAGACCAAAAAGGACAGTATTAGAAGGCTGGAGACTCAGATTTTGGCGCTAAGACGGAAGGTGACTCAAGAGGTCGAGGCGATGTCGCGAGAGGAAGACACGATGAAGATAACGCTGAAGAAGAGCCACAAGATAAGATCCGAGCGAGGGCAGTCTTTCGATAGAGAAGAACTACGGAATTACGTCCAGGGGAGAATTGTTGATGATAGCCTGAGCGTGGACGAAGAGAGTTTGGCTGTCATGGAAGCAGCGGTGTCGGAAAATGTCGAAGACAAGTTGCCAGACGACGGTCCGGAAACTACGGCCCCGACGATTGAATTATCTGCGGATGATGTGAAGGGTATTTTGGCAAGCGAGGACGCTAGCTTCTCCCAAGCAGATAGGAAGCATTTGAAGAGAGACCCAGACGACGGTCTGGTGTCCTTTTCAAAGGATACACTGAAGAATATCGAAGAACTCTCGGATACAGAAACCAACAAAGAATCAACGCAAGACATTTTGAACGAAAAGCCGACAGAGAAAGAGACAAGGGCTAAGAAGAAGAAAACCAAAGAAGATGCGGCCGAGAAATCTTCTGTGCCACAGGAAACTGGCTTTGTTGGGTCGAATCTCTCCAAGGACTCGGATTTGAATAAATTAAAGGAAGATGGACCGAAGTGGTTCAACCCCTTCTCATGGTTCAGATGAATGGGCAATATTGACGAAGCTATCTCGATATATATATGCTAGAACAGCCAAGACTATGGCTTAGTATCCGGTAAGTTACAACCTCGAAATTTTTTCACATTGCACGAAATTTCCTTCTCAAAATATAGACCACTTCTATTGTATATATTGAAACCATAGACATCTCTTTCACGCTTGGGGATATATTTGTACAAAATTTTCTTTATTACTATGGAGTTAGTGGGTTTTACTTTGATATTCTGGGGATGTTACGAGTCTTCAAAAACAAACAAAACTTTGTAATATAGCTCTAATATGATCATATTCCCCTCTGGCAAGCTGCTACTATTTTCTTGGAAAATTTAAAATCTACTCACAGCGACAGGAATATACCGCACAATAAATGCTCATATTACCACATGTTCACCATCCTCGCCGGGCTGCTAGACTCGTGGCAGGTCATGAAACTCCGACATTCATCATCCACGATAGACGACCAAATCTTAGATTCGGGTACCCCGACCTCTCAAGATGGGACCCAGTTTTTCTCGAAGACTTTCCGTCTTCACGTTTTTGACAGCGACGGTGGATATCGCATACAGCTATACCATCTTCTTCGAAGAACACAATCTCCCATTGACGAATTTCCAAACTTTCAACTTTGTTGACACTAGCCCGGAAACATGCTACGAGGTTTCAGATGTATACCCCCTACCGGATATTACCGCCGTAGGTGTTATCAACGGGCGCCAGGCCTCCGCCTGGAACCAGATAACCAATAGCCGCATGGCAATACCCGAAAACCTAAGAGCGATGGCTTTATACCACGGTAATGAAAACTACGACTGCATCGGTCAACCAGATTTGGTCATTCGTTTCCACGATGTGGGTGCCCAGACTACGCTACAAGTAGTCAACTTGGACGCCCTGAATCCTTCATTGACGGGACGATATCGATTTTGGAAACCGATTGATCCTGATACTGAAGAAGGGTTTGAATACATGATACCGGAAGATGGATCCGGATACGTCGGCTCCATTAGCGCCGGCGCCATGGATATAATATACACCGACGGAACGGGAATCCCGTTGATGATCGTTGAGGATTTCCCAGACGTTATGACGGCGACATACTCTGTCGTTGGACAGTACGGCGATCAAGGAAGTCCTGATCTTGAGCCCGTGCCCGCTCCTGTACCTGTCGATCAGGATGATGGCTTGTACGACCCTTTGCAGGACGGCTTATTCCCTCTGTCACCTGTGCTACTTGAGGATGATCCGGTCGGTGACGACAATTGGGACCCTAATAACGCTGGGTATATGATTGAAGAGTTACCCGACAGCAGCTGGAACTCTGTGCCGCTTCGGGATATACCTGGTGCGCATTTTCCTCAGCGTGATCCTATACCCTGGCAAGGGGTGAGCGAGGAGGATCAACTTAGTGAAGATGCGGAAACTAATTTCGAAGATCAACAGTATAATCCATTGCGTAACAACGTGGTAATTAATATCGATAATGGAGATTTGAGATGGGATGACGATGAAAATGAAGAAGAAGAAGAAGAAGAAGAAGAAGAAGACGATGTCAACGATGCAGTGAATTACCGTGCTCCAGTCGGGCGACTTCCTCCTGTTGGCGACGTTGTGGATGACGGACCAGATGATCTTCAGAGTGTTGAGATTTATTTCAACGATGAAGGTTTGGACTGGGGTGATGGCGACGGCATCGAAGATGATTTTAGCAACGGAGTACAAGATGACGAAGATTACGATGACTTGAACGAACCTCAAATCAGCATCGAAGACGAAGGCGCTTTCGACAATGATGACATGCAGGCGCAAGCCGCGGATTCTGATGACCGTGAGCAGGAACGTCTGGATTGGAGACAACGAATATCGCCAAGTTCCCTAGGGCTTGAACGTGCGGGTCAATCAAGTTCACAAGATGCTTGGGACCCCCAGCTAAGGCCCGAAGTGGCTGATATTGGAGTTCAAACGGATATCATTCGAGGGCCTCGACCGATCAGAATCCGTCCAGCCGAAGAGCTAGACCGCGAACCTCCTCACGCCCTTCCATTTTACATACCACAGGCCCGAAGACCAGCACAAGTGAGTACAGGTCGTCGGCCTGTCGCGGATGTCGTGCAAAACATTATGCCTCCGTATTTTAGCAACCCTAATCTGAGGAGTATCGAAGACTACCTGGGATCAGTGAGCGAGCGGGACCCCGCAATAGACGACAGTATGATTTCACTCATGAATCGATTAAGCGAAGGCGTGCCGTATGGTACCCCGGAATGGGATAACTTGCTGGATCACCTCCGTCGATCTCGAGAGGAGATACAACGGCGAGAGCAAAGACGTAGAGTTTTCGCGCCGTTCGGAAGCCTTGAACTTGACGATAGGACAGCGAATAATCTGGTTGAGCTGGGACTGTTGTATCGTAGATGGCGGGAGCAGGAGCAAGAGCTTACCGATGCTCTGTTGAACTTCGATTTGGATAATATAGAACCTATGGATGAAGGAACGGCCTCGCGATTGAGTTTCGAAGATGTTAGGGCGCTACCGGTGGAACAATTACTGCAGTATTATATGCGACTTGATCCAACCCGTCTAACAGAATTAAGAAATAGACAGCGTATTGAACGCGAGTTGGAACGAGAGCTCGATGAACCATAGATTTATCTAGATTTAAGCATGTTTGATAATATGATTTCGTTATCTATAATTACAATAGATTTGATAATAATATCGCATAAACTCTTAACACTGGGATTAAATTATCAAGTTTTCGAGTTTTGTTTGACCTTTTCACGAGAGCTGCTCTCAGTACGGATAACATAAATGACCTCGACATGCATGGACTCAGTCAACCAGTTATATATATTGGCGGCTTGTATTTCGACCGCAAACGACGTGTTTTGACAAATATCGGGAAATAATTTCCGAGCTTGTCGTAAGTCTAAACGAAGCGTGAATTGGCATGCCGCATGCATTCGGTGATCGGGCTTGATATCTCGCCGGTCGTAAATTCGTCAGATTATCGGTCTACTGAAGGGCAAAGCCAAACCCCAGATCCGAGCTTTTAAATACGTAATACCGCGGTTGAGGAATCTACGCACATGCCTGTTCCTGTTTGCACTTTCGATCGGTGTTCGTCCGGGTTACTTTCAGCCTCGCGCTCTTCGCACCTTCTTTATCGAGCCGTCTCGTCGGCAACTTTTGAGCCCCAGGTATCTGATCTTGAATATTGCGGGGAACTATAATGTTACCATGAAACCGATAAAATATATACTTTTTATTTCAGTTTTTCATCGGAGGCGAATCTTTCAAGCTTTTTGTAATTTTGAATTTCCGTTCAACTATTAGCTATTGACAACGCAATATTTCCAACAACTGCCAAAATGTCGTCGACGTCGCCTCCAGTTCCAACGTCAGCTATCGTCAACTGCGTGGTGAACATGTTTCTCCTGGCAATGAACAGTATAGAATCCCCCTCTTGCAAACAGTAGTGCTACATTCGCAATATCTTACTGACTAAGTATATAAATAGCCTACAACATGATATTCAACCCTAAAGCAGCAATATTCGACCCCCTCTACCCAACAATCGTAAAAATATTCGGCCTCCGGGAATTCGCCATAAAGGCCCAAATAAACGCCGCCGGCATTGAAGAACCGATTCTAGACGACTTCGCACTCCAACTCGCGGCGGTTATCGCGATTCTTTGTTCACATTCTGCGGTGTTGTACGCCATCATGTTGATCAACAGGCAATGGGAATACCTCTACATGACGGTCCTGTCAAAAGCGGTGGGAGTTGTGGCAGTGGGGATTTTGATCTGGGTGGTATTTCCCGAGAGAACGAGTCCTCCAATAGCCTTGTTTGTAGTTTGGGATGGTTTGTGCGTGATGCATTTGTGGTATGTGCTTGGAACGGCGAGGGGAAGCTCGAAGGGTGTGATTAAAGCAAAGGCAGCGTGAGTAAAGTCACAAGGTTATACCGAGAAAAGTTGTGGCATGTCAAAATAGGATGTTGGAATATATTATTTTACGAAATTAATATTATCTTACGAGACAAATATATCTTCTATTTCAAATAAAACCGTTCAATCCGCCTTCTACTCTATTCGTCCGAGTAAACCAAGTACGCGCATAGTCCTAATTCGTAAGGACCCGGGAATTTATCTCCACCGAATGGATCGTAAATCTCAAGCAGTCCATTACTACACGAACTGTCATTCGGCTGCGGATGATCGCTGCTTTCGGCCCGAAGGATACCGCACTGCCCGTTATCATCACGGATATAATACGCAACGCAATTGAACGTGTGGAAACAGATATTGCAGCACTCCTGAATGTTAGTCGTGGGGAAGCCAAAGTTGCTAAACGACGCAGACCGGTCCACAAAGTCGCCTTGCCAGCTGTCGCGGAGATCGTTGATACGTGTTGGCACGCAGACGTCTAGCGTTCTAGTGTATGTTGTTTGAGTCGCGGTTCTCGTGCTAGTCTGGATTGGTACCCTAGTTAGCCAAAACCTTTGATTCTATGGGAAATGATCGAAGCCATACTGGTCTTTCGGCTGTATATCCGATGAGACAGGTGCAGGCACTCGATAATCGATCCGGGGCACCTGTGCAAGATGATGCGAGGGCCGGAAGCGCTTGACGGGCTTGAATTGGCGCCGCAGTTACCGCAGCAGGCTGCCTAGGGAGAAGTTCCAGAGCCCTCTTGCGCTTGTTAGGGGCAATATACGGTGCTCCCTTGCGTGTGATATATTCGATCGGTCTGTCGGGATCAGGAGAGTGAACTGCGAATACAGTTCGGGTGGCGGTCACCACGATGGTCCTATAATTATTTACAGCGTATTTAAAATTAGACCAATTATTATAAGGAATAGCGTGGCACAGAAGATAAGCTATAAGGACTTACGCCGTTGCTGGTGTAATGGCTGGGCGAGTCGTGGTCAGATAGTGACTACAGTACGAACTCGCTGGATAACCATTGCTTCTCAACTGTCGAAGACAATTGTCTGCATTGCAGATAGAGACTGCCCCTGAGATCGAGAACGAGGCTGAAAGCGCAAGCGCAAGCAAAGCGAATTTTCTCCCCATTTTCGGGTTGTGAACGTTAGAAAACCGCAAACTAAGGCAGTAGAGGTCTCCGCGATTTCAATACAATCCAATCCGACGGTCTTGACGATAATGTCTCGGGGTTTTTTGGGCTGGGCGCGACCGTTTTATAAGCTTTCAAGCCCCCCATATTTCTTGGAATTAATCCCAATTGCGCCGGCTCAAAGAAATCGCAAATGTGAGGATTGATCCTGCAGGTTCCGGCCAAGTTGAATAGTCCGAGTGTTCAAGCTTTCTGCTGCACTGATACCCCGTTGCACCTTCAGCCGCAAGCCATAAAGCCACCGGCACGTTGTTGAATCACAGATGCCCCTCGCGTACGAGAGAATCCAATAGGTCACAGTCTGTCCTTTGCATGACTGGAATTATGTAAATCTCCGTTTTGTAATACGTACGGCTACTCGCTTTTCGCCGATATCAATATATCACTATGTAATATATTAATGTTTTCCTCTAATTTTGTTAGGTCAATATCGGAAGGTTCAACTAAATTCCGGCAACTCCCGTCATTCGCTCAAACTATCACAGAGACCTCTATCTCGCGTCGAGGTATCCATATGCATCTGCATAGTATTATTAACGGACTCTGATATTATTCAGATATAAAGAAAAATACTTAAGTAGTTAGAACACTTTTCAGCCTACAAAACCAATAAATAATTCTACAAGCTTAATCTAAAACCCGTCCGAAAATTACGCGCCTGATCGATCACCGATGCTCGATTAAAATACCACGCAAACAACACGTGCACGGCGGTGGCGATTTCTGGCACTCTGAACTTCAGATACGGATTGATTATAGATCAATCATCCCTTCCGATAGCTACGCGACAAACGAAAGGAGTAATAAATCTATTATTTTGATAGAGTTTTGTGTTATTTCCTTGTCCCGTAAATCAGAAACTGCCTCAATATATATTTTATTAATAAAATTCAACATACATCTCGAAGGAGCTCGATCATGATCACCACCAGGAAACTGTTTTCATCGATTTTAAAAAGAGCCTTAAAATTACAGGAAAACCAAGAGAAAACATTCATTCTGTATTGGATGAATCCGGCCCTATGTTTATCTGCCCCGAAAGGCGATTCGCCCTATGGGATATGCCTTATTCAATATCCAATCCAGCACCCACCTTCGGCGTTAGCGACGCAACATCTGGTATTCTTTTCGTGTTAATTCATAAACCGGACACGGTCTGATTAATTCTCCTTCTTGTCTATAGATTCACTCTGGGACAGCTGAGTCCATCACTGTAATCAAATGCGGCTGCATTACCAGCTCATTTACTTGGCGGCAGGGCTTCTGAATGCTCCACTATTCATGTAAGTATGGTAAAAACATGAATTCTTGTGAGAATGATAGATCTGGCTAATGTTATTCGGGCATTAACAGTCAGGCCGAGTCCGTGATATTGACCGAAGACGAATATTTGGAAAAGATTGCTGAGCGAAACGAGCTATATATTCGACCCATCACAAATGCGATCGAAGAACTACTTACCTTTGAGGCTGATATATACCCGATTCACAGGAAGAAATACCCGCCAGGCATGGAATTAATATTCGTATTGGTGAACAAGATTTCCAGTGGAGCAACATGCACGGCAGATATA
The DNA here is from genome assembly GCA_036971405.1 of Orbilia quercus. Classification (NCBI taxonomy): domain Eukaryota; kingdom Fungi; phylum Ascomycota; class Orbiliomycetes; order Orbiliales; family Orbiliaceae; genus Orbilia; species Orbilia quercus. Next base: position 3,924,231 of record JAJTUE010000001.1, on the reverse strand, counting down.
ATCGAGAGCTGGAGGCGTGAATTTCCTATTCCTCTCGGTCCAGGTCCCGAAGATGTATCCTACTTAGAACATGTCTTTGGTAGCCTTGGGGATTTCTCAAGATCCATCAAAGCATATGAAACAACAGAAATTACTGTTAGGGAAGGGATATGGACAGAGGATATCAAAGATAAGACCGTACCGATGAATGTGTGGATGGCCATGCGACAGTTCCTGGATGCGGTACTCAACGCGCCAACCATCGTCTCACTTATCTCAGGTCGGCATCCCGAGAAGTTTGTGTTATGGTTATACAATGGGAGATATGATGAAGAGAACAAAATTTATGTCTTAGATACGGATGCCATTCAAGAAAGACTTTGGACCATAAGAAAGATCATGGAAGCTGTTATGGACCTTTACGAAACTAGCGATGGAATAGTGGACTATCTGGAAGATCATATGCAGAACCTCGGATATGTGACGAGACTGGGATTCGACGGAGCCACAGCTTTATATTTGCCACAGTGGGAGAAGCTAAAAGGGATAGTCAGTATGTATGCGGATTTGCTCGCGGATATCCATGATCCGCTTTCTGGGCTTGTTGCTGTATTCCTCTAGACAATCGAGTACAAAGAGAATAAGCACGAATCAAATTGCAATTGGTCGTATAAATATAGGAAATAGAATTCAGAGTATTTTCATGATGTGTTGTTGTGTTGTGTTGGGAGGTTTGTCGTCTCGAGCGTTGTGCATCTTTCCATCAACGTCTTGCAAATTCATCCAACCGCGGCCGACGCGTTCAGTCACATTTAACCCGGTGGCTTCATCCACCGTCACGCCTTACCCAATTCTACTGCACCATTCAACACTCGATAGCTTGCAGCTGGTAACCGTGATATCGAACGTTTCATTCCACGGCGTTCTTAAGGCTTCGGTCGCTTCCAGACACTCACGATGCCGCCGTTTCGAGATGATCATATCCTAGTAAGACCTCAAGGTCCCCAATAAACTCGCTTTTTCCTGGTTGCCGAGTCTAATCTTTAAACCTCATAGTTAATCGCACCAGGTTCCACATGGACTTTGGCCCAATTGGGTCTCCCCGAATCGTTTACCCCCGCCAAAGTCCGCATTCCATCCCGCATGTTCCCAGGCCTGGAAGAAGGACAATACCTCCCCAACAAAGTTCATGAAGTAGAGGAAGGACAGGAGCTTGTGCTCAGTAACGGCGAAGTTGTGACGGCTGGACCTAGCGGGAAGCCCAATAAGAAGAGAAAAGCGGGCGAATTAACCTTAAACACGACTACTACCTCTAATGGGGCCGATGGATTTACTAAGCAACCGACAGATAAGGGCGACACCACTATGGCCGACGCTTCTGACGAGAAGGAAAACCACGAAGGTGATAATGAGGAGGAAGGCCACGATGATGAGGACCATGAAATGAACGGCACGAAAGAAAAAGAAGGCACGCGTGGGAAAGTCTATTATGACGACGATTTTGATGAGGAGGGGGCGGTCTGGTGCATGGAAGAAGGCCGTATTGTCAACTGGGAATGCTTTTTCGCCTTGTTGTAAGTTTTTTCCTCCAGTCAACCAACCGCTCTGCCTAACCGTATTATAGGCTCCATGTTCACGAACACATCAACCCAACCTTTCATACACCGATATTAATGGTATCGCAGCCATGCTGGACATGCACGGACAAGGAACGCATCTGTCAGTTCATATTTGAGAAGATCAGAGCACCCGGGTTTTGTATGATGGATGCCGCCGCCGCTATCTCGGCCGCCTACAATGTCCCAAGCTCTTTGGTCATCGATGTGGGATATGAAAAGACGGATATTACGGCAATCATTGACTATAATCTTCAAGAACTTGGGAGGACTACAATCCCGGTCGGAGGCCATTCGATGAACAAACACCTCAAAAAACTGCTTCCTCATCTCTCTGATAATGAGATCGAACAATTGAAGCTTAGCAGTATCTGCGAAATACTACCTGCAGGAGTCCCGATACCTGGAGAGGAGGAGGTAGAGGATCCGATCATACGCCCTCCGGATATTAATCCAATTGCGTTGGGAGGCGTCGTTGCGCCAAAATTACTGGAAGACGAGGCCAATGAGGAGGAGGAAGAGGGTGTTACAAACATTGCTGCTATTGTTGCAAGTGGGAAAACCCAGGAATACCTTGCAAAGAAAGAGAAGGAAAAGGCTGAAAGAAAGGCGGGCCTGGCTCTGGGAGAAAAACGACTACCTAATTATAAAAGAGAAAAGAACAGTTTCTTCTTCGTGGAAAAGGTTGCCGAACATCTGGCAGATGGTAACAAAACTGAAAATCCGGCTGAAGTACCGGATGGAGAGCGAATGGATGTCGATCCAGCGCCTGCATCTGCGGTAGAGAAGCCACCAGGCGCTGACTTGGAGAACGCTTCATCCTCTGTTGAGGCTGGTGCCCCTGCTCCTATCGCTGCTGAAGAGAACCAACCAGAAGCAGTAACGACCAACCCAGAAACCTCGAAGAATCCAGCTCCAGATGCAGATCCGAGCAAACCCGATCGGTCATTGATGGAATCGATGTTTTCGGGAACAAAGGACGACGACGAAGCCAAGCGGGCACAGGAAAAAGCCCTGCGACGTGAGGAAAAGAGACGCCAAGAGGCTGTCCAGTCTGGTGAAAAGCGGAAAGAAATCGAGGTTGGAACGGAGAGATTTAAGGCTGCGGAGGGTGGTATTCTAGAAGCTATTGCTGATGCTGCACATCGTGTTGTCAGCAGTGCGGATGATTATAATCAACGTAACGACTGCTGGAAATCTCTTATCATCGCCGGTAACGGTTGTCGTGTTCGAGGTTTCAAGGACGCTCTGCTGAATACAATGATGGCCAAATTCCAAGTGTCACCCTCTTCTGGAACTATTTTTACATCCGAGCTTCCATCTAACATTCCTACTCCATCTGGCACTGGTACCAACACCCCTCAACCGTCATCCTACAGTACACAACCGAATGCCCTGCTCTTACAAGCAGCGGCTAATAACGCAGCTGCCGCGGCAGCAGCTCAACATCATCCATCTATCCCACAAGCAAACCAATCTCCTAGCGAAATGAAAATCGCCAGGGTACCAGAATACTTCCCTGAGTGGAAAGATGCTGGATTCGAAGAGAGTGTATTCCTCGGGGCACAGCTCGGAGCAAAGATCTACTTTGTCGTTGATCAAGGTGCAAACAAAGGCTTCGTTACTCGGGTAGACTACAATAATCTTGGTCCGCAAGCCATTCATAATATTTAGGGGGCTATCATTGGGATGATAACCAAAATTTTGGGCTCTGTCATGTATGATATGTATTTGTGTTTTGTGGGTGTTTCGTCGCCTTGTCGTCGGACTTTCCGAGCTACCAGGTATTCTGATTTAGATGTCTTTTGATATCCAAGAGGCTTTCTTGGGGTCTTCGTTAACAGAGAACCTGATTGATGATTTAATAACCACGCTGTTCTCAATATCTCATTCTGTGAAATCAAATATTGCGGCCTGCTGGCACGCCTGGGCTCGAGACTGAGTTCCATGTGTCATTTTTGCCGCCTTTTTGTGTTGCCGCCGACTATAATTTTTTTTTTCAACTTAAAATTTACACCGACGACAGCAACGACGTTATCACGATGTCGGGTCCTAAAACACCTTCACGTAACCCTACGAACCTCAACTCGCCATCCAAAGGTTCTTCGACAGTCCACATATCCCAGTCCTTAACATTACGCCCACCCAACTCTCAAGCCATCTCCAGCAAGACTGTGCGACGGGTAACACTTCACCCTTCCATCTACAATCTGCTATCGCTATCAGTCGCTAGTTCGCAGCACAGCAATCTCATTGAGCTCAAAGTCGATGACTCTACGGCCTCTACGATTGCGATTGCCTGGTCCGGCAGCCAAGGCGGTGACCCAAAATGCATACAAATACCAAATTCCGTAGCCGATGACCTCAGAGAGTTAGCGAAAGATGCATCTGTAAGCTTGGATTTTTCAGAGAAGTCCAAATCGAAAGTAGAAGTGAAGAAGTATTTGGGTTCAATAGGCTATGCTGCGGTTGTCGAGGTGGAAGATTATCTACAGACGGTATCTGGTAATGATAGTGAAGGATGGAAATATTACCTGGAGCACTTTCTGAGTACGTCGAACCGGTTGCTTTGTATCTTTATCAGTGAGATAGGTTATAAACCAGATCACTAACAAATGAATCTTCTTAGTTGACGTGCGATATATCAGTGAGAGGATGACATTTTCGTGCGACTACAAAGGGGCATCGATCTCTTTGAGAATTAAATCCGTGTCGCCAGGTGAGAAGCCGGCGAGTGCCCACAGTGCCACCTCCAGAATCGAGAATCTTTTAAGCAAGTTAGAGATCCAAGAGCCACGGGTCTACGAATTCGACAAGTCCTCCACGGTTCTTTTCAAAGGCTTGCAGGATGGACCAGTGCCATCTACACCAAAGCCTAAATCGATACCCCTGACACCCAGAAAGTCAAGCAAATCCCAACCGACGCAAAAAACTTCAGAGGTAAAGTCCTTCCCGGTTACGAAATCATCGTCAATAGGGGGGTTGAACCGCCAGCTTGAGATCTTGCGAACACACATCGCCTCTTCTCTAGTACACTTTCGACGGTTCACGAGAAGCAACCTTACACCACCTCTTGGAATACTCCTTTACGGCCCGCCCGGAACTGGCAAGACGATGCTCCTCCGTAGTATAGCCACGGAAGCCGGGGCGAACAATTACATTATCGATTCTTCACTCATTGGTAAATTCTTAGGCGAGAGCGAGGCTAGCATACGAAAAGTTTTCACAGAAGCAAAGAGACCGACCAATGGAAAGAACAGAAGCATAATTTTTATCGATGAGATTGATGCATTCGCTCCGAAACGGGGCGGGACGGATACCACGAGCGATTCGCGGCTCATTACAACGTTACTTGCAGAGATGGATGCGTTGGCCGGGGTGAACGAGGATGGGGAGGATTCGGAGAGCAGAGTCATGGTCATAGCGGCTACAAATAGGCCGAATGGTATCGATCCAGCGTTGCGGCGGCCCGGGAGATTTGATCTTGAGATCGAAATCCCCATACCTGATGCGAAAGCCCGGCTAGAGATTCTAAAATTATTGTTAAAAGACGTAAAGACCGAGTTTGATAAATCGGTAGAGGGTGGTTATGTTACCAGCTGGGCAAATCGAGCTCATGGATTCGTTGGAGCAGATCTTGAGACGGTAGTGAAGAAGGCGGCGACCAGAAGTGTCCATCGGTCCTTGAAGAAGCCAGCGGAGCTTTCTGCTTCTTTCCCTGGATTTTTCCTCGATGATGTTGACACAATCAAAGACACGTTATCCATCTCGGCGGATGATATTGAAACAGCGGTGAAAGAGACAAAGCCCTCGGCTATAAAAGATATTGTGCTGGAGCTTCCGGAAACTAGGTGGTCCGATATCGGTGGACAACAAGATGTTAAACAAAAGCTTAAGGAAGCCGTCGAATGGCCACTTCGGGTGTGTATTCTTTCTCACCCTTCTTTCCTGGCTGTGTAGATGCTAATATGTCCCCAAATCTTAGCACCCAGAAGTATTTCACCGTCTCGGTGGCCAACCGCGCAAAGGCTTGCTTCTTTATGGACCCCCAGGTTGCTCTAAAACACTTACTGCCAAAGCGCTAGCTACAGAGGCCGGCCTTAACTTCATAGCCGTCAAAGGTCCCGAGTTGCTCAACAAGTACGTTGGAGAGTCGGAACGTGCCGTGCGTGAACTATTCCGAAAAGCAAGAGCCGCAAGTCCGTCAATTATATTCTTCGACGAAGTAGATGCGTTAGGGCTGAATAGAGAAGATGGCGGCCACAACGGTGGTGGCAATAGTTCGGGTGTCCTGACAGCATTGCTAAATGAAATGGATGGCATCGAAGAACTCGGCAACGTAATGATCTTGGCGGCTACGAATAAGCCCGAAGTTATCGATCCGGCGCTACTAAGGCCTGGTAGATTGGATTATATCCTTTACGTGGGCCCACCGGATCTTGACTCGAGAATAGAGATCTTGAATATCAAGTTTAGGAAGATGAAACTTGATGATGATGTGGACATCCGAATATTGGCAACCAATACTAAAGGATATTCTGGGGCGGACTTGGTCAAGATTTGCGATGAAGCGGTTTTAGCGGCTATGAGGGAAGATTTAGAGATCCAAAGCGTCGGTTGGAGACATTTCGAAGCAGCTTTGGAGGGAGTCAAGAGTGTCATTACTGATGAAATGGTGAGAAGATATAGTACCTGGCGCGTGGGAGGAGTTAAAAAGGTTTAGCAGGGGAGCGTGCTTCTAGATACATTGACGTGCTAAGTTCTAAACCAAAATAGATAGACGCAAGAAGGCAAAGGAAATTATATGCTGAGAACTTCTGTGATCATGAGTTGGTAGACCACAAAATGCGTGTTTAGAGTAAAGGGATTCGATATATTTGCTCAAATGCCCGAGTCATGTTCCGGTTCATAGATCCCAAGAAGTTTATGGAATTCTCGCATCCGAACTTTTTCTTCCTTGATGGCGAAGATTTCCAAAACCTGGGCAACCTTAGCAAGCGCCCCAGCCTTTTGCTTACCTCCGATATCTTCGCCGTCGTCGTCACGATCAAGATCGATATCAGGAAAGGGCTCGCGCAGAGGAACGTCGAAGAAGAGATCACGGAAACGTTCAATCCTCTTCTTCATCGAAATGAATGCCATCGGATTCGGGTGGTTGAGGTAGACCATTCCGAGATTTTCAAGGTCGGAGCTGATACGGTTCCAGAGCCAGTCCAATCTTCGTTCTTCCAAGCAGTGAGTGATGAAGTCCATCCCGGGAGGTGAAGCCTCCTTTTCCGCATATGCTCTCATCTCTCTCATGAAGTATTTCAGTGAGATGTTAGAGTCGAAGGCCGCTTTGAGGATATCATCAAAGTATGGCGTGTCAGGTTTAATAGGAGGCAATGGTGGTGCCACAAGGTCATATACACCATTGCGCGAATCCTCAAGCTCGTCCTTGAATCTAGTGAGCTCTTCTTCATATTCTCCCAACGCCTCACTTTGATCCTCTATCTCCCTGAGTACACTTGACCAGCTCACTTTTTCAAGATGGTCGCTGAAGCTTTGAAAGCAAATCTCGCGGAAGGTTAGAAGATGACCTTTTGAGAGCTTGCGATAGGCCTCGGATAATCTGTATTCGGCTAACCCTCGCCTAGTAGTCATGAGAAATTGGTAAAGTTCTCCGCCCTTATGAATCTTGAAGCTATTCAAGATAAAAAATCCCTTCAGAATCGCAAATCCGTTAGTTATTTAGATAGTTACCCAGAATCCTCTGAATTCTGGGAGATTGAACATACCTCGTCAACAGTGAGCTCGTTGATCATGCTTTCCCAGTTCTCGTCGTAGCCGCTTGTCCTTTTACCTAAGAGTCTGTTGATCTGCTTGAGAATCTGACCGATGAAATCCAAGAAATGGTCATCTTCCACTTGTGGCACCCGGCCTGTTGCTCCACGGTGAGGATTCAGAGCGTCCCTGATTCCTGGAGGAACATTTGGCGGTCCCTTGCCTTCTTCCCAAGTTGACCTCGTGTTCAAAAGTGCGAACCTGATGCTAAGATTATCTTCGTATATCCTGCGCGCTTTCTCGTAGTACACGATACTCTTCGTCAGAGTCTCAGTTGAAGCCTCCAAATCGCCATCCGGATCAGCGTGCTGAGCCAAACCACGTGGTGGGAGCTCTACGGTCTGCGGTTTCTTGGGGAGGTATTTTCTGAGACCCTTGCGTTTGGAGGGACTGAGTACTCCTTCGGTTTTTGAGATATTGGAGAGCTGTTTAATGGCTTCGGAGATTTCCTCCATGTTGTTTCTGGATTTGATGTTGTAGTCGACTTGTAACTCTTTAGAGAATGAGATGAGATGAGATGGTTTTGATGAATGATGGGTGAATGTCTTGTCGATGGATGATAAAAGTAAATTTGGAGTAAGAGTTGATGGGTTTTAAATGGTGTGTGGGTGAGACAATTCCTCAAAAGGTTGAAGCTGAAGCTCATCATGCACCCAGAGAAGCATTTGCTATATTCCATTTGATTGAATATTGTTGTAGCTACGTCTTCTCTTCTATAGAGCCTGTAAATAAATGTATTGGAGATTTCAGAACAATCCGTAACCTTCACGATGTTTTCATGTTCGGTTGCGCAATTGCTCATTAGAACTGCATAAACCACCTAATTGCAATGCTATGCCCAACATAGTGGGCCAGAACCTGCCTGGCTAATTTAGACTACTTAGGTAGATGTTTACACCCGATTAGATATATATATTCTTCATTCCAGTGCTAACCATGCTCTATATATAGGTATGGATATGTACATAGCAGTCATCAGCCCAGGAAACCAGCTAGCTCCTGAGCCATCGCGTCGATGCATCCCTAATCAGAGCTTGTTGCGTTTTATTTACGCATGCCAGCCACTGTCGCCCCAAACTGGACCTCCGGGTGGTGTATACGGTTTGGTAGCGCTAATATCACGATATTCCAAGAAGATCTGATACGCGGAATATCGGATTAGCTTTGCGTCCTAACGTGATAAAGTGATATTTTATAGGGAAACTTACACCTGGATCATCATGCTTGAAGGCGCCAGGAAGGGCAACCCCAGTGGGAAGCTTTACTTTCCCCGTTCCGGTAATGGTAATTTGATGACAAGCAGGATAGAATTGAGCTAGGTTGCCATTGGTGTTGGTTCGCTGGAGTCCAAGTATCTCATGTCTGATATTTCAATCCGTGTTAGCAAAGAGTTAACCTATAAGCGAGTAGTGTGATTCCGACAAACCTTAGGATATACTCTCCTGGCTCTATTGTGGCAGGAAGAGTCACTGGCCAGGTACTATTTTGAGTTGGTAGTCGTTTTGAAGCCCATGGTGGGTTAAGCGAAGCATCGTAACCGGCTTGGTGAATCTTCACCCACACGTTGCCAGTGTTCCCCTTAAAGTTCTTGCATTGGCCAGGACACTTGGCGAGCCAGGTCATAACTTGAGTCGGAAATTTTGTTAGATATGGGTGTCTTGCGATATTTAGAGTGTGCGCTTACTTGGTCCTGGGTGGTCGCTTTGCCAGTCAGTCCAGAGGAAAGTAATTTTAGAACCAGCGGGAATCAAGGCAGTCACGTTGGAGGGAACGTTGTTAGGGCCATCTTTGGCAATATTGCAAGTAATCGCATCGGTCTAGAATATCGCGATGTCAGCTGAGTTGGTCTCGTAGCTGAGTCCTTTCTTTATGCTTATGGGTCAAAATCTGGTTCATGAACATACTTCAAACAGCCCATCGGTGACAGGTCCGTTGTCTCTGAATTTACGAGTAATCTTTTCTATTTTTTTCTGAGGGTCTTTATACGGGTTCCAAGTTTCGATGTACTTGCCCGTCGAGTGGACGAGGATTTGCTGGACGTAACCATGGGCAGCAACCTGACACGCCAGACCGGCGGCCAAGACTAATGCTGGAAGGTGCATTTTGTAAGTAAGATAAGCTTTAATATTTAAAAGTCAATGGTTTTCATGATTTTTCTATCTTGAACCAACAGCTTCCTCCGGTTCTATTTTATAGTTATTGTTCAGATTCGCCATGTTCAGAGCTTTGCATTTGGCCAAGCGGAACAAGCTCCTCGTTGCCCTGCAATTCCCTCGAATCTAGACTGCAACACAATTCCGTGTTGTAATATCTTCGCTTCTGATTCGCGGAAATTTGGCACCGGCCAAACTACACCGAGTGGGGCCTTGAAAAAATGCTGGTAATGGAAATTCGGTCCCATTGAGCGGTAAATAAGAGATCGCCTCCAAACTCATAGTCTTGGAAGCGAGCGAGAAATTGGCCCAAAAAAATTAAATCCCCGCCATGCACAATTGCGGGGTGCGGCCCGTTTGGGTGGCTTAAAGCTGGGGTTGACACCTCGGAACGATGTGACACCGCAGCTTTTATATCTTAGGAGTTAGACGAGGTATTACGATAATGGTTTGATCGGCTTGGGGTTTCGGGACGTTCTACCGGGAAACTATTGCTAACGGAAATTGAAAATAATCAGGACTTTAAAAATCCCGTCTTGGTATTATATATCAGAAAGTTTAGGGCTCCTGTAAAAGTCTGGGACCCACGAGGAACATATTTCGAATAAAATGCAAGCCGCAAGAAGCAAAATACTACCTAGCAAGATCTTAAGATCGGTAATCTCGCGAAATTCTATAACTTTTCTTTTCATGGCGTCCTAACCAATTTTCGAGCACCAGGCAGAGAGGGGCTAATATTATTGGCTGATACGTTATTTGGCTTTTACTTAAAGCTTAATCACAGCAAGTTACTTTGTCTTGAATATGGATTCAATTTCCATGGCTCGGTCCGGAATCTAAATCAGCCTCTACCAACAATATAATTCTGGTGAATATGTGCAATCCTCACGGGATAAGAGGCGATATTGGATTCTCGTCGTTCAGCACATGACGCATAATGGAAACTTTGAATTCTTGCTGTTACACCACATAGGTTTGTATCCAATTGATATCTGTGCTAACGGGTCACGAGCCTCCTACTCCGAGTCGATGGCGTTAGAATAAAGGGAGATGATGTGGACGAATGAATTCCAACAAAAATATCCACCAGTTATATTCTGAGGATTTGTCACAGTTGATTGAGATATTTGGGGCATTTTGTCTGTCTGCGAGTATTGAAACGCTAACATTTATACCGGCTGTGTGCAGAGCTATGCTCTTATACTCTTCTTGGTTTTGTTCATCTCACATTTATCGATTACGCTTCATGATATAAGTAATACACTTAGGAGAAGCTTTGAGAGACACTTTGCGTAGGAAATCGAAAGAGCGTGGCCCCTTATTCTATTGTCGAGCTCCCCAGAGAGTATCGATAGAGCCTTGCTGTACAAGAATGAGTGTGTATCCCACCACCGACTAAATTAGTCTCAAATATTATGATTGTCATCAGCGGTCACAGCATGAGCTGAAGCGGCATATCCCGTCCGCTCTGTGCTACCTAAGCCTCATAGCGTTTCGTTAGTAGCGTGGTAACGTGAGTACACGCGAATCCGGAATACCGCTGGTTGAACCTTTTTGTTTCGTATTTCCACTTTTTTGCAATTTTAGGATCCCATATTTATAAATTTTCTCACGGTAGCATTCTGTCTTTTTGCTTCCATCGTCGTAGTTATCGATAAGCCTGAAGTTGTGAGCACCCTTGTCCAGAGTTTAGTGATAAATTTCTTTCCCGAGCTTTCCCTAATATGGTACCAGGGTGAATATATTGACCACACTAAAGGTTGACAAATTCAGCTGTGACCTTTTGAAATGAATAATAGACCCGGCTAATTGAACATGTACTCAGAGCTTGGCTTAGCAGATTCTATCTTATTTTCCCCCAAAATTCGTCGAATTTCCGGTGACTTCCAGTGATCGGTATGGCTGCGCCAGCATGTCGTTTTGCAGTCAGCATATATGTGTTGAAATTTGTGTAACACTAACTGGAAAAGGCAGTGCCGATATTGTCTGACCCGCTGGATAAGCCGATTGCCGACCCGAAGCTAGTTCATTTATCCCCGAGCAGTTCACCAAGGCGGGATCTTACCACCGTCAAACTCCATCCCGAAAGCCGCGCCGACCATGCCAAACTACATCGATCTTAGCCGCATGTTCGGTATCGAGACTATAGATCTTATGGGCATCTCCCGGCTTGTTAATATATGATCTCAAGATCTGAGTCCTCCATTTTCCATACTTGCAAGCATCCAAAGTTGTACCATTGCATCATTTCGTCAGAGCTGAGATCAGACGGCTTGCCCCGCGTCCATCACAGCACTAGTATGCAAGGAGGAGGGATAACGGTTCAGAAGACTATTTGAGCTCTGCGTGTCTCATTCCTAAGCACACTGTTCTCTCTTCATAAAACATCACCTTTCAAATTTATTCATCAGGATATCAACTGGACATTACACATGTATTGACCATGTCAGAATCTATCAAAACTGTCTGTGTTATCGGTAAGCATTTTTATCTATCTTCGAGCCTGAATATAAAGATAGTCAGCCAACCAGCTTACAATTTACAAAGGCGCCGGACCATCAGGTCTCGTGGCAGCGAAGACTCTTCTCCACGATGCTCCACGAGAAGTCAAATTCGAAGTCACCATTTTCGAAACCCAGCCTCGCATCGGTGGTCTTTGGCCAACGAGCAAAGATGACGGTGCGAGATTGGTGCATCCGCTTATGATTGCAAATCAAAGTCGACATACTATGTCCTTCAGCGACTTTGCCTGGGAGGATAACGCACCTCAAATCCCACGCGCTTGGCAGGTCGGGAATTATCTTGATCAGTACCGCAAACGATACTGTGAAAGTGCGTCGATATATATGGGATGTTCGATCGAAAGAGCAGATTTGATAATCGATCAAACTGGTGGGGGTAATCATCACTGGAAGGTTACAGCAATGTTAATTGAAGAAGGGGGGTTTGAAGAATTCATTTTCGATCAGCTAGTCATTGCTAGTGGTTTCTTTGGCAAGCCAGTAATCCCGGCTGCGCTCAATGATACCCGATTCGAAATACCGGTTATTCATAGTAGCCAGTATAGAAATCTCGAGCAGCTATTGGGGAATCCTGGCATCAAACCAGGAAAGATTCTTGTCGTCGGCGGTCAGTTCTCCGGAGTTGAAATTGCCGCTACTATCGCCGGCAATCTTTCGTCTGCAGAAAATACTTCGGGACCACAACGGGATTTTTTAATAGATCCGAATACCGGAAAGTCAAGATTTACAATTCACCATCTTACTCAGCGACCAACATGGATTTTACCACTTACTACCTGTTCGACGGTATGTAATCCTACTTTTAGATCGTTTCGTAACATCGGCGGCCAAAAAATTCGCTGACACTCCCTTAGCCGGGCATTTCTGCCCCAGTATTTCTCCCAATGGACTTGAACTATCTTAATCTATCAAATCGCCCCGCCGGCCTTCTTCGGAATTCTCAAGGGCACATAACAATCGAAGCAGCTCGTGCGGTCAATTCAATCTTCTCCAAACTCCTCCAGACCGATCAATCTGAATTCTCGCCGCAAGTCGCCATAAAAGAGTCCGACTACGACCAACAACCGTTCATCGGAATCAGTGATACGTACCTCGAATTCGTTCGATCTGGTGTAATCCAAGTATCCCGTGGCAAGTTAGCCTCCTTAGCCGGCAGTGTAGCCTCTCTTCAATCTTCCGAAGAAACGGTTGAAGATATCGTCGCGGTAGTTTTAGCAACAGGATTCGACGCATCGACGTCTCTATCATTCCTATCCGATGAACTTCGCCACAAAATGTCTATCCGTCCAGGAGATCTGAATACCACTGTCGCATTAGCTTTCCATAACACACATCACCCCGACATACCGAATCTTGGCTTCGTCGGCTTCTACCGTTCCCCGTACTGGGGTGCTATGGAAATGCAAGCCCGCGTGGTAACGACTTTACTCGCCATGGGTGGCCCTGCTTCGCCATTTCTCTCACCGAGTATGGTCAATGCGCTCAGAAACGACGATACCATCCAGCGCACTCTCGCTCTTCGGAATAATCCGAGAACTTCGCAGTTCCCGATGGGTGACTACGCCTGGTTGATGCAAGAATTCGCGCAAGCACTCGATCTCGAGCGAATACCTCATCTTGGAGCGATGCCGACACTCCCGCCACTCAATATGGAGATGAACGTTTTAACGGCAGCGAGGTATCCCGGTCGAAATCTCGACGAAAGTCGAACGCACGAGGTCGTGAAGAATTTGAGCATTACGGAGAGTCTAGTGATCGCTGGTGTTACCAACGGCCGGTTCGTTCCACGGGCTATCTTCCGTTCACTGTTAGGGGGGTGGTATGTGGAACGTAATGTGGCAAGCCAACTGCCGGAGCAACCTAGCGGACGGTTCACCGGTACTGCGAAATTCTTCCTCCGAGAGGGAACTACACACGGGTGCAAGGGTAATTTTGCCACCATGGAAGAAGAAGGCGGCGATTGTGGCTTCGAGTATCTTTATGTTGAAGAGGGCGAGTTTGTAGCTCAACTCGGAGGACTTAGGTTTCCTGCTACCAAACGCTATATTTGGCGATACACGGAACAAGATGAGAAACTGAGCGTATGGTTCGTTAAACCCGACAATGATTTAGCTGTGGATTATTTATTTCACGAGATCGAGCTCTTACAGCCAGCTGGAGGTGATGCAGGTGAGAATAGTGATGGATGGTTGGCCAAGGGGAATCACCTGTGTATTCAGGACCAGTATGAAGTGAGGTATCGGTTTCTCTTTGATTCTGCGAATTTGTCGGGTTGGGAGTCAGGTTATAGCGTTAATGGGCCGAAGAAGAATTACAGTATGACTAGTGTTTATAGACGATAAGGGTGTATTTTAGAGGTCTGTTGTGGGTTTATAGGATATTGCGTCTGGATCTAGTAGGCTCGCAGATAGAGATGTGCGTTTAGAAGAAAGACTCTAATTGAACTGTCTTAATGATCGTATGACTTTGTTTTTCATCACTGTTTTCTTCTCATTAGGCTGGAACCTCTCGACCTCAAATAAGAAACGTGCAGAGAGTCTGCAGCGAATTCATTGAATCAGAACTAGATTCGAAGCAGGTCCTATACATCCGCCAATAAACATCTAATTACAAGATCGTTCCTCTATCAAGAACAGAGTCTAGGAAACAAAAGCAAAAGCAATGACGTTCCTTGCGTGCGAAGATCGTAATAAACGAGACGGAGAAAGTTAGAAATCTTCTAATGCTCGAAATCGATCCCCATGAGAATCGACAGCAAAGGAAAGAAAACGTATAATCACGCGTCAGAGAAGCCAAAAGCAAACAACGCCCATGGTATACCGATCATCTGCCAAATAATAATAATAAGCAAAGCAAAGCGTAAAGGGATGTGAAAAGCAAATGCTAGTCTAGGCGTATCGGTTGAAAAAAAAAAAACAGGTGTAAATATAAAAAGTTCTATCTCTTTTTTTCTATACCGTTATCCATGGCTGAAAAGAGTCCGAAGAATTGAAAAACTTCGCGATGAAAACAATTAAAAACGTATGGTTTATCCTATTAGAGAGGAGAGGAAAATAAGCTTGAAAAACGAATCGAAAGTATTGCGTCGCGAGAATGGAAAAAGTAGCCCTTGACGCCGGCATAACGAAGTGAAAAGTAGATTAGAAAAGCTAAACAAAGCTGACTGCTGAAAATCAGGGCGATAATGAATTTGCGAATGTAGATGGAGCCGATTCTATCGGCTCAGTCGTCTTAATCGTAACAATCGAAGTCATGGGGTATTTAGAAGCCGGGGAACTCGAAGCGGCCTTCCATGGTATCCCATAGTTCTTCGACAACAGCGATCTGGTCTTCAGCCGGCGCCGAGCGAACAGCGAGATATCGGCGGCCCTCAACGGACGGCTTCCAGTTTCCTGGGTTTGCGTCGGCGACAATACCACCTGCCTCAGTGAGGATGCACCAGCCAGCAGCGACATCCCAAGCCCAACAGCCTCCTTCCTATGAAATACGTTAGCAGATGATTCGGAAAAATGCAATACTAGATGTAGTGAAATTGGCCAAACATACCCAGAAGACATCAAGATATCCGGCAGCGACACCACACATATCCAATGCCGCACTGCCTTGGCATCTGACGCTGTGGCACATAGTACCACCTTGACTCGCCAGCTTGACCATGGTTTTAGTCCTGACATCCCAGTTGTTTCCCTTACGCTCAGAACCCCATTCAATGGCGACAAGAGCTCTATTGAGACCAGGGAGCGGCTCGTTGCGATCACGAAGTGGAAGACGTTCGGTGCGGTTCAGGAATGCGCCCTTGCCCTTGATCGCTGTGAAAAGACGGTTCTGGAAAGGGTTGTAAACGACCCCGACAACTGGGATCTTGTTAATGACAAAAGCGAGAGAAATGCAGACGTTCTATTGAAAATGGGATTGTTAGAATTCTAAAATATATTCAAGTGTTGGTGCGCAGGGATATATACGTACCGGAACGCCATGAACAAAGTTGATAGTGCCGTCAATAGGATCGCAAATGAAAGTTGGGTTGTCACTAATTTTGCGTCCCGGAATGTACGATTCCTCACCGAGTAGATCGTAGTTGGGGTATTTGTATTTGAGGTTTGTGAGGACCATTTTCTCGATAGATTTGTCAGTATCTGTGACGAGGTCAACGGCTAAAATCACATTTTATCATTAGTTTTATGGAAACGTAAAATATAAAATTATGTGCATGAGCAAACTTACAATTCTTTTTCGATCCTGAAGTGGAGGCAGACGGATTCGCGTCCAGCATCATCTGACCGCCTCTAAGGGCCAGTTCGATGAGGAAGTCATGAATCTGTTGAAGCTCCGCCACAGTCATCTCGTCAACAGGTTGCTGCTGGTGGGAAGGAATTTTGGCGGTGATACAAGTCCCAACACACTGGGACTTCCTTGGCTGGAAAGTAGGTGTGGTTTTCTGGGCAAGATTGAGAGTAGATTTGGTGACAAGTTTCGATGAACTTGTGAAGGAGTGGTTTGACAAGGGAGAGTTTTGAAGATTTATGAAGTGGAAGGGTTCAGGAATGGGATAGAGAGATCTGGGAGCGGTATTTTTGAATTTTTGGTATTGGGTAAAGCCGTCCTTGGGTGGGTGGCAGTTTTGACGGTATTATATAACCAGAAACGAGAACCAGCTAGGCGCCAAAAAAATTAACAGCAATTGAACGATCCAATTGCAAGTTTGCCTTTCTAAGAAACTCGGGACGCCGATGCGACGTTATTTGCCAGTTCGAATTGTTTGGGTAATTTTCTAGAAAATTTAAACGGCTCACGATTGGGAAAGTGAGGATGGAGTCAAGACAAAAATCTGGGGAAGCCGAATTTCTGTGCAGAAAAAGGAAGGTCGCAGAACAGCAATCCTGTGTCAGGCCCTCGAACTCGAAAAAAGCGATGTTAGACAATTCGGGAGCTAGAGAGAATTGGCCTGATTTAGGGAAGGTAAGCGGGTGATTTTGGAGTAAATTAAAAAGTCGCGGAGAATTTGGTCAAGAAAGTATAAATCGAACAATTAATAGAGAGTTCGCTCGAGCTTGTCAATTTGAGATTCCGAAGGTGAGATGTGTGACTTGACAGCTAAGTCAGCTGGCTTGGACAAGTTTGCTTTACTGTGAATGACTGATGATTCAGAGTAGGTATCTGATAGAGGAGCTTCGGAGTGAAAAACGTGGATGCAATGAGGTGGGAAGACATCATCGACTTTATATCTGTTGGCAGGACGAGCCGGCCAGTTCGAGACGGCAGGTACGTACATTCGAATTCATTGCGATTTCGCCTGACGGAGAAGCGCAATCCCGCCATGAAACCGCTAGCTCCGGCCCATTGGCATAACTGATTCGGGTTAGAAGACATGCGCACGAATTTGCCGTCTATCAGCAGCATGGCAGCATATCATCGTGAGCTTGGAACGGTTGCCAAATAAACTCCAGACAGACTGGGTCTTATCAGGATGAATGGAAAAAACCGTGATGAGACGACGGAAATCACAAGCTTGAACCTAAGGACGAGTGGGGCCACTAGCTTGCGAGCGTATAACAGGCGGGGCGCTATTGGACCAGGGTAGTCCCCCGGTTGTCGAGTCCGGTCCCTAATATTCCTTTTTTTTTTTTTGTTCGAATCTCTTTCAGATTCTTTCCTTTTTGCAGTTCGATAGTTTTCTTTTCTTTTCGAGGTGCCATCTGCACATTTCTTATGTCGACATTTTGGATAACCCGGCCGGCCAGGCAAAGACCGAGACGATATGTAATACCGGACCTGAGTACTAAAGACAGTCAGCAGTCAGCCGCCAGGAATTGCAATCGCAATATTTGCCATCGAGTTAATCCAGTGACTGACTTTGATATAGCGCTGCTGGACGTGTTCTGTCTCACAGGCAAACATCGAACCGCTGGAATATAAGCTTGGACTTCCAAACTACGGTGTCCACAGCTGGGCAGTCCAGTGATGAAGGAATGAATGTCTTCGTCGTCTGGTCGTCGATTGGGCAGTCGCATGCATCCGCCCCAAAACAGCTCTGAGCTGCTCCTGCATCAGAACTAGCCACGAAAATGGCACTATGCCGTGACCAGGGTCCAGTTCGAATTGGTGGTTGTGGTTGATGTCCCTTCTCAATTTCCTGTCGGATAAAATAAGATTATTGTTTGACTGACGTGACAGTTCGCAGTCCGATTGATTTCTGGCCTGCGATTTCTGCCCCAGCGTTCTGCCCCAGCGTTCTGCCCCGGCGTCGGCCTCGGTGCCCAGCGGCGAACAATGTGTTGCCGCCCGGGCGATCGGACAAACGACTTCGTGGCGATCGTGAGACTGCCACTCGATCCAGCCTCACCGTTCTAGCTCCATTATGATTGAAAAGCATCATCACATTATTCACCACGTTCTGATCGATCTCTGGGACAGACAGCCCGTCTCCTCTTCTCGTTACTCATTACCTCCTCTAATACGAAACATATCTATGCACTTGGGCGATAAGAGACTGGCGGCAATTGGCTGACCTTGCAGCCTCTCGGTCTTGGGCAACCGCTGCCCTGGGAATTTGATGCGACGGGCACTGCTTCGTCTGAATCAATATAGCAATAGGTACCTGCAAGACCGAGCCTATTCGCAATTGGATTTGCAAATCCACACGCAGGAAGAATGCGGGCAGTCCCGTATGAAGAAAGCTACAACCGCGACCGCCTGCAAGCAAGCATGCTCTGAAGCTTGGCCTTTTGTTCTGCATACCGACGAAACCCGTATCTGCTACTGCACGTTACCCCTCCAAAGCTCGTTGGGGACCGATCTTTATCGATAAGACATGCAGAATTGATTCCTCGAACGGATCTAGCTCGAGTCTTTAAGCTCTTGCCAATTGAGCTAGAGTACTAACAGGCAGCTTCTCCGCTTTCGAATTGGTCTTGTTGACATTGCCAATTGCTTCGTTCATAGAAATACTGTCCGAACGGGGGAAGTTGATACTCTGGGGCACTCTCGCTGTCAGCGGAGGTCCTCGGATTAATCGCCACAATTTTCGGACCTGTATCAAAAATTTCCAATCCCGTTATTCTGACAGGCATTTTCGGGCCAAACATTCACCGAGGTCTGTATCCTTTGGGGCAGCCATGACGATCTTGCCCCTCCAACCCCAAGGAATAATCGCTGCCAACCACACCCACACCATTCTGCATCTCGAAGGAAAGAAGAATTTAAATCCAACGTCAAATTTGGCTCAACTCGTTCCCAGTACCTACCAGACACACCCAGTACGCAGCAATCTATCTGCACGAACAAGGTTCCTCAGACCATGCTGCGCTGGTTTTTAACCCCAAAAATATTGGTTCCACGCTGGTCTACAGAAGCCTATTGATCAGCACCAGACTAAAGCACCCAAGTGCGCATTTCTCAGATCAAAAACTTTCAGACCGGGGTTTTCTTTGCCGCGACTCGGTATATACGTGATCGAGATCGCGGTCTTGGGAATATTTGGCCCCTAGATGTCAATCTTAAATGTCACTCCGAGGATTAATGCTGCATGGTGGGGCAGGCGTAGCATGTTGAAATCGGCACCGCACCTCTGCTATTTCTCGGAATACTTCTAGTAATCAAGCTACAAATATGAGACAAGAATACGAACGAGAAATTCAAGCTATTGCAGTAATATTGCATTTGAATCCACCTAGAATCTTTGCAATCCGGATTAAAAACCACACACACCTAGCTCTTTTAAGTCGAAGCGAATAACATCCTGCCCTTGAGGAGCATGCAAGATATCAACAAGCGAAAANAGCGAAAAAAAAAAAAAAAAAAAAGGACGACCTGGGTTGGCAAACTCCTCGTCTACACGCACATTCGAGATCCAAAGAGCATCCACCAAGCATAGTGCCAGCTAAAGTGGATCGCTTTGCATACGTTCGCAAGTTTGGTATTACCTGGATCTCAGGGATCCTTTGATGAGAGGGCTCCCCAACAAATAATTTCCCCAATATGTAGACGCTTCTACTTACCACACACAATTTATCTCAGTGGTCGATATCTCCTGTCAGACCAGATGCGGACAGCAGGCCGAAAATGCAACGATGCCACCCTGTTATCTGGAAGATCTTGTCGATTCTTAGGCTTGTTACAGTCTCGAAACTTCTTTGTTTAGAGGGTTTTTTGGTTTCGAACAACTTCCCAGATCGCCTCGGACTTGATAACTCCAGATGGAAGGGCGGCAGCTCCACAATACCGCACCAACAACCTCAAGATTGACGAAAGCGATATGGAACGAACGGTTTTTTATCTAGCGGCTGTCAAAATGGCGCAAATTTAATTCCAACTCGTAGCGGCTCGGGTCATCACGGAGACTACAAGAACTCGAGTCACAACATTCCCCTGCCTAGCTTTGTTGGATTCATTTCACAATTCTGGTGTTGCTCGCAGGGAAGACCTCGAGTATCACATGTGAGAAAAGGCAATCGAACTTATTCCCATTCCCAGGCTCCGTTTCACAAGAGAGCATTGACCTAGCCTTGCTTTGATATTTCGTTTTATTTCCCCCCTCGGCTGTGATAGTGTCAAGGATGATTAAGATCCGCCTAGCCAAAAACCCAAATCAATCAATTCAATTAATATCCTGATATCGATGTCCAAATCCGACAGACTCTTGATGATATCAGATATACTCGATGATCATATACCGTCCGGGCACCGACAGGGATGCCCAATGCGATTGACGGATCATCAACAAGAATTATCAACGGGCGTGGTCGCCACAACGGCCCCAGCGGCTCATGGGCTATATGTATGTACCACACCGATCAATTTTCTGCCGCCTCTTATACCACCGGATAGTATGTCCGTTCTACTCTAATCTCATGTCATACCTCTCGTCTCAGGATTGGTGAACTAGGTTCGCCTTGCACCATCATGCATGTGAGTTCGAGAGGTCAACCACTCGCAACACACCCACCGGATTAATTCGACTACCCTCTCGGATTAATTCAACCACTAGGAGCACTTACCTGGAATTCTGCCTATGTCGTCTGCTTGCTTGCTCGGTTCCGCAATTTCATCAAGCTGCATGCCTGGGCATGTCAACGGTTGCCCCCTGGTTACACTATATTGGAGCCGATACTCAGAAGCCGAATTAATCGATGCAGCTCTCGGAGCAGCGCAAACGGGAAATCCTGCTGATGACCGTGCTCATTTTGAAACGTGGATTTTTATGTGTGCATGTTCTCCACTAGGTCTTGCACCGCATACAGCATACATGGCTGATAGATAAAGCTGATATATTCTGCTTTCCGAAAGCACACAACTTTACCGAAATCCTTCTCGATGGTTCAAACCTGGCTAAATTCGTTATGGAAACCTTGCACCACTCTCTCTAGACATGGTCTCATCAAGTATGCGAGCGGCGGCCACCCCCTTACAAAAGTATATTGGAGATCTGAGCAGCAGGGGGTTGTGAATCAGTCCGCTTAAACTCAACGATATCATCTTTGTTACTATCCTACCCCTTGAACATGCAACATAAGAGCTTGCTGGTCGACGAAATTTATCCGGGCAATTTAACCAGGAAATCCACCAATGCACACCAGTTTCGATATCTCGGATTATATCTCACCGACTTCCAGATCCACCCATTATCTTTCCAGAAGTCTTCCCTTTTTCGAGGAAAGAACAAGGGGAGGGTTGTCTTCCCGCCCAGCTTTCCACCATACTACGAATAGAAACACCAAAGCGTGGCCTATCTATCATGAAGCTTCAATTGAAGCTTACCGCTCGTGGAATGGCCATCCTCGCACCTGTCATCTCGGATATTCGCTTCCCTTGGTGTTTCTACTATCGAGATTCGTCTTGTGCATCGAGACAGGCTTCTCTTCAAGCTTCTGGAAGCTAATGTGACCCTTGGCGGGTATACTTCGGAGCTGGAATGTGGGAAAAATCTGCGCCGGTTGTCACCACTACCACCACACGAATATTCCGATAGAGAATGATTTAAACGTGAGCTGTCAGTACCCGGAAGTTTTTTCGCCACGATTTCCGCCAAAGCTTGACGACCTCTTGTGGGTGATTTTCGGATAGCACATGTTACTGCACATTGGCGGTTTAACGAGCCGTATTCTTATCTTCAACACAGACGCCTGAAACGTGATTCGCAATTTTCCAGTTTCTGACAAAACGGAAGAAATTAGAAATTAATGCCTGTGGAAGATATTTTAGGAGTTCTCTGAGCCGAATCACTCGATAGTGGATCCTCGATGGCGTGCCCCGAACGCGTCTCTCTTTCCATCTTCAATTCTGGAAGCTCGGATCTGAGCATCCGACCGTTCAAGTCTAGAATCTTGGCTTCTCCCCCGGTGGCGTTTCGGTTTCTGCAGGTCTCAAGACAGCCGCCTGCATTCAAAAGGGAAGCATAAAAATCCGTTCCTTGCTCTAGAACGCCCCAAGGTAGTACCAGGCCAGGTCCCATCGTCGATGCATCACCAGACCCAACCAACAGCACAAGGGAAGCTTTCTCGGAGTTTCAAGGTGGGCGGTATTAACTTTTTTTTCGGGATTTTCTTGGGGGGTTTCTTCTCTCTTCGTACGCCCCCAAATTGAAGCTAAACTTGGTAGGACCCTGTCGATCCTATCTGTTTATGAAAGACATGCAGATAACCGGATCAATGGGCCGGTACGCGGAGTGACTTGTCCTCTTCATTTCAGATATCTCTTGGTTATCTGACGTGAAATGAGGTTTTGAGATACGTGACCACGAGATGAAGCTTAGCTTTTTGCCGAATGCATATTAATATGTCGTTTGTACATACGGATGCTGTTGTGGGGATGCCATACGACAATGAATAATTCCATTTTTATTCCGATTTCCTTAAATATGTCAACCGTCGGACTTTTTATCTCTTTTACTTTTATTTCCTTGCACCGTCTAGTATATTGACAGCGTACATCCTGGGTGAGCTGGGGCGTGTGAACAGGTTCCGGTTCATGCTAAACACGTTCTCGTACCCTCGTCGCGAATGCTTTTGCCCGCACACACCTCTCTTGCGATTACAACATGCAACGCAGATACCATGTCCTTTATTGCGAATATCTTCGACTTGATGCTGAAATTGTAAACGGATAGTAAATCTAGCCTTGATATGATATGATATGATATAATCACGAGTTTATCGTCGCTGTTTAATTCCGTTTTTGCCAGCTCGGATGCAGGATGCGGATCCATTATTTTATCCGGCCTTTGCACGTTCTTTTCCAAACGAGATACGAAATGTAGATAATCTACCTGTTCAAGTCGTGAACAGAGTTCAGGATGGTGATATCTGGAGGTTAACAGTCGATCGATGGATTCTGCTTATCTTCTGGGGTGGGGAGATCGAGGCGATATATGGTGATCTAAGATATCATTGTCTGCTGTCGGCTATCATCCGAACTTATAGCTGGGTAGGAATGCAATTGATTGTTAATGCGTTGGTTGCATTGCATATTGTTGAAGAGACTGCGTGATGACGTCTTATACGAGTTTTCTGCTCCAGACTGCGTATTAGCCACCTTGATCGTCCGAAGTTTCTTGAGGGACAGGCTTGGCTGTGCTGGATTTTTCGGTATTCCGCTAGATAGCGTTATTGTGATTTGAACTTTTCGATGTCGAAAATTGTATTATTATTTTTTGAACTGCCAGTATTTTATGCTTGCGTGAAAAGATGTATCGAGTTGAAACGCCGTGATGATTATATCGTATGTACAACGTAACTAGGTGAAATATGTACACCGTCAACAGAATTCCTACCTATAAATCCTCCAAATACTCAATATCTCCCACCCGGCGCGCCGCTCGATCACCCGTTCCATCTTCCACCCTCTGTTCATGCCGGTAACCCTCTCCACCACTTCGGGCGGTTTATTTCCCGCGCACAATAACAGATACAACACCCCACGCTCGCTGAGCACCTCGTGGAGTTGGTCCAACAGACGGTCTGTTGTCTCCATTCCCTTCTCCCCACCAGCGTACGTCAGGGAGAGTAAATACTCCTCCATGGCGTAATCTTCCGCGGACTTCGAGTTGACTAGGTTCCTTTGCGGTTTACTATCACGGAGGGTCGATAACGAGGGGTAGTCGGATGTTGGGACGTAAGGCGGGTTGAAGACTAGGATGTCCACGCACGAGGGTTTCAGGCACGATGTGAGGTCGGAGGTCAGGCAGTCGAGGAACGTGGCTGCCGTGGAAGGATGGTCGTCGCATGCTCGGTGGATGGTGGTCTGGGTGACAGTGTTTGCCGGGTAGGATACGTCGAGACCGAGGGTTATGATGTCCCGACGGTCGAAGAGAGTACCCGCGTGCGCGGCGAGGAAGGCGGATACGATGCCCGAACCTGTGCCGATTTCGACGAGGAGAGGTGAAGGTGTGCTTGTTGGGAAGCGGGTCGAGATGAATGCCAGTTCGGAGGGGAGGGAGAAGGCGTCGAGGAGTAGGTAGGAGTCTTCGGAGGGTGGGTAAACTGGCTGGGAGGTTATGTGGGATGTGGAGGGAGTGGGCAGCTTGAGTGAAGTCATCACGGGCGTTTGATATACGGCATTGTCTGGAAGCTTGAAGATGGTTTTGGAGAGAGTGGTCGATGGGTGTTGGATTGTGGTTCCATCAAACACCCATCTTTATCGAATTCAATTTCAGCTTTAGCTTCAGCTCATTGCTCAAGCTCATTGCGCGCGCCCATCGACATGTCGACGGCGACGGACACAAAAATGGGGTCGACGGTCGCTGCTGGCTCTCCGCCGTTCGTCGAAGATGCCCGATTCTCCCTCTTGGCCATTGGCGGTCTCTATCGCGACGTCATTCTCACAGTTCCAACCTTCCCAGCGGAAGACGCCAAGCAAAGTGCCCATTCGGAGACTGTTCGCGTCGGCGGCAACATCTCGAACACTCTTTCGGTCCTGTCGCAGGTCGTTCCGTCGGGGACGCAATTACTGTATGCGACCGTCGTTGGAGGTTCCGAAACAACATGGCGGTACGCACATCTTATACTTACTTAAGTATTCTGCGACAAATAAAGAAGAGTATTTCGCTAACAACACAACGGCGTAGATAATAGACCGCTGGTATCGTCCCTCGAGGCGAAGGGCATCACGATGTTATATCAGATCAGAGAAGGACCAAACCAGATCACTCCCACAGCTTACATATTCGAATCCCAGGATACCGGCTCGCGGACCATCATATCACATTCATTGTCCGTGTAACAGACGAGCTCTCAATTTAGTTAAGATTAGCAGATCTAGCTAACACATCAGATCTGATCACACCCGCAGAATCCAGCCACTAAGAACATCAGAGCTAACATCCCTGCTCTTCGCTCACTTCTTCCCCAAAAATACATTCCTTACCAACGCCTACGATGACATGCTCTCTCGCGTCTACAACGGCCATTCCACATTCTTCCCTTCGTGGATCCATTTCGAAGGTCGCGAGTGTTTCATGGTCGAGGGTGTTATCGACCATTTCACGGGTCGGAGCGAGTACAAACGCACTCCCTGCACTATCAGCGTCGAGTTTGAAAAGTACGGCCGTCCGGGACTGGATCGGTTGATGGGTATCTGCGATGTGGCGTTTGTGTCTGAGAGTTACGTTAAAGCGCTTTTGGAGGAGAACACAAAATCACCGTGGGTTGATGAGGATAAAAAGTACATGGTCAGGTTGTTCGGGAGTTATATTCGACGGGTGGTAAAGAGAAATGCGAAGGTTTATGTTACCGTTGGTGCCGAAGGTGCCTTTCTGTTACAATACGGGTTCGGCGCGACGGCCGAGGTGTCGCATATATCTACGCCTGATATTCCTGCATCCGAGGTACTGGAAACCACCGGTGCCGGAGACACGTTTATCGCTGCGGCTATTTATGCACTCGGGTATCAGAAATATGATGCTTTAACGGCTGGCAAGGTTGCCGTCAACGTGGCTGGTCAGAAATGCATGCAGGTGGGATATGATGGGTTGGGTAATGCTGCTGGTGGGTTTGGTGCTCTGGAAAGAGATCGTGAAGGTCGAGATAGGGCTTTGAGCTCGTCCAACGGCGCAGGTCCTCAAATCAGACCGGTTGATGGTTTGTTATGACGTTTAACTGATGGTAAATGACTGATTAATTAATGTTGGAGCACGCGAGCGAAAAGTTTGAATAATGTTTTCTGTTGTTCTCTGTATAGTTTTGATTATGGCGTACATTGCAGCTGGATGAAAAGGCATGGTGTTTGTATGGATATCAATATATTAGGTTGCCGCTGGAATGAATAACAAACTGCTGCTGTAGACGCTCAGATTCGTGTATGTTTGAGTGACGAAATATAATCGCATAATCGAAGTTAAAAAGCGAGAACCACGAAAATACAGTACCGTATGACCTCCCAAGACCCACTGCCAAAGTTTGAAATATCAGATTCCTCCCCACCCTCAAACCACCTCAATTAAAAGAACCCTGAATCGTAACGGGTACATCAGGTACAGCTCCATTCTCCTTTTGCTTCAAACCCCCTTTCAACGGACTCCCTTCAGTTCCCGTCTCTTTAGACTGCATCGGAGAACCAGAAGCATCAGGACTAGGCGGCGGTCCATCAGTAAAAGTCTTGCCGAACACCATTTCCGCTTTTAATCTCTGCTCCAGCGTAAACGGCTCTTCCTCCTCCTTCTCAGGCTGGCGTTTGTAGTCCTTGCACCGACGACGAACCGGAATACCAGCAATCACCGCGGCTTCATCTTGACCTTTCCCGATGGCAAATACTGTTTGGAAGAATTTGGGATCTCTCTGGTATCGTCCTCATTGGATGGTTAGCGGTGCTCAGTGATGGATGAAATAGTGATAGAAGAAACATACCGTCATACAGCCACGGATGTACTCGTTAGCTTTCGTCTCGGCTGTATCTTCGGTGGCTAGCTTTCGACTGACTAATTCTTCGCCGACGAGTTCGTGCCAGGTAGCTGGATCTTTCCAGGTTTCCGAGCAGAGGATGAGTGTTTTCACGCCCTGGAAGGTAATTAGCCATAATCTATATGATAAGGGCGATTTGCGGTGGAAGGTACATCATCACTCATTGGTAGAGAGAAATTCTTCTGCCATTTCTCAAATTTAAGTGAAGACATGTTGTTTTAATTGTACTGATGGATGGTGAAATATGGTGGAATGATAGGAAGGAGACCAATTGATTGAGTAGGAGGCTGGCTTGTGTTTCTATTGTGATTGAAATGGGGTTGTCGATGGGTAAATGCTGAGTCTTTGGCACGTTCGATTCCTATATTTACTAAAAACCACACCTGTCGCCGGCTTCCAAGCCTACGAAATGATCTATTTATAATTCCCGTACTATAAAGAGAGTTCAAACTACTCAAAGACCCGAGATTGAAGTTGATCTTTCCATGATACCCTAGAATCTGGACTATCAAATCTGAAGGCCAGCTACTGCTATCTCTGTTATTCTACACCAAGGAGGAAATATATTGTCTCGTGCTGCTGCCAGGGAACTTTCTGGATACCAAACAAGAAAATATACCCCCAGAAGACCCATCAATTGAAATTCAACTTCAAATAAGTCAAATTCGCCTTTTTCTCCTGCGTGTAAGCCGCACAAAGCAACGCCGCAATATAATCCTTATCGCACTCAAGTCCTACTAAAGCATCCCTCAACTCCACTAATCTCTCGTTATCGAGACCGCTGTTGGATACGGACTCCACATCGGCGTCCTCACGTCCGATAACACCGCCATGGTGGGAAGTCCGGGAAGAGCCCGCTTCAGTCACCTTGGGTAACCACCAAGTCCCCGTAGTCATCATACTACTTTTGTATGATCTCTTGGGACTCGGGGTATCGACGTCCATCGGGCTTCCTCGGGGGGTGTCTGCCACTGAGCTGGGAATCTGTTTTTTGGGAGTGGTGAATCGATTGAACATGGAGCTAAAGTCATCTGGGGCTTGTGAAGGAGTTCTTGGTGAGCGAAGGACATCTTGGGGTGCGCTAGTTACGCCCTTGTCATAACCTGGGATATTAAAGGTTGACAGTTTGCTGAATGAGCTCTATATGATACACAAAGTTAGAAAATTGAATGTTCGATTATTTCTGATATAGCTACACACCTTTCTGGCAAAGTTGCTAATCAGTTTTACAGCCTCCTCGTGAGCTAGAGGATGGAATTTGATTCCTCGTTCGAGTAGTTCTGTGGTCAGTGCCTCGATCTGGGCTGATCTGTCCGATTTGTGTTTCTTGATGATGCTTAAAACCTCCTATTGTAAAATATTATTATTGACAACATGAATTTCAAAGTGTTTGAGACTTTCAACTCTCAGGAGCTTAACAAAAGAAGAAATGTCGCATACATCTCTAGAGATTGTGGCAGTGCCTTTTGACATATCCGGGGCCTGTCCTTGAGAATTTTGAAAAGCCTATGGATTTATTAGTCGTATCCACAAAAGTGGTCGAAGTCTTGGAGTGGACGTACCATCTTGATTCTCCGATTTTAGGATCCTTGAGGGAGAGCTGCTAAAGGGGAAAGAGTCCAACGGTTCATTTTAGAGTTAGAGTAAATGTTTTCGGGTTTATATATTACGAGGCATGAACGAGACCAGGAATCAAGAGAATATTTCCTTATATGTCGTGAGTCAACCAAAGAAACGAAGTGTAATATGTCGATTTTCATATTTTCATGAATGGCCCCTCTCGCAAGCGAAGTGGCATTTTCGTGGGACTACTCCTCACAGGGCGAGTCCGCTTTAAGACAAACCATCTTTAATTTGAAACGATTAGTTCTTCTGAATCGGATTGGTCGCCTAGCTTGACTTTCTCGACATTGGATTATCTTTTGACAACTTGACTGCATCATTGGTTGACTAGTTATAGTCGTGATATTAGCCTATCGTCTTCTTTTAAAAATAGAAAACTTTACCTCATCCATATCTTCTTGAGTTTGGTTTATATCTCTATTCTCTGCTAGTGTTTTCGCTTTCTTAACTTGCTGTTTCTTGACCCAAACGGGTTTCCTCCGCTTGATAGGGATATTTTTGGCCGGTGCGTCTAGCGAAGGGTCTTCCTATAGGTTATATCAGTTCATGCGGCATCAGTATATTATTTAAACGAGGCGAGCCGCATTATCACTAACCTTGCGAATCCGACCCGCTAGAATCTGCGCTCTTCTTGTTGTATCCTCTCCTTTCGGGGCACCTCTTCGGATGAACTCCCTTTCGATGATTTGATGGCATTTATAACTATTGCCGTCGTGCTGCTCTTTTTCTTGGAGTATCAAGGCGAGGATTTCCTATAATATGAATGGTGGCTCGGTTAGTAAATTGCCTGTCCCACAAAACGGGCCGGAGCCAGAAGAATCGCTATCGTGGATAAGAAAAGCTACACTCACCGCATTGGAAATCTTGTAGATATCTGGAACATATTTCCGTGTCATGATAGCTAAAGGAATAACAGGAGTGTGCATGAAGTATGGAAGTAGACGAAAGCAAGCTCGAAGAAATAAATATGAATCCTTAATATATAAGAATTTTTCCCGCATGTAGTACTGGACGGCAACCCGCATGGGCTAACAGGGCAAACCGCATAATCGACCAGTATATTACGGCATAGTGTATCACGAACTACTTTTGCTCATTATTAGCCTCTTTGTAAAAGCCTTCGTCTCCACGCGGCGTTCGAGATAATATTCACAATATTTGGGATTATCCCAGACCCGCGTTGGTGGTTGCCGAGGGTGTGGTATTTTTATTCGGCCAACCATACAACATTGTTGGCCCGTAGCTATAGATGGTTAGCCCAGGCCGAATACGGACGCATTATGATATCACAGCGACATAGGACCAGTAGGAAACAATTTCAGTGGTGTATGGTGAATAATACCCTCGAACCCAGACGCTCGTCATTCGAGGCTACTTGAATAATTAATCCTCACAGGTTACATACTTCAGTAATTACCAGCGTGCACGGAAAGCTCAGTAAGGAGACTGCGTCCTCATGCTTTACAAATGTAACAGTTTTAGATATATCATATATTCGTTCCGCTTGGCTTATAAACATGAGGGATCACGATCATATATACAAGAGGCCCGTTGACTTACCTTATCGATAGAAGGATGATGCATAACAATGTAAAACTTCATCTAGATATATGGAGATATTCTCAATGTTAGTTTGGTATTTGCGAGTGAGGAAGGTGATGAACATACCTTTTTCATTTCTGCCGCTGACGTTTGTTTGAATTGTCGGATGAAGTCGTTGTTTCCTAGAACCACTGAAGGCACAAAACCTTCTGTCAGCCAAAGGCTGGTATGAGTTTAACCTCCCCCTCTTAGGCCAACCCCTGCAAGTCCCCGCCGAAGCTAGGTATTTGCAGGGTTCGACCCCGTCGTGAGAAAAAAAAAAAATCTCTATATAGGAATAAACACACGACGCCACTGTTGTCCCGTTAATAACTCACGGTCCATTACGCAGTGTCAGTTCACAATACTTTCGCCAGGGTCAAGAGACATTCGATTTTTTCTGTTTTTTGCTCTCTGTGTTCCCCGCGTTTGACACCTTAAGACAAAATTTGAATTGTTTTTTATTTTTACTTTTTCTGATGTATAGGTTTAAGTGAAATTGAGTTAAGCATATAACTTCTTCTTTTTCTGTTTGTCTTTTGGTTTTTTTGATGCGAATATACTATTTTTTCTGAGGTGTATCTTGCCTTTTTAAAAAAAATTTTGATTGTGAACTGAATTTTTTGCAACAGTGGTGTGTGGGGGCTGCCTTGTAAACAAGTCCTTTTGTGCGGTAACCGCACCCCAATAAGGGAAACCAAATATACCTTGTTTAATATATATCATATCATTGATTGATGATGATGATGGTGATGATGATAGATGATTGTTGTGGTGAAGTGATGAAGCGATGAATAGAAAAGGTGAAGAAAAGAGGTGAAGAAAAAATGAGGAGAAGAAGAGGTGGAGAGAAGAGGTGGAGAGGAGAGGTGAAGAAAGGAACTGGATAGACGGAGAGAAGGGGCAAGGGAGGCAGGGTTTAAATACTAGTCAGGGCGTCGACGAGGGAACAATCGATGACACACGTTTACCATAAGCCCATCGACAATTTGTTGAATAAAGAGCTTCACATAATTACTAAGTATTTAGGAAAACATTTTGATGATGTTTTACCTATTACATTTTCTAACAATCCACAAGCAAATGTTTCTACGTCTACAAGCATATAACATCATGACCTCACCATCGACCGTCGGGCATCTACAGGATTCGATGAAGTTCTAAAACTACTACATCAGTAGTCTCGAAACCTTGCATGGCTATATTGATATATCGTGCTGCTCCTTTATTTTATTTTGTGATGAAGCTATAGTTTATCTCTAGTCCGGTGTCATTACCAGACGAGGTGCTCAGACGATGTGCTCTGGTAACGAGACTATCCTAATCTTAGATTAATGACTCCGACAAAATACTGATTTTGAGACTAGATGTGCCAATCACAATTAGACGTAATGAAATTCCATATCAATGCCATGAGATCACATTAAAAATTATCAATCCAAGAGAAGCAATACATAAGTCGGTTAGCATTTTCCTCTGTCAAATTTTAATTACAAGATTTGCCGATTATGACTTGCATAAGCTGATACATGGATAAAGCCTTGATAAGAAACGGCCTGAGAAAAAGGAAGAAAGTTTAAAGTCTACAAGATTGCAGTTCCAATAAACTCATCCAAGCTGATTATCATCATCGCCCCTTGGTCCGAATTTGAGAGTAGCGGAGCCGAATCGAGAGATTCGAACCTCACCACCATTGTAACCCACCGTGGGAGCGAGTCCGCTAATCATGTCGAGAACAATAGGAGATGCTGCGAAGGAACTTTTGTCAGAAAATTACTAGTTTTCAGTTGGTCGATTGATGAGACTTACGAGCATTGTTGGTGCGAATCAAGGCAGGATAGTGATTGTCAGTTGTCCAACCTGGGGGAGCTTGGCTTCCTCGATCGCGACGTCCGCATTTGTGGCTGTTGCAGTTACTTTGTCGATTGTTTCCACCCTCCCCTCCAAGGCCATTATTTTGTCCAGAATATGATTCTTCGTCATCGGTACTTCCGACACCAGTGTCAAGGTGGATGGAACCGTCAAGTTCAGTATCGTAGGCACGAGAGGCACCATCTTTCTGTGGATCAACTTCAGTAAGGCTTGCCTCAGCAGGCTCACCCCTTTGAGCTAGAAAGTTGCATCTATAGATCATCGTGTCGGGTTTGAATTGGCGACTGTCATAGAGATGCCACCCTTCCTGGTTTAGTGATGGTTGTTAGTTTTCTATTCTAAGACATACAGATAACATTTAATTTGCTTACACCAGGTCGCATTCCGCACAATTTGTCATAGTACATAGTCTATTGAAAACAGAAAATTCGATCAGATTCGAACCAGACCCGGAATCAATAACGCCCGCGGTAAAGGGAGTTGAATGTACTTCTCTAAGGTCTCCTAACATAGTAGAAACAAGGTCGCTGGCATGTTTGAAGCTCTCGTCTTCTTCGGTAGTGAAGTGATAGAGAATGACATCTCTCCAAAGAGTTCTGTCCGATGGCTGCCAAAGAACACAACAAATGGCATGAAATATATCCTACAACAGCCGTTAGGTCTAATAATACATTGGGAAAAATTGAATTGGAAATTCCATAACCTGAATACTAAGCATTGGGATGCAAGAATTCGGATAAATTTCATCTTCAGTGAACTTGCAGATACAGCCCAGTGTCTTTCGAGGATGCTCGTCAGGGAGTGAGGATGTACAAATGCAGACAAACTCAGCTTCTGCCTCCTGAGAGGGCCCTGCCTGGAATTGGGTCTGTTGTTGATGAGTGAACTCCATTGTTCTGTGTGAAACGGGTGGAACGATGAAGGTGGTGAGAGTGATGAGAGAAACAGATGGGAGGAATATGAAATGAAATGGGTGTGGATGATATAAACGCTTGTGATATTTGACGCGTGTCTGTGCGCGTTGTTTCTGTTGCATTTTAACAGTCACTAATAATTGTGTTGTTATCCAAAATACAACAAGTGTGTTGATTGGACTTTTAGCCGAGCCGTTGCTAGTGCACACGCTGGTCGCCACCAATGTTATTGGCTGATCTGTTGACAATCACAAGCAAGCAAAGCAACAAAGCTCAAGCTCCAAACAAAATATATTGTTCCTCCCACCACTTCAAAGTCTCTTGTATACTGATATTCTAGCACCCATCACCATTTCCACTACAGACTAACCTCAGCGGCGTAAGCTTTGCTTGGAAAGACGCCGGATCGGGGCTTCTTCCTTTCTCTGATCCAGGAATCCATTCAAGTGCTAAGAAACGCATGGGCCCTTGCATCTCATGATATTACATCATAGCAGACAAGCATGCCGAACAACCTTCCTTGTCCAGCATCAACCCCAGTGTTGAACTAGTCAACTCCACCTCAATCGACCCGACAAGACTGGACTCTTGGCCTATCCCCTGACCTCATACCACCGCCGGAGTCGCAAAGTCTGTCTCCCGATTAAACGCAAACCTGTTGCTTAAAAGGAAGCCAACGGTCTTAATCTCATCCCTGCGCCAGCACAAACTCTATACCTCGCCGGATTCCTCCTCTCGTCCATATATTGCGGTTCTTTCCCCTCGGGGCGTACTTTCAAAATGGCCTCAGTATCGTCTTCCTCTCTCAGTTTTAACGGCAACACCACTGGCATACCAACAATCATGACAACCGCGCCGCCAACTCAGAATCTTAGCTTGTTAGGAAACATACTATACTACGGGCTATGGACGTTTCAAATCCTACCATGGCTTACCTATTGGATACTCAGTTTTACGACGTATACCGTGCCGGCTCTCCTTTTCACACTGTTTAGTACCAGCTTTTCGATAACTATGAACTTTACAACATTGTATGTCCCCGGGAGCTTCGGAAATTTTCACTTTGGTATTCTGTGAAGAAGTGATTCTAATATCTCGAGCAGATTGACCATAGCCCTCCTTTTCGCTACATTAATATCCTATATCGTTCGCTACCGTTATCTCAACATGTACGCTCACCTACCGCCAGAACCGCAACGAAAGGAGCCGCAGATCGACCTTTTCACCGATAGTCCCGAAGCAGATGATGCCAAACCTGGTATCGCAAACTATTTGGACGAGTTTCTCAGCGCTATCAAAGTCTTTGGCTATCTAGAGCGACCGGTATTTCACGAACTGACAAGACATATGCAGACAAGGAAGCTGATTGCTGGTGAAACTTTGTTGCTGGAGGAAGAGAAAGGGTTTTGTGTAGTCGTTGATGGACTGGTTCAAGTTTTTGTCAAATCGACTGGGAATAGCTCTGCTGGCTCGAGCGATGATGAAGATGATACAGCGGGTGGCCAAGGCTATCAGCTTCTCACGGAAGTGAGAAACGGCGCTCCAATGAGTAGTTTGTTCACGATATTAAGCCTATTCACGGAGGATGTGCAATTAAGGCAATATGATGACGATGAAGCAAGCACAGCACCTACCCCGCCACGACATCAAGATAGTTTTTCGAGCTCTGTCTCCGGTGCCGGTGATCAGAGGAGAGCACCCAATTTTCCTAATATCCATACCGGAGGACTTCCATCCGCTCCACAGATGCAAGACCATCCGTTCTCTCAGCAAACCGGGATGTCTAGGCAGTAGGTGTCCCTGCGCCAATCACTTCAGAAACACTCGCTAACAATGATGTAGAAACTCTGAAAACCCTGGCTTACCGAAGGTTCCTACTTTCCCAATGCTAGGAGATGACTATTCAGAAGCTTCGTCACCGTATCCTCAAACTTCTCAGCCTACTACACCTGGGTCCGGGTACCCATCAAAGTCGTCAACGGGAAGACCGGTTCGACCTCGCCTTTATAAATCCAAATCAGTTCATCCAGACATCATTGCACGTGCGACTGTGGACACCACCATTGCTGTTATTCCGGCTGCAGCATTTAAACGTCTGACTCGAAGCTACCCCAAGGCTTCAGCCCACATCGTCTCTGTTATCTTGACAAGATTCTTGCGAGTCACCTTTGCAACTGCCAGAAACTACTTGGGCCTAACTGGAGAAGTTCTGAGAGCCGAAAAGAGTATGAACAACTATACCTCGTACGATCTCCCGAACCATCTAAGAGGCGTTGCTTTGGATAGACTGAAGGCAAAATTCGCTATGGAAAAGTCGGCTGCGAAGGACGACGAAGAGCTCAAGCGAGGTATGGTGTTGCACAACTCCACCACAGGTCCAAAAAGGAGACGAAGGTCCACAACCTTCTCTATCCAGACGAGGATCGATGTCGCATCAAAAGCTGCGAATATGAACAGCAGTCTCAACAGTCCTTGGGTCGCAAGCACCCATCCAGGGGACCTTTTCAGCAATGTTCCGCTTAACAGACCGAGAAGTAACTCGAGCAGTCATTTTTTACCCCAACAAGAAACAACGTTCAGCAGGCCTTTCAATGGACCGGCCGTCGTAAGAGTTGACAGTGGCATTACTGGAACAGCAACCGCCAGCGCCGTCACCTCCGCTGATACATCTCCCAATTTGTCAATGGTAAACAGTCGAACTTCTCAGATGAATGATATCCCCGAAGAAGACGAAAGTTCTTTCAGAGAAGCCGTGCTAGAATGCATGTTCAAAGCAATCGGTCTATCGAGCATAAAGACAGAGGTGCTGAAGCGACAACCCAATTCTGTTGAAGCCAGCCCGCGACTTGTTTCATACGATGCTAGAAGGCAGAAGGCCGTCTTCAACTCGTTTGGAAGTATTGACCCATTCGAGGACGCAGAAACTGAGTCCGTAGCTTCCACCACAGTATCGACAAATAGCGTACTAGGAGCGAATAACCTTGAAAACATGAAGGACGATGTTGACATCGTATTCTTTCCGAAAGGCAGTATTTTAGTTGAGGAAGGAGAGCGGAGTCCGGGACTATATTATGTCATCGACGGCTTCCTGGATATCACCATGGCGATAGAAGATGAGAAGAATCCTGGGGTATTGGGTACCAATGCGTCTAGAAAAGGTAGTACTGTAAACCTGAGCACGATGCTCCCGGCTCTCAGTCGTGCAAATACGAGTAGCTCTATCAAATCTCTTCCTACAGCGTCTCCGCAGAAGAAACCCGGTAGAAAGTCATTATTCATGGTGAAACCTGGTGGCGTTGCGGGTTACATCGGCTGTATATCTGGGAGCAGGAGTTTTGTAGAGATCCGTGCGAAGACAGATGTTTACGTTGGGTTTCTACCACGAAGCAGCTTTGAGAGAATCATGGATAAGAATCCCGTCGTGCTTTTGACGATGGCGAAGAGAATCACGAGTTTGTTGCCGAGATTGATGCTGCACATCGATTTTGCGCTCGAATGGTTGCAGATCGATGCGGGACAGGTTATTTATAAAGAGGGTGAAGAGAGGTGAGTACCTTAATCAACCTTATATTAGTGATCCGAAGTACTAATTAGTATAGTGATGCCATTTACATCATTCTCAATGGCCGTCTACGAGCTATCAGAGGGAATCCAGAGGATGGCGACATGCAGGTGGTCGGCGAGTACGGGCAAGGCGAGTCTGTCGGCGAGCTTGAAGTCTTGACGGAATCTACCCGTCCGGTGACGCTTCACGCCATCCGTGATACGGAGGTGGCTAGGTTCCCGAAAACGCTATTCAACAGCCTCGCTCTGGAACATCCGGGGATTACGATTCAAATATCAAAGATAATCGCCACGAGAATGAGATCTCTGGTCGAAGATCCTCTTGATAGGAAAGATAATGCCGCTTTGGGGAGTACAAAGACGGCAAACAAGATGAATCTTCGGACCGTTTGTATCCTACCTGTGGCGAACGGGGTTCCAGTAACGGAGTTCAGCAATCGGTTGTCGACTGCCCTACAACAAATCGGTGTTCCGAATGGTGCGGTGACTTTGAATCAAGCTGCTATTTTGAAACATCTTGGTCGGCATGCGTTCAGCAGGATTGGGAGGTTGAAGCTTAGTCAATTCCTGGCTGATCAGGAGGAGAAGTACGGAATGGTGATTTACGTTGCTGATACTACCGTCAATGCAAGATGGACGCAGACTTGTATTACTCAGGCGGATTGCATTCTGCTGGTTGCACTGGCTGAGGGTAATCCTGGCATTGGAGATTATGAGAGATATTTGGTTGGGATGAAGACTACGGCACGGAAAGAGCTTGTGTTATTGCACCCGGAAAGATTCGTCAGACCTGGCTTGACAAGACAGTGGTTGAAGGTACGATCATTCAAATAATATCTTCCCGGACTAAGCTAACATGCGAAATACTTAGACTCGTATCTGGATCAACGGCGGTCACCATCATGTCCAAATGTCGGTCAACTTGAAAAACAGCACAGGTCCAGTTCACGTGCAACCCAAGCGTTTCGGGTTATCACTTCGAAAACGGGTGAAGGATTTCGGCGACGAATTGTCAATTTATATCTCCCGACGTCCTCGACAAACCGTATATCCATCGGAAGTACCCTTTAAAGGCGATTTCCACCGTCTGGCTCGCAGACTATGTGGCAAGAGCGTTGGTTTGGTGTTGGGTGGTGGCGGTGCCCGCGGTATCGCACACGTCGGTGTCATACGAGCACTCGAAGAAGAAGGTATCCCAATCGATCTTGTCGGTGGGACCAGTATTGGCAGTTTCGTCGGTGCTCTGTACGCCCGAGATGCGGATATCGTCCCCGTGTACGGCTGGGTAAAGAAGTTCTCCGGCAGAATGGCCAGTTTGTGGCGATTGATGCTGGACCTGACGTACCCAGCGGTGAGCTATACCACAGGCCACGAATTCAACCGCGGGATCTTCAAGACGTTCGGAGACTCCCAGATTGAAGATTTCTGGTTGGAGTTCTATTGTAATACTACCAGCATCAGCCACAGCCGGATGGAGATCCACACCAGTGGCTACGCGTGGCGGTACGTTCGCGCGTCGATGAGTTTAGCAGGTTTGCTCCCACCTATGTGCGACGAGGGGAGTATGCTGCTCGACGGCGGGTACGTAGACAACCTGACGGTGTCGCACATGAAAGGGCTGGGAGCGGATACGATTTTCGCGATCGACGTGGGGAGTATAGACGATACTACGCCGCAGAATTACGGGGATACGTTGAGCGGGGCGTGGACGCTGTTCAACCGGTGGAATCCGTTCAGTTATATCCCGAATCCGCCTACGTTGGCGGAGATTCAAGCGCGGCTGGCGTACGTTAGTAGCGTTGATGCGTTGGAGAGGGCGAAGCAGGCGCCTGGGTGTTATTATATGCGGCCACCGATCGATCCTTACGGGACGCTTGATTTCGGGAAGTTTGATGAGATTTATAATGTGGGGTATGTTTATGGGAAGAGGTTTTTGAGGGAGTTGAGGGAGGTGAAGGGCGGGTTGAGGGTTTGGGGGGGTGATAACGGTGGTGAGGGTGGTGGTGGGAAGGGGATCAGATGGAGGAGGGCGGGTAGGAGGGCTAGTATTTAACTTATATACCGTGTATTTAAGCAGTTTGATCAGCTGTGCTTGGAGGGATAAGGGGATAGAGATATTAGATGGGCTGGGTATGCATGTGGAGTGGCGTTTTTGTGATGTATATATAATATATTGCATGAGATTGGTATGAATTAATGAATTACGTTAAATACTTTCGCTTCGAATGAGATTGTCTATTATGTTACATTTTAGAATTTTTCTAGAGAGAGTTTAGATTAGGAGGATATATATGGGTATGATAAAATATGCAAGTATTCGTAGATTAGATGGTGTAAGGAGTACACCATTATTAGGAAATGAATTATCGATAGTGGGGTTTGTTGATACTACGGTTGGTGAATTGATGTCATCTTTAGGTGATTTAATAATTGTGGGATTAATGGTATGTGATGTTGTAGATTTTGGTGGTATCACACCCGTTTCCGTTCCTCCTGATGAGGGTGTTGGAATATTCGGATTGGAAGATTGAACGCCATCTGGAGCTTCGTTGGGTGCATTTTCTGATGGTACAGGGTTCGATTCGGTATTTATTTCTGAGCTGGAGGTAACGAAATCCGGGATTGATGGGGTAGGGGCTACTTTTGCAGAATTGGAAGGTACTGGAATGGTAGGATTCGAAGCGGGTGCGTTCGAAGTCTGTGGTGTAGTCGGGACAAGCGATTTAGTTGCGGACGCTAATTTCGACAATGGAGGAAGGGTTCCTGATCGGGTTGGGATGTGTTCGAATATTGTTTTTCCGCGTGAGATGGATGGTGACGGTTGTGGTATTGATGGGGTTTGGATCGGTTCTTGTATCGACATAGCTTCAATAACATCAAGTTAAAATTAAGCTCGCATTTAATATTTAAATTGATAGTTGAACTCACCAGTCCGGTCCGGACTCTTCGAGGTAGCCCAAAACGCCGGATCGATAGTCGGGATGATAACATTCTCCGTCGTTTCTGTCAGGGTACGTTGCGGCGCGACGTCGAAGGGGTTATTGCAAAACCTGGAACTCTCCATCACCACGGATGGTCCGCCGGGCAGACATTTTGTGATATCCGGGTATTGCGCGCTATACCCTGGGTCGCGAACGATCATATCAATCACATCTTGGTGAAGGAAACCCCATATCTGCTGCGAGTTATTCAGGGCAATAATGCAATCGTCGTCGTTGAGAACGGCAGTTTCGGTGGGTGGTATTAGACGGATATATGGTGTCGTAAGGGCGATTTCGGCTACTACGCTCGGTGTGGCGGTGTTTGTTGTTAGGAAGCGAAAGAGGGAGAGGGATTGGATGTTCGTGCGGGTGATGTATTGGGTGGTGGTGAGGTCCAGGATGGGTTCGGTGAAGGTGTATGTTGTTGAGGTGATATATGTGGAGAAGGAGCCGTAGCCACCGTAGTGGGCTTGGGCGTGAGAGTTTATATTTGTGAATGTGCGGACGCGGTTTGCGTCTGTGATCTGGGGGCCTTCGTAGGCGTAGGAGGCTGTGGCGCAGACGGGACGGCCGTTGGAGTCGGTGACGGCGGGGACGGTTATGATTTTTAGTTTGGAGTAGACGTTGAACGCTGTTGGTGAGTTTCTATATTTTGATATTAGTATTAGATCTGAAAATAATAAAATTGATATCAGATTCCTACATGGTAATACCACCGGTAACAGTGGTACTCTGACCCGGTAGGGATATGATCTCTTGGTAAATCTTCGGTCCCGAAGCTTGATTTGACGCGGCCCAGAAGGGCGGTCTCAACGGATCTACCGTGTAAGAATAGGGATATTTGTCGACATAGTTTGGGTTCTCTCGCGTGAGGACCGTCGTTTGGATGTTGGTGACGTTGCTAGTCGGGTAGACGGTGATGTCTGTGGATATGGCGGTCACGATCTCCCAGATG
This sequence comes from Orbilia quercus, assembly GCA_036971405.1. NCBI lineage: Eukaryota > Fungi > Ascomycota > Orbiliomycetes > Orbiliales > Orbiliaceae > Orbilia > Orbilia quercus. Next base: position 3,883,757 of record JAJTUE010000001.1, on the reverse strand, counting down.
GTGTAGGTGGTGTAAAGTTGCCAGTAGTGGTCAACGAGATAGTCCTGGACGACGAAGCAGCAGGAGCTTGCAGTAGTCGTCGGTGCTGCGACGGTTGAAGATTCGTTCGCGATAATTCCTGAAAGATAATTACTTAAGTATAAGCATTATATAGAATATTATAGTTATAGTTATGTATACTAACCTATCGAAATATCGGCGCCGACAGCTTTAATAAAAAAGTAGAGAGCGAAGCTGGAAATTATTTGTCGAAGCATATCTGAATCAGCGTTCCAGCTTGCATGCATAGATCTATAGGCTTCGCGTTCGATGCCATAGAAATCAAATTATAGCTCCAAGTTAAATATAAAGGCCATCCCGAAAATCGTATTTCGAGATCTCCATTTCTCTTATATTATCAAGTAATTAACTGGCGGGTCCAGAATATCGTATTTGCGGTCGTATCCGAGCCCCTGTCCGTGAAGAGAGGTCAGCGCAGGCTTGTGTAACTTGGCAATCTGACAAACATCAATCAAAAGAATGGCCTGGCGTTGCTGACTAGTTTCTGGCAGGGTTCGGCCTGCAGCCTGCAGCTCGAAGTATTGTAGAAAGCAGAGAGTATTAATACGATATCTTCCATGACTAACGTTACCCTCCTTTGCCGCTGCTATATTTGTCAGGATGTGATGTGCTTCGAATTCGACCCATCTGAAACTCGAGTACTCGGTCACGCTAGTTTATCCGACCAATCGATCTGTAGCTGATCAGATCATTTTAATTTAATTCTTGGTCCTCGATTGCTTTTACGCTTTTTGTCACATAAAGTTATCTTTCAGGAGTATCGTCGTTTTGATATCGTGATGTCGATAATTGTCTGTGGATTGTTGTAACGAGAATGGCTGCGGTTGAACCCCGAGCGTCGATTCCGTTCCCTATCGTCGTCGGTCCTTCGCAGGACTGGTAACACACATCTCATCTTTAAACCGAACTTCCTAATATATATACTAATACGAATGTTTTTTAGGGACGGCAAAGATGGCCCCTGGTCTTCGTTCGCCCTCCAAGTAGGATCACCGCCTCAAGTCGTCAAAGTCCTCCCCGGCACAGGCTCGAACCTCCAAATGGTCGTTCTCCCAGACGGCTGCCACGCACCACAAGATACCCCCATCTGCCCATCCCTCCGCGGTAGAACGTTCTCATTACACGAATCGACGGCGTGGGAAAACATCACCATCCGTTCCGATAATGCCATTTACGACCTCCACGTTGAAACGCGACTGGGATTAGACGAGAACGGCGTGTTTGGGTACGACACCTTGACCTTAGGTTGGCCGGGTAGCGGGGGGCCGACGCTGCACAATCAGACCGTCGCGGGGATCGCTACCAAGGATTTCTTCACGGGTGTTCTGGGACTCGTTCCTCGCCCGACGAATTTCAGCGGTTTCAACAATCCCGTGCCAAGCTATCTTGAGAATTTGAGGGCGAGAGATTTGATACCCAGTCTTTCTTGGAGCTATACAGCTGGGAACCAATACCGTTTGTCTCCTTCCACTCAGACTCATATAGTGGGCTTACTAATGTTATAATATATAGGTTTGAATAAAGTCTTCGGACAGCTCATCCTCGGAGGCTACGATGAATCGAAATTCATCCCCAATTCAATCTCATTCCCGTTCAACGCGGAAGACGTGATCGATATCAGCGTCGATATCAGCAAAATCACCCTCTCAGAGCCAGAGAGCACACGATCACTCCTCCCGAACAGAATAAGCGCCTACCTAGACTCCTCCGTCTCCCACATCTGGGTACCCCTCGACGCCTGCCAAAAATTCGAAACGGAATTCGGACTTTTCTGGCAGGAAGAACTCGAATTGTATTTGGTGAATAATACCCAGCACTCAGCGCTTATCGCCAGAAACGCGAGTATAATATTTACGATCGGGCATCTGGGTACCCCTGAAACGGCGGATATCACGCTTCCGTACTCCGCGTTCGACTTGACTCTGAGCTATCCGTACTATGATACCCCGCTGCGGTACTTTCCCTTGAAGAGAGCGTCGAGTGCCGCGCAGTATACGCTCGGTCGGGTATTCTTCCAGGAAGCCTACGTGATGGCGGATTACGAGAGGAAGAATTTCTCGGTGTCGCAGTGTAGTTGGGATCCGGCTGGGAGTTCGAGGATTGAGGCTATCCTTTCGCCGCGCAACATGATTCATACGTCGAATCGGTCGACTTTTACTCTTGTTCCGGGAGCTATAGCGGGTATTGTGATTGGTGTCGTTGTTATGCTTTCTGTGGCTGGGTACTTTTTCTACATTTATTTCTTCAAAAAGAGGCATCCAAAATCAGACCATGCGATCCGATCGCTAGAGGAGGAGCAAGTTGAACGTTCGGATAAGCAGAAATATACACCAAACAAGCAAAATAATGAGACGAGGAATACGGTGAACGGTACTCCGAGACCAGAAGTCAGATTCTTATCGAATCAAGATATGAAAGAATGGCGACAGAATCGAGCCGGTCAACTAGGTCTCTAGCTTCACATAGTCTACCCAAATATAAATATGATGCAAATAATTTGCGTTGCATTCGAATCTGCAACAGTCGGAAGCAGCCGACCTCCACGGAGTTTACTTCCCGGCGTCGCCTCCAGCTACCCATCCCAGTTCCCCTGTCACGAAACAAACCTCATTCGAAGCTGCGAAACCCGCAGCCGACTGCATCGATCCATTTCAGCTGCAAGTCGCATCGGAGATCTGCTGGATCCGAGCGATGGCCCACCGAAGGTTTATATCACAGCCTTGCATATCGGGAAGGTGGGGGTTTCCAAGCCGACGGGGCGGGCATGGATCAGGCAGCTCAGCTCCAAACTAGTCGCCCAGCTGCGACCCGGAATCTATATCTAGATCGCTGCTGCCGCCGTCATTCACTTTTCTGCTGCCGGATGAGTTCTTTCTCTCTTTTCTTCCTGAGGGCGTTTTCCTGAGGTCGATTTCTGGATCTTCATGTTCAGCCGGCGCACAATCTCAACAGCCGCATCCGCATTAATATCACATCCACTTTCCAGAACATTCGCTATGGCTGCTCGAAAATACCATTTCGTGAACCCGCCGACGATATACTTGGGTGCCTTCATTCACAGCCCTCGCGATGACGGCCGTAAGCTCGATATCTGCGAAAACGGCGCAATTGGCGTGAACGCCGACGGTGTCATCGAATTCGTCGAACGGGAGGTCGACAAGGTCGAGACCGTGGTGGACAAGTACCCAGCTTACAAAGATGCCGAGGTCGTCACAGCCAGACCGGGAGGAACCCAGTTCTTCTTCCCAGGCTTCATTGGTACCGCCCTTATATCACAATCGAAGCATCGACTAAGCTAACTTCATGCTGATATGTAGACACCCACATCCACGCCCCGCAATACCCAAACGCCGGCGTCTTTGGCTCATCCACCCTCCTCGACTGGTTAAACAAGTACACCTTCCCCCGGGAATCATCCCTCTCCTCCCTCTCCGTCGCACGAACGATCTACACCCGCTGCGTAGCCCGTACCCTCGCCCACGGCACAACCACAGCAGCGTACTACGCCACGATCCACGTTCCCGCGACCAACCTTCTCGCGGACATCTGCTCGTCCGCGGGTCAACGAGCCTTCGTCGGCAGAGTCTGCATGGACCACAAGGAGATCAACCCGGTAAACTACCGCGACGAAAGCGCGGATGAGAGTATAACCAACACCCGGCGGTGTATCGACCACATCCGCTCGATCGATCCGAACTACGAACTCGTCTCCCCGATTATCACCCCGCGATTCGCGCCGAGCTGTACCGCCGAAGTTCTCAAAAAGCTCGGCGATCTAGCGAAGGAAACGAACTTGCCCTGCCAGACACACATCAGCGAGAATCATAACGAGATCCAACTGGTTAAAAAGCTGTTTCCGGAACACGACAGTTACGCTGAAGTGTACGAGGCCGCGGGTCTGCTCACCCCCAAGATGATACTCGGCCACGCGATCCATCTGAGTAATAAGGAGATGGAACTGATCAAACGCCGTGATGCGAAAGTGTCGCATTGTCCGGCTAGTAATAGCGCCCTGACGAGCGGTGGTGCCAGAGTACGATGGTTGTTAAACAGTGGCATCACCGTCGGATTGGGTACCGATGTTAGCGGCGGGTATAGTCCCAGCATGCTCGAAGCCGTCCGTTCAACGGCACTGGTGAGCCGACACGTCGCGATGACGGACGGCGAGGAGTGCAAGTTGAGCGTTGAGGAGGCGCTGTACCTCGGTACACGCGGGGGGGCTAAAGTCGTCCATCTGGAAGATAGAATCGGCGGGTTCGAAGTCGGGATGGAATGGGACGCGCAGTTGATCGGATTGGAGCAGGTGGAGGAAGACGGGGAAGAAGAGTTTACGGATGATGAGGTTGTTGATAGGGTTGTTTTCGAGGGGCCGAGGGGTGCGGGACCTGTCGATGTGTTTGGGTGGGAGAGCTGGGATGACCGGGTGGCCAAGTGGGTGTATAATGGGGATGATAGGAATACGTTGGCGGTGTGGGTTAAGGGGAGGAAAGTGTGGAGTCGATAGATTATATTGCGGTATGGGCGAGTTATACTGTTCGTGATAGATTGTTTAGGAAGCACATAGATAGCGTAGACGGATATATCGTTTATTCCATTAACCAAGTATGAAGTACAGTTTACTATTGCGGAATATTGCATATCAGAGTCGGCTCGCCCCGAAGATATCGCGAATAACTGCAATGACGAATAATCATTCTTCGCAAGAAACCGACATGATGTCAATATAATCTTCTACGCACAATTCCGACAGTTTCAATATACTAAGTAAGTACATCACTATGTCTTAATTCAAGATTCGCTTGAAAGTGGTAAGTTCAAGTCGCCGCCTACCAAATTTGCGTGGCGAGAAACCTAATCGGAGTTCCCCGCCTCACCCAAAAAATCGTGGCCTGATCCTCACCCTCCTTCGCTGCCATACCCGAATCGGTCACACCACAGTCGTTCCAACTACACGCTACCCAAAGCAGAATCGATTCGAATTTCGCTTTCGTTTGGCGGCTCTGTCGCTTGACTGTGGCCTGACTGTAGCGTTTTATTCTTCTCAGCGGTACATGTATTGGATAATTGGGTACCCTGTTGCAGTTCGATGCTGTTTTTTGCGTTGAATTCACTCACTACGCACTACACTGTATCGTATTATGTCGTCGGCGGCTGACTGACTGTGATTATCGTGACCGAAATTAAGCTCACAGGACGAGATTTTCCGACCCGGTATGTCATGCAGGAGTATAACTCTGTTCTTTTGGTTCCGTAAATTATTCGCAGGGTAATGTATATAAGATTCCCAGCAGGATACAATGTACTCTTCTCTTTCTATCATATCCTCATCATCATTAGATCTCGAGACATCAGTTCACTACATCAATCAAATCCATATATCTATCTCTCTATCTATCTATACTTTTAAGATACTAGATATTATCTGTTATACATTTTACCAAATCTACAATTTCAAAGCTTGGTATATTATTCTATAATATAAACTACCTCGATACAGACACAGATCTCCGAATCACATCTTCAAAAATCAACCGAAATATCGATATCTACCGGATATATACCATCTACTATACCAATCCGACATCCCTATCACCAATTACTCAAAAAATCGATAGTATCATCGATATATCAATTTAAAAATGCTCTCCACAGCAGCCCGCCGTTCCGCCGTCTCCGCCTTTCAAACTACCTCCCGCCGCATGGCCAGCACGGCAGCCCACCCTCCATCGAGCGTGCACACCCGCATCACGGCCGGAATCGGCAGTCACGTCAAATCGTCGAGTCCGAATCTATCATTTTACACAGCGCGGTTGGGACGTACCTTGACGTTGGTGGTTCCCGGTGTTGCGCTTTTGAGCTGGCCGTTTGTTACTAGGGCTTTTGGGTATTCTACTGGACGGTAAATTATATACTTACCAGTTGTGAGTTAGAAGGGTGAAAAGAGGTTCTTGTTTCGACGAAAAAAGAAGATATAAATTGTATCTCCTTTGTTTTTTTTATTGGGTTTGAATTTTAAATTTTTGTGCAGTGTATGAGTTTGGAGTTTTGCTTTTAGGGATTTCTTTGAGTATTGAATTATCTATTAGTTGGTCAAGATAGTAATATGTATATATCGTTCATCTGAGATTCGAGTTAATCAAGTCAGTTCTTCTCACTTTCTTCTCCATAAGTTCGTAGTTGAACGAATTCAGTGGAGACTCAGCTCGATGCAAATTTTCTTAAATCAAAAAACTCCCTTTATATAACAAGCAAAAGGACAAGAAAATATAAACATGCTCGAAATGATACGGTAATCTGGTATACTAGCAGCTAAAACAGAAAAAGAAAGATATCTGCCAACACGCAGGAAGGGGTCAGAAAAAGAATTGAAGATATGAAGAATATTAAGTAAGAAAACCCCGTTTTATAGTCAAAATAAAACCCTCCCCGCGACGATTCAGATAATACACCTCCTGAACGTCCAATTTACGACGAAGATATCGTTAAGAACTTGGATTCGGCGCTACCAAGCTCGCCACAGCAGGAGGCTGCTGACTCGGTCCTGCGGTTGGGCTGTTCGCCTCGGCGTACGATGGCAACGCGGTGATAGTATCTTTCACCTCCTTCTTCTTCTTCATCCTGCGGTCTCGCATCGATAATTTCTTCGCGGGTTCCGTTGCTGTTCATTATATAATTAGCTCCTATAGTTCCTACGATGGGTTATATATTTCTGATGGGTTATATGTTGACTTACGCATCTCCCACTGCTCCGTGCGACTACGCGTACCCTGATAATAAGCAAATTTGCCTTCTTTCGCGTCCCATCTCGCCGTCCACCCTTGTGGCAAGGACATCGGCGGCGGTGGCGGCGGGGCGAATCCGTCCGGTATGGCGGTTTTACTCGTCGGAGGTTTCTTAAACTGCGGTGTTTTGCCGGATAACGTACGTTCCAGAATCGGTGCTGACGCGGAACTTTCTGCCGCAGCGGCAGCTACAACCTGCGGCGGAGCGATAGCTTTGATAGGTTTAACTGTTGGAGCGGTAATAACCGCATCGTCGGGGATCAATTCCTTGAACGGGTTATTATCGGCCAACGTGACGGATGGTGAAGAATGCGTTGATGTCGGTGGCGTGGCTTCCACGGGTGGCGGTGCGAACGAGAACCGCAGACCGTTCATTAGTCCCTTTGTCGCGGTTGTAGGCGATGCGGTCTGCATGTCCAGATCTGTGTCGGAGGTTGATGATGGGATGTTAGTATCCAACGTGGGGGATTCGAATCCTCGCTGTTCGAGAACCGGGGAGATGGGTTTGAAGGGACCGTCTGCTACATCGGCGAGGTTTGGTGATGCCGCGGATCCGAATTTGCGGAACGGGTTTGTGCCGGTGGGACTTATCGGGGATCCCATTGCGCTCGACGGGGAGGCGGGAATCGTGGGTAGAACCTGCGAGTTTGTGCCTGGGATGTACATTTGTGGTCTTTGCTGCTGTTGGGATACCTGCTGTTGCTGCTGTTGGTTCTGAGGTTCTGCGGATTGTACTGCGGTCTTCGCGGCAGCTTCGGCCTTTAATCTATCCCGCACAGGATCGCTGTACAGGTCATCTTCGGAGTCATCGTAGACGGCAGTCGGGGGTGTAGGTTGGTTGTGGGTGACGAGGTTGAGCTGCGGTGGGGGGGATTTCTTCCCAGCGGACGGAGGCGGGGTCAGCTCGGACTGCTGCTGGCTCTGTGCAGCTGCTGTTGACGGTGGATCTTGCGTCGACGTCGGCATCGGCGGCTGCTCGTTCTGGAGGCCATAATTGTTCACCGAGGTCGTGCTCCTGCCGCCGAACGAGCTCTTCCTTCGCAGTTCTTTGAGCGAGGCTTTCGATCCGATCTTTCGCAGGATCGAGCCGGATCTCGACGGCGGTCGGTCAGCTTTGTCCTGCTTGGTGTTCGTGGCGTGGATGGTAGTTTCGACGCCGGCCTTGGTCTTGTACTGGGCTGGAATCGGTGGAGGCGGCGGAGGCGGGACGGTGAAGTGTTCGGCGTAGGCGGGTTGAGGTTGTCGCGAGAATTCCTTGGACTTTTTGTTTCGAAGGTCTTGCACCAACGATGCGAATTTGTTCTTGAACGATGACATTTTTAAAATATTTGTATTTTATACTTTAAAGAGAGGAGAATTGTAGACGATAATTTTTAGATGCGAAGTGAAATGGGACCGGCCTGGCGATAAAAATATATCGTAGTATTTCGAGATCTTATAGTTCGAAGTCGAGTTCTTGACGCCGTGGACAGGAGTAATATTATTATCAGCGCCTACCAGCAGATTACCAGCAGATTACCAGCAGACTACGTCCCCTTCCCCAAAAATAGGCCCGGGGCGTTCGACTATTTCGTATTCTACGATCGAAGTGTTTTCCGCTCAATATCCTAAGCGCGGAGAGGTCGCAGCGTGATGAGGTTCGATTCTTGGTCGCTAAATGATAATGCAGGAACGGAATGGGAAAATAAACGAAAGACTACGTTCGGTCGGGCAGGATGCAAAAGGTCATCGACAGAAGAATATGAAAAAGAGAAGAAAGAGAAATTACTTAAGTAGTCTTCAATCTCATCTATTAAAGAAACAGTTTTTAAGTCAAGTGATAAAGGGAGAAAGGAGATAACCGTCGTCGACAAAGAGGGAAAATCTCCGACCTGTAAAACCTCACTTGCTGCCAAATGCAAAAAAAAGGTGCACCCCAAGCCCGGCCAGCCAACCAAACGATACGGCACCGCAAAAGAAAACGGGCGAATTGAACTAGCCGTTCAAGGTTTGCGCCCTGCAAGTCTCTCGGTTCGGCATTGTGATTGATCCAATGGCATTGCCCTGGTAGGCAAAGCCAAGTCCCCCCGGCGCTTATTTGCTGCTGTCCCCGCTTTGCGAGGGCACTCAAGTAGGTGGGCAAACTCAGGTGATTGGGCGACGTGCACTTATTCGGGCTATTCGATGTGGGCCAGTCGAGAAGAGGGAGGCACAATGCCCTTGTTCGTCTTCATCTCAATTCTCATCAGTTGGATATTTAGCTATTTAGATATATATTATGTGTAATTGCGAGATCAAATTCGAGCTATTGCTCGAGGTTTCAATTTCTGTTCGATGGCAAACATGACCGGTTTCATTATAAGTCAAACTAAGCTTCCCAACCAAGCCGTCCAAACAAGAGTGCCAAAAGTGTCCACCGATTAGTCTTCCGCAAATAAAAGGCACATCCTAAGTACTATTAAGTTTAACCTTATTCTTATCTAACCCGAGAATTAGTCCTGATCGCTGTAGACGGGATGCATTCGAGATTGTAAACTCACAGAAAGCAACATAGTCCTTGATATTCGCAACCGCGTCCTTGGGCGCGGGATAATACCAAGCGGCATCGGTCAGTAGGCTCCCTACAATTATGTAATACTGTCAGCCAAGGTATCCACGCACCACCTGCATTCGCCCCACACATTTCGTGGCGTTATATATGCAGCAAAACTTACCGTCACCAACATCGATGGTATAATAGCTCGCTTTTCCCTTCCAGGGACAGACGGTGTTGGTACCGCTAGGTTTGAAGTACTTTTTCTTAAGAGAGTCGGGCGGGAAGTAGATATTGCCCTCGACCGTCTCGTACTTGTCGGTTTCGGCGATAACAACACCGTTGACTGTGACGGTAGCGTGCGTCATTTTAGAGCTAGAACTGCTGTCGTTCTTGTTGAAGATGTTTTTGATATTTTCTGAGAGTGTCATTGCTTGGTTTTCTTTTCTTCGATCGAAGCGGGATGCCTCGAGAGGGTTTTATAATGTTATTGCTAGCGCGAATAAATACTAGTTTTGTCAGCAATGGCGAGCAACTCGATGCATCGATGCAATGGCGGGGTAGCATAAGCAGCTAAGCTTATGCTGCAGCTCGGATACGCGTACGGGAATCGATGACGCTGACATCGGTTTACTTACCAGGGCTTGGAAATGCAAAGCTTGTATTGCGTGATGGGTCGACCGCCGAGAATTTGTAATCCGACGAGATACAAATATCAAATTGGCATGCCGGTTTCCAAATTATCCGATTTGTATTTGACGGCAACCAAAATGCATCTGATCCTGTCTCGAATCTCGGATCCCCTGTCGATGACAACAGCTCCAACACATGCTAGCAGCCACCAACATGCATAAACATGCATAAACATCACGAGTAGACAGGTACGGTACACGTAGACGGGTATTCTCGGACTAGAGACCGCAGCAAAACAGTTCTAGTTACAAGACTGTGAATTAATATTTGGCGATATCTTAATCGTATGGAATAAAGGACAACCCTAATATCTAATCCGAGTCGGAGTCGTCAAGCACAATATAATCCTTGTTATACGCACTACCCCAATTGACCAAGATTTTATGCCAGAGACGATTCTTCCAAAGCTTCCTGCTTACCGTCGCTATATTCTCCTCCTTCGTCCCATTCGTTTCAAATTCGATCAATAAGTTACAGTCCCGAAAATTTGCTTCCACAGGCCAAGTCTCCGATTCATACTCTCTAAACCGCTTCTCAAACGTAGCTTCCGTATCGTTCTTGTCACGGCCTCTGGCCAAATACCGCGCCATAGCAATATCCTTCGCGACCTGGAACGAAAAGACGACGTCCGGGCTGGCTTTATTTTTCACACCGAACTTGTCCGCAAATGCCATTGGATCCCACGATCTCAATTGTTCCATGGACCTCGGGAATCCGTCTAGGAGGATACCATTACAGTTTTTCTGCTTCATGGTGTCTTTTATCGCGTCGAGGATGAACGGGTTGAGTTCACTGGGCGAGAGGAAGCCCTGGTTCTGCGGCTTGTCTTTGATGCTTGCTGCGAGTGGGGTGTCTGGGTTTGCCTCCATCCAGATTCTTAGGTTATCGCCGACGGAAAAATGCTTCAGACTGTAGATTCCTGCGAGGTGACGGCATAATGTACCTTTGCCGGCAGCTGGGGGGCCTGCGTTCGTCAGTCGATGATATATTGAATCTAGCGAGAGGGCATACCGAGTACAAAGATGATTGCGAAATACCCTCGCATTTCATCTTGACTCCCTGCTGTGTTCATGGCAGCTTTGATCAATAAATATGAGGCCAGCTTGCGTATTTGTTGTATTCGAGGATTCGATTGGTGGATAAGGCATGGTCGACGTCTTTACTGTAGTACGCGCTAGCACGCCCACATTTACGACGTAGTTACACAGACACAGCTAGCATGATCGATCGTCGGGCGATCCAACCAACGCCTTTAGCTTTATAGGTTCATAACCCATCGAGTTAATCCGGCCATAATTCGACTTTGAAGATATACTTAAGCAAAGCGAAATACTAGTCTCGTCGACAGAGGCTAGCGAAATACATCGTCCTCCTGTCCTCGTTTCGTACTATATTCGAATATTCGCTATCTCCCCATTTAACTAGCCTCCAGACACCACCGAGAGTAACAACCAATCCACCACTCCACAGCAAAAGATCAGCTTCTGACCCTGCCAACAATGGAAGAATGGGTCTTTCTATTCAACATACTCTGGTGGGGCTCGGTCCTCCTTCTTGATCTCTACATCTTATATTTCGTCCTGCATAGACGTAAACTTTCACCAATTGCAGCCGACCTGAACACCCCCATCTCCGTCAACTACTTCCCCTCCAGAAAGTGTAACTACAACTGCGACTTCCGCTTCCACACCGACACATCCTCCCCATCTCCGAAGCCAAACGGAGTCTCAGCCTCCTCAAACAGGCCGGCATGCGTAAACTCAGCATCGCAGGCGGCGAACCATTCCTCTATCCTAAATTCCTTAGTTAGATCCTCTAGTACTGCAAGGAAGAACTACACCTCGAAAGCATTAGCATTATTAGCAACGGGAGTAAAATCTGAGAAGAATGGCTGGCAAGACATGCTCAATGGCTCGATATCCTGACTGTATCATGCGATTCGTTTAACGCGGACACCAACCACAAAATCGGCCGCGGCTCCGACGGCGAAAACGTAGCACGGTTATTCCAGATAGCGGAGTGGTGTACCCGTTTCTGAATAAAATTTAAACTAAACACCGTCGTAAACATCTACAACTAGAACGAAGATATGACCGCACAGATCGCCCAATTGGCACCCTTCAGATGGAAGGTCTTCCAGTGTCTCATCGTTGCCGGCGAAAACGACGACGAAACGAGAAAGACCGATGCGAGAAAATTCCTTGTGAAGGAAGAACAATGGCGGACGTTTTGTTCACGACACGAGCATTTGAGTTGTTACTTGCCGAAGGATAATAAAAGCATGGCGAGCATTTATCTGCTGTTGGACGAGTATATGTGTTTTTTGGATAAAGGGTAGGGATGATGACTAAGAGTGAGCCGATTTTAAAAGTTGGGGTTAAGGAGGCTATGAAGCAGGTTGTTTCGGATAGGAGAGCTTTTGTTGAGAGAGGGGGAGTTTATTATTGGAGCAGACCGGAATTGTTTACGCTGCCACAGGAGAGTGGCTGTAGTGGTGATACTGGGCCTATGTCAGGAAAGCTGGAATGGTAGGATTGTTGTATCAATCGGTGGTCCTTAGATGATTCAAAGTGTATGTACAAAAACCATCGAGGCGGAGCCTTTTGGGGACCGAGTCGTAACTGCAGGTTCATTAGCTTTGGAGCTAAGTAAGTACTTAAATAGTTATTAGTAATAGGTGCATAATTAAGTAAAAGCATCAATATTAGTCGGTGTTTGTAACTTCTACGTTAGGTTTATTCTCTTTTTGTGCACTATTGTTTGGGCAAGGCGGAAAGTCAGGCTGCCACAGCCAACACACATCTCTCTTCAGCCAAGGACCAGATGATGTCATTGATTCAAAGGAAATACTTCTTATACAAGGTGAATTTCAAAATCAAACCCTCTGGGACTCAACATATCCCCTCTTTTTATATATGTCTCTAGGTACAACTATTCGGGCACAGACAGAAGAAACAAAGACAAACAATTCAAATGGCCGATATGCAGACAATGCTACGAACTCCACCCAGAACAACAAAAAAATGCAGAAAAGAAGCCCATGTTTTCCAAAGTTAATAGCCAATCAGATGTCGATGTACTCATTCATTACGTAAAAGACCAAAAACTCCTTGCTATTAAGCCAACCAACGCCCGTGCCTGTGTCCTTCCACACCATATATCGTCATTTAAGCTCGTTTGGTATTCACCAAAGTAAACAAAGTAGAGGGGATGGCTATCAATGCGGCTACTCCCGCCGCCACAGCAACTCCAACCTCTGCTTTCTTCGTAACAACTCCAGCACAAACACCCAGCGGGATCGCAAGCACGAGAGCGATGAAGGAGACGAGGAAAACCACTTTTCGCCTGTTGGTTCTTTTCAAGACGATTATAGCGTCGACTTCATCTTGAGGATTCATCGATGGAAGTGTTTGGAAACATTGTAGGTATCTCGTGAGCAGGTCGGGTGGTTGTGGCTGTTCTTTCGCGTGTTTTAGAAAGTCGCTCAGGCGGGATTCGTGCCTCGGAAGCCGTATTTCTACATTGTAGATGGGTGGTATTGGCGACGGTGACGTAGCTGGCGATAACTGTGAGGCGATTATTAGAAACTATCGTTCGATATCGACCCTTTTTGGGTGGTGATTTTGCAAAGAACATGTTGTGAATATGTTACTCACAACATCACAGCTTGCTATGTGAATGGTGGTCTCTTGAAGCCAGCCTGAATTACTGCTGTGTAGAATTCGGTCGCTGCGAGTCTACAGCTGCAGCTGGCATTGGAGATCCGGGGTGATTCATTTGTGCTTGAGATGGCAATAGCAGCGCCGCCAAAAAGAATATAAAGGTAATAAAAACTTCAAGCCAAGGACGGTCCGGTTTGTGTTTGAAGGTATATTGAAGGATGATATTAAAAGTTGACGAATTGGTAGTCTACGTGGGGCACCCCGCTGAAGCTTCTTGATATAATACAAGTTAAGGGGAACGGGCCAGTGGCAAGAATTTATAGAAGATCCGACGATTGTATAAAATGATGCAGACTTTGTACATATGACTTCAGCTTGAGCGCGAGGGAAAAAGTTTTCAAAGAGAATTTGGCCGAATACCCTGCGTGACGGTCATAGAGCCAATCGCCCAGCCAAGTCGCACTCCAGTCGCAGTGTTCGTGGTTCCTCTCCGTTCTGACCTCAGCTGGACACTGCGACGGCCTGGACTGCGACTGAAAATTTTTATATATGAATTTATCCTCCCGCTGGTCAGTCGTAAGCGGCTCTCTGCCCAAGCGCAGCATTTACCAAATAAACGGTCAATGCTAATTAACTGTACACATCGTGCCATGACATTATTTACAAACTTTAGACAACGTTACAGCGGGGTGCTGGTCTTCGGCCGGGACAGCAAATAGTCGTGAACAGAGACTATCGATACTAACACAGCCGGGCCAACCTTATGGACCGACACATTTCTTCATTCGAGGCCAAGAGCCCTGCGTCGGGTACATTTGTTCGGAGCCAATTTTTCGGGGCCAGAATGCTGGCATTTCCAATACAGAGCCTGAGGCTGTCTCAGTTGTGTCTAGCTCCCCTTCGCCGCTTCAGCCGACATCTCCAACCCCGCTTCATTCACCAGTTCGACCTACTCTCGAAATGTAAGTAAATACCTGATGCTTTCCGTTCAGTGCGTAAACCAGTTTTCTGTCATCTGCGATCCCAATATTGATATTTAAGCGGATAATGATTGAAACTAATATGCATATGACGGCAGTATACAAGATATTGATTTTGTTTTATATTTACTTGCTGGCATCATCGATTACACACCGACCGACTCAGTGGACCTACTCGATGCTGCGTGCTTCTTCGTCGACGACTTGGATGCAGCTGGGGTGAAGACTTACAAGACCTATGACTACACCCCCCCCCCCAAGAGTCTCACAGAGCTGCAAAGAAATATCCGGAAGTTTAAATTTATTATAGCCAGGGGCAAAGTGGTACTGGAACAAACACTCGGAAAACTACGAAAAGAAGCAGAAATAGCCATCAAACACCAAAGCTACCATGGCGAAGTCCATGAGATTTCTGCACTCGCCGAAATCCTTTCGGTTACGGTGGAATCATACACAATCACGAAACCTCTCTCTGGATCTATGTCCACTCTACCGGCGAGAAATCGTCTTAACCAGGACTTACCCCAAGAAATTCTTGCTATCATCTCACAGAACGAGAAAGAGAGTGGACAGCTTCTAGGCTTCATCAGATATTCAACCCTGGATTATTACTTCAACGAGGGCCCTGAACCTGATTTCACATCTGAAGATATCTTGAACGCTGATAGAAGATTAACGGAGTCAATAAAACGCCTTAAGCTGCCTCCCTTGTTAGAGGAGGCTACAGGTCCATCCTACATGGAGTATCACAGAATACGCCCTCTTTGGGACTGATTGGCCCTGATCATACGTTCGGAAAGAGGCGCCTCCATTCTAAAAAATGGGCGGTGGCGAGATTACATGTGGATACTCTCGCAGCCCAACCTGTTAGGTAGGACAATTCTACACAAAATTTTGCGGCACAAGGATAGAAACAACTTTTATCAACAGCAAGTCTTGTGGTTAAACTTCTTGTCAATACGGTGGCATATTTCGGTGACATCTCAGGAGCGAATGCTTTTGTCGATGCTATTTTGTCTCATACGTGGGAGGTATTCTACAATCTCCTGGACCATCCATCTGTTCCTCTGACCGGATGCTTTATTGCAAAATCGAGCCTGTCGTATTTCAAGATAAAATCTCCCAGACGATTTAGGATCCTTGACCCCCAAAGATTTTTTTTTATCTTGATTTGTATCAGGTTGCAGCTTTCTGTGGGGAATACTCGGTATTTGAAGACCTCAAATATCCTCACATTGATATCCGCCCGAACCCACAAGTTGATTGTCTCTCTATTGTTAGTGCAGCTCGTGAGAACGTTATTTCTGTTCGACTCGAGGAGTCGTGTTTGCAGCTCGGCAACTTTCATCCGGCGGCTTTAGCGATACTTGCTGGAAATCGGTGTCTAGCTACGAAACTACTCAAAGATTCGGATGCTTCCACCCCCAAAGACTTCTATTTTGCCGTGCAAACAACGGCCATTGCTGCGCTGCTCACAGAATGCCAGCAAACAATTAAACATCTCGTGATCGCGATTGAAAGAGCACCAGAACAAGAAGGGGGGCGGGAGGAAGAAAGAATAAGACAGTTTCTGCTCGAAAGTTGCTCAGAAGTCGTCGGACAACTTGGATCACCATCCATGCTAAAACATTGGATGCAAACCTACGCTTTGGAAATACCCAAGATTCGAAGGATGTCAAGGATATTTGGCATGCGATAGTGGCGGCTTTATGGTCTTACACTAAAGGGAGCGAGCTAAAATATCTTCAGACGGAGCCATTCCAGGACAAAATCAAAATATTAGATGGCCCAGGTTTGAGAGAAGAATATGACTGGAGGTTTCACATCTGTCAGTGTGCGCATTGTGTGGATAAATGGAATGCCATGACGGACCTTGTTTAATTCGATGTCTTTGCAGGATATATCTGGTCATATTATAACATGCAAACTATTTCCTCAACCTTCCTCTCCTTTCACATAGACATCTGCGTTCAAAAGCTCGACCATAGCTCGTTAACGTAGTCTATTTAGATATACATCTAATCAAAAGGCTTGGAAAACTAAAGTGAATAATGTGATTATTCACGAGTGATCTCGATACCAAACGCGCCAGAATGCTACAGGCAGAGGGCTAGCGACTGATAGTTAGGGTACTGGATAGCTGGAACAAGACGTATTAACAAAGAACACCGACCAGGACAAGTTGTGAATAGAATATACCCCGGTGGCCATTCTCACAACTGTTTCGTAATTGGGTATATATACTAACAAGCAGTATCTGCAATCACAGACAAAAGTTTAAAACGAATAGAAGGGGGAAAAAAGTCATCTTTTCATGGGAAAATATAAAAAGGTAAGCGGGCACCCCACGAATCGAAAGTGGAAAGGTAAAACGGAAGTGCAGCCTAAGTATCAAAGGCTAATGGCGGGGAAGAAATAAGTATCAAAAAAAGTACATGAGAAGAATCGAAAGGTAGAAAGTAAGAGTATCGTAGAAGGGGCATAAGGTTTAAAAAAGGGCGTCACAAGCGGCGAAGAATAAGAAACACCGAAAGCACCGAGTTACAAAAGTTTGTAAAAGTAAAAATATGCAGTCGAATCGAAGGGTAAAGGATTGAATACAAGGGCATAAATGGTTGAAGGGTATAAGATAAATACTGATGGCTACATGGAAGTGAAGAAAGATTAAAATATGTGAAATAAAGTAGTATGCTTTTGGTACTCCGAAATCGAATCCAAAATAACCATTTGCTTGAAACCAGAGCTCTTTTGTCCGACCGGTACGAGGCCAAGTGCCTACTTGCGCTTCTTCAGCACCTTGGGTTTGGTCCCGATGAACGTGCATTGGCAAGAATCATCACGGCGGCCTTGAGGAAGGAAGCAGTTGCTGCTCGATGCAACCATTTGTTTTTCGGTAATTTTGTAGGTTGGGATACCATTTTCGATTGCGATCAGTCTATCTCATTTGTTAGCTCTTTGTCATTTGGTAAGGATTGGAGCCGTATATCTTACACTATGGCGGATCTTTGGTATGCACAGCCTTCAGTGGACAATTTACCCTCAACACCGTCGGCTGTATTGATCCAGATGGTCATGAATCCCAACCTGCTGGCAGATAATCTCGCTTCAATGTTCCCACTGGAACTGAGAATCCCCTCCGAGAAGATACCATTGAGAGAACCGTCGTCATTCATCGTGACGTTGAAATTATATTTGTCCACAGCGTCCGCATCAAGGAATCTGCTATCGACACAGCGGTCGAATTCGGATTCCTTGGAAGCGCACATGTCGACAACGGTGGTGTCTTCGGCCGAAACAGTTTCCAATCGGGCATCGACCATGTTCCAAAAGCCAGGCAGCGAGTCCACGGTTGGAATGTCGTTTTCGGAACCAGAGCGTGACGCGGTTCCGCTGCCACTGTTTCGAAGTTTTGGGAGAATGTAACAATAATTTATGAGCAGGGCGGCTAGGAGGAGAGAGAGCGAGACGACAAGTATGTAGACGATGTTGCGACGCTTCTCATGCCATTTACGGCCGTCGATGGGAGATTTCGATGGATTGATGGATGAAACGCGAGCATGATTAGCGCTGATTTTGGGGAGATTGAGACGAC
Organism: Orbilia quercus; assembly: GCA_036971405.1. Classification (NCBI taxonomy): domain Eukaryota; kingdom Fungi; phylum Ascomycota; class Orbiliomycetes; order Orbiliales; family Orbiliaceae; genus Orbilia; species Orbilia quercus. The sequence continues at coordinate 3,865,476 of JAJTUE010000001.1, read as the reverse complement.
GTTGGCGGTTTGTGAGGTTTGGAGCCGCACCAGTCGGGGAAGTGGTGGATGTGTATGCCGGTGGGGGTTGCGAAGGCATTTCTTTTTGTGGGAAGGAGAAGTGGCGATCGAATGCAGCCTGGCTCATTGTTAGTCGACAAGTTCGCGATTTTGATATGCGATAAAATCGAGGAACGGATCAAAACTCTTACCTCTCGTTCTTTCCAGTTGCCACTGTAAGAGTCTGTAGGAGATCCTTCGAATGGAGGAGGTGCTGCAGGAGCAGTTTCTCCAGTGGGAGTGGTGACTTCTATGGTTGGAAGTGGTGAGATTGGCGGGAGAAATTGTAATTGAGGTGCCGGGCTGCGAGGATTATGTTCCTGCTCTTCTGGTCGACTGGTGACGTCCGTTCTAAGAACGAGTGACTTGAGATTCTGCACCATCCTCTTTAGATTGCGCTACTGATAGCCTGCGGAAATTAGAGTCCTTCTTGATCGGATTTGATGAGATTGATGGATTTAATGTTATTTTGTAGATGTATGTTTTTGGTGGTTGTGTTTGTTGTGATGTTGAAGTTCCCAGCGACAGTATCGAAGCGTCGACGAAGTATAAAAATTCAAGCCCAGCGCAGATTCTCACAAAGAAAAAGCGAAATGTTAATGAAAGACTGGCTTCCTGTCGACGTCCTCCTCTTCGACTTTCTCACAGACAGCAGCGACAATCGGTGAGGAATAGGAAATAAAGTTGACAGAACAGGTGAAACGTTTTTCTGGGTGGGCGGTGCCTGGCCTTATTAAGGGGAAAAGCAACCAAAAAATTAAAAATTAAGCACTGGTCCGCACAGCGAAGTCCACGCAAACCTGCATCATACTTCCCAGTCAGGTACCCGGGAAAGGGTTTCTCCTTCATATGCTAGGATTTCGCCAAATCACACGAATCAATCTACCAGAGGAGTTCCGGGATCATGACTGGACTGGAGCCTGGATTGAGAGGCATTCTCCGCATCATATCACTCACCTTTCTTACCAATCGGCTCGGTCAGACCAGGGGAGCTTGTTCAACCGGGCGCCATAGTCCAGACTTCATTTCGCGATTACCCACCAAAATTGCAAATTGGTGGGCCACTGGAGTTCAAAATGCTGGCTCTCAGACTCTCGGTCAAATTGCGAGGAAATAAGGTGTGCGCCGGGGCAATCGAAATGCTTGTGAAATTGTGCCCCCTGACCCTCTCGCGAATCAGTCCCATGGCATGCTGTCACCAATCACCTTCTTTTATTCAGGGGCAGGCGACGGTGTTTCACAATCTCGAAAAGAGCAAGTTCTCCATTCCTTTCGCGAAAATTCTAGCCAAACAAGACATCACCAGATTCCACTTCAAGAAATTAATATTTGTTGATATCTTGCTATCGATATGATGTGGATTCGAAAACTTTGCGACTCCAGTTTATAAGCTTAGGATCCTCGATATTGCAATCAACCACTTAAAACTATACTAGTTTCTGTTTTTTTTTTTTTTGTTTCCACCTCGAATTCGGCGGGCGTCCGAATCGGAATTCACTTCTGTGAGCTTGATCCCTCACTAATCAAGTAGTAGAATCTACTATGAAGCAAAAATATTCGCTATTCGATAACGAGGCATGCCGCAAACAGCGAGCACAATGTGGCTAGCTCTTCCGCCGAAACCCATGAAAGCATCAAAGTTTTCCCGTCCGATTAATCGATTGAATATAGAACGAGATCTTGGAATTTATGACCATGCGGCTTCAAACCGATATCTCATCGCTGCTAAATCCAATGGCCAGTGCGTGGGAAATTAACGAAACCAAAGAAGCAACTCATTACTATTTTCTTTTACCAATCAATCAACGTGCAACTTATTCCATGAATTCACGGACCGAAATTTAGCTCCAGATAATTATCCAGATTCACGCCGGAACACGGCCTCAGCTGGTGCGAGCTGCAGGCGGCGGGAGATGGATCGACAAGCGACGGTACTAATTTATCTAAAAGTCAAAGTGTATACGTATCAGAGTACCGATATCTGTATTCTCTATTTACTTAAAGCCAATGTTTGCTGGTAACTCCATGATGCATTCTCAATTCCATCCAGTGGCCTCGTATATATCCGCTTAATTGTTGCTAGTGTGAGAAGGGAAACAGTATGTGAAAGAAGATACGATAGGAACAGGGTAACCACGCCATCTTTCTAATTCTGTTGCGGCAGACACAAACTAGAGAAAATCTATTCAGAAATGGCAATGCGATCTTGTAGGAAAGGCTTAGAGGAAGAACAACATAGCTAACACGGATTCAAGACTTATTCGATGCATAATATCAGAAAACCAGAAAGGGTATATTATGTACAAAGCGACGGCAAAACAACCACTTTTTTGTGAAAACGAAATGGAGAAATATATCATAAATAAAATGCCAAAAACAAAACCCAGCTTGGATTGAAAATAAAAAATAAGAATAAAACTCCTAAAAAATGAGAATTCTGAACGGGAACAAAAGGAAGAAATTAAAAAGAAGGAAAGATACTGTCGTTGAAACATGAACAGGAGTATACCTTGCACGGCACACATAAATAAACAGAGTATGAGAATATAAACCCAAATATTGAAACACCCTAGGCGAGAATGCAGGGAAGACACCATTCCGAAGGGAACATCTTTATTCCCTGCGCTTTTAACATGCTAATATCTTGCATCATCACGAGCATCAATCCTGGATCCATGTTCACCAGAAACCCCATGCAACGCTTAAATCATCGGCATTTTCATATTATGATGAGAGTGTTCTCTCGGTCGTCCAGAGCTGTAAACCTTATCCCTCTCATCCTCAAGCTCGAGCATCATCGCAAGCTTGAAGCTTTCCTCCAGCTCTGCTTCCAATTTCTTTCGTCTGTACTCGTCCTTCTGAGCTTCGAATTGGATCGCAAGGTGTTCCTTTCGAATCTCGCGGACGGCGGCAAACCACTTCTCATCGGCGTATTCTCGTCTAGCTGCTTCGTGCCATTCTTCGTATTGCACTTCTAATTCGGAATCACGTAGGCGCATGATGTCCTGCTTGGATAGCTCGATGTCGTCGAGGACCTTAGATCTAAGATCTGCGAATTGCGCAGAGAATTTGTCCTTGACTTCTTCTTTCTCTTCGTCCTGTTGGAGCTTGAGTCTGTCCACTGCGGATTTGATCCGCTCGTCACGGTTTGGTTTCCTTAGGTGTTGTCTTGTGAGAACGATGAGAATTTCGTCCTCTTCCTCCTCGAATTTCTCATCAAGGGCCTTCAGCTCTCCTTTGAGCTGTAGATCCAATTTGATAGATCGCTCTGAAACTCGGGTCTCGAGGGTATCGTCCTCCGCGGCAAGAATAGCCTCGAGTCTAGCCTCTCCTACCTCGTGCTTATCCATCAACTCGGCCCTGGCGGCCGCCAGTCGGGTTTCCATTAATGAAGATTGGGCTTCGAGTAACGCATCGAGCTGCTTGGTCAACTTGTCGTACTTTTTCGACAGATCGGTCATCCGTGCAACTTCTTTCCGTTTCATTTCCATCTTTTCCTTAGACTTTCTGATCCTCATCGCCTCTTCTGCGGCGAACTGATCTCGTGCAGCCCGTTGTTCGTAAACCATTATGTCCGCGATCGCGGAATGTACCGTCATCTCTTCCACCCGTGAGTCGATCTCATCAAGGTTGCCGGAATCGTACATTCGCGTCTTACCCCAGTCCGCCACCTTTTCTTCGTCGTATGAGCAGACGCAGTTGTGCGAGCCCGTAGCACCGCACCCGAAGCAAATATCCATATCCTCCTTCGGGCACGATTGACCGTCGAAATGCGGCCGGCCCTTACATGTAGCGCACACTCTGGTCTGGCAAAACTGGCAGACGAGACAATTCGTCCTGAAATCGTTGACCGACTCGGGAGGGATGAAGCGACCGCACGATTCGTTCGGACAATAGACTCTGTCGTTTGGATGTTGAGAGTATTCACGGATTTTGTGGTTCAGAGCTGCCTGTTCGGAGAGATTGCAGACGGCCCTGATCGTTCTAACCGGAATGCGCGATGTGCAGCATTTGGGCGGGAAAGCGATCTCGTCATTGAGCGCGGCGAGAATAATCGACCGAAGACACGCGGTGCAATATTTGTGGTTGCAATCAATGGCGATGGTTCGTCGGGCGGTCAAATCTTCCATGCACATGGCACAGCTGTTGTCGTTCTTCTGGGGGTTGAATTTGCCCATGAACGAGTCCCTCATCGGGGAGTACGCTGGCAACGAGTCCCGGTTCGAAGGCCCCCATTTGCTGAACGCGGTCCACCGCGCCATGGCAGCAGCGGAGGGCTGTGTCGGTGAAACAGGGGACGCGCTTTCGGGGGCACCGGCATCGGATACGCTGGTGGCCGTGGTCGCGATGGACCGTCGGCTGAAGATGGTGCCTTCGGCGGTATGTGTTGAGGCTCGATGGCTGTTGTATCCAATCTCTTCAACGCTGACGCTAATCTCTTCGCCGAGGTCGTTCCGTCTCGTCTTGGATTCGGCTGGGACTTCGGTATTCGGTTGGGCTGGCGCTAAGCTTTGGATCCTCTTGATGTCGAATTCCAGTTGCTCGTCGTTGTAGAGGTTGAGGATCTCCAGAGGGGTGGTTTCAGGGATATAAGAAAGTTCAGGTGGAGGAGCGTACAGCCTCCACCATTGGCCAGCGCGATCTGAACCCCTCAGGTGGACCTTGAGGTTTTCGGAGAACTCTGGTCTGGGTACCGTCTCTTCCTCCTCGAAAGGAGGCGGCGGCAGGTAGTCGGCTGGGCACTCCCCAGACTCCTCTATTTCCGGTCTTGGCACGAAAATGGACGGGTCCTTTTCTGGTCGGGCTGCTGCTGCTGCCGCGGCCGCAGATGCCGATGCTGTTCCTGATGTTGATGCTTTTGAAGGACCTGGATCCATCGGCATCTCCGTCATGTCCAGTGGGAGATCATTGTATAGTTTTTCGTTGATGATGTTTGTGTGCGGACTCGAAGGTATCAGCCAGTGTTGACGTTTCTTGTCCTTCTCGCTGTCGAGGTCTGAAGATTCTGAGCCCTTTCGGAGACGTTCTTGGTCGGTATCATCTGATCCAGGAGGTATATTCCTTTCCAGTTGCCGGGGTATCGATGAAGATGAAGATGATGGGATTATCGGTTCGGAATGGGTTTGGAGAGGTGGAGGTCGACTGCGGACGGGGCTCGCTACAGGGCTACCCGGTCCAGTAATGGGTGTCCTGGGTTTCACTATCGTCGCTGGCGATAACGACGACATCATGGGATCCTCTTTAGGATTGGGTATCAAGGGGGCTGCATATGGCTTTGGAGGAGGAGGGGGGGGTATACTTTGTCTGCCACCGAATAATATATCGTTGGCGGATAGGTTGGTTTTGGGTTCGGTGAGATCCATGTGGTAGATGTTTGAAGAATGCATGGACGGTATTGATTCTAAAGATGTTCGTATCTCGGGTCGCTCTCCGAGTATCGGCGACACGACTCTGAGCGACGATATCGACGAATCAGGCGAGATGGGCCGTGCTTCTGGGGGGATTGGTGACTGAGATCGTAGGCCGAACATGGGAGACGAGGGTCGGAACGAAAGAAGATCAAAGCGAGAATGTCCGGAGCTGGAACTGTCGTTCTTGATATCCTTCGACTTCTTTTTCCTTCTGTGGCCGAAGAGACCGAGCCCTCGTTTGAGAAAAGTATCCTCGGATTCGGTTGGAGTCGATGCGGATGAGGCCTTTGTGGACGTTGTCGCGGACCGTCCAATCCCTGGTCGCTCGCCGACGACGGCGTCTCCGGTGTCGACGCCCAGCATCATTGCCCTCCGTCCTGAGATCTGTCGTTCGGCTTCGACTGCGGCTGCTAGCGATGCTACTGGTTCTTTTTCGAATTTTCGTTGTTTGCGTGGGTTATCTGGGAGGAATGGCGGTCCCTTCACGAGCATATAACCAGACATGCTCCGTTGCTCATATATATACTGTAGTCTAATATATGATGGAAGAAAGAGGAAACGAGGTTAGGCGGGATTCGTTCCGCCAGGCGACTATATAGTATTTCCCTCGAATGCAATCCCGGTCAGCAAGCAATATACAGGCTGTCAGTTAACAATTAATGGCGACCAGCAGCGGTTCGTGTATTAGTCGTGGTGGGTGGGTGGGAGGGAAGAGCGCTGGGGCGAGTTTGGGCTGCAGGGCGGAATACGCTGGCGCTCAGATTGGACACAAAAGAGTTCAAGGGTAGGAGGCCCGCCAAAACGTCACCTTTTCGGACTAAGATGCGAGAACGGCTGTGAATAAATGGGAGCCGGACGGCATTACTAGATTGTTATCTCTAATTTATTCATTTATTGACGCCATGGTTATTGCCATTCAGGGTAATATTCAGTGGTTGCTAGTTTGTTCTCCAAAGGCAGGGAGAGGAATCAGGCCAGGCCAGCTGCAAGTGCTCGGAGCAATCGTCGTATTCGTGGATAGAAGGACTGGATGAATAGAAGTGAAAACCGAATACGCACTGCACTGGCAGCGGCATTCATAAATTGAATGACAGTTCAGAGGCAGTTTCAAAGACGTTTGCGAGTGGTCGCTTCGACCGAAATTCGTGACCAACGTTGAATCCAATTCGATTCGAATACCATTGACTCAGATCACTGCAGGGTCGGTTCGAATCGATTGTTCAGCTCGTTGTCCCGTGTGAGATCCCGTTTCCTGTTTCTCAGGAACCGTCTTTTCGATCAGATGAATGCAAGAGGAAGGAACAACTGCCACCGACGGACTGCTAACAGCTAACTAAGGTCCTCTCTCCGGCTCCAAATGCGCAGCTTGGTCGTAATCTGCGTGGAAGTGAGGTGTGCATAAGCACGGGGCTTGGGATGTTTCTGTGCTGAAACCGATTTCCGCTCCTTTCAGGAGGAACTAGCATCAATCAAATCTTGACGAAGTCTGAAATTCGAAAATTAAAATAAAAAAAAAATAAAAAAAAACATGCGACGTTGCCTCTCTCGTAGGAGGCGAGGGGCCTGGTAAGCAATCACCATGCGGTCTCAGCTCTTGGTGGTATTTTCTTTTCTAGTTCTTCGGGGAGAACGTCGATTGATGATGAAGATTTCCTGCATGCAATTGATGCAATCTCGTCGTATACGAAGCCCTATCCGAATTAATTCTTCTCAATTCTTTCTTCTTCCAGCGACGGCAATGAATTTCTTCTGCTTCAGGTTTCCCCACCCGTTAGTCCTGCCAGTATCCCGCTACGACCCTGTTTGTGCAGCACCAGAAGCAAAGCCTGGCATGAGGGTGAGACACTGGGAGACCCACCTACTGGAGCAGCCCCACCATCACCAACCGACTGTGATCGCGATGCAATATGTACCACGCTTCTCGCAATTTATTCATCTGCTTGCTCGGGGTATCGTTGTTTGGATTAATTACGGAAGATGTACATCATCTGCCGTTTGGTGTTGTTGGGGAAAACAATTTAATTCGCCGGAAAACTCCAATGCTTGTCTGCAATATAAATTACGAAATATAAAAGTATCTGCGGATGCACTCTCTAATTGATCGAATTCCGCTGTCAGAAGTATTAACGGCGACCCTATAACCGTCTATCACCTGCATTTCTGCGATCGTCTGGATTCCAGCGAAGGGGACCCCTCCTTATGGTGAAAGCTGTTCGATCTCACCGCTGTCTACATGTATACACATGTCAGCACAGCATATCCTAGCATTCGCGCGCTGAGAGATCCTGCGGCACCCAGATCAGACGACCATACGACAAGCACCGATCTCTCTGGAGTTTCGAAAGAGAGCCTGGTCTAGCTAATGCACACTGCCGTCTCCTCAAATCCGCATTTTCTCACTGCGGGTGCTAGCTTCGAGCGAGCAAAGTGGTGGTGGTGGTGGCCACCGTGCCGATAACCTTTCGGAAAAGGCATGGCAATTCAGGGATACGGGCTGTTCCTATCCTGCCAAGCTGAATCAGTCCAAACTCTGGTACCAACCGTCTGCCTATCAAAACATGGTAGCCGAAGGTACCATCTCAAGTTTTCCACCTATTTCGGCAGGTAGAGGCAAATATCACAGCTCAGACGCTTTTTTTGGCTTCCGGTTTCTTTGTTCACAAACAGGCCAGAGGCAGAACACGGGGTCGCGAAGGATACTCGGGATTTGATTAGGGTGTTCGCGCCCTGCCTTCGATAACTATGTAAAGATACATCTGACACTTTGGCCTGCAAAAATTGTCTTTGGTGGCGTTTGAAAGAGCGCTTGCTCAAATGTCCCCAAATAGCCGGGGCAAGAAATTAAGGTGCCTCCTCGGAGCCTACTAATCAGCAAATGACTCCAGGTGGAACTGCTGGATTCGGTTATGCTGTCATCAAACCGAGCAGATTTGTGGGTTTGTGTCGCGGCACGTACGGGACCATAGGATCAATTGCGACACGGCGACATTTCTCTTTAATTATTATTCAACCAATTCGCTTGCTTGGCTTCATATTTGGAGAGCTGCGATGCCTAACAATTCAACTCACCAATCCTCGTCGCTAAATGAAGCGGAATCACAACAATGAATCCTCTCGTGCGTCGCTTTTACATTTGTTTCACGAATTCAATAAAACCTCTTCGGTTGTATCGGCCGAAGGTCTACTACCCTGCCCGCCTGCAGTTAAAAAAAAAATTAAAAAATTAAAAAATTGAGCTCACCGCCTGCGTTATTGTTAGGTCGATGCATATGCACCGTAGCATGCAGCCTCGAAATGTGGCACAGGGAGAATAATATACTCAAAACTGCGGTTAAACTTATCTGTCGATAGAGACGTATACGGTAGGTATGGCTTACACATACACCTCGATTCAGCCCTCGCAGTGCTGTCAGCTGTCAGAGGGGTTATCGATAGTATCTTTTTATTTTCCCTAGCGAATCGCAAACAGGATCAATGTGAACAAGTATTGTCGGTTCCTTTTTTTCTCTCTGTTTCAACGTGAGAATATGCAGGAGTTGTGATCCCAAAACGTCGGCCAGGAATAAAATATTAATAGACGGCCCGGAATCGCACTCAACACACTCCCACGCTGCAGGATCGAAAATAAATTCTCTACATGATGTTCAATCTAAGTAATTGCTTCGTCCGAGGATTAAATTCAAATTCCGGATTGAAATTTAATTAACAGGAGCCGCGCATGGGGTTACATACGTAAAATACCTACATACACACGTTGTCATTACTCTTACGTCCACGAGGGATTGAGACATCGGATCGCACGGATCGTCGTTACACTGCTCGAGTCAGCTAGCATCGTGTCGGCCACAAAGCTTAGCCATGCATTCTGAGCATTCGCACGTTTTGGAGTAAGGCTTGATGCTACACTCCTGCACATCGTCGCATTACCTTGTTGGACGTTAGGAACGTGACGTGACCATTAATTAAAGATCTGTTAACTACTGCATATCATACATACATCACCAGGCTAGCCTAGCCTAACTCTCACTCAAGCAAGCGATCTGTTTTCTTCCTTTTTTTTGGCCCTTCGATGTTCAATCATGCATCATGCACATGGCTGTCCGTAGCTTAATGAAGCACGGTTCCTGACGCTCTTTTGCGCATCAAGCCGAAAAAATATATAGTTTTTTCCCGTTCGCGTTCGTCTAGAGCTCCATGATTTGGCAAAGGGTGTAAACTAAACTCTGGAACTGGGAAAACCATGCATACGCATCCTAGGTGAATTCAGTTCTGCATACCAAAACCTGCATCTACCCCTCGAGATTGCCGATCACAAAATATGTCTTTGCTTTGCGCCCTGTTGGCTCTAGCTTTCCCTTCTTAATAATTTTATTTTATTTTTCCCATTTCTATTTTATTTTTGTCAAGTTTGTTTTTTGACGCCTAGCTAGGCTCAACCCGCACATTACTCGAGCATGAGAATTACAACCGCCTAGCTTCCTGACGTCCTTCGAGATCCTATATATGGTCGGTCGTTTCTCCTTGAGACAAGTGGAGAACCAATCCTAGGTACCTTTCGTTTCTATTTCAGTTCATTGCGTTCAACTGTATTGTCTACTTACGAGTAATCGGACTCGGATATGCACCTTAAATTCAAATTCAAGAAAAATCTAACATCAGCGGCCCTACGAATTAAACATAAGCCTGGGTTGGTTCGAATGAAACTTGGCTAGCCTACAGAATACATGGTATTATCTATGTCGAAAATGGCCGTCGAATCCTACACCACGACTCTATTACCGCCTAGAATCCCCAGACCGGCCTAGAACACGACAATACGAGGTGTACATGTACGAGCTCACTTTGCATACGCTGAAAGTTCATGCGGTACCCCACGGGGTACCACGTTTGAAAAAAATTTTAAAGAAAGATTTTGCTCGATTCGGTTTGGGATTAATTTTTATTATTATTATTATTATCTGGATACAACAAGAGAGGGAGTGTTGGAGCTTTTTGGACCAATTCATCGTACATGTACTACCATCATGCCAATTAAAATATTAATAGCATGATTTGTGTGCAGTCATGTCCACGTTTGATGCAATTTGAAAAAAAAAAATTAAACTTTCGCATCTTCTGATAAGAGAAAAAAGCTCCGAACGGCATGTCATGCGACACCTTTCTGCCTATTGTCACCCTAGTTGCACCGAAACATGCTGTCTGTAAACTTGGATATGATGCTCCACGTAAGAAAAGAAAAAGAGAAGAAAAAAGGGAAAGATGCAACGCCTCATGCAAAGAATATGTTTCGCTAAAACAAAAAAGAAAACAACCTCGTTAATAAGGCAAGGTAAAAATGACACGAAAAGGATCAAGAACCGATGAGGGCGACTTCAGCTACCGTAGCGCCGAATTTGGCATCAGGACTCGCCTGGTTGCCTGAGATGGTCAACTTGACGAACCGTCCTTCGTACGCTCTATCAAATACAACGGAGGTGCTGTTTCCATCTTCAAGATTCGGCAGAATATATCGCTTCGGATCATATGGGATGGAGATTTCCACATTCTGTTGGCCCCAGATTCGTTCCCAGGTGGTTGTATCGTTCGAGATCTCGAGGACCCAGCTGTGTGGAACGGCGGAACCCCAAGTGAAAATTACCTCGCGAACCTTTCGGTGATCGCTGGGGACGACTGCGCTTTCTGGTGCCGGCGGGAAAGCAGCTGCGAGATCGATAGTGATACTGCTTGGGTCTTTGGTGACCGGTTGCCAAGTTGTAGCGTTGCTACCGTCGACGGCGGCGAGAGGGAAGTGAGATGGTGCCCATGTATCATTGCTGGTAACTGGGACGCATTGTGCCAGATTTCCGGGTTGGAAGGGCGGATTTTTGTGCGGGAGACGGGTGGGAACTATAAGCTCTTGGTTCAAATATAGATAGTATGTACCGGCTTTGGGATTCTTGTCGCCGATACGAACTGGCACAGCGCCCTTGAACTCGAGGTTGGAGTTTCGGGAGACAACGCGCTTGATTGTGGTATTTTGTTGGCCTATATTTACTTCGAAGCTCGCGCCTTGCCACTTGATGGTTCTGTAAGTGAGGCCGCCGCTGAGATGAGGAGGGAGAGATGGCTCCAAGTAGAAAACGTCCCGCATCGGTCGGAATCCGGTGTACCCGTGAGTCCATACTTGGAGATATCCACCGTGACCTGTAAGGAAGGGGAACGCAGGATTGGTTCCACCGTTTGTGTAGAAGTTATCGTCGACCTGCTCGGAGAAGTGGTACCAAGGAGCTCGAAGATAGGTTTGCGATCCTTGCAGAGCGTGAGTCCACGATTGACATCCGGTGTCTATTAGTTCGGCAGATACAATAGAATAGATCGACCACGTCATCGCTGGCCCGTCAGGAGATTGTGCTTTTGCGTAGAAGAAGAGGTCATTTCGGGCTTGGGTATCGTTGAACTTGAATCCCAGAGGGTAGGAAATAAGAGCAACGTCTACTTGCTTGATGGTAACTGATCCGTTCATTCCTGTGAATTCTGGTATAATACCCGCCTCGGCATCATAGGGAACATACATCTTTTGTTCGATAGATGTCCAATTAGACGGAGGGGTGTATCCAACAAGTTTGGCGAGGTCAAGAGCGACTGCAAAGAGCTTTTTGATCGAAGCATTTGTGAATGCGCCATCATCAACGTGGTTCGCATATTCATCCTGTCATTTCAAGTTAGTAAAAGTTGCATCGCCATTCTTTGAACGCTGAGAGTAATCTTACTGGATCGGTCAAATTCGATGTATGGTAGGTACCGTTGATCAGTGTAACGTATTCTGCCATAAAGTTCGTAACTTTGCGAATAATCGGCCATCCCTCGTTCTTTAGGAACTCCATATCTCCGGTATTCAAATAATACTCCCATACCGAAAATGCAATATCGGTGTTTAAGTGGTATTGATAATCGACACATGGACCTGTACCTGTGCAGTTTCCGAATCTACCAGTGGTCCAAGAATACACAGCGGTATCCGCACTGTACCCGTTCTCCCTCGCGTTACGTTCGGATTGTTCTAACAATCTGCTTCTGAAGTTAATAATTGGCAACGCATACTCTGGCCAAAGTGCTACCAGGCCTGGATACATCCAGAGATCGGCATCCCAGAAAACGACTATAAACCCCACGTTAGCAAGCAGCCCCAGCAATCTTAATAGAAAGCTTGCATCACTTACAACCAGCATAACTGTCACTCGTCAATCCACCAACGGAAATTGAAGCGTCGCTTCCTAGATGTGCAGGTCCCTTTCCACTTCTCACCGCAGACAAGAGATGGAATAGCGTAGCTTGGATACTAATCTGAAGTTCCTCATCATATTCGGCCAAGATAGAACCATCTTCCCATATATCGTCCCAAGTATCATTGTGCTCCTCGAGAATTTGGCCAAACCCGGCATCAGATGCGGCCAAAGCAGCGGTTCTAGCAACTATATCCGTATTGTTCGGGAAGGCCTCGGAGCCTGCGATTCCCACGGATTTGAAAACGGAGAATTTTTTACCAGTGCTGAGGGTCGCTTTGAAGGTCTGGGAAGCCGTGGATATGTTTTTCGGAACCCAGTCGATGTTTTCGCCAGAGGCGCGACCCGACACCGCACCGCTAAACTTGACCGTGGAGTACACATATGCGGAAATATCAGGGAGACCTTGTGGGTGTACGCCGGACCAAATGATATTTTCAGCTCCTGATTCCATCCCAGTGCCGATAGGCCAGGTGCGCAGAGCACCACGTCCGTCAATCAGATCCAGAAAGGTAACGTCAACATCATGGTTCGTTACGACATCCAACTGGATGTATCCCACATTGGCGCGGAATCTACTGGCCAGAACTGTGTAGGTAAGATTGTAGACACAACCTCCCGGTGGGCTCCACGTAACTGATGTCTTAACGAGTCCATTCTTCAGACTCATCGACTGCATGAAGTTGGAAAGAGTAGAGTTGGGAGTTCCAGGTCCGTAGGTATTGCCCTGAGGAGTGATCAAATATATGGAAGCCCAATGAGGTAATCCTGAGATGGCGCTTTCACCTCCCTTTGCGGCAAGCTCCGGGAAGTTAGTTCGGCTGGTATTCGGCTGGCTGTCCCAGAACCCGGAAACCGTACCAAAGGTGATTCGACGGTTGTCCAACGGCCAACCATTCAAGGGTTGCAAGGGGCCAGTTGGGTCTGAATTATTATAATCCTGCTGCAAGCCGTGGCCTTCAGCTCCGAAACGCTGACCGAAATAGCCGTTGGCGACATAGGGAGTGTGTTGGTAGGCGTTCTGAACTAATTCATTGGTGAACAGTGTGAAGGTAGCATTGTCCCAGTGAGGAGTTTCTAATGGCTCGTCTGACCAGACATTCTCGTCCGGAGGAGGATCTTCAATTTGACGAGACTCTATATTCTGGAACGGGTCTTTGACGAGTCTCGACCAAGGGAAGGCAACTGAGGTCTCAAGGAAGGCGGAAAGAAGGGAGACGGTGAGAGAGAAGCGAATGAGAGACTTCATTTTAGCGAGCGTCCTTTCTAAAGGCTAGCACAGGGCCAATCTGATGATATTGTTTTTTTGCTCTAGCGGATAGGTAAAAGAGTGTTAGCAACGTCTTTAAAGAGTGCGATTTAATGATCTTGAAATCAAAGAGGCGTCGAGGGAGTGCTTGGGAGAATGGTAGATGACTTTATTTATGGGCAGCTTATAACCACCACTTCCCAGTCAATACCTCTACACCCTCTCTGCATTGCAAGCAAGCTATCGCGGACTTCAACCCAACGCACAGCTTCAAATGCTAAGCATTGCGAGAACGGCGCCGAAGAACAAGGTATGCCCCCAATCAAATTACCGCAAGTACATGACGTAGGGGCGATAGGATAATGAGAATTGGCGTAAAGGACAGCCACAGCTTCAGCGACTTACTTACTCTGGAATTTAGAACATCCGAGTCTTTGACGTTGATGAATTCGGTGCGCGTTCTACAGTCGAACTTTCTACTCTGGCCTCGATCTCGGAGAAGCTACTTGAAGAACACCTTATGACATGATCGAGGTCTACCTCAATGGGCTCCCGGCCTTCTTATAGTCCTGCATTATCGAAGGCTCGTAACGAGAGACACTAGGAATCATGGCAGAGGCGACAGGGAGTCGCGACCAGCTGCAAGTCAACGAACAGGAAAACGTCAGTTAGCAACTACCTGCCGACGATCGAACCGGTGTCTTACACGATCCCCGCAAAATTGTAGAATCGAAAGAAAAAAAAGTTTAACTTTCTGTGGTGCGCGGTCATGGAAGCTGCCTGTCGGTGCGAGGGATGAGAGGCTAGCGCAGAAGGCTTTGGTGGGGTGCATGGGTCCGGGGTGATGTCGTAGGCCGTGAAGGAAGAAGTACTTCGGAACAGGTGGGCTCGAGGTAACAGGTACCTTGTAAACTTATCGACCAAGGTGCGATTGCGTATGATGTGCTGATTCACTGAGCTGCTGACGATACGAAACATGGCTTCCCAGATGCCCAACGGTTCCCTGTACAAAACGGCGACTTTGCACAAGTACTCGCTTTGTCCCACCAGACATTCGTCTCAAGCAACATTTACAAAATATGCACGCTCGGATATTAGGGACTCCAATCTTGTTTGTGTCCCTCCTTTGCTTCTTAATTGAAAAATACTTCAAACTATTATCTTCAATCAGATGTCGCAAAATCCTGCCGGATATGATACCCGTTCTTGGAGAATCCGGGGTTGTCAGCTGCATGATATCATTGCCAAGGCCGCCATCCCGCCTGCAAGTGTTGGGCGGTTTTGATGTCCACCAGGATCACCTGTAAAAGCATCTGGCCTACTTTTAATTTTGTCAGCCCTTGGTCTCGGCTGAGAAAAGCCGTCCGCAGAGTTGAAACCCATGGAAACCGCGAGCTTCGGCGTCAATATACAGTACACTTTCGAATTCCTACAATCTCGGGCTTTTGGCGATACGATAATATCGAACTCCCCTTTGGTTGCTGTTCGCTCTTGTTTACGAATATCTTTTGTCTTTGTGAGTGGAGACAAGCCACACAAATGACCTCATTGAGAGCGCCGTTATTACTTCTGGAAGGCATCGTCAGCTTCTAAGACACCAAGTCTGCCAATGGTGTCGCCTTTCGCTTAAACTCTGAATCGGTAATAACAATCGGCTGAGTTATTCGATTTCAAGATTGCGCCGGAGGGCGCAAATGGATTGGACTGACGGCTGAAAATAATTAGTAATAGCACTGGTGATCCAACATGAATATCCGAACGAGTTGGCCCGGTCAGTGGCCCACCAATATTGTCCAATTGAGATAGAAGCTGGGGATTCAAAATGCGGGGTTTTGAGATCCTGCGATGTAACTCGGATAGATGCACGAGCATGCATTTGAGTGCCCGCTGCCTTGTTCGTAAAGTACTAATCCTAGCTAATGAAAACAAAATTGAAAGGGTTGAAGAATTTAATTGAACCGACCCTAGCTCTGTTACCGACGTCTATGAAGGTTTCCTCGGATTCGCAAATTGAAAGTGGTCGGAGATTGCAGTGCTAGTGTCGACGCCAAGGTACAAAAATCAAGAGCTCTCGGGCGACTCGAGGTCTTGGAATGGCAAACTCGATTCAATCCACATGGTTAGGTAGCTAGCTTGTTGGCTGTTGGAAGGGTTTTTCCCCTCTTTTGAAAAGCAGTTTATTGCTGATAACAATTTGTTTAGCATGCATGATATCTATCGGCCTACACTCGGACGCCAACACGGAGCCGGGAATCTCAGACATGATGGCGGTTGGAAATTTAAAACCTCGTCCTGAGATGCCGGAGGGCCAAAACCATGAAGGGTGTTTAAAACCAATGGCTCCGATGCCCTGAAGACCATGGGTCAACCATGCGGTCCCAGATTTCTAGATCCCCAGCCTGATCTCCTCTCCATAAAGTATTAATTTTCGATACCGCATGGTCATAAATTCCAGTGTTGGCTGTGTCACCTCTCATTCGGGAAAGTGACAAGCAACCTTGTTGGCAACACAAATCTCCTCATCTATCACGCCCCATGTTTGTGTTTACACAGGCACAGAAAGGTTAATCTATATGTAAGGGATCGTGGCTGGACCATTTCATCTCGGTAATAAAAGTACAGTTGCTCGTGACCAACCGCACGAAGGAACGAATGATTCAGGAGGATATACCGAGGATGTCGATGAAAACCTCGTTGAAAAACTCCTTTCCAATTCTGCGTGGCCGCATGGTTCGATTTGTCAATTAGGGAACCCCATCAACGCCGTAATATCTGGATTTAGGACGGGTCGGAGAGGAGCTCTGAGTTATGCAAGGGCAATGATGGCCCTAGAATCCACCAACTTTAACGTTAAGGCAAACCCTTGATAAATTGTCCGAAACTAGATCAATTGAGCGAATTCTTAACTCTTAATTGGGTGATACTTATCCCTGGCCACGGCTGGCGGTGCGATAATGCAGACTACTGGACCTGATTTAGACTCTCGCATGCGAATGTAGTTTTTATTGGAATTTTATACACAGGGGGGAATTGGTACAGGATATAAACGCAGGAGCAGCATATGCATATGTACTGATGTGTGAAAAACAGAAAAAGAAAATCTCGCAGATTGACTGGCAATCTTCAAAGCATCTCGTTTTCAAGAAGTCTACCTAAATTTTTTATTTCCAACTCTCGAAATGATCAAACCCACACATTGCCCGGGTTGTGTGAATCTAACCATGTCCCTTGGACATCTCGCATACTAAATCCTTATCTCGAAGTTTGATGCCGTGTGTTCGCTTAAGATAGACCAGCGGCTCTAATTTTAGCAACCAAGAAAGAAACGGCCTCTGGGACCCTTCGGACGTAGTCAAGATGAGCAGGGAGAATGGTAAGAGTACCAGCGCAGACCGCATCTCCAACGTTGCAAATGATCAAAGTCTTATCAGTTGCAAAATTGGGAATTCTGCCACCGTCTTGAAGATTCTGGGTGTCGCCAAAAGTAACAATGCCTGCAATCTTTGCCTTGACAGCGGTAGAGAGGTTCTCGACGGCACGATGAGTAAGGGCGGCTCCCTGACTGTATCCACCTCCAACGAGGATGGAGGTGGGGCATTTGCTTGCAGCATCGTTGAACAAAGCACGCATTTCTGCGATACCAGTATAGTCTGCTCCGCCTGGGAGGAAGTTGGTAGAAAGAAGTGCGCCGTAGTCAATTCCTTCCACGGCAACTCTGGTGGATCCGAAAGCGCTCTTCAAGCCATTTCCAGTTGGTGGTCCCACAGTGGAGCCCTAATAGATTACGTTAGAAGAGGACTCTTGACTATCTGGAGGAACAAAGTTCCTCAAAGTTGAGAATCTTTCCATTTTTATTCTTACCAAGTTTCCAACCTCAGTTGACCCTCTAGCGAAAAAGAAGATTACAGGGTGGCACCCATATCGAGTATACTCATTGGCCGTGGTTCCAACGCTTTGACGTTTCTCAAGCTCGACATTACTCTCAACTGGTGTCGGAACAGCAGCGGCAAGAGCAGCGATGGTAGCGATGATGAGTTGGAACTTCATTTGGCTGGATTTAGTGGAGGTGATATAGATATTTAATATCTTTTGTATATCAAAAAATGGGCAATTGGGGTTGCTTGCGACGAAGCTGGCTATGGAAGAGGCTTTCAGAGCGGTACTAGAGGTGAGATGGTATCCAAGAGACTTGATGCTGATAATGCTGATAGAAGTGAAGGAGAGTGACTAGGAGGAATCTTGGTCTCTTTATAGGCCATCCTGAATCGACATCGAAGTCGCTATCGTAGTCAATGGAAACATCGTGATGCTAACTCGCTCGCCCAGCAGGATTCTGCCGCTCCATACCCTCGGTTGCTCACCCGGACTACCTTGAAGCTCTACGGGCTGCTTGTTACCAAGCTGGCCAAGTGGTCTCGAGATCTTTGTTTCAACCGGATTCTCGAGGATTATGGAGTCGCGAAAACTCAAACTACCCGCGTGGATCTCTTTGCCTCGGGACCCCGCTTTAGAACTGGGCTAGATCTGCAAGGTGGCTGCTAACCCCCCTGTATTCGTGCGACGTCTTGGAAAATATTGACAGTACTAAACGTCGAGGCTGTCGAGTGACTGGGACTGTGCGCAATGGTACATTGGTTTTATTGAATGGAGTGCCTCGGCTGCTCTCCAATCTAATTTGCGCCATGGCGGAAGACGGCTTGCCCCTGCATTGAGATGAGATGAGACCTTAGGATGGACCAGAGTTTCAAATCGTCTTGTATAATGTGATGTTAATCGAAAGCGCTCGTCGCATAGGTGGACAGTTGACCTCCATCTTTGCATCTGCCTGACAGAACTATAGGAGCTCGATCTGGGTGTCCTCCGGCTTAAAATAAAGCTGTTGATAGGATTGGTGGAATCGGTTTAGTCATTAGATAAACTATTTACTTGAGAGCTAGGTATGGTTCGAGGTGGAAATTACTCTTGTCGCGGAATAGTAGAGAGAGTAGGCGCTTTTCACCTGTTTTTGTGGTAAATTCCCCAGAAATTTCAAGCGAGACTACCCCGGATATGCCTAGTGGTTTGCGGGGTAGATGGGATGGCTTAGCACTTCTGATATTCTAATTGGAATGGCTCCCTTGTGAATGGTGGTTGTGACCTGGATGTCGGTTTCTACAAAGTCGAGGGTGTGGCGTGAAGAGGAGCTTACATTTTGCGCACTGGCTAATTTATTTCCCGTGCGCCTTGATTCAGGCCAGCGACCCCTCGATGCCTTAACGGCTCGCTTCGAAGTTATTGCAAGCTTTGGACTGCCCTGAATACGAGCATCTCTGTTTTCGGACGTCTCATTTTTAAATCAACTTGAATATCATTTATTGGATGAGCATATGCTCAATGGTAGTTCGGGAAATCTTCGCGCTCGCCATTTAAACCCACCGAGACGATATATCAATATTATGGAGCGGCCGAGAAGTTTTTTTTATGTTATTTTGGTATACTTCTCAAAATATTGTTCGATCATTCATAATTCAGTCTATAAACTTTGCAACTTGACGGAACAAAGGCGAAACTTCCGGACCTAGGTACCTAGACTTAAAAACCACCCTAACAAAGATCATTGGTTCCAAAAACTTTTGATACTTCTGTCGCCAATTTAACCCACTTACCGAGGCATCTGCACGAAAGTGGAGAAGAGAGCAGCGCCGAATATGCCAAGCGCAAGGGTTATCTGTGCGACCAAGCTCACAAGAGAACTCGATCCTTGGTCATAGACGGGCTCGTGCACACCCTCTTGTGCATTTCTTGCCTTACCTGGTTTCTTCACTGCGATAATATATGCTCGATGCAGCTGTACTTGCTTCATCATTTGTGCTAGCTTGGCGGAAAATCTAAAATACATTAAAAACACCCTTGCATTGAGGTATTCGAATCCAGATACGTTTGATCTTGCATCGATTATACCTCTATGTATTGAAAAGCGAGGTCATACAGGTACATCGGCTTAAACTCGGCTCATAGCTTTTTGAGAACGTAGAATAATTAATTTAATTGTTGAATACTGGGGTGCACTGGCGCCATGGCGTTGATTGATAATTCAGTCTCTCTCATCACGCCAGGTTTAAAATTTAAAGCTGTACAAAATATGTCAAAATGCCCGCGTGCCTGGATATATGCTCCTATATATCTTACTTGCTGATTCTGAGATGCTAGTGGCTGTTAGTACATAAGTAAATGCCAGCAGCCAGCAAGTTTTAATTAATGAAAGTCAATAGATTTGTAAAATTTGGGGTCTGAAATGTACTGAATTATTGATGATAAGAGCTTCTCGCGAGATGACAGTCAAAGTCTAGTTAGGTTCACAGTACAGCATGGATGTGACTCCTGCATGATATCATCACAAGAGCACTTTCGGTTGATCAAGTAGTGCCTTTTGCTCTAATGTACGTGAATTCTGACGCCACACTATGGCGCTAGAAAATGAAAAGAATTGACCAAGTTGTCATGTAACAATTTGAAGTCGGTCCCTGGAAAAGACTCTGTCTACTTTGCCTTGCGAGTTATCGATCAAATGCAAATCCGTCTTTCGGCTTCAATCCCGAAAATGCCCCAGTGTTTCGCCAAAACCGGGACCTAAAATCATTTCAATCTACAAATGGCAAAGTCACAGCCTTAATCCATGCGCACACGCGGCAACCGACTCATGCATCTATGCTTCCCCGCATGCCCCCTTATGCACGCAAGATTCCCCTGTCGACATCTCCCCGGATTTAAATCTAGATTTCTTATATTGTTCGGTTGAAATAGCACCGCTCACCTCGGTTATGCCCTTAAATATCGCTGTTCGGGTCGTTTGCTTTGAAAAATTTTAAGCCTTCAAGCAGTTCTTTTCCAGTATATTGACACCTACTCGGCCAGCAGGATGCCGACGATATTTTCGTGGTGGAATTTTTTGGATCTGGAGTATTATAATAGCTCACGGGTAGAACAATAAGGCTCCACTTGCCTGAAGGTTGCATTAGGCAAGTTATTTACGTCAACTAGATGACTTTGGATCTCGATCGCAACATAACCGTGACCTCTTAGCGATGGCGTTTACGGCAAAGGATTGGGATCGGAAAGAGTCGGGGGTTTATACTACTAGGCAGCTTCGGTAAATCTGACAACACGAAGTTTCGATTTTCACATGTTTATATTCATGAATTGACCTTGGATCTGGTCTCGTAACCCAACCGCGACACACGAAGCTGACATCCAACTTCAACTATTCAAATTATTGTACAGGCCGACTAGGCTTTTGATCTCAGAGATTCTGCTGCTGCCATTGCATTCCCAACCATAGCATACTGAGGTGATGGGTATAGCCAGCCGTGGTCATCATGAATATAGTCAGTTCATCCTCAGTATTCTCACATTAATTTCGAGTCATACTAATATTAAAGTCCTATCCTAATCTTATTATATCCAACATATGGGATAAAATTGCTAGAAGAAATCTTCAAGACGAACAAATTATATAATCGTACCTCTTCCGTTTGCGGTCTTCTTCCTAATCTCTCTTACGAAGGTTGGCGAAATTGGATCTGCGTTGTGAGTCTACAGACATGTTGTATTCAATACTTCACGCCAGTAGTAAAAGGAATGCTGTGAGATAATAAAAGCATGCGCCAGATGCAGGCTGGACGGCACAACAATTGTTCTAAGTTTCAGGAATGCAACACTCCGAATTGTTCCTTGGAAAACAGAAACGGATGGCTCAATTCGTTCATCTGGTGTCACCTAAGCTAAACCGTCTCTATAAGTTGGGATGTTGTTGTTCCAGGCGACTGCGGCTCCCTTCTGCCGCTAGTCTGGATTCCGCCACAAGCTAACTTAGCCACGGGAGCTGTTCGATTGACGTCTAATGGCCTAGATCTGTACTCTCACCTGCTTACAATTGCACAAATGGCCGGTTTCAGCGTCAAAACAACTATTCTCTTCGAGTCTCGAGGGTTAACCATCCTCCAATCAAACCAATCTTTGTGCATGACGGTTGTACAAAAAAGAACGACCTTTCTTCATGTCAGCAGGATCGGATGATGTTTCTCATGCAAGGAGAGTGCAATGATGGCCGCGATGCTTCATGTCATTCACCTTAGACCTGTCCCCAACGGCCGCTGGAAGATCGACCGCTCCACTTGCATGAATTGGACAGGCGTCCCGGCCAATCAGCAGATTCGGTTTGCCGAATTTAAGGCATCCATGGATGCGGTGAACGCATTGCTATTGTTGATCAGGTACCAAAAACCCAAGGTATCACCTTGATAATCTTTTCAGGTAAGAAACAACTGAAGCTTGTGAAAGATAAAGGTTTAAGATAATCGAGTCATATAGCCCTAGAGGATGTCTTCTTTATGCGATGACATATTTATGCAAGAGCTCAGAGATAGACATGTGTTGCGTCAGCTAGCTTCCTCGACCATAATCTAGGGTATAGAGGTATATGTAGCACCAGTTCTGATCTCCAACATCTCGGTCTTGCGCAATTGCACGAAAACGGTTGATTCTAGGACGCATGTATGCATCAGCCGCAGGTCAAGGGGCTCGGGACTCTGCGTCGCTTCAGCCGTGCCTTCTTTGCGATTGTAAATTCGCGTCAGTCGGTCCATGATCGATAAAGCAAGGGGATTTTAAGCCTTTCAGAAGACTTCGATTGTCGTTAGTTTTATCAGTGCTGTAAGGGAGTCCAATACAAAAATGCAAGGAGGGGAATGGGTGGATGAACCCTCGCTATTCTCCGTTGATAAGAGGTTTATCGAGTGGGTCCTTTTTTCGATAATTTTTGGGTAGCCTTATTAATGCATCACCGTTCGGGCTCGATCGTCCAATTGATATTGCGATTAATTGAATGGAATTAATGCCCCTCCGTTCCGTTGCACCTCGACTTTTTCTTCTTCCCGTTCTTGGCATCTTCTGAATTCTAGAGAATTCGGATTATATTGGAATAGTCAATCATCATAGATTGTGTAAAATGTAACCAGTTTGAATTGTTTAGGACAGAAATTTGTTTTTTGCTTCAGAAATGCAGGGGAATTGCGTGGAAGAGAAGGGTATTCCTGCCAATTGAGTTCAGACTTTCCCGAAAAACCTCACATCCTGAGACAGCCAGACTGTGGGGTTCTTCGAACGAGCATTAAATTTCCGAGTTTGCGATTTAACTTTGTGAAACGCAGCAAGTACTTCCATTTGGCTCATTCTATTTCTGATTCTCCTGCTATGGATGTATGGTGTAGTAATAATAATAATAATAATAATAATAATAATAATAATAATAATAATAATAATGATAATAATAATAATAATAATAATAAAATAATCAAAACTGGTTTATTCAGTTTGAGTCTGGTGCCTTTTGCAATCTGTCTCTTTAGAGCCCTTTAAACACCGCTTGTTGGCGCCGAGCGCAGGATGCGTCGGCGGCCAAAAACCCACAATCAATTTAGATAGGTCTCAGGAGAAAAAAATTTCAAGCGAGAAGACGCACACAAGGGACCACGGAGAGGCAACGGCAAAACCAAGAAAGGAACGGAAAAGAAAAAACACTCTTACATGATGTTTGCATGAAGATGGAGAGAAAACTTCTGAAGCAAGGAACGTTAGTTCAAGTGGGGAAAACAGACAACCGAAAATGTATCCTGCCTTCCAGATAGAGCCCTGATCAACTTAGTTTCGCCCGGTCGTAGAGCAAATGGCCGACAGGGACTGTCCTTTCACATTCGGAGCTATAAAGGTGTACCGGACATTTACATTCCGCATACTGCAGCTGGGGGTATTGAAGAATTGAAGGAATCGACATCGATGCACTGCAATATTCCTCGTTGATCCATCCCGCTGCCTTTCGGGCCTACCGTATTTTTCTTCTTCTCTTAACTTGTTGCTTTGCGATCTTGCAGCCTCAAACAAGAGGAATTGGGGGCCAATCTCAATGGAATGTGAGGAGCTTAAGACGAGATCAACTGAATTTTGCTGTTGTGTGACGAGGTGGTGACATGGGTTTCCTGTGCAGTGTCCAGATGCGAATTCGAGCTAGCGAGGAGCCACGCTTGATCGAAAATAGTTTGGCCCTTACAGAATTCCAGTCAGGAGAATGCCTTCGTCGTCGGGGAAGCTAAACTAGCGCTCGAGTGAAGGGTAACCCCGTCCGTGCGGCGAGTCTAACCAACATGCGAAAATGTTGGGTTGGTTATTTTGTCTCTCGCTCGTTTCAGTACTGATCTCTCACCTGGAGAGAACATGTCTTTCGTGCAGGGAAGAGTTTTGTATATGCCTAGACAGGATGCTTCTGTCTCGAACTATCCAACGTTAAAATTTAAGCTCTAAACCCTTAGAAGATTAATTAGAATCCCACGATAGCCTAAAAGCAAAGTTGATGTATGTTAACATGTTTCCCAAGTTATTTTGAACCGCGGTCACAATCGCCGTATCCGTATGATCGACAGAAACCGCTTGGAAGTCTCCCCTTGGCTTCGGAAGGTACCTTGCGGTATGCAAAGTCTGCCGTGCCGATGGAGAACTGGACTAGGTGTCGAGCGAGATCCCTTCGTTCGAACGCATGAAATGCTACTTTGACGGAGCTGAGTGCGCTCTGGAAGATGTACCCCCCCCCCCCCTCCCCTGGCCTCGATTAACAACGACTGTACCGCCGCCTTGAGTTAAAAGAAAAACCTGGTTGTGTTATAGATAGTGCCAGACTAGAAGAGTTTTTTTTTGTTATTCTGAAGTATTGGCATGGCATTGACCCTCGCTGAAGTCGAAATTTGGACGGCCGGACCTCCTTCAAATTCGATAATAGTGTGTGTCCGCGTCCCGGCCTGGCCCTTGTATAAAATCTCTCCTCGCTTTTTGATATAAGTTTTAATACTTCCCCGGAAGCGAGGGTGGGCAGTTTTCTCCTCGAGGTATTGCGCATTATATCCTTCGAAGACATTGTACGGTGTGCAGCGTGTATTTTCCACTCCTTCAGCAGTCTCGACTTTTTCTCCATTTATTCGATTTCGTTCGACCACCGCACAACACAAAACCCTCATCGCCAGGATATCTTCGGTTCGGTGCCACCACAATTACTTCATACCACCCTTGATTTACCAGGCTTTGTCGAATTCCAGCAAGTTTCAAGGCAGCTAAACCGATAGATTATATATTTCGCTCATCAGCAGTTCGACTTCACACTCTTTTTGAATATTTATCCGTCAATTCACTCTCATCCTTACGTCACATTTCGTCTCGTCAAATTCACAACTACTAAAAGGGAAGATATTAAGCGACACGACTGGCTGTCAGGAGCAGGGAGACGTGTTCGTCGTACGGCGATTGGGGAAATTTTTTTCATACTACAGCACACGATTCCGGACTATCCAAAGCGAGAGACATCTGCCCAGCTCTCAATCGAGTTTCGGCCTGTCTTGGGTGAGTCGCCTGTGACAAGGAACATACCCGGTCTCAATCACACTGAACTCAGATCCTCTCTAGTATTTCCGAGTGTCACAGGAATAACAATAAAGAACTGAGAGTTAAAAAAAGAAGTGAAGAAGGAGAACAAGAATTGCGAGGGTTGACCTTCCGCTGCTGGCCGTCCTCGGAACACTCGGTCATCCTATATTACCTTTTTTTAGGGTGTTTGCCGTCGTTTACTGCCAAAGGTTGTTCTGTAGTCGTCTGACAACTCACAATACTTGACGCTAATGCGAAGCATATCAGAGCATCGAATATCCACAGCCCCGTTCGGGTTCCGCGACTGAACATTCCACGGACAAGAGTTCTCCGCTGAGGCTGGTAACATGAGACTGGCTTGAGAAGGGGACTAAGCCAAGAGAGAGACAGAGAGAGCATCGGAAACAACTGGAGCTAGCTGGAATCGCTAAATTTCCCTCAGGCGAGACATTGCTATTGCATCGCGGGAACGGGCACGGAAACTCCATCGATCTGAACGAAACTTGACAGGAGGTGAGTTCCGTTAAGAGAGACGACGTGGACAGCATTATTCAGGGAGCTGCAGCCGGAGAGCCACTGCTTCTTTGGTCTTCTCCAGCGCGGCAGACCGATCTCCACACTGCGAAAAAGGGTACGGACAAGGCCAAAACCGGCAGGCCTTAGTGACGCTCTATTGGCTGTCACATCTCAGCGTGTATCAGAGCTAAGCCTGGGCCGGTTGAGCTAGAAACCACCATGGAGGTGATTCAGCGAGGTGCACTCCGTGCTGGTAATAATGCAAGTGTCTCTGCTAAGCATTGCAGCAGCAGAGCTCAACATCGACGGCAATCACAAGTTTCCTTATTAATATCATCTAATCCTGCATCTGTCCCTAATTTGGTATCCCCTTCTCCCTCATCACCACCATCTTCTCCGCATTCTTTTCGTTATTCCTGTAATTCTTCTGTTCTTTCCGCATCGTCCCCTTTTTTTCTGAACAACACCGACGACGACCAAGACGACGCCGCAGAGGAAGATCAGGGCGTCAACCGAAGCAACACATCAACCCCTGGCGACCTCCCGTCGTATATAATAACCTCCACTCCAGCCGCGGCTGGCTATCATCGTCGTTCGCAGTATCGCCCATCGCTGTCTCGTCCGCATTCGTGCTATAATCGCATAAAGAATAGTACCATCTCTGCTGTGTCTTGTGATACAGCTGCTGGTGTTTCCAGTTCCAAGGCTTGTGCGACCAGGGCCCTTCGATCTTCAACGCTTCCGTCCTTCGACCTCAAGCCCGAAAGTCTCACTACCAGTACCTCCAATCCTTCGGCAGACCTCAATTGCGCTGTTTCTTCTTCTCAGAGAACGGATACCGGCAGCAGGTCGAGCTGGTACAATCCACTCTTATCTGAGAGATTCCGGCTTCAATACGTGGACGAATCCCTGGAAGATATTGACGATACCGACTCGTGCCAGTCTTCTGATACAGAGGGACCAGCCGACGACAAGCCTGTTTTTCAAGCCATTCAGGAATCCATTCTATACTTCAATACCATCTCTGACATTCCGGTTCCTGCGTTTGTTGAAAAGCACATTCACAGTCAAGGCACGCTAGTGGCACCCAACCAAAATTCCCAGGCCTCTCTTGCTCATTCATTCGCAGGCAGACAGACGACGACATCAAAGTCCGCCGTCCTGAACATTAACAGCCACGTCAAGAAACCTTCAGTGGTCTCTCTTGATAGTGTTGCCCAGCATTCCGGCCCCATTCTCGAGCAAGATCCTGACTCTTCCGACGATTCGGACTCTCTATATAACCTCTCGTACCCCGGCGACTCTGCCAGCACATCAATCACTTCTGTTTCCCTCTTTCCTTCTAAGGAAACAGCCGAAACGTACGCCCGAGAGCAAATAGACCTCGAAATAGAAGCTGCCATCAAAGAGAGCACACGTCTAGAGGAAGAGAGGAGAAATAGGGAAGCAGAGGAAGACGCTGATTTCTTGAGAGCATTGCATGAAAGCATCATCGCTGAGAAAGAAGCTCAAGCTAGAAGAGAAGATCTTGAGTTCATAGATCGACTCTTCAGTCATAATCGGTCATCTTCTCCCTTCAGCGATTGCAGCAGCATCTCTTCTAGATCATCGATCTACTCATCCCGTCGGACTTCTACAATCTTAACCGCCTTGTCGCCTCCTCCTCCTAGATCTCCAACAAAATCAAACTACACCCCCGACACGTCACCCGAAATGCCTTCCACCCCTGAGGAGCTGGCTACTCCTCTGTCGCACAACTCCAAAGAGCGACCAATATCTGCCATCCGCGAAAGGAAGCCAAAAAGCAAGACTTCCTCTAGCGATATCTACGAGACATCGAAAGATGGTCTAAGTGTTCGTCCCACTCTGCAGAGGGCGCAAACAGCCACCACTGGTGGTTTCAGAAGACTGCTTGGTCTCAGCGGACGGAGTAGTCATACGGATAACAGCGAAGACGAGAGATAGTAGGTCTTTCAAGTTTCTTTTTACATTTTCTATGCATATTATTAAGTCATCGTTACCTCAAATACTACATTCTTTTGATTTTCTTTTACATATGTCTATACTTTTTGTAAATAATATAAAATTCACCATACTGATCGAAATCTGCAACAGCCATGCCAAGACACCCCGTTCAAGCAAGAAAGGTGATGAAAGGCCTCCAATGGAACGACATGCTAGCGACCCCAGTACCCCCCGCAGCTCCCACCGACATCGACACCACCGACACCACAGCGACGATATCCTAGAAAGAGAGAGGGAACGGGATAGCAGCCACCAAAGGAGTCATCGACATCATCATCATCATCATCATCATAGACACTCCGAGTCTTCGTCTCCACTCAAGGATCCAAAAGAAAAACGTAGATCCAAAGAGAAACCGAAGACTCCAGTAGAGTCCATATCGAAACGGCCATCACGGGATGTAGTTGCGGAAGACATTCCGGCGCCAACTTCGTCTCCGGCTGCCGTTAAGGTCCTTGAAACACCAGTCCAAGCACCTACACCCAAGGAATCGGTCGAAACAGCTGGTGAAAAACAAGAGAAACCAGCTGGGGCAAAAAAAAAACGCCGAAAGCGACATGTATCCCTTGGAGATATCCTTCGAGCCTCGCGGAAAGTCAAGGATGCCGCGCCTTCCGAGCCAGCGGCGCCGCCCGAGCCCCCCAAAATGTAAGCAAACATCTTCATCTATAATATTATTCATGAGGGATGCTGATCTAATAAATTTCAGGGTCGAATGTGTGACATGCATGTCGGATGATATCCCAGAAACAGAAGCTGCCCAACTGGAATGCGGTCACGCCTTTTGCAATGACTGCTTGGTTCGGCTTTTCGATCTTTCTCTGACCGATCCAGCTCACATGCCTCCCCGATGCTGCCAACCTTCGCAACACATCCCACTTCGCCATGTGGATAAGCTCCTATCTACGAAGACGAAGATTCTCTGGAATAAGAAATACCAAGAATACACGACTGTTAATCGTCGCTATTGCCCGACCACGGACTGCGGCGAATGGATCCGGCCGAAGGATTTCGCAACCATCGAGGGCGTTGAAGTTGGAACTTGCCCTCGCTGCAAACTGCAGATCTGCGGTCTCTGCGGTCTCAAGGAGCACGGCAAGGAAGAGTGCCCAAAAGACGAGTTCTTCAATCAAGTTCGCGAGCTTGGAAAGGAGCTAGGATGGCAAAGATGCTATAGCTGCAGAGCAATGGTTGAATTAGAAAGAGGTTGCAACCACATGACCTGTCGATGCACCGCAGAGTTCTGTATGATCTGTGGTGCCAAGTGGAAGACTTGCGAATGTCCATGGTTCAACTTCCCACCAGAGGAAGACGATGCCCCGGCTCCACGTATGGGCGAGAACGGACAATTGATTGACGACTTGGCATGGGGTTGGGATCCACGCGTCGAAGAGGACGAGCGCGTTGCCCGACAGCTCGCTGCAGACTTTGCAGAACTCGATGTTGATGCGAACGGTCCACAACTGCGCAATGCTTGGGCACCATTACTCACCGGTGCTATCGGCGAAGGTGTTCTCAGCCTCCTCAGTAGAACCCGACACCTGGAGGGAGCTGCATTAGATAGACTCCGCCGTGTTTATGCAACCGCATTCGACGAAGATTCCATCTTCGGTGAAAGCGATGAGGAAAGCGAGGATGAGATCACAGATTTCATGGGTGGAAACAAAGGCCACGGAATCAACCAATCGGGCCGCCCAACCCTTCGCGCTGTCCAGACGGACGTTCACGAACGTCGACACCGCAAGCGAGATTCCGGTTATAATCTCGATTGGAGTCCCCACCACTCGCAGGAGGACTTACATGCAGGTGGAGACTTCGGATTCTTCCCCCAACTGGCAGGAGCTTTCCTGCCACGTATGTTCGGCGGCCGTCCTCACCATCACCACCACCATCATCACGGTGACGGCGAGTTCGGAATCCGGCGTGCACAAACGGATAGCGCTGCCGGTGGTTTCCACGAAGATATTGGTCGTTACGGCGATCTTTTGGAAGGTGATCTCAACCGGATGAAGCGAGAGTTCGAGAGTGTTCGCTGGGGCGGTGTGGGTGCTTCTTAGGATGGAGGGTACAGGCCCAGCCAGCCACCGAACTTGACCGACAGACTATTGTCTTCTGAACTTGTGTTTTTGACAAATTTGACGCTACTGCACGATCAGGTTTCAGGAACTAGCGTGACAGTAAGCACTGCGATTCAGCACGTTGGAGTGTTTCACGAATTTTCCTTTCTAGATCTAACATATGAGTCGGACCCTTACGTACACATTTACTATCGAGGATCACGTTGATTTTAAAACATTTTATATTTAATCCAGCATATTTCATAATTAATATTTGCTGGGATATTATCAAAAGCATGCAGAGTACTTGAAAATTTTAATTTTGCGTTTCTGCTTTACTATAACGACGATTTAGCGCTTAACTCTCTTCAGCTTCATTGTTTGGTAGTTTAACTTGCAGCGATCTCATAGCGAGTTTTCATATTCGAGTTGTATTACTATTAAACCATATTTCTTATTCTTTCAGATTGCATTGATTCACTTGTCTGTTTTTCAATTGTGTCGATCAAGCGAGATTGTGAGCCAAAAAATTAGCGAGTCTTTTTTTATTTTTTGATACTTCTTATTAGACTGGTACAATAGCCCATCGATGGAGGCGATAATATCTTTAGATGTATATCTAATTAAATCTTGCGATGATATTGGCAAATGCCATCTTTGATTGCGAAGGAGCAGGTCGTAATGGCCGGTGTCTGGGAACAAGACCTCCAATACTCTGGTATAATCCTAACCAGGTATATAAACTCTTTCTTGAATTAAATTCAACAAATAGATCATATGCAACAAATAGACTGCTTATAAACCTCGTCTCTTGCGTCAAGCGGAACTACCGGGGTTTGGTCAAGACAACAATTTTCCAAACGGACGTCTAAGGGGACTATGAAAGGTTGATAAAGCGAATTGACTAAAATTTGGAAACCAACCATCCTACAGTTCGGTCGAAGAGGTGAGTGAAGTTTTACAAGACCACTTTGCAGTAAAATATATCTTGCATCCCAACCTGTTTTCGTAGTATGCCCCTGATGCAAATTAATATATGTATATATATATATATGCTAATCTACTGTACGTCGTGTATTCTGGAAGCCAAAAGCTAGCACCATTTTTGACATCCTGCTGCTAAAGTTACTCAATTCGAGACTCCAGCAACTAGTTGACCATAGCTCGCCAACACATCGCAATACGTGTTGATTTTGTGTTAATTTTTCAGGTAACACTCCCCAAATTTGGTATGTGGCTCAACATCATGAATGGCGCAACATATCACAGATTCTATGGGGGCTTTCCATGGTTGCCGGACAAATTTCAAAAGATGTATCCACCCACGAGACAAGTATCCACCATAGAAACCGTATTTGCCATTGCTATCTGTGGATCGAGATTTATGCATATATACAGCCGTGGTTAACTTTTGCAGCTCTCTTATCATAAGTGCAACATGAAAAATGTAATTTCGAAATAATACTTCATGTTAATCAAGTTTCCAAATAATTCTTATTTTGATTTTCTATAGAGTATTACGGATAGTGGAACTACAGGCATCGTTTGCATATTCGCGCTCAGTGTCTTTCCATGATTTACTTAATTATCACATCAAACCAAGTGCTCCGAATATTGAGATTGACCTACTGGCATTCCGAGACATTGCCAACAGAGCTGGGTACCTGATCCATTCGAAAAATTGAAACCCACCTAAGAGAGAGCTGCCTCAATTGGTTAAATACCTACTAACTGGGCAGTGATATCCCTCAGCTCACATGTCCTGGAACCGGTGGCCCAATGATAACTTGCCTCTGCCGACTTTACGCGGGCGTCTATATTCGCTGATAGCGAAGGAACACTCGGGATTTCTTGGTGGCGTTCACAGACATGCATATGGACACGTGAATCACAATTTGGTATTCTCCATGACTCAGCTGGAGGTTGGGGTGAAAAGGAGAAAATTCAGCTTTTTCTTCATCTTTCGGATGCCGATTTCCGGACGTTGACCTAGATCTTTCGTTCTTCCACCAGCTTTCCTCGTCCTCCTTCCTTGTACAACTCTATCGAACCTCAGCCACAGATACCAGAGTTATATCTCAATCGTTTAAGGGTATCCGACAGGAAGGAGTTTTGGAATGAAGACGTTCGAATTGGCGGAAATCCTAGGAGACCACGGTGCCCGCAAGCTCCGCCACTTAAGACAACCGATCCGGGGAATCCGCGGACAATATTGTATGGTGAAGATTTACATGCTGCTGCGGTCAACAAGATATCTTCATCGGATCGTAATCGGAATTTTTTGTGGGTTATCTATTATCTAGTTTTATCTAGTTCTTCGATCGATGGGCTTGACGTCAACTGCTAGGCGCAGCTGCAGGACCAAGCAACCAAGGATCAATTGAGTCTTTGTCCAAGATATGAAAATGCGACCGGATACTAGCAGGTAATGTAGGATTTCACTTTCATTCGCTCGGGATGATAATACTTTTTTCTTTCTAATAATATGCTGTGTAAATAGACCGAGCAGATGATAACCACCTGAGAAGCTACCTGTCTACACCGGCTATGCGCAACACAGAAGCCGTCCATACTGCAACGCGGACCACTCATGCCAAACGGCCAGGCCTAGCGCTGTGCATTACAAGTGTGCTAACGAATCGAATCCTATTGTACCCCGATACCATGACGAAGAGATTTTACTCGCTCGGAAATTTAGAGGTCATTGAAGTGACGTGACTGCATTTCGGTCGCTTGCGTGCAGCATCGTTGTCAAGTTTCTGGCACGGGGAAGCGCGATTCGCAACCTAGCTAGGCTCGGGTCATGAGACAGGAGACATATTTGGCTGTCCCAAAATAAGGTTACACAATCCTTGCGAGTCAATTGGGCTGGATCCACCCGGTCGGAATCTTGGGTTTCGGCGTTTCCGACAGCCTATGAGACACATTGCAAGTCGAAGCGAGTGGGACGAATTCGAAGCAGTGGTGAAGATGATTCATCTAGGGAACTGCGGGGTCTCTAAGAGGAAGAAAAGCTACGGCAGCTCTCGCAAATGGCGATGCAATGGAAGTGGAGAGAAGAGAACAGATAGGTTTTATGGTGCATGCGCACGTCGGATCCTGTGGTTTTAATTCCCGGGGCTTCGATGCTTCTCCATCGCTTACTTTTCTGGGTAACAGATCAAGCTATCTCTCAGCTGAACAAGGGCCTGGTCGTTCTCGCCTAACTAGTTTCTCGAACACTGGAGGAATATCGATCAGTAATCCATCTGGCCTGGCCAGGTCCATGTAGGAAATAAACGCTGACTATGGTCATGCAGGAGATCAGATGTTATTTGCGATGCATAATGGCACTGCATGGCCAAGTTTGACAACCATGGGTTCTCCATGAATGATCGAAGAATAATATCTGGCCTGTGCATATTCCGTATTGCCCTGCTAAATATTACTCGAACCATTTTAATTGTCATTCGTTTTTCTCGGCTAGACGATGTATCTGATCTTGCGCGCTCCTCTGGAACTGGAATCAGGTATCGATATTTATCAGGCCTTCTACTTTGAACGCTGTGCACCCCCAGCGACTACTAACGGAGGATCCGACTTGCGCAGTTCTTCACACCTGAACATTTCCTATTACTCATTCATTTTATTCTAGCAGTGCGACCATTCACAACTATTCGAACTTCGCCCATTGGTTAAAATCAACCTCGTATGCAACACATATTTCCCCTGTTGCGGAATTTGCACAACAGATACATCCTATTACGTAGATGTGCCATTTTGATGTCTGTGCAAAGACAGAACTGGGACTCGACATGAACCGTAATAGGGGGTATTTTTGATCTTACATACATGCCAAAATGGAAAGCATTCAGATGAAGAAGAAGAAAAGATAGATGATC
The DNA here is from genome assembly GCA_036971405.1 of Orbilia quercus. NCBI lineage: Eukaryota > Fungi > Ascomycota > Orbiliomycetes > Orbiliales > Orbiliaceae > Orbilia > Orbilia quercus. The sequence goes on along the minus strand of JAJTUE010000001.1, from coordinate 3,831,591 downwards.
ACTCATTGGCTTCTATGGATCAATGCCGTTCATGAAAATCCTTCGTTTCTGAAGCTTACAGTGAAGAACTCCTTCGCAATGCAGATATAGGTGAAGATGACAATTTCTTATAAGAAAACGAATACATAGAGGATTCTGAAGACCAGGGCCAAGTATTGCTAGCCATTGACTTTACGCAGAGGTAGAAGAAAATACACGCTAAATGCAGGGGTTGGAAAAATGACAAGATTGAAAACGCTATAACATATTTATGGGTAAAATTGAAAAAATACAATATTCGGAACTGCATTAATATTAAATAAGAAATAGAACATGGGGTCGACGTGGCAAGAAACAAGCACGCTAAAATCCCAGCCAGTAGGAGTTCACATGGTTAGAAGTGAAAGGAAAGAATGAAAGGAAATACGACATGGGGGTTGATTTAAAAATTTGGAAACGAATCAGAAGGGTAATGGGGGTAAAATGGCCGCGGACAGCGAAGATGGGCATTATTTCAAACGAGCGGGAATATGACAAAAAGAATTGCGAAGAAAATGAAAATAAATGAAAAAATAGACAGAAAAGAGAGACCAAAACGGCCGTGGGATTCATTGTCATAGTGTCAGATCCTCCATGGAGATTTCCGTTCAATTACAGTCGTCACTCGTCTCAACACGTGAAGGCTGGCTGTGCTCGCCATTCTATTCAAGGGGAACCGGGACCCCCATATCGCTGTGGAGGCTGTGGGCGCTTCCTCGAGCGGAGCCGGAATATACAGTTGGAATGGCTTCCTGTACCCTTCGCTGGATTTCTCCTGCAATCCACTTGCGAACTTCAGGGGCCAGGTTACTCTTTCCTTCTTCGAGGTCCTCGATCATTCTGTGCACCCCAGTCAATTTCAAGCAGACCTCCCATGTCCGGCTTCCTGCGCTGCAGACTGTGGCTTTCGCGAGCTCGAAATCTTCATCTGTCCCATGTTCCAAAGTACTCAGGAAAGCATTTGAGGCATAAGGATCGATTAGAAGGATTTCCGGTGACAAAGTGTCTACGAGGGCCTGCCATCGTGAGCCTCTTTTGTCTTCATGCGCAATTGGATTCGTTGGCATAACTCCTGTGGGGCTCTGTTGGTATTCCCATGACAGAGAAGAAGAGCGACGTTGCGGTCCTGCGACTTCTCGGTAAAAATTATCGACTTGGCCTGTCATTTCGTACATTCGATGTCGTTCCATGCTATTCCTTCTTTTTTCGAGAGCCCGGTAAAGTCTGCGGATCGCATTGTTGTCCTCCACAGCCAGGTAATTATAACCATAAACGTAATTCGTAAAATTAAGCGTAAGAAGCCAGTCGAAAGCCACCGCTGGATTCTGTAGCAGATTTGGCTGGACGAACTCATAAGCCGAATGAGATCTTGAGAGTGGTGGCGACCTATGGCTTGGTGTAATATGTGAAGTTGACATGCTGAGCGTCGCAGCGTACAACGCTGGGTCTGCCAAATAATCCCCTAGCGTGGTACTTGGTAACGTTGGAACCATTGGACCGGTGGTGTACATGTCTGTGGCTGACATCGCTCTCGAAGCTGCCGTGGACGATTGGGCATGCGGCATGCCTCTTGTGCGATAAACCGGTGGCTCCTCTCCGGACTTGGAGACGTTTGCGGAGCAAGCGTAGCCATACTTAATGCATCGATCGCATTTCACACCCGGCCATGGTCGTTCACGGGGTACGCACTATTTTTTGAAGAGAAAGACCGTTAGTACGATTTTTTTTTTCTTGGCTAGTAGACATGTTAGCAGAAAAGGGGAAGGGTTTGAATGCTGTCCAAACCCCTCTTTGTCGTGACCAAAAAAATCAACGACAAAGAGCCGCCTCTCTGAAAATGTCTAGGGGAAGATATAAACATTATACGACTCACCTTTTGTCTATCTTTACGGCATTGTGTGCATTTAAAATATTCTAATTTGCTAGCCTTAGGCATGTTTTCGCTAGAATAGTCGTAATGAGAAGTAGAAGACATATTCGGGTATCTTAGCAACTGTTCTTGGTAGAATAGAGAAGCTTGGGTTGAAACTGGACTATCGTCCTGGCTAAAAGAATCGTCTGAAGATATTTTGCTTGTATTGGGAGGGCCTAGATCGCTCTCCGATGTGGTAAAGTAGTACTGCGCTTACGAAGCCAGTCGAAAAATAAAGAGAGGTTGTGTGTAAGGATAGATTATAACTCTTAATAATTCTGTAATGAAGAAATGTAATATATTAGAAGGTTATTTTTTTCTAAAATATTTATAGTGCTGGACGAGGAAGAGAGTGAAGTAGTGTTGGAGATGTTGAACTTTAATTCAAGGGGCCGCAACCAAGATGTTCATATAAATTTTTCCGTACGGCAAGACTCGCATATGCAAGTCGGAGTGTGTGACAAGAATTTTGGTGCTTAATAGGGCCTTGGTTTGAAACAGGAAACAAGCATTGACGGCTTGGAAAGGCCTTACCTTGGAAAGTAAATATCTATGGCTAGAAATTTGCAATTGTCGACATAAAATCAATTATATGTCTACAACCGCACTTTGTTTTTCTAACGTGAGTCCGAAAATTTGGGATCTTATTTTAGAGACAGTCAAGCAGATATGTCGACAGATACCAGCCGGGGCTTAGAACGCAGAATCCTTAGACTGTCGATATTATGAGACTTTCGTAGCAAAGAGCGAAGAAGCGACTGTCCAGACAAATCCGCAGGGCCACAACGGAACAGCGAAAAAAACAAAAGTGTTGATTGTATCTGCAGGTGTTGTCGTATTCGTCAAAGTCGTTTGATCCGACCCCAGTAGTATATATGCCACGAGCCAAAGTTCACAATTCCGAAGAGACTCTGCAGCTATGTTTCTGAAAACGCGAATGCAACTATGACGAGAATCGAATATAGATCTAGAATATATTAATATTAGTGATCAGATAGCTCTTTCCGCGAAAACGAAAGATCTTGTTTTATCTGTAGTTTCTATCTCAGGTAAACCAAAATCCCACCGAATTTAATCAATAGCTGCTATTGCTGGTCTCAAATATCGACTACAGGTGCAGATAAACTGGGTATGATTGGGGTTCAGTACCGGTTGCTGTGTGTGCGCTTTCCAGTGCGAAAGAGGTGGGTACCGCTATCAAAAATAGCACAGGCCAACGCCCAAATGTTCAAAGCTCCAGGCCGGGTATTTTTGCGTGAATTACAAAAGACGTTCTGTACGTTCCCCGGAAGGACGGACGAAGATGTCTGTTTTGGGCTTCAATTCCGATGATGTCAAATCAAGTAGGCCTGAAGTGTAATTTTTTTGGTGTCGTCAAAAATATATGTGTCGCTGCTTGTTCTCGAGACGCTAGCGTTGGTCCGGTTTAATATAACTGTCCTTGCAATTGTTCTTCGACGATGGTGATGTTGATCGATGGGTATAACTGAGATCCAGGGTAAGACTATCCGGTCTTTAAGTATCGAAATCTCAAATGAGTCGAAGCACCAAAAGTTTTCCCCCAGGATCTGATGGTATAGGTCAGAACGGCAGGCATTGCGCCTTTCCATAATCTTGAGCTTGAAATGTAGCAGTGGATCGGTTCGCGAGCGAGATTCCCATGGGACCTGATACGATCACAGAATCGCGATAATTAGAGCGAAGGGCATTTCCCACACGGTGCTTCCGACGAGGTACCATTCTGGGACCAAAGTTAAGGCTACTCCGTACCTGAGCTTGCTTGTTAGCGTTAATAGTTGTTGCATCATCATCCTTTTTTTTTTCTTTGCTAGCCTAAGGCCAGGAGAGGAGTGTGGTATTAAAACCCAAACGTTCGCTCTCTGCGAAAATAAATACAGATGGGGGTTCCAATGATCACACAGGATATTTGTTGCTTCTTCCTAAATCGGTGGAGCAGCACTGCAAAACCCCTGCGGCCAACCTTAGCATGCTATTCGCAGGCCATGGGCCCTCACAAAGGCGCCAGCCACTTGATTGGATTTCCGCTTCTTCCCCTGCGATACGAGCCACTTGAGCCTCTTCGATCTTCTTCGCAGAGGCGCCGCTGCTGCAGACCTTGCAGAACCGTCGGATTCCGGCTATGCAAGACGCACGTTGTGTGACTTTGTTTGATCATGATCGGATCTTGAGGAGCTGAAGCTTGTTCGCTCTCAAGAAACCGACAGATGACTGACAGTAGTATTATCTTGCGGTGCTTCTGGTGGCTTCTGGCTTCTTCTTCTGTTTTATTTGCTTTCAGGATCACATTAGCTTGACTAGTTTTCCACAAGCCTGTAGATGCTATTCTCCACCTGTGATTCCATCGGTACCTAAGGTTTTCTAGGCACCGCGATGAATTTGTTCGAGGAGAGCCCTGGTCCTATGATCCGGGCGCCGCAAAGTTAGCCGAAACCGTTGCTGACATCCAAGGTTGATGCTGACAAACATGTGGACGTCACATTTTCCAAATACCAATCAATGGTGTGTTCGCCCTACACTCTGCAGAAGCTGTCATAGGGCTGGTGAATTCTCTCACACGGGAGTCTCGACTCCAACACTCAGCTGTGCAGGGAAAGCTCCCCAAGATTTGATATGCAGTCGATTTTTAGTTCACAGAGATTAGTCACCGCATATATAATTAGTACCCAACATGTCTTGATTGCTCGATTAACATATCAGAAAGCTTATGAAATTCCCCGAGATTTCCCAGTTTTGCGGTAAAAATTGCCCTGATAAATGTTTAAACGATTTTGGGACATTTCTGAATCATTTTTGGCTAGTTATTTTCTCACCAGTGACATAAGATCCAGTGCGTATCGTCGACTCAAACCATGCATGCAATAATCCATTTTCAAACACCTTCATTATGGGTAGCCTCGAATAAATTATGGGTTACAGTGGAGCTCAACAAGATCCGACTGGATTGGTGAATCCGACCAATTACAATTACCAATTGATCGAATTTAATCCGTCGGCAGCCGGAGATGCCAAAATTTTTAATTTTTTGTGGGTCCTAGATTAGATCGAATCCTGTGAGGCAGCACGACCAAATAAAAGTTTCGACGAATTGGCGAGTGATCGCGTGCGATTGATTGTCGCGGAAAGCTAAAGATGTCGCTGTGATGCGATGCGCTGTCGCAAAAACCTATGATTAGTATACCAAAAATCGCTTTCAAGTACGCTGTCGACGCTTCGGACTTGCCTTTCTCTTGGCCAGAATCTGTGGAATGGGGAAAGTTTACCCCACAGCCAGCTGGTCTGGCCAACGAGTGCGAAGGTGAGATTCGCAAACTTTGGGTAATTTTAGGCTAGGCAATCACTAGTTCTAGCATGTGAGGCTAGTGCAGTACTCACTAGCCACCGAGGTTGAGGTTATTTGTGGCTGCTCACCAGAATAGACCTTATGAGAAAATGCGAAATGCGAAATGCGCATGCAGGAGGGGTCGCGAATCGCGTCTGATGACCCATGCCCGGAAATCCCGGGGCATCTGTGCGACAAATGAGGCCCTGGGCAGAAAAAAAGCAGAAGTCCCATGTGTCGATCCATGCAGAGCTGATATCACACCGATACAAGTGGCTGGTGAAGCAAAGATTAATGTATGCAGATGCAGGGAATCCTTTGGGTTGAAAGTGTGGCAGCTCCAGGGCAGCCTGCGGGAACGCCTCATCTCACACCTTGGTCAGTTGGTTTTGGTAGGACAGAGCAAGCCAGCACACAAACTGAAGCCCTGGTCAGATTAGAGCCGCACAGCTGTTCCCCTGTCTAGCGGTGGCTTGATCGCAATTGTTCACTGGAGTTTTCCGCCAGTGGGTTTCCGCTTCCCATCTTCTCGTGTCGTTTCGATATTTCGCACAGCCTCAGACCACTATAGGACTACTTTTTTAGGCTTATCGATTAGAGTCCGAGGAATGATTCGCTCGCGAGATCAAAGTGCTATTAACGGACCCCAAACCAGTACGTTCTTTCCTAAAAGAGTCCCAGCCAAACCAAACGGGGTCAGAAGTTTACCCGGGAGTATTAGAATACGAGTCTTTAGGTACTCGAAAGCAAGCTGAGAACCTCGGTCCATGGGAAAGGCCCCCAACCTGCCTTCCTTGTTAGTATTCGGTGTCGCCCGAGGGGATGGGGTGCCATGTGGATATCTGCAGACATATTTGGCACCAAAGTTCCCAGAATAGAGAAACAAGACTACCAAGATGGCGGAATGGGAAATATTAATCAATGGAGACGCCGCAAGCAGGAACCTACGCAGCGCTACGTAACTACCCTGGATGAAACTAAGGGACTCGATGAACGAGGTCACAGTGCAGGACGAACCGGGAAGATTCCCCATGCCATCGCATAACCTAGCAGCAAGCTTGTGCAGGCATTATTTTAGTTGCTTCGGGGTAAGCGGTTGCCAAAATTTCCAACACAAAAAAAACCCCATCACCAATTACAACATTTCCAATTGCAACTGGAACCGGTTTTGGGTATCGACGCATAATTCTTTTTTTCCTTTTCAGCAGCATAAAAACCTTCGCTATACGGTACTAGACTTGGCGGTACTCCTGTGACATAATTTCTCACGTTCGCTCTTGCGACCCGTCGTTCAAAATATACCTTTTGAGCTTCGGCCGCGCAGCTGATGGATCAGGCGACAATGGCAAGGTCTTTCCCTGAATGAGAGTACTTTGCCGATTATAGATTACGTCTAATAGAGTAGATTTGTGATTCGAAATCGTTTTGTTTTAGACGTGCATGATATCTTGACGTATTAGGATCATCTGTGCGTCAAACGGGACGCTGTTAATCTAAATTATGATACTTTCAGCTGCGCTCCGCCATCAACTATATCTGCAGGTACCGTTGGAAGCAATCAATGCCTACAAGGTGTGCCTAGAACAGGCCTGGCGACAGAGTCTTCAGACTACACTTTACCCAGGTGTGACTTATTTGCTGGTTCAGAGTTCACTCCTCATGTGGAGATCCTGCCGTTTCGCTTCTTCGAGTCAAAGCGGCTTGTGATTGCCCCGCTGTCATAGGAATATAGTGCGAAAGATCAATCCTGCGAATCGATTGGATAGTGTCGACTGATTCAATTTCTTAGTGCGACATCATATAACCTACGCGAAGAATGCAAACTAGCCTGGGTAAATTGTAGTTCCGCTATCCTCGGAAAATTTGTGGCGAACCGTAGGTAACCTCGTCCTCTCATTCGCTGAATTGATCCAGTTTTGTATTCCTTTGATCATGTCCGTTTGTACACATCACTGCATTTTACATTTGAAAATTTAGCTTCAATGTATGAACGGTTCGCGGAACCGAATCTAGGCCAATGTTTCGTCGACATGGTGCGGAGGAGATGCCTTTTTCAACCGATCATTCGCTTCGCTGTATTATCCAAGAAGCGGCTCAACGTTTGTGGCTGTTTCGTTCGAAACTTATTTGCAAATACGTATAGTCTAATGCGGTCTCGTTCTCCGTGAGCCCCAATTGGTCAGCTATTATCGTAAATCGGAGCCTCGTGATTCACAAACGTGGCAATTAATCGACTGTTGCAGCCAATACGACTCTTAGCCATCAATAGACATAATAGGACCGCAAACGTATCATATTAAAAGAGAGATGAATATGGAAACTGGCACGGCGAGGAAGGAAAAGACTGGGACTTCACAGGATCCGCCCTATGATCATGATGTCTCCAAATAATCCCGCAAAAGCTGCAGCTTATGTTTCTGTAGATAGATGGTTAAATTTGGATAATTTGATAAAGAAATAACGTCAGATTAGGAACTACGACCGAGCCTTGTTTCGCAATTGCAGAACCAGCCGTTCAACACGGAGACCAATTCCAAATGGTAATAATGTGTTCTGTTATATTTCTTTGCTGCTCTGTTATTAATATTATTCCTGGACTCTCGTACCCAGTTGATATGATCGTTAGTCTCAAGAACGATCATTGGACCGACTGGTCATTCTATTTGAAACTATGGCGTGAGGTACTGAGTGGAGGTCCCAACTCGGATTGGAGTGAAGAATGGATAATATTGAGTTTAGCATTCGATAAAAGTAGGCTAGGGTACTGGTCCTGTGACTTCGCAAGCCAGTCATCACAGTCTCATTTTCGGTCTACAAGGATGGGACAACTAAAAGGGGGATTAGTTTGCGAAACCAGATACAAATTATTCGTCTTAACAATCAACAAAGAAGCAGATCTATCGATCGAGCAATTATTGTGCATAGGTAAAGTGAGGCTGGATACGAGGCCAAGAACCCTCATTCGTGTAGAGCGACTGGTTGAAAGACAAACCTAACTATGATCTGAGCGCTAACGCTAGTCTCTAAGATGACAACTCCATATTGCAACACTGAGTGTCAGGTTTTCTTGTCTCATTGTGTCGTCCTCTGAATGTGTAGGTTTCCTGAAGTAGTAGTTCTATTTAAAAAGTCACGGTACTAGATATGACTTGAGGTTTACCTAGATTGATACCCCCGAGTTTCCTATACGCTTACAAAAATTGCTAGATATCATGCTTGTATAGTGTCAGGTTATGGCATTGGCTTGTACAGAGATACAGACCCAGATCCCGTGAAGCCTATCTAGCTCCCGCTAGATCTCAATCTCGCAACCACACAAGTTGACCCATGGGCACATCAAACTATCTCGCATCACAATCTAGACTTCAGACCATGCAGGCATATCTGTACGGTAACTATTCTGTCGGCTGTATCAATAGAATCAAATAGAGAGTGTTTCGTTCGAGAGATACCTAGCTCTCACACCTCTAGACTATCTGTGGTCTCATGAAACTATGTTACTAGTAACAACACTTTGATTTATAGACACGAGACTACTCCCCTCGAGACTAAAGAGTCCATTTTACCAATTGGATAGTCTGAGACTGGAGCTTGAGACCGAATCCCGGAGAGGAAAATGTGTTGCGGTCTCCTGCGCAGGCAAAATATCACAAACGGCTTCAACAGACATTTTCGACTGGCTGTCCCTCGAACATCGTCTTTCCCCAGATACCAATATCCCCCGAAAAGTAGCCTCCAATCGGATACCAAGCAGCAACTGGGAGCAATCGGTCTCGCTAGTCTAGCCAGCCGGCTAGCCTCTAAGGACTTCCCTTCGGAGACTTTTTATGTCAAGGTTACCTGAAAAAATTGGAAAAAGCTGGTCAAAGAAACGGCCCGATTGCGTTGTCTCCTAGTGTGAGCGTCTGCAACCTCCGGCGGCCGAGTGACTTGTTCAAACGGCTAGGCTAAACCGTACAACGATGTACACATCGGAAACCTACCGAACGACCTAATTAGCCCCGAGTTTACCCGTTATCACAATTTGAGAAGGGTCGAAGGAGGGATGGCGACATGAAAAGCGGGATTTGGAGCTCGGAAACGCCAACGAGGGCGGGATTTAGGCTTACGGTAGGACATGTGCGCTCCGTCTGGTGTGCAAATGGGCCGATTTAAATATATTGCTCGCACAGTGCAGTTTGCAGTAGCAGCCGGTCCCTTGCTTATCGGTGCACCATGCTGCAGTTGATAGCTCCATGCAGAAGCTGGGCGCTTCTTTAGGGCCTTCGATGAAAGCTCGCTCGCTGGGTAGCTAGCTTCAAGCGACACCGATAGCCGAATTGCGAAAAGTGTACGAGAAGTTTTCCCCGACTCCAATTCGGCTGGATGGGGAGAAAAAGTTTAGTACGTTGTCTCATCGTACGAATTTTCTTCTTATTTTTTCTTTTCCTTTCCCTTTTTTCTCCCATGGAGGCGACAAGCTAGGGTAGAAAGCCGTTGCCTTGATACGAGATTAGTCTCTTCGCCCCAACATCGCTTTTGTTATCGCGGAATTTTCTTCCCTCAACATCCGTCAACCGCAATCCATTACACGGCAAAAAAATTAGAGGAGAAAAACAACATCTCTACGCTCGATATCATAGTCGCACTTTTTCTCGTCCGTAGTGGCATTCTACGGCCAACGGGCTTATCGAAAGCCTTATCCGAGGCTCCAAATTCACAGTTCAACTTTTCATCGACATAGCCGAAGGTCTTTGTGGCGTTTGCTGCTCAATCGACAGGCAAATGACGACACTTCTCGCTGCCTCACGCCGAGTTCTCGTTCCCACGCGACACCAGCTCGCTTTCCGTAGGCCACAATTACAGGCCAGTTCGAGATGGAACCTTATCCGCTGCTTAGCAACTGAAGTGGCACCGGCTTCAAAAACTTTGCCTTATCAAGATGGGGGTTTCGAACGACCAGCGCCAGCCTCCTGGACAACCGAATCTGAGAAGGGATGTCCAGGGCAGTCGGATCTGTTCCCGAAAGGCAGTGTTCAAAAAAATCACAAGACTCTGACGCCAGATTCGTTACAATATCGTGGATCTGGTGTCGAATTTCCATTCTTGCAGGAGGAATCGGTGTATCCTGGCCAGGTATCCTTAGCTTCAAAAATACCGTTTGCAGGGCTTGACGGCCTCGCCAGGCGACATATCGGACCGGATTCCCACGATGTCAAACAGATGCTGGAAACCGTCGGCGCATCCTCGATGGAAGAATTTATCAACAGCGTTGTCCCTAAGCAGATTAGATCCAATGTCGAGCTCAAAATCGGACCCAAGCATGGACTCTCAGAGAGTGAATGGATGGAAACGTGGGAGGACACCCTGAAGGATACTGAAGTGAAAAACGGGTTGATCGGTATGGGTTACTACGGGACCAAAGTTCCCGAGGTTATCAAGCGTAACATTTTGGAGTGCCCGGAGTGGTACACCAGTTACACACCTTACCAAGCAGAGATCAGTCAAGGTTAGCATCAGCATTTGGTTAATGAATATTTTTGGGGGGTATTGACTGACAAGGACTTTTACAGGAAGACTGGAGTCGCTAATCAACTTTCAGACAATGATTACCGAACTAACGGGCCTTCAGATCGCAAACGCTTCCGTTCTGGACGAATTGACCGCCGCTGCAGAGGCTATGACCTTTGCGTATGCCTGCCTCCCTTCATCGAGACAGAAATCTGCAAATAAGGTTTTCCTAGTCTCAGATAAAATGTTCCCCCAAACTATCGCCGGGCTGTATCCACGAGCTGAAGGATTCAACATCAAGATCGTAGTAGCTGATCTTGAAACCGCCAATTTGGATGAGATCATTGGGGGAGGTGATATGATTGGAGCTATGGTCCAGTATCCAGATCTTAGATCGGTTGTTGGAGAGTGGATTCCAAAGTTTACAGAAGAAATTCACAAAAGAGGAGGGATTGTGTGTTGCGGTACAGACTTGCTAGCTCTCACGCTCTTGAAGCCACCAGGTGAATGGGGCGCCGATGTGGCATTTGGAAGTGCTCAGCGATTTGGAGTACCGATGGGAATGGGCGGACCTCATGCGGGATTCTTTGCTACATCCGATAAACACAAACGGAAATTGCCTGGCAGGTTGATTGGTGCCTCGAGAGACAGACTTGGCGATAAGGCCTACCGTCTGGCCCTCCAAACCCGCGAACAGCACATCCGACGAGAAAAGGCTACGAGTAACATCTGTACGGCACAGGCTCTTCTAGCAAACATGAGCGCAATGTACGCTGTCTATCACGGCCCCAAGGGCCTCAAGCATATTGCTCAAAAAGTTGTTGCTACGCGGCAAGTTTTTGTTGAAACTCTCCTCAGTTCCTACGGTTGGCCAGCGGAGCTCGTTAAGGAGGGTGACTTTGACACCGTTAGCATTGGGTTTAATTCCAAGAACTCTGCAAGGCAGTTTGTCGAAATAAGCGAATCTTATTCGACTTTGAACAGGATGAATGAAGTTGACGGGAAATACTGGACAAGCTTATCGTTCGACGAAACGGTGGGATGGAAGGAGTTGTACACACTTGTCGCTAAATTCGTCGAGTTCGGACCGGGTGGGGTAACTCTGGGTGGGAAAGATGCTCCGGTCGCTGTTGCTCTTGAGCAAGCGATACAAAAGGTGAAAGATGATGGAAACATGGGTCAAGTTACAGCAGCATTCGCTCGAGAGAGTCCCTTTTTAACCCAGCCGGTTTTCAACTCACATCATTCGGAAACTGAAATGTTGCGATACATCCACCATTTGCAATCGAAAGACCTCTCCCTGGCTCACTCCATGATCCCACTCGGTTCCTGCACGATGAAGTTGAACGCATCGGCTGAAATGATGACTCTGAGTTCTCCAAAGCTTGCAAATTTACATCCCGGTTTTGAGCTGCCCGAAGGTGAGAAACTTTTCACACTGATCAAAACACTAGAAAGCGACTTGGCAAATATCACAGGCTTTGCGGGCTGCAGTATTCAACCAAACTCTGGTGCGCAGGGTGAATTTACCGGGTTGAGGATGATACGGAACTATTTGAAGTCCATCGGGCAAGGGCAAAGGGATACTCTGTTGATTCCCGTTAGCGCACACGGTACCAACCCCGCCAGTGCCACCATGGTTGGGTTCAAGGTCCAATCGGTCAAGTGCGATCCTAAGACCGGAAATTTGGATGTCGCGGATCTCAAAGCGAAGGCGGAGAAGCTTGGAGGCAAGCTTGCCGGAGCGATGATTACATACCCATCGACCTATGGTGTACGTATCCATTTCGGGTTCTTTTCCGGCGCTTCATATGCTAATATTTATTGTTCTTCCATAGGTCTTTGAACCCGCAATCAAGGATGTAATCAAGATTGTACACGACAACGGCGGTCAGGTCTATATGGACGGTGCCAACATGAACGCCCAGATCGGGTTGACGTCTCCGGGCTATCTGGGCGCTGACGTATGCCACTTGAACCTCCACAAGACGTTCTGCATCCCCCATGGCGGCGGCGGGCCTGGCGTCGGACCCGTTTGCGTGGCCAAGCATCTGAAGGACTTTTTGCCCGCGCATGAAGGAAAGCAGTATCCCAAACTCCTACACCCTAAGACTATCGGACCGGTGTCATCGTCGCCGTTCGGGAGTGCGAGTATCCTTCCGATCAGTTATTCCTACATCAAGATGATGGGTGCGAATGGTCTGAAACACGCCACGGAGGTCTGCTTGCTGAATGCGAATTACATGGCGAAGAGGCTGAGTGAGTATTATCAAATTCTTTACACGAACGAGAACGGGAGGTGCGCACACGAGTTCATCTTGGACCCGCGACCATTCAAGGAAAGCGCGGGTATCGAGGCCGTAGATATTGCGAAACGACTGATGGATTATGGGTTTCACGCACCGACGATGAGCTGGCCTGTTCCGGGAACACTCATGATCGAACCGACGGAGAGCGAGAGTAAGGAGGAGATGGACAGATACTGCGACGCTCTGATCGAGATTCGCAAAGAGATCGGTGATATCGAGGCGGGTAAGATGAGCAAGGAGGTGAATTTGTTGAAGATGGCACCGCACCCGATGCATGATTTGTTGAAGAGCGAGGATGAGTGGAAGAGCAGGGGGTATGACCGAGAGAGGGCTGCGTATCCGCTGCCATATTTGAGGGAGAAGAAGTTCTGGCCGTCGGTGGCGAGAGTGGATGATGGTGAGTTCCTTTCTCCCGCTTGTTTCAAATTATATATCACGAGGAGAAAGAGAGATGCTAATATGAGTGAATATAGCGTACGGCGACACGAATTTATTCTGCACTTGCGATCCGATGCCCCAGGAGGGAGAACTTTGAGCTGACTAGATGAATGAATGAAAGTCAGTCAACTTATTAACTATTTAATAGCCCGCCTTACTTAGGTCGGACAACCTTCAACATTTGAATTCGGAGTACCATATTTATTTTTCCTTTTATTACTTTTTTTAACATGAGGGACCTCTACATTTAACATGGAGTTTCAAAAAAATCAGCTTCTACTGGGTTAGGCTTGTACTAGAGAAAAGCGCTTCAACGCCTTTGTACTGCTTTTTTATTGTATTCTCAACTGTATTTTCTGCTTGACACATTCGGCCAAAAAAAGTCGAATGTATGATATGATAATGCCCTGCCTGCAACCGGGCCTTTGCCTCGTCCGCAATTAAATAATTATATCCGGTCTTGTCGTGGTGCTGAGAATAGCTTGGCTCGTGTGATTGGTGTTGTGGGATTGATAAGAAACGCGGTTGCTGTCCGTCCAGTTGCCTCAACTTCGAAATCAAACTCCGACCACCGACGAACCCACGTAACACTGCTACGTACGCCCTGCCCAAGAGGACACGATTCTTCAACATCGCCGTGTTCTTCTCTCGCTCCACTGTCTTTTACTCTGCTCGCGTGTATACCGTCCAGCAATCGAATTGCCCGGCTTTAAAAGCGGCTGCCAATCCCGGAGGTCATATCCAGTCTATGCTCGATCTAACTAGATCTTGCAGCCTCACACCTGACAGCAGACATTGCAGTCACCGACAGCGTCAACATCGCCATCCCATCGGATAAAAACTCACTCGAAGTGAGATTGTAGTGTACCTATCGTTTTTCTATAAATATGTCGGACTATCCGTATCGCACTTACTCGCCGTCTGGCAGTGCCAATCGAAGTCCCACCAGGCGGACGGCACCAGGAATTCCACCGGCGGGGACGTATCCTGCAGAATGGAACCAGCACGGATTCGAAGGCTGGAGGGACCAAAATGAAGCGTATGTCATCTCCGTCTCTCTTCTTTTGTTTTGCTCTTTTGTTTGTACCTGAGTTTGGGGCACCAGCTGGGTGCTGGTGGTGTCTCGTGATGGCTACATGCCCCCGCCCAGCATGTTCGCTGCAGCTGGCCGTGGCTGCCAACAGTCAAACGATATATATCGTGGATGACATGGAACGTTTTACTGCATGCGACAGCTGCATCTCCTATCTTCTGCCACGTCTTCACTTTATTTATGCTCTGTCGAAGGAGTCTTTTAAGATTCAAGGGACCCAGTTCTCATTGCTAACATGCTGCTACTGCTGTTTTCAGACCTCTCCATACCGCTAGCACTCCAAACATCATACCTAAAGTCGTTCCCAAGATCTCTGCCGCTGCTTCGGACCCTTTCTTGACCTCACACTCAGCTCCTATCCCCCAGCCTTCTCCGTACGATCACATCCCACCTTCTCTCCAACCAGGTTCCGGTATCTCAGTTACAACGGCCGCTCGGAACTCGTACTACCCTAACTCTACTCCCGACCGTGGTTCGGGCTCTCCATACCGTCGACGACACGTCCGAACACCTTCCGCGAGCTCTACGGAGTCTGCTTCTCGCTCTCGCGATCGTGATCGTCGTCCTAGTCGTCAGGACCGAGATAGAACACCTAGCACTTCTCCATCTCGTGCCGTTCCTCGTGACGGGGTGTCTGCAGATTCCAACCTCAGGACTCCATCTGGAAATCTCATGTCTTCGATCTTTAATTCCCAGAATGCTGCGGCTGTTGGTAGCGCATTGGGCAGTGCAGCTTCGTTCCTCGGATCTCGAGCTGGGTTAACGAAGCCAGATGAGCCATCTCATCAGGAATACGATAATGTTCCCGGTGGGTATAACAACAGACCGGTTCCCGATACCGCCCACAATACCGGTGGTTTCAACATTGGTGATGCGGTGAACTACCTATCTGGCTTGACATCACAGACACCGCAACAGCCACCGCCACCATCTCAGCAGCAGCAACCGCAGGGTAGTCCGTTCACTCTGTCGAATGCTCTCAACTATCTGTCACAGCAGCAACATGCACCTGGTACCACCGGACCAGGTGGATTACCTGGAAACTTTCAGCTCGCGGGTATAGATATAGACTTCAACTGGCTCGCACAAAAGGCCGGAGAGCAAAACCCATGGGTGCTCCTCGGTGGAGCTGTGGTTGCCTTTTGGATTATTAGTAGCATTATCGCGACGTTGATATGGTATGGAATTATTGCAGGAATCTTGTACGTTGTTTATATTGTCGGAGTTAAGAACGGTGGATTTGAAGCTATCGCTGGGGGCAGCAAGCCTCCACCGAGGAGAATTAACACGCCTGGTAGTACTGGAGGCGGGTGGAGTCGGAACACGGGAACTGGGGCTGGGACGGGAGGTGAAGGTTGGAAGAGACGGTACTAGGTGTACCGTGGAAACGGGAGACAGCGGTCGGGATTTGCGGCCGCTTCGAGGGTACTAGGAGATGACCGGAGAGTAGGAAAATCGTGAAACCGGATGGACACAGACGGCGACTAAAGTTACATGTATTCGTAAGATTCGTTCATTACTTGCATGCGGTTGCATTGGAGGAAGTTTATTCCTGTTTGGTTGACGCAGAAATATGCCGTACGAGTTTCCAATTTGAAGCATATTTGAGTTCATCTCAGTGAGAACTGAAGTAGTACCAAGTAAGAACTAGAGTGTCGTCGATTGGCGACGGGCTGGGGCTTGTCGATATGCAGCTGGGAGTCATATGTCATCGTCTGGGGCCGGGGCTTGGCAGGCTGAATTGGGAGCTAGCGTCCAATATTCGAGCTGGTTGGCACTTTTAAAAGCCTTCGAAGCCCAGGCGGGACTACTCTTCTCTTCTCTTCTTTCTTTCTTTCTTTCTCTTCTCTCCTCACCCACAGAGCTTCCGCTCTTTTATATCCTCACCTCTCTATTTTGTAGCCAACCTTCACCGGAGGCCCCCCTCTCACTTAAAGGGCCTTCGAGACCACCCCGCGCTTTTCCCTCCCAGGTCTCCCCGTGGGGCCTTCAAGTACTCCCGAAGACACAACCTTGCAGTCATGTCTCAGTCGATTTCCATCTTCGTCTTTACATCTCAATTCGCTAGAATGTTCTTCCAGCCGCAGCGACTGGAAGGAGTCCGGGAGCCGCCGTGGTAGTTTTTCCACCGGTGGTAGTAAAGACAAAAGTCCATCTCTTCCGCAATCTAATTCTTCTTCTTCGGCTTCTTCTTTTAATTCTACCGATTTTGCACCGCTGGGCGATATCATCGATTGTAATTTCAACGAGTTTATATCTGTTGACGCCCTTGTTTCCAATTCCGCCCTTGATTTCGATTTCTCTACTTCTACTTCTACTTCTACCGGCTACTCCGCATACTCGCAGGTCGATGATACCACGATCGATTCTTACCTCGATCTCGGTAGCATCGACACGGCGTCCTCTACCTCCTCCGCCAGGGAGCTATCCCAGACGTCCTCCGATAGCTCCCAGGCCTCATCACAGTCACAGTCACAATCTGAGAAAACCTATAAACTTGCTCTGGAAATGATCTCCAACGGAGATTTGAATTCATTGCTATCCTTACAACCTCATCTCCAATTGAACGACTACACCATGGGTCTCCCATTATTCCCGACACCAAACACCACCCTTTCCTCCTCGCCAGCACAGGGGAACACCACACCCTTAGCCTCAGCATCCCCTTCAACCGCCTCACCAGCCTCATTCCGCCAATCTCCACCTTCATCTTCTCCACTCCCACCGCTGACAAATGGTTACCGCGTCCAAAAACCCAAATTCAAACCGGGCCCTAAACCAAAAGTCAAATATCCGTCCCTTTCCCCGCCGCTGCAGATGACCACCCCGGTCATGCAGCAGCTACCGGAGGACGACGATTCCCCCGCGGTACTGGACAAACGGTTCCGTAACAATCTTGCTGCGAAGAAGTACCGACAGAAGAAGGTGGATCGGATTTCTGAGCTTGAGAGCGCGCTGGCGGATATGACGAGAGAACGGGATGAGTTACGCTTGTTGCTCGCGAGGAAAGAGGCGGAGGGACAGGTGTTGAGGGAGGTTATGGCGAGAGATGGCAAGAGCGGTGGGCAGAGTTAGTCTCTATTCCTTCTAGTAGATTTAGGGATATGATACCTTTTTGTTATTTTATTTCTTATAACTATTCTTTCGGTTCTTTGTATATCTATTTAGAAATATATAGAATTAAGCAATGGAGTTAGCTTTTTGATATATGTCTTATTCTTTTCCGATATTGGGTGATAATAATATAATATATGAATGCAGTAACGTTATATTATAAAGTATATGCGGATGAGCATCACATAATATATCATATGCATGCAGTGTTAAGAAGGGGGATTCAAGATCAGTCGATGTCAGCGGATGGTCCTCATCTCCATGGCTGCGGATTGTTCGAAGAGCCAGGTATATTATATAATTGAAGGATATATGGTACTCGTCATTTGATGTCACCCCTCCCTCACTGCATGTTCAAAAATGCAATCTCGATTTGAAGATAGCTCCAATCGCTATAAAATCCATCGCGAGGAGGCTCTTACCGTTGGCATTCGCGCACGTATATTCGTTCTTAATCAATATCGGTGATTTCTCATATATTATTCGAATTCGATACACCTATCTACATCTATTACTATATGAGTGTCTTTATACATCCAGTCTATAGTAAATCTAATCCATTGAAGCCGTAGCATCCGACATTACAATCACGATATTTCTCCATTCCGGTCAAAAATCAGTGAAGTCGGACTCCATAGCAAAACACCTCCGTTTATCAAAAACCCCACCATTAATGGCCATTATACGCCCAAATGCCCATTTTTGCAATTGAATTGATTCTTCCCTTCTTCACACCCAACTCAGATGCTGTTCATTATGGTGGGTTTCTGAATGCGGAGTGGTGGCAAATGATCAAGAATGATTCATAGCTTGGCATTGCGACTGACAGGGGTGAAAAGGGCTAGGCCTTTTTGGGAAGTTTGTACGACGATTGCCGGATTGGGATGATTGGCTTGGCGAGCCTTTTGTTGGCAGATATTTTGGAGAGTTCTTGTCATATTGAAGTTCTGGGTTTTTTTTTGGTTATATTTTATATTTTGTTTCGTTTTGATTTTTTTCAAATTTACGGCGAAGACTGAAGGATACAGATTTGCATAGTTTGAGTCATGATACAATCGATTTGGCAATACCAATAGCTTCATCTTCGGTGAGTTCAGCTCTCGCATGCATACATAGTATTCGTCTATTTACGAATTGAGTCTTCTCATCAATACTGACGATATTCGAGGCTAGGGGAAATGGTCTATCTAACGTTCATGAAAAATATTTACAGATAATTTCGTCTGAAGGTGGTTTTGGATGATATAGTTGGTAGACTGCTGAGCTGAGATAGAAACCAGCTCAAATGAAGCAGCAGACGTCGAACACCAGAGACCGCAGTGCTCAACTGTTATGGCCGAAATAGCTCTTATTAGCTTATTTGCCTCAGCATGTCTCTAGCATGTAACCATGCGTAAAGCATGAAGTTCAAATTTTGAAAGAGCAACACCATGATCTATTGTCGGTCCAATCCTCAACCATTGCAGAGCAACTACGCCAAAAATGCGATGTTCGAGTACGTTAACCGCAGTAACAGTGGTGCTAATCCATCTTGCCACCCTCGCCATAGCCGTTCTCCCAGAAGTCCCAGAGTGGGAGAACTTCGCCTACGAAATCGAAGGCGAAGTCCTCCTCGATAACCAAAACGCCGTCGTCACCATCTCAGGCTGGGATACCCACCGCGGCACCCGCTACCCAGAAGCATGCTATAAACTGCAAGACGCGGATAGTTTAGCCACCTTTACTTTTTTAAACATCAACCGCCTCGCCGTGAACCTGGTATACTACGCCGACCCGGATCTGGACAACAACGTCACCTGGGAGTTCTTCCAAGACGACGAATGCAGGATAGAGAACCATCCGAGGATGTTAATCACGAACGGGGAGTACAGTTTTCCCGACAGCGCCAGACGCCGCGCGGGCAGTTTTAGACTCATAGATCCATTGGTTTTACGGTGGGATTCGAATCCCGCGCTGACGAGGATAGATGAAGTTGAGGAACAGTTTGTGAAGAACGAAGAGGATTGGGAGGATGGGAGGAAGCTGTTCGATGAAGTGAGGGAGAAACTGGTGGCGGGGGATACGGATGTTATATGTCCGATTTGTCATCTTGAGTTGGCTGGGAGACGGCCGTCGAAGGCGTTTGTTGGGGATTGCGGGCATTCTTATCATGAGAGTTGTTTGGCCGGGTGGGTTGAGAGTCGGAATAGGAATCGGAGGGATCCCGTTGCGTTTGTGAGTATCCTTTGCATCCACTCGATTTCTATTTTCTTATGCTGCAGGAATGGAAAGTAATTGAAATATCGGAATAGCGACGACAAACAGGTTTCCCATTAGTACGAGTAGCAGACTGCCCGCAATGTCGACAGATGCTCAACCCGCGAACCATGGCTAGAATCCCGACCCAGCATTTAAATCCAGCGGGGAATATCATTCTCCCGGGATCACCGCCTGACCAAAATATCCAAAACGCAAACCAATTCTCCCCGGGCCTCGGACCGCCGTCAATTCTAAGCTCGCCCGGTAGCGATCTCGACGATCTGGTTAACGAGCAGTACATGGACGAACAGGCGCGGGGTGCGTCGAGGGTTAAACGACCGGTCGAGTTGGCGTTTCGGACGGCGGAGAATCCGCTTGTCGATTCGGCGGATTTCAAGGGGTTGGATGTGTTAGAGTCGCCGTTGGAGCCGGAAGGGTTGCGGATTCAAGTGCCCGGTGTGGAAACCAATGCGAACCCGTTGATTCCAGAGACGGATTACGATTTCCGGGTGGATGAAGGGTTGTCGAGGTTTAATGGTATCGGTAGATCGATGAGAGGTGGGCAACTTGGGGGGTTTGATATCAGATAGGTAGCGAAATAAATTCTATGCAGGATTGGAATGTTCTTTCGCAGATTAGTCTAAGGAACCTTCATGTAATCTAGTCTTCTACATTGAACTGACACGGTAAATAGACCTATCATCATACTTGATCCAACATTGTACAGTTTCAGTTCTTTGAAAGCTGTCATGATATGATCTTCGCTGCGTTTATCAGCCCTGAACTTCAGCTCGCGAAAGATACAGTAAACGTCTACATAGAGTTTGTAGATCTCAAGCCATTTTTTTTAATACTATCATAAATATTTGTCAATAATAAGTTCCTGGTTAGTTGGGATAAGATTCAAGGGAGGTTATACGATCAAAGCTACGCTTTCCACCGTCGATTAGGCACGCATGAACCCTGTTGAGTTTTCGTCAAATTTTGCTGGGTTAACTTTGCGTCAGCATATGAGATGTAACGCTTGTGTGGAGAGGAGTGATATAATTTTGATTACTAAAGAATGTAGAGGATTATTATAAGGGGGTGGGCGACTCTGCTTATTTGTTTGGACCAAGTGTAGTCCCGCGTACTCGGTCGGCGCGAAAGGCAGGGGTGGTACTAGCTACCTAGGTAAGCAGGTACATAAATAATTTCTACTTACCTAGTTAGGTCAGAACAGATGGGATTAATCTTCATCTTGGTTTCCTTCGTATTCGTAATATATTGGGACGACTATTCTATATTCTTGGCGCTAATCTGAAAAATAAAATAGAATTGGAGAGATCTCGGAAATCTATAATGCCGCAGGGTTAGGCCCAAAGGTTATTTAGTAAATTTGATAAGTAGTATTACATCTTTAGGTGATATGGTCTCGAAAATCAGACAGAACAAAGGCAGGGTAATAGGCTTACATCCCACGAGTACTTTATAAATCTTTTTTTTGCCGCCATGCATACTAGATATATGGATACCAAGCTGGCTCTAGCTCATCATATCCTCTTGAAATTTGATAGATCCATCTTATTCGATATAATAATAGGTCAAAACCTCTAGCTTTCTGATCGGTATATTCGTATTGGCAACTTTAGCTTGACTTCATGTTGGATTCGATGTAAGGCTCTGCAATACGCCCGTCCGATATAATATTGATACTGATAAATCTAAGATATGGTGACTATGTATGATGGCATGGACTTTCACAACATTTGGAAATCGCAGGGCCACTGGGCGGCTGGCATCAAGTATTGGAATCTCGGATTCATGTGGCTGAGAAATGTGTGTTGCGTGTGGTGGATTCGAGGCTATTGGCAGTTTCTCACGACAACAAACATAATTTAGGTGTGTGTAACGTAACGAGTCCCTACTGTGTACATGAACTCTGATATTTTCATAGGCAGTTTGCAAATAGCACCATTGCATTTTAATTTCTTAAGCTTTAAAGGTCAAACCGGCGTGGTTGCGAGACCTCTCAGCGGGGCGGCCGACACCGGTTCGCATTCGGGCTTCAATTCGGGTTCACGGAGCCGATGCGGCTCCAACGCATCTCAAACTTCAATTGATCAGATGCAAACGAAAGCAGAGTCAATCATAAGAAAGATTTGTAACTCGCATATCTTGGCCAGCGCCAGATGGATTTCTTGGAAGTTTTCCCTCTTCTAGAATATGTAGGTAGGTGTGCTACAGAGCCTCCTCGCCGTCTGGAGTCTTGACCTTCCGCAACACCTCCTTGGCATGAAGCATTCTTATAACGTACACTTTACGTAAAACTCGCCCCAAAGAAGCTATTCGCCGTCCGCAATGGAAAATAAAAAAGAAATAAGACTTCAACGTCCACAAAACAAAACAATATCTTCCGAAGCCTTCCCGTTTCCCGTTTATCCTCCTGCCACGCGAGAGATTTAAGCTTATTCCTATCCACTAAATCGAAGTTCGCTAATCTTTCTGACAGGAGTGGCCAAGCCGGGATGGCGTAGATATCGAGACCCACCACTTTCGCGAAGGATGGTTCAATGGTCCGAAATCCGTTCTTCGGCTTTGATTTGATACTTGGGATCGGTAGCTGAGCGAAAGCGTCTCTAGAAAGAACTGTCAGTGGAGCAAGTCGGTGGAACATGTCGAAAGGATCCCCGCTTCTTCTGAAATTTGTAGAGCCATCACATCAGCGCTGTCGTTTTGTGTTCCCTCGAGGTTTGTGTTACTGTAATCAACTGGAATTGTTGCATTCGACAAACCAATAGTTCTGGTTCGTCTCGTAGGCTTCTCGCAGAGGACACCAAGCCACTGGGCAGCCATCTATCCAACAGAAAGGCCCCACATCACGCACCACCGCCTTCTCCCAGACTAGCCGCCTTCCTGCAAACATTATAAAGAAAAAGAACGGTCAAATTCAAGTTTCTTTCGACGATCGCCAAGCCAGGATCTTCGCTCGTATTTGTCTCCTGATACTGTGTTTTTTCTGCAGCTACGCGATGGCAGGTAGCCGAGGAAGACCTCACTGCGGAATATCTACCGTCTTTCCGAACCAGTTTGCGTTTGTCAAGCGTTCCAAACGAACGTTTCTCGGGCAAGAAACCGTCTCCCTTTTGTCAAGGATTACGTGTGTCATCCTGTGTTTTGGGAAAAATTATACCAGACGGGAACTTGCCGTGAACCATCCAGACAGGCCGTCGTTCTGGGCTATGTCCGTTGGTCGCGGAGGGATTTCGAATTTCAAATTTTGATCTGGACCAAAGCACGAAATTCAATGCAAATGTGTTGAAATTCGATTTCCGTTGTGCTAGCGAGAACGATATTTTGCCGACATGACAGTTTTGTGATCCTATTTCTTTCGCATGTCGAGACGGTGACTCTTTGAGAGGTTTCGATTAGCTCATCCGTATGACAGAAATATACTGGTGGTTGGAGGAATATCTTTGGGTGTGCATAATAATCATGATTTTCAGGGCACCCGGTGGTACTTTTATGATGGGCTGCCAACCGTTCGCATCAGATGGTCTGTTTCGGGTGAAAGTTGGGGGTATTCTATCGATATCGACGCGGGAAACCGTAACGTTTATTGGTCAGAGAAATCAGCCTCCTGGTAGACAAGCGTGCTTTTTTAGTGTGGTGTCTACATCTGGGAATCCGGCAGACGATGGGATAAAAAAGAGAGAAAAGTTGTCTTGATCGATATCGACGCAACCTTAACGATTCGATTAGTTCAGGTACCAGAAACTTGAACTCTGTTGTTCGGGTTTTAATGCGTGTCCCCCGAATTCACCCGGTATTTGGATCATGTCGGGTAGCTTTTTTGTTTGGGCGAGATCTGAAGGTTTTCCCTTATCAATATTAGAAGCGAAGGATTTCTAACATGTTCTGGTAATTAATCCGGAAGAATGTGGCCGCGACAGCTTAACTTCGTGACGAGATTATTTTTCGCAAGAAAGTCAGAGTGACATCGTTTTCTCGTAAGCATGTATAATACAGTATAACCTCAAAGACACTCGTGGGATTTCTGGTGAGAAGCTCGAGTCAGACCACAGTCAAGCCAGATTCGCGCATATCACCACGGCTTCTGGACTTGTCTCCTCAAACTTTCAACTGGCGACGTTTGTATGTAGATCTAAAGCAAATGGTTGACCGGATCTCGAACACCGCGAAATCGCTCAGAGACTTGCAGACTAGAACCTCGAACAACCGTCTTCCCAAGCCTGGGTATAAACACGAGAAACAGAGCACAGAGTTCGCCTATTGGGACCAGGTTTGGCTGCATCTTCTACCGCCGTGGCAACTTGGTCATGCCCGTCATTTCACCTTATCTCGGAAGGGATGCGCAGTAGAAACACCGAGAATGCGTTCTCTTCGGCGACCTCCAAAAGAGGCAGCGTTTTGGGCGTTTTTCGCGATCTTGGCCTTTGAAATTGTGGAGCTTTTCTTTCCCTCTGGTCTGAAATTGAGCGAAGGGTTCGCACATGAGTGAAAATGAGTGGACTTTTGTAACTGCTTGCATTCTGCATACAAAATTACCAACTGTTCGCTGGGCGGGCAGCAATTGGGGGTCACCACCGATTAACCAGATCCGCCCGTCTGCAGGCCAAGATCTTTCCTTATCTCTGTGGCGTCCCCAAACGGTTCATGCTGGCAAACCCCCAACACGCCGTCTTGGCAGGCCATTTCAGCCTATAAGAGCTTGTGGTTTCCTTATCTCGAGAGGTTTCAAACTAAAAAGAGAAGAAAGCAAGTAATGGTCTGATGGATGGTGGATATTTCCTTTTCGCCTCATCGAAAAAGAAGCTGCCATTTAGTTTCGCTTCTTCGATCAATCGGCAGCCGTCGATTGGTTGCTCCGCCGTAACAAGCTCGCCCCTCATTATATCAGGGTACTAATATCGAAAAGAATGGTAGAATGGTTTGAACCCATGCGACCCCATATCAGGCATGCCAACTAATCGCAGACAGTTCGGCGACGATATTGAGTAAGAAAAAAAAAAAACACCACCAAAGGCAAAAAAGAAAGACCTGAAATATTCCTTTTTCGCCCCATCGCGTGTTTGAACCGAGCTATCCGAACAGAGGACCAAGACACTAGACATCTCTTGGACATGCTGGCGCTGCGTGGTTCGGAATGTTCGCACAAGTGGCAGAAAGCTGGGCACATTCTCGGATATCGAAACGTGCTGGAGGAAACGGTCAGATGAGACATATCACAATGCTTCTCTTTCTCTGTCGGCTTCAAGAAGAAATTATAGTTACGCCCTTATCTATGAGACCTCTGCTTTTGAGGTTTTTGTTGTCCCATAGTTTTCCTTTCTTTTCTTCTTCTGTTGACGAAGGAGAATGACGGCAAACACGGGCTTCACGCAAGCGAACCAACATCGAGATGGATTTCCTCTATCGATCCTGAAATTTTAAAATAGAACAAATAAATAAAATCCCCGTTAAGAGTAAACCCACTGCGTGCGACATTATGGTTATTTCGGTGACCCAACAGACAGCGAAAAGACGGCCAGCCCTGTCTTTGTGAACATGAAGCGCGCTGCACTGCTAGCTTATCTACCGGGTGTGGTCTTCCAAATTATACACCCGGGATTTGCTTTTTCGCTGTGTCATGTAATGTCGCTTTCGCATGTCCATGTCGAGGGCTTCGGGACCAGAAACTGCAGCTGGGCAGTGTGGTTGCCCATGTAACTCCCGTACTCATGAATGCTGGAAGGGACATCGACAGCCTACCATTCGCTCTAGGAGGTTTTCGAGACCCATGCGGGTGGGTCCCTTTTCCTCCCTCAATGGAAGCTGCAAAAGATGCGTTTCCTTGGGGGTCCAATTGCTATCGGGTACCCCTGGTCCAGGTCGTGCGTGCGTTCTTGCGCCCGCTAAAAGCTAAAATATCGCTGATCCTAACTGTGTGATATTGCTGCGGGCGCCGATATTGCGATATTCCGTAGCGTTTTTAATAATAAATGTTAAAAAAAGTAAAAAAAGAGAAAAATGGCACCAACTTACCAGATGTGTGACCTGACTCTCTCTCTGCGATATGTCTTGTGCTAGCTGTAAGCACGAAGTATTCCGTGAAGGGCTTATCCATGGTGAGAAAAAGAAAAATAAAGGAAGCAGTTGCTAATTTTCTGGGCTTCGGTATTTCCCCCCAGGCAGGGTAGTTAAGGCAAAGCAGGCATTCCTTCCTTCGTGCGGTCCGCACATCTTATATATATCTGGGACCCTGATCCCCCTCCTCCTGCTTCTTTCATAGTCCCACTTCTCTTCTTCATTCCCATCAACATTCTCTCAATTTATTATCTGCTCGGCTTCAGAGCAGTTTTTATCTGAACGACGTCGTTTTGATCGATTGTTCGCGGACTGTAGACAATCATGTCGACCGAAGAGCCGATTGACCTCACGGTCTACGGCCTGGATGGAGGAGACTCCAATAATGGTACGATGATATCTTTCCCATCTCTCCACCCCTCTTAACCGAGTTTCTCGAAATTATGGTGAATGGCGCGGAATGAGACTAACTTTATATTCGCTTGGCAACGCGTAGTTACCATTGCTGCTGCAATGAACGCCCAATACGACCGAGGCGACCTGGCCTGGGTTCTTGTTGCCGCCGTCTTGGTCTGGCTTATGATTCCCGGCGTCGGTCTACTCTACGCCGGTTTATCTAGAAAACACGCCTCCGCTGCCCAGTTATGGCAGGGTCTCGTGGCTGTTGGTATCGTCACATTCCAATGGTATGTTTCAACGATTCACCATTTTAGCATTCCTTGAGTGAATACCCTTGACTTACCAATGTCGTGATATACAGGTTTTTCTGGGGATACTCCCTCACCTTCTCTCACAGCGCCAATGTCTTCATTGGTGATCTCGCCAACTTCGGCTCCAAGGGCGTCCTCGGTGCCCCATCTGTCGGTTCTTCCTTGGTTCCCGACATCCTCTTCTATCTCTTCCAGCTTGTTTTCGCCTGTGTTACCGGTGTCATCATGTTGGGCGGTGCCGTCGAGCGTGGTCGTCTCCTTCCATCCATGATCTTCCTATTCATCTGGACCACTATCGTCTACGACCCAATTGCCTGCTGGACATGGAACAGCGCCGGCTGGCTCTTCAAGCTCGGATCCCTCGACTTTGCCGGTGGTGGTCCCGTCCACATGTCATCTGGTGCAGGTGCCCTCGCCTACGCTTTGATGGTTGGCCGCAGAACCAGCGACACAAGCGCAAGCGTCCCCCACTACAAGCCAGGAAACGTCTTCTTCGTTGCCCTCGGGACGATCTTCCTCTGGTTCGGCTGGTTCGGCTTCAACGGTGGTTCCGCCGTCAACATGAGCATCCGTTCCATCTACGCTGCCGTCAACACTAACCTCGCTGCCTCCTGCGGTGCCCTCACCTTCTGTATCATTGACTATTTCCGCAAGGGTCAGAAGTGGTCCATCGTCTCGCTCTGCACTGGTGCCGTTGCCGGTCTCGTCGGTATCACCCCAGCCTGCGGTTACGTCCCAATCTACACCGCCGTCCCAATCGGTGTCATCACCGCCGCTGCCTGCAACTTCGCCTTTGACCTCAAGCACCTCATCAAGATCGATGACGGTCTCGACGTCTTTGCCCTCCACGGCGTTGGTGGTTTCGTCGGAAACGTCCTCACTGGTCTCTTCGCCGCTGACTACGTTGCCGCTCTCGACGGATTGACTTCCCTCCCTGGTGGCTGGATCAACCACAACTGGGTCCAGCTCGGATACCAGCTTGCGGGCTGTTGCGCCATCCTCGGATACTCCTTCGTTGTCACCTGCATCATCCTCTTTATCATTGACAAGATCCCCGGCCTTGACCTCCGTATACCGTCCGAATTCGAAGAGAAGGGTATCGATCACTACGATGTCGGCGAGATGCTTTTGGAATATGGCCTGATGGAAGTCATCGAGGCTGGTGTTGAGGCTAAGCGTCAATCCAAGATCCCCCACGAGACTACCGCTCCTTCCTCCGATGGCGAGCACGCCACCATGGAAGAATCGAAGCCGTAAATGGTCATCTTCTTTGATATATATTTAGCTTTTTAATTTTGTTTTTTGTTTGTGCCTTGAGCGTTTTGGAACATGTGTATGGCGCTTTTGATCGCATGGGCATATTCTCAAACTCGTATATACACTTTTTGTATAATCCTATAGTATACACTTTTTTTTTGATGAATACGCCAGATTTCTTGTACTGGTTTACAGATTCACTATACAATTACTAGTATAATTTGGTTATCACGTCTTCTCTTCGTAATATAATTGAAAACCTACTTTCTATCAAGACAAGTCTTGGAATGCGATTAAGCATGTAGAGGATGCAATGACCTGTCCGTTTTCTTTCTGTACGATTCATCCTGACCACTCTAGCTACAGCATTCGTTAGACGAATTGCCCTTTTCCTTGCACTTCGGAAAGAGTCCGACAACCGATCGTCATGAAATACTAATCTATATTCAAACCCCAGTTTTCCAACAGTTACGCATATACACTCAATCAACTACAGAAGCAAAAAACACTATTTACAATACTATGGCCCGATCTATATCGAATAAGGAATCTGCTCACGAGAACAAGTCCACAAGATGATAAAACGTGTCATCGTGATGCTGTGACATTAGGGATCTGCCTGGTTCGAATTAAGGCCGAAAAGCTTGGGGTATACCTCTTCGCAATGGTCTTAGCTAGCGTATAAGCGCTAAGCTATTAGAGATTGATAAACAACAGCTAAACTAAGCTACAACGAATAAACTGGGGTTAAGGGTTTATATTTTCGAATCTACTAAATTTAACGAATAGCGGTGTGTGTGTAATCATCTTCGTACGAAAGGAAAGGTATATGATGAAGATCAGTATCGATATGAAATTGATTCGACGATACTTTGCGATCATGTCTGCCTGGGCTCAGGGCGGGATCCCTGAAGCAAGGAGGCTTGCGTTGTTGCGTTGAGCGTTTGCTCGGGATCGGCTTGGCATTTACGGGCTATTACGTTTTGTCTTTGGTCATATCAAAGGTACAAAGGCGCTAGCAGACAACGACCGCCATGCTAATTTTTCTCGAACTGGTTCCGCTTCTTGATTGCTGATATGAACATGAGAAAAATAAAGGAGGAAACTTAACTGCTCGGATACCGGAAGCAGATAGATATCTCGTCTGTCTTTATGGGTCCACTTTCGCAAATTTTTTTTCTTTCGAAACATAAAAGAACTTGATAAAAGGCCATTTTCTTGAAGACATCTGATTCAGATCCGGTCCGGCAACTTTTGATAGTGGGTTCCGAAGTTATGCGCTCTGTTGGGAGCTTTCGTGTCGAGATTCAAAGATACCAGGGGGAAAATGCCGCTTATTCGTTGAACACGACAAGAATTCGAATATGTGATAGATAGGCGACCACAACAAGCATCAATTAACAGTAAAACTCCTCGTACGGAGAAGTAAATAAGTTAATTTGCCGGGTTCTCCTCCGTAACTAAACGGTCAGCGGTCACTTCTCAGTGGTTGCGAATAAAACGATGATAAACAAATCCAAGTTTTTTAAGAATATGTAGGGACAAAACGCAGGATACATCTGCAAGATAGAGTAGAACCTCGATGGACGGCGACTTGGTTAATTATAGTGCTTGTGTGCTGGGGCTTCTTATTTGCTAGTTTAGCGGCGGGGTTTCCTTTTGCTTCCGTCAACCTGCGTTCGGGTGGTTAGAGTTGGATGCCTTGGTAGCCGTCCCGCACTCGCCTGTGAGTCCCTCTTAGCACACGCCAACAACGCAAAAGATAACAAATAATGGTTTTCCCAGACCCGTGTTTACGGAACCTTGGAAGAGATTCATAATCACAGTTTAGGGAAATGAATAACCGTTCTTTTTTGACAGATATTACAATGTGCAAGACGCCGAGATCTAAACTCCGGAAAATTTAGCTTTGCTGGTATCCAATCAGAGAAGTTCTGGCGTCGAACCCTTCCGTTTCAATCAGTGCACTCTTGTAATCGGCATCCGTAAACAATGAGCACTGTTGGAATAGGCTGCCTAGTCGTTCTAGAATTGCTGCATGTTACGACACACAACACCGAGAAACGAAAGTATGTCGATCAATATCTACTTGAATGGTCGAGACAACAGTCTTTGATTCACTCCTATTCGCTTTCCCTTCCCCTTACAAGTGCTCTGACAGTAATTTCATCATTAGTACGGACTCGGTACCTTGTAGGCTACCTTTGAATATAGGAGTATTGCAATGCTTTGGTCGACGGGAAATCTTAGTGTTTGGGGTACGATCTCGTGGTTACCTATGCTATACGTCAAAGTGGCTTTGAGAATACCCGCCTCCATCAGTTTCTTGTGTTCGTTAAATGAATCTCAGGTTATTGTAGAGCAGGAAGGGTGTTACAACTTACAGTGCGTGGTACACTATCTAGCATCCCAATCTCGCACGGTGACATACGTACCATACATTGATAAAGCTGGTACCTCGATTTGGAAAGCTGGTGACTGGAAGTGTTGGGATTTTCTGAAAATTTTCTTCCTATCGAGCCTTCGGAGTAGATATCATATATAATAGCTTTGGGTTACAATTTTAATTAATATAAATCATGGTGAAGCGTATACGAAACTAGTTTACACATAGGTGAAATGAGAATTGTAGCTGATATAACTATAACAAGAAGTCTTAAATAAGTTGTTTTAGAGAGAGGCTTACTATGAATTCTAAGATCGACCCTCGGTATTAACATACCATCTATAGGTCTTCGATCTTTGATATTATGATTATTTTTGGTGTCTAGCTCACGAGAAAAATGCTAATAAAAAAGAGAAGAGGTTGTCTTGTAAACAAAGTCTCGTTATTGACCGCGAAGATGATTGTTTTGAAATGTGGAAGGACACTATGATCGTGATCGTGATACTGAGGAAATATTTCGCTAGTCGGGTCTAAAGATCAGAGAAATTCTGAAGCCAAGAAGTGCTGAATTTAGGGATAAAAGGAAAATGTCTGTAGAGACAATATCATGTAGCTTCATTCTCCTTACTCTGTTTGTTATACAGGGCAAGTAATCAAAACTGGCAAATTACATACATTCGAGGTAAGCAATTGAGATTGTGAACACCTAAAGTAGCCTCGTATTCGCCGAGAATTACCGACTTATGAAATGATATGCTAACAAGTCCAAATATCGGGGTTTCGTTGATCCCGAGAACCGGTTCCGTGACACTATTTTTGAAAGTTGGGCTGAAATTTTGCCCAAGCATCGGGGATTTAAGACTCATTCG
This sequence comes from Orbilia quercus, assembly GCA_036971405.1. Classification (NCBI taxonomy): domain Eukaryota; kingdom Fungi; phylum Ascomycota; class Orbiliomycetes; order Orbiliales; family Orbiliaceae; genus Orbilia; species Orbilia quercus. The sequence goes on along the minus strand of JAJTUE010000001.1, from coordinate 3,800,351 downwards.
GTCGGATCGGGTTCTCATATTTTTCGCTCTCTTTCGCGTCTCCAGTCAGCCTAGACAAGCCTCGGGTAGACACGTCCTGCAGCCTTATAAGTAGATTCGATAAGTTCTCTGCACATGCGTTGGATTCAACCAATCGTAGAAGGTCGGTGATCTCGAAAATCCAAAATAACTTGAATAGAGTAATTCTTGAGAGTTCTTGAGATTGAAAAGTAGTTTAAAAGCGCAAAATGTATAAATAAATTATCATAGGGTTACGCATGTAACGCTAATTCCCCGGCTTCACCGTCGACAGGGTCGCTTAGAAGTGAAAACGCCTGGTATTCAGGTGACAATACCTCGGTGCCTTGAATTTTGCAATGAGGACGACGTTAGCCCGAGGTTAAACTTTTGGCTTACGTACATGCATAGAGGAAGAAGCCATACCATTGGATTCAAGTCTTCGATCGTTGTGTAACACGATCTCGAAGGGGTCGAAAGCTATTTCTCCGTTATACCTTAACGATCGAATATTACCGCTTAGCTTTCCATTTTAGGAACCATTCTGCGAGTATTCTCTTTTAGTTTCGAGATTAATTCTCTCTTCGAGAAGTATTCCGCGAGCTCTCTGACTTCATGTTGCATGCGCCTTTTTTTGCGGGGTGGTCCGAACTGCGTGCTATTAGTGGCGCTCCTAAGCTAAGGTCCGTAAAGTTGCTCAGCCTTTATTAACAGCGAAAGACTGTACGTGTACGTGAGAAGCTTTTTCTTCCTTCTCTGTAGTAGTCAGTGTGAACGGTTTGGGAAGTTTTCTCCTGCCGAACCCACTTCTAATTTTGTCATGGCTGGCAACGTCTTCTGGCCAATCGGGTGCGGGAAGTCCACCGACCTGTATACAATCGAGCCAATGGCATCGAGGATTCGGGTCAATGCGAGATTCCAACATGCAACAACACTCATGTTTTTCCTCGGCCGATTTTAGAGAGCACCAGTTTGCATGCATAGATCATGTAACGATGCAAATTTGCGGGGAGAAGCCAAGTGTGTGGTGGCCTGCATGCAGCGCAGGTTCCTTTGTATGCAATATGACGGCGGAGATGCTGAATGGAAAGCCTCAATGTTACTCTACCTGATGAAATAAAATTTTATAGGCGAGATTTTGGTTCAGATTTGCCGTGCACCGCGGTTTGGGATTTCCAGGGTCGGATTTCAGCCTTAGCCTAAGGTTTAGGGGTTCGGATAACAGCGAGCAGTGCATAGCTTAGCAGGGCCGTGATATGTATCAATAATAACTTCAACTTATATCGAAATGTATTCCAATGCGAAAAGTATAAGGCAACCGGTTCTGCTCGAGATATCAGATTCTTTCTTATCATCATCAGCATCAACAAACATCTCAACAGTCCTCTACAACAATCTACAAAGCTTCAGCTTAATCTAAATCTAATCTACTACTTAACAATCACTTGATAACTTCTCTTCAAGAATCTTAAATAAAAACATCAATCAACATGCCTTCCTTCGTTCAAATCGTCATTGTCTCCATCGCCGCTCTCGCTACCGCCGTCTCGGCGGGCCCAGTCGCACTCGCACCTCGCGACATCAACATCTGTTGGGCAAAGAACTCCAACGGAACCGACGCCTGGGCTTCTCCAACTCCAGTCCGCTGCCTCAACGCCTGGTACGAAGACGCCTTCACGGCTCCGTTCGCCCTCATCACCGTCGGCAGCACTCCAGCCAACTACACCACTGAAATCCATCAGACCTTTGGTCCTCAGCACTGCTGCACCTCCTGCAAGCTCTCCGATGGGTGCATCGGTTGGCAAATCAACGCCAACTGCGACTGCGTTCGATTCAAGGCTCCCACTGTTACCAACGGTGCCGCTGTCTTTGGCGTCTACGGTGGTCCGTTCCAAAACCAATCTGGTACCTTCCACCGTGGTCCAGCTTTCCCCGCTGCTCCAAACTTCTTTGGTAGCAGCCTTACCACCAACTAGAGTGGTTATTGTTCCCTATCTATCTATATCTCGATTCATACTTCCGAATTTGCGGGGCAGCATCAGCATTACAGGCGGGCAGAAAAAGCATGTATAGCAAACAAGCATATCGTATCAGCATTTAAATTCTCAACGGGTTTCATGTAACAATCTAGCATTTATATTTCCTTGACATTCTTCTTATTTTCCTAGCATCTTGCATGGCAGGGTTTTCTGGTTCACAGTAAAAAGAGCCCTGGCGAATTCACTCCTTTAAATAAATTGTATTTTTAATTCTGATAATGTATTCTACCTAATGGCATCACATTTATAAAACCAGACTCTGTGGCATTTTTCAAAAATGGCAAAGATTTTCATTTCTCGTGTGGTTTTTGCTATCATTAAGGATTAAAAATTAAGTACACGTGAAGAAGGAGTGTCAAGAAGTGGTTTGAAAAAGTTTCCCCTCAAAAAAATTTGAAAAACTTCAAAATAATAACCTAAACCCAATCGTCTAGTGTTCTGGTAGAAGGAGGCTGAATTTTTTGGTCTGATAATTTTTTTGTTCCCGCAAATAAAACTTGTTTTTTTAAACAGTCCCAAAATCCCAAAGAATAAAAAGAAAAGCAAAATGAAAAAGGAAATCTTTAGGAGGAAGCGCGGATATAGCTAGTGTTCCATGTGGATAAAAGAGGAAAGAAGAGAATCTCTTCAAACACCCATTTATATTCCCAAGATTGTAGATGCATATCGAGCTCCTTTAACCACGGTATGCCCTATAGGGACGTGGAGTAGGAGTTGGTTGGTACGTGGGTGGCGGACACTTGTAAATAGTAGTGGTGGCACCATAATAGTTCCATCCATAAGGACAGGTGCTTGTAACCTTTGTAGTAGTAACTTTGATAGTGCTGGTGGAATATTTGGTCGAAGTTCGATAAACAGTCTTGGTTGCATATCGAGTCGTGGTCACTGCTGGTGGACGGAAAGTCACAGTTGAGTACCGGACACCTTGGTGGTAATATTTTAGTACAGGTAGTTACGTTTGAAGTATACGATAAGATAAACTTACTGGTAGTGGTACGCCAGGATGTGACGGTAACATATCGAGTTGTTGCGGGGAGACTGGAGACGACGGTGGTAGTGACTGTCTCCGTGGTGGTTTCTGTCTCTGTCTCGGTGATGGTACTGGCAGCCGGGCAGATTGTAGTGTTTGTTGCAATTGAGCTGGTGCTAATTGGAGTGGAAGTTGTTTCGGTGGCCTCACTGACAGTAGAACTAGCGGTGGTGCTTGTCTCGGTTGGCTCACTGACTGTGGAGCTAGTAGTCTCTGTAGTCTCCCTTGGCTCACTAAAAGTGGAACTGCTCGACTCTGGAGCAGTGGGTGAGGAAGAAGGGTAATATGGAGGAGGAGAAGTGGTAGAAGTGGTCTGAGTAGGCTCAGTGAAAACCGAAGTTGAGGTTTCAGTATCCGTGGTGGTACCCGGAGGGTAGTAAGGTGGAGGATAGTATGTAGGATACGAAGTTGTCTCAACGGGGAGATAATAAGTGCTAGAAGTCGTATCTGTAGTCTCGGTGCTCACAGGTGGCGGCAGAGTAGAGATGCTGGTGGTCTCTTCGGGAAGTACTTCCGTTGACGAGGTACTTTCACTTACTGGAACGTACGGAGTAGTGGTAGGACGGTAAGGAGGAGGAGGGGGGACATAGTAAGATGGAACAGGTGGATAGTATGGAGGTGGGCGATAATACCCTTGAGGTTTAGCATCTCGTCGCTCTTGGTTCTCCGTGGGAGCACCCAGAGCGAAAGGAAGAAGGAGAACGAGGCACGATACAGAGAAGTAACGTTGGGAAAACATCTTGGAAGATAATGAAGTCGAATTATCGAAGTCACTACTATATTTGAATGACGATGGCGGATATTGCGATGTTGTATGAAGCAAGACGAGAGAAGAAATCGCGTCTGCGTGATTGCCTAGTTTTATACGGCAGGAAGAGGAGCGAATGTTGCAATTTGTGTGTTGTTTGGAACTCGCTTTTGAAAACGAAGGTATGATGGATATCAAAGGACTGATTTCAGCAAACTTCAGTTGCTCTAATCCACCCAATTTATACAAGCTTGGCCTCTTCTAATGTAAGTCTTTGACCCATATCTGAGCGCCTGATAGTCTGGAAGAGAAAGATGTTTCTTTGAATACATTTGATTGACCGTTGCACCACGAACAATCACATCTCGTCCTACCGGCGACGATACCCCGGTTGGAGTTGCAAGGATGGGCGGAGGCAGGAATGCATATTTGGACATCCCCGACGGTAGAATAGTCCTTCCAAATGCTCTGCTCCCCTCGGTATCCAGTTCTACTGGTTGAAGAGTTGGTGGATATGCGTTTTCAGATCGCTTCTGTGCTACAAGGCAGAGGAACTCGTAATTTCCTCCGCATGAACATGCACATGGCTACGGCCTTGTTTATGGACCCGGTCGGAGCTCATGAGAGAACTGCTCTTGATGAGAGTATTCTCTTAATTTTGTTCGGAAAATACTTTAACCCACCGAGATGCATGATCGTACGATCGACCGGATATCCGGGTTCTCTTGCAAGAATATCATGAGAACCGATTAATCATCGGAAACCCTCGTGTCAGAATCTGAAAGAAAGTCCCAAGTAATCTGCTATTTCTTTGTTAAGAGTGGATGTAGAGGTTTTATTGTTGCAATATTATAATTGTTCACAGTTTGGAATGCAGAAGTTGAGTAAATACTGTGACTAAGTTCAAGCCTAGTCGAAATTTCATAATTAAGGACAGAGGACTTATATCTAGCTCGATTAGCAGGTACCTTAGATCGAATGCCCAAAATAAAAAATCCTACATTAAATGAAAAGACACTGCCACTTTCGTCGGCATCCTAAGAGCCGGTCTCCTGACTCGTTCTCCGAAACAGGGACCGATTATGTCACCTAATGTCGCAAGTTCCGACTCTATCAGACGTGGCTGATGGCACATCAGCTGCCACGAGTTCAACGTGGTAAGACTTCCAACCAATAATAGTGAATTATGTTGGATTTGTTGGTAAAACCTTCCTACGAGTTCCGCATTCGATCTTTAGAGAAACAGTTCCACGTTCCGTCTTGTTTGATGTTAAACAAGTGGAACCATTGATAGACTTCAAAGAACCAACCAGCGGTTTAATTCATGCGGTGAGAACGTTCGGTCCGTAGTCTGAGCCATCAAAGAGATGAAATGATGAAAGATAATGCACCATGTCGTAGCAGGTAGCATATCGGTTGGATGTGTGCATGCACACATGCATAAAGGAAATCATATCTTGGTTCCAAACAAAGAAATAGAAGGGGCTGGAGCCCAGATATTCAAGGATAAGATCAAGTGAGGCGGATCAGACGGCTATCAGTTTAACAATTGATATGTTGTGCTGAAAATAGTTTCTTGTGAGCTTAAAAATTCAACCTCAAAATAGAAGGAGGTAAATATACCTGTATCATAGTCTGCGGGTGTGCCAACTTAGCTTTCGGAGCATGTTGCCATCTTCGCTGGGTTTTCAAAAGGTCTTTGCTCAATGCCCAATCGTACGAATGCACCTAAGAAGTCATCTGTTACTCAAAAAGCTAAATACGCTACGGGAGACTCGCTGCAGCCGATGAACGGGAAGATATTAACCCGAAAATACTATTAGAAGGCCGGGGTGCCTTGTCATGCGGGATCTCAACGGTTCGGGACTCGGAAAGCCGTTCCAACCCTCTGAAACTTGTTCCTGAAGATCAAGGATAGACCAAGCACTTGAGTGCGAGCCGATCGATTTTCAAATTATATTACATATTGTAGAACCGCACTGACAACATTTCTACCAATAATGATGTCAATGGCAACAGAATCTTCCCATGCGATACTGCGCTACGGTATTTCATGTCGAGGCACCCATCTGTAGTACTCATGGGTTAAATTTGCGAGGTAGAAACCTCTGACTGGCTCGTCGGTTTTATTAGAATATATCACTACCCATGTTATATTAATGCTACTTTACTTACCTGCACTATGTACAATGCCTTTCGGAGTTATCAAAAATAACGGCCAGTAGTTCTTCGTATCGTGACACGAGAATCTGGATCGGGAAGAGGAAGGCACCTTGCAGCTCCGGCCTAGTAACCATGGCCTAGACGGTAACACAAACTTGATCATGAACGTGTTGAGTATTCCACTTTTCTTCGTGGTAGACGCTGATTGATCCTATTGTTCATCTATCCGACTTACTTAGTATAACTATGAGCAGCTACTAAGCTATGTCTGTGGGGATCGATTCACATTTTACCTAACGAAAGACATCTTGGGGACTTAATCTGAGATCTTAATTTATGGAGCTTATCTGACTATGAAACAACAAAAGAGTCTAGGACAACCTTCGTTCAGGCCAAGCTTTACGCCATGCATTGACAGCTATAATGTGGAGGGTACGGGATATGAGACTAAGCTTTTCTTATTCCACCTTGCTCCCTCGAAACCTGGAGTCCGTCTGGGGAGCTCTAGTGCATATGCACAAATACCTGGTCCGGCCGACTCTTGGCAGAAGGCAGCCAATCGAGAAGTAACGTAACATCGTATAACTCGCGCCATTTGGATTGCAAGAGTGTTCTTAGCCGCCAACTCTTGGTCATTCTAGTGCTAAGGAGAGCAAGAAAGGAAAAAACTTAAATCTCACCAATCTCAAATTTTCAAATGGCTGGTGTTTCGCTAGTGATACAAGGCAGACGACCTCGAGTGCCCGAGTGGTGGCAAAGGTATCAAGGTGTTGGAGATATTTGCAGCGCCCTGTACCAGAACTAAGCCGGATGCCTCGGCAATCGGAGACACCTCGAACGACTCCATTGCATCCTATATTGCCAAAGCAGAGTGCTTGGAAATCTTTTATACTTCGAATGAGGTTGGGCACACACATGCATGCGTAGCCGATATCGCAGAAATTGCCCCTGTTTAGTTCCCGAAACGACCACCCAAATTCGACACGAGTCAAGCATTTTTCAAGTTAAACATGGATCCATGAGCGCAATGGTCTCGAAACTCCATCTTAACTATTTAGCGGCCCTGTGAGCTTTGGATCTAGCAATAGCTCGTGGGAGCCCTATGTATGGCGATTCGGAACAACCGCTGCTGAAATTGAATCTTGCTGGCTGAATCTGTTAGTGACTCCGAGCTAGAGCCCAGTAGTCCAGGCGTTTTCACGGTCCAATGTAAAGTTCGAGATCTTAAGATTATTTTGACTCAGGATCCCAACGACAAGTAGACACAGCGCTCCACGGCGCTGAATGAAGACATAACTTGGCGGGCTTTATAGAGATTAGGCGATATCGCACAAGATAACGGTAAAAGCTAAGCTGGGGCACCGTATTCACATCTACTGACAGTGGTTTTGAATAATATCAATTTAAATGTAATCTCCGTTAGGAAGCTTAGGGATGGTAGGCGAATGCGTTAACAGGCGAATATAATATTGCCGTTGTGCACGTGGAGTGCATATCATTTTCCAATTTTGAACGCTTGGAAGTGTTCTAGAAATCATGGAAGGGAGAAGGCAACACCAAGGAGGAGTATCGTCATGTCAAACGTTAACGCCTTTATGATCTCGGTTCAATATGTCGATTTGCCCTCTTGATCTTGGCTCCCCAGAAATCTGTTCGTTTTGTCATAACTACGATTGCATGCTATCGTGAGAATTGTGTTGATTATCAAATCGACGATCGAATTAATATATGTTCTATCGCTATATCGATCTACTTTTAATTATGAAATATGACTAGACTCCGAAATCTCTTCTAGCCGATGGCAAAAATTCAACGGTGGGTCCGTAGTCCAGTTAGCAATATTGGACCCTTTTCCCAGCCATATAGTATACCCAACTGGTGTATTCCAATGACTTTGCAAACCTCTCTTCTCAACTTTTCGGCTGTTGGATCGGCATCTAGAATTCTTAGGCCCGTTGGTGTTATCCCTAGAAAAAAGTACTTCAACAGTGACTTCGAACCATATCAGATCAAAAACTAAAAAGCTCCATGATTCCGAACCGAAAGTGGATCTAGAACGGTTTTAAACCTCTCGTGCGAGGTTTCCCCAAAATTTTTGATTGAGAACTGCGAAGAAGTCGGTGATGTCTCGGCTGCCCCGACGAATCACAAGCTCGGTAGACGACCCACGCGACTTTCGCAAGGTTTCAAAGGCGAATTTTCCACCACTCTTGTGGGGAACCTAATGTTAAACCAGAATGATCTGCAGCTGCCCATGAGGCCACCGCGCTGACCTCATCGTTCTAAGAAATATAGCTTTGGCCTGCAAAATTTCTTGGTTTAGCTGTTAAGCACCGATTTTTAGCGGCAAATGAGTGAAAAATGCAAAAACAGCAACGAGCAACCCTCACGAAGAAAAACGCTGGTTAGCACAGAGTGTTGCCTCCTTCGACTTCCTCGATAGCCGATAGCAAGGAGCCTCTTTGACGAGTTTACTTTTCTTCTGGGGTAAAAAACCGAGAAATATTTGAAAATCCGGGGCACTCCAGGTTTTTCTGCAGATCTCGATTGCAAGAATGTCGCCGCTAAAGGTTCAGTAATCTCTGAATATAAAAAGGCCTCGAGACCGTCCGTTTCCGTCTTAACTTTTTCGTTCCGTTTGATATCACCTTGCCCTGGTATTGGGATCGACGCCGTGCGACCAATAAGATTTATATTAACAGGAGAACCTGCGCTCAAACAGCACGACTTTCTTCTTCAAGCGGAAGACTGGAGTCTTGCCAGGGTCCTTGTTATTAAATCTTCAGTCGAATCCCCGTCGTTTTTTATTTTTTATTTTCGTTATATTCTGACCAGCGCAATCATGTCGGGTTCGTGACACAAAAACTAGCTCTTTCTAACTTATCCTCAGTACATCTTCTCTCGCTCATGCTAACCAACTTTCGATATGGCTGTAGAAAAACCGTCGAAGGAGCACCACAGGGGGAGCCTCGAAGCGGGAGGCGACCTGGTCGAAGAATATCCCGGCTATGTTGATCCAGCCAGATATGGAGTCAATGAGAGGCGGTTGATGATGAAAATCGATTTTCGAGTCGTCCCGGTTCTCTGTATCCTATATCTCCTCGCCTTTTTGGATCGTGTCAACATCTCCAATGCGGCGCTCTACGGATTGAAAGAAGATCTCGGTTTACTCGAAGGCACCAAATACAATACCGTCCTCGTCATCTTCTTCGTTCCGTACATCCTTTTCGAAATCCCGAGTAATGCCATCCTTAAGAAGTTCAAGCCGCACATGTGGGTGAGTAGTTTAATCACAATCCCGAATGAGCTTGGTTTGTTGATTATATGGATGCTAACTTACGCTTGTAGTTATCCGCATGCATGTTTATGTTTGGCTTGATGACAGTAATGTATGCTTCAGTTTACACATCCAAATCGGTATATGTCAAGCAATTTGCTGATTTTCGAGAATAGTATGGGATTCACTCAGAATTACGGCGATATCTTGGCTGTCCGGTTCTTCCTCGGGGTAAGTTTTACTAACATGTGATCACAGCCACTTTAATAGTTGCTAAGATATTCTTTAGTTATTCGAAGCTGGAATGTTTCCTGGATGCTTCTATCTTCTTGCTTGCTGGTATAGACGAACAGAAGCTCAGAAGAGATACTCGTTCTTCTTCTCTTCCACCACACTAGCTGGTGCTTTCGGAGGTCTCCTCGCCGCTGCTATCGGAAAGATGGACGGAATTCGAGGATACCGAGCCTGGAGATGGGTCTTCATTCTCGAGGGACTTCTCACCGCCTTGGTTGGCCTTTCCTTCTGGTTCTGCATTCCAGATTTCCCAGAGGAAGCCAAATGGCTCACCGAAGATGAGCGCGCCTTCATCAAAGCTAAGCTTGAAGCTGATACCGGAGAATCTCACCGCCACGGAAAATTGACTATCAAGGGTGTTTTCAAGATCCTCTCCGATTGGAAGATTCTCGTTGGGGGTTTCATGTACCTCGGTCTCATCGTCCCCGCCTACGGTTATGCCTACTTCGCACCTCAGATCGTTCGCAATCTCGGATACTCTCCGATTCAAACGCAATTGCGCTCGGTTCCGCCATGGGCCTGCGCCTTCGGTCTGGCAATGATTACCGCTACTGTCTCTGACTGGGTTCGCCATCGATTTTTGTTCGTGTTGGTTCCGATCTGCATTTCTCTCTCGGGATTTATCATTTTGTTCAAGATTAATGGGCCGGTAAACATTATGACACAATACTCGGCTCTCTTCTTGTGCGCTATGGGAACATACAGTGCCATGCCAATCATCATCTGTTGGTTTGCATGCAATCTTGGTTCTCACGCTAGAAGAGCCGTCGGTACTGGTTGGCAAGTCGGTTTTGGAAACGTGGGTTACAATATTTCTGCTACCCAGACTTATAAGTACTTCAACTAACAAATTTGTGTTTCTTTTAGATTGGTGGTATCATTGCTACCTTTGCTTTCCTCGCCAAAGAAGCTCCAGCATATCCCACTGGCTACAAGCTCTGTATCTCATTCATTTGCCTGTCGGCTCTTGCATGCGCCATTTACTTCGTCGGCATCACATTCGAAAACAAACGGCGAGACGCAGGAAAACACAAGCTTTCGCATCTCAGCAAGGAAGAACTGTCGACGATGGAACTTGGCGACGATCATCCGGTTTTCAGATATATGACATGATGACATAAAGTGCCAGAAAAGGAAAAGAACAATGCTTATTTTTTTGTTTGATGATTAATTTACATCTCTGTATATACACCGATATCAGGGGCTTTCGGAACACGCATCTAGAAACCATTTTCAAGGCGCACATTCATTTTTTCCAATTCGGGTTGAAAGGCCTTTTGGTCTAATAGCATTTTGTATTCGGTTTCCGCTGTATGGTACAGGACTAGTATCAATGTCACATTCATTACCGCTGCAAGGAAATTGAATCGTAGCCAGGCTTGAATGGTACTGGAATCCAAGCTCGTTCGATCATGCAAGTCAACTATATCTTTTTCTTAATCTTGTGAGTCATAAAACAAGCAATCTCGTAAGATGATTGATCAGTTCCTGATATAAGGGCTGAGGAATTATTTTGATGCCTCATTGGAATCAGCACACTCGCATTGTTTACAGAGCTGTGGCCTGCAGCTTGTGAACTGGCACGAACTTTTCTGATGTGGAAATTTAGTTTGAGTTTTGGCTAGCGATAGTTAAGTTGACCCGAAAGCTGTGCGATGCCAACTTTCAGCGTCATGAATCACTAGCTGACAACTTGCGAATCGATAACTTTCTTGGAAAGTACTTAGCTAGCCCATGTTTCATCGTATCAGTTTGTTTTGATCCTCAAACAAAATTGCAAATTCAAGGTTTGGGAGCTTCAATATTAATCCAATTGTGGTGACGCACCGAGGCAGTGAAATGCTTAGCTCCCGCCCTATCTCATAGGCTGCCAAGATTTTCCAAACTCCAAAAGCTTTTGTGCTTCAACACCTCGACGCCTACGCTAATATCGATATTCAAAGACCAAGTTCAGGGCGGAAAACACTTGGAAGCCTGTAGACCCACGTTGAAAATTAAATGACCGATCAAATCAACTCGGCTGCGGACGGCTTATTTTCATCTCGAAGCAATTGCTAACAAATGACGACCATAAAACGGAAGGCTCTGGCGAGGAATAAAACCAACCAAATCACACCAGCATTCCTAACAACATTCTGTATCAAATCTTATTTTTCACCTATCCTCAGGCTCCTAAAATCACTCCAAGCCACTTTCTTTGCCATATTGTCTTCAAAAGCATAATTACGCGCCTCGTTCTTCAATTTACGCTGGCGCTTGGCGGTAAATTACCACGCGAACAACGCAGGAATTTCCCAAAACAGCAAGGAAATACAAATTACCTAACATTCTGCCAGGGGCATCCGGCTGTCCACGTATATTCTGGTACCACGCCTTGAATTCTTGGGATACCGGGGGTATACGTAAGTTATGTAAGTGTTTGTGGCTGGGAGATTTATAAGATATATAAGATGGGCCTTTTGGATCTTCTCCGATTTCCTCGTTGTAAGGCAAAGAAAGCGGTAAAAGAACACCAGAGGCCCGAGAGAGGAGAAAAGATATCCCAGCCAATTTACCAAGACAATACTATCTCGGAATCTAGTTCCCATCAAAATATAGAAGCTGAAAAACATAAGTATCAGAAAAATATAGCTACGCCCATCGGCGAGAACCGCTAGATTTTCAAAAATCAACCGAAGATGCAGATGCTCTTAGCTCCATTCCAGCAAGTGCAGCCGCCATCGAAAAGAAGTACTTCTCATCGCCGAAGAAAGACTCAGAGTCAGAAATATCCGATGATGGCAGCTCTATTAGCCACCGTCCTCATTCGGATTCAAGAAAGAAGTCATCCGCAGCAGAATCGAAAGCAGCGAGGAAACGCCAAAGGGAGAGGGCCGAAGCGGCCAAATTGATACCGGATACCTCAAACAACTTGTTGACGACCCAATAGGTGTTGGCCAACAGTATGTCTTGGATCTATAGTGGAGATTGCGATACTCGCAGCCCGGGATAGTCTGGACTCCACAGGCTCAGAGAAGACTGCGAAACTTCAACCGAATGACGGTGGTACCAGCGATAGTGACAATACCAGGGTGTGGGCAAAGGACACCACATCTACTAGTACAACTCTCCATAAAACCGATGCATTACCAACCAGCTCTCCGACTGGTCCCGACCTTCCGACCATGGTCAATGCCGCTCTAACGACGGGGGCTAACTGGACCAACACCGCGTATACCAATATAGTATTAGCTATCTCACATGTTGCTGGTACTAGTAACGGGGCAGCCACAGCCAGTACCTCATCCAATAGCTACTTATCCCACAGTTGTGGTAGCAACTGAGGAGGAGGTATTTGAGTGGATATAATAGCTCCTCCTACAGCAGTGGGGATGGTGGCTCTAGTAGCTATTCCAGCAGCTATCCCAGCAGTGGAGATGGTGGATCCGGAGGTTCCAGCTCGTGTGGCTACTGATAAATGCACCTGAACTGCGAAGCTGCAAGCCTTGATATTTCGTTTCGGTTTAATAGTGTGCGCTGCATCGTTAAACGGAGCGATTAAACCGGGTTACACCGCAAACCGTTAGAAACTAGTATTACGAGACCAATTAAACATGTTCGATATAAATGTGTATTATAATGTACTCAATATTTACAAATTAAATCCGCTTTAAATATTCCAGGCATCTTAGGAACATGCACATCGCCAAAATGGTAAAATAGATATTCTCAAAGATGTTCGTACTCTCAATGCATTAAAATTTTGCTAATTGATGACTGAGCTTACCAAACCAACTCTGCTCTCAACGGCCCCCAGTTTCCGAGAATTTTGACCCACTTCCCGTCCCAATCTCTTACTAGTCTCTCCGCTTCGCTTTGGTAGCCTTCACGGAATCTAATGAGCCATCTACCACCATAACGTGGCTCCGGGCGTCTGGGACTTGCGAGACGGATTCTCTCCAAACCATAGCTGTTACTATCGCCCCCTGCGACAAGCCACCTCCCAAATCCGTTTTGCTCGATCAGCGAATACCTCAGCCATGCTTGAAGATACTGCCACTGGTTGCCCGCACACATTGATATCATGACAGTTCGTCCCGGTGCACCTCCATTTCCGTATAAAACACTCGGGGTTATACCGGCGAGTGACAGCTGCCGGCTGCTGACCATAGATAAACTAGTTACCCAGCGTTGTACTGAAGTAGGTCCCCCAGATGGAAAGCTCGAACTTCTAGTCGATTTATTGATCCCGATCTCCCTGGCTGTTTGAGCGGCAGCCGGAGGCGGAAGCGTGACGGCATTCCAGTCGATAAGCTCGTTCGATTTACGAAAGCCCACAAAACTTTCGAGATGGTACCTGACAGCCTTTTCGGAGTGGAAGTATATGTAATAGCGATTCCTCCGTCCTAGTCGAGGGTCTCGCGCTTGTACAACTATGATGGGATGGTTACGACGAAGTTCGATAGGATTCGTTGGGGAAATAACAGGGAACTTACTGTGCGAGATATCCATACCGTCAGGCATCCAACCTTTTATACGAGCATCGTGATTGGAGAAAAGTCTCTCGATATCGCTTTTGATCATTGTATTTCCGCAGTTATCTAGACGGAGGATGAAATACGATGCGCCACGTTTGGTCCGCCACGGTTGGTAGACACTTTCCAAATTGACAAATACGCCATCGGATTCCTCGTCTTCGTTAGCTACTTCTTTTCTAGAAGCATTCCTGAGCAAGCCTTTGGCGGGTCCGGTCACAGAAGAGGGCCTTCCAATACTGGCTTTGGGAGTTGATATAGACTGAAGCAGAGCATCAATTGTGAGCTTGGATTTCTTAGAACTGCTGCTGGTGGAAGTTTCGGTCGCCGTCGCTGTAGTTCCAGTCGATTCTGCACTCGTTGGGTCATTATTCGTGCTAGAATTCGACTTGATGTAGCTTGAGGTCGTGAAAGCGACGCGGAGTCGCTTTCTTATAAGCTCAAGGTCGCGCGGAGATTGTGTCCTGGCGAGTAAAAGTGGCGTCAATCTCGTCCATTTGCGGCATAGAAGGCGCATCAAGACCTAGTGAGGTACTCCAAGAGTTCTTGCGGGTGGGATTGGCCGTCGGTTCTACATGGAGCGTCGATGCTTGACGGATGGGATAGGAGAGTGCTTCGGGAACTCAGGATGAAGAATTTTGAGGTTTCGTGATCAACTTTGTGTTGCAGACGCTTGATAACTGATTGATCTAATCTAATCTATTAACAGGCCCGAACAGACAAAGTATATTCTTTTATTCGCTTCCTTGCCTCTTCCACTCTCCAGACGCGACGGCATCTCGAATCCAAAAGCGGGCTCTTTCCAGCGCCCAGAATACGCATTCCTTTATAATATCTGGATATCGTTCCCTCCTCACTGTAGGAACCTTCGAAGATGGCCACTCTTCGAATTGTCAGTGCTGGTATGCGCCGACTTGCTGCCCAGAGACCCCTCACTCTTTCGAACGCCACCACCTCGCGATCATCACGATACACCCCTTCGACCATTGCATCCCGTCAGATTACCACTTCTCCGCCGAAGCGGCAGACTCCTGCAGCAGCTCCAGCAACTCCAACGAAGCCAGCACCGACAAGCCCAACTGCTATCAAGGATGGACCAATTGCGGCGTCTGAAACCGAATTCGGGGATGAATTGATAGGAGAGACCAACTGGTCGAGGTCATTTGCTGGGTTGTCACAAACCCCATTTGCGAAGGAGATTGCAGACGTATTACTAAAACCTCTCGACCCAACTGAAATTGAGATTAAACCAGGTGCTTATTATACTGTCCTTTCATGCTAATCTTCCTGCAAGCTTATACGATTCTAACAACTGGGATGGGTTATTTTCGCTGCAGATGGCATAATTTATCTCCCTGAAATTAAATATCGAAGGATTCTCAACCGCGCATTTGGGCCTGGAGGATGGGGGCTGGCACCCCGTGGCGCGACACAGATCTCAGAAAAACCCAACGGTGGGGGTATGGTTACACGAGAGTATGCTCTTGTATGCCACGGCCGCCTCGTTTCTGTCGCTCGAGGTGAACAAGATTACTTTGACGAATTTGGAATTCCCACTGCAATGGAAGCGTGCAAATCAAACGCAATGATGCGATGCTGCAAAGACTTGGGCGTAGCCAGCGAGCTTTGGGATCCAAGGTTCATTCGAAAATGGAAGAAAGAAAATGCCAACGAGATGTTCGGAGAACATGTTTTGACTAAAAAGAAGAAAAAATTATGGGTCAGGAAAGGTGATTCGTTGGAATACCCGTACCAAGTCTCAAAGTTTGGGTCTTAGTTGACGAAATATGACGAATCTCACTTGCAGCTCAAGCAAACCCATGTGGCAGCGGATGGTCCCTCTTGAATTTCCAAACCAGAGACGGAGGGGTGACCACCGTCCTGGCCTTTAATCCCACACTTGTACATACAGTTCTTTTTTTGATTATTTTTGCGCGTATTTACGATATTATTTGGGAAGGGACGACGTGGAGATTACAATTCCATTACCTGATAGATTTGAGGGTGTCTGTGGAATCGGAACCGGGACGGGATATCAAAAACTCTGCTCATGCGCATGATCGGTCTCCATCACATTTTTCTTCGCTTCGAACCCCGATACGGCTCGTATTCGCCATTGGCTTGAGATAGCCGATGTGGAATCATAGGCTCGGTCTTTCTTTGACAGTCTGCCACCCGGAAGCCGCGCTCCAGGTCTCCACTTGCCTGCAGTCAACAAGTCGGACAGGCTCCTGCCCTTGACCACATTCAAATCGAAGGGCCTACCAGAGAAAATTACATCGATTCTCGATGCTTGAGTTTCGAGCCAACTTCGTCGAGCCCTGGCTCAGGAACGTCCCATAAAACCGGGTTGACTTTTGTCATTTCTAAAGAGATCCAAACTTGGAATTGCCAGGAATATCGATATCATCAAGGACTGGAATTATCGGATCGACTGCATTCAAGGCTACTGGTGCAGCAACTTTTTTTTTTGGTATTTTCTTACCGTTCTGCAGGAGCTCAACCACCAACAGAGGTCGAGACAGGGATATGCAATGCCGGCGAATTTAACCTGAAGACCAAGCGTCCCGCCCACTGCATTCTCACACACACCAAAAACCAAAAACCAGCCACCAAGTTCCGGAGCTGGCCTTGAAATCATATGAGGGGTGACCTTTTTTTTGATTTTCATTACGGCTATGGAAACATTGAGAACTGCCAAGGTGCTCGAGACTTTCTGCAAGTCGTGCTCACACCTGCAATGTTCGGCTTTTGGCGGCCATATTTAGTTCCCGTGGCGCAAAACCTCTCTTCCTGTTGGCGGACTGTTTCAAACTCTTGAAACGCCGCGCACATTGGGTATTTAGAGTTAACGTCGGCAGCGCAGTATGCGAAGCAGTGAACTTTGATTTCCAGACCTTCGCAAGGCAGAGCGAATTTCAATATATATATATATTTAAACTGTAAGCAAGCCAGATATCGCTAAAGCCGGCCATTTACAGCAGGCAGTGCCGTCGAAAAATCCCTCCAGCGATGGCTGCGAAAAAAGCTCGAATGGGCTGGTTACAGACTCACGGGCCTCGCAACCGCTTGCCACGCAGAGAATGAAGCCAAGGAATATGGTTTAATGGATCAAAACCAAGGATTCATTGAACTTTCCAATGCTTGTTGGCGGTTCTGATAGGTGCGCGGTGCCTTTCTAGTGCAAGCTCTTTCCACCCGTCGGTTTTTGCCAGTAGTATCAAACAGGGTTTTAAACGTTTTGCAGAATAATATAGCCTTTCACGAGAAGAAAAAAAAAACGCTAGCAGCGGGATCCCAAGCAATCTTTCTGCAAGTTACACAGAAAAAGTAACGCTAGACCGAACAATGCAGGTGTCCCAAACCATCAACAGTAAAATTGTGCACTAGCAGAACATTTTATACATTTTCGAAACTGTCGATAAGCTGCTGCTGACTCCCCTTGGCCCCTTGGGGCCTAGTGCTGCATCGTTCTGCACATCCCTCCCGTGCAGCTAACCTAGTTATTTCGCACCCCTCTCGCAAATACTCAGTTCTCCACTACCGGATATTTCCTTGAAGTTTCGCACAAGAAGAAATTTTTAGAAGCGAAGCTGTGAAGAGAATTTCCGAGCGGTTCATGCTCGAGCAAGTACAAGACCAGGGCAATGGCAACAGCTCTACATCCTTATATTGGCTGGGATCCACCTTCTTGATCGTTGATCCGCCTGTCTGGAGATTTTTGCTGTTCAGTAATCATACGCATACCCTATTTTATATGCACATTGAACGTGCGTCTCCGCACTCACCTTCGCCTCTTCCCTTTTCCAGTCCACAATCGATATCCTCGTTTAAAGTTTTCAACTGCGAACGTATGGACAGTAGACGACCAAGCCTCTGAATTCGCATGGTCCTTGCGCTACCGTTGCTTACCCGTGCATTCGGTTTTCCCCACTAGCTTAATACGACCACGTCTTGACTTCTAAACCCAGCCCTATTTGGAGACGGATTGAAGCAGCAGCGTGCCGAACACGACGACTTTCTGGGAAAGACTCAACTGCGGTACAATACAGGATAGTTTATTATCGACAATGTTTGGATCCGGGGCCCTTGGGGGCGCCTTCACTCTTGCGGCGACTACTTTGTTGCTGGTTACGCCAGTGGTCGCACAGAAGACATCTAAAGCCCCGAAACTCGATCCCGCCGAGAACTTTTGCAAAAGATACCAGCATCAGAGTGAGTATTGCTGGGATAGTCTCTTTTGAGATATCAATCAGCTGACGAATGCTTGTTTTTGTGTCCAGGTGCCATAACATCGAACACACTCTTCATCGATGGCGGCACAGAATGGTTCCACGACGACCCAATTGTATGGGGCCCAGCGACGCAGGGGATCAGTATGGCTTTTCTTTTCGAATACGACAACGGATTTGACCGCGTGTGCTAACACAGGATTGTTTAGACACATATCTAATCACAACGGACATGTCGGATAGTTGGGACTGGAAAGCGAATATTTCACAAACATCAATCTACAAAACGAGAGAACCTGGCCGTAAATCCGGCTTTGTTCCATCTTTGAACGGCGGTGCGATATGGTCCAACCAGAACGAAACGCATCTTTACTTTTACGGCGGTACTACAAACTCGAGTTTAAGCAACTTTACGTTATACGATAAGCCGGAATCGGATGTGCAGTCACTATGGAAATACAACATTGCAGACAAGTATTGGGATCCCGTTGTATATGCTAGAGGTTCTCCATATGTCACCAGGGCATCCTTCGGAGGAAGCGTTGTTGCATCGAAATTGAACAAGGCCTATTATCTCGGTGGAGTCGTTGATCGTGGATCGACTGACAAGAGTGGCGACCTCCAATCTCCAAGGTTTCTGGACGGAATGCTGGAGTTTGACTTTGATAAAGAATCCGTCCGAAACATATCAACCACTGGACTTGGAAATCGGGCCAGAGCGTATTCTCAAATAGTATATATTCCAAACTACGGAACCGCGAACGAATCGATTGCAGACGAAAAGAGTGGTATTTTGGTCGTCATCGGAGGAGAGGTCAAGAGCAGCCAGATCATCGACGTCAGCGGAACACGGAGAGGGGACGGTGTAAGTAATTTTGAGTTTATCATGATGACGAACGCATTAATTCTAACGACTTTTTTAAATATAGGTTCCAATGTCGGATATCGCGATATTCGATCTAGCATCCGAGACCTGGTACGTCCAGCAGGCAGAGCCTCACGCCAACGAATTTCCAGCCCCGAGAACGGATCACTGTATTGTCGTCAAAGCCGCCCCGGATAATTCTAGCCAAACTATGTGAGTAACAATATTATTTCAACCTACTTTCTAGACGAATTGCTGATAGTTGCGATAGCTACATGTACGGTGGCGTCACTTACGATTCGAAGAAGAACCCAGTATATCTTGACGATGTCTGGATTCTCACACTCCCAAGTTTCCAATGGATCAAGGTAAGAGACACCAGGACTCTTCTATTTTGTCGATCCCCTTGGCTAAACAGCACAATATCGAAATAGATCTTCGAAGGAGAGTCGCCTCGGTATGGTCATACCTGCCACGTGGCCCCCGAAGGCCGTCAAATGATTACGGTCGGCGGTCTCGGTGGCTACTATACGGCCAATTTCAACGACAGTAACTGTGATTGGGAAACAAAATCGGTTGCGCTCTACGACCTTACTACTCTACAATGGGGCAGCGCATACCTCGCCCATAGCAAACCCTACGAACTACCAGTCGAAGTTGCGCAAAAAATCAACGGAACGTACGTTATCGCCATGTTCATCTACTCTACTATATAAAGTCATGCTAATATTTACAAAAAATAGTCAAGACGGTGCTGGAAGTATCGATTCTCCTCCGGGCGGCTGGTCCAACCCCGATATCCGATCCCTCTTCGTACAAGCACCCCCACCACCGAAGAAAAAGAACACAGGAGCGATTGCTGGTGGTGTTGTTGGAGGAATCGTCGGACTTGGCCTAATAATTGCGGGTGCTATTTTCTATTACCGACGATATATCAAGAAAACGGACCGACCCTTCCCACCTCCTCCCGAAGGCCAGCAATGGATCAAGCCAGAACTCGAAGGCGCATTGGACACCAACTCACCTAAGGAGGAAGGTCCGAAAGTATTCTACGAAATCGACAATGGTATCACACCCAAGCCTGTGGAAGCTAAGGGAAAGGAGATTCCCTCAGAGTTGCCTTGAAACAAACACACATACGCAGCATCCAATATTTGCTTTGATCGAATAACGACTAATCATGAGCTGGGAGCGTTAATTTTGGACTCATATTCTCATTTTCGTTTGATTTATTTTCATCATATATCTTGCTTGGAGTTTGCATTACTTCTCAATTTTCCGAACCAATGATACCACCTTCCTTTACGAATTATTTTTTTGGCATTGAAAAATCTTTCCTTTTTCTCTCTTTATTATTACTATGTCTCTTGATCAGGATACACTTTTGAGGTATGACAGACGCACGAGCGTCGACAGGGGAGGGATATAAATTGCGTGTGTGTATATGTATGTATATAGATATCTGTCCAATGGACAATCCAGACCAATCACTGTAACATCTAAAACTTAAAATTCAAACGACTTTACGATCACATATGTCGCCGTTTACTTTTTTTCTCTTTTCGTATCCTGCTACTAAACATTTCAATCGCATTTAAAGCATTGTAAAACTTGTTCGCCTCCCCCGCCTCCACACCTCCACAGTATGTAATCTGCAACCCCGGCGGGCGAGTTGTTTACTTTTTGTTTTTGTCTTAAGCAGGTTTCAATTTTCGTAGAAAATAAGCGAAAAGGAGTCGTTGGTGTGCACACCTCTGAGTTTGCTGTGCATAATCGGTCTCTGGATTTAATTATTTCGTGGGGTTGAGTAATCGGTCGTATCATATCGAACTATGCCGTGCATGGAGATCGGTAAGACGGGAGAGAGGACAGCCCCGAGGCTGATAGCGAGCCTGAAAGCGATCATATGATGCCCTTTGAAGCCCTCACGACTAGATGAGACCGCTAAATACGAGTTTAGACCGATATGATATCGCTAGATGGACGAGTCAGATACGCAGGACAACTTGGACAACGCGTAACACAATGTGGCATTTTTCTTGGGAACGGGATATGTGTTGCAGCTGATAGATGGTCTGCACAGCCAAGTCTTGTAGGCAAAATGGGTAGTTCAAGGGGATTATATGAGATTAGCTAGGCCTTAGATAAAGCGTTGATATAGGACATGCCACAGGGGATTAAGATACAGTTGCAAAGCCTTATTTCAAGCATACCTGAACAGAGATCAAAAATCAAAAACTCGCAACTTCGGCTACGTAGGTCTTGCATCTTGCTAGCAATATGAAACTGCGGGATCTACGGTTTCCAGGTCTCAGGTTACACCGAACTACCGGTTGCCTGACCTGGTATGATCTTGTTCGCGCTCACTGGCACCGCCCTTTATATTTAGCGCAGCCAAAACCCACTTAACTGGATTTTTAAATATCGAGTGCCGTTCTGGATTACTCAATGCTAGGTCGTCGTCAGGCTTAGGACTAGGTATTTCATTGATCTCTTTCCACCATCCACATTTGATTTTACAAGTGATGATGGGGACTCTGTTGCAATTGTCAATAGCGTATCGTGTTTCACCTTTGCACCAATAACATTCTTCGTTGGTTTTCTGTTTTTTAGCGACATATGTAATCATTTCGGGGGCCATTTTCAATGGAAGAGTGAAGGAAAAATGGTTGAAACTGTGGGCTTGGTATGAGCCCTTCCGTTTTATATAGGTGAGTGTCTCTTTGGATTAAATTACGGGATTGATTTTCTTAACTCGACTTCGTGATGTTATCAGATTCGAGCAAAGGCAGAGGTTTTAAAGCACATTTTGCCGTCGCAACTAGTACGTCCCGCCGACCCGTGTGGATGCGAATTGAAGGAGCAAAATAGAATAGTAACTGCATTGACGTCGGTAGTTTGATGTATTCTATACGCTGTCTTGAGATTACAGTCTCGCAAACATGCTATGCTATCCGGTTTAATATTTGATCCTGTCTTCCGATAGAGAGTCATGCATTATCACGACGATTGAATAGTAAATTTATATTTCGGCACTTACTGATAAATTTCGAAATTTTAGCACACAGGTACGTCTCTCATCATAGTCGGGAAACCAAAACTGAGCATGCCCTCATTAAAGGCAAGACAAAGCTTAAAGTCTGACCTTGTTAGGTTGGATCATTCGACTTGAAACCTAGCCATACAACAAGTTGAACGGTAGCTAGACATCTAGGCATATCTGCTTTTAGACCTACGAGATTGAAACCGAGCATATCAAGACTAGCAAAAATTACATCCCTCAGATTCGTAGAAAGGTTTGGAGAAACATAAAATTCAAATTATATTTGATCATACATCCTGATCTGTATACGTTCTATAACATAGCTTTTACAATCCACTTGCCACAATTTGAACACCAGCTATCCGGCTTGTCTCGTAAATGAACCGCGACGCATGAATGGTAGTGATTTCAAACTTTTGGATAGCCTTTGAAGATTCGGTGCTATGACTTATATCAGATTTCTGAGACAAGTATTTGGCGTATTACGTATACAGTATATCTGGAGAAAGCTTTAGAAATGTGGTATTTTATCTTCGCGTTCAGCGTCTGGTTCGAGACAAATCTTACGGTACGTGGAGAGTTTACACGGAATATAAATACCAAAATGAACGTTGAGAAGCTGCCAGCTGAAGGTGAGTCTTTACTCATAACTGGTGACGAGGCGGAGAACAAGACCAGTACGACGTACATCCTATAGCATAATTTAGAAACCACCAGATTATTCCGACCAACGGAATCCGAGCCAATCAATCAGTTGGATTGCAATATATCTAACTCAAAGCCAGACCACTCGTTTGGCGATATCGAATATACAATTCAATTGTGGCTAATCTAACGGGATACCATAATTCAATTAGACGTAACCTATCATTATAACAAATCCGCACAGCCGAGACGTCTCCGGTCCAATCGCCTACGATACAATCCTCAAAACATATAAATAATTGAAACGTTAATACCAAACTCCCAATGAAGTTTTCCAAAAATGTTCCAATAAAACAAAATATCGAACAGGCAGTCAGGTCTTCAAGCTCACGTTACTATATATTCTTTCGTCGACAATAATTCAAGCTTGAAATCTCCTAACAATATATCCCACCTCTGCCTCTATCAAAAAAATCTCGAGCTCACTTCTATCGTCCTTATTATCTCAGACTCGCCTCCATCTCGAGCTCACAGAGCTAAACTCCTCGAAGAAAGTGCAAACCAACCAATCACAAAAAAATCTCCACCCTAACCAATCATAAAAATAACCTCGGCAAAGCAATCTAAAAACTCCATAAATATGGCACCCACAAACTCATCCACTCCAACAAGACAATCAAGTCCATCCAGCACCTCCAGAAAATCCACCACTCGCAAATGCCACTCACAACCCCGAATAACCCTCTTCAACAGCCTAAACTCCGCCACATTCCTCGTCGCAGCCCTTCGAACATGCCCTTCCCCGCCCACCACTTTCTTAGGCCTCCCACCCATCCCCTACAAACCAACAATGGACTCTCTAGCCCACATCCGCGTGATATAATACATTCTATCCAGTCGACCCAAATACTCCATCCCTCACCTCTTCCCGGACGACGAACTGTTCAAGTTGCAGTGTATACGCTGCGGATGGGGGTATTTCACCGCTATTCCGGGCCACGCGGGATGTCCGGCTGCGAATGAAGATGAGTTGGTGTTGAGGTGTGCTAATCCGGGGGAGAGGTGTAGTAATCATCTTCATTTTTGAGGGATTCGTTGACTTTGAGAAATATTTCTTCTTGCATTTAGGGACTGTTAGTTCTTTGATAGAAGGTGGTATTTGAGACGTGATGCATATTGGGGTATTTCATAGGTAAAATCGTGATTTTTGAGGCTCGTGATTGAATCTTGAAACTGGGCTACAGATCTTGATTGTTTCGTAGATTCGCCTGGTCTCGAAGGATCGCTCGGTCCCCTGGACTGAGATTCGTAAACTATCGTAACGACTATGGGATATAAGGCCAAAAGCTTGTTATCCGTGACATACAGGTCTGTGGGTAACACGAAGGCCCTATATTATAACCAAATACTTTCTGATAAGTTGTGGACAATGGTCTCCACATCGAAAGATAAGAAGAATATGGATAATACCATCACGCACTGATATCTAATCGTTTGCTCATACAATATACGTAAATTTAAAAATAAATAAATGTTAATCACGATATCTATAAACCCCAAAAGTACATTCGTATCCTAAAAATCCATATGCAAGTGAATATTCTAAAAAATGCAAAGACTCGGATAACATAAGAGCCATCGATAATAATTCGCTAAAATGGAAAAAATAGTATATACCCGCAAAAGATAATCATTTACAGATTAACCCCAAAGATACCTCGCTCATGATCGATCATTCATGTTTGTGCTTCGTATTGATCTCCCTTATCCTCTCCAAACTCTGTCTAACCTGCACAGTCGGCTCAGTAATCGCCGACGCCCCAAACCCGATCCCGAGCTTAGTAGCGCTGCCCAAACCGGACGTCACGCCTTTAGCGGTAACCCCACTGACTTCCGTATCGGTTTCATCGTGACCGACCCGCTTCTTCTTCCCTTTACCACCATCATGCAACGGCTTTCCCAAAAAGCTATCGATAACATCCATCCGCCGTTTTTCTTCCTCCCGTTCCGCTCTAACCTTCTTCCGCTCCTCGTCTGTATCCTCATCACCGCTCTCGCTCGAACAATCCCCCTTATCGCTCCACACAGGACTCATAGGCCGTTCCTTCAACCGTCTAGGCGTCGCACTTCCCGAGCTTCTGCCGTCTCTATCGTCGTCTCTGACAGCGAGGGCATCTTCCACCTCCCGCTCCCCACCTTTCCAAACATGCTTACCGTCGTCCTTCAGATCAGCGGCAGATCTCGGAGGCGTATCCACCTCCAAAGCCCGCTCGTCGCCTTCCTCGTCATCATCCCTCATCTTCGCCGCAAGGGTATCCCCGAAATGCGTCTCCACCAAATGTTTCACCACAGGCCATCCGTACGCGTTTGAAAATTCACGACGGACGATGATATTATTGTGCGCGTCGGGTTCTAATCTGACGAGCACTTTACGCCAAGAGATACCGTCGTGGAAGGCGCGGGCGATCTTTTCTTCCGGTTTGAGATTACGTCCCGAGGTCGTGGGCGATTTTATACTCCCCGTCGGAGAATGCGGGAAGGAAGGGGAGTGCGTGCCGTCTTTGCTCGTACCGGTGTTTGCGGGACCGGCGAGAGCGGATAGCGTCGAAGTGGATTTGGTGGTAGAAGGGGGGTTGCTGATGGTCGGAGTGGGGAATTCGCCGGTTTCGGAGTTGTAAGACGCCGAACGGGAGATTCGGCCTGGAGTTTGGGAGCGTTTGACGGTTGGTGGCATCGGTGGGATATCAGAAGGATGGTATACCCTATCGTGGAAGATGGTTCGAGGTCGTGATTCTGGGTTTACCAGAAAACTCAGGGGTGGCAATGGCGGGTTGAGGATATCACCTGCGGCTTCGAGTAGAGTGGTGCGAGGCGGTGCCATCATTCGTTCGTAGTTTTCAGCATCCGGACCGTCATCTGCCGCAGTGGCTTTGCCTCGTGCGGTCATTGTGGGGTCGTCGGTTAGGAGGGTTGATGTTGTATCTTCTGTTTTCGAGGAATTAGCTGCTGTGATCGTAATAGATGAATTATCCGATGAGATACTGTTGGCTAACGTATCTGACGATGGTGCCGGGCTGACTACTGTCGGCGAGTCCACCAAGTCTTCTGTAATAATAGGTTGAATCGACGTTGAGCTGGACCCGCTGGTTTGTGTGAATCCGCTATCTCCGCTTGGTGTAGCCTGCGACCGGAACATAATCTTCTGTACTTTCCGGTTATGTCTCGCCCCTGCGTGCGGTTTAAATAGCGTCCAGAAAGATGACAGAGCGCTAGGTGCTGCGTGTTCCTGCTTCACAGCAGGTACGAGCTCGTGGCTGTTCGAATACCGACGCTGAACGGCGCCCTTAGTCAATGGTGCTTCGCCAATTTGGTTCTGGTCAGGCTCGCTCTCCGCCAGTGTCGTTTCGTCGAAAGAAGATCGCCGTTGCCAGGTACGTCTTGGTGTGCTGGTGCCGCTGGTAAGTTGTCCGAGACCCCAACCTACGAGACCGCTCACCTGACCGATAGGTCCCTCGTTGGCCCGTCGAGCTTTCTCTACTCTCCCGAGGCCTTTCCAGTCGAGGAACAAGAGGCACGATGTCCTCAGCGGAACGACCCCGTCATTGACCACGTTTGCGTAAACTGTTCTATTTCTAAACATCTTCAGAACTTCCTTCGCCGGGCCCATGGGTAATATTCTTAACAAAGGCTTGGCGCCTGGTGCTTGCGATTCTTCGCTCTTCACACTAGCGCTGCTAGGCATGAGGCTGAAACCACTCATGGCGGAAGTTGCCATGTTGGGTGCCCTCCAGGTGAGTCCCAGATCCTGTCCCGTCCGTCCTACTAGCCCAAAGTCTAATGCGAATTTAACATATATCGGGTTTTCGTTCGATAGTCCGAGGAACGGTGTTGCGAGAGCGACGAAGTTGACGGGTTGTATATCGCGGAAGAAATCCGGATCATGAGCGTGGATGTATGCTATGGCGTAAGTCTGAACTAGTCCACCGAGCGAATGACCGATAAAACTGATGCTGGTTACTTTGTACCCAGCCTTTTCTGTTGGTTCGTGCAAGTCGTTCGTCGAGTGTCGCCAAAGTCCATTCGACCTTTGGCTTCGTAGACTGGCTGGTAAAGGGCGGTCCGGGTAAGCGAGGGAGAAAGCGTATCTAGCTAGACGTTTCCCGAGATACTTGATTCCTCGTTCTGTGCGGCAGACGTTCCCGTGGAAGCCCCTAGTGACTATTTGCTCTTCGTCTTCATCGTCCTCTCCGCCATCACTGACTTGTTCGACATCACCGGTGGAGACTCCATCAACCTCAGCTGATTTCTTGGGCTGTCGTTGCTTTGTTCTTCTTGCCTCCCGGAGCTCCTTGGTTGTTCTATCGATGGACTCTTTGACAAACAGCATATCGGCGCCGCAGTTGGAGTGGATGCCATGGGTGATGAGTACCAGGTGAACTTTCTTAGGCCCTTTATTCTTTTTTTCATCTTTCCGTACTCCAGACTGACCGGATATCAGTTTATTCTGCACCTCACCAGGAAAAGGCGGCAGATTCCAGATATGATTGGTGTTCATGACAGAAAATTCAACGGCGTTCGAAAAGGTCCCCTGCTCGAATCCAGTTCCGTAGTGGCCCAGAGACTTTTCATCCCTAGCAACGGCAAGATCGAATCCTATTCTCGCCGTGCTCGAAAATATCATCTGAGAGACCACTTCGACTATCCACGTGACCTTTTCCTCTTCCTTGCCGAACCCTTCAACCCGATCTCCAATCTTATGGCCCGGATTGGCTCTTCTCTCCCGCTCACGAGCCATAACGGCTTTTCTCATAGTGGCAGGGATCGGTAGCTCGCACTCCCAGGTACTACCAGCTTTGAGGTTCGGTTCGAATTCGGGATAGCCACCTTCTTCGCGAGGATTAAGGACGGGAGACCAGTGTGAGAACCGGTCCGATTTGACGGAGCAGTATAGAACATACGGACCATGGAGGTACGCAGCTCTGAGGGCCATTACTTCTGTGTTTTTGACGCGGAGATGTAAAGCGGTTGGTAGCGGGAGTATGCGGTCTCGGCCGGGGTAGTAGGTGATCTTGTAGCTATACCAAATAAAGAAAAAACCAGAATTAGTGCGAGAAACAATCGATTGGAAGATTAGACGGGATAGCATACCGCAAGATCTCGCCGATCTTGAGACTACCGGTAGTATGGAGGAGCAACATGTCGGCGTCTTTTCGGGTAGCTTCGTGGTGCAGGAGTAAGCTCCGTCGGGCGAGCGATTCGTTAGAAGCAAACGGTTCGTTATGCTGATGGGAGGGATGAGCCGGGTCGTTTACGATAGCCGCGACGGTGGGAGAAGGTGACCGAAGATGTTGGAGAAAGTTCATCTGGGGTGGGAATTAAGTACGTGGTGGCGCAAGTCAAACGATTAGGGCGACAATCTCGCAGGAGAGTGCGAGGGAGGTGTCGATGTTGAGGATCGCAGACTGATGCTCATGATGCAGCTATAAGAAAGCAGAGTTTGGTCAGGCACGCGAGACGTGAGACTGGGAGGAATGACGTCGGAACTGGCCGCTGCGGCAGAGTGTAGATTTTGCCTGTGATAGCGAAAAGGGCCAAGTTCTGAGAAGGGAGTAATGTTGAAAGATGCAGGTCGGGGTAGGTCAGGTCAGGGCAAGTCAGGTCAGATGCCGGATGATGTCGAGCCGCCAAACTTGCGGTCTCCTTTTCGGCATTCGCTGGCGGCGTCAGCGCTCGCACCCGCTCGTTCTGGAAGCTACCGCAACACACATTCTGCAACATCTCACAGGTCTCGCTACCAGTTACCAGACATTCGGCCTCCTGTTTCGCCTTGATTCTCACGACATCAAATGAAGAAATAGAATAAATTAATGACATTAAACACACGAAAGCGAATATACATAAAGAAATGTGAAAGAGTAATTACTTGAGAATGGATATATGAAAACAAGTCATCTCCCTACTGGCACGCCTGGGCCACCGCCTATGGAGACTATTTCGTGACTAAGTCATCTACAGCTAGTTTGATCCAAGTTTGTGGCTTTTGTAAAACCACTAGCCTCACTTATAATAAAGAGTAGTGCTTGTCAAGATCAAAATAGTCTGTATTTTTATATTTTTCGTCAGTATGTATGATGATACCACAACCTACTCGAAGACATAAATACGATCTATAGATCCAGTCAAGCACAGAGGTTAATCAAAACCGTTCATTCAAATATTCCTCTTCTAGCTTCTGAGTATCACAAATGTGTTAATTTAGCTTACCAAAATCAGGTAAGTACCAGTACACTCCAGTTCAGCCGTTGTTAGTTAGTGCAGTACGTTCTACATGCGGGTTGCAATCGTCTCGTAAACTACTTAAACAAACGCTCAAAGGAAAGTGCGCAAAGGGGTAATAACATGCATACGATTATTATCTGAAGCAAAAGAAACAGAAGTGTATATGCTAACCTCGTATGCGATGATTTTTCAAAATCCTGAAACGCCATAAATATAACAGAGACTAAACAATGCAAGCAAGAATTTGAACTTAAGGCAGAAAATTTGTACAAGTCTATCGCTAGCTCGATCGCAAGTAGACCCCGTCTATAAGAAATATCATCATAAATCTCACATTGACGAGTAACATCACCAATGCCTCGGCCCGAACCTCTCCCCATCCGTCACTTTCATAAGCGCACACCCTTTCCAATCACACCCCTCCTTATAAACCTCAGTCCCCCACCACCTCCACTCCCAAACCCAACTCCACCCCGGCCACACGATCGCAAAAAACACAACCCCAACCCCAACCGCCAGCCCGGTATCCAACGCCGCGCTCAGCACCATCCGATACTTCTTCCACCAATCCAGCCTCTTCCTCCTCAAATACGAATTCACCCCCCAACAAACCAAACACCATGTCGAGAAATTCAACCCCGTCGCCGGCGGGATCCAGCTCAAACTCCCAAACACCACCGGCAAACTAACCTTCCGCACATCCGTCCCCGAATACCGTCCGTACGCCCACACGCCCACGGGAGCGAACAATCCGATTAAAAACGCCCACACGAGCGGATGATATAGTTCCCCGGCGCCAAAAAACCTCGAGGGCCCGACTACACCCCACAACACGCTTCCGTTAAAATGCACTCGAGCGAGCGGACACGTGAACCCGTTCATCGCTTCGGGCGTGCAAATGCCGGGAATACTCCCAAACATCCAATTCAGCACTCCGATCTGAACCAGACTGCCCACCGCCGTCGCCACCATTTGCACAGTGAACAGTATCCGTGGCGGAATCTTAACGTACTGGCCGAGTTTTAGGTCTGAAGCGAATTTGAGCCCCTGCGTGGAGGTGATGTAGCCGTAGGTGACGAATACCATATTGGCGATACCCCGGCCTTCGAACACGTATCCCGCGACGAGCTGGCAGACGAGGAAAATTGAAGATTGTTGATTGGTAATTGCCATGACTATGCCGACGGGGACGAAGAAGACCGTGCATATAAGTAGAGCTAGGAGAACGCCATACCACGGAAGATGGACGTCGTAACTGCGTCGTGCAAAACGTTATTAGTATCGAATTCCTCGAAAAAGTAGGTTAGGGGCGATCCTTACGCTTCAACCAGCCACGTTCCAACAAAAGTTGTCACAACTCCGGTCAGCAGGTACCAGCTCATCGGTGCCTCTTTATACTTCTTCATCAACCTCACATGGACGTCTTCGTCACCGACGATATCCGCCCAATCTTCATCGTTGAGATCCTCTTCGTTTTCTACCCTCTTCCCTAGTGAATTGTGGAGCCGTTGGTATGACCCGCTCGTTGACTCGCTCTTAGTGAGCGACGTGCCGATTTTTAAAGCTCGCTTGCCTTGTTTCCAGATATCGCGGCCATGCCAGATCGCTGTGTGCGTAACAAGGGCGGTCATGGCGGCGAATTGGAGCGCATATGATAGGACGTATGTTATCGGTAGGAACACCTTCGAGTAACCCTTATACCCGGCTTCATCAAACATGAAGTCTCTCGTGAGAACTTTCTGCACGTCGTAAAACTTTCCGGTATTATCGTAAACGGAGGACGAGAGGATTGGCATGTATGAGGAAAAGAAGACGTTGCAGTAGTAGAGTATCGGTGCTATAATCCACATGACGGCGATAAGACCGACGAGGACGTTCGTGGCAGCCCAAAAGGGGGTGATGATCGGTGAACCGATGTAGGACATCTGAGCCCAGTCGAAGGTTAAAGGTATCATTCCAAGACCGGTAGAGACACCAAACTGGTCACTATTAGCGATCGATCACAAAGAGCGAACACGGACGATAACGTACCAAGTTTGCAAGCACGACGCTATCCGGCTTCGCCCAGGTACCAATGTTAAAGTAACTGAGACCCGGCCAGATGAAACCGGGGAATAGGTACCAAATCACGCTACCTCCGAGCACCATCATGAAGAATTTCCATCTACCCCAATTCTCCCAGCCTCGGACGCCTTCCTCCTCTTCGTTCTTGTCGTGCAAGGTGGTAAACATCGCCGTGGACTGTAGCGTGACCGGCCATATCATGGATGAGGGGTAGACCAGCCATTGCCTAGTCAACCCGGCAAAGGTGTACCCGAGGAATTGCGTTGAGAGCGTCAACAGGACCTGATATAAGATCGGGGTGGGTTGCTTGTAGAAGTGGTTTTGCGATACGATGACCTTGATATTCCAGAATCGGTTAGTTTACTCGGTTGGAATGATGTGAAATATGCACTCACATCGGTAGCGAATGCAAAGCCAAAGCTCACGTTGGAGCTAATGTAGACGCAGGCGTGTTCCTTTTTGTTCCATCTCCCCTGTCCTAGCCATCCTCTGATCCTGCTGGAAAATGTGGTAGCATCGACGATCTCCGGGAAACATAAATCCCATATCCGGCCGAGCGGGTGGGCGAGTAATAACGCGATGAAGGGCGTGATGCTGACGGAGGGGTATCGGAGGGAGAAGAAGAGGTTCGTAGAAGATCCGACGACGGTGAACAGAATAGCCAAGGTCCACATCCGCGGTGCTGTAAATCCATTGTTAATTTTATCTGCACCAACCAATGCAAAGCACTATCCTTGGGGAGGATGTGAGATCAGGCAAACGTACTGCTTATCGATAGGGAGGTATCGTCGATGTTTGGCACTGAAGCTCTGACCTGGGCGTATCTGTATCACACCAACACACACAACTCATTGTTAGCGGTCGAACAGAGCATATTCATCACAATTGTATCTTTTAATCAACGGGATCAGATAAAGCACAGAAAATTTCCCACACACCCTTTTCAGCTGTGGAACGTTACACAAGGGAAAAGTGCGGGAAATGAATAAATCTTTAACTGCAGGAACAGGATCCGGTCTTACGGAGAATTTGCGTGAGGGTTAAAGCTGATTTCTCCATCCTCGCTATCAACATCGCTGCTGCCCTGTAGCGGCCGAATCTCGTCGTCTTCGTAATCGCTGTCGCTGGACTCTTGGAAAATGAAACCGGAGGAAGAAGTGCCTGGTGTTTCGCCATGCAATGAGGAGCCTTCCTTTGGAGAAACTCTGGTAAGTTTTACACCTGTGGTGTCCTCGCCTGAGAGTTTTCGGCGCATGTCGTCCGCGTTGGTCACCGGACCAATGTGTTCCTCGGCTACAGCTGGTGCACTAGTAGATCCATTCGAGGGGGCGGAAGAGGACGACGGTGTGGCTTCAGAGCAGGATTCCGCAGTTCGAAGACGAGTGGTTTTGGTCTTCTTCCTACGAGAAGCGGTGGGCAAAGGAGGGGCAGGCGGGGCTTCAGGACTGCTGGAGATGTCGGGGAGAGCGCCGTAGGAGCCAGTGCCCAGCGCAGGCGAGGAGCGGATGAGCAGCGGCGTTGTTGAAGAGACCATCGTCCGAAGAGGTCTTCTTGGCGGGCGCACAGCAGCCAACTGTGTTGCTGGGCCTCATTAAGATGGCGATATTCTTAGTATTCTTTAATTCGATTCGATCAGGTAAAGAGTCGGATACTGAAAGAAAGAGGGAAGGATTAGGAGACGGCGATATGATATATACAATCTCATCAACTCCTCGTCGTCCTGCTGCTGGCTGTCATATTATTCCTCAACCGGGTCCTAAAAAGCAAAGGCGCATCCATCGTTGCGGTCAGCTCATTCACACACTTTCATTCCAGTGTCACACGTGGTCCAGGAACTCCCCCCACTTGTGTCCTCTGAGGGGTTATATTGGAGTCGGACGAAATAAGAATAGAACGGGAAAGAGGATCGAGACCAGGGGACGGAGCGGATCTAGCCTGCTAGCGGAGAGGAGAGGGGCTCGCATCGACTGGCTGCCGCAGAATATTGTGACTTGGCTGTGCAGGTCGACCAGTCTCGGCTTCGACCTGCTCCAGAATATTCTGCAAAGGAGTTATATCGAAGAGAACAAGTTTTGAATTTGAGGATGATACATTTTTTGAACAAGTTTAGGGATAGTACTGAATAGACTGGATGGAGTCTGTTTTAGGCCTCATGCTCACCAGCGTGTGATCCCGTCCGATGACGTTGAAAATATTCTGTCCCGTTTAAACTCCCGCTCGAGACTATCAAATTCTGAAATTTCGCACCTTCGTCAATTATAGCTGCAGGCCGTCTTAGTTAAGCCAACTTCGGGTATTATTTCGTCCCAATTAATTTTGCTGCTTGCTGTGTGTTGCCGTCTGGAGGATCAAATAATCTAATCTGATCGATCGGATAAAGATTAAACCTGGGGTTCGACCGCCTTTTATACTCTCTCTCACAAATATAATCAAGCGCTGAGAGTTACTACGGTAAGTTACGCTGCTTCGGAGCGATCCCTTTAGTCATCCTGATTTGC
This sequence comes from Orbilia quercus, assembly GCA_036971405.1. Taxonomy (NCBI): domain Eukaryota; kingdom Fungi; phylum Ascomycota; class Orbiliomycetes; order Orbiliales; family Orbiliaceae; genus Orbilia; species Orbilia quercus. The sequence continues at coordinate 3,766,663 of JAJTUE010000001.1, read as the reverse complement.
TAATTCTATTTTTCAAAAAGTCATCCGATCGCGAAACGAACACAAAAAGTCACAAAAGTACCTCTTTTGAGGGCTTTACGGATTTGCTTTTCCGCGTATTCGTTTCCTATGTGGAAGGCACTCAATCTCCAATAAGCCAGGGGCTACCGCTTATTGGCGGGCATCTTTTGCTCTCATACGAAACACAGCGACAAACAGTATTGGCATCTGAGAGCTCTTCGCAGGACGGCGCGGGATGCACTATGGAGCCCTTGCATTCATATAGATTCACCCATCGTGGGATGCTATATTCGATACTCTCGCAGATGCTGCTGAAGACCGACTCCAGAATTAATTCTTCATTCTTCATGATATCACAGCCCCTATGATACACCACTCTGCTGACAATCTTGATTCATATGATATTAATGAGTGCGGGGTTCGATTCGGAATAGAGTAATTCTCGGAGTCACCAGCTTCGGGTCCCAGCTAGCTCGAATTGCAAAGTTAAAACCTCCCGTGGGGGCAAGCTAATCAGGTCCTCTGATCCGCCGTTCCGTGAACGTTCGACGTTGTACTCCCTTGCACAAATGCCGAACCTCCTTGTCAACTAGTTTATCAGATCGCGATCCCGACATTCGATTCCCACTTCCGGTGCCAGTCTCTGGCTGGAAAGCCACCCCTCCATGTATTCCATCATCGATGTCTTTCTAATCCTGACTAAGCAACTACTTTAGCCTGAACAATCAAGAAAATCCCCAAACCCCGTCCCGTAGACGCTCTGTTCTCCGAAAGAACCAGTCGCCAAGGCCCCGCCGAGTCTTTCTGCAAGTTGGGTGTTTAATGTTTGTCAACACCCGTCAGCCTCGGATTTGGAATTGTCATCCCGCCGCATGGTAGAAAAGCATGTCAAACAGCATGAAGGCCATGGCCCTCAGCCCTAGAGCCTCCGCCGGGCAGTTAAGCGTGCTGAGCAGCAGGCTTACCGTGGATAATAAACGAGAATAACGTTCTGCTGATGAGGCGGCTGTAGACAATTATAGAATCTGAACACCCCCGCCTCTCCCATCTTTCAAATAGTTATAACCCCAATCGCCCCGGAAAATAAATTATCAATCCGCCGCACCTTCGCGCAACTTAATCTGACGACAAGAAATTTTGAAGTTTGGATTTCTGTCCTTGTCGCATTCGCATTCTCATCCGGTTCAAAGTGTTGGAAGCTGGCTGATCGCAACACCACAACGTCACATCCCTCAAACGCCACCACTCAAAGTCCCTCTTCGTCTTCCGCGACATCCCTTCCACTTCCACTTCCACTCACTCCCCTTTCATTGTTCAGCTCGACAACAGCTTCAGCTGAATCTGTTCCTTTAACAACCATCTCCGCCATCATTCCCATCGCTTCTACCATAGCTCAAGCTAGCATGAACATATGAATAACCATCCAACACCATAGAACTTCCACTCTCCTTACTAAACCCCCTCCTCTTCCGTCCACAACCGACAAAAACCAAAAACCCCTGCCTCTCCACCCAACGATGATCTCTTCATTCGCTATACTCCTCATCGTCCTCGGTGGCGGCGCCGTCCTCGGCTGCCTCATCTGGGTCGTCCACCTGAACCTCCGCGCCCGCCGTCTCGGCCTCCCATCCCCATCTCTAATTGCCTACTTCCGCCCCCCGTCATCAAACCCCATCTACCAGTCCACAGCCAACCGACAAGCCCGACAAAAGGCCTCATCAGGTGGTAAATCCGGCGGTAAAAGCGGCAACGGTTTCCTCGGCATATTCGGCAAGAAGAAAGCCAGTTCCCGTGGCCAATTCGGTCTCGTAGGCGGCGAAGATGACGGCGCCTGGGATAGCAGGGGGTACGGAAACTACTACGAAGAAGACACGGAAATGGGACTACGAGTCGACACTAACGCTGCTCGCAACAATACCTCCACACGCAGTAACATCGATACTCCGGGCACCGGGCGGAATAACACCCGGTGGACGCCTGAGGACGATTCCCCGCCACGAGGGAGGAGCAGAAGCCGAAGTCCGAGACCGGGGTATGATGTTGCTGCGAATAGAGGCCCGCAAAGCGGAACGTCGAAGAAGAGTCCGACTAACCCATTTGGGGATGAGAGTATGGTGAGACGGAGCACGGATACAGGTCGGAGTAGTGTTTTCACCGAGGAGACTTTTTAAAAAACAGCGAGATAACGTGAAGGGGGTGGGGTTTATAGGAGAAGGATTATGGTGTAAAGAAGTTTTTTATATGGCATAGCTGAAGCGGCATATGCATCCGGTCATTTCAAATTGCGGAAAAGTTTATATATGTGGTCTGTGGTTTTCGCATTGGAGTACTATATCATTTTCTTCGGCCATGATTATGATCTCTTTCTTTTATTTTTTTGTGGGTTTTTACTCTGCGTATGTTGCTTCATTTGAATACTTTTTGGTGTATACATTTCTTTGTGGATTTGGATTTAGCAGGTCTTCAAGCTTTGATTTAGTCAATTTCATCTCGATAAATATGACAATACTTCCTACTCTTCGTTCTACGATATACTGATTGTTGAAGAAATCTCATGTTAGTGTATAACTTTATATGTGCAGGGTTGTGTGAACCTGGGAAGATTACCGTCAGCATTAGATTCACGAGACAAGCTAGCAATACGTGAATATTTACGTGACCAATCGACTCCAGCTCCGAATTCTCAGCAATAAGCTATAAATTATAGGTATCAATGCTATAAAGGATCCCTTATTAATTAAGCTAACCTCTTCGTGATTATATTGATAATTAAGTTACTTAAGTTATAATTATGACATCATAAACTGTACCTATACTGCACGATACAGAGACGTTTCGTAACCTACAATCCACCCTTCACCATGTATCATTATAATTCCACACTTCGAGACTTCTCCACCCATGATGTTCAATAATGGTGTATATATTCAAATCCATTTTCAGGGCCCAGGCTTGAACTTTGCGATTACTCACCCCTAATAGTTCCCTATCAAGCACATATAAAGATTTGAACACATCTGCCAACGCATCAGTCCTATTTCCTGTTGATTGTGAATCCATGAAACACCTGTGAAGCTTCCTTTTTCTTCAGCTTTATATATATTATAACAGGACATCTAATCCGCTTGTCCTCCTGTCATTAATCCGGGTGTTGATACGCAGCCGGGGTAAAATTTATGCTTCAAGAACATTTATTTTAGACTTTCAGGGCTGGGTCATGTACTCAATACCAGAGATACACAGAGTCAATATACACCTAGTATATTCATAATCCTGTGGTGTACCGATCAGATCTGCTCCTTCGGTGTTGAAGCCTTTCATAATTACCTTTTTGGTAGGTTTTGGTCTTATAGGTTTCGAATTGCCCGATGATGGGTAAACATAGTTCTGGCTCCATCATGAGGACTATTCGGGTGGATTAAGTTTTCCATTTGCCAAAATTGTACCATGTGTTTTATCGTTTGGCTACTTCTCCGTACACTCATGCATATGCATAGTTGGCGGGTGGTGAGCGGCTATTGAGGAAGATTTGCGGCTTGCAAGAGTGTTGTATGTTGACGAGAATTAAATTAGGCTATAGACCGGCGTTAACAAGAACGTTTCACAAAGGCACGGCAGAGTATATATACCACACTTTATTTTGTTGTGTTTAGGGTAGACAAAAGCTAACGCTCAGTCGTGAGGATAAATTAAACCAACGGAGAACATAGGAACTCATTGGGTGAGAATTTCTGTGCTTCTCTGGTAGATTGCGATATCAATCGTCGTTAAGAGTCATGTACGCATCCGCAACTGTTTTTTGCCATCGCACGACGTGAGCCAAATAAAGGAATTCTTATTCCAGACATGAGGGTAGATGAAACTCAGCCGAAAATAAAGTCATATATCCAGATCGAAGACTGCTTTCTATGTCGGAAGCCAAGCTCTAGAATCTTACAGCTGATATCTAGTATTGTTTTAAGACGCAGGTTATCATTTGATGTTTTCAACGTCGGACACTGCGAGGACCCATGCGCCTCTGCTAGTCGCCATGAATGAAAGGTTGGAAGCCGTGATATTATTTCATTCCTCTATAATTTTTAGAAGCCAAACTGGGTGTTGCTTCGTAATATTATAGCTTAGGTTTCGCTGTGCACGTTGTCTAATCTTCCTCGTGAAGAGTCGTGTTATCTTTAGTTCCCGAAATACACTGGTACCGTTTCTCGGATGCTGTCGGCGCATCGCATGGGTAGACTATCCCGATTGCATTGGCAGATACCAAGTACTTTTTACGAATAAAAACCGCGCTATCTCAGGTATATTTATGTGTCCAAAGATATTGTACTTACAGACATAGGTCGCCTTCCCCGTGAGTTCTATATATAATAGTGGCTTTCCATTCCGCCCTCGAACTATATATGCTGAGAGGGACTCAATGTTCCTTATAAATATAAAGTTACTAGTACTGTTAATGTGATGAGCGCATATTCGTTCTTCGTACTGGTCTCGTTCCCAGCACCATCACAAAGTTCTGTATCTATTGTCTACGGAAATTTTTTGTGAGGATTAAGATAGCTCTGTTATTCATTTGATGATGCGGTGCAATCGATTTCGTTGTAGGTAAGAATGAGTACTCTGACTAGAGACGATATATATATCAATACATCGTGCTGATGGTGGGAGCTGTTCTGCGCCGAATTGAAATACTTGTCACTATCGCTGCGATGCATGCTGGTAATGGAATGCGAGAGCTATATTCATAAAAGTTTCGTTGCCCTTGGATCTTATATATACCATAACTGGGTGTGTATCTTAGTCTATGCCGTTGTTCATCCCAGGTATGAAACTTCTAGCTTTGCCGTTTATACGAAACATAAGGTAGTTTAAGGGTGGGCTGTTGTTTCTACCTCATTTTAAAAAATAGAAATATTTGGGATCTTTTGCATCATTTTTTTCGAAATTTTACGACTTTACTGATATTTATTATGGCCCCGCCGGTATGTCTTTATTTGAATCATCAAGCGAAGTTTAGATCGATGGGTAAGAGCTCCCTGATTCAGATTTATGCATATATGAAGCTCGATGACTACATTGAGCTATCCTTTTGATTGTCTTTGAGAGAACTCCTGAGCTATCGTATATATATCGATCGGTTACTGAGGCTCGTTGGGGGATATCGAAGAAGAAGACGAAGAAGCCCCTCCAAACGTCGAAGAACCCGTCTCCAAGCGCATCCGAACCCGAGCCTGTTACATCTTCTAGAGTTCAAGATATTTGATCCGACGTTTCGGTTGTACAACAGGGGGATTTAGGTCGGCAGGCTTTGAAGATTTTTGTATATTTGTGTCCATATTTCGTTCCAGGAGTTGGTCTTTTTGATGCAGGAAAGTTATAGGGATTATAGGATATATAATTCTACTGTCCACAGTCATTTGTATTTCTGTCATCTCATAAACTAAAAAAGTGTTCTGTTAATATTGCAAAAAAAAAAAATAAGAAAAAAATCATTTTTAAAGTTGTATGTTTGCAATCAGCCCTTAATCAAGAGCCGTGTGACTAAGCACCATTTATTTATTAGGGCCAATGAACTGCAAGGCAGAGGGGAACACGATGTCGCATTGTTGTATCTTTGTTCTTTTGAAACTTGATCCTGGGAGAAGGATAAAAGAAAGAAGGATGGTGGGATGGGGAGAAAGAATATGAGACGGAGTCATTTATATACTTTTGTTGCAGAATGTGTGTTGGGGTGATGTGTGGCAGCTCCTCCTCGACTAACTTTGGTACCAAGTAGCTTCTAGAACGAGCAAGTACTACCAAGCTAAGAGTAACCTATTGAACCAGGTACTAGGGGTCAGTGAAGAAGCTAGAATCTGACAGAATCTGAAAGAAAACTAAGCTGCCTGCCAATACTGAAGGACAGTAAAATCAACCAACCATTGATATCGATATATCTAAATTCCGAAGAATATATATATTTATAGAATGGCAAAGTTTCAATAAATAAAGAAACAATTAAAATAATTAAGAACTACTGGGTAAAAGATACAGGCAGACCATCTAATGGTTATTATCCTCAGTACTTAGAGATACCTCTCTATGCATGTAGGATCTACTTCACTACTTACCCAAGCAATCTACCTATATACTTGAGCAAGCAGGAGCTTAGACTTTTTTGCTAGATTAGTCAGTACATGCATTGCTGAGTATTGCAGAGTCTGCATCTGGTGGGTACTGTCATGATTAGCCTTACTGTGGCACTTATGGACCGAGGCTGAGAAACCAGTCCTTATTTTCTTCGTTTCTTTAAATACTCACTTAATTATCATTGTCTCCTACGTTTCAGATCAAATCATTGTGATTGATTCAGCCTCTTCTTAATTCCGACAAGCATATACATCTCACATAGCAACGCCCTCAACTTTGACGAGCTTCTTTCAGTCTGATTTGAACCCCCAGTATTTCGCATCATGAATTCGGTAAAATGTCTAGTTATCAGGCAACCGGAGATCTAACTTTATCAGTACTCACGCTTTTGTCAGTACACCTGCACTGGTTGCACGAGATTGTTGGTCATCAAGATTGCTTTCGCTGCCCCCACCACACTGTGCAAAGCCTAGCAGCTGCAAGCATTTATTTGCTTGGCATATTAGCATACCGTTTCCTCATTCAATGATTAAACCCCCAAATATGGATTTAAAACAACTGAGAACATTCTCAGTGCCAGCGCAGAGGCCAAGGCTTCTGGTATAAATTTTTAAAGACAAAGACTGTTGTAACTTAAATAAGCCTAGTTTTCGACAAGTGTCCGGTCTCAAAATCAACCCATATATATCATCATGGAGGTTTCTGATAACAATTATTTTGGATTATCTACCCAGATGCATACTTGGAGAGGCACCAAATCTTATTCCAGCGGCAATAACCACGAGACAAGGCAATAACCAACTTTTGGGATCTGATTCAGCTGGATCCAGCCAAAAAGATCGACGGATGTGGGCGGCTAATAAATAAAAGGCTCATGATAGTCTCAACTATAAACAACGAGCTTTTGACCGTGGACCATGACGTACCTCGAAGATAAGCCAACAAATCGAGATGGGAGTGGTATGAAAATTCGAAGACGCATGAGAAGCATACCTGATCTGGTGATTTTCAGATCTGTCTTACAAAATATTACCGTCCATTCCCCTCTTCACTCTTTTTATACCCTAGCTAGACCAAAGTGCGTCTGGAAAACTAAAGGCGCTCGGCGAGCGGTCATGCCAGCCTTTGAAATATCAGAAGTGTTGTTTGTGCTGCAAAGGTGTTCCAATTGGCTTCCAATCCCATGACAGTTATGTATTATGAGCTTTTGCTAGGCGGCAGGATCTCAGAGAAATTTCTCACAAAATAGTAAAATAAAAGATGCAAGCAAATGGTGCGGAGTTCCAATCCTGGTTCTGATCCTTCCACCGGCCACCACGCAAGGCCGAGGGCTTGGCGACAAGGCTAGAATGTCTTAGTATTTGTTCGATGTTTATCCTCTGGCTTTTAGCCTTCTTACCCGTCTCGTCCATTGGACACGAAAGTTCACCTGGTCCGAGTCTTGCCTCCTATTGTATCGAGTGAGACACGCACATGCATGTATGGGAATTCTTTCCGACGACTTGTGAGGATGCGCACGCCGCACCCCAGATACTTCAATTGTGCCATTGGGCGGTATCATGATGTGACGACCGCGGCTTCGACCTCAACCTTGACGTGGACAAATCCCCAGTTACGCTGATGCACAGGCGGCACGATGTGTTTTACGGTGTTGTTATATTAATATTAATTATCTTTAATCTATAAACGGATCTACGCGGGATTACACGAATACGGGTGGGTCACAACGATCTCTCCATCCACTCCAGGCTATGAGCATCACCTTGAATCTGAGGCTCCGATGGCTAGTCCCGTCGGTTGTATATCACAATTCGTGAGTGCATAAAAAAGAAATATTTAAGAAAAAGCAACAGCGAGGCTACGATGATTCTGCTGCTTGTCTAAACGGCATTCAGTTATATCTGCATGAGGAAAACACACACAGCTTCTGGGTACTATTAAGGTGAGAGTGGTATGATAATATAATGCATAGTTGTATGTTATCAGCATGGTGTGAATAGTCTTTCTCGACTTCCTTCGCACTCGGAGGAAATTAGAAGGTACTTGGCAAGCCTCACACCTGATAAAATCACGACAATATGCTGGCCCAATCGAAAGATCGGTGTCAGCAACGGGGCAAAGATCTCAAGAATATTTCAATTTCGTGATAGAATATGTCACATATATAATAGGGGGATAAAATGCTTGGCCTCGGCGGATACCAAGGCATGTTGCACAGGCGTCAATTTACATAAGAAAATAAAATTAAGAATATACAAACGCCCAAAAGCATGCAGGGGTCGACAGAAAAGCTGGTGAATCCGGAGTTTGACGAGCGAGTTCACCGTGTCCGTCGAATAACTAACAGTTTTTTTTTCTTTTAGCGTACTCCTGAGCACGCCGCACCTGGAGGTGGAAATCACACACACACTCACTGCATGAAGCCCCGGATAAAGATTCCAGGCGGCAGTTCGAGACCATCTTTTCAAGCGGCGTTCGCTCAGTAGTTCTGTCTCACAAACGGCTAACTAACCCTTGCCAGCACGCACACTGCTTTGCTGCCTTTTGCAAACTTTCTCATCACAGCCCGCAGCGTCCAATTTCGGGAAAGGTTTTTGTGCCCGCGGCTGAAGAGTTGAGGAGAGTGCCGTTCAGCACATTATCTCGCTTAGGTTAAGATCGGTGAAAAAGCTTTGACTTGGCCCGCTGCAGGGGAACCTAGCTGGCCAATCGTAAGTTTAGGAAAGAGGTACGGACTAATCAGAAACGGGCGACAATGGCGAAAGACTTTAAAAGGGGCCCAGCTGGGAAAAATTGCAACAGGGACAACACGAGCCAAGAGAACGTGTGGCTGTTTTCAACCTCATCCATTCGGTCCGCCAGTGTGGGGCACTCATTCTAGCCCGGCCTTCGTGCTTTGACAATCCCCGGAAAATAGCTGCAAAGTTGGAGAAGGCAAAAAATAGTAAAAAACAGTGGCAAGTGTTCAGGATGCTGGCGAGTTTGCTAATCGGCTGGAGTTTTTCGGTCTATAAAGGAGGCCGTCGCTCTTGTCCGTTGAACATGAAGAGTCCTATCCGCATCTATCAGGTTTTTTAATTAAAACTTTGGGCTATACGGTATCGATAACATACCAATTACACTCGCTTATCAACCGTACGACGTTACACGGACCCTTCGTGATGTTGTCGTCCCTCGTTCGGGTAGCTCTGCTATCCGCCGCCGTTTCGGCGTTCCCCCTCCCCTTCGGATTCTCTAGCAATCCAGCTTTTGTCGTTCGCGATGAAATGCAGAATCTAGAAAAGAGAGCTTGCTCTGCGGACAATCTTCTTCGTTTGCTCAGAAATCCGACGAACTTGCCGCAGGCATATCCTTTCTGTCAATCGTACCTGTCCCTTCCGGCATCTACGATTACAGCTACTTCTGCTGCGACTGTGTAAGTAGTTATTCGAATGATCATCATACCATGAATTATAATATAGGAAAGACTAATAGTTTTATTAGGACTCAAACCACAACTATCACAGTTGAGATTGACTCTGAAGTCTCCCAGACCAATACAGTCACGCAAACAAACACGGACACGGTCACGAACACTCAGACCAATACCAATGTCATTACTCAGACGGAGTACGAGACAGAGACTCAGTTTGCTACTGAGACCTTTGCTACCACTGATACCGTCACCATCACAAATACGGATACCGCTACGGAGACTGACTGGGCTACTGACCTCTTCACTGATACCGTCGATGTCACCGTCGTTGAGCCTGCTACTGTCTATGCCTGGGCTACTGTGTATGTTGTTGACACCGAGACTCAGACTGCCACTGCTACCGACATCGATACTGTCACTGAGACTGCCACTGAGACTGATATTGACACGGTTACTGAGACTATCACTTCGGTCTCCACCTCTGTTGATATCGCCACCGTGACCAACTACGAGACTGAAACCGATGCTACCACCACATTGACTGAACCTGCCACCATCACCAACACCGAAACTACATCGGTGACACAAACTGTGACTACCCCGACGACCGTCAGTACGACTGTCATCATTACCACTGTCACAAGGACCACTGGCAGGACCACCTTCACCCAGCTCTTCAGTACTACCAGGACGTTCACAGCCACTGCAACCACCGGTGGTCCCTTGCGCAGACGTGCAACTACCACTCCTTTATCGGACCAGGTTATCTCAAGCTATGTTCCTTCTCGTATCTCGAGTGCTTGCTTGTGCTTGACCCTCCCTGTCGAGTATACCACCACCACTGTCATTCAGGGAGCCACTCAAGTCAACACTGAGACATCCAGCTTCACTGTCTATGAGACCATCACTGAAACTGCTACTGCAACGGCCTCGGCCACCGCAACTGCCTCAGCCACGGTTACTGAGGACCAGACTGTCATTGAGGAAGCTACTGTGACCCAGTCTGCCACTGTGACCGAAACTCAGTCCTCAGAGGAGACTGCCACCGATGTTGTCACCCAGACCGATGATATCACTCTCACCACCTCCATCACCGAGACTGATACAGCTACGGCCACTGAGACTAGCACTGAGACTGAAACCTTGACTACCACGGAGACCACCACTACCACCGAGGACGTGACGATCACCGAGTCGGTTACCAACACTGAGACCGCCACCGCAACTGAGTTCCAGACCGCCACCGCAACCGATGTCGAAGTTGTTGGCGAGGTCGTCTACACAACCGAGACCTCCGTGTCCACAGTCAAGGCCACCGCCACGGTCACCACATCAGCTACTCAAACCATCTTGACCACCTACACCGTCTCCGTTACCGCCACTGTTGCGTCTACCGTCCGCAAGACCACCAGCACCACTGACGTCGTCTCCACCATTACCACTTTCTCCAGGACCACCACTGTCTCTTCCACAGTTACCATCTCTACCACCACCACCATCAGCGTCGGGAAGCCATTCAGAATTGCCTATAGCAACGGCGGTACCAAATACGTCAAGCTCGTCTATCGCACCATCTCACAAGAGTACCAGGCGGTCCAGGAATCTAGCGGAGGTGAGGCAACGAGCTTCCACCTTCTCAACAATTATATCATCTCGTTCGACTCCTCTGGTGTCCCACTCTACGCCAACACCGCTACTGGCGACGACTTCTTCACCTATACCCGCTTTAATGATGGCACTCCGTCCAAGGTCACCGGTTCCATCGGTAGCGGGCCTAATTATCCTATTACTTATGGATACTCGCCTGCTTGGAGATTTACTGCGGCTTCTTCCGCTGAGAACGGCGCAATCTACATTGAGGCGCCGCCGATTTCATTCACTCAGCTCTCATTCAGAGCTGTTTACATCTAAGATGTTTTTGTTTTGTTTATTGCTATGAGGGAATGCGTTTAGATAGGAGATATCTATGAATGATACATGCAATAATTAATAACGTTTGGGTTGTACTTTATGTTATTGTTGATTTTGTTGATGTCGTTGTTGGAAGAACTTGACTGTTTGAGGAGGAGGATACCAATCTCGGAACCAGACAGTCTGAGGAGAATACATCTAGGGAAAATGTTGTTCAGTTGCAAAAGAATACATTAAATTACTTTGACCAAATCCAAAAGGCTACATTCAGTTAATTTGATTAGTCTCGTTACCAGTATGCCTCAGATGCACTTGTCGCCATCGTGATCGTAAAAGTTTGGTCGTGAGTCGGAAATCTAAATATTGTAATCTTAGAACCTATGGCTGTATTAATATAGTACTACGGTCTAAGCAGTACAGAGTACGAAGCCACTAGTTTGAATAAACTTCCAAGACATTTCGGAACATAGTTTAAAGCTTGCAGTTTTAGTCACTGCCCTGTCGTGAATTTGAACAGAATTGGAAGAAGGAATATTTCAGAAAAAATGGCATATATGAGGTTGGAAATGAGCGACCTATCCTAGACTTCATCCCAGAAAACGAAAACACCTGCTTTAGAAGTACTGTCGCCGCTTCTCTATGTAGGACTAACTAGTTATATTACCTAGCGGAAATTTAGACCAATAGCAAAATAAAACCCCAAAACAAAGAAATAACATCATTAGGGTATATTAGGTGTTTAGACTGCACTAGAGTTTCTTTCTGTTAATGTCACAGTACCATCCCGTTCCGACACCCCAATTTGAGTGTGCTCGTTATATTTTGTTTGTAATTCTTTCTCGATAGTTTTTCTATCAACATCAACTTTCCTGCTGAGATCAAGAATCGCATCAAGACCGAATTCGTCAGAGGCTACGTGAGCCAACGCTTGCCATGAGTCACCAAGGCGAGTCAAAATGGTCTCGGACTGAAAGCGGACTAGAATTATCACAGCAAGAATAATTTGAATGCCCAAAAGAACCGCAACTATAGTATAGCCCACGGGAAACTGGCCTTTGACGTAGGCGTTCAAAGAGCTCGGGTTCAGACCCGCCAGCTCCTCGTTGGATGAAAAGTCGGTTCCACGTCTTGTACCGTACGGGCCACCTGGAGAAGAAACATTTCGGAACGCAACTATGGTTACATTCTCAGACCGATCGAGTTTTGGAAGGTAATCGTAGAAAATATTGCTGGCAACGGCGGTAAGCACGGATTGCAAGGCGAACGCGGCGTTCCCTCGATCCTTAGCCGCGATGTAGAGATCTCCAATCCAATTCCTGCACTTCTGTAGATTGACTGCGTCGGAACCAATATCGTCTGCGAAAAATACGGAATGATTTCCCGCAACAGCCGGAAAGGTGGAGTATGTTAATCCAAGATACCGTGGGATGAAATTAAGCTGTCCGAACGTCGGGACAGAAGAATCTGCCCAAGGTCCGTCTGATCCAGTGTTTGGTGATTCATCAGCCACCCAGCCGGCTTGGGGTTTATTCAGATTCAAAAGCCCTGGCTTATCGGTCGTATTTCGCCTAGCAGTATCGCGTACAAGTCGGGGTAATATCTGATCAAAAGTGTAGCCATCTCTCTTCTGTCCAGGATCGAGCTTTTGCTTGGTACTGCCGACATCGTAAGTGAAGAATCCTGGCTCGGTTTGAGGCTTGGAGCTCCATATTTCAACCGTGCGGTCGACGGCATCCATAGTAGTGTAGCACAGAGTGCCGAGGACGATTTCATCTGGCTGAACTACATTTCCTACATCTTGAATTGGTGATACTCTTCCAATTTCACCCCATTCGGGATTATTGTCAAGATATGTTCCGAAATCCAGGCTGGTTCTATTCATGACCAAGTATGCCGCGCCAGTTCGCAGCGTACGGTTAGCAGAGCTAAATTCACTTTTCAGGCCTCCGCCGTATCTGACGGGAAGGTCAGAGATGCCTCCGGCGTTGATATCTGTGTTTGGTAGCTGGCATATCAACGGTCTGTTGTTATAGTAGTACCCGGGCGCAGGTATGTAGCAATAAAACGGCGAATTTGCGGGTTGTGATTCTTCGATTGAATCATGCTGAACCGATTGTCGCACGTTGCCGCTGATGGCGAATATGGTAGTGCTAGTGCCATTGTGAAATTCATAATTCGAAATCTGAGGTTTCTGGCAGACAACTCTTGCGTCCCATACTAGAGCCTTGCCGTTATAGCTTCTCAAACTCTTACGGTCCTCCGAGCCGGAGAAAGGAAGGAAGGACCGAATTGTGACACCGGTATCAACCACACCGGGCTGTAAGTTTTCGGCTGCTGGTTCGGAATATTCAGCGAAGGTAGGGAATACGACTGGGGGGCTAACTGTCCAAAAATAATTGTTCCGATATTGAATAAATGTAAAACCAGCAGCGTACTCATAGTTGTTCGAAGTCTCATCGCTATTACGCCAGAGAAAATCAAGTGGGACGATCGCACTGAGATTATTCGAGGGTATCGGCTGCACGATCACATCTGAGAGTAATATTGTGGAAGTAAATCCGAGAAGAGAAGTGGTAAGAATTATGAACCCAGTCAGAGTGATGATCGATAGTGTTCCGAGATCGCGGCGTGCGTTTGGGATTAAGGGGACAATGAATCTGAGCAGTGCGTCTTTTGCGCCTGGAGCTGTTGCTCGCATTATTGAGATTTCTGCAAGCTACAAGGAATGTCTCATTAGATTGTTGTTATCAATCTACAAAAGCAAAATTTAAGAAGCTAGAAGCAGGAATTATGTATTGTCAAAAACACTCACATTGGGCAAAGGGACATACGGCTTCTCTATTGCTAAAGCCGCAAGCATGGACAAACAAGCGCCTGATTGAGCCGCTATCGCGAGCCGAAAGAACGATGAAGGCAGCGAAATCGCTCGAACGGCCCAGTTGTTAATAATAATTTGATGCCAGACGTTGTTTTCCACAGTACCCCACCATAAGAAAGCAAACCAGCCCATGCAAGCAATAGCGAAAATAGAGCTTCCGATGAAAAGGAATGCTGAGAAAATGCCGATTCGATTCGCTATGTCAGAGAGCTTACTCCGCGCTGGTGAACGCGGAAGAGCCGTTGGTTGGCCAGACTCAGAGCGAGGAGGCTCTGAGACCTCGGCCTTTGAATCTACTTTCGACCCTTTTTCTTCCATTGTACGCCTAAGTCGTGAATAAAATACAGCAACACCCCTCGTGTGCGGCTATCCTAATTGCAGCTGCAGCTGGGGACACCTCTTTTTATATGCGTAGGCATAACTACGATGCGCGCAGCACACCTCGACGAAAATATTCCTGCTGAACTATTGCATTTGAAGCCCCTTAAGTTTGTGGAGGATTGGGTGCTGGCTCATATCTCTCTCGTGAAACTTGGAAATTTGAGAAAGATACCTGGGTTTTGTTTTGGCCTGCATATGAACGCAAGGTTGTGATTGGCACCTGAGGTATAACGGCCGATTGTTAAGGCCGCTCAACTGATGTGTTCCAACGGGCATTTGCGGCTGAGGAAGGAAATTCGGCATTAGTGAAAAGAAGGTGCACTGATATCTTAGAGACCTAAAAGGAGGAACTGTGGGACATATAGCATTGCATTATTGCTTCAAGCTTCGATACTAAGTACACAAGCAACCGCTTGTGACTTATCTTACGAGAAAAATATCCACCATAGGGCCGATCTCCTCAGTCTCTTCACCAACCACTTTGTTTTAACGCCTTTGTGTTGGGACGAAAATTAAAACCGAAACTAGGAGCTTCTGTTGCAATACTGGGATCTTGCGGGGAGAGAAATTACGAAGGTGCAGCAGTCTCGATAAATTTCCGATTCGGCCGCGGGACGCGAAGTTTGTCAACGAAATCGATAGCAGCCGTTCCCACAACCTGGGATTAGTAACAACCAGGATCCTGCAACTTAGTTTAAGTGCCAACACATCGCTCGTTCAAAATGCAACACGTAAGAGAGAATCATGCCTTTGATGAATCTTAGACTCGAACTAGAAACTTGACAAGATATGGATAGTTGAAACTGGGACAAAATTTCTGGATATATGAGCTACTGATTTGAGTTTAAGCGATTTACATTATAAGCTCCTACCGGCAGTAAAATGAAGTCCAAAGCTAATAATGGCTGTGGTTACAAAGTAAGGTATTATCATGAAAGCTGGGTAATTTGAATTTAGTGCTGTCTTCAGGAGTTAGACTACATGAATGTTACAAAGTTTCTGACCCAAACCTAGTTAGATTTATGGGCACATGATGCATAATCTCTCATAACTGGTGCTTAATAAATACATATCATATAATCAACATGCAGGCGTACTGACGACCGGAAGATCTCTCTCGCATCATATTACTGGAATTAATTATAAGATATGTTCTTTACCCATGATCAACTGGCGATGAAGGTGCTCGTTCAAAATAATGTATATTTACATTATATATTCATTATTAATCAAAAAATGCTTCAATAAACATCGGGAGTGATATAGCCGGTTTGTGACGACTATAAAGCCCCCCTAGACTAGTATCCAGCCCTCTTTATTCTCTCTATTTTCTCTCCTCGCCCGACCCCAGTCTGAACTTCAGAATCTTTGTTTTAAGCCCTTTTATTCTGACCCAAATCTTTGTTTTTAGAATGCGACCTAAGAACAAGCCAAGTGCCCGAAGCCAGGCCACCCTCGCCAAGTCATTTACCAGAGACAAGAGGTTTGTTCCAGTCGACGGCATGCTGAAGCTTCGGGAGAAGGCCCCGAAGCAGGACGCGCGCCAACAAAAACGTCCTGCTAAGTCGCAGCCACGAGTCGTTGCCCAGGTACGTCCCCCCCTCCCCTTTCCCCTACCCCCACCGCACAGTCCGTTTCTGCTCGATCGCCAATTGAGGCCTCGGAGACTTTCTCCATGGTCCCAACAGATGACGATGACGACTCTGTTTCCGTGTTCTGGGACGCGGAGACATTGATCCGATTTGACATTGAGGAGGACATGGATGACGAAGTCAAGGAAGATGTCCTCTCTGCTTTTGATGAGGATGGGGAAACCATCGCAGATTACTCAGAATGGGAGGTGATTGGCTTCGCCGACTGCGTTGAAGAAGAGGTTTCCGAAGACTTTTCGAAGCCGGAGGAAACCTTGGAGTCACAAGGTCAGGCGGCCGATCTCGCTGCCATTCTTGATGAGATCTGGGACAGGACCTCATCCGGAAATCTGGATGGAGTGAGAGAAGCCTTCCCCAAAGTTGAAGATTGGCTCTGGCAGCTGATCGAAAACGAGGTGAATGGTAGCTCTCAACCTCCAGACGAGTCGGAGCAGCGACCGCAAAGGTATCAGTCGGAGTGGGCTAAGTACGCGTACTATCCCTACCGACCTGATACCGACCTCATGCCTACCATTTGGGAGGCTGAGCGCGAGGCGCCATTCTGAATGCCGGGGCTGCGGTTTGAGAATACGTTGCCTGGCGGGGGGATGTATTTATGCAAGTTTTTCTTTTCTCTGGTGGAAATCCTCTCAAAAATGTAAAACCCAAAAAAAAATTAAAATTAAAAAGTCGGCGGGGTTGCAACAGGGTTCAACATCTGGTATAGCTCCACGGGCAGGAGAATACCAGGTGCTCGTAGATCTGAGCGCGTCGTTGACGACCGAAAAAAAAAGAATAAAAAGCCACTTCTCTTTATTTTTCTCTTATATTTCTTTTCCTATTGAACATAGTTACGCAGTTAATATTGCCCTTTTATATTACCGTTGGATCCCTTTACCCTTTCCTCTTTTATATTTCAACATTTTTCCATATTTTATTTATTTCCCCCCTCGATCGATTTATATCCATGCACGCATGTATCATCACTCCTTCATGTATCCTGCTCTTCAACAGACAGAGGTGACGCGCTGGTATTGCACTACTTCCAGGGTTGCACCAATTGGCTTTCTTCGTTATATCGAAGCGGCGGATTGGTGCAGTTCTTGGAAAATTGGAAAGGCTGTAGATGCTTTGTCTCCCTAAATTTGTGGATTACCACGTCAATTAACTATATTTTAAGCTCACAGATGCAATTAATACACAACCAACTTTAACATTCTCATATAATTCGATCATATAATTAACTTGGAAAGAGTATTTGGATTTGTCGTTTTGGTTATAGCCAATAAATAATCTCCATATTAATATTGATAGCATGATCTGGCTAGATTTTATCACGCCCGGACACTCAAATTGACCGTAGGATCTACCAGAATTCGATGTTGTTAAGGACAAATATTCAGCCTTGTGATTACAGTAATAAAGATAAACGAGCAACGATACCAGACTAGAATATCTATTGTGCGCAGGAGTAGAAGAAATACAATGCCACTAGTAAGTGGCCTCAACTTATACGATTGTTAAGAAAGCAGACTTTCATTAATTTGACATATTCAAAATAATTATAGAAAACACATATGAGATAGGACACGGAAGACAATCCAATTCCTCATATGTGATCAACCTTAAACCCTGTTTCCGTCGCAGTTTCTACCAGTTCCAGGACCAATTTATTCATCATGCGATAACTGTGTGGTTCCAGTGCACCTACCGTTCATCCAAGTGGAAAATGTAGCATCTGCGGAGCCAATTTTCATCTTGATAGTATAGATCAACTTGTACACCTTGACATATTTGTTGTCCTTTTTCTCATACGCTATTTCCATTTCATCAAGATTTGCACAAGAGAAATCACCAACTAAAGTTCCAAGAGCGTATACCTCTATAAACACTAGTTAATATCATTGTGGGTTAGGTCTTTCTGAGTGGCAGCTGCTTACCAGGGTTCGAGAGATATAGAGGTGCTTTCAAAGCCTCGCTACCGTAAAGAGTTATGGAAACAGAAGACAGATTTGTATCATTCGAGATGGCCCGGTACACGGGGAAATTGATCTCCTTTTCCTCTCCACACTCTTCTCCCTTAAATTCACATATCAACATGTCAGAATTTTTCTATACAGATAAAACTCCACGCCGATGCGACTTTCTATGTGAGGAGGAATACAGGAGGCTTGTAAACTTACTATACCGGCACTCCATTCGATAGTACCCTGGACGTAAGTTCCACCGAAAGGGCAAGCAGCAGTCTTCCCACAAAAGTGTTCGGTGTTAGTAGGATCGTACAGCTGACGACAGCCGAAACCATAGTGCTGCCTCAGCCGTCTTGATTTAACCGAAGGTTGGAGGGCATGCACAACAGCACCTCGCATTATAGCGGACCAACTAAATTTAAGAAACGTTAGAGACTTGACAGAATAGCAGCTTGAATGAGGGGACCTACGATTTAGTGGGTTTCACTATCACCAAAGGTGGATATTGGGCATGTGCCCAATTCAAAATACGTTTATAGAGATATTGGGATTCACCAAATCCTCCTATGAGGAATATTGTCTGGGTTCAAACTCCGTGTTAGAAGGGGGGCACGTATAAATTATAGTATTGAGTGGGTTGATGAGTAATTACCGAGAAATCATTCTGTTTTTTCTTTCGGCGGATAGCGCAGACCTGTCCTTGTAAAAGCTTTATGACTTCAGTGACGACAGGTTCGTACAGAGCTTCCAAATCCTTTCTAAGAAGTGAGAGCAGATATTAGTAACATGTTAATTTGCCTAAGGACCAGCAGTGAGAAGGAATGGTCACTTACGCTGTGAACTCGAGCTCGTTATCGACAATACCTTTACTCTCATTGTCTTTAACGATTACTGGTAGTTCAATAAACCATTCATTGTTATTTGTTTGACCGAAGCTCTTTTTGATAGAATCAAATGTATTCATTAGAGAGCTTCCTCGTCCAATATCTTTCTTACTCCATTTTTTTTCGTTATCAAAATCTGGGCCAATTTTGCGGCGCAGTAGATGAAGAAACCCTTCATCAATGTAAGACGAGCCACATTTACCACCGGTACCGACAACTGCCTCTTTTAATTTCAACCGAGGCTGTACCTCTTCGACTTGATAGGATATCAAATCGACTGTTCCGCCACCAGCATCGCATACAACGAATACTTCACCCTTCTTCAGCGAAGGCTTGGTTGAAGTCGAGACGCGACTGAAATTGGCTTCATGCATTGCCTTTAAGACAAACATAGCAGCAGCTTCCGGCTCGGAGACAAGGGACATGGTATCTGAAGACCGACTGCAGAATCCGGCCTGTTTTGCAGCGAATCTTGTTGCTTCCTGCGCTCTATGGTCCCAAATGGCAGGTACGGTGAACACAAAATGGATTGGTGTTAGATCTAGCGTCCCTGGGAGCCGTTTGCGCAGGTGCATCTCCATCAAGTCTTTATAAAGGAGGCGTAGATAGTCTGTACAGACATTGATAGGTGACTTCCCACGTGGAAGTTTGATGTACTTGTTCCGAGGAGTGTCTAGCAAACCGGTTCTATAAGGCCCGCCACCACCCCTCAAATCTAGCAATAACTTGAATCTGCTGTATATCATAGCTGTGTTGCTAGTTTGGCGTCGTTCGGAGGCCACAGAGGCTTCAGAGCCCCAGCGTGGCTCTTTACCTTCAACATAGCGAATTTCGGTGGGAACTTTTGGCGCGATTCTATCAGGAGACCACGACGTGATAACCTCGATGTCATTCAGCTCCTGCTGGTTAGAGTGACAGTAAGCGACACCTATCGAAGGAACTATTAGAAGCACATCTAATTAGAGTATCAAGAATATAGGACACATACCAGAAAACGTTGTTCCGAAATCCACGGCAACGATCAATTTCTCTCTCTGCGTATTGATATTTCTTTTTTTGTCAAATTAGAATTAATCGTAGCACTACGAGGGAGAAAACTAGTGGAAATATAGATAGAGGGCATTTAAGGAAGGCTTTCGTATTTTTTTGACAGAACAGACCTAGGCCTACGCTTAATAATTTGATATGATATAGGAAAGAAAACTTTGGAGAATTCACTAGTAACGAGACTAGAGAATTCAATCGCTTAGATATAAAATCAAAGGAATACGTTGCAGTAAGACTGCTGGCTTTCAGGCAACCTTAGCTGCAGAAGCGGAACAGGCGCATGCATGCTACCAACGTCCATGCGAACAATCGATCATGAACATCAGATCTGCAGAAGGTGCTGGAATGTAACGAGGATGCAGATGTACGATGTAACATAGCCCACTGAGTGCCTCTAGCTTTCATACAGAGCGGAGTTTCTCACGACAGTACCAGGTGAGCAAACTTCCAATTTCAGGCACGATATTGAATTTATAAATCTCACCAGCAGTCGGGCGCTATAATGTATGCACTGTACATACATGAACATCAAGGCGGACAACGCATCAATATCCCACAACTTCCACTCACAACGTGCACCATTGCATTGTGAGTGATCATACTAGAGTGCCTTTCTCCTTCAACCTTCGCCTTTTTACAATCTAGTCCGTACCTGAGATCAGGTACTGAATTATCTAGATATCTATTAAGTATCTATTACAAAAAATCAACCTTCCTAACATCGCGTTGGGTGCTCGCATACTAGGTATCGATACACGTCTAGGAAGCAGAAACCGCCAACTGAGAACCAACATCTCAAAACCTCAAATTGTCTGCTGAGCTCCGGCCAATTATTATGGGCTCTTTTCTTAAGCAAACAAAGAGCATACTAGCTGATGCTCTGGGATTTCCTACGAATCGCGGAGAAAACCCTTATCCAAATATCACCACGAGCTATACCTACGCTCAGGGTTCTTTTTCACCAGTTCACAAAGATCTACGGGAAGATATGACTAATCGTACAGGAAAGGTAGATAGCAGTATACTAGTGATCTCCTTCGACCCCCCAAAATCAATAGTCTCAAAACATGCATTCATTGATGAATCACTAACACATCATGTTCTGTAGCGGAAATCTGGCCAAGACGGCAACAAGGGCAATAAATCGACTGGAAAATACATCCACCCCTCCGAGCGCGGACGAGATAGTTTCACAAAAGATCAGGAGGAATTGCAAAGCTTTGGCCAAGGGTATTCGCATCTACCGTCGAAGGAACAAATGCCAACCAACGATGCGGATCCAATTGACCCCTCTAAATCAACACAGGCAACTTCACGGCCTATCATCCCCAACCAGCCGTCAGTCAGGGCATCACTGCCGCCTGTTGATCCCGTAAACCAAACGCTTCCACCGGCGCTACCAGCACGTCTTCCTCCTGCATCATCTGCACTAGCGGCTGCAAACCCAGATTGTTCACAAGAAGCGGCATTGATGCAGAAGACCAAAGTTCAGAACGGTAATATAGTGGGAGTTACTGTTTCCAGTCAATCACATGACCAGAGCTCCGGTATTTCACTTTCTCCCTTCATTTTCTCTATCTTGGTAGGAATAAAGATATTTGTTTCAGCAAAGAATACTAAAACTAGCTTTTATGTTAGGAAATTTGAAAGAATCAGTTATCTGTACGCATAAGCACTCTGAGCTCATCAGACTTAATCGGTATTTTGAAGAGTGTTTAAACCAAGAACGAGCTCGTTTAGAGAAAGAACGATTGAAGAATCAACATTATAGAAATCAATTGTCGCAGCAGACTGCAGAAAGTCAGTCTCGTAACCAGACCCTCCTAGCCAAAAACAATGAGGTAGAGAAAAAGGTAGAAAAACAAGCAAACGAAATCAAAGAATGGGTGCAAAAGAGCAGAGAAAGAGAACTCTACTGGCAGAAACGTTATCAAGATCTTGAGCGGCGGTTTCACACTAGTGAAAAAGAAATCAAAAGATTTCAGAAGGTAGAAATGACGATCATGCGTCGAGGTGATGTATTAATGGACGAAAACGCTAAAGATGCACTTCGCGAGATATTTCCAACCAAAATCCAAGCTATTAGTCGACGTAAATTCCGCAAGATTTCTTGGGCGCTTATTTTGTCAAAGATTGATGAGCACAATCTTGGAGAGATGCTATCGAAGGTATTTGATGCGCCGTGGACATTTGACGCCTGGCCTCAAGTCCGCGAAAATCCTGATTTCACGGCCACCGTTTTCATCGACTCCCTTCTCTCCTGTACAATTAGTACACAACTCTTCAAACCATTTTTCCGTAGTTATACCATGGCACCAAAAATCCAGGACATATTGGAAACGATTTATTCCTGCGCGACTCAGAATAAACTCGAAATGGCCGATTCTTGGAGAGCAAAAACGGTAAAATTAGCCCCCGGGCTCTTCTCCTCAAATGACACAGATTTCCTTGCACAGGACCAGTTCTTGCACCAAATGGTGTCGGATATATACGGTGCCCTCTACGGCTTGATCGCTCTTCATGCAGAACTTACCGAATCCGAAGCCAGCACGATGCACGAAAAGGTTTCGGATTTGGTGTTCGCCTCTGCGAAACTTGCTTATGATTGGCACTCTCGAGAATTTCGGCTTCGTGTTATCGACATTCGTTGGCTCCACTCTAGGGACGCACGCTGGGACCCCGACGTTGAATCCAAATATTTTACACCAAAGGGACGAGAATTCAAAGAAGGAGTCCATTACTCCATAGTTGCAGTCATATCACCGGGATTTATCCGTTATGAGAAATTACCCGATACCGAAGATTTTACCGAAATAGTGTGGGAGAAGGCGACTGTGCTTTTGGCTGAAGACGAGGTCGTCACGCCCTGCAACGAGCAACATGAGACCCCGATTGAAATTGAGAAGTCTTGATGCGATGGTTTTCATTAAATTTCAAATAATCTAGACCGAAGCAAGGGTAGATGCTAAGAATGTACGGGTTTTAAAGATAAATACTCTCATTTTTCATGGATATATCCTCATCTTTCGAACTCTCGAGCTTTTTTTTAAAGTTGGTGGGGCTATATCTTTCAAGAATTTAAAAAGTTAAGCCGAATAATAAATATTGTGTTTAAGTCTTACAAAAGTATATGGAATTTTATAGAACATCGCTCACACTGCTGGACACAAACCAGTAATCTACGCAAAAATCGACAGCTCTAGCTGCGACACATTAATTCTCTCCGGGCCTCGCGTTCAAATCTCTAACAGTCACCTTTCATCGGTGCAAGACAGCCGCGTAGTTAGTGGCGGAATATATATCAATGTTTCGTTTATTATCTGGCAATTAGCGATCTTGATATTCAACAAGCAAGCAACGTTACCATAACATCAGGAATATAAATACTTTTGGTCTTTTCCTCCAATAAACCATCGAAGGTTGGCTACAAGATCGTACCATGCTCGTGAAGATATATATAATATGGATGCAGTTGGATCCGCAAGTTTTTTCGATTTATTGAAAATTTTCTGTGCTCGACTGGATCAAATGGTGCACAGCTGCACAGCTAATTGAGAAATGAATTGTAAACCTGACCGACGGTCGGTCCCACAACAGAAAGCGAAACGATGTGTCTTCTGTGAATTGAAATACAGTATATAGTATTGGTGCGCATCGATTCTGCACGTCTCATCTCCACTATTTCAATCGTGGGTTCTCGAATTCTCTCCCTTTTCGGATTAGCTCTACTAGATGAAGCTGAAACGACGTCGCATACTTAAGTTGGTACCCAGGTCCGTAGTCAATGTTAAGTCATCAAGTACTCAGTCGCACAACAAGGAGACAAATCGAGGGAAACGCGAAGCTCATGATAACCGTATCGCTCTTTTGGGACCGTCTCTGGACGTGTGAAACAGAAAGCTGGCCATATGCAGAACATTTCCAGAAGCAGCACACATGCGGTTACCCCTGAGGCTACAAGCCAACCCCTCCGTGATTCGCGCCCACACAACCGCAAAAGCTTGGCTGTCCTCAAAAATGGCAACGTATCCCACTGGCGAGCAATACATTTGAGAAATATTTTCAGTGCTAACAGGTGCACGTGCACTGTATGTAGCCTTAAACATCGCCACCGGATTTTCGGATTTTCGTGCTGCATGTCTGGCCTCCAGTTGAGCCTCATCGATAACCCATGTCCACAATCGATCCTAGGTTTTGAAGGAGAGGCTCCGAAAGGGGAATTCGATTGAGAAACATGGGGAGTTCCGTCGTACGAGTAGAGATAGAATGTACAGAATCGTGATGTGGAGTACATGCGCCAGAATGGCAAATCGTATTGGCACAAATATTAAATGAGGGGTATGATATCGCCGGGTCATCTATCTGTGCTTCTACATTTGCCTATGGGTAACTCATACGAAGTTGAGATTCCTTTGCTTTCTTTCGAATTTCTAAGAGTCAGCTACCGGAAACTCGTGAGACACGAGAGCAAGTAACCTCGATCGTTGACATCATCCGGCTGCATTCATGCATTCACGGCCATTTTCAGCAGCATTCTAACTTCAGGTTGGAAGCTAGTAGCCTCGACGGAGGCTTTACCGTTACAGTACAAAAAAAGGCGTGGGTCGAGGCCAGGAAGTCAGTATCAAGTGCAATACATTAACGACACATCATACAATCACCAAGTTTAAATTTAGTATGCTGAAAGCAAATATAGGAAACCGGTTATCGAACCCCAACCCGAACCCGGCGAAGATGAATATACAATCGGCTGGATTTGCGCCTTGCAAGAGGAATATGCAGCGGATCACGCGATGCTAGATACCGTGTTCACGGGCCCGAAGACCTCCAAGAAGCACGACGATAACCTGTACGCATTCGGTAAGATTTATGACAATAACGTGGTTATCACATGCCTGCCGGATGGCGAGTACGGTACGAATTCTGCGGCTGACGTGGCGAAAGACATGATTCGGTCGTTTGCGTCGTTGAGATTCGTCTTGATAGTTAGAATTGGAGGAGGGGCTCCAACCCGGAGAATGATGTACGGCTTGGGGACGTCGTCATTAGTACCCCTCGAGGAATCCTCGGGGGTTGTCGTGCAGTTGGACTTGATAAAGAGGCTCGAGGTTGATGGTCACCCCTATGATCAAAGAATTGGCTTTCTCAATGCGCCGCCACGGGTGCTTCGAAGCGCTCAACAGGAGGTCAAGAGACGCTATAATAATCCGAAACTATCGGATAGAATCGCAGAGAATATGGCACGAATGGCTGATGGACCGGATTCCAACGACCGGCTCAGGATAGATTGTATCGTGCAGATTACAAACATCAAGGACCCAATTGCGATAATTGCGACCCTAGAAGACTGGAGGATTGGAACCAGCAGCCTCGTATGACAGATCGCATCGTTGGCGTCCACTACGGCATGATCGGAAGTTCCAATTCGCTCACGAGACGAACTGATGAGAGGGAAAGATATGCGAGAGATCCAGAACTGAAGATTCTCTGTTTTGAGATGGAAGCCGCGGGGTTGATGAACACGTACCCGTGTTTGGTGATTCGTGGCATTTGCCACTAGTCAGATTCCCACAAAAACGACAAGTGGCGTAATCATGCGGCGCTCTCTGCCGCTGCGTTCACCAGAGAACCTTTAAGTGTTCTCAAACCCGAACAAGTGCACAATCAGGAGCCATGGGCTAGCGTTCGTGAAGATAGTAAGTAGAGCGCCTCCCAGAATTGTGGGAAGAATGCCATGGAATTTTAGTAAGCATTTTATTTCGTGTTTTGTTTTCGACCATGTACTCAGACTTAATATCACATTCTATCCACAATCATATACCTCTACAGGAGTTAGACCCATTAGAAGGTTTATGAGAGCATTCCGAAGAATTTTTCTTTGTAATGACTGTATGTTGCCTTAGATATACGGATGAAGCTATATTGGAATATAATCTTTGCTGCCAGTGTTTGATTTACAAGCCAAGGTATAATGCTCATTCTAGTCGAGGCTTTATGTAGTGCAGGAAGTAAAAAAAGCCATCATTCAAGGTAAGAAGCCAGGTCGCGTTCCTTGTTATACACATTTATATTTACTAACCAATACGAACTTCTCATAGGTTCCCAGCATGTAATAATAAAAGCCATCCTTTCCTGGATTACGGAAGATTCCGATTACCAATGGCACGACAATACTCGTCGAGAGCTTTACAACAAGAGGTGTATGCCTTCCTCTATTGCTCTAGGAACCCGAATGCGGGAAAGCAGACAACTAAGATACTACTATCCGTACTCCTGAGACAACTTTGCGCAAAACTTGGAGTCCCAGACCGTATTCATGAAAGCTATAACCCTGCTAATCCTTTGGAGAACCATTTGAACCTAGCGGAAATCACGAAAAATTTGACTGAAATGATTGGAAAGAGAAACTGGTCTTCCTGGTTATTGATGCTCTCGATGAATGTACTGAAAATGTTCGCGACGCCCTGCTTAAGGCGATAGGAAACCTGCAGCAAGAAACAAGCCTTAGGCTCATGGCGACTTCACGAGGGAAATATCCATATCGGAAAGCAAGTATTTCAAGGACCCCGCAATAATTGACCTCCAAGTGAAAGATTTGCAAAAGGACATCGAAGCTTTGGTGAGAGCTGGATTGGAAAGTGGGTTTGATCATTTGGGTGAGGACTCTCCGTTGTGTGAAACGATACCACAGACGATCACTACCGCTGCGGGTTCATTGTGAGTCTAAGTCCTCGAGAATTACGCATCGATGTTGTAGTGCAAAACATATTGATTAATTATAGGTTTCTCTTCGCCAATTTTCATTTAACCAAGCTTAGGAAAACGGATACAGAGCAAGACGTTGAGAACCTGTTGGATCACCTCCCGAGTAATTTGACCGAAATATACGATTCTATAGTTGAACGCATAAATAATCATTTGGACGAACCCCAACGCCAGCGTACCCAACACTTTTTAGCCTGGGCGTTCTACGCTCGAGAACCCCTAAGCACCGAGGGCTTGAACATGCGCTGAGCATTAACAAAACAGACAGAAGGCTTAACAGAAAGAATATCCCTAGTACTGACAAAATTATTTCTAGATGCGAGGGGATTGTATACATTAGTCAGGAGGACAATGTAATTAGGTTTTCCCACACTATTGTTCAGGATTATTTCGAGCAGAAGGAGGAAATCGAATGGATCGCCAGGGCACCGGGCCACATTACCGGTACTTGCGTTGCTTACATGCTGTTCCCTGAGTTTGGTAGAAAGGGACCGTATCCGACAAAGAAAGGTTTCGAAGCGGCGGTGGATCAGATGCCCCTCTACGAATATGCTGCGAGAAACTGGAGTCATCACGCTCGCGCGGCAATAATCAAAGATTGGCAACCGATATTGGATTTCATAGAAAATAGGGCCAAAGTCACTGCTTCAGCACAGGCATTGCAAAGACTGTGGTCTAGTTGTCAGAAAGTCTCTCGGCTACTAGTATGCATCTGACCGCATATTTCGGACTCGGCGAATTGGTTCTGATGTTATTGGAACGCGGACATAGCCCTATAGAGAAGAATATTTCTGCTAGGACCCCCTTGATGGTGGCAGCAATGAGTGGTCGTTGCCCTGCTCAATAATGAGGCTGATGTAAACGTATGCATGACAAATGATGACAAAGGAACGGCTCTACACCTTGCGGCTTCAAAAGGATACATAAACATTATCAAGCTCCTTCTTGATAAAGGAGCTAATATCGAATACAAGGATAATACTGGAAATACTCCATTGCTTGTCGCAGCTTCGAGAGATCATCTAGAAGCAGTAAATTTGCTCCTTGACTATCAAGCCAATATCAACGCGAGAGCCAACAATGGCAAAACCGCACTACACCACGCCATCAAGGACGAAAATGAGGAGCTGAAACGAGTATCAAAGCCGATGAATTTGCCTCTCTTCACCTTGGTTACCGTTCCTTTTCTTACTTTGGTGAAACATTATTGCACCAAGCGGTGATGAATCGCTCACCGAAGATGGTCCAATTATTGATTGACCGAGTGTTTAGCGTAGACACTCCAGGTATCGACGATATGACACCGTTGTAACTTGCCGTGGGATCGCGCCAGGAAGAGTTGGCGGCTCAGCTATTGGAAAACGGGGCAGACCCCGATTTAAGTACCAAAAGAGGCGAACACTACTGCAGTTAGCATCATGGAGCGGCTATGCAAACATGGCGAAACTCCTACTAGATGAAAATTGCGACATCGATGCGAGAGATGGAGAAGGAAATACACCATTGCATACTGTTGTCTACGGTGTGACAGACTCTCAGAACAGCTCACGTGGTTGGTTTAGCATTCCTGAATTTGAAGTCAAGTATGATCCAATTGTGGTTGGAGTGGAACACTGCGAGGTGATGGAATTGCTTATCAGCAGTAACGCTGATTTTGATGCTGAAAACAATGCTGGCTGCACCGCATTGTGCATAGCGGCTAGAGCTGGATATAATAAATTGGTCAGACTACTACTGGACGCGGGGGGCTTGTGTCGAAGGAAGCTCTGTGGTGGCTGCATTTGATTTTGCATCAGAAAGTACCGAGGGAGACGAAGCGCAAGAATCATACTCCAAGGGGATCTAAACGCCTCCCTCTCTTACGGCTATACGTTGCAGCACTCGATGGCCAGATTTCTCAAGCTATGTCAGTCCTTGATTCTATTGGTAAAATAGATCTCGAAGATCGTCTTACTCGGGCAACTTTACATCGATCCGCCCATAATGGCCATGATACCGTGGTGAAGAAACTGATCGAATCGGGCGTTAATCCCAGTATTCCGAATGGGTATTTTCAGATAACTGCGTTACATCTAGCGGCCGAGCGCGGACACGGAATCACAGTACAGGTCCTGTTAGAGATGGGGGCTGACATCGATGCGACGGATAAGTACGGAACGACTGCGCTATATGAAGCGGCAGAGCATGGGCATCATGCTGTAGTCAAGCTCTTGCTCGAGCAGGGCGCTTCCACCGATAAGAAGCAAGTAACAGGCTCTATGGGTGGTGCAGAATTGCTCGATTTTGATGGAGGTACAGCACTACACCGAGCCGCAAAAAACGGTCATAATGAGGTGATACGACTTCTATTAGAGTACGAGGCGGATGTCGAGGCCATAACGGATAGTTTTGGTATTACAGCACTATTGGCGGCAGTTGGCAATAAACAAGAGGGGCGGACATCGATGCCATCCGTGCCGAAAATAGCGAAAGTTATCCTCGTGATGAGCCGGATTCGGTTTTACAGTGGGCAGCGACGAGAGGATTCGATGGAATGGTAGAATTTTTACTTGAAAGAAAAGCCGATCCCGATGCAATTAACCCGTGTGGTTCGGTAGCTCTTTATTTCGCAGCTAAGGAAGGACACGATGCCATAGTGGCTCTACTATTAGAAAACAAGGCTGACGTCGATGTCCTAAACGTGACCGACCATGCCCCTCTCTTCATAGCAGCATCAGAGGGACATACAAAAATTGTTCAATTGCTTATCAAGAGTTCGGCTGATCCAAATATCGGCCAGAACAAAGACGGGCAAAGGGCGCTTCATCTCGTCGCGCAAAACGGAAATGAGGCATTGGCTATTTTGTTACTGAGGGCAGGTGCCGACGTCAATCATCCGGATGCTACGGGAAAAACTGCCCTACATTTGGCAGCTAGGTCTGGAACTGCGACCGCGGAAACCCTGCTTCGTTGGAATAGCGTCAATATGGGATTGCAGCCCGTGATCGCAAATTGGCTTTATATACTTTGAGCAATTTCTCCATCGACATATTCTTATCGAGTCTATAGTAAGATTAGTATACAACGTGAGAAATACCCAGTCTCGTCACTGACTGTCAGAAATATCCGACCATTTATGTATGAGTGTTGTATGCCCTTAATTCGTTCTCCAGTCCATTAACATAAACCTGTGTAACCGCCATAGAAGATTTAATGGGACTAGCTACATTGATTGTCATCGCGGATGAGTTCAAAATACAGATCGCTAAACTGATATTATCAATCGGAGGTGCGACTGTTGTCCCTGGGAAACCAGCAAACTGTCCATATTCCAGTTGCGCATGCGCGACCGCTGTTGTAGTAAGCCTGAAGTGTGGTGTCGTCGATGAGGTTTGCTCGCTTACGTATACGTGGTGTTACTCGCCACCTGGTGGAATAGGTTAAACCTTGGCAGCCAAGGGGCCGAAATTGGCATTTTGGTTGACATAGCTATTTTCGGCAGTCCGAGCATGCGGTCCATGCAGAATCCTCCGACAAGGTGCGAAGCTCTTCCATAGTTTACAGATTTACCAGCTCATTTGCTTGATCTGGCGGTTCATTCCTTGCATGCCCTGGCATTGTTTGACCTTAATTTCTCCCGCAATGGTCGCGGCATGCCCCCGATTGCTCGCAAATTCGGCCCTTCTCCTGATTATTGTTAGTCGGGGCCAGAGTAATCGATAACTCCAAGGGTATATCGTATCCGAGAAGCCACTCTCCTTCTTTCGCATCATCCTTTGAAAGTTGTCCTGACTTTCGTTCGTTCGTTCCTTATCTCGACATCTTTCCCCAAATTCTTTCATTTTTCTCCGATATTCCCTGTTATAACACCGAGGGATTTCGGTTATATCGCTCTTCTGTTAGATGAAAATGTTTGGTATCCTCCGACGAACCCGACTGGTCGCCTTAGTGGCTTTCATTGTCGCGGCATCGACACTTTACGTGCTTTTCGACAAACAATCAGAGGAGTCGCTTCACGAGTTCTTTCCACCCAGCGGTATACATCTCAGCTCGCGGGAGTTGAAACACCGCGCCGATGCGATCAAAGAAGCGTACCAGCATTCGTGGGACGGTTATATGAAATATGCCTATCCCGCAGATGAGCTGCTGCCAATGTCCAGAAAGGGTGGGAATTCAATGTAAGAGCTTACGCAACCCTTGTAATCGAGTAATCTTTTACGATACTAAGCAGCAAATAATGTAACAGGAGCGGATGGGGTGCCAGTGTTATCGACGGGATCGGGACGGCCGTATTGATGGAATTGCACGGCGTCGTGGAAACGCAGCTGAAGTTTTTATCGAAAATCGACTATACGAAATGCGAGCACCAGATCAGCTTGTTTGAAACTACAATTCGGTACCTCGGTGGTATGCTTTCCGCGTTCGACTTACTCTCTGGGCCTTATGCGAAAACCTTTGACACAGGGAAGGGTGGAAGGGTAGGTAACCATTTTTCCGGTGGAATATTGAGGTGGAAAGGAGGTTTTGTTAACAATTGCGCTATCTTATAGAACTACGAAGCCGTCAACGACCTGATCCGTCAATCCGTTAAACTCGCCGATGCCCTCAAATTCTCGTTCAACACCACCAGCGGTGTTCCAGCCGGATATTTTAAGCTTAACGACCAATCCGTCTCGTCTAGCGGCGTTAACATCATCGCTGGAATCGGTACACTCGTGTTGGAATGGACCCGTCTGTCGGATATCACTGGCGATACACAGTATGCGAAGCTCGCCCAGAAGGCGCAAGAATACCTCCTCGTGGTCCAGAACCCTGAAATCGGCGAGCCTTTCCCAGGCTTGTTAGGAACCCATGTCAGGATCGACGATGGCAAGTTCACGGACAGCTTTGGCGGATGGGGTGCCCTCGGTGATAGTTACTACGAGTATCTTATCAAAATGTGGGTGTACGACCAGAGCCGATTTGCACGATACAAGCGAAGGTATGTACTCTTCCAATATGGATGCCCCCTATAATCTGAATATGCCACTAAAACCCGTATTAGATGGATCGAAGCTGCCGACTCCACGATCAAATACCTCGCTTCGAGCCCCAAGTACCGTACAGATCTCATCTTTGTCAGCGAATACAGCAGTGCCAATTCAATCGCCTTCCGCGGCTCGCATCTCGCGTGTTTCATCGGTGGGAACTTCCTCCTAGGCGGGCAAACTCTCAAGGACCCCAAGTACGGCGTATTTGGCCTTCGTCTCGTTGACGGGTGTCACGCTACATATGCGAGCACACCATCACGTATCGGACCCGAGACATTCGGCTGGGACGAAGCTCTTGTTCCGAACGGACAGAAAGAGTTCTTCAAGAAGAACGGATTTTACTATCGTGGGGAAATCGATTACAGACTCCGACCCGAGGTTATCGAAAGCTACTACCATGCTTATGTAGTAACTAAGGATAATAAGTACAGAGAGTGGGCATGGGACGCGTTCTTGGCCATCAACGCGACGTGCAGAACAGATAACGGATTCACTAGTATCAGTGACGTGTCGAGGGCTGATGGCGGACAGAAGGCTGATAAGCAAGAGAGCTTTTGGTTCGCGGAGGTCTTGAAGTATCTCTTCTTGATCTTTAATGAGGAAGGAGTTCAGGCGAGCCAACAGATTGGTTTTGTAAGAGGCAATAAGCAACAATGGGTCCTCAACACTGAGGCACATCCGATGAGAGTACAAAGGTAAAAGTATGACCGCATATCATGGTCGTGTGAGACAAATATATTATCAAAATAAGGGTTGGGATAAAAGTTATATGTGGGAAATTATTTTCTATGGGCTGGATTTTGGTGATATCTTTCGTAGGGGTATCTTATTGGTATTTTTTATACACCGCACTTGGGCTTCTGGCGTTTGAGCATATATATTTCAGTTTTGGGACCAAATTATTCTATCTGTGTTTATATTACTGTAGTGAAATCTATAGATATCTATTACAACTATCTTTTTGATTACAAGGCATTTATTCATTCCCTCATACTAAGGCCCGATGATGGCGGCCCCGGTGCTACCAACAACCTCGGCTTCAACCACGTTTTCCCATGCCACGACTTTCCCCGGGTCTATCCCACTCTTGCCTCAACAATCTCGGTGAAATGACAGCAATTACATGGTTTATTTGTGTTTCGTTGATACACTCTGGGTTCAAAAACTGCTCTTCGTCATCGATATCCAGGAAATCTCCTCCAGCATCGATCGGTATCTTCAAATACCATTGCTGCCCCAATTGTTTCAACGCCAGCGGTTTCTTATGCCACTCAACCGAAAACTTGAGATTCGTAACTACCAGATCTGAAATTATCGTTTGCGCTTCCGTCCTATCTTCCATCGTGAACGGCAAATTGACTGCCTCTCGCAGAACCTTCAACGTCTCGAGCAGTACTAGAATAAGATCTTTCGTCTGCTCTGATTCTTCCACCGACTTGACTTCTGCGATGTTGGGTTCAACATACGCCACGGATACGCCCGATCCAGCTTTGCCATCTTTTCTATAACCTGCAGCGTCAACGCCATCCATTCCGCGGCGTTACCAATACCGGCACTCGAACCGGCGAGATAGTAAAAGAAATTAAGACAAGATCCGAGATCACCGTCCGCTTGTACGGCCGGGCAATCGCTCATTTCTTGCACGAGGGTGTTTGTCACTATCCCTTCGAAGAACAGAGTAGGTGTCATCACCGGATGGTTTGCGAGTTCCTCCCATGTGGCGGACGTGCAGGGGAATACCACCGACGAGAGAAATAATTCGTTGGGGCTGGCGAAGTTTTTCGTGTGTGATGAGATACGGGTGGCCATTAGCTGCCAGGATATGTTTGCCGGGAAGAATTTCTCGCTCAGTGCGACTGCTTTATTGTGGAAACTCTCTTGGAGGATTTCCGGGGCAAGTTCGTCGAGCTCGGCGAGGTATTCTTCGTTGATATCCCAGCGGGCTTTGGTTTTCAAATGGTGCTCGTGTTCGAGTTCCCAGGTTAGAGCTTCGATTATTTCGTCTCTTTCGTCGGCTGGATTTTCTACGTATTTGCTGAGGACCTGGGACGGCGTTATCCTTGGTGAAGGTGGGAGTTTTCTCGATAATGAGGGGAATTGGGGGGAAGGTACGAGAGATGGTGAAGGACTCCTTGTCCGTGGAGGGAAGGGAGACAGTCGAGATTGATCATGTTGACTAGTAGATCTAGATCTGTTACCGCCCTCAGCCGTATTGGATCCAGTCGGCTGGTTTAATTCGGGTTCAGGTATAGCAATCCTTTTGCCTTTCCGTTTCTCAGGTATGCTTTCTACTAGAATTGGTTTCTTCGATGCCGCGGATGAAGCCTCGGCCCTTTCTTTCTTCTCGACACCAGCGAGACGGCGGGCCCGAAATCGACCTGGACGCGGACGGCTTGATACTAGAGAGCTGAAATGTAAACTTTCCATTTGGTTTTTCCCCTCTCGTTGATTTGAAGGTAGTGGAATCAATTTTATTGTGAGTGAAATATTATATTGATCCGGATTGAGGTAATTCGAGAAAATCAAGCCAGCGAGTATTTATACTATAAATTATCAAAGTTTCGAATGAGTTCCAAATTTTGCTACATCCTTCAGTTGCGACCTCGTCAAATATATATATATATCCGATGAGTCCCATGGTCTTGAATCTAGGCACGTACGACAAAGTCGAGAAATAATATCAGTTGCTCAGCTATATGATTCATGTTGCATTGCTTGTGGCGTAACTACGAAACATGGACCCGTAGCGCCCAAAATCCCACGATATGATAATTCTCCAGGCAAACCTTTAGAAATGGGTTCAACGGTCGCCGCTCCTGTTTGCATGGCCTTGATATTTATCGCAGCTACGCAGGCGCAGGATGCAGCCTTGGGACCGGAGGGGGCGAGAGGTGCCTAACTTTCTGCGCCCACATGGGCGCACGTTAACGTTATATTCAAACGAATGCTAGATTTTATATTGGAGACATTGGCACGCCGGTAGGGCTAATTGGTGCGCAAGGCGACTTGATAATTTGTAAGTTCTAAGTAATTTGGATTTTCGTCACAGATCAATATTTTCCAAGTTCGTTCTAACGTTAAATACCTTTATTTACAACACTTTTAAAATCAAAATGCAACACCGTTAAGAGCGAGTAGTAGAAAGCCGCCAGTTGTTAGCTATAGCATTACTATTCTATTCATGCGGATCTGTTCACGAAGCTTAGTCAGGGGATCTTAATCGAGATCTAATACTATAGGCGCGAAATGTGAGAAATAAAAGCATTAATTTTAGATTAGAGGTTAAGGTACACGAATATAATATTCTTAAGATCTTTCGAGACAAATAGCTTTTCGTATATATATATATGCATTCGACATCCGCCCACAGCAACCCTGAGAATAAAAGGGAAAAATACATTAGGGATTAGATAACGACGATTATCAGAAACCAAGTACTATCAGCTTCTTAAAGAGCGAGAGCAAGGGCGAACAATCCAACAAAGGAAGACCCGAGCTGCTTAGCAGAAGCACCAGAGCTGTAAGTTGGCACTGGGAAGCCGGTGGTGGTGGCGGCAGCACCGCGAGGGCAAGCAGCACACTGATCACCGATGGAGGTAGGAGAACAGTAGATCGGTCCACCGTGTGGGGTGGAGCATCGGAAAGCACAGCTGGAGTTATAGACAGCTGGGCAGGTCTCATCCGGGCAGTGAGTGCACTTCTCGGAGTCTGGAACAGCAGCGCAGACCTTTGTACCCTTAGCGTTGGGGCACAACCAGGCGCATGGAGCAGAGTATTTAGCTGGGCAGACGGCGTCGGCGGAGGAGACCGGGCCTGACGAGGTGACAGGGGTAGAGCCGACAGTGGTGGTAGAGTTGTTGGTCGGGTAGACTGGTGGTGAGACGTAGCTGCTGGTCGGGGTGGATTGCTTGCCGGGGCAGGCAGCACACTGGTCACCGATGGAAGTTGGAGAGCAGTAGATTGGACCTCCGTGAGGAGTAGAGCAACGGAATGCACAGGTGGCATCGTAGGTGGCAGGGCAAGCCTCGTCTGGGCAGTGAGTGCACTTCTCGGAGTCTGGGACAGCGGTGCAGACTTTGGCACCGCTGGCGTTAGGGCACAACCAAGCACATGGAGCGGAGTACTTGGCCGGGCAGACGGCATCAACTGGGGCTGGAGCAGTCGAAGTTGGTGCTGCACTGGTGACCAGAGTCGTTGGAACGGAGCCGTACGAACCCGAGGTCACTGGACCTCCTGGGCATGCGGCGCATTGGTCTCCAAGGAATGTTGGAGAGCAGTAGATTGGACCACCGTGAGGGGTGGAACAGCGGTAGGCGCAGCTGGCATCATATGTAGCTGGGCAGGCTTCATCAGGGCAGTGAGTGCACTTCTCGGAATCGGGAACGGCGACGCAAAGCTTCACGCCGCTGGCATTTGGGCACAACCAGGCACAAGGAGCGGAGTACTTGGCTGGGCAAGTCGCATCTGGAGTTGGTGCGGACGTGGTAGTAGCAGGAGGGGCGCTGGAAGACTGGGCGCCGTATCCATAGTCTTGGGCAGATACACTGACGGCAACGGTAGCAATCCTGTAAAAATGTCACAACCGTTAATGAGTGAACTTTATATCGATATATCAAAGATAGAAATATAGGTTTGTTCTTACCCGAAGAGGACTGAGGTAGCGAATGACTTCATTTTGTAGCGGATAGTAGAATTATTGAGAAAGAATGCTTCGCTGCGTTAAAGAATGTTTTTCGTTAAAGAGAGAAACGATATAATTAGTTAATGGCAGATGCTGTTGACTGGTGGAGAGTGAGTGATATTTGGGAATTGGCTGGAGAGACTGCAGGTATATATACACACTTTCGATCTATGAATTAACGACGTTCTATTTACGTCGGTTTCTTTCCTTTTGGCTGCATACCTTGTTCCGATCGTTGAAACTATCGGTCATGAACATGGTTAAATTAATGTCCGGGCTTGGTTGGAGTTGACCATCGCGTGAACCAATCCGGGCGTCTCGAGCGTCAGAACGGCCATTCTTCATCAGGCCAACTGAACTTGGCCAAGACGCTGAAAGTGAACCGCCCGCCGTCGCTATGCTGGGGAAGTCCTGGAACGGCAAGGCCGCAGCCAGATCACCCTCCTCATCCTCGACAACCGGGTTCGCTGCAGCGACAGCATAGCATTGGGATTGAAGGGATTTTTTCTTTCATGTCGCAGGTTGAATTCCCCGCATTGCCTAGCTCACTTGTAAAAGATCCAATTCGAAGACATGCACGCCACATCCAAGCGAAATAGCAGCTGCACATCGAAGAAACGGCAGGGAGACGGCTGATCTGAAGAAAATTCGACTCAGCTCCAGCGAAAAGCAGAATGTAAATCCAAGGTGGCAGTTCGAGAAACACCCGCGGGTTCTAGCTCGGCCAAGCTAGCCAAGGGCCAACCGAGAAAAGGCATCGTGGTAATTTCCGTTTGAACCCATAGTCTAACAACAATCGTTTATTTTAGTTCGCACCAGTGGCGGCTGGCCCCAGAATGGAAGGACGCTGTGCCTATGCTCCTCCCCCATTCGCATTCGTCGTTACATTTTAACATAGAATTTGGGGTATTCCTATGTCTGGATTTTATTTATATCTGAACACCTTGAACGGCACAAGGGTATCATGAGACCAAAGCATCAAGAGGAATTCACTCGTCATAGTTGCAAGGTCGATGGGTCGCGGCTGGCCGACAAACAGGTCTGGATCATGAGTGGTTCGCGTGTTTTGCCAGTTACTTAAGCTCAAGAGAGCAAATGTTTCTGCGCAATGTTACATCTGGAGGAGCGCCAACCTCGAGACCTAAGCCCGACAAAGCTTAGCTCTGAACAGATCAGACGACCGTTTTGGTTGCGAAAATCTTCCTCAGCCAAGTTCCGAAAATATCGCTATCTATTCATCGATTGACCATGCTAAGTTTCTTCCTCTCCGCTCCCGCACGCACGCTCAGGTTCCTGATAGTGCTCCGTTGCATGTGTTACATTGGAATGCAGCACCTCGCTCGCTCGTGTTGTTCCTTAGAAGTCTGAGAAAATCGAAAGCGAAAACAGTCTCGAGTTCGAGTTCAGTGGGAAAAATGAACAACCAGGGGCATCTAAGACAATTAGTTCCCCAGCCGAATGCATATATGCATATTCGTAGATAAGGACATCTATATATATCTCTCCTGAAGTATTCACATCAAAGTTGGAAACCGGCTGGATATCAAAAAGCTGGGAGCATTAACACAGAATTCAGCTGATTGGAATCATATCCCTTTTCTCTAGTATCTCTCCATTATACATTTCACCTTGCATGCATGGTTACATGGGAACATGGGATGTTGAATCTAGCGCGGGGAAAGTCGCCGAAAATCTCATAGAATGGTACCAGTGGCAGCAGATTAGACCAACTTTGCCACTTCGTATCATCATAAAGCGAATATTAATCTGTCCGCGCAGAAAAATCCTTCTTAGGGTAGTAGTGGAGACTTGAAATGCAGTCTCGTCAAACTTTTTTTCTTGAAATGGCAGTTTCCAGGTTTGCGTGTTTGAACGGTGAGTTGAAGGACTTGGGCCGACTTCTAATTCCTGTTTTTGGTTTAAAATTTATGTATCCGCAAAAGAATAGCAACCAATATCAACCCTTTGAATTTGTTTTTCTGCAATGAAAAACATAGGCTCAATGCAATGCCAATGCAATTGATACATTGGGCGGCGGTTGGAGCTTGTGAGAACATCCGCAATTCAAACTAGATAACTTGTGTGAGATAGCTATAGATCTATAAAATCCTTCGCGATGGAAGTTTGGTTCACGAGAAAAATATATCCTTAAATTTAATTCACAATTGCCCGAGGTTGACGATCATATACGCCATATATACCATTGTAGAAATGGCTGGCCATGCAGGGATATATCTCGGTCGCCTCCCAGATTTCTGACCGGTAACTCTAAGAAGGAGCCCAATAGACTCATTTGCATCATTGTCTTGAAATCGATTCCATTCTTTTGATACGTGAAGATAATCAGTTATATAATAGCCGGTACTGGTTTCGAACGTTTCTTTCTATTCGAACGTCACTTGTACTTACGATCGTACGAGTCTAGTTCAATCCTTGTTATGCTCTTGGCTGCGTAGGCTAAGAGATCGAGCTGGGATTAAGGTTCCCGCTGCACGCTTAAGCTTTAACAAGAGTACTTAAGCCTCCGGCTTGCGTATATCTTAATGTATTCTACCGATCGATCTGCAGTATTGTATCGGTAAGCAAAGCTTTGATATCCAAAAAAAGTCTCCTTCAAACGAGGGTTTTAGTTGGAACGTAGGAAGTAGCTAGCTTATTACAAGTAGCGTGTTCCTCGCCAGCGTCGAGTCTATTGCCAGTTCGTATTCATTATCCGCGGCGTAAATTTTCCATTTCGGATGGCAGGACATCAATCAAGTCATGGAAATAACAGTTTATTCATGCAGGAATTTCCTGTATACCCCTTACTTACAAAGGCTTTTTATGTTGCTATATGGTATCTGATTTGACCGCTGCATTTGTGCAACTGGATGTTGGATTAAGCCTGCGTGTTATGTGCTTGTTGTTATATAGTTTCACATCCATGAATTCATAGAAGATCAGTCACAAGATTCGGTATATGGTAGACGGATCAGTTTCATGATTTTTCACGGGCGCAAAACATAATATGTCTCAACAAGCTCAAAGATGTCGAATAGTAATGAAATAGCCAACAACTTGAGTCCATTGTTCTGACGATATTTATATTCTGGACACTTGGCATTTGACAATTGTATAAATACAGAATCTCGTGAGATTATCAGTCCACGAACTTGGGGAAAAGCTTTCTTGATTCATCATCACTCACAAGCATAGCCGCCATTCCCAAACCAAATCGATCGTCAAATCCAAATTTGATCTCAGAAAACCATTTCACGGTAAATTCACACACGCAAACTCCTATCACAATGTTTTCGGGAAGCCAATATGTCGCGATCCAAGCTGAGCTCAACAAAGAGCGAGCAAAGTCAGGCAGATTGACAACAGAGAACTACAATCTTCGTGCCGAGAACAAGGCTCTCCGCGAGATTGAGCAGGTGTTTCACCTGAAGAACCAGGAATTCATTGAGGAACAGGCTGAGTTTTTGTCGAAGATTGCTGCTTTTGAGAAGAAGATTGGTAAGCTCGAGGAGCAAAAGAGGGATTTGGATGCTGAGAACAGGTACCTGTATAAGAAGATTGCAGGAACCGAGCAGTAAGAGTATCGCAACTATTGCATTGGCCAGAGTGTGTTTCCAGAATTCATATTAGAATTGGTTGAAGCGAGGGTAATTTAAGAGTCAAGTGTAATGAAGAAAGGAATACAAGTCCTGTGATGATAGTTTGAAACCAAATGCAAACCAAGCCCAGTTCCAAAATATTTATACATGCAAGTTAAACTTCTCGTGAATTTCAGAATCTTGTGATGTTGTGATACATGAGGAGACGCTGTTGGATGTTGGTGGTTGCGGCTTGGCATCCGCAAAGGGAATGTTTGTGCCGAGTCCAGTCTTGGCGTCCCCACACAAAAGCTAAAAAAATAAAACCAGAGCGGGAAAATCAAGTTTCTGCGCCTCTCCAATTTAAACCGGCTGGGCGGCCAATCACCTCCGAACCGCTCAGCTGCGATCAGACTTTCTCAACACATCAACACCTTCACCACCAACTTCACCTCCATCTCAACACACGTTCGTCCTCAATCACAACTCTTCAACACATCCTAACAACCCAAATCCATCCTGCGCTGCCTTTCTTGATATCGAAATATCAAGGGAAGTCTGCTTCTGAATCATGGCTCGCACTAAAATCATAAAGCCGGCCTCAAAGGCCGAATCAACCGCGAACCCCCAGTCGCCGCCGGCTGAGGAAGTCGAGTCGGAACACTCTGAGTTCGAGCAATCGAACGCCGACGGCGAGGGTGGTGCAACGCGTTCCAATAAACGAAAGAGTGTCTCCGGTCCCAAGACACCTCAATCGAAGAAGAAGCCGAAGAGGGCCAAGGTTAATACTCCCACCGGGGGTCTGGACACCCCTTCCGGTCCCAAGACAAAGTACACGTCGCGAGATAACACGGTGCAAGAGATCCGTGAAATCGCTGGTAGTCTCATCAGTAGTATGTCCATATCCGTCGCACAGTTCATTTCTGCTCTCCCTGACCCGTAAACTCGCCTCAGTCGTTCGCGACTTTACCTATTGATCTCCTTTTTCGGCGGTTTCGGCGGGTGGTCAATTGGATTCCAATCTTGCCTGCGGGAGAGGGAGAGGGAGGGGGTTTTGCTATATAAAGTCGTCTCAATGCTAACTTCATCTAAACTATATAGACCTCCTCGGACGAGAATTCCCTGCCGAAGCCGTTCAATTCCGCGAGTCGAAAGCGTCAGCCAAAGGTTACTCCTGGTATGTCGACGAGGGTGAAGAGTTTCCCACTTGCTTCGAACGTGAGGGGC
The DNA here is from genome assembly GCA_036971405.1 of Orbilia quercus. Lineage (NCBI taxonomy): Eukaryota > Fungi > Ascomycota > Orbiliomycetes > Orbiliales > Orbiliaceae > Orbilia > Orbilia quercus. The sequence goes on along the minus strand of JAJTUE010000001.1, from coordinate 3,725,163 downwards.
CTATGCGCTGGCTTGCTCCTGAGCGTAATGGTGTCCTGAAGATGTTGAAGGAAGGAAAGCTGGGTGTCGAAGCAGTCATGATGGCCGATGAAGAGAACGCAGCCGAGCCAGCAGTTGACGCTATCGTCCAACCTGAGGAACCAATCGCCCCCGTTACGATGGATATCGTACCTACCGGTGAACCAGTAGCCCCTCCTGTTCCTGACGTCGATGCCGAAGACAAAGATGCCGACAAATAGGGGTTTCTGGTCTACTAGTCTTCACCATTTCCACAGACACTTAAATCTGTCTTTCCTCTATATATTATAGTTCGTCTTTCCCATCATTTAAGTATCGAGTTACTCTGTCAGATACGTCTTCTGAGATGAAACACCTCTCGGCATCAGGCTACGACTCGGGAAGACGATCACTCTCTCAACACCCACCTTTCCATATATCTGTACTTTTATAACTCTCTTCCCAACGGACTTGTCCATCTTCCACTACCGATCACCCTGTTAGATCCTGTGTCTTATAGGGGCAGCTTTGCTTCTCTTTCTTTTTTTAATTATAGGGCCTTTTATTTTCCAACCTGGCAGCTTCTTAATGGTGTTATCATTTCATATTTCCTGTTTGCTCTCCCTTTCTATCCTCTGGAGTTCCTATAATATCTCTCTTTCTCTCTCTCTTCTGTCGTTACGTCGGAATGAACATTCGATCAGCTCTCTTCGTTCGTCAGGATGCGCTCGCTACTCAGAGGCAGTAACTCGATATATGGTTAAATTACCAAATACGCAGTATCATAAGATCTCAATAACTGGCGTGTAGCCACCAGATCCGCTTCTTCCTCCAGACCCCTTACATACTGTGACAGTAGATTTTGATAACGACCTCAGCCTTGTCCACCACGCTAATGCAATGGCCTGGCGACGAAACTCAGCTAAAGACACTAAGCAGCGAAAAAAATTTCAACGCAATTTATGTTTGTCACGTGGCAGAATTTAATCTAGATTGGGTCGAGTATGCTGCTTTCGAAGTGCGGCTCGATCCAGATCTCTCCTGATTACGTATTACCTTATGTCTGTGCAATGCAAGTCCACTGAATAGTTATATCAAGTCCTCCATGCATATGTGTGCCGAGCTAATGATGACTGAAACAGGTAACACAGGATACTCGGCAGATTTGCACTAATTTCTTGCATCGTGCCGTCGTTACAATGAACTCACGAAACGACACCTCAAATTTCTCGTGAAATTGGTTCCTACTGCTCCGAAAGACTGTTCAGATGGCCCAAATCTCGAATTGGACATATTTCCAGAAGAACCCCATTTGATCACACAGAGCAGAAACACTCTATCTCAACCTCCATCCAACACTCTGCGTTGACGAGAGAAGGTTGGTCAACACGGGGTGTTGAGATGAACTCGTTCTGGATTCCCAGATTTGTAGTAGCCTCGATTCGTAGGTAGAGAGCGTTGTCAGTCTCGAGGGCAGTATTAGACTGGATCGACATGCGTGTTCGTAAAATTATGTGGAAGATAGAACTATGTATATACGTATAGTCGCTGGATGACAAAGAAAGGAAAGAAAAAAACTCCAGCAGTGGTATATATAAAATGCTCCTGCCTGTTAAATGATGAAAGAATAGCCTCGATCCCATTACATTATCGCTAGTTCTACATCATGTTTGTGCACTCTCTGTTCCACTAAGCTCACTCAACCCTTCTGTCCGATTAACATCCCCAGGCAGCTCCCCAAACGGGGTATTGTGTGACGCTTCTACCGTAGCATGTTCCGGTTGCGGAGGTGGCGGAATTACTGGCATTTGCATTTCTGCTCTTCTCTCTGGCGGGACGTACTTTTGCGGAAGAACCACACCCGCTCCGTGCGGATCGCTGACTCCGTTTCCTCCAGGTGCCCAAACGCCTCTGATAAATCCATCTCGTTCACTAGCATCGTGGTGAGCGTCACCAGTATACCCCGCATAGTGAGTATTCTGGTCGTACATCATCAGCCGTCCACCCGTTCCCACCGCAGCTCCAGCTCCAGCTCGCTTCAATTTCCGTCGTTCGCGGAAATACATAAACGCGAATATTGCGGCGATAACGGACGGTATGGCGATACCGACCCCCAGGCCGGCGATAACACCTGTCGGGGTCTTTTCGACGATCTGTGGCTCTGGGGTTGCCGCTTCACCATTGGTCGATGGTGATGGAGTACTGCTCGATCGTGTCCGCGAGACAGGTTGCCCGTTTATGAATGCGATGTCGCCGACGTCAAAGGTAAAGTAGGAACTCGTCTCCGTGCAGCAGGAAGGATTGCTGCCCGTGCCACAGCAGAATGAATCAGTAGTATCCGCGCAAGCGAGAATGTTCTGACCGGATTCTCTGAAGTCTAGTATATATTCCATGATACTTAGCTGCTTGAACTTTAGTTGCGGGAAAGGAGGCTAAATACACGCATACTTCTGCAAGGTCCGGGACAGGCATCACTCTGCCACGACTGATCTGTGCATGCTCCTCGTTCTATAAATCCTCTCTCGAGATAACAGAGTCCTGTTGCGAAACAGGCTGTCTGGTTGCTGTTCCGGCAGCATGCCGAATGCCCTGTCGCTTGGTCATTACACGCAACGTAATCGGCGGCTCTGTCGCCACTGGGGAAGTAACACGGTCGAGGATCTTGTGCCGATACTCGAGATTGCAGTATGCCTAACAGGAGCAAGGAGAGAGAAATGGTGGGTATGTGTTGCATTTTGTTGGATATACACGCCCTCGACGCCATAAAATGTTGTAAAACTCCAAGACGCTAGAATCTACTTTTAATACTGACTTTTTCAAGATGAATAATGACTTTTATCAGAGTTTTTTGATTATCGATCACACAAAAAAAAATTTTTTTTTTGAGCGAATGTAGTTGATAAGGCGTAAAAGGAGAGTCTGTTTCGAAATTTCTGACGGAAGGAAAGAAGCTCAAGTAGCAGAAGCGAGATGCTGGAGAAGAGAAAGGAGAAGAAATCATGAACTGCCGAAGATGGCTCTTAGTCTTTTTAATACTTTGTGAACGGTTAACAGCTAGCTACCTGACCTCAAGGGATAGGGATCTACAGTGTTAAATGTTTCTGACATGCTGGGGGCAAGGAAGAATTTTAGCTTCTTTCCCATAGAGTCCTAGGCTTCTTTGTATTCTGATTGAACATTTCGTTCCTGACTTCTAGGGTCGATCCTGTTCTGTCAAAGCATGTGCCTATTTTGAGTTTTGGCGAAAGGGTGGAGCCTGGCGCGGCCATGTTATTGTTTAAGGTTTCTGGCGGGTAGACGCTAAAACATGCGGACGGTCGGGGTTTGGTTAAAGATTCGTGACGATTGCGGTTAGCAGAGCTGCGACATCGAAAGTTTGAGGTGGGCGGTGAGACGGGAGGCGAAGAACAATGCGGGTGTCGAATAGAACCATGGGAGTTGTACGTGCGCCATGGGCATATCGGGTGCACGATCACGTCGATTGTGGCAGTATCCGCTTACAAACTAGTGACCGACAAATCAAAGAGGCTTGATAAGCATAGTGCAAGGAGGTTGATAGTAGGCTTCTTTAGGGCTGCATGCCCGCAGCTTGGTTTCCACGCTTTTTGATGTCGTTCTTTTCCTGATTTTGGTATTTTCTGGTTGGTTGTCTTCCGCGGGGAACGGCAAACGGTGTTGTCTGTTGGCCAAGAATAGCTTCTAACATTTCGGCAGTTGTTTTGTCGATGCTCAACGCAAAGCCACAGGAGATTTGGAATTGATGGACATCAATGGGCAGTAATATTTTGCGGACGGGGGCAACGGATTTTGCCGACAATTTTGTCACGGGAAAGCTCGAGAAGCTGGTAACGAAGCGTTTCGGAATATTCCATCGCGTGAAACTGCATTGTATTGATATATGTCGATATCGACAGCTGAGCCGAGGTTCGGCAGAAACGTTCCATATGTACTTGCAATGTGCGAATCAATAGGCCACGTCCAATTGTGATTGTAGAGCAAGCTAAAACACCTGATGGCGTTTCAGAATTCATTCAATTATTTAATATTTGACTGACTATCGAATACGAATGTTTTGAGGTACACCGTGGAATTTTATATCATGTGTGCGCTCTGTGTTGTGCACTCTTCTCTGTGACATTATTGAAGGTAAGGAGTTGGCGAAACTTCACGTAGGATTCGATTCTAGATTGGTCTCGTTTCTAGAGCAATTATAATCACTAATTAGGACATAGAAAGGCGACTATATTGTTAACTATATTACGGCACGGAAAATGCTGCTAACATTGGTGCTGGAAAACTTGGTTTGCCCGATACCGATGGTATAGATTTGATATCTGGAATTGTATTGTTGATAGTATTTTTAAGGGAGTACATCTTGTATTTGGGCTTTGGTCTACTGGTGGCTGTCGGATATACCTGGGATCAAACTCATGAGATGTATTTGACCCTGGCACCTGCGTTTTACAAGTTCCAGGATTTATTTTTATTTCAGAGTCCGAAACAAAAGAATATATCGGTCTTGCAAACTTTGAGCCATCCAATTGACGCTGTCGACCATTTTGTTCTCCCTGATCGCTCGCCAAGTCACTACCGTAGCAACGGGTTCAATTTGCTTGGCGAAAGCTAGCATGCTAAGGCGGATGTAAGTCTCCGCACGCCGATTAAATATCGAACCTAGGTTTGGGCATGTCAGAGACAAGCAGAGTATTTAGGGCCTCCTTGCTAAATATATTACTATATATATTAGATGGCTACGCAAAACGTAACACGACGAGATTTTGTTTTTTTAAAAAGAAAGTTTAAATATATAAAAGAAGTGCGCGGGAAGTAGTGCGGACCAAGTCGACTATAGATTTAAAATCAAGGATATTGGAAGAGTAAGTCCCATGCTTCGATAATATAATGTCATATATCGATGTCATACGCTTCGGTGATCAGCTTGCTATTCCACCTTGGCGTTATTAAAACGAATCCTATTATCCCGACATATGCATAAGTAGAGAACACCTCCCTAAAGTACCTCGTCTACAACTAGAATATTCCAAGTTCTCCACATTCAACTCCGTGATGGACCCCGCTTGATGTCGTCATCTTGAGGAATGCGGGTGGGGAGATCCGCGAATTCCTTTCGAAAAGAGCTGCGAATTCAAACCAGCACGAATAAGCAGCAGCGCGAATAAGCAGCAGCGCGACCCATAAATACCAGCTAAAAGAGATTGGAGTTTATATAGCTACAAAGGGCCAATATGACTTCTTCGGCAGAAGATCAAAGGCTATAAATGACATTTCATTGCTCAAGCAATGGAATGAAACAAAATATATTCTGTACATACGATCATATCATGTACGATTCGAAATCAAATAACATCAAAATATAAGATATCAATATACAGATAAAGAAACGAGTAACAAGAGCACATAAGCTCTGGCCACGTTATGGAGCATGTATACTCTGGAAGAAAAACTGCACAGTTCGCTGTATGAAATTGTGAAGGGTCTTTTACTATCGCATAGCGAGGGTGCCCTCGTGTCCTATAATCTCCCAAAACACAGCCGTGAAACCCTATTCTCTTGGCTTTGGAAATTCTCCGGCGAGAATATCCGAAAAATGGCAATCGCCAAGGTTCGCAATATATTTGTCCAATAAAAATGCCTGGGAGCGACCGGCTAAAGCTTCGCTTGGCTGAATCCCACAACATCAGATCACTGCGCTTGTCGGAAAACCGATGTGGAGGAGGTGTGCGCCTGGTCACGTTGGACAAGTTTATCGGCTGGCTTATCCGCGGTCCGCAAAACCGCTGTCGGGTGGGGATTCCGTCTCTAGTATATTGAGCGCCGAGTTTGACATATAATATCGACGAAGGCGATGTTTGTCTTGGCTGGCAGTACATGAGAGCAAGGCGGCGATATTGCGTGAGACCGCACAATAACAGGATGGATTATAAAATGAACCACTTGCCTCTCTCGAGTGGTACTTAGACATCATCATTAATATCCCAGCGATCGGGGATCTCCACAAAAAGGATATTATAGGGGAGCCGGTTTCCTTATCATTTCTATTCTCTGCATTTTACAACAAAAAAAACACTTGTTCACTTCTATAGCCTAGATACCACGAAACTTAATCGTTAAAGATGAAGTTCTCCGTGGCTCTTGCCGCGATAGGCCTGGCTGCCTCTACAAATGCTCATGCTATCATGCAAAGAGTTTCCGTTAACGGAGCTGACCAAGGTCTCCTAAACGGCATCCGAGCCCCAAACGACAACAACCCCTTCGGAGACGTCAACTCGGGCGATATCATCTGCGACTCCCAGGGATCCACATCCAGTGCTGTCATTAACGTTAATCCAGGTGACAAGCTTGGTTTCCTTTGGCAGCATGTTATTGGCGGCCCGCAGGGTTCTAATGACCCCGACAACCCGATCGCAGCCTCCCACAAGGGACCGATCCAAATTTACCTCGCCAAGGTCGACAATGCGGCCTCAGCAGCCAAGACTGGCCAAAAATGGTTTAAGGTTGCATCTGAAGGCCTCAACGGCGGCAAATGGGGTGTCGATACCATGATTCAGGGTGCTGGTTGGTGGTACTTCAACCTACCAACTTGCCTTGCCCCCGGTGACTACCTCGCACGTGTCGAGCTCATCGCCCTCCACAACGGCTATAGCAGCCAAGGTGTTCAATTTTACATCTCTTGCGCTCAATTCAGAGTTGGTGGGTCTGGCAGCTGGACCGGCTCCAATTACCTCAGCTTCCCAGGCGCCTACACTCAGAGCGACCCCGGTATCACGATCAACATCTACGGATCTAGCGGTAAACCAGACAATGGCGGCAAGCCGTATGTCGCCCCAGGTGGTGCTGTCCAGACTTGCGGTAGTGGTGGCGGCAATCCCACAACCACTGCTCGTGTCACTACTACCACTGCTCGTGTCACTACAACTACTGCCCGTGTCACCACCACCGCTACTACTCGCACAACTCTTGTAACCACCACAAGAACCACCACTCCAGGTGGTGGAGGCGGTGGAGGAGCCCCATTGTACGGACAGTGTGGCGGAAGCGGATTCACTGGTCCCACCACTTGCGCGCAGGGCACTTGCTCGGTGCTGAACCCTTACTACTCTCAGTGTTTGTAGTAGAATGATATAATCGTCCTCAAGATCATATAAACTTGCATAATGTGTGTTTCAAGAGAAGTTTGTTAACAAGATGGGAGTCACAGCTGTACATATATACCCGTTGATTGTGGATGCATTTTTCGTCTTCTTAAGTTTTTACGTTCACATATATTATGTATATATTAGTCTGCACCGGGAGGTACTTTCTCCTTTGATGTAGCAATCACATATTTTTATCTCATGACCCTTACAAATCTTACGAGTTAATCCGACGTGATCAGGAGGCTGAACAAGTCTTCAGAAGTTGAAACTAGGGAGAATATTCTTCTGCACTTGGCAACTTTGATTTGATACAGAAAGTAAATATCATGAGGTACGATCACAATATCCAATCTGACTAGACCGAGTTATTCTAGTTTATCCTAAAATCCGCCTTTTTGGCCCACAATCAACATCTCTGCCCATACTTAATCTAAGCCTTAAATTCGAATGTAACGGATTCCCAAGCTTCTATATCGATTGCTGCCGTCTTTATTTACCAAGCCTTGGTGCTACAAGACATCTGACGGCACTATACCGGGTGCCTGCCCCGAAAAAGCGTTAATATCCGAACGATGTATTTATAACAATCCCAAAAGCTTACTTACGAGCTAAGATAAATAAGCAAAAGATATTCCCCACGGCCACGCGGATCTACGGTCGGGAGCCACATTTCATTGTTGGATCGGTGCGATAGTTGCAAGGGTTTATCATCGGACTGCGGATTTCTATCGGGGCAGGTACGAGAGCTGGGGCTGGAACTGGCGCGGTGGAGACCAGAGCAATAAAGAGACTAAGAGGGGTCACAACGGTGGCGAAGAACTTCATGGTTTCTGAGAGACAGAAAATAGAGAATGTAGATTCTTAAGCAAGAGAATGCGTTCCGGCTATCGACGAAAGTGAAAATCGAAAAGCTATAGCTACTGAAAGCTTTATGTTGATATATATATTGTGATATTCTTATTGTGAATGGCTATGAACTTCGTGAGATATTTATTGAACGGGGTTTTGAGTAATTGCTGCAAGGTTGGTTACTGCGATATTTATAGGCTACAGACTGGACAAAATTTTCGTTGAAATGATCTTATTATGTCTACTCGAAATCTTGGGAGCTTGGGAGCGATTTTTTGCCGGCAAATTCCGTCGATATAAGCTTTACAAAGGCGCATGCAGAATCAGTTTGATCAATCGCGGTTGCGATATATATTCACAGGATTCCGTTGGTTCGTACTCCAGAGCAGACCGAAAAGCGTGAACCAACAATAGAACATGATTCCCGTCTTTCCAGTCATTTATCACCCGTCCCAGGTTTCAAAATTCAGCCTTAGTCATCCTGCTGGTGTGAATGATTCGCCACAATTTTCCGTTTGGAACAAAGAAAACTTGCGTCCTCGAGACTAAAAGAAAACAAGCTTTGCATCCAAGAGAATTTGGAATGGCGTGCATATCTATGCGGCTGAAAGATCTAGTTGGGTTGGTGTGGCCAATATTAAGATTGCAGCTTTGTCAGGAAAAAACAAACAAAAACAAACAAAAAAACATTTGATTAATATGTATGTTATCAAATGAGAGCAGAGATCATGAGGCTATGGAGAAATTTACAACATAAACCGCAATAATTTTTGCATCCAATCATGCATCTCTACGAGTGCTTGCGTATTTACTCAATCGAGATTTTATAAAACACTGTTTCTAGCAAATGGGGCTCCATTTGTCGAATGGGTTATCTTGATAAGCTTCGTACTCTAGTGTAGAAGGCAAAGAATAATCCCGTCACGAGATCACATGAGGGAAGTGCGGAGGAGACAAGACGGGACAAGACGGGCAGTCTGGTTGAGGAACTAGTCCTTCGTTAAGGTTGGTTTATGCCAATATAGTCTTCCTTGAACTTTATGTAAGAGGAAGGACTTTCCTCACAATAAGTCAATCAACCGTAGCCACTGTGCATGATTACAAACCCAGTGTAAATTTATGCTTACAGAAAGTTCTTTGATAGATCTAGGGGCCGTCTAATACTTACATAGACAATAAATTTACGAACCAAAATTTAGCTAGTGCTGGCTTGCTGATCGTTCAAGGGTTTTGGGTTTTTAGCACGCTTATTATCGAACAATTTATTCTCGAAAGGGATAATAGTAAATACATTTGCCCCAGATCTACTGAAGCTGATTATATAGGCATATATCGTCTATTATATTACCGTAGACCAACCAACTTTAAGGTGCGAGGCTATTGTATCATTCTTCACCTTTTCGACCCAGGTGGACGCTCCAGTTGAAATGAAAAGAATAGCTGGGTAGTCAAGAATAAGTAATTGTAGACGAACGATTCCGGATAGATAACTAACTGAGCCGTTCGAAGACCGTTTCAATCGAACAAGAGAAAATTATTAAATTAATTAGAACAAAGAAAATAAAAATAAATTCAAGCGTCTATCTCATAACTCCTAAAAATTGGGTTCTCGGATCAAGTCGGAAATGCGAATTGAGGAGGCTAGCAAGATACTTGTCGAAACACGCGCAAACGTGTTTACACACTCCGCCACAATCGATTCTGGTTACTCGCGCCAACACCTAACTTCTGCACGCCTAATTCTTTGTCGGGTTGCTTGGTGTGGTCGACGTTTTTGTTTGACTTGTCGGACTAGGTTTTAACCACTCCACGCTTCTTTCACAAATAAGGTGTCCGTATGGAGAGAGAAAAGTTTGTGTCTGGGCTGCTAATGACGACAGAGCTTTCGAAAAATCGAATTAATTCACTTAGTTTTTCGGAATATATAGCCCTGTAATGTCTTCAAAATGTAGGTTTGATTCGCTCTCTGAATGAAAGATCCCCACCTTCGAGCTCCGACCGTCAGTGAGGACGAAAGGAGATTGGATGCTGTCAGTTAGAACCGGGCTAATTTCCCTATGTGTCGGCAGTTCAGAGAACACAGTGGGACTTCTCAGCTAGAAATATCATATGAATGGTTATCTGGTGTCGGCATATTGCAGTTTTATGAATCTTGGCATGCCGCTCTGCCGGCTTTGATATGGTGATATCGTCTTGCGAATGCGAAGCAATCTGTTTTTGGATGCCCGCCCGTTTAACCTGCAAAATCTTTCATGTTGGCTTAAGAAACAGTTGTTCATTACGGCCACACCGCAAAATTCCTTGCAGCTTTTCAGCCCTGGACATTAAAACGTCGGGCCAGTGTCGAAAGGAGCGTTGTGGCGCTCGGGCCAAGCTTCTGCCGGCTAGTTTCATTGGCCGACAGGCTTGTTTTAACATGGGCGAAGCAGAACACTAGACCTGTTTCGACTTTCTTCGTCCTTTCTTGCTGCAAACAGAATAGAGGTCTGGCGTTGCCACAACTTTTCTGAACCTCAGAAATCTGAGATTTGGCGAATGGTTGCAGGGCTGCCGCAAGTTGTATTTAAATCTCCAGATCGCTCCCTTAATTCTGATGGAGCAATAATAAAGTCGATCAATCTACCAAATATCTTATATCAATTAAACATCGAAACTCGAACCAATTAGAATAGTTCTATATAGAACCCGATACATACAATGGAGTTCACGGCCTATGTGTCACAAGCTCCCTCGAATATAACCTCTCTACCTCATCATACACCGGTATCTTCAAGTAAAACCTGGGAGCCCATATTAGCAATAACGCTGCTCTATGGTGCTATTCTCCTTTCATACGCCTCGAAGAGTTTCAACTCTTTCAGACAAAACCATGGTTTTTTGGTTGCTGCCCACACAATATCGAATTTAGCAGAATTAGTGCAATATTATACACTTCCTTCAAGATACCCAAATGCTTCGAGTCGACCAGTACCTCTCACTTCTTTGCTCCTGTGTCTTTTACAGGTTCAGACAAACTTTGCATTGGTGAGAAAGTTGAAGCGTGGAAACCCTGCCCTTGTCCGTAAGTTGATCATAATAGCCAATCCCAATCTATTCTATCTTCAAAGTATTATTATTGACATCATTACCTTCTTTTAGGAACAACCTACCAAGGTGCAGGCCTTCTTCGCGCCGCAATTATGCTTCCGGCCTTTTTCCTCCAATCAAGCGCATTATATCATGACTCGATCGTTATCATCCATGCTTTCGTCTACGCCCGATTTATCATTTGGCTATTCACTATCCGACAGAGCTTTCCGGATGCCGAACTGTCGGAACTGGACCACCTAAACACCGAGGCGGACAAAATTACAATAAAAAATCTCCACGAAATCAGCGGTGCGAACAAGTCGTTAATGACAACGCCGCAAGCCTACACCGCGGGTGTTTACGGCTCCGCCTTGATTGTTATTGGCCACCAAGAGGATGAATTTATGAGAAAATTCGGTATTGCTATCTTCTTAATCACTATGGCGTCGTTGATGAGATTGGAGCAATGGACTGGCGATGTTCTATTTGAATACCTTCAAGGCAAGGAAATCGTGACTTTCAAACAGAAGTTGGCGTGGAAGTTATATGAGATCGGTTTCTGTAGAATTCAGGTTTTGTCACAAGTTGACAAGTCTGTTGCTCCGCGAAAGAACTCTGAATGAGTGGCTCCGGACTGAACGAGTTTAAAACTAATTTTCGCATTATATTACGCATTAAATCGGCGGTGGCAGCACATGGGTACATCGGCGCACATTCGAATTCACATTAGCATTTATATTGGCGTTTAGCATTTTTTATATTAAATTTGTATATTACTTTACTCTGTTTATATCTACCTAGGTACTCAAGCACCCATCAGGATAATAAGTCTAATTTTCAAGTTCCCCCGTTTGTCTCGTATATGGCGCGCAAAAGTGGACAAAAGGGATGTATATATGTAATTTAACGAATTTTGTATATATGTTAACATATACATCTATATTTTTTGCCTAATCAAACCCTTGTTTGGACCAAGGTAACACATATTATAATATGTTAAAAACTAGATTCCAGACGTTAATATGCTTGATTGGCTAGCTACTCACTAAAAAGCTGGTGGGTAAGCTGTTCGTTAGTAGGCAGGTTGTTTACTGGCAGGCAGGTTGTTCATTGGTAAGCTGTTCATTGGCAGGCTGGCCCGTTGGCTGTTCGTGGTGAGTAGCCAGCCGGTTGGGCATGTTAATATCTAGAATTTTGTCTTTAATATATTATAACCATGGGTACCTTGATCTCAATAGAGGTTTGATTACGTAAAAAATATGAATGTATATGTTAATATATATACAAAATTCGTTAAATTACATATATACATCCCTTTTGTCCACTTTTGCGCGCCATATCGTAGTCTAAGTTGTACAGTCTAGGCGAAGATTATGGTTATGAGACTGACATTTAACGAGGATGGATAGTTTCAAAGAGCAACACAACGACTCCCATAGACGTAGAATTTTGGGGAATGGCTGAATTGCACGCTTTGAAGCTTTCATATATTCAAACCTAGCACGGATTCGAGGCTAACCTAGCACTAAATTCCACGACAACAACAAGACCAGAGTATCTTACCATCATCCACTTACTTCATGCATCGAGAAACCTAAGAAAGTAACTTCTCTCAAGCAACCTCCTGCGACAATGCCTTCGAAGTTAGACTTAAAGGGTATACGTATAAAGCGTATCCGCACTTTAGCAGCAGCTGTGCTCTCCAAAACTCTGGAGAGAGATGTTCGACCTGCCGAAGTCAGTTTCATCTGGGACCACCATAGAGGTTACCATTGGTACCTTGTTCAAACAATGATTGATGAAAAGACCGGCGATGAGATTACTACCGAGTATAATCTGCCGGAATGGACTACGAAGCAGATGTTTAGATGGGTCGTTGGCGAGGCGAATGAAGCGATTGGCTGGCTTACCAGAGGAGAGCTAAGAGCTGAGAAGTTTCAAAAAGACTCAAAGGGGCGAGAGAAGAAGATCCCTGAGAAATTCGAGGATGAGGAAGAAGAGTCCATAAAGTTACAGGGGGTGAGTTGACATTGTAACTTTCACGAGTTTTGACCTGGTGTCTCTAATTTATGATGGCTAGGTTCGAAAAGTAGATCTTGAAGAAGACGGGCAAGAGTTAGACAATGGTCTCTGGAAGCAACCATCAGCCACAAGCAGAGGAAAGGCCTCGGACTTTGTCGCATGGATGACCGGTTGTGCGGACCGCGATATTGCTAGGAGGATGAGAAGGAAATATTTTGGGCAACGGACTACAGCTAAGAGCACAAAAGAAAGGAGTGACACTCCTCCTACCCCCGAAGTTGACTCCTTCGATCTTCCTCTAGATGTGGACTTCGATGATCCGGATGCTCTGCCTTTGATTTACATCAGGTAGCCGAACATGGCCTTGAGGCTTATTGTTTCGCCATATTGAGAATAACGGAAACAAACCCATAGATGGGGCCTCTATGGCACAAGGGTAGCTCAGAAGTTGTTATCTTTATCTGTATCTTTACTACACCCTGCATGTTTATTTATGGAGTTTTTGTTGTATTTTAGCACTTCGAAGAAACGAAAATTCTTCCCCGAAAAAGGAAAATATGTTTTGAAAAGGTGCAGATATCGATGTCAGCACGTGAGCTGACAATTAGTTTCCCGGGATGGGGTTTCTATTATCTTAGTCACTTTCTTTGTTCTAGTGGTGTTGGTATTGAAACAACCAGCACAGTATCAACAGGATATCGAATGCAGGTTGACAATGAGTGCTTGCGCATAACATTATTGCGTTGGATACTCGAAACCTACCTGTTAGCTCAATGTAAAAGGAGTTAATCTATAGTTTGAAGTACATTGGAAGAATGATTCGATACCCACACGTGCACGTGCGGCCCCAGGGATACCATTCATGGCTCGCAAAACCGAACGACGTCGACGGCTATCCAATCTAGCATATCCGGAGGCTCTTCTAGCCAAAACCTAACATTCGAGAATTTGGGAATACGATTTTGTAGAATGACCAAATGCCTTCATTAACACGCTCTCGGAATCGGCAATCGGCAAGACAGGCTCTTCGACCTGGGACGGAGTCACTACACGCGCAGCCCCTCGTTTGGATTCCAGGGCCAGGACCGAAAGTAAAAATCGCACGACCGGAAGGATTAAAGTCTATAATTCCTTGTCCGATTGCAAAAGATCCCAGAAGCGACAATATACTTGGCGAAAAGAAAGAGCAGACACAATCGAGAGAGGAAAGTGTATTACATGAGCCTAGCTCCGAAGTAGCTCCAACAAACACGCTTGAAGACTTTCGCTATCCGTCGCACAATATCGATCTGCAAGCAGACTCGGTTCAGCGCTATGCTCCGTCGAAAATAACGGAATATGATTGCTATTTTGAGAGAAATGATTCTCGGTCCGAGAGAAACGAGCTTTCTAGGGAACAGAGCTATCTCTCTTTAGCTTCGGATGACAACAAAACCACTCGGCGGTCCGAAAGATGTTACTCCAAGACGCCTATCTCTTATGTGGAAAGCAAAATTTCTTTCTCCAAGGTCCTAGGCTCATATCCTAGGGGTAGACTTCCCTACTCTAAGAGCACAGTTCTTGATCCAATCACCGAGGAAAATTCTTCCAAGGCTAGCTCGTACCTAAGAAGCAAGGATGTGTATACTAAGAGTGTTGGCTCTCATCATAGCAGCAAGCATTCTGACGCTCAGAGCACTCGCTATCCTTCGCAGAGAAGTAGTCTTCTAAAAAGCTATCAATCGGAAACCAATAATTATCGGACTCCAAATAGTAGCTCTCATACCAAAGAATCCAGATACGACTCAGAAAACGCTAAGTATCGAAAAGATAACGACGTCTCAAATCCATCCGACTGGTCTCAAACAGCCAGGTATCTCTCGAAGAAGGAAAGATTTCTGCAGGAAAAGCCATCAGCTGTCTCCGAGTATGTAAAATCTTTTTTGGAGGCTCCAATTAGCGAATCAGGAGACGATACAAGCCCAGAGCCTCATAATGTCGAGAATGAAGAAACTTCAATACAAAATTCGAATCCTGGCTTTGACCAAACAAACAATGAATCCGATAATCCTGCCATATTTGAAGCTGAGTTTCCGGAACTAACGCTGGGTTCAGAAAGAAGAGCTCAGAAGTGGCTTTGGAAGGTCGTAACCACTTCATGGATACGAAGTCTGATATCGAGAGCTCTCATTTACACGTTCCGGTGGATATGGGGAGCTATAGTGTATCCCTTCAACAGAATTTGGGAACTTATAATCAGGATACTTCTAGTTGCTCGTGCACTCCTCACGGTGACGCTGGTCGTAATTAGAACTGTGGCGCTTTTCCCCTTCCAGTTAATCCTTTTCGTCATAATTGCAAGTCTCCGAAATCTTTGGGTCGGCCTCAGGCTTTTGATCAAGCGAATTTTCACGACCTTCACTTCAGCTCCTTGGCTTGTAGCGAGGGTAGTCCTTTTTCCAGTCAAGATTAGTTATCGTTTAATAACTACCAGGCTCCGGGAGGTTTACAACGCTGTTTCATCACTTTTTCGCACAGGTTGGCAGTCCGTTGTTCCCATATTAAGGACCTTGAGATCCCCTCTGCGATACATCCAGCAAAGTCAGTCACCAGAAACTCAGGATGAAAGAGAAATTAGAAAACACAGCGAGCCTCAACCAACGTCCAAATCTTCGGAATATGAAATCAAACCATTAATCCTCATATTCCTCTTTACGTCAGGATTCTGGGTTTCTGCATTCCCGATAACTACCATGACCGTTCTGTTTGCGGTAGGGTTGGCATGCATACCCTATTGGCTTGCAACAATTATCTCAAAATATTGGATCAAGCCTGGAAATGCTGCTCAGTACTTCAAAGCAATATTGTTGTATCTGGTGGTAATTGGTAGTTTGTCAGTTTTGAAATGGTGCTTTGTGATTGAATCTTGGGAGATGATATATACAGAGCCATATGAATCATCTTACCGCTGGGTCTCCATTTGATCTTATGCATAATTATGTCAACCCCAGAGCGGAATGTGTGGGATTTTGTACAGGGCAACACAGAATCTCAAACGTCAAAACAGCAGAGATGAGCAGTCCATCCTGTTGACACTCTTGCATCATGAAACAACAACTGTATTCATACAAAATGGCCAGGGCGAGAGCCCTGATGCGTCAACCTGATAACGAAGAGCTCAAATCATTAATGTCTTTTTATCATTTCACAGACTTTCTTCATTCTCGATACTCAAACATTATCCTGATATTCATAGAGAAAATTTCACCATTGCTGGATTCAAGACGTCAAGACTCCCTCGATATATCCGGTAAGTTGAAGTCCTCGAATATTATAATCTTTATGAATACACTGCATGGACTTATGACTTAAAGAGTGGCGTTTAGTTCCAAAATGATGAACTCAGGGTCGAACAGCAATCTTTCACGCACCCGTGGATCAAGGTCGCATGACAGCACTTCAGTCATACAACTTTCTTCGGTTCGACCAGCATCAATCCCAACCTCTGTGTTACAAGGCTCAAACATTGATCATGCTGCTATTCAAACTCATTTGTGTATCCTCGATGACGAGATGACTGCAGCACGTGGTATCTTGAATACCATTATCCGTCGACACCCGGACTTCTATAATCTCAATCTTCGCTTCGCTAACGACCGAGAGCTCCTTTGTCGAATCGCAAACCAACAAACCTCGCTCTTCACTGGAGGCTTGTCTCGTAAGCTCCGAGCACGGGATCGTCAAACCGGTGCTGTTGGATGGTTGCTATATCGATTACTCTTATGGTGCCTCAAGGAGAACCAACGAACTGGGAAGACAGTTCGTCAGAAATCATCTCTTTCAGAGGAAGACTCCGCAAGTACTTCATCAGTAGTCCCATCAATTCTTGACAGCATCAACCCTGAAACCAAGAAGAAATCCACCGCCGAAGCCCAACATGCAAGCACAACGATCACAAAGTCAGAAACTCGACACAGAGCCTCTGTGGATGATGATAGTATCATGGAGGAAGAAGAATCAGAGTCAGAAGAGACTGGGAGTATCGGAGAAGCATCTGAACAAGCCATGACGCAGGAAGAAGCCATCGGGTACACCATCACCGAAACACCGCATATGATCGACTCTTCCGATTTCGAACGTGAGATAGAAGCCCTCGAAGTCAAAGAGAGCAACCATACCCGCGGGAGAACTGGATATAGGCGACAGCGAAAAAATGCTAGCAGGAATCCTGGAGATCATAAGAAGCCAACTCTTGCTGATTTTTCCTCCTCTTCTTCTGGTGACGAATCTCATGTAGAAGATTTGGTTACTGAGCCTCTCAAACCCACTCACTGCTCTCGCTGGAAGTCTATGTGCTTGCTACTCTGCCTTGTCTTTATCTCTCTCTCGTTGGCTTTGCTATCTATCATTCAATACATTCATCAAAGACAAGGCGCAGCTAGAATTTGGGATACCATCCTAATGCACCAACCACATAACCTTGCCGCCACTACAGGTAACACGGTTCGAAGCATCACGATCACGAAGGCTACGGCTATTGCGATCAGCAGGGATCTTTGAGGTGGTGTTCGGTCACCCGCTAGTTTCCAGATTCCTTTATCTCATTCTTTATCTAGTACTGTTTTTCTGCTTCAATTGTATAGAGATGCTCTTCTTACGGTCTGATAAGCGTCTGTGTCTGCCATTAGGGACATATGGTATCGGTGGGTGGAGTTATTAGTATTATCAGCTATCCGTATTTGCAAACTTATTTAATTTGTTTTAATCAGTCGTGTACTTATCAGGTCGTTAAATTATCAAAAGGTTATTACTGGGAGAATGCTGAAAATCCTTTTCTTCAAATTCTATTGGCCTGATCGTGGCTCTATTTGGTAGATTGTCAAGACTACTGACTCGATTTACTATTATTTCCGAGGCTCGTGATTACTTCAAAAGCGCGTATATATACATCTTTCCTAGAACCAAAAGTGTCACTCGACATCATCACCAACCCAACCTCCGCATCAGTAGAATATCAACAAGAACACTCCTATACTAGATCTGCAGAGCTACTATCCCACTACTTCCATCACACCAGATCATATTCTTCCAAGATACTGTCCGTCTGGAAATAGAACTTATCGAAATGACGAAGAAGTAGCTTCCCGAAGTATATCCTTAGCACGTATTAGTTTGCTAATATCAAGTTATATCATTAGAATTCTATCAACCGCCCAACAATCCTCTTCTCTCCGTTCTAAATCACCGCCTCCTTCCTATCAAAGATCACAAGAAGATATCATCATGACCTCTATCGATGAGAACTCTTCTTTAGCTACTATGACAGCACGCCCAACAGTCGAGTATCCCCACAACAGACTCGACGGAACAATTATTTTCGAGAATATGCAAGCACCTGAGAGCAGAGGATCTCGCTCTCAAGAGATAGAGAGTAACAGAGGCCTGAGATTTCCTAAATCGACTCTTACGGTAGTCAATGGGCAAACCGTAGGCCGCAAAGATGACGACAGCCGAACTCTTAAGAGAGAAAGGAAAGCCAAAAAGCCCATGCAGCCCCCTATGAGCCCCCGTTCATCTCGTAGCACGGCTGGAAAACCTCGCGTCAGGTTTGTGACGCCATATCGCCAAGAGAGCACCGCTTCATCTTTTGATGGTGGACTCGGCCGAGCCACAAACCACCCCCCACCTCGCACCAAAAAATCATCTCAAGTACAAGAACATGTCTTGCCATCAAGTCACGCGCCAACCCAAACCAAAAGAACTAAAAGTCAGTCTGTTATCTTGGATACACAGGGAATGTATCAGCGATTGAAGCATAAAGTTTCCTGTCTTGAAGAGAGAGCCGCGCTAGGCGAGGAAAGTCTCGTTGAAATTGCTCAGGATATCAATCAGATTTCTTATCGTCTTGAAAAGTTAGAGAAGAAATACGCCAGAGTACTGAGAGCAAAGGGTACGCAGACTGAGAATATTGCTTCGGGTCGCATGAAGAGGGGGTTGCTCTTCTATATGGTGAAACTTGTGGGACTGGCTTTGAGTTACCTTGCTGTCGTTTCTTTCATTTACTGGTTCCTGTCTGCAAAACAAGATGGGATTGCAAAGACAGGGAGAGATACCTATTTTGAACACCTGAAGGAGATCGATACAATGAGGCCTGCGGCGCAGAAACTTTTGAAAGAAACTTTGGAGTGCGAAAGCTAAACTTGGGCTATACAAATAATGACGGGATCCTTGACTTTGTCCCTTCATTTTTTAACATTTCCTGCTGGTTTATTCATGCATTTTCCTTCAAACGAGAATATCACCTGCAGTAGCCTCGCACCTGCAGCTCATTCGGATGCAACTGTTTGGAACATTTAGTTCTAGCACAGTCTCGAAGCCACACCGTAGCATTGCTATACTTTAAGAATGCGTTTGTAGCAAAATCTGGCCAGAAGGTTAATAGAATAGATATCCAAATTAACAACATGTCGATATGTCATCAAGTCCATTATATTATGTGAGGTGTTGATGCCAACCCATGGTCCAATAGGGATTTTATCCAACAGTTCTTCCGAAACGCAATCCAGAAGACCTCTCTTCCTTTGTTCTCGAGGCACACGCGTGGCAAACTTCTCAAAATATAACAATGAGCATAAACACTGAGAAAATGGTAGCACAATCACGTACTCGCTTTTTCGAAAAGAATTTATACCTGATCTGAAGCTTACCTCTATTATCGTTCTCACGCGCATTATTCCCGTTAACGCGTTAGCGTGGTTCGGTGGAAGCACAATTACTAGGAGATCAGATAGAATACTCCATCTGATAGAACCTAATCGCTATATATTGCCGAATCCATATTATCTTCTTCTATAAGAAGCTATAAAAGAGAATAAACCTACAGGTTTCTCTCAAGTTCTACGATTTCTTGTAACAATCCAGGAATTAGTAAACACTCAGACAAGTTCCCGAGATCAGATTAAAACACAGCTATTAGGCTATCATGGCAGTAACAACAAGAAGCGCGAATGCTGTTCCTGAAGATGCATCGGCATCTTCTCGGGCTAAATCGCGAGCAAATCATCAGAAAAGATTGCCCGCAGGTAGAGGTAATATCTTGCTGTCATTAAAGAGACAGTGGTTTTGGCCCAAATCCAGTACAGAGCACAGCTAATTACACCGTCGATAGAAAACATAGTGAGAACAGGACTGCAAATGGCTTCAAGCGCTAGAAGGACTACGTCGAAAACACCTTGGCCTATCGACCTCGCCGCGAAAGTAGACGCACGTGCTAGGCGTCTCCAAAGAAAGCGGTTCAAAGCGAACAAGTATATCCAAGTTCCTGTCACATCCCTAGCTCTTCAAAATCACGAAGTAGAAAATGTCATTGTAAAAGATATCGACTCCGATAACGACTCTCATCTGGAACGTTTCAACAAAAGGGTGACGGAGCACCCATCTCTCGCAGAAATCAATTTACTACAACGGACTTTTGCGAGCGAGTCGGCGTGGAGTAAGGTCAAGCGATGGGTGGATATAAAAATTTACCCAATCAGGCAGTTTCTCGTGTACGTTTTCTATTGCGTAGCATGGATCCGTACGGCTGGCGGAGTTGATTATCGGAAACCTGGTTTCTGGAGACAATGGGCGTAAGTTTTCCTTGCCTCAATCAATAGTACAAGATGCCTAACTCTCATGATAGGTTTCGCTATCCACCTGTACCTGGTGGTTTTGATCCCTTCAATATCCGTCATTTGGTCGAGGAAGCGGAGAGATCCGGTCAAGTGGTTTATATCAAGAAGCGTGTCATTTTCAACGAGCAAACGGGAAACTGTGAAACGGCCACGTTCACAAACCTTGATGATGAAGATCTCTATCGTGATCGGTACCCAGGGGAAACAGAGGGCATCGGCCCGGAGGAATTCGGCAAGTGCCATTATTTGTCACCGCAGGATGCATTAGTAAAGTGGTTGGGCGAGAAAGTCATCAAGCCTGGTATGATTATTTTTAAGGCTGTGGTGGTGTTTTGGGCCCTGACTTGGATTGGCATGGTGGTGATATCAGTGGGGCATATGTACATCGCGGAGTTTGTAGAGTGGGCTATGCGCTTCCAGCAGGGTAGTATTAAGGAAATGGCCAAGAGTAGCAGTGAGCCTTGGGTTCCAACGATGTGGCTTCCAGCTCCAAAGGGCACCAATGGTGGACAGAAGAGTATCAAAAAGCCTACACGAGGGAAGCTCTGGTAACATGCTGGTATCTAATATCTACGATTTAAGAGGATATGCTAGGCAGTTGCGTGATATACTGCGCAATGCCTGGGAGTCTGGATATTGGCTGGTTAAAATAGAAGATAGAGGGGATTTGGGATTTTCTTTTTCAGACCGATTGGCTAAAGCTCACACCTGATATAATTTACATGATATTGAACGTACTACTTATTTCTTATCTTGAAAAATCCAGCATATTACCTATTCGACGATAGTCTCGACCTAACCGGTGTTTACCGAGTCGGAGATCTGGGAAGAAAATATTCCGTCACCAAAATTCTCCTTAATCATGATCAAGCTAAGTTTACATACATCTCATAGATACATCGAGGCGAGTTTTCTATCAATAGATTGGAGATTTAGAGCGAAATGCGCAGCGGGTCAGTCAACTCTTCACGCTAGAGATTAATTTTGTCGGTATCTTCCTTCTCAATAATTCTCTAATAAAATACTACTGTTATAAATGTATAGAATTCTAGAGATTTGCTTCTTACAAATACCCTGGCTAGCTCTTAACGGTGTCTGCATGTATGAAAAGAAAAATTATATCCCTGTCAGCCAGGAAACATTCAGGGCGTCATCCCCAGCTTCCCCCAATTTATTATGAGTGCGAACTTGCATAATGGAATCGAATCCAGAAAGCATCGATAAAATCGGCCGACTCTTTCTCGATTTTCATCCTCAGTTTTTGCCATAAAGTTCATCCTTGTTTTGAAAGTTTTTAGTGAAGAGAGCTCTACCAGCCACCGATCAGCTGAACTAGACGGTGGACCTGGTCCCGTTGGTACTCGTCGTGTTCCACAAGTTTTGTCAATAGGAATCTGGAGACGCGAAATTTGTCCAGAAATGGGTTAATCATGCATGTATACTTAAGTATCTGTTCTGAGTCGAGGCCCGCATCATTTCACCCCCACAGCGCGTACATTTAATCTATGATCCGAAGACCTATCCTAGAATTAAAGCGAGTATAAAAAATCGATTTTAATGTAAGTAGAAGATTTCGGCTGTAATACAGGTTTTATGATTCCGTTCCGAGTCAACAAGCTCTTGGGATGCACAATTTGATCGAACATTTCAATACAGTTATCCTGGGCTGGACAGAGAATTCACCGAAAACCTTGCTCTAAGGTTGGGATTTAGCGAGGGTAAGAGGTGCCTATCATGATTGTGAATCCGATATGCGGTACGATGACAATGTTTCTGCACTCTTCATGCCAGCCCGGATTTCTTTTCGCAGCTTTTCACGGCTTTATCCGTTACTAAAAACTAGTGTGTAACGACTGCATACAAGCCCATTGCATGGGAATCCCTTCCGCTCTTTGCAGGTTCTGTTTTCTTTCTTCAGAACTTTTGTGTATGAAACAATGTCGTTCTTCCCAGGCCTGCTAATTCCAGTTTTGTTTGGTATTAACCGATCCCTAAATGCCGAACCTTTTACTAATCACTTGGCTATTACTTATACTTAGAGAGTGCACGCTCGACCTATGAAATCTCAATCTTGGGATCTTGAAGTTAGTGCTCATACTAGTAGGGCCGAGTTGATACCACCCCAGGTTCAATCGGGATAAGGGACTAGTATGTTCTAGTGTCCTTCATACTCCTAGATATTAAGTTTCATAAAAATACTCATAACTTTAAAGTTCCAACTTGAGCCACACTTAGGATATACCAGGAACCTCAGGATCGAGTGTTGCATGTTGGTATATCTAAAAATAGAATACTATCGAGGAGTTTGTTCCTGCCTCAGGTTCGGCTCAGCCTATGTCAATTTTTTTTCAGATATCGTAGGAAATAGCTCCCGAAAAAAGAGTGATCACTGGAAAATTTAGGTTACCTTGTACCCTGGTACTCACTGAGTACTTTGCCTGGATATCTAATAATTGCTCACATCCCAAAAGCCCAACAAGCCACCAAGCAGGTTTAAATTTTGATGCAAGCACGGGAACTTGCGAGAACTAATTAGGCTTCACTTTGACAGAAAGATCGGGACCAGATAGGTTGGCGAGAGCCCTCGGCGCGTCTGCGCTTTTGACTAAGCTTGCTCGAACCGAGGAATGTGGGGTCGAGCTCGCGAATGAAAAAGTAAGGGAGAGGTAATCCACGGGAGGGCCTTCGCGCAATGCAACATGATCATATGAGATAGTACAAAAAGCATGTACCACCCTTTCTTGGTAGTTGATCCTTGATCAGAATGACTACAAGAATTTCGTTGGCAGTACAGACCAAGGCTAGCACAAGAGTCTTCACAGGAGTACTTCGCATCAATTACCGACAAAATCTTCTCTTGATTGGAACTGAGTTATCTGAGCGGGATGGTGCGGCTGAGTTAGCAATCGAACCTGCGTCGATGTACATATGTGTTGGAATGACAGCCGTCGACGGGAGCTTTTACGTAAAGCGTTCCCCGACCTCTTGCTCGGTTTTGTGTAACCGTTCTAACAAAAATTAGCTAGCTCGGAAGTGCTCCGGTCCTCGGGTTTGAAAGATGGCTCCAATCGAAGAAAACTGGGGAAACGAGGATCAAACTTTTCGCCAGGCCATGAGTCCATGCACCTATCCCAAAGGTATCTGCATCTGTATCCTTCGATGTAACATTGCCCGACTGAGTCCAGGTTCTCTCCAGACTACCAGACTACCATTTTCTCAACCATGCGAACCGAACCGAGCGCAAATGAGCGAAAGCTATCGAAAGTCCATCTTACTAACATTCACGCTGCCGAGCCTCAAGAATGCATTGCCACAAATCACTTCCAATCGGCCATTAGAAGGGCAGTAGGCCATTGGATTAGACTCTATATCTCTCAGAAGCTGGCTTCGGTGTGCTTTAATCAAAAGTTTCTGTCTATTCCATCCATATTATGTTCCTAGGCTCTGGTGAAAAACATGTTGTTCACTTATAATCTAAAAACTATTAAAGACCGAGTTTTTCCTGTCAACCAAGTATGAAATATCGATACAGCAATCCAATCTTCGGAGAAAGATTCGTTCTCGTGGCATATTCTCTCTTCTTTGGTTATCTACCACAGCCATTTGCTATTTTTTGGTCTAATTCTACTTGCTTTAATTTATTAGAGCCAGCCTGAATATCATCTTCACGATGAGGTCCATCGATATTTCGAGCATATTTCTCGTTGCTATCTCCTTGGTTTTCAATGTCTCCGCTTGGTGTCACGATAAAAACGTGAACACATACAAGACTTGCTCGACGCTATACGGTCAGAATCAAGTCTATGATGTTCCGACCTCTATCAAAACAATCACTCAGAAAACATCTATTACCATCACGGTGACCCCGCCATCAGTTACCTACTACGTTACTGAGGAAGACGAGACAGTCACCAAAGATGCTACAGTTGTAGAGACTGTTACCAAAGACAGGTGCCCGACTAAGAAAGTATACGTTACTTTCCACATTACCTCCACCTACACAATCTCAAGGATCAAGACGGCTACAAAGTCTGTGACTACGACAGTTACAGCTCATAAGACTTACAATCCCTATCCAGATGATCATTACGGCCATCCCGACAAGCGTCATGATAATCCCAGGTATCCAACGTCTGTAAAGTGTACCAAGACCCTCAAGGTCACCTACACTTGCATTACAACAATTAAACCACCAAAGGTCACTGTCCCTGTACCAGGAGGCACTGTGACTGTCACGAACATTGAGACGATTACCAAGAAAATCTGTCCAAAGATCACCAAAACCATTACTATCACCGAAACTGATAAAGAAACCACTAAAGTCAAGATTACTACCACTATTACTAAAGTTACCACCGTTACTGTTCGCCCAAAACCAAACCCTTGCGGCAACCATAATATCTACAGAGGCTCAAACGGAAATGTTCAAGTCGATCTTTTCAAATGGGACCCTCAAGTACCTGCAAAGAATGCCTACGAATGCTGTCAAGCATGCTACAAACATGTCAACTATGCAGGTGTTCGTGATTGCGCAGGCAGCTACTTCTCAACCCACAGGAAGACCAGGAAAGGTAAATGTTGGTTGAAACTCACGGACAAGTGCTATCCTAACTACAAGCAGAAATGCAAAGCCAGTTCTAAGAAGAATGATTATGATGGAAGCGTCAGCAATGGTCCATGTGGACAGTGGGACTATAAGCACTAAAAACACACATACTTGCAACGAGTTAGTCAAACTTGTTTAATTCGCCGATTTCCTTTGCGCAAGTTCTTATGTAATACTCAGAATTATTTCTTTCTGAAATTCTTGTTTCTTCTTTTATACCATAACAGATGTCATTTTGCCACCAATTCATGTTAAACAGAACTTTACATCGGTGGCACTAATTCGAAGGGGGCCAGCAATTCTGTGTTGCTCCAGTAAAATGCAACACTCCGGGTCTTGTGCCTGCTGATGCTTCTTAATTAAAGGCAATACCTGAAGCACCTCGGTTTTGTCGCCAGTAACTAGATCACCTCTACAAAGCTCATGTGGTCTGCGGAATGCTAGCATGATTTGAGCTCTTGTTTTTTCAAAGTAATTGGTTGCACGACTATCCATCTTAAGTTTCTTATTGAAATCCCTTCCCAAGAACACTATGTAATTATGATCAACTTGGATGATATAAACCATCACATGACAATCAAAACAAGATAATCTTATGAGTGCTGAATACATTTTGATCGTTTCAATGCAGTCTCCTACTGTCATACTCTACTAGCAACTCAAGCTGCACGGTTTGTATGACATTAGCTTAACTTCTATAATGATTAATATAACTGCATACTACATGTTGGCGAATTGAACCATTGAGGATCTTCAATCAAATTCCCTTCACATCTTACAGCATCTTGTTCAAGATAGATATCAAGAATAAAGCAATATGCGGACCTGTATAAAGCATGAATGGTGGCAAGAAATTAATACTGTCTGACTTGTTGAAAATTGAGTGGGTTAAAATAGAAAGCTATACCGTAATCGCCTGGATTGAGGCTCTACCGCAACCTCTTGTTGAAATACAGTTTTGCAGTGGAGAACTTAAGTAATCACATAAAGTTTTAAATTCTAGAGCAACTTTCTTGGCAAAGCTTATTTTCAAGCTACGCGGCTTATTTCAGGTCCAGCGACTTCCCCAGGAATTCATTTTCTGGCTATTTGATTCTATATAGAGTGGCGTTTATGCAAGACAAATAGGTTTAGAAACATATTCTAGAAATAATCTCTGTCGATAAAAATCATGTTGCTCCACAGCCCTTGGCCTTCCGCGCTTACCTGTGGAGAAATTATCTGAAATTTACTCTGTCTAAATCCTAGTTAATAGGGGTTGGCGTCCCGAATGTAAACCCAAATGCCTGTGCTAACAAAGGTTATCCAATAAAAGTCGAAGTTCTGTTATAGCGTACTAGGAACGGTGCTGTGTGGTTTCATGGGCGGGGCCCAATTGCAAAGGAGCGGTTTAACGTTCATACCTGCGCTAGTTGGAGAGCAGAAAGGTTTGGTTGATATCAAGGGGGACTGGCGCGCTGGGTGAGATATTCCCCCAAAAACTCGAGGCACAGGCCACAATAGATGCAAAGTTTGAGCACCCATTTGCGAAATGTTGCTGCTGGAATCAACATGCAAACGATTAGAACGATAACTTCGGATTCGTCGGCTGTATTTACCGGTAAGACGGGCGCGGGCTGGTCTGTAGACTCCTAAAGTGGAAGGTGAGTAGTCGTTGAAAGGAAGGAAAAAGGAAATGGTTGCTCCCCCAAAGGAGAAAACCTTTGTTATACGCGATATTCATTACATATTAATATACAGAGAAATTCACTTTATTATGAGTTCAAGATTAATCTGCCAAAAACCGATTAAAGGAACACAAAACTCCGTCTGCGCCATACCACAGTATTTCAATAACTCCAACGCACTACGCCGTATTTGAAGCCCCAATGATCTCATCAATAAAGTGTGTAAAATGCTGCAGTGTTCCGAATGACTCCTGAATCTTGGATCTGATACGAGAAATTTTCTGGCTCCTAGCCGTTTCGTTTCGCCCTTCTCGCGTTCCAATTCGAAAGATCGAAACTTAAACTATCAACTTTTCTTTCCATCTACCCCATCCGCACAGTGGCTTCCGCTCTAGTTCTTCTCGACTCTTGCCACAAACTTCATAGCTCGAATATCGCGCCTTGTCCGTCCATTCCGTTAGAAAGCTCAGGGTATCTTGCCCGAAGGCTCGGTTCGCTTTTTGGAAAATTGTTTCATAGGGGTGTAGATTTCCTCCGAAGTACGAATCTTTATGGAGGACATCGCCGTGCGTGCATTCTTGCGCGTAATTCTCGCTGCTGGCAAAAGAAGTCATCAAAGCGGTCACTTTGTATCCACCGTCCAAGATCACATTTGTGGTGTTTGATTCGCCATAAACTGCTTCGCTATGGCCCGCGAAACAAGTCGTGATAACCGGGAGGAGAAGGTTTAGACCGGCGCGGTCTGTCGCTAGGATCATCGATTGGATGTGGTGTTTACCCCATTTAGGATGACAGTTGTAAGTCATGCCGACTAGCTAGTTGGTTTTGAAATTCGTCAGCACAACTATCAAAATGAGTGCGGTCGGAAATACATCACACTGGGCTTGGAGACAAGAGCACGGCCGAGAATTAAAACAATACGCGGAATGTTTCGCTCGAAAATTGGTAGACGCGATAAAAGGCGTACAGACAAGAAAAAAAGATCAGAGGAATTTTTACCTTGTTCATATCTGTGACTTTCGCAAGATAGGCATCACTCCAGCACTCTCGGCTCCAAGAAGGCATAAATGGTCCCCGGATACTCGCATTCAAGAAGATAAATTTTTTGTGTCGCTTGATCAATATGTCATTGTTGGCGGTCAGCACCTCGCCGTATGCGCCCAGGTCGTAACATTCGTTTCCACGTGGAACAACATTGATATTCGAAGCGGATGGAATTAATGAAGCGAGATCTGTCGGTCCGTTAAGAATAAAAATAAAGTCGGCTGCATCGTGAAGACCGTGGTTGATGAAGAAGATTGCATTTCTGCGAGCATTTGGGGTTTCTTTGTAGACGTAAAGGATAAGCGGCCGGTCTGTTTCCGTTCTACTCTGTATCCGTCAAGAAGAAAGTGAGTGACGAGCTTTTGTAGCGTAACGGTTTTTTTTGGTGATGTAGGCCTAGTTACTTACATCCAAGCTGGCGGAGGATGATAAACGTGGTAATCCGTATACAAACGCTCCAAGCATAAATATTATGAGGCCGAAGATCGTTATGAGATGAAAACTTAAAGATCTGATAGATCTCTTTGGAGAGAGATAAGTCGAAGAAAGTCGCTTTAGAAAAGGTGTAGGACCTCCATACTTGTCGTCATTCTCATCTTCGGCAATAACCGAGTTCTCTCCCACCCGCAAAAGTGGTCGTACAGAGCTAAAGGCCATGGTGGGATCGGAAAACACAGATGATCGGGGAAGAAGAGAGGTTCCAACGGCTTTTGGGGCTGTAGCGGGTTTATAAGTCCTGTCCAAAGATAAAGACCTAATTTTGGCGACAACAAGTATACAGGCCAGGGGCAAAGCACAGCAAGGGCGCAAATATCTCGCAGATACCGGAAAACTTCAAAACTGACCCCTTTAAGACGGCTGGGGCTGCCAAGGTGGGGATACTATACCACCGCAGATGGGGAGAATTCCACGCTGGGAAAGGAATAAATGGCTACTCCGTACTCCTTATGTTCTGCGTTTTTAATAAAAATTATTTCTTTCAGTGGCTCTAAAATGGCTTCATCCCTTGTTTTCATATACCAAAACCCCGGTAAATACTAGCTAGATTCAGGCGTACGGAATTTATCCCCTATAGTGTAGCAGAAATTATTCTGCAAGGGTTTACCTTTTTCGGTACAGTCTTGGCCATGCATGTTTGATCACATATTTTGAACTGAGCAGACACGCTTCGTATTAATATTATCTGTATGAAATAGTATACCAGCAAACTTTTACCTAGAAAATTTCCCCGATTATTTGATCTATAGTTTGATGAGGTGGTACGGAACGCGCCAAGCTCACCAAAACCTTTCTCAGAACTTAACCTTCTTTCGACGCCTCTGAAACGGCACTCTCTAAGGGGTGTGTCGACGGTATGCAACTGCGACCGTGTACGCGTTTGTCAGGCAATCTTCTCGATCATGCAGAACAAAAGGGAGGCGTGGCGCGAGCATGGTTATTGGGCCAAATGACGCAAAGAGCCAAGAACGCCTCCAGGCAACATCTTACTTTGTTGCGGACGAGCTTTTCTGAATTCCTGCGCACAAGGCATTTGTATCTGTTTAGTCGTCGATGTCCACTAGTTGATGCTTGACGAGGTAAGTGCTTAAGCTCAGGCCCATGGAACAGCCTTGTAATTGGCTAGAACCTTGATTTCTCGGCTGACTC
Source organism: Orbilia quercus (assembly GCA_036971405.1). Classification (NCBI taxonomy): domain Eukaryota; kingdom Fungi; phylum Ascomycota; class Orbiliomycetes; order Orbiliales; family Orbiliaceae; genus Orbilia; species Orbilia quercus. Next base: position 3,695,453 of record JAJTUE010000001.1, on the reverse strand, counting down.
AACTAATCATATCTGCAATTTAGTTCGAGAAACACGATTGCGATTGCAATTGCAGATTACGAAGTAGATTTGAATTTCTAAGTTTACTGAATGCTCAAGAAGTCTCAAGAATAATATCTAAACTTATAAATAAAGTCATTTGTAGATTTAATTAACTAAGTACCAAAGCATAGATTGCGCAGTCTCGAGTGGTCGCGATTACCTAGATGTTCAACTGGCACTGCTACATATACAGTTTCGGTTCATTGTCGTGTGTGTTGTAACCACTTGATTTAATAAAACTAAGGTGGCACGGCTCTAATTTCGAATAGAGATACCGGCCTACTTGCTGTACGAGTAAAATAAGTGGGGGAGAAAATATCGACGTGCCCGACTGCTAAGGAGGGCGCAATCTGAACGAGTGCTGTACCTCGGCTTCCACATAAAAAACCTCAAAAATGTGTTATCAGAGTACAAATTAATTATTTTCTAAACAAAGTAGATAATGCCGAGCTTATTTAAGTAAGCAATCAAGAATATCAAAATATTATAAATATGTGCCCGCTGGGCTGCTCTGGGTACTGGTCCTAAGGCAGTCGGGCTTCCAATTCTGCAGCAGCATATTTTCAAGTATCGCATATAACCCATGAGCCTGAGGCGACCTATGATCCGTGAGGTTAGCTAGTTGGAGCTCAATATATACCATTAAGATAGATCTAGATAGGGGATTTCCGCCGATTGATGGGACCAATATTCGAAAATTAGAACAGGCAGTAAGCTCAAACACAGATTAAATCAATAATTATATAGGTTAATACGTCAGTATTTATTTGCACGACAGAAGCTACGGAAAGAAACTCAGGGCTTCCCGAATAAAATTATATTACTATGGATTATGGTATAATGATTAACATAACTAATATTAACTTAGAAATATTACAATTTAGAGATCGTATCCGCCTTAGGTAAGCCCAAAACCTACGCATTTAGTAGTCGGTGGTAGTGGCGCATGTATCAATAGTTACATTGATGCCAGGAACAGTGACAGTAGTACTAGTGGTAATGGTGATAGTATCATCGTAGCCACCATCGTCAGTGGTGACGGTAGTAGTGGTAATTGAGACTGACACGATAGTAGTAGATGCGGTAATAGTTATGTCCTCCCCGGGGAGAGTAATCGTGGTCGATGCGGTGACCGTAGACGGCGGGGCCGTAGTGGTGGTGGTGGTGGTGACGGCGGGAGGGGTAGTTGTGGTTGTTGTAGTCACCGTGCTTGCAGGAAGAGTAGTGCTGACAGTAACCGTGGAGGCGGAAACAGTTGTCGTGGTGGTCACTGGATCTGGAGTGAAAGTTGTGACGGAGGTAGTGACTGAAGTAGTAGTTGAAGTGGCGGTTACTGTGATAGTGGGTGTGAATGTGGGATCGACTGTAATAGTGGTAGGCGTCGTAGCAGTACTAGTCACTGTGGCGAACTGAGTAAAAGTAACATCGTATGTTGGATCCGCTGTGACAGTCGTGACGTCATGTACAGTAACGGTGGTGCCCGGGGTGGCAGTAACGGTCTTGGTGCTTGTGGAAGTCTTTGTCGAGGTTTTAGTACTTATAGACGTCTTGGTGCTCGTCTTAGTAGTGGTCTTAATGCTGGTTTTGGTGCTAGTTTTGGTGCTCGTTCTGGTGGTAGTCCTCGTGCTCGTTCTGGTAAGTGTCCTAAAGCATGTCTCGGTGCACCTTGATATCGTGGTGTACTTGGTTGTGTACTTGGTCGTGTACTTGGTCACTGTTGGAGCGGCATCTAGAAGAAATCTGTTATTATCATATATCAATTACTGTTTGGAATTAATTCAGCTATACTAACAATAACCACGCTCCTCAAGCCCGTGTTTCTGTTGCTGAGGTACGACATTTGCCAGAGCCTCCGACGCAACCAAAGCCAAAAGGAGATTTGCAATAGAAGTAAACCGCATATTGAAATTGAAATGAAATGTCAAAGTGGACTAAGAAGTAGAATATCAGAAGAGCCTGACTTAATTATGTTGGAATCTGTTGTTCAAACGAGTGACTATCAGGTCTAGTTTGATATTCAATATATGTCTCCCGAATCGTGCATGGCGAATAGAACCAATTTATAATGTTCCCAGAAATCTTTTCACACCCGACGATGTTGAAAAACTCCGCTTGAGCTTCTATCGATATATCGCCTGTAAAATTAAGGGACCCACTCAGTGCTACAGTAAAGTCCTAACTCGCTACCCAGCTTACCAGCCATTAACCCGTTATGCAGCTTGAGGTTGAAATTGGTCAATAGTTCTATTTCCGCTGGTCAATGGTGATTACCCGATGTAATTCTTCGCCTTGAATTCACGCCAACTAATAGTAGCTTGAAGGTGATACTTAGTGCCACCCCAGCCAGATACTTAGAATTTGTGATATTTAGGGTTTTCACTTAGCCGTTGTTGCATTTTTCGCACCACTGTCTCCCATCCATTTCAAGATACGATGGTTCTTGGGTCCTTGGTCTCAAAGATTTGTCTTGCGACACGATTTTCAATAATTTTTAATATTTTGACTGCGATATATAAGCATGCTATAAAGTTAACTTCATGGTATGCAAGTAGAAGATCATAAATAGGTGAATATATATAAAGAACGGAAGCTTAAGCTAGCCGCGATTAATTAATGGAAGTGGCATTGCATATAGCTACGAAAATAAATATGATCTTAGGGTTGTTTTCGAGATTCTCATCAATTCAGCAGTATATCCCAAAAATCTCTGATGCGCAAAAGGGGGTCCTGTGTATTCTGGCGCTGGTAACTGTGTGCTTCGGAGTCATATCCGCGCCACTCCGGAAATTTGAAAGCTAGCACAAAGGTGCATCTAGCATATCGCAGAGTCGTGTTGAGGTACAACGGGTGAGCAGCTATAACTAGCGAGTTAGCTAATTAAAGAGCCGTTGAGGGCATATATTTTCTGCCCGTTTGGGGTGTGAATTCAGTGATGATCAGTCTCAACGAGAGTTTGATTTGATTCGGATTGTGTATTTATAAATTTATCGTGGAAATCGGTGTTCGTCGGGCTACGGGTATTTTTATTTCTTTGCAGCGTATTTGTCGTTGGTTAACATTTATCGCGTGTGATGCCGCTCTAGCGCCCTAGGTCGGAACAATAGGCACCGATTTTCCTTTCCCACTAGTTAACAATCGAGCGACCCAATTCTGTCGAGCCCTCACACCATGTCGATAATTTCGGGGTATTAGTGTCCAATGTCAAATATACGCTATGCTTCTTAGGAATATGAGAATGCAAGTGTCCTCTTCTTCTACTCTAAACGTCTGCGACTCAGAATGCCCTCTACTCCATCTTGCCAAGGCTATATATTCATAAAAGTTCTCTACTCAGCGACGCTGCTACTAGCACCGACCACTCAATTGTATGTCGTAAGGACTCAACACATAAAACATATATGCTCACGTAGTACGTCTCGAGGTGCTAGATTGACATCTTGTCACCAGAGTATACTACTAACACCACTCTGCGTGCCTGGAAATGATAAGTTTGCTAGCTACGGCAAGTGATATGCTCGTGGTATTTATTGTTTAGCTAGTTCCTCAATTTATACGCTGGCAAGTTCGGGCGTCAGTACAGCTCTATAGATGGCACTAGTGTTACAAAACTTGGCCTCGGAATACATCCATATATCCTTTGTGATTCTGGATTGAAACTCTCCATAATTGCAAAGTAGCTGACCTCAAATTTTTTATCTATATCGAATTAGTCCATAAGATATTGATATACTATATCGGTAGTCGATTAGGCCAAGCCTTATAGCTCAGAATCTCGTTTTGAAACTTTTTCGTCAAGCTTTTCTCGTGCTCTCGGTAACACCTGACACAGTCCGCTTTGTATTGGCGGTGAGGTGCTAATTACGCGACCGTTCATAATCTTCTTAATCACGGAGGTGGGTCAATCTATATAAAAAGATCCGTTTCCTCGCGATCAAGGCTGAATCTTACCTCACCATGCTCCCTCTGCATACAGCTAGCTGTATAGGCCAGGTGTTTCCAGCCTTGCCTCGAAAAATGTTGGTTACTACATCTACGGCGATTCGGGAACTATGAGCTATTATTTGAGGCTGTCTTTCTATTTCTAATAAGATATTATTAGGGCTAAAATGTGCTCGAGCTCGGGGATACACTATGTGAATTGGTTTTCAATTTGGCTGTTACACTTTGTTTGTATACTAAAACTTGAGCTGGGCCATAACTATGAATCTGCAATGTCTGGAATTGCTCATCAAATCCAAATTGTTATTTCCGAATTCCTTTGTCGATACAGCCCTTGAGGAAACTTTCTTTTAGAACAGATTCCACTCTCGCAGACTTGTCTGACATGTCTATTGATCATCGCGTATTCTTAAGGAGTTCCAACCTACCATTCTGCATTTATGCAACGGACGCCACAATGCATGTATGTCAAAAGGGTGGCATATCTAGTCTCGAATCGAATACGTTATTTAGCTTTACAGGTGCGCGCGAGGTTGGGCCACAGTTAGGATATTGCTTATTCGCATTCAGAGGCCGCCTTGGCATAGCACCTACGAACATATGTGTTACATATGAGGTTGGACAAGCTAACGAGAGTTAGAATAGTTTTCACAAGACCAAGACATGAATTCGTGAAATCTGGTCGTCAGGCTAAGCTGGATTAACTTTTTGCTTCGTTTTTAATAGAGCGACAATAAAATCGTCGATAGATATGTACTTGGGCTTCGAAAATAGCAAATTCAATCCCGCTTTGCGCCAAATTCTTTTCATCCTGTCACATAACTGAAGATAGTAGTCGTTCTCATACGCTTCCAAAAGTTTGTCGAGATCATTGCAGTGAAAATCAACTATTCTATCGTAGGCGGCCGTGGGCCATTTATTATGTTTCCCAACAGCCTTGGTTCCAACATGGTCGACATGCATGTTTCTGTAAAAATAACTAATTAGCCCGGAATCCAATGATTTAACTTGAAAGAAGATATCTGATTTGTGTAGAGAGACACTGTCTCGCAAACCAAGTGCTCGACAGTAGAGAGTTAAAACCCATTATCTAGTGGCTAGGCTGAAGGAGGTCTTACCTGGATATATTTCAAAATCTCAAATCTTCTCATCCACTCGATCGTTCTCGGAGCATGAACGTAGGCCTAATGATGGTGAAACTGCTCGTATGTAAGATCTGGGTGTTTCTTGAACAAAATCGGGACGCGATAGAATTTCTCGTTACTCATATTTTGCAATTGGATTTGTTTGTTCTAAAATACTGAATCGTTGGGGGAGTAAAACGGCGAAATATAAATTGGAGTTTCTTGGAGGTCTTATTACTGCATACTGGAATGTTAGTACTCTATGTGTTCGAAGTGAACCAGCGCGCTAATATAAATAGTGCTGGATACAAACTGGCTGGTGGTTGCTTTGAGAGCATCTATATAAAATTGTGATAAGCAAGGCCTTTATGGAGCGACCGATTTTCGAGACGAGGCAAGGGCTAGTATATATACCGAGATCTGCTCTAACAATTTGGTGGAAGTTCTACACTTGTCGATGCTAAGTTGACGGTGAGATATCATATAATAATCTCGGAGTCGGAATCTACCATTTCAGCTGCCATGCTGTGCTGAATCTGGACCATGATTCTAAGTCAATCCCAGACTCGTAAACCAACCAAAGAACGCAAGTCAATCCGTCTAATAAGCTAGCAGGGTTGCACAACACGAGGGTTTTGCGTTCAGATTAAGGACCGTACCCTCATTGCAATATACTATTGTCAGTTCCGGACTAAGTCTAGAATTCTGACAGATAACTACCGGAATCATGTCGGCATTTAATCTATTTTATTCTAGTACAGTACATGTATACCAATGCGTGTATCAGACTCACCAATGCCTGGTTCGTTCTCGCTATAGCTCTGGCCATGCTGTCTGGCTATGTTGATTAGCAGTTAGAGTTCTGCTGAGAATTAGCTGTTATGGGTACGTACTATGATACGTGTTGATGGTTGGCCTGACACGTCCTTCAGTAAACACATTCGCTTGTTGGGTCTCTCTACGACGACTTACCCACGATCGAATGTGAGCGGCCGGGCGGAATGACGACACAGTAGTAACGGTAGCAGCAGAGAATACGAATCCACTGATATCGATTCACGATGCCCAGGCTCAGTCTAGGGAGATCAATACTAGCAACGCGTTTCATGGATTACAAACTCAGTATGATCATGTAACCACCGTAATGCAGCCAGCAAAGATTTTGTTTCCTCGAGATCGACTAACAATAGTAGACTTCAATCAAACCTTTCGCGCTACGACTCTTTCGTAAAAGCAAAATTTAACGCGCTACAGTCATTTAACGCCCGTTTAAAAACCATGAATGCCCGGGAACTCATCGACCCGATCTATTTCCCACCGCAAGAAAGGGAGGAAGCAGGTGAAGCTGTATATGAAATGCCTGACTTAGGCCCATCTTTAGTTTACGACTTTATCATGATGACTCGTAGGTTTATATCAACTTCGGTTCTGCCGTCAAAGCTTCGCGGCTAATGTTTGTAGCTGAGCAAATCGCCTCTCTCCTTCAATTCTATAAGCTTTAGCTACTCAAATTTACGGAGCCGCTTTCAACAAACCGGAGATGTCGGATGTCACAGTATTGTCAAATTTTCCACGCGAAATAGAAGAGAACAGGTATCTGCCTATGAAGACTTTGGCAAGCCACATTGGCCTGAAGCTTTATAAGATACAATCCGATACACTGACTAGGATGAGAGACGAAGCTCGCGAGGAGGCATAGGCTTTTTTCCTCGTAGTTTCTATAATTTTGGAGTTCGTAATTCAAGTTAACTTAAGATTCTCGCAAGATCGTGTTAAGGAGAATCCGAAGCAAGATCTTCGAATGGGCTTACAGTCTCACTGTTACGTTTAGCCTAGACAATTGAGAAGTACTCACATCGAGTTCATTCATTTAATTTTATGTTTAGAAAATATGGTGCTGTGTTAAAGCATTAAAANAAAAAAAAAAAAAAAAAAGAAATGTGAACGTCAAAACCCAGCCAGCTGGATTACATAGGTATTTTCATATATCATTATCAATTCGTCATGAGAAATAGCGAGCGAGTCCATCAAGTCTTGTTATTGGGCATTTAATTACTTGAGCAATCCTTGATGTATAACAGTATTTCGATTTGGGGACTGTCTCGGCTGGATTTCTCTGCGGGGTCTCCGTTGTCTCACTCTTTGAAACTGTTGAACTGGCGCTCTTGAGCCAGGTCTCTGGCCACTATTCAAAGCTCCGCCGGCAAATCGGAGATGACTGTTAGGCCTGGTACCGTTGAAATCTGTAGGCTCATTAGGGAAAAACGGAGGTGCATTTGGGTTTCTGTTACTGCCATTGTTAAATGCCAAACTTTTAACTGCTTTAATATCCGAAGGGATAGCAGGACCTGGGATTTTGTAAGTTTTCAAACCTCTTATATTAACTAGTAGCCCAGGATTTCTGTAGTTGTAATATGACTGAAGCTTGACACCCTCAGGTTTCACCTTTCCATCGCCTGTAATCTCAATATTTATACAAGAAGGGTAAATTTGTGCTCCATTCGGGCGATTGGCAAACATCAGAGCAATCATCTCATGACGCATAAGATATTTCCCAGCTTTGATATTTGAGGGGAGTTGTATAGTCCACTGAAATGCTTGCCGTATGAGTATGTCAGTGGCCCATTTATTGGGTGCGATGAGTCCGGCTTCGTCGATTTTGAACCACTTGAGTTCCGCACCAACAACCTTGCTACAATCATCACCACAATCTGCAAGGTAGGTGATAATAGGCCCTTGATGATTCGGTTGCCATCTGCTCCATCGAAACGTCACTTTGCTCCCAGCCGCGGCTCGAGCAAATCCCTGAGTTCCTTGAGCTGCCCTCCTGCAGATCAAGGCATCGCTTTGACTGGGTGCAGTCGGGAAGTCAGTATAGTAGTCTCTGTTCTGATTTGCGTCCCAGGGTTGGATGATGCCTTTCGGTTTAGGTGCCGTAAAGGGGTCGAAGCCATTGTATTCTACGCCTCCGATTACTAAAGTTTTGATATATGCGTGAGCCGTGACAGAAGATGCGTAAGCTAAGAGAAGGGTAATTAAGTTTATCCTCATGTTTCACCAAGCTCTTGATTAGATATACAGTCGCCCGCGATCTGGATATATACTAAGAGGCAGGTCTGAGGGGTTCTCAAAAACACATTGGTGAAATTGAGTATTAAGTTGAGGGTTTTTAAATTTTAGGGTATTAGAAGTATAACAAATACTTGTTATACGAGAGGATGTCGGCTGGTTGATATAGCACTTAGTGAACCGACACTATGAGAAAAGAAAATACATTGATGTATACAACCCGAAGACTCCAATTATTGTTGAGTAGAAGGGGTAAATAGTCTAGAAGCTAACAAACAAGTCTGGGTAAATGTATTCACTCGAGACAGTATTAGATTTCTAACACTATGGGGTTCGACTCTAGCCCATCTCTTGACGTTACAGTACCGTAGCTTTAAGTATGTACCTGCTTAGTGGCAATATCTGCGATTTTAGCGCACGATGTTGTACAAAATTGTGTACTAAGTAGCTATTGTAGTCAATTAAACTTGAGCCTACATGCATGGGCATATACGCTTTAAAATAAAACTGGGCGGTACCATCCAAGTTCCTGAGCAGTAAATGTGTAAAACCGGCCGGTACCTATGCTTGTTTCACATGTTTCAAATTTAACCAATATCTGTCACACTTGCGCATTGAACCGAACCGGCTTATAACGGCAAAATAAATATGTCAGTATTATATGCCCGACTGAAAGGAGGACTTATTGGATCCGCGGATCCGCCTGACCCATTTGTATGGTGCCAATTTTGCCAAAACCCGCCTATTTCCCCTTCCCTAGAGAGCAGAAAATCATAAACCATCTTCCCGTGACTCTAGAAGCAGCTTGGTGATAAACTTTTGCACTGTTGTAGCCATTGCCTGCGGCAAGAAATTAATTCGTGGTACCGACACGGTTTCGTGTTCCACGACGGATATCCGGCTTCTGAAGGCCTACTCCGAGATGTCCATGCCCACGTCAGGATTGAACAGCGATTTCGAGTAAAATTGGAAGAGTTAAAGCGCAACAGGCGAAACGTTTCAATTGGGGGAAGAGACAAAACACGTTGCAAGGTGAGCAAGAGGGTGAGACGTCCCTGTTTGTCTCGTACGTTCCATACCAAAACGGGGGTAGTGGTGTCGGCTACGTCGACAGATTTTACGAGTAAGCTAACCTCAGAAATATTTTCTAGGCCCTCATCCGTAATGCCAAGCGAGCAATCCTCTCGCATGAAGCTAAAACGAACGCGAAATATTCTTGAGCTAACTACTAGCACTACAAAAGCTTGTCCCTGATCGGATCGTCAAGAATGTTCCTTCGTTTGGGAGTTGGTACTATCCGCCAGACTGCGGTAGGTATTCATCTGCAGACTAATTGAACCACAGCTCAGTTAACTCGATATATTGATATAAATGCATCGCAAATGTGCCAGATCGCGTCGCCCGCTTTGATAAAACTAAGTACTTTTACATGGAGAAGTCTTTCATTCAATTATTTTCCTCCTCTCATATTTTATAGTAAATCAGGAACGTTAACGGCGCGGGCGCCTCAGTTTACAAGGGCTTATAATCTAATACTGCAGCCACCAGCGGAATTTAATGCTAATATGATATTCTCGATTTTCGATATCATTGTCATTGCAATCTGTTTGCCACTTGCTCTCGCATTTCCAGACAATCAACAAGCACCCGAACTTAACTCTACCGATTTCTTTTCCCAATACTCCGGCAATTTTACGGGCTCTCCGGATGACATCTGGGACTTCGACCTTTCCGCGAAAACAGCAGGACCACACTCTAAACGCGACCCCGATCTCCATAAATATAGCTTACGGGGCCGAGCAGTCAATCCCGGGTATCTCGGCGTCGGTCGTGGACAAAGACAATATAGTGGTTTTCTAGATGACCATGCAAATGACAAACATCTATTCTATTGTAAGATATTATTGTCCTTTTTACAGATTTTATGGCCATAAACTGATATGCAACAGGGTTCTTCGAATCTAGATCCAACTCTGCCACGGATCCAGTCATCCTATGGCTGAACGGTGGCCCAGGTGGAAGTTCTAGCCTTCATGCCGTGGGAGGTGTAGGGCCTAGTTTGCTCACTAGAAATGGTCAAATTGTAGATAATCCAAATGCCTGGAACCGACGAGCCTCGATTCTATTCCTCGATCAACCGGTTAACGTTGGGTTTTCATATTCTCGAAACCAAGTTACAAACACCGTGGCAGCTGGGAAAGACGTATACGCTTTGCTCACGCTCTTCTTTCAACAATTTCCGCAGTATAGCAAGCAACCATTTCATATATTTGGTGTATCGTATGGTGGACACTGGGTTCCGGAATTCGCCGCTGAAATATTGGCTCATGAGCCGCGGAACATAAATCTGAAGGGGGCCATAATCGCGAATGGATTAACGGATCCACTCCTCCAGTTTGGCTCCATGCCTGCCATGGGATGTGGCCAAGGAGGATATCCACCGATTTTCGATGCCGCAACTTGCCAACGGCTGAGAGCCAATACTGTACCGCAGTGCCAAAACCTCATAAGGCAGTGCTACCGTTATAGGAATATAAACCAATGCGCACAAGCGGGTAATTTTTGCGAAAGTAATCTTTACAACCTTGCGGATCGATTTGGAGTCAATAAGATGGATATCCGCCAGCGCCAGAGAAGGATTCGTCGTAGAGAGAATGAAGGGTCCTTTGCGCACGACTACCAAGCGCGCGGTGATCCTGTTTCCAACTTTCTAACCTCCCCACGGGTGATGCAAGCACTCGGAACCGCGGGACACATATACCACGGCGAGTCAAGCACGCAGGTGAACCTAGCCTTTCATGCCTCTGGGGATATAGCGCTTCCCATGCAGCCGTATGCAGCCAAGGTAGTCGAGAAGATTCCAATATTGGTGTACGCCGGGGACGCGGATTATATTTGTAACTGGATAGGTGTAAAAGCTTGGACGGAAGAGTTACAGTGGCATGGCAAAGCAGCGTATAACGCAACCCCGTTACAGGGATATTTCGTAAACGGGAGAAAAGCTGGTCTGATCAAGAGAGCCAATAACTTAACCTTCGTGAGAATATTTGGAGCTGGCCATGGCGCTAATAACGACCAACCTCAGGTTGTACTACAGCTCATTGAAAACCACCTTCGTGCTTCAGCTCAATTCAATTCAAGGCCAGGTGTTTTATGAAACCCAAAACGCAACAGCACAACAATTATGAGTGGTATACTAGAATGCAGCATATATATATCTATGAGTGAAGCAGGTCGAATGAAGGAACCGGCCTCCAACCAGCTTTGGCCTTGGTGTCATAATTAAAATTTTCTGAATTCCCAACGCAACATCAAAGATCTGCTATTTCAGCTTGTCTCATAAACCAGTCGCTCGACACGAAATTTCAGCGCCTATTCACTACCATATTCACTACCATTTCAATGATTATTTTAGTACCCAATCCGTTATTATTAAATTTATTTCAATGCCAGAATTCGCCACTATTTCAATACTAATTCAGCTATTATTTAGCAACCAAAATTATATTATTCCAATTATATTATTCCAGCACACAGGATAGATTTGGCACTGAAATGACTCTAAAATGGCGTTGAAATGGCGCTGAAATAGCAGATCTTTGATGTTGCGTTTGGTGACGAGACTGGGTTCGTACCCCTATAGCGCTCAGACCTTTTGTCTCGCTTGTCGGCCCATGTGCTTGGAAAACGAAAGCTTCGAAAGCTTGGTGTTGTCAAAATTTCTTGTGGGATTGAACCCCTGCTATTGTGGCTTGGTGCCCTCGAAAATACAGCTGCTAATAACTTGATCATTTCATTCGATAGTTAATTCGGCAAGACGATTTTCACCTGTCCTCCGCTAGCGCGCTAAGGGACGGTTTCATCAGAACGAAAAGAATCTTGTGGCTCTTCAAAATTAGGGGCACTGCAAGGCACAGACATTCATAATTAATTCGTGCTAGCCATTCAGTCCGAGAACCTACGGAACGCGAGTTTCCCCCTGGTAATTTGCCCTTCAAATTCCCACTTTTCTCCTCGTCGACCCAGGCTCTATGATGATTATATCCTTCCATCGCACCGCCATATCTATCAGAGCATTGTCGCATATATTGTCAGGCCTGGCCGGCCTGAAAATACACTTCTCTTCTACAGAGACGATATGTCTCTGTAGAAACAAACCCAAAGTGGAACATCTAGAAACATGAGGAAAAAAGACGATCGAGGCAGTTGCTAGAGGCTATTCATGCTCATAGCGTCGGCCTCAGATGGTCTCGGACCCTCCCATGTGCACCATGCATAGAAACATGACTGTTTATATTTGCTAATCATTTGCTCATCCAGCTGAATCTAGGTAGCACAACACAAACAAAAGATATTTGATATATGCATGTCAAGCGAGCGGAAATCTCCAGTGAGAAGCCTCGTTCGCGGCACCCCGGCAAAGTGCGCATGCGTGCGTTCTCTGTGATAAGGCATATGGCCGGTGTTCGCTAATTAATTCTGGGAGCAACTTCACGCACAGACTTTGCGAAGTTTCTCGTTGTATGAAGCCAAGGCATCGCACTGGTCTCGTCATCGCGCTATGAATTCTACCACTGCGTCTGGCAGTTTCTTGGCATAGATGCTCAGGCCTAGCTCAGTCGCTACCAAAAGTCTTCCCATGCACCATACCTTCAGCTTCGAGGAAAGAGGACGCGAACCGAGCACTGTGGATACTGAATTCGTCGGGTGGGACCCTGAAGCTGAACAACACCATGAATTTTTGTATTGGTAATAAATTAGATACATGGCCAGATATCGAAGAATTCGCTTGAGCGTACAGCCAGGAAGAGAGAACAGCCAACTATGATTTGGGAACTGGCTTAAGGGCAGTGATATAAGAAAATAGACAAAGGCCTCTCCGTGACACTCTATATATCTATTCTCATGCCCCGCTAGAATTATGAGAGGAAATCGATAGATATCTGGATAAGGTCTCCACACCGATGTTAACCTGACATCAGTCCCCAGTCGGGATTCAAACCATATTCAGCCCTGCTGGCTGCATTACATACCAAAACTCTTTTCTCAACTAAACTTTTTGATTTGCCTTAGCATACCTCGCCTATATTTTCAAGATGGGTCAGGTTCCTAGCCATGTCCCAAAACCAACAACGGAGGAGCGGAATGAAATGTTCGCACTATTTGCAACTTTCGCAAAACAAAGCGGGGCTGCTTATCTCACAAGCGCAGAAAAAGAACAAATTGCGAAGTTATATGCGCCAGAATATGAACCTCCTAACATGGATAACGAGGTTGTCGTATTAACAGTTGTCGTGTTATTTTGCCTTCTGGCGTCGATATCGTTACGATTTTACTCCCGCTTCCGCTACGGCACAAACAATAAACCAATGATGGACGACTGGCTAGTATTAGTAGCAGTGGTATGTTATATCCAAATCTTGAGTGTATATCGAAATTTCAAGTTCGAAAATTCCCAAACCTGAGGCTGATCCCTTTCACCATTTATTTAGCTATCTTGCATGGCCTATACCTTTGTCAATCTCTACGCATTCCTCTGGGGAGGCTTCGGGCGTTTTACTTACGACCTGAGTCTCCGACAATTCGACCATTGCCTCGAACTATTTGTTGTGAATTTCGCGATGTTTGCTATTGCGAATAGTGCCGTTAAAGTTTCTATACTTATCCTGTATCGACGGATATTCGACTCTCTGCAAACACAAATGAGACGGGTGGTATATGTATTAATATTTATTGTTATAATCTTTTGTCCGATCTCTCTGATCGTTCAAATTGCGGTTTGTAGGCCGTTCCATGCTTTCTGGCATCTCGAATTAAGAGCAGACCCAAATATCCACTGTGGAAACGGAGCTACTGCTAGCTATATTGTTGGAGGCATCAGGACGGCCCTAGATTTGATTATTTTCTCACTTCCAGTTAAGCATATATGGGGTATCAAAAACTTTTCTCGCAGAAAAAAAATTGCAATTACTGCGATAGTTTGGTTTGGCCTTATTGCCTGTGTTGGATCTATCTTGAAGTTAGTGCTCTACGCTAAATTTGAACACGGCGACATTTTTCGTAAGTTTAGGCTCACCTATTTACCCAAGCTCTGGTTTAGAGACTAAGTAATATATACTAATGCTTTGATGCTGAATCTCTATAGGTGAGGTTTTCAAGGCTACTGTTGCCGAATCTTTAGAATTTACAAGTGCGATCATTGCCGCTTGTGTGCCCGCGCTGCTACCCATGCTTAAAACGGTCTTTGGAAATTGTGGTTCTACAGTCGGCAAAGGTAGTAGTGGTGGAAAATATCAATCTGGGACGACTCGTATTGGAACTGGGCCACCGGAATCTATCAAGATGAAGGGCATCAAGATCTCTCATGCGATTTCGCAAACTGTTGAAGTACACTCGGACGAAGATGATACAGAGCTCATTCTTCAGTTTCAAGATGAGCACAAGCACGATACTGATAAAGACAGCAAGACAAGTCAACATTCTAGTCCTAATGGGGGGCGAAGTCAAGTTAGTGTATGAGGAGTTTATTTGATTATTCGAAGGTTTGCGGGTTTTGTGTTTATAAGCTCCGGATTTAACATGTATCTTCATGATTTTTATTCTAATCATGTAATTATAGTAGAGATATAAGATAAGATTAATCTTTGTGAACATTCACTTTTGTAATCCTCAGCTATCCTTCTATCTACATTTAAGATCTTGACAAAAGTTTCCATAAAGGTGGCGGCCATGCGATAAACCCACACCATATGAACTGGCTATACGTCGAGAGAGGCTTTGATAACATCCTTTTGCAAGCTCTTGATAGCTATACCGAAGTAAAAATTCAAACAATACTAGACTTCCAATATTTGTAGCTCTTCACACCCCGAAAGTCGGCATGAATTGGTCAAGACTCGAGACTCGTATGGAGCCGCCAAATTCCTCTATTCATGGCCAGTGTAGATACATCTACCATATACTGTCTGGCTGGCATAAGGGAAACAAGCAGAGCGTGTCGCACAGTAGGTTGTCACTCCATCGAGTCCAAAACACTACAGAATAAAGAAATGATATCAAATTAGCAATGAGCTTAGTAGCTAATCCTTTAACAGGGTAATCTTACTGGCGGCCCTGAAGCCGCAGCTGGGGTTGGAGCAGCTGTGATTTGTGGTTTTTCTGGCGTGGCTGAAGCAGATGCCAAAAGGACGGAGAAGATAAAGATGGACTTAGTAAACATCTTATTTATGGGAATAATAATGTTTTGAATAGCCAAAAAATCTAAATAGTATCGATTTGAAAATATAATTAATCTCGAGGGTGTTTTGTAGCGTTGTATCGGTGTGTAGAGAGCAACAAAGCTGCAATCATTTGCTCTATATTTATATGTTTTCAACGAAGGGAAGCCACCAACTCCAGAAATAATACAGAGTATTAACCAACAACGAGCTTTATGCTGGTCGGAGGTATACCACCGTATAGCCTAATGTTTGAACGTAGGAAATCACGCACACAAATTTGATACCTATTTACAGAGCAGGATGAAATGTATTTGCAGGGAAATAGCTTTAGGGATATTCTATGATAGCCAAGAGTGAGTGATATGAACAGCCCATGTTTGATTTGGGTATTCTAAAGCAGAAGGGTCCAGGTCGTTCAAATACAGTTTACCCGGTCTCTCAACTGCCGATTAAATGAACGTAAATAGTAACCCTAGTTGGCCAAGAACAGCTAAAATGGAGTTTAGTGTCGGCTATATCTTTCAAAATACGAGGAGATATAACTTAATGCCGTCAAAATTAAAGTCCAAAACAACAGCCGCGCCTACGCCACTGTGCCCCCAAGTTTAGATCTTCGCAGAACCTTGTCTGTGTAATATACTCCCTCCAAAATAGCTACTAGCAACCTAGGCGGCTGAACTGATGAGGAAGTAGCAGAATTATAGGACTAGGGGAATCAGGAACAGCTATTCATTAGATGGATTTTGATCGATATTCGTTGTCTAGTTGCAACTCCCGGCCCCAGTGTAGGCACCGATGCCTTGGGTGCAAGATCCCATCGAAATTTGCGTTTCGCTATTTTATGGTTCCATGGAACCGGTTTTCTGCGTCCATGAAGTGAGCGAGTCATGTTTGTCAAACATCCGGACCAAGAGATGACCATGCCTGTATCCGCAATCAGGCTAATACATATACTAAATGGCAAGCAATCCTAGACCTCACCCATTTGATCATTGCTTCCCACCACGCGCCGTAATACGAAAAAAAACGACGACTTTCTCTTAGACTTAAGCTGTTGTACGTACCCGGGATAGATAGTCCCTGCATTGACACTCGTATCCGGTGCATATAGTCCGGATATAGTTACAATTTCAATTCAATAAGCACGTATAGGATCGCTTCTCTTCTAGTATAGTTAACCGTAGTGATTCTACTGTTTCAATCTAGATAAAACAGTAACTCTATGCATTTTTAGTGTCATCATCATTCTCTATAGGATTAAACACTCTGAGACTAGGACTAAACCCAATTTACCCGATAATTCACTTTTGATATATAGAATTGCATAACACTTGAAGAGAAATGATAGGGAATCCTACTGAATTCAAGCTATTTTTACTCGCTCTTCAGAGATTTTACGAACTTCCCTCAAAAGATGAGAGGTCTTTCTTTTGTATTGCTGGGATTCAAGGTCGACCCTTCAAGCCTTGGTAAATATATAGATTATAAATCACGTTATGGAAAAGTAGTTAACAAGCATTTGTACGACAGTGACGGGGTTGTTAGCGGCTCCGAGGGTGGAAAAGCTGGCCGGCTAATGTACACATAAGGATGTGCTGCATGTTTCTATTATGGCATCGACCATACCTGGCTCTATATGAGCAATTTGTATAGGAGCACGCTCGAGATATAGTTAGTGAGTTCTCAGAGCCCAAACAGACTGCATTCACAGCCCTGAATGCAGTCTGTTTGGGCTCTACATATACATATACATATATGTATACACCTAGGTGTATACCTAGGTAACTATTCGATAGTCTCGGACCAGACAAGGCACAGACAATTGAAACACTCTTCGATATATATTTGCTATTGCATGGGCTTCACCACGAGAACTTCAATTACAATACGGCCAGGACATATTCGAACCAGAAATCAATAAATGGAATTATTCCAATGGACTAACCAAGCCGAGCCGCCGAGGTTCAAAGCCAACAACGTATTGCATATATAAAATTTAACGATTTTGATCGGCACTGCTTCTTCAAGCCCACTAGATCAATATTATTGCCCATTTGTTTTCTCCGCATCTGCATGCCGCATATGCGGTACATTCTTTGGCTCACGAATCCAAGAGCTTTCACAACGTTGACGTAGATGGCGAGTTTTATATTATGCCAGTACAGTGCCATTAATGCATTATTATCCTGCTCTTTGTGCCCTGGCTGGAAGGAAGAGACTGTACTCTTGCAGCCTGTTCAGTCCCCGGTCCTTAAATAGTACCAAACTATTCACCGCCTTGCCTGAATTTTAACAATCACCAATTAATATAATAAAATAAATATTTTAATATCTTGCTAAATGTCTCGGTTAGATATAAAATAATCAATAATGGCTAAATATAAAATCATTAATTCAAAACAAGATAACCATCCAGATATAAATGGCCAGTTACATCAGTAAATTGATTAATAATAGAGGAACCCATTACTGCCCCTATTATTGAGTGTTAGCAATATGATCAGTGACAGCAATAGCAACAACCAGCTCGAGACAAACAACTGGTATCGAACCAGTCAACGCCCAGAAATTCTTGGATAAATACAGAAACGTCGATTAAGCAGTTTACGCTTCGTACTCCCAGCAACCCATATGGACAACCCTAATATCAAAACCAACAGAAAATCATCCAAGGCTCGTGGCCTTCTTCCGGATTCTTGCCAGATAACTCAATTTTGCAACCCTTATATTCTTTAATACATGTTTCGAGTACATTTCAGTGTCGAAATCATCGCAACTAGGCAGTTCAGGGGACCGAAATATTCTTTCCCAGGCGCCAATAGACAGAAATAGGTGCGGGAAATGGACCGCATAACTAACGTCCTGGTACAGCCACAAACTCCAGAGAATAATCCGGATCTTTACCATAATGCTTCAAAGCTTCTGCAACACCATCTCTTGTTAGTCGGAAAATATAATACAGATAAACATATTTTGTACATACAGTTAAAACACAAATTATCGCCTCAGTGGCAGCCTCGCATTTTTCAAATCCCATTTGATAGACGAACCTTCCATCTGGGCTACCGCTACGGCATGTCATTTCCTAATTACACAAGCGAAGTAACGTTGTTTCTCCAAACCCGAACTCTTTTTGTTGGACGCGGTGGCGAGCTCTAAAGAAGTACGACTTTATCATGTAATTGTAAGTTAGCATATCATCGGGTGTGGCTATCAAGTGTGCGAACGGTGGAGGTTGGTCCTTAGAAAGGGATGGTGTTTGCGTTTGCGGACATTGATTTTGGGGATCTGGTGGCGATGTGCTGTTGTTGATGTCCAGAGGACTGTACTCTGGGGGTGGGTTGGAATCATTCCAGTTTCCAGAAATATTGGAGTCGGGGTCAGGACTACTCCTCAGTGCAAGCTCTTCTCTCTGCATCTGCTGTTGAACATTCTGATCCCAGGGCCAGTCCATTGGATGATATCAAATGGTATCACTTTTTAAAATCTTGGATTTAGAGATACTCTGGGTTTTTAAGGTGGTTCAATGATCGAAAAGTATGGTACTTGATGAGTTTATGCGTACACGTAGGGTAAGCAGGAACTGCTGAAAGACCTGTCTTTTTATATAAAAGCTGCTACCTAATATGCTCTAGTTTTCTCGGCAGCAGCGACCGCGTGGCAACACTGGGCGTTCATAAATGGCTGTATGATCATGTGAGAACGTTCATTTAATCATACAGATACCCGCTTCCGAAAATTTTGCCGATCGTCGGTACGAAATTTACAAAAACATAAAACTTAAGAGCGGATTCCATTTCATTCCATTTTATGTAGAACTCCAAAGATGCTCTAGCAGATGATATACCTGTATATCTGGTATGAAGAGAGCTTACAAGATGTGAGAGTGACTGGCCAATCGTTGAATATTATATTCTACTAAAAGTGTGTGATAGCATAGAACTCGTGCTAGATGTTAGGAAAAGCGACCACAAATATGGTCCTAATTGATTCAAGTATTCCCTTCGTTCAGCAGTGATAAATCAAGCAATATAATATTTATCAATTATTAGAATTTAGGTTAAAATAATAAAAAACTGTTTTACATTTAACCACCAGTTAAAATATGCTGTCTAATCGATAAATAAAAATAACGGGAACCTCAGAGCTATTTGTATGATACTGGAATCCCCATGTTGTGATAATATATTTTTCCGGATAGTCCAAGCAACTCGCTTTCCATGTAGCCAATGATGCTATTTTAGACAGGATATACTGAATTTATAAAGAACCTGCTGCTGGGAGGCTAGTTTTGTTGTGTTCTCGTTCATGTAGGTAAGGATTGGTCAACATTGTAATATATGTAGATTGCAGTTATCAAACCCTCAAATAAACCTATAGCTAGTCTAACCTCGAAAAATGGACCTCTATATTCATCTACTTATACACAGATCCTTTTTAAAAGCACAGGCACCCCTGCGTGCACGTCTCACAGCTTCTCTACATTCATCAAGTCAAAACCATTGGTGATCTTCGATCTTCGTCATCCGAGTTTTACGGGGTATGAAATTCAGACATCCTTCGGATAGCATTTCAGTCTTACAACCTTTCAGCTCTGTTTTATCGCGACTGGCTCGTTTACAAACACATGCCAATGCCAACTTACTGGAGATTCTAACACTGAAATACATATAAAGCAGTTATTCGTTTAGTGGCCATCGAATAGATTAGGTGCCAAAGAATTTTGACAGCTCAGCTATTATATTGAAGCCACTGCAAGATGTCTTCACCAACAAGAGTATCCACTACGGTGTCGTATTCTTCAGATAACGATGAATCGGAATTGCTTCTGAATTCGACGCCACCAACCTCCCCTCTAGCTCTAAAAGCCAATTCACCTATCGTTTCAATTCGCAACAGAGTCGGCCAAGCTGTCTCACCAAACCTCCACCGTCGACAATTGGTATTTCTGGAGCAATCAACTCAGGAAAAGCAATCAGTTCCAGGGCCCGTCCTAACCGAACCAACTCCTCCCCCAGAAAACGAAGAAATTGAGCAGCCTCCATCGATAATCGATATCCCAATTATCCAGAATGTCCCCAAGAAAGCAATCAAAGAAATCGCGTCCTGTGGAAAGTTGGATGAAACATTGATCTGCAAAGTTCTGGGGCTTTCAGCTCGCGTGTACAGACTATTGGGATGTACCTACGCAGTCGTTATCAAGAGTTGTCCAGAGATTATCGATTTGCCTCTTCGTAACCCGACTGTGAGAAAAACGTTCGTCGTGACTATCAACGACCTCCTTACCGCCGAACTCTTGTCCGAAATTTGCAAAGCATGGCCACGGCTTCTTTCAGCAAGTAGCGACTAAGAAGCTGGGGAGGGAAACGACCGGGTACATTCTGTACTGAGTGGCAATCGAAATCAACAAAAGTCTACGTGAGGGTGGATATAACTTTCTCGAAGATATTATGAGATGGATCGCGTCGAGAGACGCGTTGTCGCACGCCGCACATTCCTAGCACCAGAAGTATGTTGGTTTTACTACCAACCCCCCGAGTCGGAACCCCAAGCGGGAACTGGGCGAAGAGCTTTCCTAGCAGCCATTCTCGTCACTGAGAAGCTGGTTAAAGTTGCAATTATTTGCTCTTTCTTCGTGTGCGGCTTCCACATAGTCATTACCTTTGTCAAACTACTGAGCCTCATCCTTGTTTTCGAGTTTGAGCTTCCGGAGTGCCACCGCCAGCTAATGATCGACTTTTAGATAACTGCGAAAGAGAGTTTCTTTCAAACTATGATTTCCTACGATTTTATCTGCCGAGTCCAGGCGTTGGACCTTGAAGTGCCGGAGTTGCTACTTTTTGTATGACACTTGATTGGGAGAGCCATTCGTCATGGCATCTAAGAGATCTCAATTCCATATGGCCGTCATGGTACTTCTGTTTTCAAATTTTTCATTTATATCTCTAAATTGCATTTACCTGTTTGTTGCCTTCTTCGTTATTGTTATTATCTAGGCCCTCATATTATTTTCTAGATACCTTGTTAAGCCCTGCTTCCACCTCTGGTTATTTTCGTATCTTATTCTATTAAACCGACTGTTTCTTCACAAATCCTTTTGACCCGATCTTAAATCCGCCCTCCTCTATCTAAGAGTCAATTTTTCTCCACAAAATTGGACCAATCAAATCACTTCTAGGACTGCTGAGTGTCACTTAAGTATGCTCATTGATTCTTAAAGATCTATAAGCGTGATGTTCGTGATGTGTGTTGCTATAAAAGTGCTGATTTAACGCACACTCTACAATTTACAACTAGACAAGTTAAACTCCGACTCATAATTTACATGCATGCTTCGTTTCAATTTAAGTCCAAATACCAATAAAGTTTGCTCACGAAACAAAAGAATCCTAACACCAAAACTAAACCAACAGTCTGATCACCAAATCCAAGACCCAGGAACAAGCGGCGGCGGCGGCGGCGGTGGTGGTTGTGGTCCCATGACGTTATAACCAAGCTGCGCCAAAATTGCGACCTGATGATTATATCGGTCTCTAATTTTCATCTGGTCGTTTACGTTCTGATCCCACGCCATAGCTACGATTTCCCACACGCATTTTGCAACATTCCAAGATACCTTTAACCCAGCCATGAGAAACACCATAGCAACTTGCTTGGAGTCCCACTGCACCATCGGGTTGTCGGTGAAAGGGCCTTGTTGAGCAGTGGGTAAAGGTGGAGGCATAGGGATTTGCACAAGCCCGTTAGGCGTTTGGAAAGAGAATGTATTTTGCGGTGATTGAAGTTGTGGAAAGATATTCTGCCATGGCGTTGTTGGAGGGATCCCAAGATGGTAGCGAACCGTATCCCATCTGTGTGCTTCCGTGATAGGACTTTCATCAGGTTGCGTAATGTTGAGGGTTTGACGGATGTTGTCCCATAATGGGACCTCGAGTGGAGGATTGAAGCCTCCCGCAATAGGAGGAAGTAGCGGTTGTGGCGGAGGAACACAGTCCATGAAGTTCCTGATTTGCGGTGGCATAAACTCTGAACGGTGACTTCGGCGGTTCATACTGGGCTCTGGCATTCTCAGAGGAATCCGAGGAATACGTTCTTGGACAGGCGCGAGCTGTACTGGTATACTGACTGGGGCTGCTCTATCTTCTGGGAAGATTGGGAAAGCCCCCGGAATACTAAGTTCCGGCCTCACGGCGTTTTGAGGTAGTGCTTGATTTACTGGACGAGGAATGTTTGCATTCTGGGATGCAGGGAGAACCGAGACAGTAACTGAAGAGTTTCTCTCAGATCTAATGGGTTCAGTCTGAACTGCAGAGTCTGGAAGTGGTGGAAGTTGCTTTCGCTCTCGTTCATCTTCGTTCAATAGGAATTGGAAAAGACCGGAGGCCTTGGCCTTTTGGAAAAGACCACGACGAGGCATTGGGAAACGATAGTGAAGAAATCGCTAGTATTGCGCAGTAAGATATCTTCGAAAGGTGTAGAGAAACTGAGTTACTTCTTTCGAGTTGACGTATTTGTATTTGGGATATATCAAAGCTAGAAGAGACTGAATGATCCTACCGTACCGCTGACTAGGAGTACTATATAGACTTAGGCGAAAGAAAAAATCCTTTTCTGGGGCGGTGAACGAAAGCCTTTATACTATTTCTCCTAGAGTTCTCGACGTGGCTTTTTGCACAAACATATTCTTGATAGCCGCGATAGTTACCCTTTGATACTCGTGATTGAAACTTGGGATGGTCGGATCCTAGGCCTGTAGGCCTTTTATACCAGGAACTCGAAGATCATTGGGACGAAGTTTGAACATCTTAGAACCACCCAGAAGAATGACCTGTCGTGAAGATCGTATTGGCCACATGCTATAATTAGAAGAACTCGGGTTCCGCGTGTGATCTCGTTCATCCATCGGACGATTTTGAATGATATGCGTTTCTGTCGATCTCTCAAAGGTTTCATTGGATAATATGTGTTGTTCTCTAGCAATACCACGTAGCTTATTCATCCAGCGGTTAACGCGCGGTTGGCAACTCTAGATTCTCAAATATTAATCGGAGCTTCTTAATTCATATCAATAGGAAAGCATAGTATTGGTTTCAAGTTTCAAACATTGAATTAAGAAGAGTGCGGATATGATGTGGATACGATGGTAACATTTCGAAAGTATTTTGTAGTCGGCTACATAGCTACAAAATGACCATCTGGACTCGAGACCAATGACCACCTACAGATATTTCATCACTGTTCGCACTGGGCCTTACTTGAAATAAACCTTTATGTGTAAGCTAGCCTCGAGTCTAGACAGTAGATGTGATCTAGGAAAACGATGTACGGCTCAAAGCGAGGGCACGGTCTTTAACTCAGTTAGGGCGATATTGTGCCACATATTTAAATTAATTACATTCTGAACAATCCTATATTCTATTCCAAAGCTGGTCGATTAAGCTAATTAAGAGAAATCTACAATAACTGGTATCTTACCGAGCCTCACTTGATCAATAGTGGAGCATTTAACGAGCTATTAAGAAATGTATCTCAGTGTTCAGCGGGGCTTCCGTATTTGGATATCTCTGCTTTCTTAGTTGAGTCTGAGCGCGAGCGGTGGATTCCCCTCCTTTAAAGTTGTTTTAGATTCTGTTCCAGAATATATACTCTTATTATATCTAAAACCAAGGCTTTCCCAGGGTACAAAAGAGTGTGGAATGCAGGACATGTATATTCTCGGTGCTCTTAGCTAGGTGACGTAACTTATTTCAAAGGAGCATTTGTAGATATCAAGGACGCTGGAAGTTAATCCATAAGATATATTTCCCTACAACAGGCTATCGCGGGTTTCATTTCTCTACCTGCAGTTAAAGAGCAACTGCCGTATTATTCCTAGTTCAAATATGCATTGGGGTTCGTGTGGTGAAACTCCAAGTCTCGGAACAACTCTTGCGTAAAAGGTCGAGGAAAAGTTACACAGACATATACACAAACTAAGAGACAATGCACTCCGTCTTGCGACGTGCAACGTATCCGAACGAGGGAAATTGACCAAGATATCTTGTCGCAAGCCTTTAACCCTCTGTGGTTCCCTAAGTATATAAGGTTTGGACAGTAGAATTCAGTTGACATCAATCACCTTTGACGTCAGAGATATTCTCACAAGCTCTCAAGATCTCGATCCCACCTCCCTCAATTTATCAAGTCCCTCCAAGTCCAGCACTCAAAATTGTTCCCTCAAAGCTCAATCTGGATCAAGCCCCTCCAAGTCAACTCAATCTTCACAGTCGTCCCCTAGCCCTCAAATCTCAATTCTCAAAATCGTTCCCTCCGAGCTAGCAAGTCGAAGTTTGTGAAATATAACCTATATATTAACACGCCTCACCTAATTAATTCCCACAAGATGGTGACCTTAATGCAAATATCAGCGCTTATGCTCTCAGGATACAAAAGCTCATACATCGAGGAGATCGCATTGATGTCTCCATATTTCCCGGTAACTATCCGACAAATCACCCGCCGAAACATCATTCTCTCTCGTGCCGCCATAGCCTCCTTCATGAACATGGCTATAGCTCAAGTCAACGGAATCGTGAAAGGCATGGACAGGATATTCACGCGTCGCCGAGACTTACTTACGGTCAAGCTGGCCCAGGAAACCAACAATCAACACTGGTTCGCATACGAGATGTGGAAAGAACTCGTTGAAGAAGAGCTCAACGATGAAGCTCTTGAGGATATAGTCGACGCCGCACTAAATGATAAAAATGGTGTCTCTTGGATCCTTTGGAAACTGGCAGTTTCACGAACGACTCTTATCAGGCGACGTGAGAAGAGGGCTAGACGAAGAGCCGCGCTAAGAGCCGCTCAAGCAGACCAAACTGATGTCGATACAACCGCAGAGGACACTAGTGACGATGCTTCCACAGATCAAACTAGTGAAAATGGCTCCCTAGAGGAAACAAGTGACGATTCCTCTAAAGACGAAACTGGCGACAATGAGTCTGCAGACGAAACTATCGATGATTTCTCCCTCGACGAAACTGATGACGATGCGTTTGCAGATAGCAGTTCGCTCGACACTCTCACTGAATCCGAGAACTAACCGCGTCGATGCAGTGATACTGAACTGTATCATCTAGAGGAGGTGAGATATTACGAACTTCGGGAACTACTAACAATTCATCCTAGGCCCATTACACTGTGTGTTGGAAATTGATGGTTCGTGATAATTTTTTTTTTGTTTGACGAGAAAGCAATGATTTCGAAGAAGCGGGAAAGAACTGTTTAACTATTAGTAATGTAGACGCAAATTTATCCCGGGGCTGTGGAGGGCTCATGGTATGAATCTTAAAATTTCGGGGATTTCTTTCGGTTGTATCAATCCGAATACGAGACTAACATATATATGTGCTGGACGCAATTGGTTGGTGGATTTTACTTTGTGATTAGGCCATAGACTTCGCCTTTATCGTAGTTGCGGTTGGCTTCTAACAAGCTAAACCATCGCATGGAACTAAATGGGGTGTATACCCGGAAATTACATATTACTAGGTACAATGGTTGTTCGATCTAGCTATACAATATTGACAATTAGGTATTTTAGAATAGCCTCAGCAGGTTGGCTATGCGTTATACATATGCTTGCTGTACTAACCTAGATCGGTCTGCTGGCGAACTAACCGTAGATGAGCTTCTGGGATCTGGAACTGGCTTGGTTCGGATTCTGGTAAATTAGTTTGGCTGGAAAAATAAAACTTGCATTCCTTTTTGATTGGAAGAACTTTGCAGTATGAGGAGAGAGGTTTCGAATAGAATTAATGAAATTGATACAGTATATGACTCGCTCGACAAAAGCAAGTGAATACTAGCTGTGAAAATGTAAAGAGCTAGCTATTAACTGCGATTATGTGAATCTGTTGATGACCTATGGTAGGAACAAATTCGTTGAACATAGGAATGACGTCCTCCAGTACAAAATATTAAGTTCGGGACAGACTATATCATTAATGCATTCCTATCTTGGAACTTTGCTTGAGAGTATTAAAATCTCTGACCATGATGGTTAATGAAGTAGGAGTTAACACGTGAAAAATATGAAAACTGGGGCGCAAGATCTGACCTTGCATGACCTATATAGTTTTATTATTCCATAACTCGAAGCTGTCGAGCAGCAACCTATAATTGCTAAACCTCAAGCTCCCAAAAGAGCGAAATTCCTCTCTCTAATGCTACTATATAATGCGTAAACCTGTGCATGCGTATACTCCTATTCTTTAGCGACGAGAAAAAGCATGGAAATGACCCCACGCAGCGAAATAACAATCAAGAATAATAATAGTATAGTGATGGTCGGTGAAGCACTCTGAGACGCTGCTGTATCCGACGATACCACCTTAGACTTCTTTTTTGGCTTTTCTCGCTCCTTCTAGGAGTATTTGTTTGATGGCTCGAGGGCGTTTCGACATCGTGTGACTGTTCGGCTACAATATTACTTCCGTTACTGATGTTCAGGTCCGTCTTCGAGAGTTTGTTTCCTTGGATGTTATCATGATCTGATCTTGCCGGCTCCTTAGGCTTCTCAGGCAGTGTTCTATTAAGAATTCTTCGTCTGCTATGCCGTCGTGGAATGCTGGACGCAGACGAACCATCACCATTTTCACCGCGAACCGAAATACTGTCTTCGGGAACGATACCTCTATCCGTCATGCTCGATGCTATCAAGTTCCTAATCTCCTTATATCTAACTAATATATTTGTAGCAGTCTGGCTGTACTTCCCCTCATCCCTCTGCTCCCGCAGTATCATCTTCCGCAGCTCTCTCTTCCGCGCCCATACCCGCTTGAACAGTAAGAACCCCACATGCCACGGATCACGTGCATCAAGCCACTCAACGAACTCACCGTCAAGCGTTCTCCGTATATTGTAAGTTAAAACTTCGAGCCAACCGATCTTCCGTTCCTCGGTAGCGGACGCCATATCGAACGTCACAAGCTCCTCATCTGCTCTTAGGACGGTATCGATTGCCCTTGAGATGCAGGCCATGTCTTTGGGAGATATATCGACGAGATTGCACACGGCTTCGCTGGAGTAGTATGATGTGGGAGGCATGTCGTTGGGTTTTCTGGATGTGAGGACGAATGGATCGATGGGTCTTGATTCTGGAGTTGGGAGATCGGTTTCGATGTAGAGATCGGAATCTTCTGGAGTTTCGGCTTGGTGGGAGGTATACAAATCGTCTGTGTCTACTTTGAATCGTTCATGCTCGTCACGGGGAGGTCTTAGATTTCGGTTAGCTCTTTTCTTCTTATTTAGAGCATTTTAGACAAGTCTCGTTGGCTCATCTTGGTTGTTGTTTCGTTTGGAGAAGAATTGGACAATTTTTAGTCAGACTTGCAGGGGTAGTAATACACAATATGAGTAGGAGTTAAAAGATCTGGGGCCTTTTAATGGATAGATATGACTTTCACAGATAGTAAAGGTTGCCAGTATCACTGCCGAGGGTTTTAGATATAATTTTTCAATTTTTATCTTGTAATCAAACATCAATCATCTTTGCAATTGACGAACATATTGCATAAAATTCACAAAGCGAGAACGAATCAAGCCTAGCTGTCTGCCATAGTCTGGGATAGAACGAGCTGTTCAAGCCAGCCATTAAGATTTCTGATTAGTTCAAGACATACCGCCGCATTATTATATTGAATTAATGCTATCCTCAGGCCTCCTGAATACAAGAAGACGGGAGCTGAGAAATAGTTATAGCATGATTTGAGCTCTGCCCCCCTGTAATATCATACTCATGATACCGACTCATATGGATCCTCTCAAGCGCCGCAAAATAAAAAGCCCCGATCACAATAGCCGTCATAGTGAGCAAAGTAAATCCTAAGACAGTTTTCTTGGTATTTGAAGGTTTAGGTTGTCCCTGCTCTTTGGCCTTCGACATTTGTTGACGGAAAAATGCCTCCGACTTCGCTTCCAAGGTATTAGATCCTGTCTTCTCGAGTTCGTCATCGGTGGTATTGCTATGGTCGGTTCTGGGTTTCATCTTCTTGGTAGGAGGGGGAGCCGAAACGCCGGAAGTGACATTGGGGTCGATTGAACGGATGTCGGTACCGGACTTTTTGGACCTGTTGCGAACCGTCTTACCCAAGACCCCGGGGTCATTAGCTTGACGGAACTCTTGGAATCTGCGTTTCCCTGGACTTCCAGGAGCAGGAGAACGCGAATGATTGCTGTTGGCGGTTTTGATCGGTGTAATTCCGGCTGGTGGAGTGACTGGGAAAGGGCTCTCAACAGAGGTGGCAGGGAGATCGAAAAATGAAGAATCGTCTTTGGTGATATCGTAGCTTTCGGTCTTCGTAGAGTTCTTCATTCGCTTTCGTCGAAGAAGGACAAGCTTGTAGAGGAGCCATGGGGAGATCTCCTGATGAGTGCCGGTCAATTTTGCCATGATCTCCGGGCTATCGAACAAAGAAGAATTCAATGCGTCGCTTATTGCGCGACAAAAATCATCTCTCTGGACCTCGGTAGAGTTGTGAACATCCAGATCGAGGGTTCGAAGGAGACGAGAACGGTCGATAGCGATGGTCAAGCTATCGCGGATTTGCTCGTATTCTTTGTCGGTCAATGAGAGAGCCTTTTGTATACTATTTGCAGATGGGTTCTTGAGATAGGTTTTGATACCGGCAGGACGAACATAACTGATAGAGATTCTTCTAGGTTCACCATCAGCTATGGGGTCATTGGCAATACCAGTTGCTGGCTTGTCGAGGCCATCCTTCTTCTTTTTCGACGGAGATGAGAAATTTGGACCCATTGTGAATGTCGATGTCGAGGGTGTATTGAGTAGAGAGATGAAATTTTATTCGGTCTTGTAGCTTTCAAATGTTACTTTATATATTTCGGAGGAAATTTGGCGTTGGATGAGTGAAAGATAGAAGTTGAGGACGAAACTTTGAAGTTTTTATATTAGAAGCTGAGGTCAGCAACTAGGAGCTTTAGCTGTCGTTGCAAGAGATGTTAAAGGAGCGGGTAGTACTCTGTACTAGCAACATGTCTGTGTGATAAAAACAATCTTAATACCTTCTAAATGTCTCTGAGTGACAAGATACCAGATCTAAAAGAATAAAGCATTAATTATTGAGTCCCCGGCTTGGCATATCTTTTATGTATATTTTCGGGATTATGCCAATATCCCATATGTTTCACTCGTGACTCAAATCAGGTTTTTGTCACGTGCACGGGTGGTTCAAGGTATTAACTCGTGGGAAGGGCGATCCGACGCTTCTACTATAGCTAAATTACCGCTTATACAATTGACAGACAATTGACAAGACATTCAGAGAATATGCCATATCCTCAAGAATGTTAGTCGACTCATTGATGACGTTGCTATTGTAATGAATATTCGCATTTGGTAAACCCAGAAAAGGTTAACTTGAATTCAGCTTCAGATTTTGGGAGTTTCGAGCGTTATTAACTACCTATACTTAGTTGTTAGAAGTATTCTATAAGTCGAGAGGCCACCAGACTACAGAATCAGGATATCTATTAAACGACATGCCATACGCGGGGCTGTATTATCCGTCCAAGTAGTCTTATGATATTATTGGGACTGTTCATACAGTTAACGTTTTGGGGCGCTTTAAACTGCTTCTGTCTATCCAAGGAGATAGCTTTGGTGACGGTCCATCCGTTCAACGCCCTGGCTCATACTCTCCCCTTTAAATATTTTGATCCTCTTCAACCTCTGTTCATCACAACTCAACCTTCATCATCCGTTGACCATCCCCCGTCATCATCCATCATCATCTACTGTAAGTGTCATCATCATCAAGCTAATTATAACTGTTTTGCCAAGCATGTGCTGCAGTTGGCTAGCTACATACTGCTTCCCAAAGCGGTCACGTATTGCAACAAGCAACAACAGAATGAAAACCTTGCTAATTTTATGGAATCGAAAGCTCGCCCATCCTTTGACGATTCTGTCAGCATTGCAATTGGATAAGTCGCGTTTTGCTCAGCTTGTAGCCATCAGGTTTGTTTACAAAACAGTTTCAAGAGGCATGTATCCATGTATTAACGTCTGAGGAAGCAGAAAACAACTCCGTCTTGTGATTACATCACAATCTGTCTTCAAAATGTCAAACAGCCCTCTCTTTGAGCCGGGATACGCATCCTTGATTCCAAGCTCCCCTCCATTGAAATACAGCCCCATCCCTCCGCCCAAAAATCCCGCCCTCGCAACCATGCTTAAAAAGAGGTCCACCACG
This sequence comes from Orbilia quercus, assembly GCA_036971405.1. Classification (NCBI taxonomy): domain Eukaryota; kingdom Fungi; phylum Ascomycota; class Orbiliomycetes; order Orbiliales; family Orbiliaceae; genus Orbilia; species Orbilia quercus. The sequence continues at coordinate 3,664,802 of JAJTUE010000001.1, read as the reverse complement.
TCGGATGGTATTGCAATCTCTTACATTCGTCCGGATACCATCCTTCCCGGCTCATACGGGAAAAACGAGATACAGAAAGCATTGGATCTTTACGGAGAGAGTTACAAGGAGTTTCATCACCTGGTCACGTTTTTGCTCACCCATCATACCTTCTTGGACGAGCTCGTCCTACGACCCGGAGTTGAAGACCGTCGCCAACAATACTGTGATATCATCACCTCATTTGTCCCATTCTTGACTCAAGCTTGTCGAGATGCATTCCGCGCAAAAACCGATGGTCCTGAATTGGCCTGGATCCTTTTCCAGCTCACCATTAAATTCAAGGCAGAGGTCAAACTGCGACAAAAAAAGAAGCCAGAGTGGAAAACCACTTTGCCACCGCTCATCGCCGATGGAGTATTGAATTGGGGGCTTCCTCATGAGGAACACTTTGATATCAAGGAGCTTCAGAGCCTTGCTGGACGCCAACTCGATGAACAAAATTTCGCTGCTCCATCTTTCTTTTTGCCATCGGCCGACAACAGTTTGTCATCCAACGACATTTCTGGTGCTGCTTCCGATATTCTGTACGATAGTGATATGGAAACGATCGATGAAAACACCGTTCTTGAACCTATTATGACGAAAGTCCGCAGCAGTGAGCTCCAGAGCGTCAAGAAGGGGAAAATCAAACTCGTCCAGCATCCCGAGTTCACCTGTAGCTTCTTGCTTTGCAGCATCCTCGTTGCCCTATTTGTCTTGGTCTTCTTTACTAAAATTCCGGAAAATCTTGGGAAAACTGTAAGTTAGATTGCTCCACTGAACAATCAGGGGACCTCGAAAGATCGATAACTGATCAAATTACATAGGAACAAATGCCAGTATTCGAATTCTCCTTCGGGGACGAAAACGTGCCTACCGACAATCCATCTTCTTAGTAACCATACGAATACGCCGTCTCAGATGTTTTTCGATGTTTTCTATTCTGTTTGCTTTCTATGTCTCAATAATTTGTGTATCATCCGTATTATCCGGCTATTCAAGTATCTTGTCCCGGATTAAGTAAACTGTCATGTCGGCTAGTACTATGTTAATACTATAGTGTCAAGCCGTAAAAAGTAATTAATTGACTTTCGCCTGCTAATATCCATCTTTCCCAAGTGATTTTTAAATTCCCATGAGTACGGATTCAGTACGTATACAAGGTCAAGAAGAATCAAAATACTACAAAATTCCTTGTTTTTATGATTATGTGCAGGCCAGAGGGGGGTTTGACACTGTGGAATCAATATCAGCCAAATGTTTAAGCTAATCCAATAGATCAAATTTTAAACGTCCGAAGTGCGGTCGCACCACCAACCATGGCATTTGGGCGTGATTATTCGGCTAGTGAAGTTAACTACACGCTGGCGATAACTCGTGATAATTAATGTTGGTTTGAGATCAGGGATACCCAGGCATATACTGGTCGTCAACTGACCGAGACAGTTACACAAAATCGGACCCACCCACGACTACGAGAAGAAGAAAGGCTCGCGCTTAACAAGAACCATCCTCACAATAGCGTCCACGAGCTCCACCGACGTGACGAAGAATCGCCGGTTTTAGCGATTAGTGATCGCCAAACCCAACACATGTACACAACAATGCCGATAACAACCCCGCTCATATCCCCGTTCGCGGATTGCAACGGATAGACTTCATCTAGCGTATAATATATCAGGCCGGAAGATCTCTTTTTCAAAGAACCCGAGACAATCCTTTACTGACACCAATTCCACCCCGCATTGCTATCCAGACCTCGTCTGTTAGACACTGATGCGTATCAATCTCGCAATGGCACCAAAACACTTCAAATCCATAATCATCGGTTCCGGACAAGCTGCTCCGCCGTTAGCACAAGCTCTAATCAAAGAGCACGGAAAAGGGTCGACATTAATCATCGAGAAGGCTGCCATCGGCGGTACTTGTGTCAATTATGGCTGCACGCCTACCAAAACGATGATTTCAAGCGGCCGTGTTGCATACCTTGCTAACCGAGGGAAGGACTATGGGGTTGCTACTGCGGCTAACAACGCAGGCGGTATAAGAGGCCTCATTTATATGGAGAAAATCCGGCAGAGGAAACGCGATATCGTTTCTTCATTTCGTGGTGGGAATGAAGGGAGGCTAGAAAGGGCTGGGGTGGATGTTAAATACGGCACCGGGAGATTCATCGGACCTAGGACCGTCGCAGTAGTCCCTCGGGATGGCGGTGAAGAGGAACAGTTTACCGCTGATATCATTTTTATTAACGCCGGATGTCGACCGGCAGAGCCAAATCTACCTGGAATCGAGAGCGTTGACGCAGAGAGGATTTTAGATTCCACCAGTATTATGGAGCTAGCTGAAGTTCCAAAGAAACTCGTTGTGATTGGTGCTGGTTACGTTGGACTGGAGTTCGGTCACCTTTTCAGAAGGTTAGGGGCCGATGTATCCGTGATAGGGAGAGGGACACAAGTTCTAGGCCGAGAAGACAAAGACATCGCCGAAGAACTCAAGAAGATTTTGGAGGAAGACGGAATGGTTATAGAATTGGGTACTACAACCGTTCGCTTAGAGGCCGCCGACGAGGACGAGATGAAATTTCGACTTTTCTACAAGTCTACGGAAAGTGGTGAAGAGAAGAACATCCTCGGCTCTCATCTACTATGGTCGGCCGGCAGGGTTCCTAACACTGATTCGATGAACTTGCAAGCTGGTGGTGTTGATGCGGATAGCAAAGGATTCATACAGTATGATGAGTATCTCAAAACGACAGCGGATGATGTATATGTCCTAGGCGACATTAAAGGAGGCCCAGCGTTCACGCATATATCATACGACGATGTGAGTGTCTCCCACGCGGACTCGAGGCTACTCCCATGCCACGGCTAGCCTTCTATTAATTAACATCGTTCATAAATTTTAGTTCCGAATTATCAAGCACAACTTTCTTAGCCCCGATCTACCCAAACTTTCTACTCAAAATAGAATGGTGCCATACACCGTCTACACGGATCCGCAACTGGGCCATATTGGTGTGCACGAACATGAGGCGAAGAAGGTGTACCCAAACCGTAATATAGCTGTCACAAAAATGCCAATGTCCTGGGTCGCACGAGCACTGGAAACGGATGAGACAAGAGGGCTAATGAAGGCGGTTGTTGATAAGGATACCGAAGAGATACTTGGTTTTACTTGTCTCGGGCTCGAGGGGGGCGAGATTATGAGTATGGTGCAGATTGCAATGATGGGAGGTGTGAAGTACTCTCAACTGAGAGATGCAACTTTTGCTCATCCTACCTTGGCGGAGAGTTTGAATAATCTCTGGGCATATTTGGAGTAATGTAGTGGCAGAATTGTATACGGAGGCATTTTTTAACTTTTTCTGTTGGAACGAATCGGTTTCTGATGCGCCAGCTAGGTCACGCCATTATACGCTATGAAAATAATACAATTCTTCACCAAGCTAGAATTGTCTATAAAAGTATCCTCGTAAAAGTACATTGTGGGATCATAATGATGGATTATATTGTCCCCGCTCTTGAAGCTGAAATGAGTTATCATGCCATATGGCAATAATTTCCCTTGAATTGTCATATGGGAGAGAGGGAGCTATCTATTGCGAATGGACAATCCATATAAGGAATACTGAAATCTTGCGATTGCTAGTCGCTGATGATGAAATTTGTGTATCTGTTTGGGATAGACTTCCCGAGAGCTCGGTATTATTTGCCTCTCGTTATTTGAACCTCGTATATTCTGATCCAGCGTACACGAGTTCCGAGCCGCCACCGTGCACCCGATTCGATTAGCAAACAAGAGAACATTTAATACACGCGGGTTGGCGGGCGGGGAATGCTTATTGTTCAAATGTATTCCGGTGGCTCCATGGTGCAAAGCTCAGCCGTTTCCTGTATGCACTTGTACAATTGTCTAATAAACCAAACATGCTTGGCGAAGTCAAGACCGTAAATGTGATTTATGCGCATAAGCGAGCCGTTCCCTGTGTGCGCAGCATTCAGCCATTCCCTGTGCAGTGCGTATCATTCTTCGAATTCATGACATGATCCAGTCGCTTGGGGCATCATTCGACAGTCTCCTGTGTGCGTCTTCTCTTCCTGTATGCACCGTGTGCGCGCTGTTTCCTGACCCGCAGCTTCGTGCTCCCCGGCTGGCTTCCGAGACCATCTTCCGAGAAAATATTGATTGTGAAGGTTCGGAGAACGCTCTGATATTTTAACTTAATTACAATATAAATACACCTTTCAAGATCGGACCGTCTTCTGCATGTTTGCGATGACTTCGATAGACTAACATTGAAGTGAAAACCACCTATCTCAGTCAACTCAGCACCTCGAAGCTTACTTAAATTTCTATTCCTTCAAATTCTTGTTCATATTAGGAAAGATATCATTTATCTCTCTTTTAAACGAAGAAGAATTTCCGTGTACAACTTTAACAAGCTAAGTTTTTGATCCATAGATTCATTCAAAATACCACTGCATTCACAGATATCAATAATGAGCACCTATACCTTTTAAAACGCAAACCTAGTCGTTAATCACACAGCAAAAGATTTGGTTTTCGGACAAATCAAACCGGAGCGGCAGGATGTAGCCATTCCGGCCAACCGCTCCATCAAGACGGGCGTGACTTTGAACGTCGCTTACATTCTAGACCCAGCTACGAGTACAAAGTACATCCCTCAGTCACCGTCTAATACCCCTGTTACCGCCTTCACGATTACCTCAATCAACGGGACAGATCTGTTCGGAACTGCCACACAAGGGGGAGAGGCAGGCCATGTCCAATTTAGGGGAAAGAATTGAAGAAGGCAGCTCTGAATTAGCTACCCCGCTATATTCGGAATGGTACACAACTTAGCAAAGAGTTACGCATAAAAGGATATTAGCCAATAGTAAGAAGATGTCAAATAGGTCATCTTAGTTAAAGTTCATGATGTTACGTCAAACCAGTTCTTTCACAATACATGAAACAACTACACTAGAAGGACTTTTTCAATAATCTAAATACCGAAACATGCATGGATACATAGAGAGTATATCTCCTATTTAAATCGTATATTTTCATGAAATTAAGAGGACGACTTGCTATTTATTAAGGTAAAAAATGGATTTAACTTGACTGTCGAATAAATAGCAAGTCTGGCAGATTCAAACTTTTGCTTATGCATGATTTTTTTGAAAGTTGAGAATTAGGGCAACTGGCGTTGGAAATTATGTTCCGGTAAATCACTCCTTATCACTCAAGCTATGGTGTTGTCACCCAATTTTATCTTAATATATGCTTTTTTTATCTTGTGAAATGGCCATGAAATTTTTCTTGAAGTTTTATTTAATATAATAGTGGACACCACGACCATATATCACTTTCAGTGTGCTGAAGCTTCTTAATATGAGACCACACTCCTGGGTGTCTAGATAAAATAGTATGAAAATTTTGGTTTATAGTGGTACCCACGTCTCCTACATTAGATACAGATGACTGATTAAATTTTTACCCTGGAAATCTTCAACGTAAAAATAATTCCGAATCTCAGCATCTCTATCAAATCCAAGACTTACAGATATGTCAAGACAAATTTATTAAGACTTTGTTTTGAATTCCGACTCGAATAAATGTGATAATTATTTCTCAATCTACGTGCTGTGTTGACCGGTTATATTTTATAGCCTACTGGTATTGACTGGCATTGTGACCATTTTTTGGTTATTTGCTAGCTTTGGTAAGAATAAGATTCATTTTGAACTCCATTCCGATTCGCCTGGCCCAAGTTATGTATTAAGCGTTGTTACCATTCAGGGATTCATATTAGAGCTCTGTCTCATGATAAAATTCCTCTCTAGTCCTGTACCCAACTAAATATTTAAACTCAAACTGAAATTATTTGGGAGAGTTCCTCACCATCAGTTGCAAACATGATTCTAACCAAAGGTCCTTCTACTCCCATTGGTCTGGAAGCTTCTATTGTTTACCACGCATGGCTTCTTTTCACTACTCTTCTATACTTTGATCACGCAGACATTACATTACCATCGTATCCAACCTCAACTACCCCGACTACCTTGTCCCAGCCACAGCTTACTCACCATTATAACCATATTATCAACGCTACGCTTATCTCCCATTTACTAACGAGACTCACTTCCATATAACAGCAATGGTAGCTTACCTTCCTCCTAGCATAAAGCTTCCACCTAAAAAGCTTACCACAGAAGGCTTATAAGTATGAGACGAATCCGAGATCCATCTATGCGACAACCATCTCTTTCGCCATCAGACCCGAGATTGAGATATGCAAAATACCCGCAATGGTATGCTGTCTCTCAGCGGCCACCCAATGCAGCAGATCCCCAAGGTTATCTGAATCTAATCCCACACGGATCAACCTACAACTCATATGCGAATATTCTCGGTATAAAGCCTCGGGCTGTCCAGAATATCAAAGTCGCCCTTCATAATCGATATTGGAACCACGAACGTCTTTTATCTTTTAATTATCGAAGCCACGACACTCGAGAGCGATTAGTTGAAGAAATCAATATTTCGATTCGAAACTACGCCACCATAATCGCGCAAGATCTACGTAGCGAACGAGTTGCAGAGAATGATCTCGAAAGAGTGATTCAAGAGTATGACAGCTTCATTGAACTATCGGACCGGGTTTATGAGATGGGAGCTTACCAAGTCTCTGGCTACTTGCTGTATAAAGTTGCTGAGGGCCTAATGAAGGAAATGATCAAAGAGAAGAAGGCTAGGAAGTTTCAGGAAGCTGTATCGAAGAGAGAACGAAAACGAAAGGCTAGTTTGATCAGAGCTCAAAGAGAGGTTGCCTCTAAGGAAAACGAGGCGAATGAAATAAAAGCCGGCCTGAACGAGACAGAAGATGATCCGTCTTTGGTCGTTAAACTTCGGCTCCCACCTGAAGAGCTGGAGAAATTTCCCCAAGAGGAACCAACAGCATTACTAGCCAATAGCGAAAGGAGTGGTTCTTTGTGACGATACAGTTGGATGGCGAAAATGTTTAAATGTTACCAATGATCCGATATTTCATCTAAATTCTCCAACTGTACGGATGAAGACTTTTATCATGCTACGCTAGGTAAGTGTAACGGTATTCCCGCACGTCGACCATACTTGGGAAGCTCACGCTAATTAATTTATAGACCAGCTCATGCAGGACTTCTACCATAATCTCGTTTGGTTCTCTCACTACCATAGAAAATCCTATGATACGGTGCAATAAATGTTTAAACCTTATTGTAGTCTTCGAATTTTCCCAAACATCAAATTATAGCGAACGAAAGTAGACACAAGGGCATGTGACGTTTTACATACCATACAGACAAAATTCAAAAATGCCGCCAAAAAGTGGCAACTAGATACTAAATCCACTAGTACGCGTACTTTGCCTAGCCGGTCCCCACTAAGCTGTGCCACAGCCAGCCAAATTAAACCACCCCGCAAAAAAGTGTGGCGATTTTCTGACCTTGCACGGGATCATTATTTCACAAACTGGAATCATACAATCTTTTGCCCTTTGTGCAGGTATTCGCCATACGGTCGTCTTGGAACCGGAAATATGTTTCAAGTCTGTACATCATCATAACTTCTTTTGTTTCATCATTGTAATCATCCAAAGCGAATAAATTCGGCTAACATAAGTGGTGAAACAATATCCCAGCGGGAATGGCTATTAGATGTAGAGAAATTACGGACAATGGCTTTCCAAAAACTACTTTGAGCTTACGATTAACTCCAGGGGGCTCAGCTATGGAGCCGGTGGGCGGCTTTCTCTCTCACCGACAAGGTTTAATTATCCGTTTCGGCATGTGGTGTTCTAACCCTAGATTTCGTATTCCATGTTTTACTTAAAGTCCAAAAATTCTAACGATAATTCCTGCTGCCTCTGGGGGAATACCCAAGTATGCTGGGAGGATACTAATATCTAGCAGAAACAATGAGTCCACAACCACCTAGATTTCGATATCCCACTGACGAAGAAGACTCCAAGAGCCTTTCTGAAGAGCACTCTGAGTCAGATTCCAAAATCGATGGCGAACCCTTAAGATACCCCCAATGGCTTGAAAACCACCCTGATGCACCTCTCCCGCAGAGCCTCCTCAACTGGTACGCAGACCGCCCTTCTCTACTTCGACTGGAGTGCGAGAAACCTAGCTCCAGCCCACTCCCTTCAGACCCTAGGCACATCCGACTCTCTACGCTCCGGCTGATGCTACAACTCGATGAAAGAGATTTCGTGTATTTGTACACGATTATCCTCACGATGATTGAATACCGACCGTATCTTCTAGAGCTCGATTTGTACAAGAACCCGATTCACAAGAGTATTTTCTGTTCAGAGTTGACGACGTGTGTTGCAAATGATCCGAAGGTGATTGACGGTTTTGGGTTTTGGGGGAAGGTTCATCTGGCGAGACTAGAACGTCGGGCGGAAGTTGAATGGGCGCTGTATCTAGTCGCGTGGAGAGCATGGGATGATTTACGAAGAAGGCAACAAGAATGTACGCAGGAAGCCGAGAGTTGAGTTTCAAGATTGAACTCGTCGGTAGTGGAGTTTGCAATACTGAAAAGCTATCGTCTTCTATTTGACGATGTATGATTTTCCTTTGAGAGATAAGTTGCAAAATATAATTAAAAATATGCTGAGATACGAACCCTGATCTCAAATTATTGAGTACGGGACACAGAATAATATATAGTTGTAGCTACAGATCCCAGTATATTTTGTAGGAACTACGATAGAGAGAAAACCAAATGAAAGATGCATTGCTCAAAGGCAAATAAAATAAATAAATAGAATATATACAACGGAAATATATGCAATAAAAATATACAAGAAAGAAAACATCAACAAGGGGGTATCCGCCTCTCCCCCTCCCCCTCATTTCTTCGTATCTAGATATCCGGCTCTTTTAATGTCAACAGGGCGCATATCTATAGAGAATTTACGCCCCGGGCCCTCCGTAGTCCGATATGCCCGCACTCCCACACCAACCTCCAGATAGGGTCCGCCACAATGTGATTCCCACGCTTACCTGCCTGTAAAAATGGGGGACCTATAGAGTGAGTTTCATGAAAAGAATTAGCAGTCAAGCCGTAAATCCCAAGAGCACTCGCCTGCAGAGCAGATATAGCTAGAAAGAAGCTTCCTCTATTGGAGGAATGGAGAACAAGTTGACCGAGGAGAAAAGACTAATTGTTAGCGCGTAGAGTAGCAAGACTTTGAGAGCAGGTACAGTGAGCGTGCTTCATGAAATCTTAAGGAAAGGGTGAATAATGCAAAAGAATGGGGGGCAATAACAGCGAAGGAAAAGAAACGAGAAAGACAAAAGAAATATTCTAAGCAGAAAATGAGGTAGATGGGAAAGATGCATTCAAGCACCTGGAGTCACGGCCCGCGGATCATTCTGACTCCGGCTCCAAACCGAATAACTGCCGTTGCAAACAGAGATTCGCTGGGTCGTTGTAGAATTTCTCGTTGGCTTTCTTTTCCTCCGTCTTCCCATAGTGACGACCCCTCTGATGAATGATCTTCCCATCATTCCCCCTTCTCCGCTCCGAAGGTTCCTTCTTCCGGGACTTCTTTGCAGCAGCCCCAGCTTGCTCTGCCTCATCGCCATCTCTAGGCCTCTGACGCTTGCGTCTTGGTGCAATAGCACCAGGGCCGGCGGAGGCCATTGCTTCGGCAGGCTGTTCCTCTACCTCCCCACTCTCGCTCCTCCAAGCCCGTCGCCATTCCAGACATATCTTGAAAAAGATATGTCCGTAGACCTCCTTCTTCCCCTCCTCCATGAGCTGTCCATAGCACTCCGGACTCATGGTTTCTTGCATCAGGTCGCATAGCGGCTGCGCGAACCTGGTAAGCTTTTCCGCACTTCCAGAAAAGTCCGTCTCGAACGGCAAGTCCACTAGAAAATTGACATTCGGGGGCTTCTTGTCCCATTCCTGCCGCCACCAACTCAGGACTGCTTCAGCATCGGCCAGACTGTCTGCGGGTAGATGCTGCTGAAGGAAAAACGGCTTCCCCGAAATCCTCATCTGAACACTCGCCCCAAGGATAGCCCGCAGGGGGCGGAAACACCAGGCAGAACCTGTCCTTCGGCATCAGTGGTTGTGCCGCTAACCTTGGGCGCTTCGGAGGGGCCTCGGCTACCTCCACCTCTTTCTCTTCCCCTCCCCTTCCCCGTTTCCTGCTGCGCAGGGATGTTTGAGCGCCTCCGATAGACACTCGCACTACACCGGGCCTGGAAACTGCATCAGGACCCGGTGCACCTGCACCGGCTGTGTACATCTTCGTCCCGTTAGGGAGAATCCGCACCAACGACCCGCGGGGCTGGGACCCACTGGCGGCCGTGCCGGTACCCTCTTCGTCGCCGACTAGGGTTGCTCCGGAGATATTAGCATCTCCCTCTACCTCCTCTGACAACCGCGAGGGAGCTTCCGGAGCGGCAGCAAGATCGGTTCTGGATCTGGGAGGACCAGTGACTATTTGGATGGCTTCGTCGCCAGCCAGATATACGAGCTCGTCGCCTTGAAGTTCGTACGAAGGGCCGATGCTTCGCAGCAAAGACCACTTCTTCTGACTGGGTTGCCAGACAAGTTTCTCCCCGAGAAAACTTGCCTCTGCGAGGTCATCATCCTCCTGGTGCCACCTATTTGAACAATTAGCACCCATGAAAATGATTAATAAGAAATAAATTATAACTGCTGGAACTTACTGGTTTAGTCCCGCCATTTGCAGGACAGTTACCGACTTCCACGGCAACACCTCCTTCTCCGCCAACATCAGACAGGCGTTCATTACCTCTGATGTGTTCTCTGCAACATCATCCGGAGGGAGATCGAACCCGCTGTGTGGGGAGGGAGGGTTGTATTCTACCGGTTCCACCACCTCCGTAGAGGGGTAGTCCTCACCACTAACGGAGGACTCAGGAGCTGCGGCTTGAGCGAAGAGGTCCCACCCCTCCAATACCTCTCGCTCAAGATCGTCGAGCTTGGGAATCCCGTAACTCGCGATGATTGGCATCCCGCAGTACCACGAGTCTAGTAGTAACGTTAGCAGAATTCTAAAATCTTTATATCTACAGATCCAGCTACAAATTGAAACGAGAGAACAAAATGTGTATAGAATATATAGAATATTGGATACTGGAAAACTTACCCTCAACGTTTGCTGGGAGGACCTCTCCACCGCGGTCCACTTCGCCACCTTCAAGGAGACCATGTGACATGGCAGGGAAATTATTATCAAGTCCCCTTACTTGCTTTAGTAGGGAGCCGGTATCTATCGATCTGAATGCCTCATGCACCTTCTGCTGGCCATGAGCAATAGCCCCATCCGTACCATCGACTCCTATCACCGCAAGATACGGGACTGAAGTCGAGGCAACAATGGCAGGATTGGCGTCTCGCTCGGGAGAATTGGCTCGATGGCCAGCAGTCACATCAACTTCGGTTGGAATAAACCCTTCCTCAGTTGTGCTTTCGCTTGAGGTTGCACGGGAAGCCAGGAAGATAGTCAGCTGCTCGTGCAGCAGCTCGTCGGAGTATTCACCGACATTGGTCATCTTTTTTGTTTCAGACAGGTGTTAGCAGTCTTGGAAAACATTACTAGGTGTGTGGTCGAACTTACTTTTTATGACCTTACCGGAAGCTAAGCCGGTCTGCAACTATTTAGTTGCGAGTATATTTGGACAGTTCTAAATGAGTTTATTGAGATGGAAGTCATGGCAAGAATTTACAAATAGATTGTGTTAGAACTAACCGCTATGCGAACTGCGGAGAGATCTGGGAGAGGGAGATAAGACTGCAATCCTGCTCAGCAGGATTTTTTGGGGTGGCTTTAGGTTTTTGTGATTATAAGCTTGCTTTGATGGCTTTTGGGGAGAAGTTGCTAGCAAAGTGCTTGCAACTATACAGAAGAAGGTTTGGTGATCGAAGTTAGTTGGGGTCCGAGAGAAGAAAAGAATCTTATAGAGAGAGGAAAAACCAAAACCGAGGGTTTCTGAGCTGAGGGTTTCACAATTGGCAGTAAATATTCAATATTGCACGCCAGCAGGAGGGAAAACTTAAGGCACGCATTGTTGAACCTTTTTGACAAAGATTGCAGTGAATTTCCCTCCTTGGCTAGCTGGCCCTGATAACCAAGGGAACTCTACTACTGAAGATAGAATTAACATGAATTGCACGGGCCTAATTCTCCATTCGGCTTCTAGCCAGACGTCTCAGCCCGCACTTAGATTTGCTTTCTATTTGCCAGATGGAGCCCCATATTTAAAATTTCTTGCTTAGATGTTCGTACAGTATGGTATGTATAGTTGGTTTCTCTTATGACATCGAGCCAGTAGTAGTTATGTCCTGCCGGCTCCCAGTATCCTTAGCGGGCTCATTGTTGATAGCCCACCACATAAAATAAACAAACAAGACACCAAACAAGACTATTGACAGTAGACCGATATACTGTAAAGCAGTGGGATTATCATCCCGCTCTTCTGTCCAATTCAAAGGTCCTGAGAAGTCATTCGGTAATGTAAATTCCATTCCCAGAGCACCATATCTGGAGCGTGTCGTGTCACGACGAAACCATTCGAGTGGACTCCATTCAGTTATACCTTGTAAACCACCGTATCTTGGAAGATTTTGGAAACTTAGATATTCTGGGATTGGCAAAGGAGGTAACGGTTTATTAGCCTGCACTTCCCAGCTTGCTCGATCCCGTAGTACTTGCGGAACGCCGGAGTTATCGTATACCGCCTCTTCCATTCGCTGATATCCATTCCTCCGATAATACCTTCGAATGTCCCACCACGCCCTCGGTGATGTAAAGTCATAAGCCCGTGTTGTTTTCCGGTTTCCCAAGTTTTCGAGCCGGATGTTCTCAGTGAAAGGTTCTGTTTCTGATGCTGACGGGATTGGATTCCAAGAGTCGCTGGATGAGTCGCTAACAGAAGAATCGTCGTCGCTTATTATCGGAGGTAGAGGCTTGTTCAGGTCTATCATAGGTCCCATAATGTCTATTCGGCTCTCTCGATGGATATCGCGATCGGTGTCATGGAGTTTTCTGAATGACTGAGGAGGATTTGTGGGAGGCATGCGGAACGCTTTAACGATAATCTGCTTTTTCCTCGAGGAATGATAAAATAAAACGAATTAAATTGACAGAGCTGCTCCCAGCACCACAAGAAAGATCTGCTAGTATAGACAGGTCACTCAGCAGAGTTACGAGGCTTCTCAATCCGAGCCCAGATGTTTGCATGTTATTGATATTGAGGTTGTTGTTTTTGTTGGAATTCCCAAAATGTGTTGATTTCCTTTTTCGGCAAATTCGCGTCACGAAATGTGGCGTTTGGTGAGCTCTAAGCCCAATTCTCTGTGTTGTGTGGCTGGTATCCAACACATAAGGGTGTGTTGGAAGAAGCGTACTGTGAGAGCCTACCAATGGTGGGACAATGCAAATATACTGGAGTAATTCAATGATAAAGTTGGCTCTATTTGCTACAGCAATATGCCCATGTGTGTACCTAAATAAGCTCACGTGAGTTCCTGTAGTCTGAAATCGCCTTGTGTAACATGCTTCATAAGCATCTTCCTAAGGGTGACTTTGTTGCATTTTGAATCAATGATAGGCTTGAACCTATAGAGAGCTTGGCAATTGAACCTCACCATATATGATGGCAGGAATACAGTGATAATAGTAATAGTAAGCCTCCATAAGTATTTGGTTGGTGTTGTGTGGGGGAAGGGGAAGGACGTTAAATTAATATTTCCTCCCACAATCAACATCCTATAATCCTTCTCTGCCTTTAACTTCTCTAACTGCATCGTCATCACGACACCATTAATGCTCTACGTTCCCATTGTCATAACTTGATAACTTCTATCTCATATTGCTCTCAAGACTAGGTAAATCTTCTAAACGCTGAATCTTATCTCTCCGAGGTACTCACGCCGTCTAGACAGCTCCCAACACATATCCACCCTGAATACTGATAGCTCACCGTATCTTCATTCAAATCATTCATCATGTCAAGACGTTGTTCATCACGTATTGCTGCCATGAAGAAGAGGCTCAATGTCTCGATGAGTGAAGAGTTGGGATGCTGTCGTGCCTCCGTAAGAAAGCCTCCTTACGAGATCCAAGGTAAGCACTATAAATCCTGGAGATCATCCCACGATCTCTTCTCTCAATTCCTTCTTCCTTCTCCATTCTATCAATTCTGTTTCCCAATTTCATAATCCGATTTCTCAAATCCATCATCATATTTCTCTCGATACTTTTTTATCGTCTTACTATTACACCCTTTCTTCTCATTTATTTAATCTAAACCAAAATGTTCCCGTCAAAAATGAGCAATGAGGTCAAGGAGCTCACAAATCAATTTCATCGGCTTTCAGCTGTAGATACCGACATGCCGGACTCTCCAGATCCTCCACCAGGTGAGTACAAAAACAAATTGATAGTCTTGGACTCGGAATCATCAAGGTCCTCGCCTGAATATTCTGATAATTAGAATCCGAGCACTATTGGTGGTTCCACTCTCCAAGACTTCAAAAACTCCATCCGTGGATACACCGCTAACTCATGCCTTGAAGATTCAGACAATATCGCCCCGACAAATGTGACTGCTGAGCACGCGGTACCTCGACCTGGACAAGCACCCACGGTCACGGCATCCATGGATCAAAGTAGCCAGCTCATTGGTGAAGGCAGTCAATTCGTTGATCAAAGCGGCCAGCTTATTGACCAAGGCTCTCAATTCTATGATGAAAGTATTCAATTGGATGAAAATTCACAATTCTTCGACCAAAATAGTCAGCTCATTGATCGCGAGATCTTTGAATTTGCGTCAGGCCCTGCCAATCCCTTCATCGATCCCAGGATTTTTGCCGCCGCTCAAGGCGAGGAGGTGATGATCGATGAACAGTTTGATAAACTTGTTCCAGAGTATGAATATGATAAAATCACTGGTGTTGGCAAGTTCGGGAACTATTCTTACGACGACATGGATGGTAAGTCGATATTACTCAAATCTTCGACCAGATTTCAGTCCCCTAAAAGTATCCTAGTTATTCAATTTCCATATAAAATTTTTATGGAAAGCTTTTCTGATCTTCTCACTGATTCTGTTTATCCATACATAGAAATGATGATTGGCCACCTCATGCCCAAAATCGAAAGATTGATGGCCAGTCACCCAAATTTTGAGGGAATCACCTCCGACGAAGTTTTTAGAGTTCTATTCGACGAAAGAGGTGCAGCATTGCCTGGCCTCGACAGGATCGACCCCCATGTTCAACTCGCAGTTACCGAGAAGGGGTGGAGATTCTTGATGGAAGAAACTTTCGACAGCCTCAAAATGTTGTTAGCCGGCCAAAACCTCGCCTCAAAGCCCGAAACCATCGTCCCCATCGAAAGCTACAAAAACAAGTGCTTTCGCACTCTGATCGGTGGCAACGCCAAACTCCCATCGATGACCTTCGAGGAGATGGGTCTCGGGGAGAGGGCCGAACTTTTACTTCGGGCTGGCAAACTCAGCCATGCCCTTGAGGACCTCATCGACCGCCATTTGGCGACGGGAGAACCCGTGCCAGACTTTGTCTGGTACGATCCCAATTTTAGGCCCGGTGAACTCGAATGGTTCGCCAACAGCCCACGCCCCTGCGACCTCGCAGGCGAGAGGGAGCTCCTTGTGGGCCCACTCGCTGGGAGAAGTAGCCAGGGCGAGGAGAGAGTCGTGGTCCCGGACGTTAAAATCCGCTACAGGCGGTATAGTGGTTCTTTGAACGTCCCAGCCGCTCTTATCCTCGCCGGCAACCTTCAGCCGTGCTTTCACGTCTCGAAAGAGATGTATACGCGGCTGGAGTCCTACTTCGGCCCTGTTTTCAACAGGGATCCCGGCTTGTTGGGGTACACGTTGGCCCGGGATGACAGCAGGCGCCGGTTTTGCAACCGCTTGGCTGTCGCTCTCACTGGAGAGCTCCCGGCCGACATCAAGGTCGCTCTTGCTCGCCGACCGGGGAAGGAGTTGAATAGCTATATGCTGTTCCTCCTTGGGATGCGCTTTTATGAGGTGTATAAAAGCGGGGGGGTCGCTTCGGGCGGCAACATCCTTTTGTAGGGGCGTGGAGAGGGGAAGGGGGCGGGGGTAGGCCCGTTTTTAGAAATTTTAACGGGGAGCGGGGGGGCGTGGCTCCTGTATTTATTTATTTAATTGGTTTTCCTTACCTTTTAAGTGTCCCTCCATTCATTCCGTTTTGTTTGATATCGTCGGTGAATTTTCTTAGTCCGCCTGTGTGTGCAACCTCGATATTTTACCACGGGCGCTATAAGGGCCTACGCTCCATGCTCTATACGTCATTCACAAATTCGGTATTTCAAAGCCTCTAACGCCAGTAACTTTCAAGACAGTGTAATGGTAACATTAAAGACCATATCTCACAATCATGTCCTCGTTTAACATGAAGACAGACTAGAGATACTTCTAGGTTCGAGAGAAGACATCCCTGGCTTGAGGCGCAAGCTATTCCTCCATTACTAGCACACATCCGTTTAAACAATAAAGTGTTTAGTCCTGCTTCATATTCGCAAGAATAAATAAATCCATCAGATCATCGAAATCCTTCAATTGAAGAGGTTGCGGCAGATCAATAGATGATGGATCCCCAGGCTCTACATCTTTCGCTTTTCTCTTCTTCTTCTTCTTCTTCTTTCTCCCAGTAACAGTATCCGCCCCACCCTCCACCATCGCTTCAATATTAAATTTCATGATTGTATCCTCAGCGATAGCCTCAGCCATCGCTTCCTCTGCCTCCCTTTTCCGTACCTCCATTACCCGATC
This sequence comes from Orbilia quercus, assembly GCA_036971405.1. NCBI lineage: Eukaryota > Fungi > Ascomycota > Orbiliomycetes > Orbiliales > Orbiliaceae > Orbilia > Orbilia quercus. Next base: position 3,647,916 of record JAJTUE010000001.1, on the reverse strand, counting down.
GTACGCAGCAACAGCCTTCGCCTCAAACTCCGGAGCCAACCATTTGAGAAAATCAAGATCATCAGCCGCTTTGCGCAGTTCCGTAGCCGTTTGCACGTGCCTTTTAGACTTCGAACCCTCCATGCTCGCCACATAAAACAGAATGGCTTCACGAACCCAAGACGGCCAGTATTGCGGGTAGTAAACGTGCTCGAGGAATACTTCCAGTACTCGTTCGTTCGAATCTTCTATCGTCGGCTTTTCCTGGAGAGCGTAGAGATGGATGAACGCTAATAGCGTGCCTCGGTCCAGTTCCTCGAATTTCGGCTTTTTCCATTTGGCGAAGACGCTTAAATCCGTTACGATTAATACGGTTTCGGTATCCACCCAGATGTCTTCTTTCAGATTTTTGAGGTCCAGCGGCTCGACGGTTGACAATGGATGCTTGAGATTCGTTTGCGAATCGTGTTCCGGAGAAACAGGCGTGAGAGAATTGTTTTCTTTCTTGGTATCCGGGGGGTTCGGTTCGTCAATAGCGGTGGATGGAGCAGCAGTCGAGATCTTGGCTGTTTTTTGTGTTTGATTTTTCCGCTGCTGCTTCACAGTCTTTCCTTTCTTTTGTTTTCCCATTCTGTAGTTGGTACTTGCTCGGCGGTGTTCTATCTTGAGGCTCACAAGCAGTGACTAGCAACCATAAGAATCTCTGTGGTAGTGACGCTGCTTTGAAGACCAAATATTTATTAAGCGGGAACCCTATAGCTTTGGTTTAAGCTGAATATCATGGAGCATGACTTGATATTGCGTACCAGGGTGGGGATCTGGAGTCAGGCAGGCGTAAACACGCTATATTCGTTGATTTTGCTAGTTTGCAATTGGTTGCTAGTAGTCCCGAGACTAGGTTGCTGGGGGTTCGGAGTGCTGCTGATGGTTGGGGGTTGAACTGGCGAAACTGTGTTTGAGCTAGCTAGATGTTTTGAAAAATTACAGAAGCAACTCAGAGAGCCTTCTCATTATCAATACGTAGATGCAGAACTGGGTGTTTGGGGAAATCTGCCGAGACAATTATCAAATTTCTTAAGATCTTGTGTAGAGCTTATTAAACCCTCAATATTGTACCCATTTTCTTTAAATTAGAATGCGGGCTGTTCGTATATATGTGAAATTTTTATTATCAAAGCTATTTGAAATTTCCACTTTAAATACAGTAGATCAAAAATGCATAATATTGGGGAATCTGCATAATACGCAATGAAAGAAAGTATGTACTAAGATACGGGTATCAAGCCGCCAACATGCACTCCGGAGTGCATAACCAAATTTAAGATCGACGTAGCTCGCAGTAGACTGTAAAAGATGAAAATACTTCCAATTCTGCTTCCAAGTTCAAACATAACACCAACAATAAATACAAAATACAAAAAAATAAATGAAGAGGACTTGCTCACGTAGGGACAGCAAAAGCTTGACAACAGTACACATTCGGTTCCCCGTCTGTGACTGGGCCCGTGCGACTGAATTATATGCTCTTATATGGAAACCTGCGTACCAATACGCGTTAGCAAAGTATAGCAATAAAAGAAAAGAGATGCGAAGAAAAATCTTACCAGCTTGTGCATTAGAGTCTGCGCTAGATAAAGTACTCAGACACCAAGAGTACGGTAGATTTGACGTGGCATTCCTGAGGTATAGTTGATACGCGTTGGTCGTGCCGCTGTACGCGATGTAGTAGTTTCGACTTGCTGTTTGGTTGGTAAAACCCAAGTAGAGCTTATTTCCTACCACAGTTGAGTCTCCGTAGTAATAGTTGTTCGTCACGGAATACAGTTGTCCTAAATTGGTCACGATGAAAGTCTCTCGGGTGTTTTGCGCGTAGACGTTGTTGGTGAGATGCATTGCATCGTCAGAAATGGCGAACGTACCATTGTTGATGCTGCCGATACCGAGATAGGAAACATTACCGGTTGGAGCACCTGCATCCACAGTGATGGTAGACCCGACTGAGTCAGTTGGGTAGACGGTCGATGTGTATGGAGTGGCAGCTATGACTGTTGAGGTAAAAGTTGACTGCTCTGCGCCAATTATGATGGTAAAAGGCTGCGACCCATCTGTTATAGCACTTCCATCACTATTTGTAGGATACGCGGTACTCGTAAACGCGCTTGGCCCAATAGTGGTAACTGTTGTGAAAGATTGAGCCACACCAACCACTAAAATTACTGGGATGGAAATATCGGAAATATCGGAGCCAGCGCTATTAGTAGGGTATACGGTACTCGTAAACGCAACTGAAGCGACGGTTGTAATGGTACTTGTTGGTTGGAACGTAAAATGAATGACGGTTACTGGTTGAGCTGGGGCACTCGGGAATATAGTCGATTCTGAAACCTGACTACCAGTTGCGAGACTCATTACTGTCGCTGTGAATTGCGTGACATACTCTATGACGGTAGCAGGTGCAGTGACCTCAGATGGAAAAATAGAAGTGGCAGACTGCCCGCCGCCCACCGCAACACTCGTCAAATTTGTAGTCCCGCGAGTCACGAACTCGATAACGGTGGCGGGCGCGGCAAGATCCGAGGGGAAGATCGTGGTTACCGAGAGACCGGTTCCTGTCGCTGCCAACGTAATCTTTGTCAAAATAACGATACTCGAGCTTCCCACATCACTACTTGATACCCCTGAAGGGGCAGAAGAAGTACTTGTATTTGCGGGGACTACAAAGATGAAGTAATTGTAATTATCTCTATCCCAGAGCTTGTCGAGGTATCTGATAGAGTGTTACTCGTCAAGGTATCCAATGTCAAAGAGTCGGTAATAGGGCCCGGTATAGAGGTCGAAGTAGTCGTTGGACTAACACCGGAAGAAATTAAGGTATCAGTACCAACGAGCTGTGAAGAGGTCTCCAATGTTTATGAGGTACCAGTCACACTCCCAGCTTCAGACGGTGGCTCTGATATAGATGCCAGAGGCTGTGATGTAGTTGTCTCGCTTGTAATTGTGGGGTCGGAAACAGTTGGGTCCGGAGTTGATATATTGATTGAAGATGACAGGCTGCTACTTGAAACGGTAAGAATTGGCTCTGATGATGTCAACCCCAGTGAGATTTCAATACTAGTATCACTAGACACTCCCGTTGCGCCATCAATTGTTTTAGTTGTAGTCGAGTAATCTAATCCAGATGTCGACACTTGTGCAGAGGTATCACTGACTCCAGTATCGGTCCCATCTACCCTATTTCCAGAACTGGAGCTACTGGCTACACTGGACGAAAGGTTTTCCTGAGAACTAGTAGTCAAAGTACCAAAATTTTCAGATCCCGCACTTGATGTACTAATTGCTGCTCCCGATTCGATTGAAGAGCCCGAGCTTGCTGATTCTGTACGACTATTCGCCGTAGTTGTGATTGATAGGGAAGTAAAGCCTTCGCTGGTAGGTTCAGCTCCTGTGCTAGAAATTGTTGTAGCAGAAGGGCCTCCGCTACCAGCTGCGCGAGCAATTGTGACAAGCGGCTCAGGAATTCCAGAGCTTAAGGAACTTGATGGGTTCATTGATACACCTTGTTCACTCGAGGTTGCCAAGGTAAATACCTGAGATGTTAAAATATCTGGAGACGTGGTAGGCTCTGAACTCGTAGCAGCCGGTATGCTGCTTCTGTGGTCTGTAGATTCTGTAGAAACGAGGCCAGAAGATATTGTAGTGGCTTCACTAGTGCTAGTAGAGCCCTCCAGACCCAACGAGGGGGGGAGAACTTGATGTAGACTGGTGGGTCACTTCTGTTTCCGGTGGAACACTTATCGAAGGGTTACTTCCTTCCGACGCAAATATACTGCTCCCTGGCTCCTCGTTCGTAGTCGTAGCTTCTATCCCAATGAAAGTAGATGAAGTACCAGCCAAGCTATCGGAAACTTGGGTTGTCAGGATGCTCACATCTGATATCCGACTCGAAATCGAAGTGGTGGAGTTTGGCAATTCTGTATCTTGATCCAAACTCGCAGTAGTTGAGTTTGCCGATGTGGTCGCAGGCAGAACATCAATTTCTGTCGAGAAACCATCAAGTCCGACGATAGTAATCTTAGACTTGACGCTCCCGGAATATATAGTAGTGAGTATTATGGTCCCCGGCCTGGTTGGTAAGATTATTATTGGTGCGGTTAACCTTTCAGGACCAACTTCCGTGGACATAAAAGTTAAAGATCCAGAAGATCTTGTTTGTGTTGCGATCCCTTGCGTAGAGGAAAATATTGGGATCGATATCAACACTCCAGATACAGAAGACGATACAGAAGTATTTGAGGTATCAAAAATTTGATCTGATGAAACCAAAGAAATCGATGCTGATAGTTGGATGATCGAAGTTGAAGAATACAGCGGAGCTGTACCCGAGACCGAAGATGAGATCGTCTCAGGCACCGAAGTTTGATCACTGGATGTCTGTAGCGGAACAGGGTCTGTTACTAAAGTCATCGGGTAGCAACTTTCTGGTCTTTTTCCCTTTGGTGCGGCGTAAATGTATTGGGTTTGCGTAGTGTTTAGAGAACAATAGAAGAACTCGTACTCGTTGGTCTTGTCTCTGCTCAAATACAACGTGATACCCTCAAGGATAAATTCCACCAGAACAGCTCCAGAAGTTGGGTTTGCGGCATATCTTAGAATTGTGATATCCGGGTTTTCCGAATCCGTATTTTGTCTTTCTCGTAGACTTCTTGCCAAAATTGCGGTCTCGCCAGCGCCAGGCAGGACATAAAATCTAAGATTAGTCCCGTCAAACAAAAGGCTTCCATTGTTATTGATAGATAAAACGGTGGGATCTATGGTCATCCCACTTGTTCCGCCAAAGACATAGGTGCCAAACCCGCCAATAAATACAGGTAATTCATTCGTTTCGAATTTGTCATTTTAAACATACAATCTGAAAGTAGACTTTGTTACCTCCGGAGGTATCTGTGTAGACTTTCGGGTGGATTCAGCACCAGTGCCAGGACTGTTAATAGTTCCTGTTCCTTCTTCTGACCCTGTGCCAATATCAGTCCAAGAACTAGATATAATGATGGGTTTTGTCGATCTGACTGTTGATATAACTGTAGAGCCATGGTTATTACACGGTACCGTTCCAGGAAGATTTATCGTCTTAATTGATGTAACGGTTTTGGTGGAGCCATTTGAATTTGTATACGTCAAAGTTTTCGTGTAAGTCAAGGTGGTTGAATTTGGCAACGGTAGCACGGTACTAATCTGTGTAACTGATCCAGCAGCATCCGTACTTTTTGTTGTTTTAGTAACGTGGTTTTTGTTACCGTTACATAGATTGTGTTTTGGAACCCACTGGTGCATACATAATTAATAGTTGTAGGTGCTAGACTAATGGTGATTGTTGTGTGTTCAGCTCCTTCAGGATTATAAATGGTGATTGTGGTGGGATGAGGTATATAGCTAGTAGAATTATGCACCATAGTTGGACTGCGTGTGATTTTGGAGCTGGTGCTGATGGTGATTCCAATGGTATGAGATGTTCCTTTTCCAGGTTTTCTGTATTCGGAAGCGTAGTATACAGCCGTTTGAAAACTCTCAAATGCCCATTCCCAGAATTCCATCACCCACCATTGCATGATGGTGGTCTTCCCGTGAACTACAGGCTCAGCGTATACCGTAACAGGATCCCTGAAGTTCGTTATCGTTTGCAGAACGCAGTCATCGCACGGCTTAACGGTAAGCGCTCGCTGTGGGGTCGTCGGAACGGTATATCCATGGCAGACTTCTGGATTCGCCGCCGTTACAGTCGATATGTGAGTGATTTTGTACCTATTCCGAGTGGAAATCCTTGTCCTGGTTTTCCATTTTGTGATAACGGATGTTCTATAGAGTGTTGCAGTTGCATCTATCTGTGGTATAGAAGAAGTAAGTTCGGGAAAGAAAAGAACGAACACACAGAATAGAAGGGTGATGGAGCTTCTCTGGCCCCGAGTCGCCAACATAGCGAGACTAGTACTTTCCGTCCGCCTTGCGGGTCCCACTGTTAATAATATAATACGCCACCCAAACCACTCTTTCTCAGTCCTTTTCACTTTTAAATGATTTCAAATCGGAAATATATTTCTTTCGTTCAACGAATGATAGTCTTATACCATTTCCATCACCTATTAATTTTAGTAAAAGAAATTGTGAAGATATGCCGAAAGAATGTAGTTGCTGTAGTTTTAAGATCGCGTAAGGTATCTTGAGGATGGTCCCGCAGGATAATATATAAAGATATCTATGTGAGTTATCTTTCTCTCATAACTTAACCAATTTCGATGAGTCTACGAAGAAACATATTATAGACAAAGTTCTACTGTACCAGGCGCAGATATAAGTAATTGCCCCGTTTTTGGTACACACGAGGAAACATCGGCTTTGTGCGGCCTGCTAAACATGGCGATAATGTCAGGCAAAGGTACTTGAGTGCCAGTCTAGGTTCCCGATAAGAAATCGATTTGTCTCCTAATCTTGAAATATCAGCCGACAGGGACTCACGATCCCATAATCGCGAAACAGTGGCGCCCTTGCCACATACGTTTGCGATGTATGTGATATTACGATATATTTGCTCCTGGCGAAAATGTGTACCTGAGTTCCGGAAGCGGGGTGGCCGTACCTTAGTGTTTGAAACCGGAATAACGGACACTTCCACGATACCTAATTAGGAAATTTTGGAAATCGTCGCATCCAGGTAAATATCCAGAAAGACATCGTAGCTCGAAGCGCTTAAGCTGAGAGGCTTGACATTGGAAGTCGCGCGGTCGTGAGGAATGACAGCGAGCCGTTTTTCTTGTGCAATATCACGCTTGAATATCATGATACACGAGACCGTCATGATATCATATACAATACATATGGAATACATCACAGGCGAAGCTTTACGTAACAACTTCGTGGAACAGCCTGCGACAAAGATGACACCACATTATCTACATGTCGTAGTTCACGAAAATAGAAACATATGATATCCCCCGTGAGCCAAACACTCTCGTCCTTTGTCATAGAGGTCTAGTCCGAGAAATAACGCGTTTATTCTTACCCTACCACAGCAATCTTTCAGGTCAAATGGGATGAGACTTGCCGGATTGGGGCTCGATTTGCATTACTGCAAGGGGAAGAGCATTCCGTTAGATAACCGAGGGCTGTTATTACCAAGCCGTCCAGACCCTTGAATTCAAGACAAATATAGCCGAGATTAGCAAAACCAGACCGTTCTGAAACATGATCAGGACTCATAATTTTCGCCACATCCTTTGGCTTCTAATTTATTGGTTTCTTCAATGATCGGGATCCTAGATATAAATCGTAAGAGCCTCGGCTATACTTTATAATTCGCCGAAGACTCAGTAGAATTTTGCTTACGAAGCCCAAAAGCCCATTATAGCCACCTTGTCAGAAGCACAAGGCTTTCCCTCTGTCCACATTATAAGTAGGGCCACAATCCGTCTATGAATACATGAATATATTTTCAAGACTTTGAGCTTTCCAAGCTTATAGTTTTGTTTTTATCCTGATCATAAGAATGTTATCCAATAAAGTATTCAAAACTCCCTAGAAACAAAGAACGATGATGATGAGAAAACAGAATTCATAAGACAAATTTAGTAGTAGTTGTGACCACGATCAAAGTTTTGCTCCAAAGCCCTGATACGGTTTTCATTTCTCTCAAGGCGAGAAGAGAGATTCCTGTTCTCAGCGTAGAGTTTCTCGTTCTCGCTCTGCAAGACGTAGTGACGATACTGTTCGTAAAGGCTACGAACTCCGCTAAGATGGGCTGCAAGGGATTATATTAGTGTCGAGTACTTAATAAGTATATACCGTTCAGAGAGGAGATCTTACAGATGGCAGTATCGATATAGGCGCCAAACATGCTCATGACGACACTGTTTGGTTTTTGATGCCCCATCTTGCGAGCGAACAGCTGGAGGCCGTTATGGATGGTGTCCATGGCTATTATGATACTTGGTATTAGCAATAGAAAGCTCTAAATGGAGAAATTAGTCAACGTCTATAGACTTACTTGCACCCATTTGCATAATTTCTCGTGACCAAGCTTGGATATCTGGGTCATTGAGAAGATTGCTTAGGACCTGCGTGGTGACCTGGCCTGTGTTGGCATACTGGAAGCTCGACATGGTTTGAAGCTGCTGTGAGGTCTGAGTTCCTTTATGATCCATGGTCTTCGTGGTATTGCTGCGTTTGAAAGCTGGTGGTTTTGGAGTCTTGAGCTTTGGAACTGTGACAACAGGGTTTATGAATCCTATATCCGGCAAGACATTAGTATTGTTAGCCATTATCCATAAATTTGGGGATAAAAATAAAGCCGGAAGACAAATTTTTGACAAAAGATATATTTAAACTTACCTCGAAAGACAGTGGGACCGCCAGGAATGGGAGATTGATTTCTGTTGACAAGCTCGGTTGGCCAGCAGGGACCCCCTCGAGAAGGTGGGCTTCCAATCAATGGAGTCAACGAAATGTCAGGCGTGGACGACCTATAATCGTAGTTCTCCCCATTTGCATCAAGACCAAGCGGATTGGTGTTTTTTTGAATCCTGACAGGCCCGGGCCTGAAATATGCTGGGTGAGTGTAGCCTTGGGGAGAACCTTCACCATCAGAATCCGAAGGACCAGCTCCCAGAAAACGGCTAATTTCACCGGGTCCTGGGTAACTCATATTGAAATGTCTTGGGTTGATATTTTCTTTTTTGATCAGTTGATAGAATTTCAGAATTTGGATGACTTGATCGTGATGGATGATGCAGAATGTCGGGTGTTTATGAAGGGGGCAATGCTGGGAAGAACATGAGAATGTTTTGAGAGTTCGGAGGTACGTGGTAGTAGGAATTTGTTAAATTTTTATGTGCTGAGAGTTTTGACGTTTGATTGTAGCACGAGCTTTCCCCAGATTTTAGGTAAAGACTTATTATCATCAGCTTCATCGACACATCATTGGTAGCGGTTACTGTCTCATAAATTTGTTGTATTTTTCGTGTTGCGCCTACCAACTCTAAACTGTTGGAAACCATTAGCATTTAGCGCAACACATCGTCGATTTGATTATGTAACTAGCGTCTACCAGCCTCATGGATTTATTAATCCGCCGATGACCGCTTACGGTCATGAAGACACTTAATCTAGTAATAATACAAGATTTTCATCTAACATAAACTATGAGGTCAATTGACGTTTTGTCGACCAGACTCCATCGATTTCAAATATAGGTTAGAGATATACATACATATGGAAACTCATCAAATCAACTAGACTTATGAAAATCACCACTGAAATATTTATTATACATACACTATCGCTGCACTACTCGATCTCAAGGTAAAATTTGATACGAGAACAGTCTGGCAACCAAAAACTAGAATGCCAATTGGTATCGATCCTATTTATGAGGGTAGCATAATCGTTTCCTAAATTTCTCAGACATATACGCAGTAGATTCACATCAAGTAACAAAAGTTTCATATATCCATGCTATTTCCATTGATCAAATGGTTCAAGATTTGCACAAGATCGAATTCCAGCTCAATTAAATGGCAAAGACTAAGACACAACAGAGATATAAAATGAAAGTGAAAATAAAAAGATCACCGCTAAAAATGAGATAGGAAAACATATTTGCGGACATTTTATAAGCCGTAGCAAAGCAATTGAAGTGATAGCGGAAGCACGAGACCAGGCGGAAGATAGTCCCCTAGATGTACCACATGCTGCTTTTCAATTGGTCATGGATACCTTCCCCAAAGTATCCTCTAGCTGCCTTCTCGCTTTGAGCGGGGGTAAAACTTCTCGAACCGGGCTCTGTTCCATTGAGCAACGGGTGAATATAGAAACGTCCGCGATCACAGGCCAAATCAGCATAGTAGGCTGGTGGGACGATAGAAACACCCTTGGTGGCTCTTCCGAAGAGGTAACAGAGGTTGTGGGTCTAGATTGAACATAAAAAAGTAAATTAGTTCAAAGACCCGAAATATAGATGCGGAATAATAGACTCACCAAGCTTTGGAGTTTATCGGCGGTGAAACCAATGTCGTCGCGAATAACGTAGTAATGTGCCGGTCTGACTGTACCTTGGAGACCGGAATGAGCTTGGAGATAAAAGTCGAAATCATAGACAGCGGTAACTGAGCGATCGACAACAGTTCCGGGTTTGCAATTGAATTTTTGATCCGCGGCCTTATCCTCGGCGGGGTAAAAACGAGTATGATGACGTTTCCCGACAATAACCACTGTCAGCTTAGGGGGCTTTGTGCCGGGTCTGAACTTTTCGAACGCCCGAATGATATGAGGAACCTCGGCCATGAGAACCTGGTCGTATTGCCCTTCGCTGACGCCGTCACGATAGAAAAGCACCTTTTCTGGGGTTTGGTTGCTGTTGTGGCGAGCGTATTCCATCAAACGTTCAACAACCATCATCTCAAAATCCACGATCATCTCCTTCTTCGACTCTTGGAGACGGATGGACGCTGGAAACTGGCCGAAGGTCCTGTCGCACGAAGCAACAACAGCAGCAAGAGAAGGCGTGCCCTTTGCGGAATTCGGAGATGGATGAGTGACATCTGCACCCAAAAGCATTGCTGGAGGCTTGCCTGCCGTCACCAGCGGGTCAAGCAACTTGTCGGACAACATATGGTTCCGCCCGCCAGCCTTTAGGTTAATCTTCATGGCGACGTTTGCGAAGTATTGCGCGGCCTTGCCAGGATCGTGAAGATTGCCCTTTCTGTTAGCTTTGTCCATGGTGACCACGACAGTTGAAACACCGGCCACGATGTCCCCACCGCGTTTGATAACCTCGTACATCTTCTGGTCTTTTGTTGGAATGAAACAAAATACGATCTGCGGTTTGTTCGTCATCGTACTAGCTTTGACAAACTGTTCCTGAATCCAGGCTATATTCCTGTGCAGATCATATTGCGGCCTATGTTCTGGCATCCGAAGATTGGGTGCCTGCGCCGGGACTTGGATGCCAGTCAGCCGACATTGTTCGGTCAGGCAGTCGAGAGCCTTCTTGACAAGTTCGGGTGTGGCGTCTCTATTGCCTCCGATGATACCCAAAGCTCCCCAGCTAACGATTTTGCCGGCTTTGGCGAACTTCGATTGCGCGAGATTCCATGAAGCGTTGAAAACATTCAACGGCTTGCCCGAATATTGAATTTGGGGTGGGGGGAGGATGCGCGCCGGGACAATGACCATGTGAGGGTTTAGCTTGATACCGAAGCCGGCCTATATTGTGGTAGATATCAGCATTTTGCAGGAGAGACGGTTACCAGATTGCACAGGAGCTCACCAGCGTAGGATTATGGGAGTCAGCGGCATGTCCGAGAGCCTTGAGACCTGAGGTGGTAATTATGGTCGCATTCTTCGTCGGCGGGTTACAGGCGAAAGTAATAAGCGAGCTGGTGTTATTGCCGTCGAGGTTGCCTTTGAATGGTTGCCCCGGGGTGACTTGGCAGAGCTCGGCGGGGAGCCAGTTGGACCTCTCCTTCGTCCCGACATCGACAACCGGCAGCAAAGGGAAGGCCAACTTGATCTTGTATTCTAACATCCGGTTAATATCCTCCGCCTACTTCGAACTCTCATCTATATGAAGGTGCGTTCACTTACTCTTAAAGAAATAATCCTTCACGCTGATGAGGATACCGCCGAATTCTTCGCAATGAAACTTCTCGGTATCAGAGTTTTTGGGTCCAACTTTGAACACGGTCTTCTTCCGTACGCCCTTAAGATGATGGAGCGCGACCTTTACACCCTTCAAGAACTGGGTCAAACCGTCGGCCTCTCTATCACTCAAGACCCTGTTCTCTGCTTGGCTCCTCCACATTGCAGCGAACATGAGCTCGTGGAGAGGTTTATCCTGGAAAAAGGCACCAGTTCGAACGTTGATATTGCAAAGGATGCGATCGAAACCCGGCCTGACAGAAGAATAAAACCCTTGAATTGCGTCTAATCCTCCGCCGATATCGAACTTGACACCTTGTGGAGGTAGAACAAAATAACTGTTCTTCCCGAATTGGACATGGTGTTCGCTGGGGAACATTGACAGGATGATGTTGAGGCATTGGACAAGCGGAGGTGAATACTTGACATTTAATGCCTTGTTCTTGTGATCACTCTCGCCTCTAACGTATGACCAGAGATCGCCGATGTCCAAGGTGCTATTCTTGCTGGGCTTGATATCCACAGTGTACTCTTTGCTTCTCTCGTTAGGTCCGGCTTCATCCTCGTAGTAGAGCTTTACTTTGGCTCCACCGGCGGGAAGAAGTTTCTCGGGGAGCTTCTTGGGAGAAAAGAGTACCTTCGCGAAATCCGTGGCAACGACGTGCTCGTCGAGGTTCTCCCTAATAAAGAGTTGAATCACCCTCTTGAGAATTGCCTTTTTCTTCTGCTCGTCCGGCGTAACCTTGAGGTCGTATACATGAACTACGAGATTCTTGCCGGTAGGAGGTTTTATGTCGAGAGGGAAGAAATTGGCCCGAACCAAAACTCGTTCGCCGACGGTACCGAATCCCGGACGTGGAGGGTAGGCAGGCTCGATCTCTTTGCTGTCCGTCTCGGTCGGAGGCTGCACCGAAAGGCCTTTAAAGCTGGCGATAAGGCTTTCTTCGTGATTTATTACATCACGATCGACGCCGGTAGGCCCTCCAGCATCTCGAAACAGTTGGAAGTCTTGAGGGTTGCTTGCTCCCCCTCTACCTCCACCACCAAAGCCTCCTCTCCCACCCCCACCTCCTCCTCGTCCTCCTCCTCGTCCTCTATCACCAAAGCCAGAGAATGCGCCTCCTCCTCCTCCCCTGCCTCCGCTGAAGCCGCCACGATCTCCTCGTCCACCGCCTCCTCCACCACGGTCACCTCTACCACGACCACGACCTCCACCACCGCCACGCCCGCGGTCTGCCATTTTATTCAGAGGTATGTTGATATCAACACGAAAAAAAGAAAAACCCGGAGATTTTTCCCACAGTTAGATCTCGAAAGATCGGAAAAGATATTGGTTTTTATATGTTAAAAAGATACTGGAATGATTGCAGGTAGAAAGAAATCGCACGAAATGCCATTTTAGCTGCAATTTGGTCCACTTTGCGCATTATATTCTTTAAAACGGGAGCAAAGAAAGGTGTGCAGCAACCTGCATGTGGGGCAGGAGAGTGAGAGGCTCCAGATTTTAACGTTGCCTGAAAATTGGCAGACACATCAGCTCCACTGCATGCCAAGCGCGCGAAAAGAGCGGGAACAGGGATTCTATGACTGGATGGGCCAATGCTGCGTTGCTGGTTGCGTTGCAGTGTGGTTACCCATCCCGTCGATCAGTAACCAGTTGGAAAATTGGTGGTGCACACGATCGTCGAGCAGACGGTCTGGGGGCGCTCCGACTTTCGCTCAAGCAGGTGATGATGGTGTCGCCAGGCGAAGGCTGTGTCCGTGCGAGAGAGACCCACATCGTTTTATCTGCTTCAAAAGACGAGAAGTTGTGTGCCATGATTGGATCTTCTGCTCGAAAAATACTACTGGAGGGTTGGCTTGTCTAATCACATCCAACGACGAGCAGGATGCCACCAGCCACTAGGGGTATCCAGACAAAGATACTATAAACAAACCAGCGGTCAACAGCAAGCTAGCAGCAGTTAGCCGAACGGAAAGATATTATTTTATCCGATTTCTTAACAAACGGTCGAGTTCGGGATCTCACAGACTCTCTGTTGGTAACTCCCATGCATCTGCTATCTCCCACTCACTATTCAACTACGGAAGTTTTATTGCTCAATTCCAGTCAATGAAGATACTGCTTGACGAATGGGTGACAGAGCTGCAACCATCCTGTTGACTTTCGAAGGACCCGCAATAAAATAATATTGAAGTTTAAGTCTTAGCCTCAGTATGCGAAATGAGTTCGATTACGGTTGCGTCAGATTTGTAAGCTAGTAATCTCTACCTTCCCGTTGTAGCTATGCTTTTCAACGTGCGAACGGAAGTTTGAGGCCTGCATTGGCTTCAGGTGTCTATATAAGACCAAAGCAAAACACTGAGCTGTGTGTTACACGCCTCAGTCCAGAAGATCCCGATATATCTTCAACTCGTAGTTGATATCCCTTCAAGATGAAGCTCCAAGTCTCTATTCTGGTATTGACTGTCCAGCCAGCGCTCGGTTATCTCCGTTTGCCTTGTCTTACACCAACCAGACAGAGTTTTACCTTCCAACATTCTCCAGCCAGCCATAACGGCGAGCTCCAGAAACCACTTATAAGCTTTGAAGTGCCCGAAATCCCTACGATTCCCCACGGGGAAAGGGCCTTAAATTCTGCGCCTTATCCGATAGATGATCCGGCTGGTATCCGTGTGCAAATTGTCGACGAGCGGCTTTGCAAGTCAGGCTCTCGTCAATTGACTGGCCATGTGAATGTCACGCAACACAAAAGCTTGTTTTTCTGTGAGTAAATATTCCCGTAACAGAAATGACATGTTGGATTTTGGAAAGCAACACGCTTTGGTTGTACTTTTTAGGCAAGATCAGGTCGCGCCACTAACCGCGTTCTATACTTATCCAGGGTTTCACGAATCTAGAAGAGACCCCAGAAACGACCCTCTGATAATTTGGCTGAATGGTGGTCCGGGAGCCTCGTCGCTCATGGGCGGCCTCACTGAGCTTGGACCTTGCTCGATAAACGAAGATGGAAAAAACACAACGTATAACCCCAATTCGTGGAGCAACTTTGCGAATATCATATTTGTAGAGTAAGTTGTGAGACTCTCTGAATTACGACTACCAAATATTATTCCTCCAAAATTCCATAATTCTGATCTGAAAAATATCATAGCCAACCAGCAGGTGTTGGGTTTTCCACTGCCACCAATGATTCATACTATCCATTCACGGTTCAAGATATGGCAACAGACTTTTCGACCTTTGTAAGAAGGCTATTCAAACACACTACTCCAGAGTTTGCTTCGCACAAAGTCCACTTTATGGGAGAATCCTTTGCTGGCATCTACTTTCCCACGATTTTGACTAAAATCATCGATCAACAACAAAGTCTAATAGAGCTAGGTTTACCGGATCCGTTCCCAAAGGTCGAATCTTTAGTCCTTGCGGATGCTCTGATAGACTGGGCTTCAAACTCGATTGGATTCTACAGGACAGGATGTATTGAACGCCCGGATGAGACCGGAATCCAAGGACACATCTTGAACCAAACTGCCTGCGAAGGTATTAGCGAGTCAATCGCTTATTGTGAGAGGTTGGGTAATGAATGCCGGATATCAATGGATGGGCCGACATGTCAAGCAGCCATGGTCTACTGCTTCCCGATCGGTGAGCCAGTGTGGGATCTCGCCCGTGCGGGGAAGCGGAGTCCTTACGATAGTACGTCATTTTTTATGTACCAATTCGAGCTACAGCACGTCTAGCCCCGATCAGATAAGCCTGACGTTGGATTTGCCAAGCTACTTCAAGGCCTTTCAGACTAATGAACTTTCCGTCAAATAGTGCGTGCGGATTGTCCGGATAGAGATCTCTGTCTCTCCTACCTGGAAGAGCGGATGACAAAATATCTCAACGAACAAGCAGTCCTCGAGCTGCTTGGGCTCCCAAATAACACGAAGTATGTAGGCACCAACTTCGATATAAATTATCGATGGTCGAACTGGGGCTACGATACTATGTTTCCAATGATAGATCGCATCTCCAAGATACTAGAAGAAACTGATATTAGAGTCCTGATCTATAACGGAAACTCTGACTGGATTGTGTGAGTACTCCGTGTCTTGCTTCCTAAAACTCTTAACCGTATTGCTTACAAGCCTTTAGCAACACTGCCGGGGCCCTGGAGTGGATGAATATCCTTCCTTGGTCGGGTAATGGCGAGTTCCGAGCAAAGGACTTACAGCCTTGGGAGTACGTCGACAATGAGAAAAAAGTCCGGAAGGGCGGAATGAAAAAATATGGTAAGGGCGGGAAACTGGGTTTCGCTGGTATCGATCAAGCTGGGCACTTGGCCCCGTATGATCAACCAGCTGCTTTAGAAGGCTTGGTGAAGTCGTGGATAGAATTGAAATTTACATTGTGAGTTTAAATCTCGAATTTTTTTAGCCCGCATTCCACTCTCGCTGTCAGGCCGCTCGCTCGACAACCTGGCCGCATTCCTTCTTGCATTCGCCGCAAGTAATTGAGTCGTTGTTGCCAAGTCACACGAGCATCATGTCAGTAACTCAAATCTGGGGTATCTTTCGAACTGCTTCTCGGATCAGTGAAGTGTATCTGGAAATAACTAGACTAGCATATTATACTAAGAATGTATTCTACATTCTACACTCGAAGGGTCAGTATTAAAAAGAAAATTTCTTGCTTTCGAGCGAAATTGAAATGGGAAGCCATTAAACTAGAGTAAACAAAACATATCCATGAGCCTAATCGAACTGGCGTGTTTAACTATTGCGACAAAGATGCGATCGCCGGACTCATAGAAGGTAGTATCAAGACCACAATACCAGAAGTCCGGATATCACCCATCATGTCATATTTTAGATATTAATTCCTCCTATATTTAGCCACAAATTTAGCTCAACAAACATTCAACGGCAGCTTCATCACGCGAGCATGATGTGTATACGTACGTATGCTGTTTCAACATTGTTACTGATATTCAGTCGGAGAGCTTGCTATATAGATCGACCTATACACCGAGGAATTCAAAGATTCAAAGGGGACGTGCCGAAGTGTTTTGTGCCTGTGATTTTTTTACATTCCAAGAAAGGGCAAATTTAAACTATTTTGTGGTCGGTAATTCTTAAGATGGAATCTGACAGCGGGACGGGTTGAAAGGGTCCACACATGTACACCGATCAGATATTCCGAAGCGCGACTGATCGTGCGACATGAACACCAAGTCGTATGAGAAACATACACAACATCAAGACCTAAAAGATAAGATGGTTGACCTCCTAAATCATCAGCAAAAGGTTATTGGCCCGCTCTGTTAGCTCCTTGGGGTTTTCTTCAAGCTGCATTCACTCATTAAATGCAGCTGGGTCGTGTCAGCCACTATGGACTTTACCGGTGGCAAGTTTGGAGTCAATTGCTGTTTGCATGCACACAATTGAGACCTCCACTAGCACCGGGTATGCCCCCTTGTATTTTAGCCCAACACGTAGATTTCGACAGACGAATAATGCTTTTCCTTCAAGTCGCGGAGGTTGGTGAGCGAATTTATGAGCATGCCATACAGGGTATCTCGTGGCTTCGAGACATGTTATAGAACGGACGGGATGAACGGAGCGAATCGGGTCTAAATTTTACATTTTTGCGGGGTTCTTTTAGTGTTGTCCTCACAATTTGAACCCTTAATCATGCGTAATGCATAGAGACGAGTGGGTGGGAATCGAGCGCCTAGATCGCTCAAGAATTCGGTCTTCATATGGAATCGAACCTTGATGGCCATTTACATGATTTCCTAACCGTTTACAGCTTCGACCCCAACGCCCGAGTCGAAAACAGCGGGACTGATGAACCAGAAGCGGATCGAGAGTAGTACCGCGGTGTCGACCAAGCCATTTTATAGAAGCCTTAGATTCAACAAAATAGAACATCATTTTCTATAAGAAGGGCCGAGATCCTCACTCCATTACACAACCAAGCAGCCTTCTTCACGACAATCTTCTCGTATAATATAGCTGAATCCTTGGTGTCGATCTTCGTCCTCAAGCAGTTCTACATTTACGATATTATATAGTTCGGTTAATTCTCGTTGACTATAGCATATTCTTCCTTCTCAGTTGCCCACCTACGGTTTATAGTTATTTTTAAACACAGCCACCAGCTATTATAATTCGCAATGGCTCCCGGTGTTGTTACCACGGAATCGTATACTAATGGGCATTTGCTCAGCGAAGTCGAAGGTGAAAATCTAGTTTCTTTTCTTCATCTCTTGATCGCCAATATTTTTCCATGCTAACTTCCCGATTCTACCGCAGATGGAAAGGTGGTTTTTCCCAGTGGCCATTCGAAAAAGTCAGCCGATGATGTGACTAAATTGGGTGGCTCTGTCTCACCCCATGACTCCAGGGTTCTCGAGGCGAGTGGTATCCAGGATCAATCTGGCGAGAAGTCTATCTCAACTGCCGCGTCCATGAAGGGTCCGGAACTTCGACCATCGGTTCCTGCTTATGCGGAGTATGCCAATCAATCCAACGAGAGCATCGAAGTCTCCATCACTTGCGTGGTGGAAGACACTCTGACGGTGGTCCATACATGCAAGAAACAGCTCGCATCGCTCCGTGATAACCCTTTCGCTAGCGCTATCACCCTACAAAGCTTAACGAATTTTGTTCACGCGCAACGTCTCCGAGATATGCCCGATAAGGGCAGCACTTGGGACAAGACTTTGCGATGGGCCTTGATGTATGCAAGACGGATTGACGAGTTCGCGACTACTATTGAGCCGTATTTCCGGAGTAGTTCCTCACTGGCAAGGGACATCTGGAGTTGTTGTCGATCGCTGCTTCAGGTATGAACGTATTCCTTAGCTCGTCCGCTTGCATTCTTGCTAATATATATTATCGTGCACGCTTAGTTTGGTTGCAAGGACTTGCATGTGATGATGATGCTCAAATCTATCTTTGAGCAATTCTACCGCATCGGTGAAAGCCTTGATAGTTTTAGAGAGCACCGACAACTTTTTGGAACGTCGAAGATTATCCAAAAGCTCGTTGCGCAGATGTTCTCGGAAATCGCCAAACTGACTATTCAAACGACCACTTTTTATAAGAAACAGAATTTCAGTAAGTAAAATTCCTCATTCATTGTAGAATATAGCAGTTCGAGTACTAATCCATGATCTTTAGTCACGGAGCAATGTATTGAAGAGTACACTATCTCTTTCACTGATGTCATTTCCAGGCTCGAATTCCACAAGAGGTTGTTTGAGAGTGAAGTTTGGTCCTGTTGTCTGGAAGCATCTCCAGAAATACGAGGTTTGTGATCTTCAGTAAGCTAGCTGCTTTTGTATCAACGGATTCTCACACATCAGCATATTAGAACATTCCGTTTCCGTCGAGACCATCCGCACTTGGCTCCTCACCTCGCACAAAGACATCACGATTACCACAGAGGCGGAAGGTACTTGCACATGGTTCGATAAACATCTTATGGACTTTGAAGAACAAAGCAATGAGATTTTCGCTATCTATGGTCGAGCTGGTGTGGGCAAGTCTGTTCTCGCGAAATGGATTATGAGCCGCCTTACCACACACCAAAAAGGAATTACGCTCTTCTATTCCATTGGTAAGGAGCACTCTCTTGCAGATCTCTCATATACGAGCTTGGACACTAATGATCCGTATAGATGGAAACTCCAAATCTTCTACTTCCAGCTTGAACCTTGTCCGAAGTTTGATATCTCAGCTTCTCGAGCGCAGGATTGGTGATGTCAAACTCTATAAATATCTTCTAGATGTTTACGAGAGCGCTTCGACCTACACTGGAGCAGACATGCTTGAGCGACAACTTTGGGAAATATTCGAAACGGCTGCGAAAGCGACTTGGCAATTAACTATCATTATCGATGGCTTGGATCATGTTCAAGGTGGCTTCCCAGTTGCGGATGCCATTATTTCCCGAGTTTCGAATATTGCTCGTGAGAATGGAGAAAATTCTCTGAAATGCATCTTCTTATGCAAGCAATTCCAAGAACGATTCTCTGCTAGCGTTCAAACCTACAAGATCACAGAAGAAGATGTCTGTGATGACATTGAAATTTATGTCGACCTTATCATTCGTTCCTGGTCGAGATTTTCATCGCTCAACCCGGATTTTAGGCGTCAGATCATCAAGACTGTTCTGACACAATCCAAAGGCTCCTTTACTTGGGCCTCCCTGACTCTCCAGCTCATTAAAAGAGAGAAGACTCTTGAAGGAATAAATGGTATTCTCGCCAAGCCTGCGAAAGATCTGGAGGAGCTCACAGAGCGCGTGCTCATGACTCTTGATTGGAAAGACATTGATACTCGAAGAATTCTTTCTTGGTTACTTTTTTCCAAACAAGAACTCACTGTGACCGCATTGAAGGAAATCTTGGAATTGGATTTCAGCAGTAAGATTGTCCGGAACGCCCGTTTTACCACGATTCACGATG
Organism: Orbilia quercus; assembly: GCA_036971405.1. Taxonomy (NCBI): domain Eukaryota; kingdom Fungi; phylum Ascomycota; class Orbiliomycetes; order Orbiliales; family Orbiliaceae; genus Orbilia; species Orbilia quercus. The sequence continues at coordinate 3,627,787 of JAJTUE010000001.1, read as the reverse complement.
ATCTCAGCAAAGCTTGCGGGTCCATTGTCATAATCGACAATGGCATCGTGGGGTTCAGCTCTCCTGCCATCAAATCACGCCTCCTAGATATAGTCTCCTCGAAAAAGTATATAACGATCGAAGAATGTCAGAAAGAAATTACATTCTGTTGCTTGGCATATGTGTCAATCTGCGAACTTGACAGTGGTTCCAGCTCCATTTCTCAAGACTTACTCTCGGTTTCCTATCTTCAATCGCTCTTCCAGAAGCACCATCTCCTCGAGTATTCAGCGAGAAATTGGGTCAAGCATTACTGCCGGTCTGTTCTTTTCGTCGACCAAAAGATCGTCACAGACGATTTCTGCAAAGCAATTTTCCCACGCTCAACCCTTTTCTCTCAGATCGAAAAGGCCGTTTGGGTCGATCGCAAAGTTGAAGAGAAGTACATCAATAAATATTTTGGCTTCTCTGCAGAGATTCGGAGAAGATTACTTGGGAAGACACATGCTGCCGTCATCCAAAGTGTCCTAAACTTGGCTTATGTTTTCGAGATATTCACAACAACGAGAAAGCATGTCGATTTGTACCACGAATGCTGGGAATTATCTCGCGGTTGTTTTGGAGAGGAAAATGAGGTCGTCATGGGATGCGCCACCAAGTATATCGAGGTAATCGAGAAGAATGAGGAAACTCGTACCCTTGGTGAGGACGTTTACAAATGGACTTACAATTACTCCAAGCACGTGCATGGTGAAGCTCATGAAGACACGATTAAATATGCCATTCGCCTCGGAGAACTATACGTCCGCAAAGAAAAGAAAGATCTGGCAATCACTATCTTTAGAGACGTTTGGAATGTCTGCTCTGGGAAGCTTGGTTACGAGCACGCCACCACGGTTATAGTGTGCGAGCACTTAGTCAAAGTCCTCGAGGAGACTGAACAATTTAACGAGATCGTCACAATTCGTAAAAAATGCACGTCAGTTTTCTCTAACGAGCTCAAGGTATGGGATATCAAGCGAGTCAGAAACAACATTAAGTTAGCCCTCACATACGAGCTCCAAGGGGACTATGAGCAAACTGAAGAAGTCCTCATGACCATCATTCGAGGTATCACCGAAGGTTTCAAGACATGTGAGCAGCATGAGCATATCCAAATCCATATCGCTAGAATTGAAGCCACCCTCGAGATGTCTCGTTTTTATCGACGCCAGAATCGAAATCAGCAAGCTGAAAGTCTTCTCACTGTATTGTGGAAGGAAACGATTTCACATGTGACGGATCTGGAAACATACTCCGAGACGTTTATGAAGATTGTAATCACTCTCGCCGAGGAGATGGAAATCTTGAAAATGACAATTTTTGCTTCAGAAGTCTACACCACTGTTTGGAGTTACTTCAAGAATGCCAGCGTCAGCCTTCGCTCTAGCGATATAGCGATCTTGGTTAGCCGTCGTATTGCCACTCTATGCCACCACCAGCAAGATGCTGTGCGGGAGGAAAGCTTTCTCAAGGAGACTTTCGAGGTTACTATCAAGACAACGAAGAATATTGAGACCATGATTGAAACTACGAATACACTAGTTTCTTTCTACGAAAAGCACGAAAAGTGGACCGAAGTCATCAACACATGCACTCAGACTCTCACCACCCTCTGGGCCGATATCCTGAGCACTCAGGTCAAAAAGACATGCTACCTTCCAAAGACTCACCAATTCGAGATCATCAAACTCGCTTGGCGTCTGGCTTTTGCCTTTGAGAGCTCGAAGGATATGGCTAGGGCGGAAACGATTTACATCAACATTTTCACCGCATGCCGTCAAACCCTCCGAATAGTCGATGCAGAATGTTTTGAGTCTCTCAAGAGTCTCACTGCTTTCTACGAGAATCACGGCAATCACGAAAAGGCGGCTAAAATTTACATTGATTTTTTCGATCTTTGCCACTCTAAGCTCGGGATCGCGCATAAATATACGCTGAAAGTCGGGTATGAACTTGCCAGACTCTACGTTCGGCAGGGCAACACCAGAGCCGCAGAAAACATCTATCTAAAGATTTGGAATGGTTGTCTCGTAGGATCTCACTGCCGCCAAGGCTCTCTTCAGGCTGGCTGGCTGGTGTGTGAACTCTACGAAAAAGAGCGTCGCCATAAAGAAGCCATTGAAATCTACCGGATTCTTTGGTCCTCCGTGTGTGACGAACACATTGATGTCGCTATTGAAGAGACGGGAATACTCATGCTATACAGACAGATCAAGCAACTTTTGACGGTTGAGAAGAAGTTCGATCTCCTTTACGACATCACCGTTGTTTTCGAGCGACATTGCAAAAAGATCCATGGCGAAGCTCATGTATTGACACTGGAAGCTATGTTAGAGCTGGCTACAATCATTGAACGGACTGAGGCCCGGAGAAGTGAAGCGATCAAAATATATGAGAGAATCTTGGAGATCTCAGCCGACATGACTGTCACCGAGGAGGGCAAGACGATTGTCATTACGACAAAGAATCATCTCGCCGGATGTTACTCTCGCTCTAGTACCACAGTTGCTAAGGCTGAAGAAACTTACATGGAAATCTGGACAGCCAGCAAGCGTACTCATGGTGTTTCGCACAAAACGTCCCTTGAAATTCTTGAACAGCTCATCGTGTTCCATATGAAAGCCAAGTCCATCAAGAAGGCCATTGAGATTCTTGAAACAACTATCATCGAGATTTTCAATACCGAGAAGGATTCGGAAAGACTGTTCTATTGTGGTTTGACGTTGGCCAAGTGCTACCGTATTATTGGGTCCGTCGAGGCCGCCTCGAAATTTTCGAAGGACATCCAAAAATTCCTGTTCACCTACAAAGCCGGAAAGACAATTGCAGATCCTCGCTACACCAAATGGAGCGTCCGGCAAGTTAATGGTTCAATCGTCGATCGCAAGTATAATGTTTTCATCTCTGCGTTTGAAGAGGCCCTCCGGAAGGAAGATACAATTCACAACACTCAGCTCTACGCTTATATCCTGCAAAATCTTCTCACTGAGACCGAGCTCTATGAGTCTTGGACGAGAATGACATCCATTGACGCCAAATGCGAACAGAAACTTCTTTACGGTTGTCGCCTCATCGCCCACTTGAAGAATACTCATCGCATCGAAGAATCTCTGTACATCAGACAAGAACTCTGGACTATCTTCAAGACAACATACACCAGTCAGCATTCCAAGTCCGATATGACTGTAGTTGACATGACAGTCATGGAGGAACTTTTCGAGAAATGTGTCACTGAGACCATAGTTACTGACAGAGAGGTGGTCGTGGTCGATATTGCAATCGCTCTCATCGAGGAATGTGTCAGAAAGCAGGAATTCAATTCTGTTTCCACGTTGTCTTCTTGGACTCTAAGCCAAGTCAAATCCACCCAGAATACGACAGGTAGTCTGAAACTTGCCAACATTCTCTCATCTCCAACGGTTACAAGGCATTGCAAAGATGAGACCATGTTGAAGAATATCTCTGAAATCTCTGAGACAGTTATTATCGAAAGTGTCAGCAGCACTGCCACTGTTGTCTCCTGGCATCAGCGTTCTATCACGGAGCTGAACAAGGTTCTTGTTCTCCTCGGCCGCAAAAACAACCACAGTCGCATGCTCACAATTCTGGAAGAACTCTGGGACAATCGTACCACTCAGAGCTCATGGACTCCTAGTGTTGTTGCACTAATTGGTCGCCGTCTCGTCGAAGTCTATTTCTTTTTAGAAGAAAAAGCTAGAGCCATTAAACTCTGCGAGAGAATTTGCTACAACTACGAGCGTGTATGGGGTCTTTTGAACCCATCCACTTTGGAATTCTACGATTTTTTATCCCAGCTGTACGTCACCTCTAAGAAGTATGAAAAGGCAATTGCAATCCACGAGCGAATCCTCCAGCAAGCAATCGAGAATCAGAAGGTAGTCTCAGAGAGTGCCAATATGGGAGAAATTATCTACCGCCAGACCGAGCTGTTGCAAGCAGCAGTCGGCCGCACGTACGTCGGCAAGGCAATCCCCACTGATGAACAGAAGCAGCGAGAAACCTTGTTCCAAAAAATTAAGCAATTCATCGGTGACGATGTTGAACGCCAGAAGTTCGACACTCTCAGGGACCCGAAGAAATTCGCTAAGGGCCACAAAGATACTTTTGGTGGCTGGAAGGCTCCAGAGAAGTGGACGATTGTCGATTACGACGAGTATGATGAGATTTCTGCGAGAAACGGTAGCGCCGATATGAATCTTTCTTCCCCCGGTGGCCTTGGAAAGAAAGGCACCAGCGGGAACGGTTATTCGAGCATTGATATCATGAACCGTGGTGCTTCTCACTATGGCAAAGACCGAAAATCCGTTCTCTTCGGCGCTCGAAGCTTTGAAACCTTGTTCAGGGCGTGAAACCACTACTTTCTTGCTCCTCCTTTTCCTTAATCTATTTCGTTCTTGAATTCACCTAATAATATATTAGCACCCCTCTTGCCAACCTTTGTCAGTTGTCAAAAAGGAAAAATATATATATATATACTGCCCAAACTCCCTGATTTGTCGACAATTGCTGCGTCGTCCTTAATATTCCATATCCTAGTGATTTCATATTTCTTTCATGTAATTACCACCCAAAATATCCACATTCATTCTTATAACGGTGTTGGACTATGTAACATCGAATTCAATAAATATCATATACTAGAGCCCTGTTCCGAATAGCCCATGGAAGTCATTGCATGCAAGTAACAAAACAAACAGAATGTAAAAGTTAGTATCCACAGCTGGATTCTTGGCCGGAAAGGGCTTGAATGTCGCTGACAAAGGTGATATCCGACATAGGCCGCGTAAGGTTATCGCGGACCTGCAACCCGGCATGGATTTCCAAGATTCCCAAACGCGGGCCATTCTACGAATTTAGAAATAATAACGTTATAGACCAACTTATGGAGATTGGGTTGTGGTCTACGAATGATATCTGTTGGTGCCAATGCGGTTAGATCTGAAGAAAAAAAAATCACTTAAATCCTCGGAAACCAGACGGTTATGTGCGACTTGAAGAATATATAGTCGCAGGCAGATGATATTTTGCATCAAAACTCAGGGTGCAAGAAGTTTTTGAGGCACTTTGCTACGTTTGGTTTCAAAGAGGATGCCAAGTGAGTGACTGCCGGAGAACCTCCAACTGCCAAGATTTCTCACACGGAAATATAAGTCAGAAGACAGAACCGCACTCTGGATTACGTAGGCTCTGTGTGCGGTCGCACTTTCCTGGCTTGCACTTACATAGGTATCGCAGTATCCCTTTAGAGGCTGTTGAACTGCCACTCGACAGAATTCCTTCATTTCAAACCAGGTTTAAATATTTTCAGGCAGCTAGCTGATATCAATATCTTAAATTTGCCAGTCAAGCCTCACCTCGACATATTCTCCAGGCATCGCTGTATCACACGAGCCTCATTTCGGTTGTTTCATCTCGTAAGTTTGGCCTTCGACCCTCTGATTGGCAGGAATTCCTCAAATTTCGCCTCGCTCTATACCTTGAGGGCAAGGCTCCGCCACATTCTCGGCACAATCAGATGACGCGGACATCTAAACAACCTGCCACTCGTAGATCGCAGCATCAACCAGTAAAAGATTGGCTACAACCGAAAACAAATAAAGAAATACAAGCTTTATTTAGCTCAACTTGTCCCGCCGAAAGCTCTTCGGTCTATCCGGTTTCTTCAACTATCGACGAGAAAAGTAAGCCGAGCCCCTCACGGACTAAAATCTAGTAAATACCACAAAAACAACACAAAGAACATGGCACCACTCGAGATCGTCTTGGACACCAAGGGTCCTTTACCAGGCCTTCCAGGTAGCAGAAATAATCTCTATATTGCCGGAGACACTGTATCAGGTCATGTAAATGTAACAACGACATTCGAGGCGACAAAGAACCTTGTCGTCGACTTTACCGGGATTCTCAGTGTTATCATTCGCAAAGGATCGACTTTCGAACAAAACAATAAGTTATTCTCCTTCTCGATAACACCGACCATAAATCGAGAGCAAAAATATCCGTTCAGCTTCCAGCTCCCAGGTACTGTCGTTGTGGCTCCTGACGAATCCAAGGCGCCTCGTCATGTACCAATAGCACCACAATCACTACTCCCATCATTTTCGTTGGGATACGATCAGGATGGAGGACATCAAGATGTCTCTGCGAAAGTCGAGTACCAGGTTGTCGCGAAGATCCAATACAAGGGTACAATATTCACAAGAAGAGAGACAGAAGCAAAGTTGATCAATATATCCGCTGCCCCACTTGAAGGAATGTCCCTTCTGTCCTCGTCGCCGGCCGATCACATTTTCGATTTCTCAAGTGTAAAGCTGAGACCGGGAATGGAACACTATAAACCGAGCCCGATGGAGAGGCTTTCAAGCTTCTTGGGGACTGTCGCCCAGGGCTTCCAAGATCCCAGAGTTCTCGTCGACCTACGGCTCGATCTTCCAAACTCCCTTGCTTTGGGCTCTCCCATACCAACAACACTTTCTATCAACTTCCTTCCGGATTCATACGGTGTCGACACACCACCAAGGATATATTTACTAAAACTCGAGGCCAAACTCCAAATCATTACAGACCTCGCTGTACAGACAGCCACAAAAACTAAAACGTCACAAATGAATCTTTGCTCCCGAAGCTGGGATTCCAGAACCAAAATTGTCGAGTACGGCTACCAGAATAAGGTTGACATCACGGACTGGATGTCGGAGAACTTCATCCACGACGTTGGCAGCCAACTGGTGCCTACCTTTACGACTGCCAACTTGAAACGAAAATACCGACTGGACGTCGAAGTCTGGCTAGAATGTGTTGGAGAGCCGTGGAAGAAGACATTCGAAAGGGAACTGGTCCTACTCCCTGCCTTTACTGGGATTGTATCAGGTTCAATGCCAACTCCTACATTAACTGCAATGCCTCCAATGGTAGCATCTCCGGTTGTTCGAGAAAAAGGTGGTCTGCCTACGAATGCCGTTCAGACTGATGCACAATACTCTGACGCTCCCCCGAGCTACACAGAGTTACAATGAACATGCCAGGTCGCAACGCGTCATACTTATTCAAGCTTCATTGTGTAGATTCTTTGTTCCTTGATTTTCGTCTTCTTGTCTATCTGGTATATACGGTGTTCAGGATATGTCTTATATGGATTTTATTTCTTTTAATCCTATGTTTATACTTTTTTATCGATTTTTCTCGTCTTGAATAATTTCCAGAGAAATATTAATTTAATTTGGTTTTAATGAGAACCTGCGTTCTACGATATATGTTAATTCTGATATTACAAGTTCATAAAGCAGATATAGAATATAGGGCGAGTACGGATACGTATGCCTCTATAAATTACAAGAAGGGAAAATTACTATGCTTCTAGTGTCTAAACTCCGCAGCATTATCGATAAAGGCGTTGATGCCAGCTTCCCTGAAAGTGTCAGACTCGAGATGAGAGGTAGTATTGCCATCATAGACAAAGCTCTGTGGGTTTCTGGCATTATAAGTTGGCCACGTAGGATATCCTTTCACTAAGCGTTTCAAAAAAAAAAAAAAACCCCCCCATTTGTTAGCCAAGTTACCAAATGCGTTTCAGCAAGATCGAACATTCTGTTACTTACTTCCATGGTTATTAGGAGTCAGATCATGCACGAAGCTCATGAGTTGACGAGACATCAACAATCCAGTCTTGATATAGTTGGCTTTGCGACTTGGTGGCTCCACATCGTACTTGTTATCAATGTATCCGACGCCCAAAAAGTTGGCAAAGACGAATGCCTGGTCAGCGACGTGGGTAACACCCATATGCCAATCATCGCCGTTTGGAAAAGTATTGAACCTCCAAGAGTAGACTTTTTGGCCGTACTTGGCCCAGGCACGAGATGTGAACCTACGGCCAGCGATGAGAAGATAGTCGCCAGCAATAGATGCAGCACGTTTGAATTGGAGACCGTAAGGTGGACTAGGGAATCGATCAGGAGATCCGCCAGGGCTGCCAACCACAGGGTCGTCAGGGTATCCAGCCAAAATTGCATTAATAGTGTTTTGAGATGGAACCGCCATGGTTGCGACCTCAAAGAAGTAGACAAGAGCCGGGTCCGAGTCAACACCAGGAGCTGTACTAATGAAGTATGTACCTTCGTCAGTGGTATCGCCGACCATGATTGGCACTTTCACAAAGCGACCTTTGGTAAGAGCAACAGATGAAAGTTCGCTGATGAAATCGCCATCGATATGGTATCCCCAGATACCTGGGTATTGGGCGTAAACGGCCTGGATCGCAGCCCACATAGTCGCTGAAGGGACGGTACGAAGGCAGACTAGGGAGTTGGCAGCAGCGGTGCAATTAGCCTGGGCCACAACAGCTTGGTATAGCTCGTATTGTTGCGTAAGGTTCGCGTATGGTCCGAGGTACAACGCCGGTCCACTATCGAAGATAGCACCACGGAATAGTTTGTCGTCACGACCGCCATATGCCAGGGAGTGGACACCAACCGAGGCACCACCCGCGGAATCACCACCGATCACAACTTTCTTTGGGTCGCCGCCGAAAGCAGCAATGTTCTCTTGAACCCAATGAAGGAGAAGTCTTTGATCTCTGAGGCCAATGTTATTGACTCCAGCTGCTGACATAGCAGGTGAGACAAGCATGCCCCATGCCGAGAGGCGGTAGTTGAAACTAAGCGCAATAATTGGCTTTCCAATCTGGGCCGCTTGGTCCACGACAAACGTCAGGTTATAGGGAGGGTTGGAGCTACCGCCGCTAATGAAGCCACCTCCGTGAATCCACACCAAGACTGGTAGTTTGGTGTTTTCATAGCCGGAAGGTCGAATAATGTTCAGATTGAGGCAATCCTCACTTTCCGGGAGGGCGAACGGCTGGTTAAAACCGAGGCAACGGTTACCATAGCCGTCGGCTACAAAATCGCCAGTCCATTTTTTGGCGATGGGTTCCGCAAGATTAAATCGATTGTTGCCAGTTGCTGGTTGGGCGTACGGGATCCCTAGGAAGAAATCCTGTTTCCAAACATTGCTATGCACGCCACGAACAGTACCATTGCGAATAGTGACAATTGGTGGCGGCGACGGTTTACAAGGAGGCGGGTGGTGCCATGGAGCCGCAGAGACGACAGCTGAAAGGAGCGACAAAGCCGCAAAGATCTTTACCATCTTGATGAAAGTGACAGAATATCTGGGAAGAATACGTCGGTAATACTGAAGTACAATATCTCAGTGACGACTGCTTGGCCACTAGCATGGCGAGGGAGCCCCTCTTTATACTGCATTGGCTACATAGCTACGGATATATCGAGTATTTTAATATTAAAACTTCTTCCGACAGTCTCGACGGATAATATCGTTGCTGAGCCTCCACATCATAACAATCGACAGGTACCCATCGAGGCATGTCCGCATCTTATACGAGCAAGGTTGTAAGCTTCTTAGCCGAAAACGTGACTATTTCTTTGATTTACTCTAGCTCTGTAGTCGATAATAATTATCAAATGCCAGGGCCTTTGCTCCTCAATCACGCTAATTCGTATCCAGGATTTTATCCTCCATATTTCGCAGAGCACACGAAATCCAAGCGCCATGGAAATTAGTCTAGGAAATGGCGAGGGTGACCAAACTTTACGCAGCTGACACAAGCGTTGGAGGGCAGGGTATGTCGAAAATTGGTTCAGGAACCATGCCTGCGCAAGTCTGGATGCAGGAAGTCTTCTTTTGCAGACCGTCTTAGGTCTGCACTCCTGCAAGGCTATATGTTTCGGCTGAAAAAATAAACACCAAATCTATCGCTCAAAGGGTCAATTGCAATTTGCAACACTGCACTTTCTTATGTATTTTTGAGCTTGAAATATGGCATTTTCGTCTGTTATTGCGTTGCAGTCTTAACTACTACGAAGAAAAGCAGCTTAATTTGGTGCAGGGGATGCATTTGATTGGGTGTCTGCGCACCGCCACGGGGAGACAACTGCATCGGATCCACGGTAGCGAGGAACGGACAGGGTTCCAATCCATGAAATATTCGAGCGCGAATTGGAACCCTTTCCAGGGTGCGATACGCCTTGGAAGTCGCCAGAAGGGGTGCGGAGTATAACCGGGAAACTATTCTTAAAAGGGTGTTATTAAAGTGGGGCTCTGGTCCACAAGACAAGTGGGACGTGTCATAGACACTCTTAAAGACCCTTATGATAGCTATAGCATCTTATGGAATCATCCCCACAGCACTCCGTAGAACGCAGATGCAATTGCCGCTAGACTGCAGAAGCAGCCAATTGCGGAGTATCAACTAAACCATCAACCGACAGACAAATCGCTCAGGTGAAGCTGTTGGTGTTCCAATTCTCGTTCTCGAAACCTTTACAAGTAGCCAATCACTTTTACTCTCTCTCTCTCGTCTATAGGCTTTAGCTTTCCCCGCAAAGTATATTTAATTCGCACGCGAATTCAGAGAGGAGGACAATTGTTTAAAAGTGTAGTTATTAACTTCAATTGCCGAGGTCCACGTGCGCTCAGCTTTTGTTTATAATTTGTTTTGTTTTTATCTTTTATAGAAAATATGGATTAGGTTTCCCGAACAAATGGTAGGCCCGTGTTTGGGGTTAGTGCACAAAGTAACCCATATTTCCACCTGGAGCGTGCATACGGAAATATTCGGTGGGAATGACTCGGATACATTTAGCGGGTAAATTCTGCTCGTATACAGAGACTGATCTCGATGGTATACCTGACTAAGTACTATCGTGTTCGTTTAGCTACATGCATACGCACGTGCACCGTACATACGGAGCGCCCGTTAAACGGGATAAACACCCTTGGCATATTAATATATTGTTTACAAACAATCGAACATTCGAATTCCTTACCTCTGACAGCCTTAGATCGCCTTTCGAGAAGCAGAGCTAGTTCCTGAATGTCTTAGTGCTCCCCGCGCCCGGAATTATATTATTGATTATTGATCGTGTTGTATCTGAGTCCTGATCTCGTATATATTAATATATTCCAGTTGCTTCCAGTGAATCGGGCGGCATATAATAAATATCCTACGCCGGATATATTTACGATGGCGAAGTAACACTCGCCTTCGTATGCGTTGTAGTTTATTTGCCCTGCCTCTTTCGTTTATTCTGGTTTCTGCATGGCGATTCATAAAATTTATTCTAAAAATTATAGATCCTGTCTCCATGTACACCACCATGTTACCTCCACATACAGTCGCTCGGTAAAGACACTAGCCAGAATCACATCAGTGAACAAAAAATACGACAGCAGATGATACGAAGGTAAACTAAATGACTAAATTTGAGGGAATCTTAGTATATCTTGAATTAAATCTTATACTAATGTGAAAATGTATATATAAATTATGCGAGTGCCGAGTGTTAATACAGAATCGGAAATTAGTTCTTCAAACAGTCTCTTATTTCCTAGAGCGGTTTTATTTATGGGCCATGACAGGTGCCACCACTGCAAATCTGATTCCTTCCACACTATTTCACAAGAAAAATTGGTTAGCAGTCTAGCCCGATAGATAAAGTTCGAAGGAGATAGAAAAACGTACCGCTTGACCACATCCACCACAATTGTAAAAATCGATTTGGATCAGCCAACAGAAGTTTTCACATCTACCGCGAGCTGGATCTCGGCAGGTATAGAGCGTCTCTCGTACGGTGGCGGTAATTGTTTGAGTAGCAGTTACAGACGTCTGTGTTGTTGCGGATTCTGTGATGGTGTACGTGCTGTGCTGAGACTTGACCAACGTGGTGGTATCGTAGACGACGGCAGTAAGTAGGGTAACAACGGTGAGACTTGCGGTAGCGGTTGAAGCTTTGGTGATAGTTTCACGCGGGAGAGTTTTGGTCGTGTAAGTTGTTTGTACTAGTGCGGTTACCGTCTTCGTCGTTGTCTTGGTGAGAAGGCAGGCTATATTCGGACCAGTGTTAGTCTAAGTTGAGTGTATGCGAGAGAGTAGATACTTATGGGATCAGAGTGTCTCACAGCATTGGCTCGGGATGCTAGTGCAAGGCGTAGCTACGGCACGCTTAAGTGCGATTCCGTAATCGCTACTGAAACTTGTCAAAGTGAGGGTCTCATTACTTGTGGTTGAAGTCAGAATTAATAACATATCCGATTTTTTATATATCTGTCGATCGTCGATGTCAATAGAACTTACTCAGTAAAAGAGAGAACATCGGTTGCCGTTGTAGTCACAGCAGCCTCTTCCAGATATACCGTCGTAGTATAGTCTGTAACAGTAGAGAAAACAGAAACTGTGCCTGTCTCATGAGCTGTCACAGTGATAACCTGGTCTTTGACAACAGTCGCCTTGGCTTGGGTCAAGACAACAGTCTTGATGACTTTCTTCGGGATAACCGTTTTCCAGATCGTGCAAGTCGAGTACTTCAGCTTTTTGGAGGCTATATCCCGTAACCTTTATTAGCCCTTGCCAAGGAAAATAAGCAGCTGGTTTCATGATTAGTCGCCTACAGATGATAGAAGAGCAGCTTGAAAGAGTCGCCTTTGGAAGTGCTGCAAGCGAATTGGTTGCAAAAGCTAGCACGGAGAAAGCATATATATGGTGAAACAGCATCTTGGACAAGGGGTAATAGATTGGCGTTTATTTTGAATCTCATGCCAGATAGAGTGCATGTGCGGCGCCGACAATGCTAAGACTGGATTAGCTCGGACTCGTGGCAGTCATTTAGACATGCAGGAAATCCGACCAAGTAAGCCACGTTCTCTTAGAAGCCCATGCGCCTGTCTATCGAGATTTAAAAACATTTACTTTAAAGAGTTGTCATATTACTCCGAACCCATTGGTCTGAATCCGAAGTGCGGTGTTGGCGGACCTCTTGGCAGGGTGCACACTTCAATTTACAAGATCGACTAACGCGATTCCGCGATCGGGCGACTACATACATGTAGTTTTGCAGCTAGATGCTACAGTTGAAGCCGAACCATGTGTGTTAAATTCAGCCAGTCGCAGTTGTCGGATAGGAGAAGGGCAATGAACATTCCAGATTTCGGCTTGCTCACCCTGATCTAGACGCATCTATTTAAGTCGACTAGAGCGAAGTTCGCTTGCTTTAACCAATCCAGGCACCACTGTGTCTTGCGCAGGCGGGATAGCTGAACTTGTTTGTAATTTCTGGTAACCGGCTCTCAGGGCTTTCCTCGTATAACTCTGCTGTGGCGCCGCGGCGGTTGACAGTAATAAAATGTTTGGTGCGAGAAGCCGACGAAGGGACATGTCAAAAGCTGACTTTCGTGCAATGTGTCTCAATAGAGAGACTTTTACAAAATAGAGACGCGAACGAAGATCGTTTCGATTTCCGATTTCTAACGGCGTAGCGCAATTGTTATAATCACGCCCGTTAAAGGATGCAAGCAGCCGCCCAGAAGGTTGCATCGAATCGGATCACAATCTCGGGTTCGGACCGAACAGTTCCAAAACTTGGAGGGAATATTATATATACATCGAATGAGGCTGAATAGAATATTTTAACTCAGGGCTAGATCCCCTGCTCACTGTTCCCGAAATCATTCTTAAGTTTGTGTGAGGAGAAGGCAAATTTTTGAATTCACGAACGCGAACATACTTCCGGACATGCGACATATCATATCTGACACGAAGCCTAAATTTTAAGCCACATCATGTCTATGCGTTGTTCACAAGTTGAAGTTGACAGTCCGGATCCTTCAGTGATATCGCAATCGATCCATGCAAGAAAAGGTCTTGAAAGCTGTAAAAGTACGTCAATGAGACGGTCTATGGCTGAAATCCCCGTCTAATCGCAGGTTCATTTCATGAACACATCATATTTGAAATCCATTGGGATGACTAACCTCTGTTGCGTACATATGGACATGTTATACTGTCGCACCGCAAATCGTGCTCGGGATTCAAGTCAAAAGCTAGTGGATCTACCCTCGCCTGGTTTTCATGCCGAGTGGCTACTTCAGTCGCGATCGGATGCTTGCGCTCGATGATTAGCTAGATGGGTGACGACATACAGCCCGCAGGATTTATGTGCTTTAAAACAAAAAATATGCATGATATGTGTGTACCGAATTCAAATTTATTCGGGGACTCCGGTCGTCACTAGTTACGTCTCCGCATCGGTTAAATATCTACCCTTAGGTTTTTCTGGCATGCATGTACATATTTACATTGACATCGATCCCAGAGTCCAGCTGAAAACTGTGCCGGAGCGGCGAGCCCGAAGTTAGTACGTATACCAGCAGCAATGCACAGTGCAGTAATATGACATCTGCATCTAGGAGTACAGCGAACGTAATTATCGTGGAATTCCTACAGTTGACGGTGTATTTCATTGGTTTCATGAGAAAGTATTAGTATTCATAATCAGCTCATGCTTACTTTGATAGGACTGCGACTCGACTCGATATTTGTAGTATAAAGAACCTGTGCGACTAAGCCAAGGTCGAGAGTTTCTCCAAAAAATGGACAGATAAATATGATATAAATCAAGCAAGAGGCACCCCCAGGATTTAGCTGACCTTCCTATTCAAAATCACTAGGATCCGTTTGCTCAGTTGATCAACGCCAATAAATTTGATAAAACCCGCTTTTCGTTTTCGCTTTTACTACCCAACTAGCTTTCCCAATCGCAAAACTAGTCTTCTTAGTTACAATTAAACTAGCAGCAACCAAGATGGCATCAATCCTAGCTCTCGAAAATTTCATCAACTCCATTCCCAAATGCGAACTCCACGTCCATCTCGAAGGCACGCTCCGGCCAGATAGATGTAGGGAGATGGCTCTTAAAAACCATTGTAAACTCCCAGATGGTATTTTCGATGACAAGGGAGACTACGTCGACTCATTTGACAATCTTCAGACTTTCCTTACTGTATATTACGGTGCCATGTCTGCTATTATGACTGAGGACGACTTTGAAATCATAATCACCGACTACCTTACTGAAGCTCGTAGTGAGAAAGTTCAGTACGCGGAGATATTCTTTGACCCGCAAGCTCATCTTGATCGAGGGATCGATCTTGCCACCATCCTCCGAGGAGTTAAATCAGGCATTGCAAAGATCAAGAAAGAATTTGGCGACATCGATGCTAAGATGATTATGTGTTTTGTTCGCGAACGAGATCTCTCCGAAGCCAATCAGATGCTCACAGAATTACTGGAGTTGGAGAAGGATCTAAGGGATCTCGTCATCGGTGTCGGTCTTGATAGTAACGAACAGAACCACCCTCCGAAAGATTTTGTGAAGATATTCCACAGAGCCAGAGAAGAAGGAGGGCTCAAGTTGACAATGCACTGCGACATCGATCAAGATGATACTGTTGAGCACATCAGACAAGCAGTCCAAGATGTTGGAGTGGACCGTATCGATCACGGCACGAATATTGTCGGTCAGATGGATCTGATATATGAGGCTAAGAACAAGAATATCGGGTTCACCTGCTGTCCTATTAGCAACTCCTATGTTAGACCAAAGGATTTTCATAAGGAGCAGATATCGTTTCTGTTGTTTGAAGGACTCAAAGTCACAATCAACTCCGATGATCCGGCATTTATGAAGGGTTATGTGACTAAGAATATTCAGAAAATAACTGATGAAAGTGCAAGGTTTGGGGTTGAAGAGCTGATTCAGATACAAAGGAACGCGATTGAGATTGCCTGGGTTAGTGAGGAAGAAAAAAATAAGCTGAGCCAGAAGTTGGAGGATTATATCCGCCACAACTCCGGTGCTTTCGAAGAAAAAGCTGAAAACGACGGTGTTGAGGGCTAAGGGGTGATCGAATATAATTAGTGGAGAGTACTTGAGTCCTTGAGTGCTCGAGTGCGTATTTATCGATATTATCTTGGTACTATAACGGCTTTAAAGTTTCGTAACTTAACTGAAAACTGGTAAAGATTAAGAGCGAATAGGATAATGATAATTACAGAAAATCGACCTGAGATAGCTAGATGTTTAATTACTTAACTTCCACCTTTGTTGAATGTTAAGATATAAAACTGTTTTCGCAATAATGGGATTCAAGGCCAGTAATAATATAATGCGGGTCTTGTCACCCGAGGGCGTTTTCAATCTCGGAACCCCGCAGTTTGGATTCGAGACTGGGGCGTTTTATTCAAGCGGATATTCATCGTTGTTGCAACATTTTGTGCGCGACATTCTCCTAGTTACCAGGTCAGGTAGGTACCTACGCTAGCAATGCAGTGCAATGGCAGTTGCAGTCTCGTCACCAAACACTTTTTACTCAGCCTAGCTGCTTTTCCGTTGAGTGGTCTACTAATCAATACACAAGGCTTGCAATTGTAGCTTGGCAGCGCATCTCGAGCTCCAACGTTAACTAGGCAATTGAAGATACCGGCCAAGAACTATAAGAAATGACACACTTCCCCGCCAACCAAGACCCATCACGCATCCCGAAATGCTTGACAGTACCCAAAATCTGTGATATTCCGCAAAAAAAAGAAAAAAAAGATTGTGGATTGAATTTACCATGAAGTTTACTTCAATAATCTTTCTATAGTGCCTTTTTGTTACAGAGAGGGTCACGGAGACTCCTATCAGAAGTTCCCAGCGGTAGATTTTGTCAGTAAAATCCTGGAACATCTACGTATATTCCAAACATATAACTAACCTCAAATATTTGTAGGGATATGCTTAACATGCACCCATTTTAGTCAACCAAACATTACTATATAACATCTCATATGCGACGTACGCCAATATCAGATTCGCTCAGCCTCCTCTAGGAAAGTTACGCTTTCGAGCGCCCAAACTTCCTCCGCCTTCATCTTCGACTATTCAAAATAGCAGTTACCCACGTAACAGTACAGATTGTTTAATTTCAATTCCACCAGATCTCCCAATTGCACCTGGTGTGAACGTCACCTCGTGGGGGAGTGAGGACTGCCTATTCCTAACTGTGAAGGTGCCAGAAGGGCTAATTGGACAAAGAGTTCCCGTGGTGTATTGGCTATATGGAGGCGGCGTACGTATCAGATCCTAATATTTTTCTCTCTTATTATCTTGGCCAACAGCATTTGAGAATAGTATCTGTTCGGTGCCAGTAATGACTGGGCCGGTAATCCTGCGGGTCTATTCCAAGAAATGCATCCAGACGAGAAGTTCATCACTGTCAGTTCCAACTACCGTCTTGGAGCCTTGGGTTGGATGTCCTCCGAAGGGGTCGACATGACGTCCAACGTTGGACTGGAATGGACGCGAGATTATATCAGTTACTTTGGTGGTGATCCTGACAGGATTACTGCTATTGGCGAAAGCGCCGGTGGAGGAATAGGGCAACATTTACTCACTTTAAGAGGCGGAAATGGCACCGTACCTTTCAGTCAAGTTATCCTTACATCTCCAGGATACAGACCTCACGTCAACCGCTCTGCTGCAATGACCGAAATATACAACACCTTTCTGAACGCTACCAATCGCTCTGATATCAATTGTCTTCGTGATATCAATTGTCTTCGTGATCTCCCTTCCAGCGCTATCTCGAAAGGCAATCAAGAGTTGTTGTTCAACGAGACGGATTGGAATGGGTTCATTGGTCCATCTATTGGATACGGGCCCGTTATAGACGGCAACCTCGTTCCAGACGTACCAGACCGGCTTCTTCGAGAAGGGCGCTACCACAAATCAGTAAAAACATCCTCACTGCCAATATGGCAGGCGATGGCTTCGCGGCTACTTCGTGTGAGAATAACGCTATCAAAAATATGTTTTACCTATTTGATCGGTCCTAACAATTATCTTTGCATAGCGAACGCAACCACATGGGAAGACTTTCTCAAAATATTGATGACAAATCCTACGCCAGATACAATAAAAGTAGTAAACGCCACTTGGTCGAACAATACAGGTGTGGCGATAGAAACCTTTGCCCAAGATGCTATATACGCATGTCATGTATACTGGACCGCAAAGACTTGTGGTTCTCACGCCTGTCGTTACAGTATGTCCATACCACCAGCAAGTCATGGCCAGGATCAATTCTACTACTTGCACGTCAATGGGACATATGAAGAAACTTCAGTGGAATATCCAAATATTGCAAGGCAGTTGCAGGCATACTTTATAGAAAATTCATCCTGCAGGACTATACTGGTGGTGGAGAAGTAATTTGTCCGAATGAGAAGTATGGAGGTAAACTTAATCTGAAGAATCCAACGGTGACACCAAACCATTGGCCTTCATATGGTAATTTGCAAAGATGGACGAACATTACGACTGATTCCTTTATTCTGGTGACTGGGGAGAATGAACAAGCAACGCGGTGTGAGGTGCTCCTGGATCTGGTGAATGACCCAGTAAATGGGTTTTAGATGACTTCAGGATCCTAATCCCGCTGCTCTTATATATATACTACTCGCTATCAAGCATATAAATGTAACCAACATATATTTACTGCGGTAAACGCTTAAACGATTGGCTTGGCATTCATTTGTGTGACATTCTTGACCTGCTCGCTCTTGCGCTTGCCAACGCCAACTCCCATCTCCCTCATAATCATCGTCCTCTTTTCTGTAGGCTGGTCCGAAATTTCTTAGAACTTCGCGTCAAGAGATGATTCACCCTTCTTGGTCTTTCATGGCTGTGGACTCTCAGACAAGAACAAGTAGTGTTGCAATTGTACTCACGAACATTGTTAGTGGCTAAATTCGGCTGATATCACCAACCAAAAATACCATAATACCATAATACCATAATATCATGATATCACCACCTGCTCTTATTTCGATTCGATTGCTTGTTTTCAAATCTCGAAACTATTGATATCGGCATCTCGCGTGCGCGTTGCCTAGCATTAGCATTTAAAGTCCGATATTATTGTACAAACAAAAAAAACCTGGGTCGAGGCTATCCATATTCGCGTCGACTCCATGAATTCGAACGATTACGCAACGCATCTTCTCAGCTTCTGATATCTCGTTCAATATGTCAGGAATATGTCAGGTCAGGCATCAGGGTCAGGAAACGAGATAAAAGAGGATATCCGACGGTTTCCAGCTCGATTTATAGTCAGATGCCACTCTAACTGCCAAGAGCTATTTTGTATACCATGTACACCAGAGAGATTTTGGATTATAAGCGCATCACCTAATAGCTAGTCATGGACGATATTCAGACGCATACACCTTTCGAATCGCGATAGACATCATGTTTGCCAATATTGATGATAATTCCGAAAATTATTAAGTTATGAATTCAAGAGCGTCAGCACATGTGCTGTGAGAGGACAAGAGCGAGTTCTCCTGAAAATCTTTGTCCTTGGACTCTGTCGGTTGGATTCTTTTCTTTGAATTCATTTCCTTGTGCTCCCAAACAAGCAATTGGTTAGCAATTTAAGATTTGACCCTGAAGATCCACTCCGCGGGATCTCAGCACAACACACCGCTCCGTATATCCGGGGATCCAACCTACTTTCAAATTGATACGATGCAGCGTCTCAATTGGCTTTTAACCTATACCTGGACGCTATTTTGTGAACTGGCGGCTTGACCACTAGGTTTCCATATTTTTATGACATCACCTCATCTATTGAGATGTCAATCTAGTATCAAGTCAAAAGCGATCTTTGGAGATGCTCTGGGATCTTTAGGTTCCAATCGGCAATTGCCTTCTGGCATTTAGAATAGTGTAACAGATTGTGAGTTCTATAAGTTTAAAGGTCCAGAGTATCGCCCAAAGATTTCTCTGATAGATTCCCTGTTTCTCCAAAAGTTTCCCACGTTCATTACTGACCCAAAGCGTTCTGACGCTCACTCGCCCTAGTCACTCCTTTAGATTTTATTCCCTTTTCGTGTTTTCTTACCTTTCCAATATTTCTCTTCAATTCTACTCGCGCTTATCTTTCCCTGTTCGAATAAACTAGGTATAAAGAAATAATTGTAGACGTAGATAAATTCCGTCAGCACGATGCTCTTTTTATCCCTCCTCGCTCTTGCAGCAGCATCCCTCGCCCCATTTGCAGAAGCCAGAACCATTCTCAACTCCCAAGCTCCTGGGTACTCTCTACTATACACAAACCTCAAGTCACTACCAAACTCCAACAAATCCATCAGACCTTTTACAAGCGAAACCGAACCAGATACGCAAATCACCTGTGCAGCCACTTGCGATTCGATCCCTTCCTGCAAATTCTTTGCCATATACACACCACTCGATGGAAGCGAAGATAAGATTTGCCAATACTTCCAAGAAGATGATCCGTACAAGAACCAACCGGACGGAACACAGTTTGCAAACAGGGTGAAAGAGCTATGTGGATTTCAGAAAGATAAGGCGAAAGCCGCCAAGTTTAACACCACAAAAATCCCATCAGCTGAGAACTCCGCTGTCAGAGCCAGGGAAACACACGATATCCCGGTTCTCTACAAAAAAAAAGATATAAACGAATCCCTCCTAAAAATTGCACTGGGACGAACACAACAACGATAAAGGGAAGATATTCCCCGAATCTTATTCCGTACGATACGGGGAAAACTAGTAAAGAGATAAAGCGATGCGGCATAATTTGCAAAGGGCATGCCGCTGTTCGAGGCTTGATTCGCTGAATGCGGTCCAGGCCATTGTAGGCATTATTCCCGATTCACTGAATCATTGTTTTCTCACATCGTGATCGACTTGATTTAATCAATCTTTTGTATACTACTTGTCCTGGCCCCACCTGAGCTACTGTGTGCACTGTGCTTTTAGACATTTCATTCGAATAAATCTTTCTGCCAAACTGGCTTACTGGTTTAAGCCTTCAATTTGTTCAATCTTCACAACCCTGATAGTGTGTTGTTGGTGTTGTATTTTTTACTCTTTCTTAGCTCAACCCATTTTGATTTTCTTTCCGCTTCTTAATATTCGAACTTGAGTCACCTCAGGCTAGTAGTGCCAATGATCGGGCCACTGTCCTTCATTCCTTATGATCCTAGGGGTTCTTTTCCAGTAACTTTCTTATTGTTTCGATATTTTGTTCGAAGTTTCATTTCTTAGCTTAACTCCATGGGGCAAAATGTTTTTCCGAACGGCAGGTGGGGAAGACATGATGTAAAACCCGGACCAATATACCGCCGTACGTACAGGAGGCCCAAAATCCTCTCAGTGTTACATTATGACGCCGACGGGCGAAACAAAACAGTCACCAAACGGAGCTACTATTCATAGCCCCTGGTTTCGATTCAGCCTTCGATTTGCGTCTTGAACTCTGGGTTTTTCCCCTTCGGTACTAGCCCCTGCTCAAATGTGCGGTATGAATGGCCAGCACAGCGCCCCACCCTCGCTGTGATGCGACGTGATATGCTTCTTGTTATCCCGTAGTGGCGGTGTGCTAAGTCCATTGAGAGCTGGTATCCGAACATTCACGCAGGTCGCTAAAGTTGCGCGCCATAAAATCAAAAGCTCAAAAGCCTCCCTCAGCCCCCCCAGTTTAAAATTCTGTCTCTTTTAAGATCAGCTCGTCTATGTCACTGTTTAATCTCGTTTAATCTCTCGTTCGTTTATTTTGTAATTTCCTCAACCTCTCGGTCTTTTTCGCATCGGTACCGTTACTTGTAAGACAAATTTAAAGATGCGCTGGTTAAGATCTTTTGCGGTTTGCGTGGGAGTGGCAGCAAGCCTCGCACGAGCCGAAGTGCCCGAGGCATTGTCGGAGGCCTTCGTTGCTGGTATGACGTTGTCGGTGAAGTTTGGTGATACCTCTATTCAGGATGATAGCACAACATCGGCAGGGTGTGAGTATTGAATTCCTTCTAATTGAAGTCGCATTTCAATCCATATACTGACTCGGGCATTTCGGTCCAGTGATACCGTCATCTCCTGTGTTCACTCTCAACTCTCCCCAAACCCCGATCCCGGACAACACACTGTACACAATAGTGCTTATGGACATTACGAACTCGAGAAATCCGACGACCGAGTCAGTGTTACATTACGCCGCATCGAACTTGAAAGCGCCGTCTCCGAGCGGAGGAGAGTTGAAGCTGGGTTCCGTCAACTTTGAATACGTAGCTCCCAGTGCAAACACCAACAACGGTGATTACCTTTTCTTGGTGTACGCCCAAACCGGTGATATCGAACTCAACTTGAAGAGCGTTCCGGTGGCTGGGGATGACCGTCTGTTCAGTATCAACCTCTTCCGACAGGATAATGGATTTCAGCTTGCAGACACCGGCGTTGGCTTCACCGTAGAGAATGCAGCTAGCGATCCTGGTTCGAGCAGTAGCAGCAGCAGTATCATTTTGAGCTCGAGCACTACATCTTTCACATTCCCCAATACCACCACCACAACTTTCCCGCCCACCAGCACATCCACAGAACAGACAACCACCAGCCTGCCATTAAACACCACAATTACTACGAGTACGACTCAAGCTGCGCCTCCCACACCGCCAGAGCAGAGTACTTCATATCTCACCCTCTCGGTCAGTGGTTCCACGCGAACAATCGTTTACACGGCTCCAAACGATCCCGGATCCACCCTCACCTCTGTTCCATCACCGACTACATCTGCGAACCCGTCGCTGATAACAAACGAGCCAAGTTCGGGAACCCAGACCTCTGTCTCGCGAAGCGCGGTTGCATTGTTGGCTTTCTGTGCCGCTTTCATTGCATTTGCTTGAAGCCTTTTTTTAGCTTGGTTAAAATATGTGCATGAATCCTATTGGATGTTGTACATGGTTGGGACTGATACCAGTCAACATATCGTAATCTAATGATAATGTCCTTTTGATTTTTTTTATACGTCTATGGTCTGCATATTCACTCTTTTAGACACCTGCATTGCGTGGTTATCGGTTGCATATTATATCGTTCCTTCTTTTTTTCTTTTTTCTCCGTCTTTTTATTTGAGCGTCAAACCATTATTATGATCATTCCGTCGATGCCGGTGAGATATCGCACCTTCAAGGCTTTTACCTGGTATGTTTTTTTGTATGACAGGAAATACATTTAATGTGTCCACGTGGCGTGGACATAAATCCCACGAACCTTCCGAGCGAGGTAGTAACTCCGATGCGCTCCGAGGCACGAGATAAACTCTAAATCTCGTGTATCTACATCCGTAGGATTTCCACGGTGTCTTCATGATATCATCTACCAGTATTTCTAAATGAGCTCGCGACACTAGTGCATATATGTGCGGTGTCTAGACATGCTAATCCCGGTGGCAGATATGGGATTTCTGCCCTGGTAATACAAAACATTTTTTCGAATCTGAAGGGATCCCTGGCGTTTGAAACATATTCGGGAAAGCCGGATTCTGGTTTGGAATTCGGTCATGAATTCGAGTCCCAACCCCCCCTTATATCCGGTTGTTTTCCCTGAAAAGAACCCCGAAGCGGTTGAGAGCTTGATGGCGGGAAACGGCTCCGGATCCAAAGTCTTGATTTATGAATGGGCTTTAATCTTCCTGAACTTAAGCTGAATTACGGCGCAGCAATTAATTTAGGAGTTTACACAATAGCTAGTAGAACAATCACAGCCTATATTTCTAGAAATACCGCACGTTTCTTTCTCTGATCAAGAGCAATTATGTGCCGTAATTTGTGAGGGGTACGTAACGCCAGAACCCCTTCAAGAAACAGAGACAGTCTCATCCCGAGTTTCAGTCGGAAGATATAAACGCCTAGACAGCGGATGAAGCTTAATTGAGACGGGGTCTGTGCCTCGCTCGGGAGGACTCGATCGATTAGTTCTAGGCCACGGTTAGAAAAAAGAGAATATCGGTACCGGCCCGCATTACATTCGGAGATATATCAATCAGGAATGCTAATGCGACAATGTTATGCACCAATCGTATCTTGGATTTCGCATGCAAATGCGGGGCCAAGTTTACTCAGTCTATACCTAAAGGCGAACTTATGGTAGAGCTACAACACAAATGTCGAATTCGTTATTATACATGTATCTCAAACTTGCATCGATTAGTCCAACTTCTCACTGATCCAATCAATTGCATTTAGTCCAAAAGAGTAATTAAATTCGAACCATGGTACGAATCACTGAGAAACACAGATAAAATATGTTATGTCAGTCATGTAAATCGCAGCCACGACAATATCAACCATCCAATGTATGCAACATAGCATAACTGTATGCAGGCAACCGCAATGCTGGCCACCATGTCATGTCATGTCAAAGCTCAGCTAGAAACTGTTGGATTACATCTAGCTAGATCTGTGGCAGTTTGATAGGGCTCTATTGCGTATCGCGTCGAGTTCTGTACAGTGAGGTAGCATGTTGCCCTCTGTGGGTGCATAGAAGATGCTAAACAGATTTTACAACATTTCTCCATGCATACCCTGAGCTTGACTAGCTCTTGGCTGTTATGACCAACTGGTTCAACAGATTTTTAAAAAATGGGTTCAAGTTGAATGTGATATGAAATTGGTTCGATATTTTGCGGTTGTGTAGACGACTCCATTGAAATAGTCAGCTTGGAGGCTTAGTCATTCGAGTATTCAGACTTGAGTCGACTAGCGATAAGGAAGACCAGCGTCGTATCTTGCCTGCAACAATTTGATCTGATATCAACTCAGAATTCAGTTCTATTTTGCATGCATTAATTATAAAGCGAGATTAACTTTGCAAGTAGCGTAGCCGCAACCCTTGAGAGAATATCAAAATCAGAATCTATGTTGTTATATCTTCCCGCGATCGATCATATCATGTATATATGCTTGACTGGACATAAGCTTCTAGCTCTTCGCTTTCCCCGCGGCAATAGACGATGTAACCATGCATACAAGAATAAAAGAAGAAGCTCATCTCCGGCCGGGGAAAAGGTTTTTTCTATGATCACGCACTATCATCCCATGTGATATTAGCTACATTTGATCTCGTCTCAAAAACCCTGTGTCACCGTCTCGAGCAACCCCTGCGACAAAAGATTATAGCAAAGGTTCCAGACATGGCCATTCACCAGTTGTATCTACCGACCAAGGTGCCACGTCTGGTTTCTCGAGGACCAAACTTTGTGGCAATGCAATTTAATTAACGAGGGCAGCTTTGCCTCACGCAACCATAGAACCATTCGTCTCCTTGCATTGATCAACCACAAGTAATCGAACATATCTTTAATCTACGTACACCCACGAGGACCTTGTACAACGATGTGCACCCGCCGAAGAGAGAACATCGGGACACTGGAATTACCGAGCGCTGACTCCGATGCATAAAACATCTTATCTTCCACGCCTAAGAGTCTTCATATGTCCCCTTCTCGAAGGTTTTGCGTAACGCTAGGTCACTGCATTGCTCATCTGATATTCAGATATCCATATACTACTTGCCAATCATCAGCTTGCAAATTTGCAACAGGAAGGATTTTTTGTGAGCTCTATCGCTCCCATGGTATTCTCAGGGATACCGATTGGTATTCTTATTTTATACCATGTCGACAAGCTCTTGTATCTGAAAATTTATAGCGCGATGGGGGAACTCGGGGTGCATGTTAGATCTTGCTTCTCGTCGGCGTTAAGGGATTGAGAGGCTGGGTAGCTGTGCGACCATGTAGACACTGCGAACTGGGCTACAAGGACGACATAACATTGGAAAGGGTCATCCCTACCTTGGATCCTCGAGAGATCTTGTTCTCGATGCCGGGTTGGGTTGATACAGATCAACTTCGAGGAGGACTTGAAGCGAGGCATACGGCTATATAATATAAAGGCGGCGTCCATCGCGTTAGGTCATGACTTTGACAACACGACTCACAGTACTAGACTTTGGACATAGCTCTATTCATATATATCATATATATAATTATTATATAACTCTACTCTTAAGATCCTCACAGAGTATTAGCTATATAAGCAGTTAACAATGAATGCCTTCCTCGCCCTCCTTATAACTCTCATAACTCTCCTATCTTCCCCAACCTGCGCTTTTGGACCCTACGAGGTCCAAAATCTCGAGTACTACGTCTCGCAATCCCCGCTTCGCGTCTCATATTCTAGCTTTAAATTCTACGACAAAACCAGCGGGATTTGCACTCAGTGCAGATACAAGGCCGCTCGCAGTTACGGATACACGGTCCCCGGACCCTTCCCTACGAAGTATGTCGCTTGTGACAACAAGGACGTCAAATGGAAGCACGAGTCGAAAGATCAGATAATATATGTGGAGTTCGGGTACTGGCAATCGAATGAGTAGTATGTTTACCCTCTCGATTTCTATTATACTACTCCTATGAACCTTTATTTTTTGCCCGTCAATATATAATACCAATAAGGATCTAGGAAAGCTCTTACTAACATGCGGACATTCATGGTTAGCACGAAGAAAGGGGACTGGGTTAGGATCACAGCTAATGGCACCATCGACCAAATTGCGTGTACTGGAGGATATTATGGATATAGTTGCACGCCGCTTAAGACGATAACCCTGACCGATTTTGTGGCGGTTGCCTAAGCTGGTTGGACGATGGATGACTCAACGAAGACACGAATAAAGAATTATGGAGCGATTGACACCAATTGGCGGATATGATGGAACGGTATACGAGAGGAGAAAAACGAAGGACAAAGTAATGATACCAAACGAAGATTGATGTTGGAATGATACGAGTAGTGTCAAATAATTTTTAATGATAAACTACATGCTCTTCCTAAAAACCACTGGTTCCTAACTAGTACTAGCTATAAGTATATTTAATTTTAATGCGATACCTAGTCGTTTGAGTGAAAATATAGCGCATAACCACGACACGCCATTGATTTTGCAGAGTATAGTTCTACAAAATGCTGAAATAATTATTAGAAAAAAACAGAAAAAACTCCCACTGTATTCGCCGCCTATGGTATATACTTCAAAACAGAAGCCGAAAACTCCTAATGTTGTATGATGATGATTATGAGAGGATATAAAGAACAGTGAACTTCGCGAGAAGTGTTCCAGCCGATGATATATTCGATATTGAACTCATCAGATAGAAATTATATGGTAGACCAGTGTTTAAAAGGTCTATGAAAGATGATTGTATCTGAGAAAACTTCACAGAATATTTGAAAATGCTACAAGGCGAAGGAGGCTACATGTCGTTGTTAGCTTTAGCCAAGACCAATAGATGTGAGCCTCGAGGCTAAATTATAAAGAGATGCTGTGATGCAGACAAGTCGTACATGCGTGTGATGTCGTAGACCCATGTGTTGTGAGGGCACGCCCAAGGACGTTTGCTGCTGCCGCTGCCGACAAATTTTCCGACCGAAATATTGTGCTTGATATGCGTGTTACCACATGATCAATGCAACCGGATCGAGCCCACGAGGCAATCGAAGGAGACCAATGGAAGTCTCCGGTCGTATGGTTTGTGGAGAGAGGCTAACCCAAGAGAACATTAGAGCATCACTGGCTGACAGGCAAACTTATAGTTACACAGTTTTCCAAGACTTAGGTTACTCTCTGCCATGCATCTCTCGAGCACGGTGAAAAGGAATGCCTTTCCAGGATGAATCGCTACGTTCGATGGCCGACATTGTGACCATCATGGCATGCTGTGCCGGTGGATGACTGGGAGGGGCATTGTTATCGTGTGCTCCAGCGACTGGTCGTGGTATTGGTCGTGAATGGACAAATGGCTGGTCGGCACCCCGACTTCGCTGTCCTGGTCTGAGATGCACACAGTCTCCATTGAGATATAGGACTGAACAATCTGGCCCGACCGCTGTTGTCTCATCTCCTCGTCGTATTCGACGGGCTCCGGCGTCGTGCTGGTAGGACGAAAACTCAGAACTGTCTTGGACTTTGTCTGTTGCGCTCGAAGGTGTCGCAACCAGATACCCCTGTGAGCGAGAAAGACGACGACAGCAATAGTGACGATGAGGACGGCAGCAATAGTTGCCCCGATGGCTCCAGGAATATTCTTTTTCGGTTCCGGCGTCGGGGTCGGCGAAGGTATATCGTACCAAAGCGCAGAGACAGAGGTTCCTCGACGGGTGGGAGGTTGGTCGTCCTTGTCGCTGGTGATCGTGGATCTCGAATTCAAAATCGTATCCTGGGTTTTGTCGTCAGACTGGCTTTGCGGAGCTGCCCAAGCAACGGAGAGCACCGTCACCGTGATGAAAGAAACCGCCGCCCGCATCACTCTTTAGAGTTGTGGTGCTGCACTGAGCTGCGTGCGTGCGTACGTGGGTGGTCAAAAGAGCTGGCCGGGCTATGAGGGCATTCGTTTCCTCCTCCTGCTTACGATTCCGCTCCCCTCTGCTGCTACTGTCGGTATTCCGAAAGAACGTCCTTTAATAACGTCGTGCAACATGTCCGTCCTTCCTTTCCAACTGGTATGCGGCCATAATCCGTTTGGGGATTTCCTTGCTGGTAATATAAACAGGACAACAGAAATTTTTTGTTACAGGGAACGATCAGCCCTCGCTCCTTTCTCCTGCTCTTAGATCGTCGACTTGGTAAGGCAGGAGGGTTATAGTCTATTTATTACATATCTGGGGAGAGTGAAGAGGGAAAGAATGGAACCCGGAGGTATTTAAGTCGTTGATCTTTTAATCTGCCTGCGTTCGACCTACCACACGCTGTGCTGTCGAAGAGGGAGAGATCCAAAGACAGGGCGCTGTCAAGCATGAGAGCATGCCCACAAAAATGGTACCCCGGGCCTCAAACCTTGCTCTTTCGTCCGAGTCAAAAGGCAGCCTACGAGCTAGGAGCATGGTCCCAAGAGAATTTCAAAAGGAACCACTTTTCATGGAAAACACACAGTGCACCTCCTGGGCGAGCTTACCTGCGGTTATCTGCATTGTTTGACATCCCGACTCATCGCACCATTCGTATTTTCGATTGTTTGGCTTGATTGTGACTAAAAGGAACTTGCAGAACGAATAGCAAAAGGTAAAGAATTCCTCGGTCTCGTTCGGATGAAGCTGGGTTCAAGCTGGTGCCTAACGATGACGCTAGCTAGTTAGGTTTCTTGGGATCGCTTACGGGGGCGAGAAGCCCACCCAAGATGGTGCTAACTGTTAACGTTATTTCTTCCGCTCGCAGAATCGGGCAAATCCACCGAATCACTGAAGAATTCCAAAGATCGTGATGACAGGCTTCCGCGCCCAAAAGGGCAGTCCAAAACCTCGACGTTGTAACAGCTCCGCCCAAACACCACGGTCTTTCATATATATCCTGGTGCGTCTTGGAAGCAAGGCTTACCATGGAATTGTTTGTTTGAGTTGGAAGTGGAGTTTTTGTTGTTTCTTCTTACTTCATCAAATCAGAAATCGCCAGGCATGGTCTCGCCATCGATTGAGCTCGTCGACAATGCTTGCTGGTGTATATGTGATCGTAAGATCACCCCGAACGACCCAGACTTGGTATCAACTCTCAGTGGAGCCCGAAAGAGGAGCATTCATTCCTGAACAAGGCGGGTCAGGCACAACACAAACAGGGTCAAAATCTCTCTCCATTAAACAAACCGCCTCCTGAGTTTTATACGCCAAATTCGACAAAGCACATTTCGGCCTGACCGTATAATAGGATTTGCGTTCAATGGTCAGAATTGGTGTAATTTGGGCCACAAGAGTCTACGATTGTCCTGCCAGGAACATCTTCAACTGATGCGGCATCATTTCAACTTGACTCCATATAGTACACATAAGTTTGTACTGCTAAGGCGTTAACAGGAAGCTATCGTCAACTATCACATTTACCCTGTGCGGATCCGCGAGAAGCAACTTGATAGCGTTTCAAGTTCATTAAGCCAGATTTTTTGGTGAGAAACCTTATTCCTCGGCCCCAGTGCCGCCCAGGTGGCACGGGTTCCAGACAAATAGGTTGCGAATTCGCGAAGACGATCTGTTAGTTTAAGCCGGAACACCGGCACTTTGCATACAGAAAAATCATTCGCTAAAGACTTTGGCGGTCAAATATTAGCGATTGGAGATCTTCCGCCAATACAATCTTCATTTCGCTTGTGTCGAAGAGTTAAACATTCAGAGCCAAGTTTTGAGGAAAGATGCGCGCATCTACCCCAAACTATCAAATTCCAAAATTTCTCCTATCTAAAGGGTCCCAAAATTAAATGACGAAGAAGTCGAATGGGACACGTGGATCTGCACACAAATCTCAGGTTCTTAATCAAGCTCATTTGCCAAGACGGAAATAAAAGGCATTCTCTCTTTTAGTCGGCCGAACAGCCGTGGTGGGCGCATTGGCCTAGACCCTCAGCAACGTGGTATTTTGGCTTGGTGGAATGTTGGTTGCGTTGTATTCGCAGATGGCCGATTATAGGGAGCGGCACAGATAGCAGGTTGGCTTTATGGCATCCGGCTAGCAATCATTTTTCAGGTTATAAATCTATTCGGTAAAATATACTATCACTAATCTCAAGTAATATTATTGGGATTGTTTATACGGTCCTAAGCTGGAGGTATTGACACATAAAAGGGCACCAAGAACGATACAGAGATGATAAGCTGGATGCGTATCTATACAAGTCATCGGAGAAATCAACAAACTATACCATATCTAATAAATCCAATTTAATTATTCATACTATCGCCCTCGTATACAATATAACTCCGAGTTACAGTTTAGACACGGGATCACCGCCTACAGACGGACATTAAAACGAGTTCAGCTTGAGCAATATGTATGTAGTTGGTAAGCTGATGCAGCTCGCCGATCGACTGTACTGGAACCACTTAATTGTCGGCCAAGGGGTTTTTGGGGACAGCGCATTGTCACAGTCCAATTCTTCTTTGCGTACTTTGGACCCAGCTTCCTTCGTATACCACACTCGATCCACGCGCGCCCGCTCTCAGCTCTTCTCCCGCATTTCACAGCCCCAAGCCTTAGAGCTCGTTATGGAGCACCATGGAGATCGCATGAACACAGGTGCCAAGTCAAACCTCCCGGCTTGATGACTCTAATCCTAGCCGCCTCAGTTCTATTTACCCCGCTCATATTTATGTCTGTAACCTCAGCTCGATCCTTGAGCGGATGAGTGCATTATCAAATTTATCTCAAGCACACCATGATGCCAGGGTCATATAATTTCGACTTAAAGCTCCAGCGTAGTGAGGGGTGTCAAGTGCCCCATGGCTACCGTTACTTACAGTTTTCGCCGGTTTTGATCCATTACCGTGTCTATCGATCTCGGCACAAATAGATACCTAGGTACCTCCTGATGAAGATTTATTTCTATATTGCTATAGATATCTTGGTTGAAGTATGCACTTAAACTATATCAGAGTAGATGATTAAAACCGTCGCGTCGACCGGTCTAAACATAGCTATCAATCTATCTACATGAATATCTATCATCAGGTACAAGATATAATACCCACCTCTCCATTCATGTTTAACTTGAGTTTACATCCATGGTAGACTTCTGTCAAATAGTGCCCTGAACCGCCTTTATGTCTGGCTGATGCCGACCTGGGAGCTCAGTGCAAGGTTATACCGATATCATTGTGTAATACATGGTTTTTCTCAATCACACGATCACATATTCAAGACCAGGCAGTTCCAGTTGTTTCAAACATTCTCTCTTGGCACTGGTAACTTGCAAACACGAAGTATTGCGAACGTACGGATGTATGTCCCGATGATATGGTCCAGAAGCTGACTGAAGTCACCTTCTGCTTTCATCTGCAGGTGGTCTCCCGCAATCTATCTGCACGTCATCGATAAGCTTAACTTTGCCTCCCTTGCGGATCAGCTTAATTAAACGATCCTGATTAATATTTGTTATTATTCGATCAGTCAAGATCAAGAACTATGAAACCACGTTCAACAACAACACAATTTGAATATTCGAATCTTGTGAAAGTGGACCACTTGTACTCGAGACCAAGGTCAGGCAGCCGACTTCGGAAGCCTAAACCTTGCACATTGGCTAGACAAGAAGTCTTAACACTTTCCTCATTCATCGGACACACGGGTGAAATCAGAACCGCCGTCTTTGCGTTTATGTATATGTCGAACGCTACAGGTTGAATTTTGAGGTGGATATGGTTGCCTATGCATAATGCAACACCATCTATCGAATACTAGTTGTCGTGGACTGGCTACGCGTGGTCGGCTTTGGCAATTAATTGGATTCATCTTGGGGTGGTTTTCAAGTTCGGGAGGAATTTATAATTAGAGCAATTTCGGGCGACGAATAGAAGACTATACGCGTCTAAGTTTTGCAGATACAGAGCTTACTTTATCAAGGCGGACAGTTGCTATTCTGCGGGTTGCGTCTATCATTTCTGTTCGTGGCAGCTACGAATACGAAGACTAGGCTGACGAATTTGCAGAACTCTCAATACTCTTTGGCAAAGATAATAAAAGTTGCCTGGATACCGATGCGAAAAGGATACGGGCTCATGAACGTAATTCCAGAATTGCACAAGTAATCTGATCTCGTCGCTCAACACGATAGAACGGCAAAATACCACAAGCTCGACTGCTTTTGGTGTATGGTGTTGTTAATGTTAGTCATTCATGCCACCACTGGCTGACATTGACCACCGATCGGATTATAATTTTGTGGATATATGTATGTTGATATTCTGAATAATATTTTTTGCGCAGTAGAAAGTTGCTTTAAAATTGGTTCCGGCATGTGAAAACCCTGTCAGCCTATTACCTTCATCATTGCCTGAGGAACAAAGTAACGAGAATTCGAATATTCTACTGCCGTTTGCAGGAGGTTCAGTCTCTCGGTCGCATATTAATTCCACCTATTTCTACTTGATAATTTATAGTTTATAGACTCATAATTTGAGACAGTTGCTGGCATTCCGTAAATATATATATATATCATTCTGTAGTTAGTTCTCTCGGATGGCCTATCTGTAAATGCTGGGTTAAAGAACTAATTTGAATCTCAACTTTTGACAATCAAGTTGACATATTTTGGGAAGAAACAGATGACGTCTTATAGCTTACTCCAACTACAGTGATATTTTTCGAACAACTCTGTAAGTATGGTGAAATATTTGAAAGAAGATGTCATTCTTTGTATAAAAGCAGAGCTGCCTGTTTCGAAAGTTGCCATAACAGCTGCTGATCCGAGCTGAGCGAGTCTGAGAAACTAAATGGCTGTCACGGGTTTGAGTGGAACTATCCATGGCGTCAATATAATACAGCAATCGGGTTGCTCGGCCGATCCACAACGCTCGAGATTCTGTACCTAGAGATTTTTTCCAGGCTAAATGTAATTTCTTCTTTAGATTAAAAGCGAACTTTGGGCGTCAATAAATTAAAGGTGCGGTAATATTGACCACATGACAACTAAATTGAGCCTGACAGCCCTCTAGAGCTTGGAAGGCAGGTCAAAATGAAACAAATTAAGCGATCTGATTCTGGTTGAGAGTAGCGCGCATTTAATCGAAGACAAAATATGAACTTACTGTCACTGGAGGTAGGCGTATATTTAGAGGAGTTAATAGGAGATTGAAAATTCTGGGCAGAATACTGATTTGAAGTATGCATATGCAGCTGCGGTGAGAGCTGACTGCCTGGAATACCCATATGCTGTCTAATTCTCATCACGTAGTTGTAGCTTAACTTGAATAAACCGATATGTCGTTCACCTATCGGTATCGGCTGAGATTGAGTACTTTTGAAGAATTAGGGGTAAGAGATATGTGGGTATGAAATCTTGCAGCAACGCGTTAACACTTGGAGGTTGTAAAATAGCAGAGGATAACATATAAGATTTCTTGGGACAAACGATAAAACATACTGATAAGGACAGTTAGAATAGCGTGCCGCAATTCTCAAGCACCTGTTTCAATTGAATCATACCTCGATATACAACCGAATAATTGGTCCTGGGTGTCGGGTTAAGTCGAAAACATAGCATTTACTTTGATCATTGCCCAATATCATCGGTTAGATGTATAGAACAGCAAATCTTTCAGTTTAATGGCAAGACCTGGATACTGAGACAGTACCGATATCCATACCGGTGGATAGACATTACAATAGTACTGATTTTCCGTCTCTTGGAGATTGTCTTTCCCGGCATTACGGAATAAATCCAAGTTCTACCAACCAAGTCGGTCAAAATTTCGCCCGCCAAACCACGACGTCGTTTCATGGATCTAACTTAAAATCCCACTTATTTACAATCCCCTCGAAGAAATTCTGCCGAAGTTATATGTTTGCGGAATTCAACAACCGTGCACACAGATAATCTTTGCTACATCTAGATTGGAGCTACCTGATGGAATCTATCCAGATTACCCGCTTGCTGTTGATTTCAGCCTAGGATATAAGTTCATCATACAGTTACATATTCCGTGCAGCTCAAGCAGGTGCTCAGACATATGTCGACATCAGGTGTCTTTCATCATCAAGTACCGAAGAAAACAACCTGGACGGATGGTCTGGGGATATTGCGTCGCAGATGGATCTAGTGGCGAGCCGTACCTCTAGCGAATCTGATAGCGATCCCAACTAGGATATTGTAAAGTGCATCATGCTAACGCCGCGATTGGTTAGCCGGTTGGAAGAGATGCATACAGACTAGCAGTCAGACTGCGGGCTTGGCAGTTTTGTTCTTAGTAAATCCAAAGATATGAGCTGAATGAAAATGAGTGTGGTCGTTTCTAGTGGTTGAGCCGTGGTAGGTCTTAAGATGTTAACATATTGTGACGAGGATAGGAAATATCGTGATATAATCAGCTCTAGGCCTATTGGAGAAACGGATTCAGGATTTATTGGTACCGCTGCGCTGGCTGTATATATTTTTTCAATGCCTGATTTAAATTAGTTTTGATTTCCGTCGGTAACATTAAGGATTGCAAGTTCCCGAAAGTCTAAAAAACTGAGAGTCATCTAGTGCCACGTAGTTGGAATTATGCGAATGAGCCATCGCACGTGGATGAGCTTCCAACCGTTAGTCGAATTTTCAGAATTTGGATGTCATTTACGAAAAAAAAAGGTATGCTTCTCCAAGTAAGAATGCGGCAAGTCTATTGGCGGGATCGTATTTGGGGAGCTCGACCCCGACCTGATATGCCGATAGATCATGCTCGAGGGTCGATATAAACGAATACGAACCTGAGAACTGAAAACGCCACGAATAACAGGCAACATTGGGTTAGGACATGCAACGGAAGCAGGAACGAACAGTCTTTTGCAGCCGTTGACCTTGATGCTAGCTACTCTAGAGTAATGTTTTATTCTAATTAAATTGAGCATTATCATCTAGTTTCTTAATTTTGATCGATTCTTCGAGATACAAAGAGTGTATAACAAAAAGGTTCTCGAGACGGTGCGTGGGGGACATCTAGATCTACGCTGATGGTGTCACACGTATTCTAAGCGCTCGATGTCATCCCACGCAGTTGTCAACTACGACTGCTCGGAACGTTAGGGTATGTGGCCGGTTAAATACTGCGCCATGGCACAACTCAGAGCTGCCACTTGGAATTTAAGGTCAAAGCTTCGACATTTTATATCTCGTTCAACAAAGGATATTACTGTTCACCCACAATGTTAGCAAGGTTTTGCGTAAATACGGGCCAGTTTCCGACATCTGGTGCTCAGACCTTCACACCACCCTGCAGAAAATGGAGAATTTGTCCAATCACGATGGTTGTTTCGGACATCATCCCAGCCTTTGGAAGCTCCACATCCGGCTCGCTTTTTTCCGATTGCGGGGATCCAAGTTGGCAAATAATAACGACCGAAGTGGGTCCTGTTAAGTGTCATGTGCGTTCCGCAAAGAGGCTGGGCGAAGGCGACTAGAAGAAATGGAACCATTCCAGGGCTGCTGAGGAGGGTGGCAAGGAATCCATCGAACACATTGCATGGCTTCCACGCAGCTTCCTGTATCATGGAACCAGGAAGCTAGCTCCAGTTTTTGTTTCCCTGCCCGTTATTTTGCAACATGGGCCGTTTCGCAAACAGAGGAAAACGCTGTCGCATGTTGACGGCCAAAAACTGTGCTCAAACAATCCGAGGCCCTGCTCGACACTTCTCATATTAAAAACACCTGTTGATGGACTAGGCAATTTACCTCCGGCTTGCTAGAGTGTGGAGAATTTGAAGATTCCCATTTCTTAGCAGTAACGTAAATTCGTAAATTGAGTGCAATGCTCACGGTCTGCAGCAAAAGGGTGTTAATCCAAGCGTAAACAACCTTGCATGGCTTGGCCGTTAATCCACACCCTCTTTTCCCCAGCCCACCTTCGAATCCCGACCTTTCCTGTAAACAGAATCTTTCGAGACTGGAAAGTTCCTAAGATTCTCGTTCAGTGGGGCCACCAGCGGGATATCCACCAAAAGTGTGACCTTGCGTCGGACCATCTCGTATAGCTGTTTTCCTGTTCCCATTTCCCGCAGCGGGCGTGCATCTCTGCAGGCAAAACTAGCTAGCTAAGATGGGAAAGAAAAAACAAAGCAGGCTAACGAGGAATCCGTGCCCTCCTTCTGGGATAACTAACGTGATCACAGACAAGATGGCACAGCGACCGAGGCTTTTGTTCGATGCTTCAGGAAACAATAGCCTGACCGATGGGTTATATACCGGATAAATACAAATATCATGGCGACTTACGCCTCAACCATCCCATTGGATATTGGAAACACCACCGCATCATCCCTTCCGGCGGTCCACTTGCCCCCCAGAATCTCGTGGGCTATTCTGTTCTGGGCTTAAAGCTACCAAGGCTCTTCACCGATCCCGTAATTCCTAACTTCCTTTATTGAACCGTCGCAAAATCAAAGTCAGACACCAAGACCACCTCTCGAGGCACACCCTTGGACGGTCATTGCTGGACAATTTAATCTAATAGTGGGGAACAGCAGGGGAGTTCCTTATCTAAGGCTTAATTTTGGCTATTCTTGAGAAGAGGCTGCATCCGGTCATGCATTCCTGTCTTCGGTCTTTTAGGTTACTTTTGACAAGTCTAGCGTGGTAGCTCAGGCCCAGTTTTCTCTTTACTCATAAGTAGAGTAGATCTCCAGAACCTTGGTTTCGATGAAAATAAGACGAACTTAGCAAAAGGCTTCATCCTAAAAAAGACACAAGAGAAAAAGAAGACACCCACGATCCAAATATCCGCTTTTGAACAAATCACAAAATTTCCAACGTTACGCCTGCTGTCTAACCTCCTCGGATCATTGGTCGCCATACTCCTCTCTCCGAACCTCAGTTTGCCTCCCTTACGCCTCACCACCACCACCCACAAAATTTCCGAATTTGTGTTGCTATTGTCCGCATTTGGGATAATACGACTTCTGGAAGAGCTATATCTACGGAACGGGCTCGACGCGGTTATCGAAAACTTGGTAAGGGGAGCGGGAAAAAAGGAACCTCCGTTGCACTCGGTTTAGTTCGAAAAAGCTTGAAATAGATCTGCGGCTTTTCACCATCATCACACATGAGCGGAGTATCTGGGAGCGTATATTAACCAATACTCCGGAATCAACGGATTCCGACTCTTCTCGTTTCCTTCTTTGATAACTGCGAATGTCGGTGCTACTATGAAGAGAAAAGGTCGTCGGAAGACAAGACGGTGTATAGTTCGACGGCGAAATCATGGACTGGGTCTTTTATAGTCGTCAGAAACGTCCGGCACATCTGAAGGAACGGCTAGTGGTAGTACCTAAAGCTCTCACTTTCGATAAGGTCATAGCTGGATCAACATGCTCGGTAAGACAAGAACCCCCAGTTTAACAGCAAGGAATCTCTGGAACATGGTGATCGACTATGGGACGAATATGCTATGAACGGTCTCATTTTGCGCCATGTTCCAGATGTACTCTCCAGATTTAATATGGATACTAACCTTTTTATAATATTCAGCCATGTTCGACAAGAGACTTCCTCAACTATCTTCGCTTTGTAGAACACAGTCCCGAGACCCTACGGTTTTTCCTGTGGCATCGGGACTATACAAATAAATTCAATGCTTTACCTCTAGAAGCCCAAAACCTTTCACCTCCATGGGAACTTAGCCTTCCTGATACGCCTGAGAAAGCGCCTGCACACATATCGCATGCATCCGCTAGTTCATCTGGAAGAAAACATTCCTCGTTTCTACCCGGAAACTCGATAGGGAGCATAGACGAAAAGCTACGCAAAAACTCAGTTGTCACCGTATCTCACCATGAAGTCTCACCTGTCCCCCCCTCAGGCAGTCAAGCCTCTCTCCAACCTTTCCGCAACGAAGTATCTCTTGTTGCTCAACTTTACATCTCTGCACAGTCACCTTACGAATTGAATCTTACATCAAAGGAACGCCTTGGCGTTCTAGAAGCGTTGTCTCATACAACACACCCCTCCGTATTTGCGCCAGCGGTAAATTCTGTGATGGAATCGCTGAGATATCAGTCGCATCCGAATTTTGTCCAACACTCACTTTCAAATGCTGGACGAGCCCGTATCCGTGCGATCCGTCTTCTCGCCTCCCTAGTTCTTCTTTCGTCAATAGTTTACGGCCTGCTGTTAACTTTGAGCCGGCAGTCTCGCTGGTGGAGGTTATTCGGCGTTGTCCCCTTCGTGATGGGTCTGTTTGCACTGCTGAATGCAAGCAAAGGAATCTGTTTCTGGTTGGTGTATCTCGGGTTCAAACGAGAGTTGCTACCATGGGAACTCTTTCCGGCGGACGAAGTCAACGGTTTTTTCTCAGGATCCTCTAAAAGCTCCCACGAGGCCAGCGAGGCAGAAGAATATGGAATAGAAGAATGGGTTGAAAATTACGAGAATAACACAACTATACTCCGCCGGTTATACGAGCGGAGAACAGAAGTCGAAGAGAAAGAAGTCAAACGTGTACAAAGAGTCATTTCGAAACAGAGTTTTGCGGTAGCATGCGTGGTTGGTCTGGCGTATACTGGGATTTTTATTGGATTACCCAGCGGCAACTTGTTCTGATTTACACTTTTCTTTTTCTTGAGGTTATTTATCTTCGATGCATATATCTACAAAAAAATTTTTCTTTCCTTCGGTTTTTTATTTTTGGTTTTGCGCCCTGTTGGTCTATATTGGGATACGATAAAAAAGCATCTAACAGCATATCTGGTATACCTCAATCAGGAACTATATAATGAGATTCTGACAGGAATTCGGGTTCTTCCAAACCCTGTCATTTTCCTATATTCTTGTATCTACCATTTTCTCTTCTTTTCTTGTCTTGTTTTTCGATTTTACGACTGCATTTTGGGATGTATTGTATATGAGGTTTAGGGCGTTGCAAAGTGCTGGGAGTTACAAATATGATACCTAAGGCAGAGGAAGAAGAGGCCTAAAACTACTTTACTGCTAAACCTCCACTACAAAACCCGTTGGTCCTTCCTACCGTACTCCGCGAGCGAACCCAAAAGCCCAGGTCTTTTGCGTTTTAAGTCTCGAGTAAATCAGAGCACACCAACACGGCAAGATGTGTGCACTCACTGTATCCCAGTCTGTGCAACCATCGATCCTTCGACCGATCATCCACATAGTCGAATCTGAGTATCACAGACCTCGTAATAACACTTTACGTACTGATCGACGTTGTACTCGCGGATCCTCTTGTCGTGAGTGCTGGTCAAGAACGCTTCCAGAAATCCCATCTCGCCTCTCCAAAATTTGAACTCGCTAGATACCTAGGTAATAAGCACTTA
Source organism: Orbilia quercus (assembly GCA_036971405.1). NCBI lineage: Eukaryota > Fungi > Ascomycota > Orbiliomycetes > Orbiliales > Orbiliaceae > Orbilia > Orbilia quercus. Next base: position 3,588,221 of record JAJTUE010000001.1, on the reverse strand, counting down.
TATTTCAAACGTTAAGACATGGACTTCTCAATAGAAAAATTCGAGTTTCTACCACAGCACTTTTTTTCCCATTTCCCCGCATTTCTGCCACGACGCCGCTGATGACTTTCGCATGGTCACTAGGAACAAAAGCCAAAAAAAAGTCTTCAAAGTCTCATCCCACCCAAGTTACGCCAAAGGGTTTGAACGGCACCACGTGTGCTGGTCAAGAAAAAAAAAAAAATCCCTCAGCACAGGCCTCAAAGCTCTACCCAAGAATCCGTGAAATTGGTTTAGTGAGCTATGTACCCCATCATGGACGCAAGTAATAGGCTCCACAGCATGTGTGTGGCTGATTTTTCTCTTGTGTTCGTATTCGAGTTTAGGTTCCGGCTGCTAAAATCTACGGATAAATTATAAACTGCACCAAGACTTCCTCTGGGATTTCTAATAGGCTATATTGCATGCGTGATAAGGTTCCTCACCTCATCACCTATAAACGGCGATTGAGACAGTCGATCTTGAGACATCACCCGCTGGTTTTCGTCCGTTGGGATGGGATTTATATATCCGCCAGGATTAATGGTTCTATTCCGCAAGACCTTTCGATCGAAGACTAAGGGGTTATATCAAAATCATCGATACACATGCAAGATCTAGATCCAACGATTCATTCTAAGGGGTGATCATTGCTAAACCGAAATTTCAGGAACGTGGTCTCTAACTATAAGACTTAAATCGTTGAAACCATTTTTACAGATAATACTCTGCGTATATGCAGCGTTAAATTGTCTTTGTGTATACCCATTGAGTTCTTACGGCTCGAATTTCATGGTTTCCGGTGCGCACAAGTCTTGGCAGCAATATTCACATTGGTGGAAATCAAGCATACTCTCCGGTCACAAGCTAGACGTATAGACTCTGTCATCTGTCTTTTAGATTAACGAGGTCTCTCGCAGGGTAGATATCTCGAAGATGATGGATTAAGCTTACTGGCTGAATATGATGATATGTAATATCGAGAGAACCCAAAGCACTTTTCCGGCAGTTGTCCGCACGCGCGTGATTCCCAGGCAAGCATCTGCCCGGTTCGGAAACCCCGGAAATTTATAAACTTCAGACTCGACGATAAAATACCGTGAAACAACCCCCAAGATAGAAAGCACGCCATGAAAACATCAGTAGGAATTTACCGAGCATGATAGATATGTTGAACTCTGAACTTGTAACGCAAGCAATTCAGTTAATATATACATGTGTAGAAATAGATGGTATAGTATCGGGTAAGTATGGCTGGAGAGGACCTGTCGCAGCACAATCATAAGAGATCGCTGTAAATCTGGGGACTGCAACGATAAGCAACGCAGCAGGTGGTCTTGTGAACATCGAAATATATTAATCGAGAATTAATAACTCCCAAAACTTTACGCACTCGACGCATATCGGCCTTGTTTATCTAAGTAGCTAGGTCCCATTAATTAAATATTAACTCTTTATCCTAGTACAATCAATTACCATACCGGCAGAAGTTTCTCTATTAAGAGGATTTTTCCGCATTCTAGCTTCTTTTATCATATACCCTTCGTCAGCTGCAATACCAAGCATGATATGCATATTGGGAAGATTTTGCCTGTGATACCAACAGTTGTAGAAAACTTACTGTAGTTAAAACCCAAGAAGGAAGGAGGCGACCGAGAACCACGTAAGTCAAGCTGCTGCTCTGAGTTGTAGAGTATATGCTAAATTTTCGATCCTAAATTAGTTTAGACACGGTATGCTTGTATATCTTTCTGTGTATTGCTTTCAAGGACGAAGCGTTGTTGCATTGTGGGAAACTAGAGGCTAATTTTGGCTATAGTGTGTGAAGGATATCCGGATTCGATAGGTACTGTTGCCGTTGTGTTGTCTGATTTTCGAGATAGGCACTCGAATTATCTCATCATCCTTTCGCTCCTAACTCGCCCTGTTATAGATAAGAAGTGTAGTTCTGATAAATTCTGGATGGGTTTAATATAGGGTCCCATATCAAACAATATATATCAAGAAGAGGGGGAAAACTTCGGTCTAATATAATCGAATACTCTGCGCGGAAGAAAAACCAAAACTCGATCATTTTTGGAATGTAACGTTGGCTGGCATGAGATCATAGGAAATTTCCTGCAAATACTTAGACATTTTACTTGGGTAAGCTCGTAAGTATCTTCTTAGAAGAATACAAATTACTAGTTCGATCTCTAGAATCTTAGTTATTCGGCTACCACCTATCAAATATCCCCTGTGATAATTAATCTCCATGACTGGCAACGGCTTCCTTGTACAACTGTTGACACAAATTAATGGATCTTTGTATAGCTGCCAGCCCAAACTGATACGATGCTAGTGCGTGGCTGCAGAGTCTAATTCGGCAGGTTTGGTCGGGAAGGATAGCATCGACAAGGAGTTTTAGCGAGATTTTGCGTGGGCTGCATACCGCAAACGGATTCTCAATAGCATGCATGAGGTTCATGTGGAATTTGTTCGGATTATCATATGATAATATACCATCTAATGCCTTTTTGCGGTAAAATCTGAAAATATCGAACTAATTTAAGTATCGGCATAGTGATAATAGTGTGGGTAACGGTCGATAACGTGTGAACAAGAACCCAGTATGTATCCAGATGTTGTGTTGTGTATCTGTAGCTGCACATAGTTGTCTACGCTGCAAGGGCTCGCTAAAGCGAATTCGAAGGTTAAAGCTCGCATCAACCTTCATATTTCCACAAAAGTTAGTGGCTCGGGCAGTTGGCTCAATGGAATGGCTTGCAAATCCATATCTGCATAATCCACACGCATATTCGATTTGTGTCGAATATGCGATTTGAACATATAAACCAGCCGGCACGCCTCCCAAAAGTATTACCGCCATTTGAAGCCCAATTCTTCACGAATTCGGCCACAGTCCCTCCTTATCGATAACCTCGCAAACAAAAAACTCTAATATCAAGCTTTTTCACCCTCATTTGCATTTTAAACCTCATCGCTAAATTCATTTTTTTGACTTACTACTCTCTCTCGTATTTAATTTATATAGATTTAAACATGCAGCTTCCTTCTTTTACAACGCTGTCGGCTGTCGCTGGGTGAGTGCACTAACCTTATGTATCCCAGATACCAATATCGATACGTAAGTTATTGAGAAAAACTGCTAATTAGCTATATCTTCCAAGTGTCGCTCTCGCCATCCCGGCACCCATTCCAACGGCTACACCCGCACCGGGAGTCGCCGTGATCGCACCGCCCGTTTGTTTCACAATATACACATCGACGCTTAAATTCGTCCCGATGCCGCACTGGGGCTATACGACGACAGTGACAAAGTACAAAACCACCGTGACGACAATAAAAACGTTGGATCTGAACTGCTCCGGGTGTCATTTGAATATTGAGACGAAATCTGTCACTTGGGGTCAGTGGGGCCACGGACCAGTGAGTAGATACTATTGCTAGTTTGGGATCTGATATATATCGCGAAAAAAATAAATGAGGGAATGCGTCTAATATGCCTGTTTTATGCTTTGTAGGTGCTGCGGTCGAGCAAAAAGACTGTAACGGCAACTTGGCCGACTACGACTACAACCGCTTATCAATGCAAGACATCGCCGTGGTCTTGAATATTCGCCGTTGAAGGGTTTGCATTTTGGGGGTAATTGTAGATATGAATATTTACGAGGACGATATATGGCATAAACCACGATATAACGACTACATATGGCATTTCACGATTTACGAATATTAAAATGGAAAGATATCTATCCAACCTCATACTCGGACCTTCATTTGCAGGCACTGCCTCTCTGTATATTAAACGGCCTTCACTGGCTTCGAGAAATCCAACACTTGTCATTTGGGTGTTGTGTTGGAGAGAGAAGCTGGATCCGAAATGTATTTTGCTTCCGAGTATGTGCCAAGAGCGTATACATACTCGAATAGTATACACAGGGCAAACCCATACAAAATTTTGACCTGTGGGTACTTTATTTATACGTGACAAACCTCGTTGGATCCGTCTCTCAGTAAAAAAATATATTCGATGTGCTGCCTAGCAGCTTTTGTACGGAACACCTGCCAAATAAAAGACATCCAGGAGAAAAAAAGGCCTCAAGCAGACCTTACTAAAGTGAACAGCGCTGAAAGCAGAACGACCGAACGACCAGAAAGTTACAACAAAGAGAATCAAGTAAAAATAAATATAAAAATAAAAAGAAAGGAAGCATATCTCAACCACGCGATCACATTCCTTGATTCAATTCTGTCTCCAAACCAGGCTGTCGGCCCTTCATTCCAAACTTGCCCTTAATCTTCTGCGCCCCAACCTTTAACTCATCTTTTAAGAAAATCATATTCCTAGCTGGTTTCCACTGCATAATACCTCTGTGCTTCCTGAACTTCTGTCTCTTCTCCGCCATCTTTCTTTCCCTTCTAGCCCGCTTAGCGTCGGGGTCCACACCTTTCTCATCCTCGCTATGCTTACCATCTTGATCGTCGTCATCGTCTGAAGAAAGATCGTGTCGCTCCTCAACATCCGCTGGATCATCGCCAGCGATTCTTCTGATGTTTTCATCATCAAAGAATTCATCTTGGCTGTCAACCACAGACATAACCTCGGCTTTCCAATCTTCCTCGTTCATGATGATGTTGTCTGCGCTGGGACGTTCGGTCTGCGATGGTTCGTGACCTCTGATCTTGGGACGTGTGACGGTCTTCTTCTCGCCGTTCTCGTCAATAATTTCGGATTCTTCGTCACTAGCCAAGTCGTCTGTAGCACCGCTAGCAATGAGCTTTTTTATCGTGGCGCCGGTTTCTCGCTTTACGATACGTTTCCTAGAACCTTCTGCGAGACAGGCCTCAAAGGCATCGAATGTCTCGCGGTCGTCATTACTATCCATGTAAGTCCTGTGAGATTCGTCAAGGCCATCTTTGAACCTCAAGGTGACATTGAAAGTAGCAATCTGCTCGGCATTGACATTCTCACGGGAGCTGACATCGCCTCCGGAGATATAGTTTTGCGTGAGCGCATTGGTATCCTTGGTTTTCCAGACCGGGAGAGACAATTTGGTGGTCTGGTTGTCAAAGATCTCGTTCAGCCAGTAGATACTATAGCCGATGGGTTTGCGCGACATGCGGGAGTAAAACTCGATTTTAAGTGACGAGCCGTATCGTTGACGGACGGGGAGACGGACAGTGAGACCGTTGAGGTTCCAGCCGATACCGTTCTCATTGGTGGCTAGACGGCGTGCAACTTTCTTGGTATCGCAGTCGCTTGTCATAACGATACGAGAGTTGAGGAGTTCTTGTGCGCCAATGCCGGTCACGGTCATGAGATCATCCATGATCTCGATTGAGCCAACATCCCAGCCGAGGAGGTTTCGTGGGATTTGGAGGTCAACGGAACGGAAGAGAATTGTGAGCTGAACCATGCCGTAACCGATTCCGCCATCGAGAGCGTAGAGGCGAGTAACAGTGCTGCTGGTTTGAAGCGCCTCAGATAGTTTGATCGAGCAGACGCCAAGTAGCGGATCGTGTTCTCGATGGCGAGAGTCTCGAGCCGCAATGGTAATCACGGCGTTTCTCCAATCTCGAACGTAGCGCTCAACGGCAGCCGAAAACATCGGATTGGAAGAAGAGACTTTAGTTCGTGTTTTGAACGCGAGAATGTCGTTGACCATGATTGTGCAGTATGCGTTAGGCAGGTGGCTTCCCTCTTCATCCTTGTTTTCACCAACGATTTGAGCTGGGCTATAGGGTCTGATCTTGCCGAATGTGCCTTTGCTTCGCTCAAATTCGAGGTGCTTGATCTCATGGATCGTAATAGAAACGACACCAGTCGGGTAGTTCGGATCTGGTGGCACGCTCAGTGCAAGTTTATCATCCTCCGCCATAGGAACGGGGATTTCTTCACGGAATTCTTGCTTGTGTCGAAGTTCGCGAGGGACACGGACATCCTCTCCAGTCGTCTTCATTGTCTTTTTGAACTCAGTTCGTCTGAAGAAACCGACCTCCCAATTCAACTTGCCAGGAACTTCTTTGCCATCCTTTTCTCCGATCAGGGTATCGCTGCGAGTCTGCATGACACCCTCGTTCTCGATAATTTCGTGAAGGTCAAACTCGATCCTTCCGACCATGTCGTCCTTGCCGATGCGATCGCTATCCCATAATTGAACCGAGAGCTTCTCGCCAGCCGAGACCTGCTGGTTGTGGAGAAGGATACACGTATCTTCCTCCCATGATGGATTGCGATCTTTCAGAATGACACGAGTGCAGTAGACAGGCTTTCCGAATTCACTGAATGCCAATGTTATATACGTATCCGATCCACCACCACGGTCCATGGCGGGGATGCCTGTGGCATCATGAATCTTGACATAGATAACACCCATAGCCTCTGTCTCCTGCTGAACACTGGCACCCTCGAGCATTTTGCCAACATCCAGGCTCAGTGATTTGGGCGCTACGTATTCGTCGAGAGCTGCTCCGACAGCGTAGTTGACAAAGTTGCTGATAAGAGGGAGATTCAAAACGTTTATTCCGCGCTGAGTCATCGGAACGACCGAGACGCTGATCTTGGGCAGGCCCATAAAAGTCATGGAAAGATTCTTGATAAATGGAGGATTGGGAGTCATTTGGAATCTCAGGCGGACGGTTCCCACGATGCCTGACAATTCCGCAAAAATGGGAAGAGGTACGCCGAAGAGACCGCGAACACCAAGGTAAAAGGCGATTTCCAAATGGATGTTTTGGGCCTTGCTCGCAACACCGGTTGCTTTGAGAGCATGATAGGCGAAGCTAGCTTCGAGATTGTAATATTTGGAATCGGGGTCGTCTTCTTGCTCACGTTCTTTCCGTTTCTTCTCTGTCTCGGCTTCCGATTGGTCTGCGTTCAGAGGATTGGTCTCCTTGCTGGTAGCATCCGGCAGCGATCTCATGGATAGGATCCGAATTGGATTGCTACCTTGGCTGATCCCGGATACCTTGACATTTTCGATAATACTGGGAGGAACGGAGGCTTGCATGATATCTTCAAGAGTATCTGCAGCAGGTTGAAACATTTCTGGGTTGATGAGTTGCCAGACAGTGCCAATGATTTCGTTAAGCCATTCCGTTGTCTCAGGCATCAAAGAGTCGACAGCTGCTCTGGCGCGAGCTCTTTCGCTCTCCCAGTTCCTGTCGCTGGAGTCTGCTTGTAGTCTTTTCAACCAGAGGTGTAGTGCAACACTAAGAACTCCACCAATGAATGTAGATGCTACAAATCCCTTCCATTTCCCACCTACGAACGCCCAGTTTAAAAATACGGTGCCAACAACAACCGAGGCCGTCAGTGCAGCTATCGCAGACTCTACCTTACCGTGCATCGTCTCCAGGTTTCCAACGGGGCTCGGATAGTGGAGAATCTTGGTCTTGGTGGAATGTTGAGGAATCTCTTTCGCGATTGTAGGGTTTGCTTCAGGAGGAGCTAGATCATCCATCACTAGTCTATACTCCTCACCGGAACCAAGAGCGATTCCTGGAGCATCAGCTCCAGGAACCTCATTTGGAACGATGACTTCCCCTTCTTCTTCCAGAGGATTAATGTTTACCAGAGGTACAGTAGCCTTGTATTGCCAATATGTCAGTTGTTTGTCCAGCAATATAACCTTTGATGAATATTCTAGACATGGGATTCATATTTCTACCTTTGGGTTTCTGACACTGGTTCTGAAGTCGCCTTTGATATCTTGGATTACAACATTACTCTTCGTGACTGGGTCCACAACCATACGTCTGTTCTTTTGCTGCTTTGTGATATCGGGCTCGTCATCTTGTGTACCGTGGTTCTTCTGAACATTTAGTCTCTCTTGTAGTGTCTTCGCGAACTTTTGTGCGTTCGGAATGGGATTTCGGGCGGAGTAGACGGTTCGCTTCATCGTGAGTGAGAAGGTAGACCCCCAGGGTGCCCTTCGACGGCTCTTGTGACTGAAATCAGGCAGAGACTTGAAAGAGTGTTAGTTTAGGAATGCGTTTAGTGTTTTTGCGATTGAGGTGAGTCTATATGAGAGTTGAAGTTTAGAAATTGGAATGAGTGCACAACTAGAGTTCGAAGAACAATGAAGTGAAGACCTTGAGCTGTGAATATGTGTTAGAGGGTAGTTTCACGGGAAGTTAAGGCAGAATAATGACGATATCTTCGATTTACAAATAATAATAGATCAGAGCAGGGATCACCACCAGGATCAGATGGTCCACAGCTAGCTTGCAGGAGAAATATGTGACGAAGTGATATATAGAGATGTACTCTTAGGTAGATCTAGAACCAACAAAGTGAAGATACAGCTTGGGACGTTATACAAGTCCTTACCATATCTGCTAAAATTGCCCAACCTCGATAACCTTTAGAGCGTTCCGATTGCGTATGTGGAGGTAATTGCTGGTCTGGATGTGCTCATCTGCAGTCGATTGGGGATAGTGCGTTGCTCTGTCTCGGTTTGGCGTTGTTGCGATGTCGTTCTGGGGCAGCCTTTAAAAGCATAAAGCGGATTATGATGGCGAAGTGATGTCATGCCTGCGAACGAACTTTCCTGCAACGCGCCGCAACATGCATGTTCAAACCGCCAGCCTGCAGCATATGCGCTCTCTTGTAATCTCCGATTCACATTCTTTTCTTTAGCCTTGCTTTCGGTGAGAAAATGCCCCACTCCTTGTCAGATCCTTTGTTCTGGCTTCCTGTATCAGATCCTGCAATTTGGTAATTTTACGCTGCAGCTGAGGTTAACATGACGTATTCACCCGCTTGATGTTAGAACGGAACAGACATCAAACCAATCGGAACCCAGTTGCACTATCAATACCAGCCTGCAAGCCAAGATCGCCCGATTAACGACTGCCAAAGCCTGGGCTCCCCAGCAGGATGTTCATATAACATCATCGATTAATTCTGATAGCACACCAAACCATCATTTGTTATACCCGTTTTCCAACCCCATTCCAAACTGGACGGAATTGGCCAGACCAAAGGGCTTTCATTCACAATCTTTTCAACCTGGAAGATTCCGGATACCCTGTTAAGTTTTCGAATCGGGCAAGGGTGCAATATCTAGGTCGATCGTCACTTTTTCCTGACCCAGACCCGCTTCCTACTATTAACCGCCCAGACTATACCATTATCTCATCCACCTCTAAAATTCTCCTGGAACTTTGATCGCAATTCTCCTTCATCAACATTCTTTCCTGAAATTACACCTCAGCCTCAGATTCATTATTGGAGTGTGTTGCCCATCCCTCCATACAATTATCTTCGCTCGTACTTTATCAATATCATACCTTATTTCTGATATCCGACATCACCGTCTACTGCTTTTCAGCAGGCATCCAAAAGTTAGTACCTTCCCTATTCCGGTGGACAATCCAAAGAACTGTCTCTCGCTAACACTAGCATCACAAGGCATCAAGGCCATCTTGGGCAGCATCACCAGAATACCACTCCTATTTGTGTTTCCTGAAGTCTAGCTACCTCACGGTCCCAGAATGTCATCAATAACTTTCAACGAAGAAAATATTCAGCCTCCTCACCGTACGGGCACAATCGGTGAACCTACCGTCCATCATGTAGGCGAGGCCTACAGCAAACAGCGTCCCGTCCCTACCGTTCCACGATTTATACGCCACCAGCGAGAAAGAGCCGAAGAATCTAAGAAACAAGAAGCCGAGCTCGCTGACCTACGAAAGGCCAAAGAGTCGCAAAAAGAAGAAGGGACGTCTGATGCGAAGAAATCTACCGTCTCAAAGCCTCCGAAGGATGCTAGAACATCTGATGTTCCAATCGGAGACGATAAGACCAATATTCTCTACCATCCTCCGCCAGACGTTGAGATGGGAGATATCTTGACTGCTATAGAGGAGCATACGTTGCAGGCAGCGTACATCTCCGCCGCCGCGATAGTTTTGCTGGACTATTTTTTTATTGGTGGTGGATTTTTGGGCTTCTTGAAGAGCTTGTTGCCGGCTGGTGGTGTAGGATTCGCCATATTTTATGTTTTAACGCAAGTCGTGGAGAGTGCGAAAGACACGCCAATCAAGAAGGCAGAGCCGAAAGTCGAGAAGATGAAGTACGTGCCTGAAAGTGTGGAGTGGTTGAATAGCCTGTTGCACACAGTCTGGCAAGTCGTCAGCGAAGATGTCTTCAAACAAGTTGCCCAGCAGGTAGAGGACCAAGTCAAAACATTTATACCTTTTGACTTTGTCAAGTTCAAGGTTGCGGAAATTGGACTCGGAACTCGTCCTGTTAGAATCCTTTCTATGAGGTCTCTTCCCGACAGCGAGTTTGGTGAGTTAGTTGCCGCTCACGGTGACACAAAGGGTATGACCCAGGAAGAGGTTGCTGCGCAGGAAGATAAAGTCAAGAAAGAGCTCGGAGGTATCTTCTACGTAAGTCCGCATAATATTCCTCCCTCAGCCAGTGGTGCACATCTAATACTTGGTCCTTTTAGAATTTGGAGGTCAGCCTCGCATACCATGCTGAGGCACTTGGCAATCACAAGAAGAGAATGCACTTTGATATCGTAGTCATGGTGGGCGGTGTGCCTATTCGTAAGTTAAATATCCTATCCATTCATAAAACAGGCAAGCTGTCTAACATATGGTCTCAAAAGCAATTTTTGTTGAAACCCGAGAGTTTTTGATGACCGCTCGGGTTCGATTACAATTAAACCCAGACCTACCCTTCTTGAAACATGTCACATTCGCATTGAACGAACCGCCAAAGATCCAAGCATCTGTTGCCATAGGTCACGCAGGCGTCTTCAATCTCTTGAGCTTGCCGCTTCTCGATACCTTTATTTCCAGCCAGATTGTTGCAAATACCAAGGAGCTATGCAGACCGAAGAGCATGAGTATGTATTCCTTCTTTCGGTGGTGCCAAACAGGGACCTAACTTTGATCTTGTAGGCATTGACATGACGCCGATACTTGGAGGAAACGATGCCATTACCGAGACTGAGTCTGTCGGTCTTCTATACCTCAAACTCTGTCGTGCCGAGAATCTACGCCGCCAGGATCGCACGGGTGGTGGCGCTGACCCATATATCACGGTCTCTTTCTCCAAATATGAGAAACCAATGTACGCCACAAAAATGATTATCGGCGACCTCAACCCTGTCTGGGAGGAAACCACTTGCATTTTGATCAATGCAGAGCATGTCAGACGGCAAGAGAGCCTCCTTGTCAAACTCTGGGATTCAGATCGCAATGGCAAAGACGATGTTACTGGTCAAGTTGAGGTTCCTCTTTTTGACCTTATCAAGGACTACGAGAGCGTCCAGAAGCGACAAGATGCCTTACAGCACGAGGTTGCTGGAGCCGACACCCAGGGTATCCTCTATTGGGAGGTTGGATTTTTCCCAGAAGCCAATTTCGATCGCAATCTTCTCAACATGGAAGAGGCGAAGAAGATTAACCCCAATATTACGGGCAAGACTGAGCTTGAGGATGTTGAGTTGACACCTCTCAACTGCCAACCAGACCCGGCATATCCAACTGGCATTCTGTCAGTGACTATCTACCAATGTATTAATATCGAAGTTCCAAACCCTCGGCCGAAGAAAAACCAAAAGATTGACCAAGACGAAGAGCAACAAACTCTGCCTGAGACTAAGGACGCTGAAGGGCAAAGATCCTCTGATAGCGACGAAGAAGAATCTTCGGATGGCAGAATCGAGGGATACCTCCCATCAGTCTACTGTACCGCCGACGTCAACGACGAATTTGCATTCAGAACGAGAACAAAGTCGATCACGAAGAGTCCTATCTACAACTCGACTGTTGAAAAATATGTTACTGACTGGCGAAACATTGTTGTGTCTGTGGCAGCACGGGATACTCGTCGAAAGGGAAAAGACTTCCTCATCGGAGGTGTTGTTCTCAAAGCCGCTGATGTTTTCAAGAATTCGTCTGCTGTCAGCGACTGGTATGATTTCGTGGGCGGTGAAGGAAGTGGGCGAGTGAGAATTTCTCTACTGTTCCGTTCGACGACTTTGAAACTCCAGCGTCACGAACTCGGCTGGAATGTCGGCAGATTTGAGTTCTGTAGCGAGAGTATTAAGGTTGATAAGCTCCAAGTTGGCAAGTTGAAGTTGAAGACTTGTGGTGGTGTCAAAACACTCACGCCATCCGTGAACGCTGGTAGCAAAAATACGTTCGAAGTTGCCAACAGTCTGATGAGGATACCAGTATTCAACAGATATCTCGCGCCACTGATTTTTCAGCTCTACAATGAATCTGGTGACCGAAAGGCAGCATATTATAGCATTATCTGGCTGCACAATCTCATCGACAATGAAACTCGCGACTTTGACCTAACTATCTACAAGACGGACAAGCCGAGGCGTTTCACTCAAAATTGTATCGAAGGAACCCCGGACAAACACTGCGAAGTAGAAGCCGTAGGAACGATCTACTTCAAGGGTCGGTTCCGCAGTGGCATGTGCCCCGAATTCAAGGAATACCTCAACGACCAGGACGAGGAAGATACCTTTGAAGTCTGGGAGTCTATGGATAAACTCGGACTCCGAGATGCTCACGAAGCTGATACTGGAACCGCGCACCCTGGTGTCGTCACAGGAACCGATAAAATGCGTGATCCAGCAACCACGCAAGCAGAGCATATTATCAATGGTGGGACGGGCAGATATGCTGATAAAGAAGTACGAAATGTCAACAGCGACAACACGGGTAGCATGGGCGAACCGGCTCTATCTACCGAAGAGGTCCACGCTATTATTCAACAGCGTGAGGATTTACGACCTCCGAGCGAGTGGGAACAACTCCACGGAAAGGGAGCCACCCCAGCGCCATTCGGTGATCCTGATAAGATGGAAAAACAACCACCAGCTATTCCGATTGTTAACCTGGCTAATCAAACCGCCGGACCGAGTTTCAACAAGCTGCCAGATATTGACATCGTATCTCATGACGAGTACGAGAAACGAGAACAAGAGCTAGGATCCACGGACTTACTCACGCCATCTTCTACGACGTCTAGTGCGAAGAAGAGAACCCCGTATGTTGTCAAATCTATGCTCGATATCCCGGATACTGCGACCCCATCGACAGGTGCCTGTTTGGATACCGATCGAACGGATGAGCAGGAGTTCGCAAGAAGACATTCGCTCGGAAGTACGGCGCATTCGGACGAGTTGTCGAGTATTCAGGATAGTCCGAATCCGAATTACTTTGTGAGTTCCACTGCTGGCGGGATGAAGCGGGATCCAGCGATCTATGAGGATGAGGACTTACATCGACAGGCGGCTATGATTCCTAGATTGGAGGAGCAGGCACCTGATACGATGAAAGATACCGTCCCGAGGAGTGTTGAGGCTGAGATAACGGAATTGGAGAGCGGAAGGGAAGATGCGCAGAATGGCAGAAGTGTGGCGGAGAAAGTTAGAGAGGTTGTGCCGGGAAATGGGATGTAGTTTTTTTTTTTTTTTTGTGAAAAGCTCAAAATTGTTTTTCCTTTCTTTCTTTCTTCAGTGAGGAATAAGTTCCTTTGGCTGTTAATTGTTAGCAAGCGTGGTCTGTTTTCTTTGTTGATTCTATGAAACGCATAAATATTATACCAGGCCAGTATGAGGGTTTTCTTAGTTGTATTTATTCAGTCTTGAAGTCGCAGATTTAGCAATGCAAGAACGTATGCTGATTATATTATTGAGTGTACTGAATGGCAATACATCGCGAGAGTACTCAATTGTTTCATATGGCCGGTTCAGTCTAGCTAGAACTCGCCGAGCACAGAAATTATTCGATAAATGGCTTCTTCCTCAGATCCTAACATGCCGAGGCTCAAAAACGGTCTTTCGTATATACGTGTACACTAACGGCGGAATATAAGGTTCGTTTCCAATCTACTGAAAATGTTTTCGCGAATTTGATATCATGATCCCATCTTCTGAGACCAGCTCTAAAGCTTGTATAATCGTGACCCCACATATATATGTGCGCTCTGGCCTCTTGACGGAACACGCAATGCTCTTGATCAATTGACTGTGGGATACCAATAGTACCCGCGAATAACAGCTTTACCGGACAATTAATTCTGCTCTGAAAAGCGTTGGTCATTGGTTACTGTGAACTAGTTTGCGTGCAATGCATTTCAACTATATAATTATAATACTACCTTCCTAGGTAGGTCGCAACTGCCTGGCCGACGAAGCTTCTGCACAGGCAACTTTGCTGTAGCTCGGCTATTATTTAATTAGCTTGACATCTACGAAACTGTACCATATCTTCAGCCTCACTACCCCTTTTTGGAGCGGATTCACCTTTGGCTCGGGAACAAAATTTGAAGCCGCGTATGTTCACTTCGGCCTGCATCCGAGTTTTCCGAAGCCAGGACAACAACAACAACAACAACAACAACAAGCTTTCCTTAGGAAATTAAAAATCGCCAGCATGTTGGTTAGCCTCGGAAGCAAAGGCCGCTGCAGATTTCCTAAGCGAGAATTAATGCTAGTCTCAGTGATTGTCGTGTCAATTCATACATGCCTACGGAATTACATGAGCAAAGAAAACAGAATTCGAAGATCGATTGGCAAAAGCTTTTTTTTCCCATTCTCTCTTTCTTTCATTCTTCTTTTGTCTTTGGGTTCTTCGATCTGGCAGCTGCGCGCTTGTGACACATACTCGTAAAGGGTCTTTAACCAGTGCTGGCTGGGCTGATCGAATCCATGGTTTCGCATGATAAGACCGAACTACGAAGGCGCTTAAAATTGATCCAGGCAAATACAAGGTACATTTTTGTCCGTCACATGGGCTAAATTGAGGCGACGACACTGAGTCTTCTCGTTTCAGAACCATTTCAGCTGATCCTGAGATCTTGAAGACAATATTCGAATGGACGCTGAAAGACGGTTTGAAGTCTGTGATTATCGTGCATGCTGCATCAGCTCTCTAAATTTCTGGCTGCCAGGTCACAAGGGCACTCTTCTGACGTTTTCTCTCTCTCCCTCTCTCCCTCTCTCCTTTGATATGAGGTTTAAAGTTGAGCCAAATTTAGTCACAAAGTGCGGGACCTCCCAGCACTCTGCACTCCCAACCGCATGGACATGGCTTCGCGAAGAGCCCAACCTTCAGAACGGTGATTGGCCCGAACCAGCGTCGAGCATCTGGGGTAACAGGGCAAAAACCGCCAAATAGGTTCTAGCGGCCTCAATCCAAGCAATGTAATAGGTTCCATTTTTTCGACTTTCCCAATGCAACCTCATACGTAACCTTAGAGTGTGCACTGACTGGACGGCAAATTCGGCTAGAACCAGCACGCAAAAGAGCAGAGTTAGACTCTTTCTCCCAGACAATAGGAGGTGAAATGAAGGGTCCATAATGGCAGCGCAGGGTACGCAACAGCGAGCGCGCTGGTATTCAAATTTCACGATCTTTCGGGCTAGTCCCAGCGTGGTGGCGTCGATGCGCATATGCACTATTTTACTGTTGGGTTACAGTGAATTTATAAGTACACGCCTGCATCCATCCCTTCCCCGAATGGTCATTTCATACTAAGATCTGTTACCCAATATCTTGTCTTTTTCTTGTTTTTTTTTCTTTTATTCTAGCTTTTCCGGTTTTATCCTCCGGAGGGGTTCTTATTCCAGACCTCCTTCTTTCACATTCCTTCGTCGACTAGTGCTTCTTTTCCTTCGATCAATCCATCTATCTTTTCGGGACATTCGTTTTTTGGGGCCAATATTTTCAGGGGGTAACAATTGATCAATTGATAATCTCGAAGGAAGAACAAAGAAGATACTTTACATACCATTTCTCCGCTCCGAAAAAAGTCACCGACGTATAATCGTAATATAACTCCGACCTCTTCGACAATGAAGTCCAGACTGTCCGTCATGTCTGCCCTGCTGGCTTCGGTCCAGCTTCTCAACTTGGTCCCCGCAGCTGCGGCTGCCAACAGCTTAACCATCGATATCAACAACGCAGGTAAGTCTCATGTTTGATCCAGCGTCGCAACACATATTTGCCAATCGAATCTTGGCGATATTCTTTATTCGATCGCATACTAAATAAAATAAATCAATTGCAATTGATCGTAGATACCCTCAAGGATGCTGCAAAGACGGTCATGAAGAGCATGGTCAAGGACTACACCGGTCAGCAACCCTTCACCGCCGGTCTCCTGCCATCGTCGTACAAGTTTTTCGAATCCGGACTGTTCTTCAACACAGTCCTCGACTATGCCGCCTTCACTGGCGACAATAGCTACAACTCCCTTTTCGAGAAGGATTTCTTCAATCAAGTTGGCGCGGATGGCAACTTTATGCCAGCCAATTCGTCGTCGGGTCTCCTGAACGATGATGTAGGCTACTGGGCACTCACTGCCATGTCTGCTGCCGAATTTGGCGCCAAACCTTCCGACTCCAACAGTCCCGACTACCTTACCCTGGCCGACAACGTCTTTAACAACTTTGTTAGCCGATGGGATACGGCCAACTGCGGTGGTGGTCTTCGTTCGGCGATTTTCGCTTCCACAAAGGGTTACACGACCAAGGATACCAACTCCAATGGTGTCTTCTTCGAACTTGCCGCTCGTCTGGGAGCCAAGACTGGCAATCAAGTCTACTTGGACTGGGCTACTAAGATTTATGACTGGACGGTGAAGACAAAGCTCACCGATCTCGTCTCGTCGACGCAAGGCAGTGGGCAAATCTATGCCAGTGCTTCCGTGTCGGATAAATGCGCCAAAGTCGACCAGACTTTCTACTCTGGCCAGCAAGCTAACTACGTTTATGGATCCGCTGCATTGTACAACAAGGTACATATTTATTTTGCTGTTGACTGGAACGATAAAAGAAGCTAGTTAGCTAATTAAACTTACCATGAATAGACAAAATCCAGCACTTGGAAAGAACGCGCAACTTATTTCACATCTTATGCTGCCGTCACCTACTTTAGCGGCCAGCTCTACGTCGACGACGGTACCTCCCAGGTCGTTATAGAACAAGCCTGCGAATTCAACGACGAATGCTCTACCGACCAGAAGGCGGGTAAGTCGGTTCTTTTCCGATCCCTCGCTGCTGCGATTACCCTCGATGGCTCTGGTGATCTCGGCCGCATCATCCCAGTCCAATTGAACAACTCGGCCAAGGCTGCCGGCAAGTCTTGCAACGACGATGGAGAGTGTGCGTTCAAGTGGTCCAACTTGGCGTACGATCCATCCGGTGGCTCTGGATTTGGTGAGAAGATGGCTGCCATCGAGAGCTGGTTGACTATTCTCAGACGTGATACTCCTGTCGCTGTCAGTGGCGCTTTTACCGATGAATATTCTCCGCCATCGCAGTCGTCGTCAGCTTCGGGACCGTCGGTCACACAAGGTGCAAAGACAAGTCAGACCTCAACTCCCAACAGTGGCTCTAAAGTTATGGCTGGTAGCGCCTTAGGAGTTATGGCGATTGTGTCCTTCTTCCAATCGCTTTTGTAAGCGCGTTACACTCGTTGGGTATCTGAGTTCCTTTGTTTTTTTCTTTTTCTGTTTTTATAGGTCGAATTTGTGTGTGAATAGTGTGCAGAAGGTGGTCCTTTTCATTATTTTTCTCTCAGCTTTAATTCTTTTTAAAAATATTCTCATGGAGGAGCATTGGCATAGCATCGAGAGGGGAAGCTCACTCGCACCTGACTCGCATACAGTGCATTTCTATTGGCGTTTTTCCACGAAACTAGTTTGAAGCTTTTTTGGTTGTTTTCGAAATTTCCTGGGATTTAGCTTCTCTTGTTTCCCATTTTACCTGAACCAGAAGAAAACTGTAATAAAATACCCAATCAATTGCATAGTTGATTGTTTAATCTTTGCACGGTATTACGCCAAGTTTGATATCTAAACATAATCGTATATGTGCCCTACATTCTGGCTAATTTCTGTCTACGGATTTTGAGACACACTAAGTAGCTGTCGCGTGATGTATATCCGGGCCCGAAGAGAGTCATCCTAGTGGCGTTGGTATCAGGGTTTCTCACGCAGATATGAGTTTTGCTTGAGGGAAGGAATACATCGCCAAGATGCAATTAAATAATTAAGCCTTCTGCTCTCTGTAACGTTATCGATATCGATCTCTTTGGTAACAAATCCTCGCTGTCGACATTGCAAAGTTCCACTCTGCGGCGATAAAAAGTTAGGCGCCAGAGGCTTAGCTGAAAATCGTTACCCGTAAGTCAATTCAAATGTCAAACGGAAGATCTCTGGCTCGTTAGAAGGTATAGAATACCTGCGGGCAAAATTCACTGCCCAGCGTCGGAGCCGCGCCGGCAATTTGGTTCGCCAGGCAAGAAATGGCAGAAAAGAGTAGATCTATGTCTCTTGGAATCGATAAATACTGAAATAGCAGCAAGGCGTTTTAAGACCTGCAGACACGCTGCCTTTTTTTTTGGGGGGGAAACTTGTTAACTATGGGTTGTCAATCAGCTCGGACAGTTCGATATTTACAGCGAGGGTTTGGATACGAGACCAGGGCAAGTTACAGGGATGCGATAATAGACTATGACGGAAGCATTTTATCGAAACATGCGAGGCATCCTTTAGCAGGATGTACCACCCATGGATCTTATGGATCACAATCGGGAACATTAATTCCCTGAAAATCTGCGTCGCCAACGTCGTTAGCTAACCGTTATGGCGGGGGTGTAAAGGATATAAAGAAACCACCTCGCCACCCACAGCAATAGCTCGATATATATATCTCGAAAGTTTGCATTACCAGCCCTACGATCTAATATGTTTTCTCGCAAGGAGTCAAAATCCAAAGGGACCTCCTCGTCGAACGGCGAAGGTTCTTCGTCGGGTGCAACTAATGGCGGCGAGAATACTAACGGCAGTTCTGATGGTGGCGCCAACTGGAGTAATTTTAAAGCAGACATTCTCCTCGCCCCAACCATGCGGAGGTCAGTAGAAGATGGGGATGAAGCCCTCCCTTCCTACGACGACGTCAACAGCATCCGTTCGGGGTATACACCTGTCTCTATGAAACAGCCAGAAATCGGGACCGAAATCCTGGATGCTGTGGAGTTTGAGGTGAGCAACACCACATCACCAACACAGGTCGCACAGCCGACATAATTATATCGCTAAGTTGGCGGCGACATGGTTTTTCTTGCAACTAACTCGTTCCTATTTTCAACCTGTCCCTATTTTCAACAGTACGCCTTTGAAGTTTCAAATAGCCTTAAAGACTTAGCCACGAGCGTCGTTCGCCATCCTAGTGCCAAAGGTACCATATTGGCGATCCAGAGGTTAGGCCTTGGAATCAGGAGACCCAATCCGCAACATGCTACGGATTTCAGGGTCAACGCCTTGCCGCTGTCGGCGAACCAGTTGGAAATATCGGCAAAGTCGAACGCTGATATGACCATAAGAAGCGTTAAAATTGGCATGTTTGATATCCTCGACGACGACCAGGATCTTCAATTCGGAACAATCGACTGGATCGGTCGATTACCAGGGGTTAGTTTGAACGAAGCTCTGAATACTTCAAAAAAAAAAATGGATACATGTAGCTGACTGCTCTGCGGTGATAGTCTGCCCCGTCTGGTATCAGTCTTCCTGAAGTCTACTTCGACCGGCCGTATTCCATGTCACCGGATGTGCTATTCTTCCTCACCGCCTTCTCGTTCAAGACCAACGGTCTGGTGCGGCGGTTGAAGGCTGCGCTTGCAGGTACGTTGAAACATATCAAAATGCTGCCAAAACTGGGGGAAATTTGAGAAAGTTTCATAACTAATAGTGGAAAATATAGGAACGGGACAACAGGGATTCTACCCTAAATTTGTCGTCGGTCCAGCCTCTATCCAGGACGCGAAGGCGAATTGGGTCGCCATACCCCGGGATATGCACAGATTTGACGCAGGAATCTTCGATGTGGTATCGAAATCTGGTTCGCTAGCGGGTGTGTTCACAGGTACCGTTAATTTCACAAAGTGGAAATTTCCAAAGGGCCAGCCGCCGAAGGTTTTCATCGGATTTACGGGGTTGGATTTGGAGGCCGGGAAGCCGTTTAGGCTGTCGGTTGCTGTCACAGGGCGTTCCCATCAGGGATTTGCGTGGACGGTGAGGAATTGGGATGATGCGCCGTTTCCGTATACTTGGTCGGTGACGGTTTCTTGGTTTGCAATGGCGAATCCAGACGGGAGCTTGATCGGTTAATTGCGTCCCTTGGGATCGGGCTAGTTTATTCTCAGTGTTGTAATCCATTTCGTTTAGGATTCTTATCTCTTTGCTTGTCATATGTTATATAATCTGCTGGCGTAAAAGGTTCGGAGGTTATAGGTTAATAATTCACTTACATGCCAGATGAACTTGTGGATGATAGAAGACGGGCTTTGCGATTCTCAAACTTACTGCTTATTAGTAGCATCCAATGCGTGGTCTTCTTGAACTCCCGTCGGGGTCGAGCTTCGGCCAAGCTTAATTTTTGTGGAAGCCGATATTGAGAGCTTCGTGTCGACTTCTAGTTTACAAGACAAATTGAGAGCTATCTTACTTATTTATGTACGAAACTCTGGAGTACTCTCACAGAAATCACGAGAAATCACTAGGTCTTGTATATGATCTTAACTAGCTTCCCTTAATCCAGACCATCAATCCAAACTAAAGCCGGATTTCTTACCGAGTTATATATTAGTTATACTGATTCGAAATAACCAGTCAAGCTCTTGTACGATATGTATTCGATCACCATCGAAATTGAAAAATGTTATTGTTAACCCAATTGGTAGAATAACGGAATCAACCATTGGCTATTTATGCCAATCGCCCCCATTTTAAAATTGAAAACAGCTTTTTTGACAACTTTGAATTACTTGGACACATGATTTCTCGGTCCAAGCTTGACGTTATTATACAGCTATGTTGTGGATATAAGAAGCCAACGACATAGACGTCACTCAAATATACCCATGCGGTTGTGATATAGATAAGATGCAGATATATATGCAGTAATATATTTTCGAGTTCTGGAGCACAGCGATTACAGCCTCGGAAGCTCTACAATTAGAAGATCTGATGCAATATTTTAGAAGTTGCCACGGCTGCAAAGTTATTCCTACCCACAAAGGTAAGCGTATATCAGCGTACGTGCCCTTTATTCTAGGTAGCAGTGACAGCTTAACTTGCTTTTGCTTTTACTATAATATTATATGAAAAGGTTGGAGGGGTAATGCATTAAAATGTCTTGAAATCTTTGAATTCGAGTGATCTCGCTTTTAGCCTCGTCACCAAGATTTCAAGGGGGCTTTTAGATTAATTTGGTGGATGATTTTCATGGTCCAACGGAGCTCTGATCGGTCTCAAAACCTCATATTGCATAATATAACGGCCCACAAGACAACGATCGTTAGGGTCCTGGGATCTAGTGCCATGTAGTGAATTGTGACTGCCTTGCCGCACTATTGCGACATATAATGACCTTGAGGATGAAAATAACTCGTTTGGCTATGGCGCGAGCATATTAAAACATGTTTCTTAAAATTGTAGAACAGTCGTCCCATGGCTGGTTGAGGTTTCGCACCTTGTTGGTTTCATTGGTGTTAACGTGTTGGCCACACCGAGATGCGCAGTTAGTTCATGGTAGATATTGACAGCGCACTTGTTCATGCTTGTGGATGTGTTAAACATGTTATGCAGCTGTGCGTAGTAGATAAAACACAAGAATATACCCAAGGAACCTATAGTTTTTCCAGATACAAATATGAGTGCTACACTTCGGATCTTATTCAATGCTTACTAGATCGTTAGAAAATTCCGCTAGTATAGCCATTTATTCGCAGGTAAGTTTATATATTATCCAGCCAATTGCGAGAGTCCTTAACTTGTATGCTGACCGTCTGCTGAAAGACTCAATTGGGATATCATAAATATAGATCACGCCCAAGAAGAAAAATCTATCCGGTTGCGACGATATGAAGACGCAGTCATTATTGGCGTTGACACCACTATGGGGATTGATATTCAACCAGGTGACAGCCAAAGCCTTGGTAAGTCTGACAGTCCTTACTATCAGCTAAGGCTTTATACCTTCCGAAGAGTAGCATTATTCCGGAGCACAGTATTCAGTATCAATCTTTGAGTTTAACACTTGAAAACAAAAATAGCCACAAGAATCTCCTAAAAAAAACCCTCGTGCTCTTAACTTTGCGGCATTACGTAAATCAAAACCACCTGGGAGCACAAACCAGTACCAGAATTACTATAGCTACATATTTGAAGACCACTGGGGAGATCAGGGCGAAAGTAGTTGGTATGATTATACGGGGGATATTCTCGACGAAGGCTTCAATGACAAGAATGTATTTCCTATCGGCGGCTACTGTCCCGAAGAAACCACTCCCATTGATCCAGATCCAGATTATGCCAAGTCTCCCACCGATACATTGGACGGAACCCCGATTTTCTGCAGGAAGAGGCTCATGGTGTTTACGCAGTATAGCCCCACTGATGCCATGGCAACAGAGCCGGGGAAAATAAAATGTCAGGTTGTCATGCTTCTTATGAAGCAATTGATTTCGCAGATGAAAGTCAAGTACTATGGTAATGAGGAGGAAAAGAGAAAGGGTAGCAGTTTACTTTACCCTCAGAGCTCGCCCCCAACTAGTTACCGTGGAACTGTCTATCAGGACTTAGTTCAATTCACTAAAGCGGGGTTCTCAGCCATAGACCTTCAAATTATTGGGAGGGTACGGATGAGCGAAGTGCCTTCGGAGTCGTATATCTTGGGTATGATAAATCCGACTAATACTGATTCTGTGTCGGAGTGCCCGTTCGAGATATATCCTTATGGGTAATATATAATTAAATCCAAACTCGGGATAACTTAGGTCGCGGCTGGTATGTGACGTCTGTAATCTGAGGGGTTTTTTTCGTTTTCGGAAACTTCAATTTCACAATTTACGTACTGCAGGCGCAGATATATAGGAGCTAACAACGGTCATTGTTATCTATTTTCGATCGAGTTGTCCCTCATATTTGTAGGTATGATCCTATATATATGGGACGTAGTTCGGTTGTGGTGTCGGCTCCAAGTAACATTTTAACATGCATGAGCAGTTTTCATGAAAATATATATTCGTATGCTGACAAAATATGATTATTCAAGCTATTTTCTTCATAACTAGAACGAGAAGTATAGAGATATCGACATAAAGCTTAAATTTGAATTATTTGTAACATCGAGTTAGTCTACAGTTGGTCTCGATATCAAAGTACCCTCTTTCCAGTATTTTCTGAAATACTAATCCAAGCACAACATGGGTGTCGAGGTATGTGTGGATTGTAGCGTTGAACCCCCGTCGCCGATGATACCGTTGTTAAAAATATGCTTTTAAATTATATCAGATCTCATCCGAAGCTGTTTCTCAAAAGTAGAGCGACACAAGCTCTTCCTTCCAACGAGGCCAAGACCGTTTCTGTATTGAGATTAGTATATCTTTCTCTTCTCACGAGTGGTCCCTTACGTACATTGGACTTGAAAAATTGCTATACTTTGCAGTAAGTTCGATTGTCTTATCTCCGCTTGAGATCATTATACATCGAGATCTCGCATGCATTGCCCCCACGTGGTCTGTTTTTAATCTCGGCCAATATGACTTTGGGTCAACCTTGCTTGCGCTTTTCGCGACCTGAAATCGCTGGGGCTGAAATCCCTTTCCAAGGTGCAAGGATTTACGTACCATCCATTGGTGGTGGCGGCGAGCTGAATTATTTCAGAAGAACCGGAACCACGCCTCCCCGGCTGTCGAAGTCGGCGGCGTGGTTGACGAGTCTTTTGTCACTTCGCCAGGAGAATGCTGCAGGAACAAACCCGCCATGGTCTCACTCTATGCAACTCCCCGTTTTAGGCACCTGCGTCTCACCGGAGATCGTAAAACCTGTGTTTTGGTGCGTCAGCATATGAATTAGTAAGTTAACCTCAAGGACAGCAGATGAAGGCGAGCATCGGTTTCAAGCGAAGCCGCTGCACCTCGTTTCGAAAAAGCCATCGATGCATCAAGAGCTGCACTTCTCATCGATGACAAACACGGCTTGGATAATTTTCTGAGGTGATTCGGCAAATCCCATGTTTGGGCTGAATTCCCCTGGAGCTTTGATAATTGTGGCGTTTGAGTCTACGGATATGATTGGGTTGTTCAGAACAAATTTCCACCCTCACCTTGTTTGAATCTAGAATTCTTGAAAAAATCTGTCATATGCAACTCGAATATTTGGTACATATCAGAGAAAAGAAAGCCATTATCTGGTAACTTGCATGGTTTCTTTAAAAAGCTTAGCTAGATCTTACCGCGGATTTTTGTTTAGGGACGGTTCAGCCGATGGGTAATATAAGAGGCTTTGGTCTGACGGATTTAAATCCAAGGACTTGGTTTCGATTTCCTGAATTTGCGATTTTTCAAGTCTAAAATTGTACTTGTTGCCATGATAGACATATTCTACCGGCGTCCGCCGAGTACACACTCGCGCCAATCTTTCGATACGACTTTTTCTTGCGAAAAGGGCCGCTGCCCTGAAATCGAAGGTATTCCTACGAAATTATCATTTGATCGAGTCCTCGACGGACATACACAAGCAGTAAGTGTGATTCCAATAATGCAACAAATACAACACAAAGCTGCTCGGATTTGCAAGCTGACCCCGCTCAAGCCATGCACCATCGAAGATTTTAGCAAATATCTACGGTTCAGTAACATGGATAGCCATGCCGACGGGCTACAGTTTTATCTTTGGGCGAAGGGATATGCAAGAAGATTTGAGCAGGAACTCAGTCTGACGGAGAAAGCTCTCTCGCCCCCATGGATTCCAACACCACCACCGGAACACCCAGCCGATGAATCTTCTTTGACGACCTCTTTGGCGAGAAAAGAGTCCACACCGACCAACGATTCGGAGACTGACCTTTCGAGAGTTGCTTTCGGCGAGGATGTTGTCTTGCAGCCTTGTCAGTTTCTTAAAATCTTGTCTTTTGTATTGAAGCGACCACTGACAGATTTCTCGTTCTAGTTACAATACAACCGTTCCGGACAGAGATCGATCGAGTCAGCGCTCTCTACCTGGTTCCAAATTCTCCATTATCGCTCCCGCTCACACCAACCGAAAAAGCTGATACTCTCGCCGCCCTCCGTCGAACAACACACCCGTCAGCGTTTTCGTCCGCACTGATATCGATTGAATACTCTCTCCGTTCCGCAGCACACCCTTCTTTTATCCGACACAGTCTGTCAAACGCAAATCGGACACGACTCAGTTTTATCACTGTAGTTGGCTTTGTTCTTATCATTCTATCTATATTTTCTCTCATTGTTCTTACACTCAGCCGGGTTTCCCGTTGGTACCGGCTTCTCACATTTTTGTCGTTATTTCCTGGCTTAAATATGATAGCAAATGCAAAGAGAGGACTATGCTTATTGCTTGTGGTATTGGGAATGGCGAGAAACCTATCACCGTGGGAGGTATATGCCGTTGATGACCGGGGTCCACTCAATTTGGCAACTGCTCCAGCAACCAGCGCGCAAGACGATGGAAAAGGAAAGGATATTATTGAAATAAATGTCTTGAATATAAACGAGGAGTTGGATAGTGACCGCAAAGAAGAAGAGACAAGAGTCAGGTGGTTTATCAAAGATTATGATAACCGGCCAGTGCTATCGAGAGTTTTTGAAAGGGTAAGTTTCGAGTATCCTATTACATACCTATCGCATTCTCGTCGAATCTTGCTAACATATGTGCCATAATCAATAGCGGGTGCCGGTTGAAGATTCTGAGATTCGAAGACTTCAGCTGAGCATGATCACACAGAATGCAATGATTTCATGCGGATTGACAGCCATTGTAGAGATAATTTTTATAGCATTACCTCACGGACGATTTTTCTAATAAATATGACAGAAATAAACAAATTATATCAGCAGTAAATATAAAATATGTGTCGATGGTATATGTAATGAAATATGTGTGACTCCATACACCCAAAGGCCCATCCTCGTTAGAGGTAATCCAAGTAACACCAAACACCAATATATGACAGACAGAAATACAGCGACATAAAAAGCCATCCGAACACCAACTGGGATATTGAATGAAATAACTTTCAAATGCTGACATTACCAAGATACTGTACACTCAGAGTTCTTTGTCGGTGTCGGTCATGCGTCGCCAGAGGGAGCTCGTGTTGCATCTCAAGATCTCGGCAGAAATCATTATTCTCTAGGCCCCATCTTCCGATTTCCGAGAGAATACGGGGTATAGTTATCTCTGGGGATGTCTGTCCACTTTCGGCTGTACTCGGGAGCGTCGATAGCTCATGAGGAATATGGTTCACCACCTCGAGTTCGTTGTCCGCCTTTCCGTTAATGCTAGGCCCAAGAAACGAGCTCCTGCGTCCTTCCCGAGCTTGTGTCGATGATGAGTCAGCTGTTCTCCCCCATCCATCCATAAGAGTAGCTTTCGAACAGAATGTGAACGTTTTGGACCAAATAGACTGTCCCCTAACCCAAGATGATAGCCTGATAAAGCCTGGTTTCAGTGTTGGAAGACAGGCAGCCACAATTGCGAGCATCAGTTCCAAAAAGGAGCATGTTAGGATCGGTACTATCGCCCAAGTTTTGTCTTTCACCGCGTAGAAGTTATATATCGTAAACAGTCTTGCAATTGATGCTGCACAGGCCCTAACGAATCAGAGAAAGTTAGAATTGCTACAAATGTTATATTTGAATATTCAGCCTTGAACTCACAGCAACCCTACTGAAAATATACCAATTATTTCAAATTTCTTTCTTGTATCCACCTGGAGATCTGGACCGTCCAAGTTCTATTAGCCAACGCTTTGCTATTATACCCAGTACTTTTTCCAAGTCAATACCTTTCAACATCTTGACGCAGTTCCCCCATATCCAAAAATCTGTGATTATGTTGAAAACTGCTGAAAAGTATGAGAATATGACATCGTTTATGCAAGATGGGCTGTCGGGTCCATTTGGTTCCACGGTTGGATCCCATGCCGAACGTATAGGTATGCATTGGACGATATTTGTTACTAGGAAGCTGACGCTGCCCGCGACAACCACTGCTATTGTTACGTTGTAGAGCATCGAAGGTTGAAGTCGGGTGTAATAAGTAAGAATCGAAAGTTTAATGCACAACAAGCTGATGCAATATCCAATTTCCCAGATGTAGACCGCTTTGAAGAAACCGATTAATTCTTGCATATTAACTTGAGGCAAGTGTTGACCGGTTCCATAGTTCTTGTCTGGCGCGAGTATAAGGTTAGTCTGAAGTATGGAATTATGATGGCTTTGAAATTTTCCTACGTGTTACAGTGATGCTAGCGAAAATTGCGGTAGTGGTCACAAATATTCCAGACAAGATCATGAACACATCATCGATACCGAAATACGGTATTATTCTCGTTCGAACATAAGTCCGAGCCAGAATTGTCGGCACCACGAGGCAAATGGTTAAAATCGATACTCCAAGGACCTCGGCTCTTTGGTCATGATACTTGATTAGCATAGCTTCCGATTGAAATCCATAAACTGCGACAAGTTTTTATAGATTAC
The DNA here is from genome assembly GCA_036971405.1 of Orbilia quercus. Taxonomy (NCBI): domain Eukaryota; kingdom Fungi; phylum Ascomycota; class Orbiliomycetes; order Orbiliales; family Orbiliaceae; genus Orbilia; species Orbilia quercus. The sequence continues at coordinate 3,560,639 of JAJTUE010000001.1, read as the reverse complement.
CTTTCCGTCTCCGCCATTAGCCTTACCCATATGGAGACCGGCAAGCGGAGCTGAGTGTTGATTGAGGGTGCGAGGCACCTTTCGCGATCGCAAAGATGCACTTTTAAGTTGGGAGTTTGGTTCGATCATATGTTAAGCGTGTGATAGCGAGTTGATGTACATCGTATGTACCCTATTATATTTTCCCGGTATGACCACCAAAGATGATGATCATGGGTGATGATGATGCTGGAGATATTTCAAATTCGCCCTTGCCTAATGAGAAAGCGGAGGTCCTCTGCCAAAAAAAAAAGGGTGTTCAAGCATTTCATAATCATATTAGCTTGGCCGCACGGTCCCTATTTTGAGAGGTCTGGGAATGTGCTGAGCTAACGCCATGGCAAAGCCTATTTCCCGAGATTCTAGGGTGAGACGTTTTCGGGATGTGTTGGTCGGGCTGGGCACCTTTTGCCTGCTTTCAGTAATAGTATATGATATTGGGCTGCCCCTGGTTAGAGATACTACCCTCTTTAGATATCAGGGTCTGGCTAGATTATACCCGTTTTTTGGATGTTGCGTTCGAATATTAACTTCATGCACTTTGAATATGTTGAAATGCAGCAGAACTCAGTTTCTGGCATCGTGGGACAAAGCTGAACCGAATCCAATATATGTCTTACACTACAAAATTGATTATATTCGATTTTGGGTTGTCTCGTCAACGAGAGGTGCTTCATCGAAATTATCTCGTGTGCACGAGGTCTTGAGAACAAGATAATCAACCGAATGGGAAAATTTTACCAACGCCAAGCTAGAGGCAAACATGGGGCTTGTGGAGCTTAGAAATAGTCCTCGACGTTATCGAGGTGTTAGCATTGTGTATGTAAATATGGACTCAAAAATAGCGGGTCCCCGGGTTTGAAAACGAGACGGTAGGTGCCTGTTTGTGGAGGACGATTTCTCTAGCGAAAGAAGGGTTGTATCATACATACGCGAAAGCGGCCTGCAGCAGTGAAACATGCATTTTCAGACAGCCATAGTTTCTGCTAGCGTGTTATGTGTTCCTTGAAAGTATCAGCTTTACGGGCCGACTTCGTTGTGCGGTTTGGTTATGAGACTGTAACATTGGCATGAATTAGTTCGAACGCTCATATCTCCAGAAAGCCTATGAAATATAGTTTGATTGTCAGGCTTCAAAATAGGGTTTGGTCCAATAGAATGGAACAATATAAATTTACATTTCATGTACTGTATATGTCAGAGTTGCTTAACGTTACACCAATTGCGGGGTCGAAATGGTCGCTATCCCAATTTCAGCATGGTTGTACTTCGAATCGCGTCCAAGCTCGCGTGCTCGCAGGGTTGCGTCCTCGAGACTAGAATCGTAAGTGTATTAACCAGCAGCGTGGAGACAATCCCGACGAGAAAGGTCAACCGGCGGGTGCCATGGCACTCGCTCAAATATATGCAAATGCAGTTTTGTACTTATACGGATTCCTGCTATATTTTTGTGCGTGTGTCCAATATTCCCAGATGTTATTTCGATAAAGGTTTGATTCAGACGAAGCCAAGGTTTAGGAATATCCTGGTATCTTTACGTTACACCGACCATCTGATGTACCAACGTAGTCTCGTTTCCAGCCGGCCAGTCCGCTGTTTGTACCAACGATGCCTGGAGCTAGATGGTACTCTATATGTGTTGACGGCATTTTCGATATGTCGATATTGAGGACGAGACAAATATCGAGGTTCCATTAACCAAGTACGTAAGTAATTTCACAACGTACCTGAACAAATTGAAACAACAAAATGGAAAAATTGCACATAGGTCTCCCTCTTCCCATGCCTGTACCTTGCGGTCACGTTGGCTACACAAAAAATGAAAGTAAGTCAAACTATATTCCATGGTGTTCCATCCCTGACATCATTGATATTGCGATAACTGCGATAACGGATTTGCAAATGTATCCTAGCTTCATTATCGTGAAGTTAATCTTGGTCTACCGATTGTATCACTACCTCAATGCGCTGTCCCTATGGTGCGGGCTAAGACTCTGCGAGATATATCTATGAAGGTTTTGGGTTACCATTAATTTTCCGAAATTACAAACCTGTAGCTTTGTAACCCGAAACTACTGCAACCCAGAAGAAAGAATGGAAGTGTGATAACATGAGACTACTGGGACTGACAGTAGCACGTAGATGCTACAGGTGTGTGTTTTTCTTAACGAAGGGACTACTTACAATGGTGTACTGCTAGAAGGTTCACTTACATCTATTAGAATAAGACCTTCTTTCCTAAATTTTGGGTTATAAGAGCTTAAAAGTTTAATTTAAAGTCGATCAAGAAATAACTATAAATTTTACTGAGGAACTCGACAGTTATTAAAATAAGAAATGGCCATTCTTAACCCAAAAATGAAAAAAGAAGGGAGTGACTTAGCCATTGTAGCGATTGCGATCGGGTTATTTATAGCATTTGGAGGTGAGAGCTTATCGATTTGGTACACAATTCTAGCTATTTCCAATTCGCAATTGAAACGAACCCTTTAAGTTAATACCTCGAACACTAATGCTGTTATAATAGCAAATAGGCATACTCTTCGGATACGGTACTATAAAAACTCGCTTATTTATCACGATTCTGACAATAGCTGATTGGATGTGCTAAATTCAATAGGGGACTATCGGCGGGATACTCGGAATGGAATATTGGATAAATGAATTCGCTAGGAATGAGGATGAGACTGGGAAAAATTTTATCAGCTCCGGAGACAAGTCTCTTATCGTGTCTATATTATCGGTGGGGACATTCTTCGGTGCCTTGCTGTCGGCTCAAGTGGCGGATTTTTTTGGGAGAAAGCATGGATTGATGATTTCATCCACCGTTTTTCACTGTACGTCAAGAGGTCGATATATTATAATATGGTCCCAGGCTAATATGTTGCGATGTGATTTAGATCGGAGTCTTATTCTAAAACGCAGCAACGGAAATAAGCATGCTTGTAGTTGGAGACTTGTTGCAGATTTAGGAGTAGGGCTTTTGAGGTATGTAGAATGTTTGAGAACTTCAACTTAGGTATCAATCTCTGTTTAGCGATCATAAGTATGCTAATATAACTTGAAAATACCTTTGTTCACGGCTTAGTGCGCAAGTAGTGAGTCCATATCTATACAACAGAGGTTAAACAGGGGAGTGAAAACGTCCTGTGTTAATTTTAGCTCCCCGGTTTAATTTAGCCGATATATCAATCAGAGACGAGTCCGAAATGGATTGGAGGAGTATGTCCAAAACTTCTTTTATATTCTTGTTGCTTGAAAATTACTAAAGTAGGTGCAACTTGTCACTTAAGGCAATGGTTGGTAGCTATCAACTCGCGATCACTATTGGCCTCCTTCTGGCATCCTGTGCAAACCAAGATTTGAACCTACTAGTACATACATGAGAGGTCTTTTGAATCCACCACTTACGGGTTTTTATAAAAAAGGCACACATAAACGCCAAGATACTGGCTCGTATCGGATCCCAGTGGCAATACAATTCGCATGGGCAATAATTCTCTTCTTTGGGATGATTTTCTTGCCTGAAACACCAAGGTTCGTTATCAAACGTAACAGACTCGATGATGCGGCGAAATCGCTATCTATCCTTCGCAGGCTTCCTATAGACCACCTAGAGATAATGACGGAGCCAAACGAAATCAAAGCAAATCACGAATACGAAATGAGTATCGGCCAGACATCATACAAAGAACTTCTTTCAAATAAAAGCGGATTCTTACGCAAGCGCTTACTGACCGGTGTGGGGATACAAGTACTTCAGCAGCTGAGCGGTGCTAACTTTATATTTTACTACGGGACAACATTCTTCCAATCAGCGGGTATTCAGAATTCGTATGTAGTTTCACTGATCACCAATTGTGTGAATGTGGTGTCTACTTTCCCAGGACTTTGGCTGGTGGATAACTGGGGCCGTAGCAGTCTTCTCCTCTTTGGTGCCACCGGAATGTTTGTCTGCCAGTTCGTCGTTGTGAGTTCTCTCCAATTATAGAGGTCTACATCTTGCTTCGCAAGCTAGAAAGTCGTCTTGGATACATCAGCATATACAAATCTGACTCGTGAACCTTTCTTTCTGTTCAGGCAATCGTTGGTACTTCTCAGAAACTCAGTCCGCACATAACACTTTGGTGGCGTTCGTCAGTATCTACATATTCTTTTTTGCCACTTCTTGGGTAAGCACTCTTTCATTTTCTCAATTACATTCAATGCATGATGGGGATTGAAGATTATTTACTGATCATTCACTCCTTTCTCTCAGGAGTACGTGAACCTGTATATTATCTGACCGTTTTGCCGAACGACTCTAACTTTGATCGATTGATATCAAAGGCCAGTAGCTTGGGTTGTGGTATGTTTCGCAAGGATGCATGCACGTACAAACCTTTGTATACTTAAGTACTTGTGTTGAAATAGACTGGAGAAATATTCCCTCTCAAGGCAAGAGCCAAGGGGTTGTCAATTACGACAGCGGCAAACTGGTTGCTAAACTGGGCAATTGGGTAAGCTGCAGTTACTATATTCAGGGCGGTGGATCCTCCTTGTTTTACATCGTTCACATGAATTCTCTAGACTAACTAACGGGAAATATTCAAGTTACGCAACGCCATATATGGTTGACAGGTGAGCACATGAACAAACACCGTCGATTCACTTACAGCTATCTTACTTAACTGGAGTATGTTAATATGGGTTGGTGGTCCTGGCAACGCCAATCTAGGCTCCAAGGTCTTTTTCCGTTTGGGGATCATTTTGCGCGCCAAGTCTTCTGTTCGTATGGGGGTAAGTCAAGTTCAATTCCAAGATTCATAGTTTGAAAAATACCACAAGTTTACTCTCAAAAAACTTACGTCCTGTGCTGTTTGGGTAAATGTATAGATTCATTTATGAAACAAAAGGATTTTCCCTAGAGCAAGTGGACGAGATATACGCCAAAGTGCCACACGCGTGGCAATCACCAGGGTTCAAACCCACAGTGAACTTTTTTTGTCGAAGTTGCGGAAGAGGTCCGGCAGCAATCATATGACACAAGCGGAAGACGGCCTACCCTTTCTGAGATTGAAGCTAGCGCAATCAGAAGAAAGAGCTCAGTTGGTGTGGTTGGCCCGGAGGACAAGGACGTTGGAGAAAAGGTAGTTACGTAGGGTACTCGGGAATCGATCGAGGAACCAGATCGGCAGTCTGCTAGTTTGGATTCGAGACTGTTAGGAAATGCACAGTCAACAAAACTGTTACACGGGAATACAGCGAAGATATTTTTCATGTCAGAATGGTCGCAGTAAGTTACTTGCTGATCTAATTAATATTCAGATTTAAATGGAAATTTGAGACTTTCTACGCTTATCTCACACTCGAGGTACCTTTTTATCTACCAAGCATGTAGAGCTAGCCGATCGGGAATTCTCGAGCGCCCCTGTGGCTTTCTTTCTATTGTGCTATTTCAGATGCATATGTGGCTAAAGATGAAGGAGGCATGAGAACGTTGTTGGAAAAAGTGCGTTGTGTTTGGCTGTGGAATCGGCTGCTAAAAATTTGCATCGGCTGCGAGATGCGATTTGGAGTCGCACTTCGCAATCACACAATCGACGACAAGGGCTCCGGACGGCTCCGACTTCTCAAATAATCCACCATGAAATCTCCCCAGACATAAAGCCCCTGGCTGGCCCAGTCGCATTCCTCTCATTAACCTCCCGCTATTTGTCTTCGGAGCATGGAGGCTTTCAAGTTTCGCTTTTGCTACTCCCAATACCCTCCATAGCCTCCGCAAGTCGCACAACCTGCAACCAGGGTAGCTATAGACGGCACATATCTCCTCGTCACAATCATGGACGTCCAAACCCTTCTGGCTTCTTGCTACGCATCTGTAGTCAGCCGTCTGATCTGCTATCCTCTCGACACAATCGCTATCCAACATGCGTCATCTACCCGCCGTCCGATCCTCTCAGTTCCCTTCCATACCTACTACCGCGGTCTCCTACCGTCGACGGTCCTCGTCACCCCAGCTGTAGCCCTCTACTTTACCACCTACCGCCAATCGAAAGCACTCCTAATCCCGCACTTCGGCGACAGTACCCCGACCTACCTTCTCTCCGGTACAATCGCCGAGCTCATGAGCTCCTTCGTCTGGACGCCTCTGGAAGTTATTAAATCCCGCTTACAAATCTCGAAAACAGCCGTAGACGGGAAACTATCCGAGAACTTGAAACAGATATGGCGAAGCGAGGGGATTCGAGGGTTCTATCGGGGTTACCTGATGGGTTTGGTCGTGTTTATTCCGTACAACGGGATCTGGTGGACTGTCTACGAGCATACGAAGAAAGCTCTCCCCCAGACGTGGGCGGTGTCGTCGCAGGCAGCGCTTGGGGGTTGCATGGCCACGATTATTAGCACCTGTTGCTGCCATCCGCTGGATTTGGTGAAGACAAGATATCAAGTCGCGACCACGACGACAGTAGGGAGAGTTGGTGGCGAGCGGTTGGAAGATGCGAGAGGGATAATGAAGATTGTGAGAAATGTTTGGCAGGAGAAAAGGTTTGCGAGGGGGTTTTATAACGGATTGGGTGCGAGGTTGATGTGCTCGACGCCTAGTTCGCTCATTTCGATGGCTGTGTTTGAGTATTTTAGCCCGGATAAGACTGCTGAAAGGGCGGCAGGCGGAAGTCATGAGGATAGAATAGTCAAAAAAGAGATTTTAGAAGAAAGGTTATAGATGGTTCAATTAGACTGTTGGCATTGGGTCTTGTTCTTCCTATCGGAGTTTGGCTGGTTGCGATAGATTATACATATATTTAGATCCTGCATGGTTGCATTTCACCCCACAAGCTGTATATATATAACTATATTGTCATGATTAACATCTCTTAGTGTTCACCGACTTACACCATGCATGTATCAATTTAGCAGTTTATTAAACAGTCTACGGAAAGTTACCTCTTCTAGCCTCATAATTTGAGAGTACTTCTCTAGTTGCAAAAGCATTTCCTCTAACCAAATCAAAAAGATTTTACCTACATCCCTTCAATCTTCTTCAAGCACTCCCCAAACTCTTTCCAGTCCCTCATTATAACCTTCGCTCCATTCTTCACCAACTTCTCTGCCATCTCATCCTTCTCACCATCCTCATAAGGCCCCACATACCCAATGACCCAGATACCCGCTCTAGTAGCGCTCAGCGTTCCACTACCGCTGTCTTCAATTGCCACAGCGTGTCCGGGATCCTTCACCCCGAGCTGCTTGCACGCAAACAGATATATCGCCGGATCAGGCTTACTTGTCGGCGGATCCAGCGAAGTCATGGCGGAATATATATGTTCGTCGACAAAGAATTCGCTCTGCCTGGCTTTATTGATCGATGCTGCCACTCTCGGTTTCGCGGATGAAGAAACAACAGCTAGACTGTATTTCCCGTCCTGTTTCAATTCTTTCAAGACATCGTTGACACCAGGACACGGTTCGGCGCTCTCGCTCAACGCTTTTGTGATGGCACCGAGCTCGCGGGCTACGTATGCGTCGTGGTCTTGCGGAGATACTTTGAAATCGTATGTTTCTTGGAGTCCTCGCAGCATGCCCGAGAAGTTTTGCCCGACAAACGTGGATTGCAGTTCGGGTCCCGTGAAAGTTTTGTTTATGGAGGCATTGGCGAGAATTTCATTTGCCAGAGAGGCGCATACTTCGAATGCGATGTGTTCGGAAAGAACAAGCGTGTTATCGCAGTCGAAGAGGAGGTGTGTAATCTAGGGAGACATGTAAGCTTATAAAGCCCAGCTAGGAGATGTACTCATGAGGGAGAAGAGAGATATACTTGCGGCATGGTTATGGCTTTCCGGTGTTTGATCGTTTGAGAGACGTATCGAGATCTCTTAGTTTCCTGATATACAGCGTTATGATATTGACCGGACTACTGTGTACCTCCAGCTTTGGAAGTTTTTTATGGTGGATGCTTCAAGGTAGCCGGTTAACTGGACATTCGACTGTGTTGTCTGGTCTCAGATCATGTACACACCTGACGTCACTTCACGATCGCCGCTTGTTGTTTTTTTCTCTAAAGAATCGTCGATTCGGTCGTGGGTTACCACGTGGTTACCTAGAGTTAAGCGGCGGACATATCGGATTTGAAAAGGGTCGGTTCTGGTTGCAGAGACACAAGCTTCGCGTTCAGCTTCTAGTTTACGAGACAAGATCAAGATACGAGCTTTCTCAATAATCTACCCGCCACTAGCGCAGACGGTCTACCCGAAAATTACTCCATTGGATTGCAACCGTTTGAATGTTCCTTGGCTTCATGAACGCAGTGACGTCCAACCGCAGCTACGGGCTGCATACTGGTACAAGCTCCAGGTTGTGCAGAGCTAGAGGAAGATCTACTCAATATTAGCTAAAAGGTCGTAGGGCACCAGGAACGAATTCGGACTGCGTACCTGCATGTATGTTGTTTCAAATTACTTCTAACCTTTAGATGCTTACAACTTAAGGAACAGGGAATGCAAAGTTAAGATCTTCGCTGTATTTTTGCTAGCTATATCTAAGAGCTAGCCATAATGCTAACTTGAGGGATACTACCGCCGACCTTCGTATCAATACGATATATCGTCAAATAGTGGAAGAAACAGCTTGCTGTTTATATCCGCCTGTTGTGAAACGTATGCGTGTGCTGCTATGATATAAAGAAAAAGGAATTGCAATATAAACCTCTGATAGAACCCAGCAAATGATAGCGGAAAAATAAAGATAGAACAACTCCTTAAGAATGAATTGAAGAAAATGTAATAAAAAGAAAATTCAACCCTCAGAACAAAAATCAAAGCCTAGCCATCGCTCCTAGCTTATGAAACTGATTCCCATGCTCAATCGACCCCTTCATCCTCTCCATAACCTCGTCCACCGAAAAAGCACAAAGCGCCTCCCATGCAATCTCCTCCTCTTTCAGGCTCTTTGCGAGCGTACGTGTCGCTTTACTCTGCAACTCCTTGCCAGCAATCACATCCGCAAGGAATTCGCTCCACGTCTTGTAACACTTGGCCGTTCCGGGGATCCAGTCCATCAGTAGTGCGAAACAATGCGGCATAGCCTGGTATTCTTCGAATTGTACCGTGACTCCTTTGATTTGCATATGCTGCGCGAGGAATCGGCACTCATCAGTGAGTAGTTCCTGTCCACACATAATCAACGCTGGTGGTGCGCCTTCCCAATTTTTGAACGCGATAGGGTTGACCAGCGGATGAGTGCGTAATCGATCTTCGACGTATATCGCTTTCCTGGGAGGATCGGTTGGCCAAATGTCGCATTTGGGGAATACCGGTCCGCCGGGAGGGTATATCGAGGGCGATGGGATATAATCGAAGTCTTTATTCGCGATAACAGAGGGAAAACTGTGCGTCGTATCCGCCCAGGGACTGTTCAATCCGATACCAGCGGGAAGCGGCAGTTCTACTACCTGTCCGTTATGTACGGTTCCGGCAGGATAGAGACGTTGAATGGTTAGGATCAAAGCGATCAATGAAGCAGCTAGGTTGCCTCCAGCTGAGTCTCCGCAGATAACAATGTTTTTAGGATCGACTGGTTGGTGGAGTGCTCCTTGCGGCGGGTAAAGAAGATAAAGATACCCCAGGAAGCAATCCATCAGAGCTGCGGGGAAAGGATGCTGTGGTGCGAGACGGTATCTGAACGAGAACACTCGTCCTTTAGTCTCCTTTGCCAGTCTTGCGGTCACGGGCCGATGCGTAGCAGGATCCATCAAGTACATCGCTCCGCCGTGAATATAGTAAACCGTAAGAGGCGAAGTAACTTCCTCCATCAGTTTCCTATACTTCTCCTCCTCAGAGATCTTTGGCTGCGCTGCATCCTTTGCAACACCAGCTCTATACCCCGTCCACTCGCCCGACGCATCAGGAATACCCGGTTTCAACCAATCGAATTTATCCCCTTCGATAAAAGAATCGATAGCATCAATAACGTACTGTCTGGTTTCCGGTCCCGTTGGTGCGGGAACTGGGACCTTGCAAATCCACATACGGCCTTTGATACCGGGGTCTTTAAGCGATACGTACTGCGACTTCGATAAAGGGTCAGGAGTGGGCATGGCGACCAACGATCTGATCATTGTGATTAGCATCTCGGTTTTAAGGTCCCAGTAGGGCGATGTCTGCGAGATGCCAAGCGCGTGCCAGGCGAGTGTTTTACCCATCAAGGGTAGTCGCGGGACGAGCACCTTCAACGAAGCACCGAGTGAGGTCTCCATGAAGCAGGCGAAAATCGATGGATTATCGATAGAGATGGGGCGATCCGGTTCAGTGAGTTTTGGATAGGATTCAAGTCCAGACAGCGACTGTCTAGATCGTCTATTTAGATGTAGAGATCGACCTATTCGAAAGTTGTGTGGAGAATTTAGCTTCGAGGAAGAGGGAGCGTCCTTAAGCTTCGCTGCTCCATCTTTTAAAGTTGGACTGGCTTCCCGAGTGGGACTGCGGGCATGTTTCGCCTTCCTCTTGAGACTGAACGTTGACAAACGTCTTAAGCTTGGAAGAGACTTGGACTTGCTCTGCTGTTGCTGCTTCTTCTTCTGCTTCTGATTGTTCGTCAAGGCCGGCTGTTGCTTTGAGAGTTCACTGATCTCAGACACGGCGTAGTCCGCAGCTGCCGGCTGAAAAGCTGACATGCCGAGGTTGTAATGCTCCGTCAAGTCGTTCCCGTGGTCTAGTTTCAATTCGCCTAAATGCGGTCGAGGGTGTGGCTCGCTTCCAGGATTCGGAGCCCTACAAGTACAGGTGGGATGTTAATCGAAAGTCGGGTTGGCGAGGGAAGTTAAAATGCGTATGACGAAAGATATAAAAAGAATAGCCCGCACGCTCTGAAAGTTAAGTTGGAGATATTGATTCGAGATGAATAATCTCTCTAAGGGATTCTAAGAGAGATATAATGAAGACCCGCAAAGTACTTCGGACTTTGCACATCAAATATCGAAATCGTGCTATCGAAAAAGAGACAGGGGTTGTTTGGGGACAGCCTCAACACTTGAAACTCTCATATAATATATAATATCACCCAAGCTCCACCACCAGGCAACAGTTAAATCGAACGGAACTGAATTTGAAAAGAAAAACTGGGACGAAAACCGTTAGTACGCTAAGTATATAATTGAAGAAAAGACAAGTCAAAGCACCAATCTCTTCTCGAGTTAGTAACTTTTCCCCGGCGTTTCTTTGGCACCCCTTGAACGGGTGATCAAACGGTATGGAATGGTATGCTGGTTATCGAGATTCGAGGCAAGGGTGGGTCTAGATTTCACCAAAAGATCCCTGAACAACTCGAGTCCTTTTTTCGAGGCGATTTCAATCGATTTTATACACAGGGTGAACCCTTGCCTCAGAAGATCTCTACTTCGTAGTCGCCAACCTTTCCGTCTTGTAATTGCTGTAACATGGCGAGAGAAATTTTTAACAGGTCAGGATACCGCTAAAGATATCGACACTCCATTCTGATAGAACATCGATGCATGGTAGCTATATTCGGAACTATTTCTAACAAATCCATCCGTATATGGCCAGTCCCACATGTATAGTATACAATTAAATTGAATCGACAAAGACAACCTGGCGGCATATCGTTGGTTCAGCAAATTTAATTTACCGTATCGAACAAGAAAAGTTTTACGGGACCGCATGCATGGATGCTGCACAGCATGCGAGCGTGACGGTCAGATGAGAAGCCGTGCGTGTGGAAGGGAATCTAGCCAAGATGGTAAAAATTATCGTATAGACTTCCGATCTCGCTATTCCAATCGATCTATTGGATATCAGATCAACTTAAGGAATCTCCGCGCGCTAAAGACTCTGCTGTGCAACATATTGAATTCATCGGCGCCTTAAAAAATCTACTTTGGGCTATGTACGGGTGTGGCATACTTACACGGTAGTTAAGTACTTATATATTCGAACCAAAATCATCCCGCGAAAAAACATCCTTATAACTCCGTAATACTGTTGCTATGCCATTGCCGTGATGCAGGGTATACGAGAATAAGATAGATCCAACATTTCCAAAGTCTCGGGAATCAAAAAAATCCCAATCGTCGCCTATAACTACCCGAAATATTTTTAATATCGTCCCGGCAGACTACTATCATTCGCTGCTCTCTTGTTGGGATTGGAAGGTGGTCACGTCCGGGGGTGTAACGCGGTTACGCAAATATTTCTTTCCACTTGGAAGTTTACAATTCGAATTCGACTCGAGTCGATAGTCGAGTGTACGACTGAGAAAACATTTGGGAGGTCTGGTAATTCGACTGTGCATTCCGGGGTCTCGACCTATCAGCTGCTGCAAGCGATACCAGGGTTCCTGCATTGCGCATCCGCGAAGGAAATAGGCTCACTCACACCCGACTCACGTTCACATTTGCTCTCAAAGAAAACCCCTCCCGTGAACCAATAGATGCGGGGCTCTCACAAGAAGTAAAATCATGGCGATCAGGCTGAGAGTGTCTCGGTATCAGAAATATAGATTTTCACCGCGAAAAATAAAATAAAATAAAATAGTGTAAAAAGACCCGTTCCTTCACGGCTTTGTTCAACGAGGAACTGCCAAAATGTTTGAAACGCTGAAAAAGCCACCAAACCCGGGTTCCTGCTGTGGATCCGTGGGTCGGGTTGTAATGTTGCCCACCATAATCGAAATAGGCACTCACAACAGCTGCGCGGACGAGTCTTGTGATCTATTTCGCTGCACCGTTTGATCATCCCAACATACGAGCTCTCGACGAAGTGTGGAGCGTCTTTAAAAATGGGAAACACCGTCCTAACCTATAGGGACTCCGAGATGAAGTTGAAGTAAAAAGCTGAAAATTGAATAACACCATCTGGAGCCAAACCGTGGATACCAGAACACCAGGCTACCGCTAGATACATGCAATCAAAATATGGAAATGCAAAAGGGTATCCGATACCCTGCAAAAATGACCTATAACCGAAATATTTTTTTAAAAAACCCCACTTAAAACACAAATGCTCAAACATGACCTGGTATACAAAATGGGTATCTTTACGGTGTAAATCAAAAACGCCAATATGAAACGATAACAAGGGTCTAGAGTAACTCCAGTAAACGACAGAAATACCAATACAATAAAATGTACACGGCGACCAATAATTTAAGTCGACCTCTTTCTCTTCCTCAACGCCATAGCTGAATGCTGAATACGAGCTTTGCCGCCACCTGGCATAGAATCTGTTGCGGTGGTGTCTTCGATCGCTGCGTACCCCCGCTTGCGACCGATGCTTTGAGGGGTGGGTTGGGCAGGTGCACCAATGGTGGATTTTGGTGTTAGTGCCGGTGCCGGTTCGTATGTCAAGGCACGTTTGCACTCTCTCGCGATATACCGTCTTCTTCCCTTTTCTTCAGGCGAAGTCTCAGATTGATTTGTGATGCCTGGGGAGAGAAGACCGGTTTCGGGTAAAGTGGCTGCAGCGGCCAACTTGATGTTCTTGATGGATGAAGGTTTGGACCTTCGACCGGCAGCCTTACGTTTTGTTGCCATAGATGTAGGGGAAGGGTTGTGCGTGATCTTTGTTCGCTTTGAAGGGCGCGGATCTGGCTCGATATCGGTTTGTGGTTCGGTGTCGGCCTCGTCGTCCTCAAGCTCGGAATGTTTGCGCTTGGCACCAGCCTTTTCTGGTTGCTCTGGAGAGACGCTACGAAGCCATTCGGCAATCTTGCCGTTGCAAAAGTACATGTGGTTATCGATAGAAATAGGTTGCATGAGCTCGTGTCGGCGAGCTTCTTCACGCAGGCGGGCTTCGTATTCGTCGTCGACGGTGGATACCGATTCCGAATCCCAGTCTTCGTGTAAGAAAGAATCAAAGACGTCGGCTTGGCCACGGAATTTGTTGGCAAGCTTGTGGATTGCAGCTTGCATGGTGATGAGGGCGCGGGATGGTGGCGGCGGGGTGGTGACAGCTAAGTTTTGAGACTCCTGTGCCTCAATTGGGGTGAGGTCGATGATTGTTCCGGTCTCAAGGTATTTTTGCCTTTTATCGGCTTCGTGATGTCGCCGGCTAAAGTTCGGCAGGTCATCGGGCTCTTCTAGCCAGTTGAATACATATTTGTTTGGCTCGTCGGGAACAGGCTCAAGGTAACATTGCATTCGAGTGAACGCATCGTCCAAATTCGAACGGAGAATCCAGCCGTTTTCTAAGGAGTTGATGCCTTTGTTACCACGGTGTTTTGGTGATGATTTATAGCCGTATCTCTCAAAGAGCTTGTCGCAAATGGCTGGCCCGAGCATAAGACGCAACATAGACCAGAACCGATGCGAACGAGAGATCGATGCGATGGTAAAAGGAAGGATATGCGCTGCGATTAACGAGTCGCCGATGCGTGTGATGATACATCGGTTGACTTCTCGCTGGAGTAGCATGGAGCGAAAGGTTTTGGATCTCCGGGGCTTATCATCCGTTTCGAAAACTATCTTTTTGTCGCGAGCCTCTTTCAACCGCAGGGAGAATTTACCAACCCCGTCTCGGAGAGACATCAAAGCGTCTTTTAGTTTTGCGATGGATATTGCCTTGGCCGGGAGGTGTGGCGACGGGGATTTTGAGTCCCTTCCTTCCTTCTTCATGTTTGATTCCTTTTCTTCCTTTTCGATTTTTGGTGGCTCATTTTCCTTCACTTCATTCTCCTCTGGTGATGAGGTTGTATCTGACTCTTCTTCCTCCTCTTCCGGCTCTTTCTGAGTAGCAACACCCTCATCTTCATAATAGGGTGTTGTGGGTTCCACTAGCCAGTCGCTGTACAGCTGTTTCTGGTCAAAAGTAGTGCCGAAAAGCTCCTTGAGGGCATTCATTTGGTTTTCGGTGATGTGTTTCTCATTGAACACAGTTTCTATGCTAGCGTAGACTTCCTGTTCCTCGACTTCCGAGACCAAGACACGCTCCATAGAGATATCTTCCATGCTGACGGGTTCGTCAAGTTCTTCGCCGGAAGACGAGGAGCTGATAGAAGTTGCCCAACCTTGGCTTCGTGATAACTCGCCAGAACTAGGGAGTGGCCGTAACACGGGGGTTTCGGCGGTTATCTCCCACCAGAACTCAGGCTCTTTCTTCCGGCGTTTGTTGGGCTGGTCGGTGGTGTCGTCAGGGTTACTCCGCCGCCGTGATATGGATAAAGGAGATGTGATGGTAGATGGGAGAGCAGAATCAGAATGGCTGGCATGTAGAGGTGAAGGTTGTATCGATTGCGAAGAGTTATCAGGAGGTGAAGCGTTTACAATAGCGACGGCGGCGGCGGATCTTTTGCGTGAACGTCGTCGATTCGCAGGCGATGAGGAGAAAGACCTCCGGTGATGGAGTTCGGGCTTTATGAACGACATTTTGACGCCTGTCGAGGCAGAGGCCGCCCCTATTACTTCCTGTTCGGGAAATTAATTAGCTTTGGGGCCCGTCAGTCGATGAAGTTTTCGCGTTCGCGAGATTTTCGTGTCTGTGGCCGGTGGTGATGGGATTTTCGTGGTGTTGATGTTGAGGTCGCTGAGATGTACCAACATGGTTGTTGACAAAGTAGTCTTGGCAGCGAGCCGTCCGAACAAACAAGTACCTCCGCCCAGAATAAACAAAAAAGGAGGGTGTATTTTTCATACCGCCGTCATTCTGTCAGTGAGAGGAGTCACCTTGCCGCTGCTACTAATTCCAAGCGATTTCTGAGGAAGATTTTGGTGGTGTGCCGGTGGGCCAATCCCTTAATTTCTGTTGCTGGGTCGCAAAGACGACTGGTAGAAAAACGACAGAAAGGTTTGACTGAATTTTACCGTCCGATGGCGATACTCCTGTCCCGCTGGTTTTAATATCATGTCGCAGAAGAATATGATTCACAGTTTCTTCTTTGGACTCTTTGCAAGTCGCCGTCGTGGTTACTCATAACAAAGGGTTGTTTTGATGACTAACAGCAGGATAATTGAACCGAATCATAATAAAAGAGCCAGTCGCTACAGATACTCGACTATGGCGAAGGAAAACACTCTTACAATTTGCAGGATCTTTAATTCGTATCATTCGCCGGTGATATTGAGTGTGTCCGTGGCAGCGGCATGCCGTCACAAGAAGGAATGTGTTGGGCATGACGTTGTGAGGCATACCGCTCACGCCGCAACCACACTTCTTCCACAGCCGTACCTGCCCCATCGTACTGAACCCCCACTACCCGCACCACTCGGTGTTAGCGGCAGGCTCAAACCCGCCGCACTCCCTCAAAAGTGTGCCGCCCAAACATTGAATTGGGGCTGCAACTCCCGCCAGGATCCCTTCGCCAGGCATGGTACCATGTCTGCACAAACAGTCTGTTAAGTCTGGCGCCTGCACAACTGTCACCCCGTATACAACGCGGTATTCCTTTATATCTGAAGTATGAATACTACCTCCTAATGTCTCCCTGGAGACTTTCATGTAACTATCATCACAAAAAATCGTTACCCCCTCGAAACTATCGCGAAATGTTGCAAACACACCCACTCTCGGGTTACCCGGGACGTGTTCCTAGTTGACATTCTATTATATTTCTACACGATGCCAGCTGTCTTGTAGCTCATTGATTCCTCTCATATTCTACTAGCAGGCCCAGGAAATTTTTTATTTTATTGTTTTATTTTTTTAATTAAATCCATATCTTCAAAACACCTCCTGGCCTAGCAAGCTTTGTCTCGCAGGACAATCATTGGGATCTTGACTCCAACACAAATATCCGCTGCATACACTTGCGAGCCGCGCGAAAACCAAACTGCTGCTCGAAATCGAAAATGCGACACGAACACAATCTTAACTGTCAAGGGAACGTGTGCCAGAAGCATAGCTCGGTCTTGGGCTTCTCGGAGTCGATAATACACCATGGCAGCGTTGTGCATTTATAGTATATAGTCCACAAGCCCATAAACCATTACTCCGCAAATCTCTACCTCTTCCAGTATCATAGAATCATCTCTGGGAACTTCCCAAAGCCACTCCTTATTTGATTTCTTTCATTTCATCTCGATAGCGCTATTGTTACAAATACAGTCTCTCTTTAAACCAGTCCATTAGCCATGCGGCCGACATTAACTCTACTCTCTTTAACTCCCTTCCTCTCATTCACACTCGCTCAATTCAACATTTCAATAGAAAGAACCGCCTCCACAGCCGTCCCTCAAAGAGCAGGCTTCAAACTAACCTGGTCCGACACATTCTCCCAACCAAAACTATCAACCTCGAACTGGCTATACGACACGGGTACTTCATACCCGCGCGGGCCTCCAAACTGGGGTACCGGTGAAATCCAGACGTACACATCCAGCCCTAAGAACGTTTATATATCCACGAAGGGCCACCTGACCATCATCCCGCTTCGGAATCCCAAGACGGGAGCGTGGACTTCGGGCCGTATAGAGACCGTCCAGGATGGGTTTAGATGTCAGGCGTATGGACAGATGATTATCGAGGCTCGGATATTGTTACCCACCGGTGCACGGCAACTCGGTGTTTGGGCGGCGTTTTGGGCTATGGGGAGGAAATTCCGACGGGGCGGGAATCATGGATGGCCGGGGACCGGGGAGTGGGATATCATGGAGGCCGTGAATGGGGATAGTACTATCGTGGGGACGATACACTGCGGGGTATTCCCCGGTGGACCATGTAAGTGTTTTGATAACTGTGCGCTGCACTGCGAGTGAGTTATGAATTGCTAATTCGATGTGAAATAAGGTAACGAACCGAACGGTATCGGTGGAAACGCCGGGATCGCTCGAGGGATGTTCAACAACTTCGCCCTGCGCATCGATCGTACTTCGGGGAACTGGGAGACAGAATATCTCTCCTGGTCTGTGAACGGGGTAGAGTACCATAGTGTATTCGGTGCTCAGATCGGCGATCCGTTGGTGTGGTCGAATTTGGTACATGAGCCTTTCTTTCTGCTGCTGAATGTCGCTATGGGAGGCGGGTTCCCGAACGCTTTTGCGGGAAGGAAGACACCGACGGCTGATACTTCGTCGGGAGCTGGGATGTTGGTTGATTGGGTTGCTGTATATAATAGATGATTGTTGGTTCTTTGTTGGGTTTGTTTGGGTTTATATTCTTATGCATGTAAATAGTGTAGTATACTTATAATATAATTTAGGACTTTTACACATTACTCATGCCACTCTTTAACCTCGTAACGCTATTAGACTAGCATTACTCAAATAGTTATGAACTACACTGAGAAAATTCTGTCTGGGCTTGCGAGGCCGAAGATTTGGATCGCCTGTGCCAAATCAAAGGCACCAAGAGATTAGCATTTACTCGAACGGTCTGGCTTGCATTATCCCGTCCTGGACAGGTTGCCTTTTTGGGCGACGACACTTTCGACCAGTCACGGATATCTAATCACGTGATCTAAGTCAGTAAATCAGATCGGGACAACACATCGATTGCCGATTTGGGCTTGGAGCAATCTGAAAAGTACGTAGCTTAGTATGAAATATACGCCTCTGTGCTACCGACAGAATGCAACAGTAGTCAACGCACAATGGCTCGACCCGTTCCTCTGAGACCAAACGGAGTGTGATTGCTACTATTCACTGTCGAAGAAGCATTTATTTTATTTATTTATTTAATTTAACAGTTAATAGATTTGTGCGTTACTACGAGAAGAAACGTTTAAACGCTCCGACAAAGACAAAAGATTATTATGAAACATATATTTCTCAACAAGAGCTATATAGGTGTGAGGCGTGCAACAGATATATGGGAATATTCTACGATGAGAAAAAATAGTCCCACTATTGATGGGATGAGTTATAGGGTGGTTGTAGACGGGCAGAAATTTGTTAATAGTAGCTTCAATACTTTGTAGAATTTTTTTGTTGTGGTGTCTTTTTATGTTGAATGTTCTTAGGGTCGCGTCGACGCTGCACACTCCCAACTATAAATTGCATGTCGACGTCCCCCCCACCATCCGTTCTTCATCCCTTTTCACCCTCACGTCTCCATTCATTTTGGTATTATCAAACGCTTAGTAAGTTTCCATCAATCCCATCATGATTTCTTTATTATATCCTAATTTGAGAATATGTGCATCATAGACTGGCACAGAGTAGTGATCTTTGGATCATTTCCGAGCCGTCAATTCATTGAGATTTCTTCTTGAGAACGTATTTTGGAACAATACCTCTAATCAATTTGAGGTCTCGGCATCGCCGTTTAAATTTCAAATTAAGATTTCAGCTTAGTATCAACCCTGAAAGGTCTGGAAATCATCTTCCAGCTTGAAATTTTAAACGTGATTTTAATTGTTTTCCGGGAAATCAGTCAAAATGAGTCCAATACCAGAACCACAGGCCAGAACTATCACCGCTGGTGGACAAGTCATCATCTTTGTTCCCAGTATCAAGACTGAGCAGGTGGCTGCCACTTCTGTCAACGAAGAGCCCCCAAAGACAATGACATCCCAGTCTTTCGCTCTTGACTCTGGGACTCTTACTACATTCCTTACTTCATCGAAGCCAAAAACTAGGCCTGTAGTTATAGTCACCCAGGTGGTCACCGTTACGAGTTCATCCGCTATTGATGCTTCTGAGATCCCTGTTACTACCAATAGCTCCGGGGAAGTTCAAGCTTATACCAAGCCAACGGAAGATCGTCCTCTGGGCGTCCCGTTCCCTGAACGTCCTTATGTTACCTCCACCCAAGGTGCAAGCCCATTGGAGACCGGAGGTGAGTTTATCAAAAATACAACCGTAAATAAATAATCTTATCCGAGACTAATATAGAGTCGGATCTGCAGGCGTCCATGATCCTCCCGACCAATTCAACGGACTCGCCGCTTCCCCGGGTGTCATCGTTGGTACTTTCGCAGCTCTCATCGGAGTGGGACTGCTCTGCGCATTATTCTGTTTCTTAAAGAAGAAGCGCGCGCAACGAAAGTTACGCAATGCCGACGGTACCACTGGGCCAGCAGCTGCTCCGCAAACCCGCCCCCCACGCCGCGGAAACCCACCCGATTCACCAGTCTGGTTCGATCCAGGAACAACCGCAGACACCCACGAGTTGAAGGAACTAACTTCCGGCTCGGCCGGTCTGTCGAAGTCCCTGAGCCCGGAGACAGACACCGCCGCCGCCCCAAACCGTGGTGTCCTCGGAGATATCGCCCACACCCAACACGATTTGGAAGGTGACATCCTCAGCGGTCCTAATGGAATCACTGATCGAACTGGCGGGCCACGTCCCATGCACCGCAATGAAACCTACCAAGTCCCACAGAAGACTTTTCATATCGTCGAGGCCGACCCAACCGTAGGTCTCGCCATCCCCATGCCGGTTTCCTCTGTTTCCAACAGAGAAAACAAACCCCGTAAGTTACTCCCTCTCATCGAATCTTCCAACCAAGTACAACGAATGAATGAAAAAAAAGGTTAACATGTTGACGAGAATCGTTTTAATCACCCTCCAGAACCGCGTCCCGTATCCATTGAAGACGAACCGGAGCAGTTCCCGGTATCCGATCACAGCGGCCAATTTATTATCTGTGAACTCGAGGACACTAGCAATGAGGACGAAGAAAGATATCACAGCTTCCTCCGATAGAATAATTATTCAAGTACTTTGTTTCGTCGAGTGAACTCTACTGCGAATGAATGTACAAATTTTCATAGGGTTCTCCTTTTTGTATCTTAGTCTTTTCTCTAGTGTCTAGTTTATCTTAACAACCAGATGCTAGTTTAATGTTTTTAATGGGAATGATAATGTTTAATGGGATTGCAAATGAAAATAAAATCTCTTTCTTTTGTTTGAGTTAGGACTGAGATACATGGGGGAGAGCCACGGATCGAATGTATATTGGTCTGATGAGAAATCGATCGTTCCATCTCTGCTACTACTTTAGATGGAATACAGTATCATGGAATTTGACAGAACATAGAGGATGGAGATCAAGTTTCCTGTTCAGGCATCTGGAGGACAGGCTCTTGAAGTTCGATATATGAACATACATCAATAGCAATTCCACTTCACTATTCCATTTCCAAGTGAAAATATATTTTATGGTGTGTAGTATCTATATCAGGTTCACATTGTATTGTTTGGGATGGTAGAGTATAATTTGCTAGAGGAGATATGTATGTAATGAGAAATGTATTCGGTTCGTTGAGTGTGCTGTCGACGACCGAGCGTGCAATTAGGGCTTCGCCCGCCGCAGCAGCAACGATAGCAGCAGCAGCTACCAAGTATTTATCCCACGACGCGTCGACAGCTACCAAACAATTTTGAACCTCTAACCTTCTCCCCATCATCGCCGTCCATTCCTTTCAACGTTCACATTCTCATCCACCACACCACCACCCCAGGCTCTTCCATCAACTTCTCCATTCTTCCAAACAAGAATAATCTTTTCATCTGATTGCTAAGTATCATCATAACCTTGATATAAATTTCTTCAAAGTCACCAAGACCTACCTCTTATATCTTGATACCCTCCTCGATCTGATTTTTTCCCCCTCATCTTTTTCAATCTCCTGTCAGCTCCCTGCCCTCCATCTCATTCTCTTGTCAACCCCTCCTCTTGTCTTTTAACGTCCAAAAACTCCCCCAACCTAGCTTATATCTTTCCTTTGTCTGGGAGCTCTGTGCCTTCAAACTCTCAAAATGGACTACCAGCATATGGCAACATATCGACGAGATGAACTGAAGGAATTTCACCGGCAGAAAAAGAAAAAAAGGGACGCACTCCAAGCCCGCCAGCTAGCAGAGGAGACCAACCGCCCCAAGGCTTCCAGACCCCCCAAACCCCCCAGAGCTCCTGAAGTCCCCAAAGTTCCCAAAGCTCCCAAAGCCTCAAAATGGACAATGGAGCGATTTGTTGAAGGGGCGAAAAAGATCAACCCGTTCAGATCCAAGACGGAGAAAGTCCCAGCTCTAGCTCCAGCTCCAGACCTGGTCCCAATACCAGAGCTGGACCCAATTTCAGAGCCGAACCCAGTCCCAGAGCCGCAAACACCCAAGACTGAAAGTCCAAAGGGCCGGGGACTTCTCAGCGCGATCAAAGAGAAACTTTTTTGGAGAAAGAAGCTCGTCGCTGCTAATAATGAGCAAATTGTTGCCTCGAATAAGGAGGGTGTCGAAGAATCCCCCCCAATCAAAAAGGAGCCTCTGGTAAAGAAGCTTGCAAACTGGGTCTCGAAAAAGATCGAGAAGGGAAAGCAATTCAATTGGGCTCCGAAGAAGGTCGAGAAGATAAATCTAACGTGGCCTCCGAAAGTAAGTATTTTATCTACCTAGAAATCATTCTTGATGGAAGTCTTCATACTTGGTCCTGACAATTTATTTTCTGAAAATATAAGATTCGATTAGTGGAGTTGGTCCCGTGGGACGCAAAATTATTTCCCTTTAATACGAAGAGGGCGAACAAGTTTCTCAAGGAGGTTTTCCCAAGTAAACCCCGAAGTTATAAACGAAAAGCGAAAGATACGAAACGGCAGGCTCCAAAACGCCTATCCGATGTTGACGCGGAGAAACCCGGTCTTGTTCGACCTGGTATGTTATAATAGCTATTTGTCAGTTATATCTAACGCTAACAAGGGTATAGGCGATGAAGAAATGGAACTTTTTTACCGAATGTTCAGGAGTGCTCGGAAGGTTGAGGAGCGTCACGGGAGACGACTTAACCGGAACAAGTTCTTCCATCTCGCAGCAACATTCTTTCCTGGGGGAGGACCCAACCTCGTGGATGGAATCAAAAACCTCAAGATTCCTGTTCGTATAAGCTCGATTCGCCTGTTGAAAACAAGACTAAGTCACCACAGTGTCGTTCGTTCATCTGCATCCTTAGCTCAAGAAGATGATTCGAGCCGGAACCTAGACCTAAGAGAAGCACTTAAATCAGTCCTCCCAGAGCCGGCTAAGGATGCAAAAGATAACCTCGCCGAGTACTTACTGCCTGGTGAGACCAATGATGAGCGAGAGCGCGCAAAAAAGCAGCGAGCTATCACTATGGCACAACTCGAAAGCATGAAAAGCCGAGAAGAACAGGTCGCAGCTCTTAGATCACAACTTGATAAGCTCAACAATCTTGGTGATCTGTTTACTGCTCTTCATGCTGGGGGTGTGGAGCTCGGCGAAGAGGTTACGGAAAAACTTCCAATGATGTCGCGTGCGAGGAAAAATAAACGGTCGAACCTGGACGACAACGTCTCGCTGGTTGAAAATTCATTAACGGAGGTGGAAGCCGACCCGTCTCAGGCACAAGATGAAGATACCATTGATCGAGATCAGGGTCCATCTCCTGGACCGAAGATATCCTTCCAGGAATTCGAAGAGCAAACTAAGGAAACCCGGCCACTCTCTACTTTAAGCATTATTTGGCGTGAAGGAGAAGCCCAAAGATTGGAACACGGAACTGCTTTCATACTTCCTACGGACGAACTCGGGCCATTTGCGGCGGGGGCAGTACGACTTCAAAAATGGAGTAAAAAGAAGATAGACCAGAAAATCCTCCAAAAGGCGAAGAGAGTTTACCAGACTGAGGTCACAGACGACGACAACGAAAATGACGACGAAGACGAAGAGGAGAACAACGGCGAATATGAGCTCTCCGAGCTAGATCTAGCGATTTCACACCCAGAACGGGGAATGACCTTTGAGGAGATGCTCGCCGCAGATCCAGATTTCGCAGAAGAAGTTGAACTGACGTTTGCTGAAATGCTCGCTCAAGAGCAAGAAGACGCGGCTAGACAAGCCATTCTCACTGCTGGGCTGCCGGCGCCGCCATCCGAAATCCTTACTAAGCTAAACGGTCTTGGATTTAACGAATTTCTCATGAATAATGAACAGGACATGGAAATGCAGGATCCGGAGTATGATGCGGAACCGCCACTCGAACCAGAGGAGCAAACTGATGATAAGGTTGAGGCAGAGCAAGAAGTCCCTACAAAGTCGCGTAGTGAAATAATCAGGGACGAATTCATGGCCATAATCAACCATGACCGCGCTCAAGAGTTAATCGAAGAGAGCAAAGTCCGGTCCCTGGCTTCAGTATTCGGCCCAGGATTTCTGGAAGGAATTCGCAATGTTCCACGACGGGAACAGGAACCTGGATATTACGATCAATTGCAGGATTGGCTCGGCGGGAAGCTTCTCCCAGGACGAAAGATGCGAGAGTTCGGGATGGGGGCAAATGCTGCCGTAGCAAATGACAAAGCGCGACAGAGACAACTCCGGGAGAAGCGAGTAATTGCCCGAGCAGTCATTTCCCTGGCCGCTGCTGAGTCAGATGAGGCTCAGCCAGATGAGGCTGAAACTACCACAGAGGTACCTCCAACTAGTCCTGAGGGCCCGGTTCCCCATGACAATGAGGATGTCATCCAAATCCCCTCATTAAAGTTGAGTTGTAGTTTAATAGGCCCGGACATCTTCCAGAATATTGGAGATGTGGATAGCCAGGGCCAACTTATAGCTGAGCAAGAAATGGAGCACGGTGTTTCAAATACCCATGCTGAGGATGAAGAGAAGAGCCTCTCTCTCAATTTCGACGTATATCAGACAGAGCTACCAGACCAGATTAGCAACACCGATGCCAAGGTGCCTGAGCGGGCTTCAAGAAGGGCTTACTCTAACTCGTCTTCTAAATCTAGCGGGTTGCCCTCGTCGGGACAGTCCTGTGACTGTTCCGATTGTAGACGTTACGAAGGTTCTTCTTCTGGGGAGTGTTCGACTTGTAGTGGGCATTCTTTTTATGAAGAGCACGCTTCTTGCCGGCAAGGTTCCTCGTGTAGCTGTTCGTATAGTAGTTTTTCTGGATCTGGAGATTCCGAGAGCTGCTGTCGTGAAGGATGTGGTTGTGCTCATGACTATAGTGACGATGAGAGTAGTTTCTCTGGGTCTTGTTGCTCCATGGAGAGTGGGGGGTGTGAAAGTGAAGGATGCAAAAGTGAGAGATGTGAAAATGAGGGATGTGAGGGGTGTTTGTTGAAAGGCAGTTCTCAGGGTACTGCGTCTGGTGAATGCTCTGGAAGCCATTCTTGTGGTGCAAGCTGTTTCTCCGGAGACCACTCTCACAAAAACGATTCAGCAAGAGAGCACTCTTCAAACAGAGCTACGGAGCTAGCGTGTGATGGGCATCCTGAGATCTCTGACAAACAGTCTATTGACAAAACAGATGCCGGTGGATCGGATATTCATGATGCAACAGGAGTCGAAGTGACTTCACACAGGAGCAGCAGCGACTCATTGGATTGTTTACCAATTCTTAAAAGTACACTGAAAACAATCATCAAACAGACCGAAAATATCGACCAAGACGACTTGGAAATGGAGGGAGATGATGCCCGAGATCCAAATCTACTCCTTGCAGACGAAAATTTATTAGAAAGTGGCGAGAAGGAGTCGAAGACTAAACCTCTGGTAGCGACCAATACCGAACCGATTCAACGAACGCTTAGCCCAGTTACGAGCCAGGATCCGGAACCAGCTGTCCCGACTCCTGTTACCCCAAACAATAGGGACCCCGAATACCAGAAGAATGATGACTTTGATATAGAGTCAAGAATACGACCACGGAGCTACATTTCTATAATCGGGCGGGAGTCCAGCTTGATTAGATCCGGGGACGCCGCCAGATCTCAATTATCATCTACGGGATCTCGAATCAGCTACAGAGGGGTCACTTCAAAGGCGAGCACTCCCACGCAGTCGACGAGTCAAGGCACTCCAGCCCATTTACCATCACCAATTCAAAGCTCGCCGGTCTATGCACAATCAACAAATCGAAGCACTCCAATACATGCACCGTCAACAAGGCGAGGCACTCCAATTCATGGAGGGTCATCAGGTCGAGGTACCCCGTCTTCATTGGCTCACAATCGGCGCAACTCTGCTTCTTCTGCAACACCGGCATCCCCTATTCCTTCTCAGGTGTCGTACTCGAACGACGATACTTGTGAGAGGGCTAGAATTCCCGAGGAGAGTCTGTATATGCACTCGATCCCGATGGATTTTCTACGACAGCACGCCGCGTTAGCAAACAAAAAGCTGGAGAGTAGGACTTTGTCTGGTACTGCAAATGTTGAACGACGTCCCCGAATTCGTGGGCCATAGAATAATGGAGAATCAGAGTTAAACACCCAGTGAATTTCACTATCGTTTTCGAATAAATCGGATTACCTCGAAGCCAGCAAGAGTCTTTTATCTTACCCGGCGAGACCCTATACTTTACTCCGTTACGACTTTATTATTCTAATTCCTCATTCTTATGAGACCGAGGCTCAGGCGAATATATTCCTGCAATCCCAGATTATGGCTCGTGGAATACCGATTATTACCTCTACACCCTCATCGTGCTACGAATTCGGCCGACGGCTAGCTACACTTCCGACTACAGTATTTTCTCTCTTTTGCAAATAACTACGTCTTCAATTCATTCTCCCACGGCTCCGTCAGCTCATTATTCGAACAAAGTTCAAAAAGACTTTTGCTCTATAGCTCTATTTGATTATTGCGTTGCGCTGCATTACCTTGATTTTTCTTTAATTAGAGCCTTAGCTCAGTTTTGTCTGATGAATACAGCCCTTTATTTAGGAAACAGCAGAGGATTTTATGTTTATTTTATTGTTAAAGAGATGGATGATTCGGGAGATTTTGTGACCGTAAGAAGACAATCTATTTCAAAGAATGCTTCTACGAGTATGTCTGCTGGTGATACTTTCGGCGGAAATATTATTATGAAATGAAAAACACGGAAGATATGTAGACCAGATCCCAAGATACACAATTTGGCAAGTGCATAGCTATAAATATCAATTTTCCACTAACGATGATATATCATACCTTACCTATACTCGACTGTGCACTGCATATATCCTTCAGTACTTGAAAGTAAGCTAGAAGAGTTAGTACCTTGTTTCGTGAACCAGACGTGCTTAGCTGGGTCAAGACAACAAAGTACCAGTGACGAGGCTGGAGATGGTCTTACGCGCTATATGCAAGTTACAAGCATCATGCAGAGCGTCTCACGTAATTCCTTTTCTTGGCGGGTCGTCGCGATATATTGATAAAAAAGTCGCGTTGACTTCGTTGCAGGCACCCTGGTTTATATCGGTGGTTCGGAGGACAAAGGCTTCCGTGACCCACTAGCTTATTAATGTCTTGGATCCTTCTGCGAAAAGTGCGGGTCCGGCACTCAAACTATCCTCGAAACGGAGATATGCATCATCAAGCTTTGCCTAGTTTGGTTTTGAAACAAAATGGGCAACTGAACTTCCCCACCTCGCACGATATATATGCAGAAGGAAAAGCAAGGAAAGAAGGAGGAGATACACGTGCAATACAGGTTCGGAGAATTCGGGAAGTCTTCGTGATAACTTCAGGTGTATCGTGGACCGCCGCGTGGTTCTAGTGACGCAGTCTTCTGTCCAGGTTTGGTTAGAAAACTGCAAATATAAAAACCCTCGCGTTTCGCGCCCTCCAAGTTCCGAAAGCTTGACGACCGCCGCTCTAGAAAGCCTACATATATTTTCAGGAATACTTTACATTCAAATATTTCCAGGGTTTATCTTTCAGTCCATCATGATTCCTCTACCTACCATCCAAACCGCAAACGCGACGCTTTCTACCCGTCTTCCATCCCCAATCTGCGTGTTTGTCGGCGGTACCA
Organism: Orbilia quercus; assembly: GCA_036971405.1. Classification (NCBI taxonomy): domain Eukaryota; kingdom Fungi; phylum Ascomycota; class Orbiliomycetes; order Orbiliales; family Orbiliaceae; genus Orbilia; species Orbilia quercus. The sequence goes on along the minus strand of JAJTUE010000001.1, from coordinate 3,532,973 downwards.
CCGGCATAGGTTTCTATACCCTCAAGAAGCTTGCCGCGTCCACCGTCTCCCCCAAAGTTTATTACATTGGCCGAACGCCTTCAAACGCCGAAGTTGTACAAAAAGAATTGGAAAAGATCAATCCGAAGGGAACCTACATCTTTCTCAAATGTGACGTTCTGCTGGTTAAAAACGTCGACGAATGCTGCAAAGAGATCCTGAAACGTGAAAAGGAGATCAACTTACTCTGGCTCAGCGCTGGAGTCTTGAGAATGGGAATGCCGGGTATTTATCAACGCTATATTTTCTTGTCATTAACGTTTCTGTATTCTATTTACTTTTTACAAAAATTGCAAAGCACTTGAACTAATATTCTTATATGTGTGATGGGGAAGCAGATACCGAGGAAGGTATTGACTTCATGGCAGCCATCTCCTACTACGGACAACATAAGGTCGTCCCCAACTTGCTGCCACTCCTCAAGACCTCTGCTGCAAATGGGCACTTCACCCGCGTGATTCGTATTCTCGCGGGAGGCCTTGAGAAGCCGCTGGACCCTAATAATTTGGATATGCGAAATATGGCCATGATCAAGGGTCGTCAATCGCATACTACTATTGTCACCGTCTCGTTCGACTACCTTGCCCACGAAAACCCCGAGATTAGCTTCGTTCATGCTTTTGCTGGGTTCGTCAGGACCGAGGGACAGAAATTTCCGGGATTGATGAGTGTTATTATCAGAACAGCAATGTGGATTGGTGGACGATGGCTTTTGGTTCCGGAGGAAGAGAGCGGTGATAGGAATTTGTTCTATGCGACGAGCGATATTTACCCGCCTGCTGCTCAAGGGACTGAAAACTCGAAGGAACAAGCAACTAACGGCGAAGGGAAAGAAGGAGAAGTTATTGCTGTTGGTCTTGATGGTGTTAAGGGTAGTGGGTGCTATACTCTTCACTGGGATGGCACCGCCAAAAGCGGAAATCCAGTGTTGATGGAGTACCGAGAAAGTGGCTTCAGAGAGAAGGTTTGGGTGCATACTTTGGCGGTTTATAAAGGAGTGGAAGAGAAGTATCAAAAGGAATCCGGGACTCAATAGTATAGCTTTGCGAAGAGTTCGCACGGACATATTACTTTATATATGAGCATTTTATGGTATTTAGTTGGAGCTTATTATTACTTTGTAACGAAATTTGAATAAAACGCGTTTACCCGTCGGCTTTCATTACTATATACTACGGTATACTCATAAAATACATTCGTGATAAAGTCATTAAGATGATGTAATACAAAAGGATTAGATACGGGGTTGGCATAAGATCCCAGAGTTGAATTCAAATCTCAAGATCAAGGGGCTACTGCACAAGATGCTGGGAAGTTCGTAATAGTTGTTGTTGATCTAAATAAGTTACGACTGTTAGTAAGGATATTCTTCTCGTAGGATCAAAGGAAGCAAATTGACTTGGTAGTTGCTGTCTTGGACACGGTTATATAAGTCGTGGTAGCATCGTGTCCAAAGTTAGTTGTATCGATTTTAGCACAATTGTCCAAAATTATAGTTCAAAAAATGCAATTAACCCAAAACTTACACCCTTTTGGTTATAGTTGTAGTGGCAGCATTATCTCCGTTAGCCGTCGCGGTGTCAGTCTCGGTGTGTCCATCAATAGTGAATGTTCCAAATAGAGGGTTCATATCATAGGCGACAGTAGAGTAAACCGTGAGAACACCGTCACCACCCACTGTTCCATCAAATCCGAAGTATCCGGCATCACGCTCAACGAGTGCAGCGGGCTCGATGGCTCGACGAACGGCTGTAGGTGCGCATGACTTGGCGTTAGTGGTTTTCGTGACCGTGAAGGTCGAGGTGCTATATGAAAAAGAATCGTTAATGATGAATGAAGATCGCGAAAAAGAATCAGAAAAATACACTCACGAAGTAACAGGAACATCAATATGTCTCGTTAATCCATAGCTCGTGTAGGTCTCCGTTTGAACTGCATCCACGGTTACTGTATTCGTGACTGTTGGCCTGCCCGTAATTGTGGTGAAGCCATTAGTGACAAAGGTCGTTCCATCCGTAGTCGTACTCGCGGCCGCAGTAATGATATTCCATATTCTCGCATCGAGTATGTTGATCACCCCGCCAGAAATCGGTACTGTCCAAGCCCAAATGTATTGACCTTCCCCTATGTCGGATCGGGGAAGTCCTGGGCATAACAACGAAACATCTTGGCCGGCATGGAAGGTATTACACGTGAACACCGAAGAAGTTCCGGAGACAGACTTGGTAATCACCGGGGTTAAGTTTGCGCCACTACGTCAAAATACACTTTCGTCAGTTGGCCCGCGTAGCTGTATCCGAAAGCTTCATGTCTCAATATGGACCTTCGGTGAGGAAAGACATACCCGCAAGTGAAAAGACCTGTTGTGAAAACGGCAGGGACACCAAAAGCGGCAGCAGTAGCTGGACCGGAAGGATTGATGTAGTAAGTTCCAAAATTGGCAACCTCAGGGACGGAAAGCGAGCAACCCATTTTGCGAAGTAATATCGAGGGTCTCGAATATATCGACTTCTTGCTGCTTTGAGGTTCCTTCGAATCTTAACCGGTCCTTGTCTTTGTGTGACAATGTGTTTTCCTTGGAGAATACAGCGAAAATCGATTTTAGAAGCGAAACCGATATCATACTCACAACGGCTTCTTATAAACCGCGGAAAGGGGTGGAATGGTCTTCAGCTCGAGCCCTCCTTTGAAAATCGCGGTTTATAATCCCATGGATTTGTTTGACGCCACCGAGCGCTAAACGAATGCAAATGGAATTTACCATTTGTTGCGAAGAAACATGGCTGTTATGTTCTGAAAGGCTGCAGCCAGTTTGTGATCTCCACGAACCTTCGGGATGAAGCTAATGCATGCAGGTCCGGGGTAATGTCAAAATTTTTACGAACCTGAGAAGCACATTTCGATATTTCAAGGTAAACTGTTCTTCATGAACCTATTTTCGATACAATATGCTATCTACAGAGGGGAAACTCGACGAATACTGTCTTTCTCCAGTCCTACAAAATCTTCAATGGCTCTAAAAAAACCCCGGAGATATTCAATTGATATGAAGTTAACAGTCGAAAAATCCAGTGCGTTGTCTTTACAAAGATGGGACGGAAATGCAGCTTGGCTATTGTAATCTCCTTCATCAGCCGCACCTCTCTAACTGGCAGTAACCGGCGGCACCAATAGGAGAAAATATGGACTGATCTCCTTCTACAAACCCAAAGGGGCACGGTTCGCTAGATCTGCGCTAAATTGCAATGAATTGATGGTCTCGATGGCTGGGCTGAACTCGAGGATGCATACGCAGGCACCCACATACATGCATATTCAGCGGACTGGGGCTGAAAGCTTGTTGTTGGCCGCCCAGCCCTGGCAGTCGCAGGACTCTGCCAACCTTTTCTTCTGAGGAACAGTCAATCAACTGAGTTGGAGTGCTTTATCAGCTTGGTGTTTTGGAATATCTAAGAACACCACGTTTAGCTGATCAGGGATGTGCATATGCATGGTCGAGTCGCTGTTGAAGTTGTAGCATTGTAGCACCAACGCGAAATGTGTTGAACAGAGGTTGTGGAGGGTTCCACAGGATTAAAGGACAATTTCGGAGCATACAATGTCGTTGCCAAGCTAGGTGTTGGCTGTCATCCTGAAAGGTTCCGCGTCGACATTAGAGCGGCTTTTGTACATACGCATGGTTAGCCTATCGCTACATGCGGAACATATAAGAGACGTCTCAAATTGCAAGTTATAGTGTGAAGTCTACTATTAGAATGGGACACGTTCGAGTCTAAGATCATATAAGATTCGTAAGTCTAATATGTATGAGCTTAAACAATTGAATTAGATTAAATTAAATTAGACACAAACAGATAGATATCGATAATTAATGAGTTCAGAAAACAAAGCCTAAGCTGTTTACTCCCTCTTCAAATTTTCCAAAGTAAATCATACATACAATTTAGGCAAGCAAATGCTCAAACGCCTTTGCGGTTTCCAGAACGACCTGCGGGTACTGGATCCAATCTTGTCCCGTAGCCTTTGGCGCCTTGCTGACATCGAAAGTAACACCGCCGGCAGGAAACGAGTAGTCTGGCGCATACCCCTTTCCTTTCTCTCCTTCTGGGATCACATCGCGTCTGTCGGGGTAGGCTTCTCTCAGAATATCAATGACAGCCTGGTCACCGCCTCTACCAGCAACAGCTAGATAACGTTCGCCGTTGGCCTTATCACCATTCTCGGCAGCCCAGACAAAGAGTCTGGCGACGTCGTAGACGTGGATGTATGTAGCCAATTCGCCGAGGGAGGTGAAATCCTTCTTTCCGGAGAGGATCTGCCAGATGGTCAAGGTAGTCTCGCTGATCTTTGAAGCGTCCTTTGGCGATACAACGGGAGGACCAGAAACCCAACCCGGATGGATGGCGACAATATTGAACGCTGGCTTTTCCTCGTCTCTGAATTTCCAGACGGCCTTTTCCGACTCGCTCTTGGAGGCCATGTAAATGAGGAATCCTGGTGTCTCTTTTCCAAGCTTCTGAACTACCTGATAGGAGGAGTCGTTCCAATCTGCTTCGCTGAACTCGTGTGGTGCAGATGTGGCTGGATCGAAGATGGCGACGACGGAAGAAGTTTGGATGAACGTTTTGACTTTATTTCCGACTGCTTTGGCAGAACGGAGAATTGAGAGAGCACCTTCTTTTGCGGTGTGTATAACCGGCTCGGGATCTGTGAAGCTCAGAGAGACCGGGGAGGCCAAGTGGGCGATAATTTCTACATCTTTGACGGATTCATCGAAAGCTCCGGGGACGGTGATGTCCGCGACTTCATATATTTCGATGTCGGAGGCTAAATATCCTTGCGAGACAAGAGTTTCGATCAAAGGCTGGGCGGATTTCTTGCTACGGGTGGTACCGCGGACTTTGTATCCGGCGTCGAGGTAATATTTGACGACCCAGCCGGCGATATAACCGGTGACACCAGTGACAAGAGCGATTGGTTTGGAAGACATGCCTTGTGTTGTTCGTGTAGTATTTTCGTATCTGGTAGATGGTTTGGTTGCACAAGAATTTCTTGGTAGAAAATTTAATATCTGTAAGTCTTTTGGTAGATTGGCAAGACAAATATAGTAGCTGATGAGTAGAGGCAGAGTTTTATAGAGTAAATGAAGCTTTGGCTATTCAATTGATAATGTTGATGATGTTTTTGAGAGAAAGTCGAGATGACGGACAGTTACACCGAGGTCCTTATATACTTTGAGAGCTCGAGGTGCAATAATACTTAAAAGCTAACTATCACAATTAGAAGAGCCGAAGCCCGCCGCTATGGCTGATGATATCGATACCACTTTCATTGACTCGCGGCCTCAAAGACATGTCGGGTCTGCCAGACACGGGTGGCCCGATAGCACTTCGGCATCAGGCCCAGAAGTCGGCCAAGCCAGTTCCCTGGCTTGGCATGCGGCTCGCACTCGCACACATCTTTGAAACGACGAAAGGTTAGTAATCTCAAGAACTGGCATATGGAATACTAAGTTTCCTAGAAACGCCGGTTTAGGCAAACAGCTCGATGCACACGGTTCAATACCGAGCACGTCCGGTGGCTGCAATCCTGTGGTGCAGACAGAAGGGCAGATTTCGAGACGGTTGTGCCGGCTCCCCCAGCCGTTCGGTCCACCCGCAAAATGTGTTGTCGCCAACATCAAAAAAAACTTCAACACCAAAGTTTATTCGGCCTCTTGATACCCCGGCCTTGATACCGCCACCGTACTGTTTCTATGGCGCCGCCAATGAAGATATTTTACAAAGACCACGCCTTATGACGCTATTTCCGGAGGTCCGGTTTAACAATCATCTAGTCGGCCGATTGATAGACTGCACGTGCATTCGGGCCCTCAGCCGCTCCATTGATTACATATCGATCCCTTCGATGCGAATCTTCCCTGTCGCTCGCTACTATCCCTAAGCATGGACCTGCGTCAAGAGTTTTGGGGTCAGGGATACCGTAGGGACACGTTACCAAAAGTTTATGTACGTAAGCAAGCCCAGGTATTAGCCTCGCTGCTACGTTGTTTCTTGATGATATAATCAGTGCATTGAAGCTTTGCAGTGGGAGGCTAAGTTTGCAGATGTATATTCTTTTAACCCAATTAGGCACATTTATGGCCTAGGAAGCTCTTCTGTATCGAATTGAATGCCTCTATCGAATTATGTCATCTCTATCATGTATTGTTATGGAGTAGTATGTAAACATTATTAGTGCGTTTGGTGTATCCCAGAGTTAGGGATCTAGATGATATGCGCTGCTTTGTGATCCTTCTTCTGCCGCCTTGCACTCATAATATGTGATGCAGCTGCGAGACTCGAGTATAGTAATCAAGTTTGAGAGTAATAATTGAACCTAGATCCAGCATCCGGGTATGTTAACAAAATGTCTTGGAAAAGGATATCAATCGGATCTTAAAGGTATAATTAGGAAGAGAAATTCCGAAACTCACACTAGGGAACCACCACAAGAGTAGTTTAGAGCTCCGCCGCATTGCATGTTGCATTCGGCTTCCGTGTCGAGGCGTTGATGGCCTGACGCCAACACGGTATCACAATAACATTCCCTGAAGCCACAATAGTTAGAAGCTTGAAGAAAATTTTTATTTCAAACACGAGAAAAGATTATGGAGAAATCCCGTGATATCAATGGATTAGCTCTCTTACCGTCCGTATTCCACCCCCGCTTTTGTAAGCCCGTTGTTTATGCAATAATTAACGCACAGCTCTGGAGTCATACCATCATCCGCCCATAGATATCGCATCGCTCTCTTCCCGCTTGGTTCCGCATAACATCCTTTATACTTCCACGGGCTGGGAGGACTGGTCCAAGGTACCGGGCCGACGATAATACTTGAAATGTAAAGCGATAGGCGAAGGGAGTTCCCACATATCGCAGTACTATCAACATCGCAAAGACGACTGCAGTCGGACTCTGCGACCTGTGAGTTCCCATTCAAAATATCATTTCCACACCAACATTCGCTTCAAAAGGGATTGAACAATGTTAGTGGCTATCATACTAAAACTCTCATAACAATTATATAGAGTTAGATCGCACAACGCGAACGCACTTACCCTCCGAACTCGAGACCGGCATGTTGGTATCCGCTACAAAGCGATAGACACTGCGCTGGCGAGACACCGGCTGCTACAACCGCACTGAGTGCACGACCTTGGCCTCCAATGGTATCCTGATAACACGCTGAATACGTAAAGCCGCTGTTGCCAGCGTAAACCGTTGGAATGTGCTGGTTGGTGGCAAGCGTATAAGTGACGGTTATAGTAAGGGTTTCAAAGTTAGTCGCTATTCCTGCAGTGGAAGTGACTGTGGTGGTATCTCCTCCCACGGTGGTGGTGAAAACCCGAATAGTACGGTACCTTGTGCTTGTGCTGATAGGCGTGTACTTGGTCTGCGCGAACTTTGTGGTCGTCGACGTGCTTGTTATGAATTCGGAACAAGCAGATGTGACTAACGTCGCGGGAAAGACCTTCAGAGCACTCGGGGTAACGGCGCGCTTGGCTAGCTTTGCCACTGGCCGATAAACATATGTGGTTGCTAAGGAAATAAGGTTAGTATATAACCTCCACAGAATTGCATTTGTGACTACAACACCCACCAGTTAAGATAACAGCAGAATTGGTTTCGGACGGAATATAAGTATTTGTAACAGTATAAGTGCTGAGACTGACTATTTTCGTCGAAAGAGTGACAGTATCGGTGGTATACTGTATTTTAACGACACCTGTTGCAGTGGTTGTAACTGTAGTGGTTACCGGTTTATAGCTCAGAATCGTAGAGCAGAATGGCGACGGTGTGCTGACTTGGGCCGGATCACTCAGGACGCTGAGCACATCCGAAACATAGTAGGTCGTCGCTGCTCCAGATGGGGGTTAGTTTTCCGTTATGGTCAAGGAGAGATTCCGATCATTCTTACTTGTGGCGGCTCTTTCCACCAGCGGGCTGGCGTTCACGGCCACAAAAAGGCAGGCAATTGCACCACAAACTCTCATGTTTGATATAAAACAACGGATCCGACGCAAAGAGACTGTTCAAATCGAAGGACGGTGCGCTCGAGAAAGAGAGAGATCATGAACAAGCTTTCCATCCTCACCGTCGGCGAGGATGCTGCCTCATTTTCATAGCGACACGTACACGGAATATCCTGCGCCGTTAATAGTATCTAGTCGCTATACGACCGCGTTCCGTTGACCGGCGTGCTGTCAAGGTTCTGCCAGCTCACGGAGCGGCAGACCAGTCCGTCTACCATATCTTTCAAAGGCCGCCACCCAATGACACTAGCTAAACTTTTTAGATTGTGAGGGTATAAATCGGAGAAATATTGCAATTTTGGGATAAGAAAAAGTTGGTGGTGTATCTTTCGTGCATGCGCTGATAAAGATTTTCGAGGTGGGTATTGCGACAAGTATGGGTCTGCAGTCGATGTGGGCCAGTAAGATTCGAGAGAGATAGGATCGAAATATGCGATTGATCGAAAGCCGTTCCTCGCAGTCCAAATCGCTTTTCTTGATGCTCAACGATCAATTGCTCCCGGCGTTAAACCTGGCTGTCAAAAACACACATTCCTTTCTTGAAACGAGGAACGTATGCCCCGCTGTCGATCACGACTTTGGCCTTGGCATAGCTTGTTTTTTTCGTTCTCGAAATTTTGTCGCGAGGGCATGTAATTGAGCAATCAGGGGAGCCATGTGCAGGTTATGCAATGCAAGTGCTGTTCCCAGCCGCTCGTAAAAAAACTTCTGGGTTTTAAAGTTGGGGTCATCCGGCATCCAATCTCTTTTAGTCAAAGTCGCGATTGTGCCCCTTTCGGTCTTTCCTATAAGAACAATGTGGGAATCCATATTGCGATGCCTCCCACGACGTCGCTCGGTTGGATTCTCCCGAATATCTGAAGATGAAGGATTTGGCGCCTTTGGTGCGATATCTATATTCTTATGGGATCAAGTTGTGGTTTTCGACGCGATTCTCGACAGTTGGTCGCTCGCTGATATACCCACAGCAGCAGATGCAGCATGCAGATGCAGCTAGACCCACTTGATATTTGGCAGGTTAAAATGCGGCTGACCTCTGCTTCGTGTTTGAAACGAAAATTTATTTTAATGTATCAACCGATATCAAAATCCGTGAGATATGATGCGAGTGATTAATCCAAAATGTCCAGCCTTCTGATAAGCCCGCGATATAATAAATTTAGAGCACAGGTCGAAAATGCGAGAGTTCGATGCATAGCATGGGTTTGTGTTCGCGTTCGGATCTTGGGAATACGCGAAGACCTTGGCGTCAGTCAGCTGGCCCGAATTTCTGCCAGGGAAGCAGGATCCTCACTAAGATCGAAAAACGTCATTCCAATCCGATTCCGAAAAGATGTCGATATTACGATTCCAGCCATCCATACCATCGAAACAAGCTGAGCTTGTATAACGGACTGCCGAAGAGCTGGTGATCTAGTATCAGCACTGATATTACCGTCTAACGCGCGCGGGACGCAACGTAACGTACAACCATAACAAGGAGGATGTCCGAAACTCTGTCCATTCAACAGCTGCTCGACAGCTCCGATGTGCCCAGCATCCTGCTCGACTTCCGCCTAAAAGATAACCACGATGACCCTTCCCGTGCTTCGATCAAAGATGTCAGGGTCTCCCATAATGATGCGTGCGGCGTTAGAAGGTATCTCGAGCCGTTCTACAACTTGCTCTTTCACCCGCTAGAATACCAGACGGAATCTGGATGTGCTGTTTTGGTTGACGAGAAAACGAAAACTCATAACATCGGCGGTGAAGTCTGGTCAGCTACGAAAGTTGGGCGGTATAATATGTGGACACTGGAAATCGAACAGAGAGCGAACGGTGAAGATGGTATTGGGGAAGGTGGTGGAGTGGATTCTGCTGTGGATATGCCTTCTCAGGGACAACAACTTTACAACAAACTTGATCATGTAAGCTTCGATCTACCCACCTACTTTGTTCTTTGATATGTAGCAAACTAAAGACTGACCTGAATGGATGCCTTTTTTTTTCGATTTTATAGATGCAAGGCCCCCTCGACTCTTTCTCTCATCTGAGTAACCAGCCACTCAAAGACGTCGAAGCTGCCAAAGCAGATTTATCGACTCTCCGAAGTTTTTCCCGCACCGACTCTGATCTATCGGGCACAATAGCAAACCGTTTATCACAATTAGAACTAAATCTAAGAACGCTAACTTCTGGCTTGTCGCTTCTAAAAGATCTCTCCGATGTATCGAATTTCGACCCCCCAAACCCTCCAGCACCAGTCCTTCCTATCCCGCGCCTGTCAAACACAGAACTCCTAGCCACTATACGCGGTCGTGCAGAACGGCCTCAATGGGACACAAATATCAATCCTTACCCTGGCTATACACCTCTATCGTCTGCCTACAAAGTCTCTACGATCGCGGAGCCACATATGCCCACTCTCCGCGTCTTAATAGTCGAAGATAACGCTATCAACCAGAGGATAATGATCAAGTACACCCAAAAGATTGGGGTATTGGAAGAATTTGTCACTCAGGCGTTCGACGGGGAACAGGCGCTCGAGATTCTCGAGGGAATGGTTCGAATTGGACAGTTTCCTGATATCCTACTTGTTGATTGCGCTATGCCAAAGTTGGATGGATACGGGTTTTTGGAGGAGTTTAATCGACGGTGGCCGCTGGCGAAATGTTTGATCGCTGGACTGACGGCACAGGCGATGCCTGGTAGTCATGTATGGTTTGGAATCTTCTCCGGTCTTTTTCTTGGGGGGTGCTCAGACTAATATTGATATTTCTGAATGTAAATATAGCATCGGTTCAAGGAATGTGGAGCGATTACGGTTATCGTGAAGCCTATACGGTGGCAGATCCTCGCGAGTACATTCGAAAAGGCGGCGAGAATGAAAATGGCTAGGGAGGTAGAGTATAAAGGTCGACTATGATCACAGAACGGCAAACTTGAATAATCACCAGGTTGGTTGTATAAGTAGAATGGAATAAGATTGTTTTCGCTTGTTATCATTAAACTATATAATAGCTACTCGCAACTGATATGTTATATAAAAATGTGGTACGCAAACTGAACTAGTACTCTAAGGTTGTCAAAGATATCGCGGTCTTTTGATACACCACCTTCGTCTACAAATGCAGTGGTCCACCCCACACTCTCATCCTCTTGCCACACAAATGGAGTATCAGCAGAATACCCAAAGCTGCAGCAACGATAGCAGCCTGGATACCAAAGCTGACATCGTAACCCGTTGCAGCACCCCACGGTTGCTGGAAGTACCCAACGGAGAAACCACCAACGGTACGGGCAAAGTTCAAGAAACCAGAAACCTCGCCGGCAGCAGTAGGATAAGAATCCAACGCGTACGCGGTGATAGCGACGGATGCAATCATGACACCGAACACGTACATGCCCCATCCCATTACGAGCGACATGTAATGCAAATGCTTGGCCAGTCCGAATCCGACGATGATGAGACCGGGGATCATGAACGCTGCGGAAATGTAGTTTGTTGTGAGACGGCACTCTGGTTCGAAGACGCCGTTGTTACGTCTGGTGAAACGTTTGGCGATAAAGTCGTTGAAGAAGTGGCCGAAGATTTCACCAATGCTCACGGCGACAAGGGGAGTGAAGTAGATGTAGCCGACGGACTTGGCACCGAAACCGTAGCCGCCTTGTGCTTCTGGGGTTTCGAACAGGATAGAGGTGGTAATGTTGATACCAACGGCCCTAAGTAATAGAGTTAATAATGCTCACATTGGCAAATTGAGGCAACTCGGTTTCAGGTATCAGATGATGTTACTTACCACATGAAGGAGAGCATATAGTAGAACATGATTGGGATCATGGTCGGGCGGAAAAGAACCTTGATGAGTCTCATCCAGCTGCTAGGGAAAGAAACGAATTGAAGCGACTTGTGATTTTGTATTTGCCAGACTCCGATAACGCGCAGGATACGATTGCCACGAGGCAACTTTTCGGCGTTACGAATAAACCAGGTCTCGTCCGCGAAGCCTACGATCAAGACAAGATCGAAACAGGTGATGGCAAAGACAACCCAGAAGACGTTTCTCCACTCGCCAGTTCCGTCAATGATGAAGTTTCCGAGGCAGGGCCCGAGATACGGCGAGACTAAGAAAAGAGCGGCCCAGAGACCAATCTTTCTGGCGTGTTCGTGGAAGAAGAACATGTCCTTGATGAACGAGAGACCGATTGTTTGACAGGCAGTGAGGGTGAAACCCATCAAGGCACGCATGCCGTAGAAGGTATCAAAGGAGGTGGTCAGGCAGCATCCGAGAGTGAAGAAAGCACCGGCGAGAGTGGTCCAGAAGAGAACCGGCGCTCGTCCCCACCAGTAAACGAACGGAATCCAAAAGACACCGCCGATACCGAGCATGATGACGTTTAGGTTTCCTGCATAGTTGACGACCGCTGGGCTCATATTCCACTCTTCGCCTTGTAGAACGATACATGGGATACCGGCACCGCTGCCAAAGTCACCGCAGAAAGCAGATAGAGCCACGATGAAGAGGATCATGTGCTTCTTGAAAGGTGACCAGTTGAGGGGATCATCTGGGTCCTCGCTAGGCTGCGGTACTAGAACAGTCTATCGGCAATGTTAGTTTATCGTGTTTGATCGGGTATGATTTGAATTTGCCGTATAGCAGTCGTCAGAGATACTTACATGTCCATCCGAAGCAAGCTTGTAGCCGGTATGGCCGTTTTTCTCTGCATCTCCTACTTCAAGGACGACGGCACCAAAGTGGTCTTCTGCTTCGCGATCCGCGATATCTTCGATCTGATTAGTCGCCATGTTTGGTTTCTCACGACTATCTGTTTCTGACATTTCGAAGTTTTGTTGAATGCAAGTCCGGATCAGGACGATGATACCACAAAGTCGGAAAGAATTTAAAAAAATGTCTTTTATATATTTTTAAAGATGCGAAAGGAGGTAAGTTTATCAACTGAGTGTAATGTAGGCACCTCCTCAGATGATGATCCGGGCTAGATTCGCAAGATGGATATCCAGGAGCGAGCACGTCTCTAGATTCCGGGGTTCCTAGACGTCCTTTATCTACTGTTCCGAAGGAATGGGCTTCGGGTCTTGACCTCTTCGCCAAGATATCCTGACCGCGCATGCAAGTAGCTGCAGAGTCGAATCGTCTCCGTTCTGCAGGAATAATCGATGGTGTATGAGTTTCCAGCTGTACTCATTATCCCCACAAAAGAAAAGACAAAAACCCGGTATCCCCACAAAACTTCCGCACTTCTCCAAAGTTGAATTTTCTTGGAACGCAGAGACGCGAGAGAACGTTGTGAACAAGCCGGATGCACTCGGTGCAGGCTTGGTAAACAGCCACCGATTAGCATGGCTGGTGATTGGTCGCTACGAGCTAAAGTTCAAACGGCAACCAACCTCAGACATGCTCCAATCCTTTCTCGGTTGAATTGCAAGCATAGTCCATTGCTAAACAGAGAGTCTCCCTCGCCCCTACCGCCCGCTCCAAATGGATTCCATCTTGTTGGAGTGTGACGCCGGGAATTGGCCAGAGGCACTTTTGCTGGCTATTCTCCGCCTGCCTTCAAACGGCCTTCTCATTGGTTGGTAATAGCTTAGTTAGTCGAGAGTTTTGGAGTGCCAGGCCCCACCGCAGAGAAACAACATCTTCCCCAGATTCTCGGATCGCTTGCTATATAATATTGCCATATAACCCTAAATTAAGGTTAGGATAGGTCTAGTCATGCAGGGAAATGGCTGGGTAGAACCTCACTTGAGAAGAAGATGCAGGCTGGGCGGTCGCTCGGGCTCCACAGTTTTCCAGTTTGGTATGGTTTGATACCTTTCCGGTTTACTTTACCGAACTTGAGTACTGTTTTATTTGCTTCGGATCGAGGACCTCGCCACCATATGCACCATTGCATAGCTGCACATACAGCAGCCTCTGACTAGTCTCGAATAGCGACGCGACATCCACGACGATGCCGTTGACGATGCACGTCAGAACTATCGGACCAATAGACAGGCCTTACTTTCCTGTCATCTTTAGCGGAATTTTTAGCTCCGGGGTATCCCCAGGCTGCGAAGACGATGCGAATTGGGCTCGAACGCACCAGCAAGTCGGGCGTTGGTCTGGTTAAGTTTTGCTCCGCGTGCTCTTCGCGCCGATGAAGATTGAACTACTCCCAGCCGACGGTGACATGAAACATCTTGGTTACACTTATTCGGAACTCTTCTGGTATCCCGTGACTGATTTGTGAGAGTTAAAAATGACCATCAAAGTTGGACTCTAAAATTCCGAGGAATTGATTTCGCCCATTCATTCCGCAATCTCAAGATCTTGTGATTTGATAACAAGTCAGGCTGTATGTGTCTGCAAGCCTCCGAGTCTAGATAGTTTAAACTCCGGAACCGAAACCATTACGCTTTTTTTGCATAATGGTCACTTCGACATCATGTATCCCTTCCCTCGAGGAAACGCATAGCGGGACTCCAGCTCGCCTTTTAGATGAGGCGAAAATCCTCAAAACTCGGCTTTACTCGAACAAAACAGTACCTCCCAGTATCTCGCGAAAACAAGAAGTACCGGTTCTTCCTCCAGATGTTGATAGAGCGACCTTCAATACGGCTTGGGGTGATCTTAAGCGACTGCTCGGTGGCGCTAATGTCGAGATAAACGATAAACCACTCGTCGATGGATGGTATATGGAGCACCCGTAAGTATATATGCTTATCTGCTAGTTACGTATTCGTTTTCAATAACAGGATGGTAGAAACACTCATGATGCATTCCACATTCTCGAACAAGAAGACCTTGTCAGCTGCGGAACAGCCTACCCAGGCTCTACCGAAGACGTCCAGAAAATCGTAAAATGGGCAAACCGCTACCTCATTCCCGTATACCCAATCTCAATGGGTAGAAACCTCGGATACGGGGGCGCTGCACCTCGTCTTCGCGGATCACTGCTCATAGATCTCGGAAAACGTATGAACAAGGTCCTGAATATTGACGGTCACAATGCTAGTTGTTTAATCGAACCGGGAGTATCATACTTTGGCCTCTACGAAGCTGTTCAGCAATCCGGCCACCCGCTCTGGATCGATACCCCTGATCTCGGCGGCGGTAGCGTTATGGGTAACGCACTCGACCGCGGTGTCGGATACACCCCATACGGCGACCATTTCGCGTGTCATTGCGGTATGGAAATCGTGCTACCAAACGGCGAGGTGATGCGAACGGGCATGGGTTCCCTCCCCGGTGTAGACGGTGCGGATAATTCATGCTGGCAAGCTTTTCAGCACAACTACGGCCCATCCGTCGACGGCATGTTCACGCAGAGCAATTTTGGGATCGTTACAAAGATGGGTATGTGGCTGATGCCCGCTACCGGACACCAATCCTTCATGATTACCTTCCCGCGAGACGATGACTTTGAACAAATCATTGAGGTTATCAGACCGTTGGCTCTGAACAGAGTTATCGGCAACGTACCGCAGATTCGAAACGTGATCCAGGAGCTCGCGGTGACGGGGAAATCAAGAAGCCAATTCTACAACAAGAACACGCCGATGCCCAGAGAAGTCATCAGGGAGCACGCAAAAAAAATGGCGTTCGGCGACGTGGCGTGGTTCTTTTACGGGACGGTTTACGGCGATGACGAAACAAGGGCCAAGTCGCTCAAGATTATCAGAGACGCGTTCCTGATTATTCGAGGGATGAAGTTCTCTCTACCGCAAGATTTACCACCAGATCATTACCTTCAAGACAGAGTCGACGTTTGCAGCGGCAAACCGGTGCTGAGAGAGCTCTATTGGCTGAATTGGGTCCCCAATGCCGCCCATCTATTCTTCTCGCCGATCGTGCCAACGAAGGGCCGCGATGCGAGATTGGTACACGAGCTTGTCACTAGCCTGCATAAAAAGTGGGGGTTCGATTCTTTCCCAACGTGAGTACCTCTATCCAAATCTTATTTCATCGATCCGTCGCTAACAAACCCCCTAGTTGGTGCGTTCTAGGTCGCGAACTGCACTATATTGCAAACATCGTTTACGACAGAGCAGACGCCGACGCAAAACGCCGCGCGCTAGGACTGATGCGTGAAATGATCGCAAAGGCGGCAACAGAAGGATATGGAGAGTACAGAACGCATTTGGTCTTCCAGGACCAAGTCGCGGCCACGTACGGCTGGAATAACCAGGTGCTGAACAAGTTTACGGAGTGTATCAAAGATGCGCTAGATCCAAACTCTATCATGGCACCTGGAAGGAATGGTATCTGGGGCCAGAGGTATAAGAATAGAGGGTTTGAGATGCTGCCAGGGTTGAACGAAGATCAGCAGCAACATGCTATTCAAGCAAAACTTTGATACAAGGTGGCAAGTTAGTTGTTGTGTTTTTGTTTATTTAAAGATTTTGGCATCCTAGCCTTCGTGTCGAGCGACTGGTTTACGAGACAAATCCTGGCTGGAAATATTCAATGATAAGTTTACTTTGTGGCCATTTTGGAGATCTAGTCTTATCATCGGGAATATACAAAGTTGGTGTCTATAAGCTCCGTGATTGCCACTGGTACCATCACAAAAATCTTGACCTATACTACAAGATTTATGCAAAATAAAGATTAACCTAACCAAATGCCGAAAATCTAGCGCTAGCTCCTCATCAAAGTTGGTAGATCCTGAGTATACTGAGTAAATTTTCACGATTCTAGAATATTCCTTATGTTTAAGTTCTTGTCGAATTCACGATTTAAACTTGTCCGAAACCACAATCATGAAACAGCAACATCACCGGATGATCTAGATTACATCTTAAATGCAACCAAAGAAGCGGCCGAGCCAATAGTGACAGCATTATCGAAGTATTCGCCTAACTTCATGAGCACGTGGCCAGCAAACCCCATTCTCCACAACTGAACCGTGCCCACCGGTATATAACGGAGAATCTCCATGGAGTACCTTCTCGCTTTAAAGTATCCCCGTGACTGGAGAAACTCCGAGACAAGATAGACTAGTCTAGACGAGAGAAAAAGAGGGGCACGCAAGCCATCGATGGATACCCCAGATACCAGATGCATACCTAGCGTGATATGATGGCGTATCCCCGATCCTGGGAGTCGGCTTCTGATCGATGGGGGAGAATAATTAGGTGCCCCGCATTAATATTATAAATTCGCAGAGATGGACAAGTTCACATCTCCAGGGACTTGGGTATTGGTGATTAGACGAGGTAGACCGTGTTCAGTGTTTGGTTTACGGTGTATACTGGTTGTCGTGCGCAGCGTACTAACGAGTATATTAATCCAGGATTACCCATGTACGAAGAGTATATCGATATTAAATGACCCCAACCAACCAGCGGTACCGTACCCGATTGATATGATTTCGTAGGGCGTTCCTTTTCGTTATTCCATGTGCATATGCACACGGCTAAAACTGTTTGCTAGTTGGAAAACCGGTGAGAGCTTTTCTTTTCTCCGCAGTCTAAGCTCGCACACGCGACGGGGAATACCCACCTACCGGCCCTAGGTGTTTGTCGGGTACCAGAGAACCCCGGAGCGGAGGCGGGTTTCAAGTTCTTTTTTGCCAGAAAACTTTTGTTTTCCCAGAAAGATTGGGTTTTGCTAGCTTTTTGGGAGCTTTTAATCGATGGAGGGGAGGGTTAGGATTGTTTTCTTTGAACCCGTACATGATATTATTAGTAAACGAAAAATTACAACAGGTCATTTTGCGTTGACTGGTGGATCGGTATCGAGACTGTTTAAAGCGGGATTTATAGAATAGCTCGGGAAAGAACATTCTAATTGCGAAATATCATTAGTAAACATGGGAGAAAATCAAGCCAAAGACGGTCAAGTACGAGGTATACCCTCAATTGCGACAATTCATCATAGAAGTAGCAACTGCTAATATAATGCCACTACACAGTCATCATCATCGGTGCCGGTCTCGGCGGCTGCGCGGCAGCAATGGCGATGCACCACCAACTTTTCCACGTCATCGTCTTCGAAAAGATCAAGAAGTTCCTGCGTTTAGGTGACTCGCTGGGTTTGGGCGAAAACGCCTTAAACCTGTTGAAGCGATGGGGGCTTCACGAACAACTCATCACCATTGGGAACCGGAGTCTCGATATGCATATTCGGCGGTGGAACGATGGGAAGATATTGGCGACGCAGCCGTTGATGGATATGGCGGGGTATATTGGACACCGGGGGGGTTATCATCAGGCTTTTTTAGACAGAGTTGCTGAATTGGGGATTGATATCAAGATGGGGCATACTGTGAGTTTGCTCTGTATGCCATGTTTGGATCTTAGCTGACTGGTTGTATAGGTTGTTTCTTTCAACGAGGATAAGCCATCCGTGACTCTCGACGATGGAAGGGAGTTCGAGGCAGATATAATTATCGGTGCAGATGGTAAGCCGGAGCCACGGTCCTTTGTTGTTGCATCCCTTTTCTTAACCCAGCGGGCGACTAGGAATCAAATCCCAAACTCGCGAACTGGTCCTTGGATTCGCAGATAAACCGAAGTCGTCCGGCTACGCCTGCTACCGGGCCTATTTCAAAGGAGAAATCCTCCGCGATGTCCCCCAATGCCAGCCGATTCTCCAGCGCGACTGCGTGAACATCTGGATCGGTCCAGACATGCACCTGGTCCAAAACACCCTCCGCGACGGCGAGGAGTTCAACTGGATACTAACCCACAAAGACGACGAAGACATTCAGGAATCGTGGTTCCAACCGGGCGATATGAACAAAGTCAAGGAGCTGGTGAAAGACTGGGATCCGATGGTTATCTCCGCGGTAAATGAGACACCACAGTGCCTGGACTGGAAGATCTGTTATCGCGATCCCATACCAACGTGGGTTAGCAAGAGCCACAAGATCGCCTTGTTGGGCGATAGCTGTCATGCGCATTTGCCCACGAGCGCGCAGGGCGCGAGTCAGGCGACCGAGAGTGCTGCGGTGCTGGCTTTGTGTTTGAAGTTGGCGGGAAAGGGGAATGTTCCGCTTGCGGTGGGTCTTCACTCGAGCTCGAGCCTTCGGTCCCGGCTATGACGTCCAAGTTTTTAGGTTTTTATTTGCTGACATGGTGGCTTGCAGACACGAGTTTACGAGAGATTGAGGTTTGAGAGGGTAAGACAGGCTCAATTGAACGGCGAGGATGTGAGGGACAGATGGCATAGTTGCCTGAAGAACCTCGACGAGGGCAAGGAGATTGATCCCGACGACGTTAAGATGAAGGTACATACAGAACATACATTCGCCCACATAGTATATCGTTTACTATGTGTTGCAGGGAAAAGTTATGGCGCTAACGAATGTGACCACAGAACCGCTGGCTGTACGTCTTCGACGCGGAAAAAGATACACTAGAGAAGTGGGATCGAGTTTCGGAGCTGGTTAGCAAGGAACTGGAAGACGGAGTAATAACACCTTTGTTCGACAGCTCGACGGGACCGTCACGCGACCTGGAGCTGTACGATGCCTTCGGTAACAGAAAAGCGGACACGAAGCATATTCCAAAGAAACATCAGCCGGTGACCGTGGTCCACTGAATTAGGAGGTGGGAGGGATTACGGTTGAAAGACTGGCATTCGGGAGAATAGCATTTGCTCAGCCTACCAATTGGGAGGCCGCCCTGTACAATATGCATACCAGAGCTGGTCGGGATGCTGAACTTTCCCATACATTAACGCAGTGCTATAATAATAAGTGGTAGATGCGTATTATGATGATCTTGATATTATTGCATCTGAGTGCCCACCAGGTCGCTGTGTAACAAGGAGTTAGGGCTCCAGTGTCCCGATACTGCACGTCAACCTGCAGCTTGCAGTTGAGAGTTAGTCCTGAGCTGAGTGCATATAATCATCCATTGCATACAACCGCCGGCTCTTCTTCCGAATGAAACTTAACATCCGCAATGCAAAGAAGAAAATAATAAAAAATAAAGAATAACAAGGGGATAGAGAAACTCAAATTACTTCCCGCGGAAGTCCACGCTGTGACATCTGGAAATACCAGGAAGTTATTCAAATAAGCAAAGCGTCGCAGGATCGTTGCGAGGTTTGCATACCTGCTTCTAGCTTCTTGCTTGGGGCCGGGCCAGGCAGCTGACCCGCCTAATGTGGGCTGGGCACATCCTATTCGCTTCCGGTTGTGGAGAAGTGTCCAAGCTATCGCAGGAAGCTAAAGATTCAAGTTTAAATAGCTGAACAAGGCCGGGAATCCTCGTTCCGAAAAGAAAAAAAGGGAACAAAAGTGCCCTGATTATTAGCTCGTTGTTGGTTCGTCCGTTCGATTCTGCGATTCGAATAATTAATATCATCATCAACTGCTTCAAGAGAACTGGACAGTATACGTACCAGATATTGGATTCGGATCCAGCCGACACACAGATATCCCGCCCGTGCGATACCGATATTTGCAGCCGACGCCGACGTCTGGGAGAGGAAGAGCGGGAGGGCTGTTGAATATGTAACCCGCCGGCACTTCACACCGGAAAGCGGAAGACGAACAGTAGAAAGAATATTAAGAGGAAGAGGAAAGAAGGACAAATGCAAATCGTCGTCGAAGCCCAGCAAATGAGCAACAACACGGCGCAACAACCGCAGCAGCCGACGCCATTTATGTGCTCGCTCTGCTCCGTGTCCAAATACTTTACCAGAAAGGCGCATCTCGAACGGCATGTACGGACGCATCGTAGGTGACGCAGTTTTAAATCCTAAGAGAGTGGACCCCGAATTGTTATTATTATTCGGAGAATCCCGAGGTCGTTTGTGAATATATAAAGCTGATAGTGGCGTGACTATGCGCAGACTCGGTGGGAAATCCTCTCAACTGTCATTTTTGCTCGAAAGAGTTTCGACGGAGGTATATACACCTATTTATAAATACTCCTCTGATTTCCTAGCTGGCTTTGCTGACATTTTTGTAGCGATTTGCTCAAGGAACACCACATACGATGCGAATTCCGTGGAGACCGTCCGATACCCGTGGCCGTCGTTGGCCGAAAACGTCGTGCTTGCGATAGATGCTCCCAGAGAAAGATATCATGCAGTGGGCAGATTCCTTGCGAAAGATGTATGACAGCCGGTGTGATTTGCGAAAAGACATCCCCAGCGGATACGACACAGTTATGGCAGGGTTTGATAAATTCAAACACGTCGAGATCAGAAGTCGACAGTTCGGTACCCGAAGAGAGCGACGATGAGGACGACGGTACTGGTTCAGACCCCCCGGATCTGAGAGGATCGATTGAATATCTCCTAAATGGACAGTCTCAGGGGAATGTTGCTTTTGTGCAGGTATTTCCGATATCCACGACTCCCGACGAAGACGATGTCGCGAATACGCTATCAGCTCTACCAATGCCTCAAGCAACGCCCTTTGATATGGAATTCAATATGAACTACGATGCCAGCATACTTCCCGATATCGACTTGAACATGTTGTTTGGAGAGATGGGATACTTGATGAATATTGGATTGGAACCGAACAGCCTATGGGACCCGAATCTTTTCTCGGAACACTCCTCCCCGGCGACAGCGACGGATCTAGATGTTTACGATGCGCACGCTTCGTTTCTCCGACCCGAGTTATTGAAAGTCGTGCAGTCGTTTCAGCTGGTGGAAGGGTCGGTAGAGTACCAGCGGGCCGTCGAAGCCGTCGATTTGGTAACAGGCGACGTTCTGCAGCGGTTCACAAATTCCTTTTTCAGACATTGGCACAAGCACGGAGCGATAATACACGTGCCGTCGTACTCACCTTCGATGTGTGCTACCATTCTGATATTAGCGATGAGCTGCATCGGAGGACTCTATGTTAAAGACCAGACGGAGATTCGCAGGTGTAGGAATTTGCTAGATATCGCTGAGGTCTACATATACGGGAGGGGCTTTCTCAAAGACGAATACGAATTTTGCCAACCGTACGGTACCAATTCTTTGCCGCCTGATAATCGGACGTACGAAGATGTTGATTGGGAGGATTTCGAAAAGCTGCAGGCGGCGTATTTGATGATAGTTGTGCAGACTTGGTCGGGACATCGGGTCGCGAAACGACGAATACGGCAGCAACGGTTTACGAGAGTTCTCGAAGTATGCTGGACTGGTTTTCACATAAACATAAGAAAATTTTGCTAATTTTTTTATAGCTTTCTAGGCAGTTGAAACTCCCGTCCGCACACCATAAAACTAGTCCAAAAAATGCTGAAGATTTCATGAAGTGGATACGGGTGGAAACTGCTATTCGGTTACAAAATATCATGCTTACAATTGACTGCGCCTTTGTAATTTTCAACAACTGCCCGCCGCGGCTATCACCGACAGAACTTGAGTTTCTAGATTTACCTTGTGCGGCAGCATCGTTTGCAGCAAATTCATTTGCTCAATTGATGTCGACCCCATCACCACCTGTGAGGGGGATGAAAGTTATGCGAACTCTGAGGATGAGTTTTACGTCACCGTGGGGAGCTATACCGGAGTTGAATACTCTCGATCTTTTTGTTATTGTGCATGGTAAGATCAAAAATACCTTCTAGTATATAACATTGGAAAAAAGAGCTGACCCGAGAAAAGTTCTCTACGTCCACCTAGCAAAGGACCTATCATCTCAAATCGAACCCTCACCGACAGCACTAGCATCTATGAAACAAGGCATCGATTTCTGGATGAAATCATGGAATGCGGCGAGGAGCCGATACTCGGAAAACGACTGGAAGGCGTTAGGACTGGAGAGAACGAGCGACAGGTATTGGGTACTTGTCAAAGCGGTGTTTTTGGCTTTCGAAAAGGATATCAAAGATGGCAGGCGGGTTCTGTTGGGGGCGAGAAGCGATATCGACGAGAGTGGATCGCATTTAAAGGAGTTTTTGGCGAAACGGAAATGAAACGTATTAAAAGTATTTTTGCTGGCTCTTTTTTCTTGGATATTTTCGAAATCATATGGATGAGGCTTTTGGTACTGACTTTTTTCTTTCGGTGGTATATACCTAATTGCTTACCTAATTCCCGAGTCACCCATTTTGCGGTCTCTTGTCTTCTCTATTACTCGAACGTACCGGATTATCTTATAATTTCTATTGTTATTTTGGAGCGGTACATGTCCCTTTGTAATATATGTCTACGTACACACGAATTCGGATACCATATTGTCTGATGTATTGCTATAAATATAATTATTCAATTAAACGCCGTGAGCATGAAGGAATAAATAGTACAAAAACGAACACACAAGGCCAACAGACTATACCATCTATAAAGGTATCTTTAATAGGCTCTAGAATTGCAGAATAATATAAACAAAACTCACCGATACGAACCAGCGTCTAACATATATATAAATCAATCCAACTCCTCCCCACCAATGCTGATCTCGTGTATTCCGTTTGTAGCTTCGGCAATTCCATCTTCTAGTATACCGTCTAATTGACTTCTTGTACCTTCTACTCTTCGCATCATAATCATTTCTATGCTAACGCCGGGGCCAAAAGCACACCCGAGAACACCTTTTCGACCACCTTTAACCCCGATTCCTGGACCGAATGTCGGCCCTTCGCCTCCGATACCTACCTCGGTATCATTTCTAAATCTGTCCATGACGCTAAATACCGTTGCTGAACTGGAGTTTCCATAATTTGTATATACTTCGTAGGAAGCACGAAGGTTGGAAGGTGTTAAATTCATTGTTGATTGTAAACCGGTGAGAATTAACGATCCGCCGGGGTGGAGGGCCCAGTCTAAATCTGAAGCTTTCAATAGGCCATTCGACGGTGATATTGTTGATAGGACCGAGGATGGGATTGAGGATAGGAGCGATTTATAGAGGGGCGGTGTTGCAGCTGATGTTATCTGTGGTACGTTGGGTGTTAATATAACTTTCCAGCCTATCGACGACAGAAAATCAATCGTTAGCAAATCCAATATTGCAAAGATGAAGTTTCCGTAGATACTAACCTAGTGGGTGAGTATCGAATCCCAGGTCCTTCTCCGTGTTTTCAAGCGTATCATGCTTCCAGCCGAGTACATCATACAGTCCTTTCCCCTCCTGCTCCCAGTCTTCACCAACACCATTGCTAACCACTGCAGCACTGCTACAGTCGCTGAACAAAGTAATCCCAATCCGGACATTATTCTCCGCCACAATACTATCCAGCTCGCTCCTCACCAGCACAGTACAAATCTCCGTCGCGCAGACCAAAATCCTCGCCCGGCGTCCTCTCGCCCGTGCGCCCAACGCAATATTACACGCCGTCCGAAGACCCGCCAGACCACCCGAACACCCCACCCCATGCAACAGCACCTTCTCCACGTTCTTCTTGACACCCAAGTTCTTCAGCACGAAGACATCGTATCCGGGATTTGCGCTATCCGTGCATGTGGTGAACACGCTATGTGTGATCGCTGACGGGGTGTACCCTGCATCCTGTATCGCTTTCTCACACGCGGACGTAGCGAGATCGACGCCGTGTTCCATGAATAACTCGTGGATTTTATCGATCTGCGGGGCGTCCGGTTGGTTTGCTAGCGGATGGCAGCATTCGCCGACTGATGTGCGGGTATTGATGCCAGTGTACCGATTTATCGAGAGGACTTTTTTCATTCTGCGTATTGTCAGTATCCTTATTCTATTCTACAGCCAATTGATAAGAATCTACTGACGCATCGGTTTGTGGGTAGAATTTATGTGCTATAGCCTCTAGATCTTTGGGGAACACTCGATGGGGAGGGTACCGCACCCCGATACCCATGATGCGGAGCTTCAAGTCCTCTGGGAACATCTCGTGCTCTTCTTCTTCGCCTTCCTCGTCGAACTGTGAGTTGTGGTGGTACCCATTGGCCGTTCCATTGGCACCGCTCGTCTTGCCATTCACTTCTACGCCGTTCGTAGCGGACAAAGTGCCGTTCGTGTGACCGTTGGTCGCACCAGCACCGTTCGTCACAGTGACGCCATTGGCAGTTCCTGAAGGTGTCATTAAGGAATAATACGAGCCGGTCAAACGGCGAGCCTTCAACCTGAACAATTGCAACCAATGGTAGCGTCCTCCCACTGTTCAATTAGGCGACGGTGAGATATCTTTCACCGGATAGCGGGGGCGGGGCGATTGTCAATTGTGTTGAATCGGATTCAACAAAACCGGAAACAAAAATGAAAATGAAAGAGAAGAGTTTCGAAAAAGGTTCGAAAACCGTCTCTAGGCGAAAGAATGAGGTTTTGGGGAGAGCTCGATTGAGGGAATCGAATCAATGACCTCAGATGAGGGAAGACACAGCTCTTTAAGTAATGCGACCCAGCTGCACCTGGCTCTCGCTTTTCTTCTCTTTTTTTTTTTGTCCTACATCCTTGACCTAGTTTGAAGGTGGCGAGTCCGGGTTCTCGGACAAAATATTGATTTGCAGGCGCATGTGCACGGCCAGATAGCTGCACGGTTTTGGAGATATCGCCTGCGATATAGCCCTCGGCCAACATCAGCCAATGCGGTTGCAAGGCCGAAGATGAGATGACTCGAATCGCAATCTTTATCAACGATTACTTTTCGACTACTTTGCAGAGGTAGCTGATCAATCACTTTGAATTGAAGAGGCCCACTTTTTTCCGACAGCTGGAGGCACGAGCCTCGAAGTCGTGAATCATGTTGAGCCAATAAGCTTGCTGCCGATTGTGGACTAGACCAGGTTCTAACGGGGTCCAATTGGCCTGAAGAGAGCAGTCCATGATATCATGAACCGGTCAGCGGCCCAGGGTTCGTTTCTTTTAAGCTTCCAGTCGCAGGTCGGACAGACACAAGATAGGAAACAGGCTGGTTAGTATTGCGTGGACAGGTTTCACAATTGATTATTGCTAGCCATCCAGGGGTCAGCGCATCGATCTGGGAATAACGGGCATCGATTCGGCATCGTGGCTGGCGTACACACCATCTGCCGAAATCCGCGCGACAGAAGGCGACGGGAGGGGTTCATGCACCCCGCTGACACGGCTCTTCGCCACAAAAACAACACCTTTTTCGGCAGCGCCGTCTACTGCTGACATCGAAGGCATTCTTTGTTATATCGGAGGCCGGTTCTGTCTTCGAACGAAATATCTATACGTATACGCTATCTCGGATACCGTGTGGCCTTCGCGGCGGAAATGCCCGTCCATATACCTTTCCTTCTACACTCCTTACTTGAGCTTCCACCTGCTTTCGTTCTTCTCGTCTCTCCTCTATCGTTCCTACGGCAGCCTTTAGTTACCGATACACAAGATGATACAAATCTCGTGATCACTCCAATTCTTCGCCAATACGGCGCCATCCTGCTCTCCACGTCTGTCTTTTCCTTCTCGTTAGCCGTAATCCCGAACAACGTGGCCTTGTCTCCGATTACCGGAGTACTTGGTGGTCGGTGGATGGTCCATGAAGTTTCCGCGATAGCATTAGTTGGATATCATTTGTTAACGGCTGATAGAGCTTATGGCCGTATCAAAGCCGGGGAGAAGGCCTTTCAGGTTGACGGTTTGGGAGGTCCCGGGTTACACATTGTCCTACACACGTTCGTTGGTGGACTGCTTCTGTGGAAAGGGATGATTGGGTTTTGAAACATCTATTGTTCTCTCGATTCGAGGAGTTTCTTTAAATAAGACTATTTATCTTGATATTTGGGTATATGTACATTTCTTTTGCTGAATGGTTTATCGACTGGTAAAGGTATAATACAATCCCGGCATGGTATAAACTAGACATTAAAACGTCTCATCTCTATTAATTTACTGGGCTTCAACCTTCTCCTTTGGTGGGTACTTGATCCCTGTAGCAGGGCAGAAAGATGTGCCGCCGTCTATAACACCACAAGTTAGCATATACATCAATTGATCGATATATACTGTCGGATAAAGAAAAACTTACTGATAGGAATGTACTCTCCGTTGTAAACGTTACCGCCCTTAACGTGGAAATGGTACCAAAACTCCGAAAGGGCGTTATCCTTGGTACACCCAACCGTAGCGGTAACCCCAAACGCCTTCGTCACAGCAGCCTGGATCTGATCCAACGTGTAAGTCTTGGTAGTGCTGGGGACGATACCTCCAGCCTTCAAACCAGCATAGGTATCCAACCCCTTAAACAGATCGACGGTCTTCTCAAAGTAGTCGAAGACATTCTTGCGCGGGTGGGTACCCTTGCTGCTGCCCGTGATGCCGGCGTAGCACTCTTCACGGCCGGAGGAGAAGCAAGTCGCGTGTTTGTTGTATTCGTGGGACCAGAGGTCGCCGTCGACGCTGCTGATGTCTTTCCAGTAGCGGCGCATGTAGCGGAGGAGGTTGTGGCCGCCAACTTCTTCGATTATTTGGGTGATGTTGTCGCTGGTTACTTCGCGGCTAGGGTCGCAAAAACCTTCGTAGCTGCCTGTGGTCGAATATATTAGCTTTATTCTATATGCGACGGTGCTTTCATTAGCGGTGATATGGGTAGGGATACGTACTATCGCATCTATCTGGCCAAAGACCATGGATGGTCCAGGATGCGGAGGGACCCTTTGCTGGACTCCAATCCCAGAATTGGGTCTGCAGGAGCTGCCCGCCGCGAGTTTCGATACAACAGTCATCCTGGATGACGGTTGTGTTTCGACAGCTGGTCTGCGCAAGATCAGAGGCGGAGCAAGTCTTGAACGGACCGATGACGTAGTCAGAACGTGGTGCAAGAGGGCCCGCAGCGGCAAGAGTCGCAAAAGCGACAGTGGCGAGGACGTTGGTGTACATTCTGAATATCCGACGTTGACTCTACTATGCTACCCTGGTAATGATTTTTTCGGACTGGGCGATTGCGATTGATAAGAGCAGTCTGAAGAAAAATTTTCTTGAAACCGATATCTTAAACCGGGATCCAAGGGCCACTTTATACCCAGCGTCGGGCCTGTTCCTCAACATGGTATACGTCCTAGTAACAATACCAGGAATCCGAACACGAAAGGTTCAATCGTATGGATTCCCTGGTTTTTACTGCCTGCCAGATGTTGCTGGGATGCGCGAGATACCGAGGACCAGTTGGTGCGCAGCGTGATAAGATGGTTGGTGGCGTGCGGTGAGAGATAGTGCCTGCCGAATATCGTTCATGGTTCCTGACCAACGGCCAAGCGATCCATAACGTACGATCGAACAGGACGGCATAGCATCCGGTCGGGTCCACGCTATCGATCGTGGGATGATCGTTGCTCTTGATTCGCTAGTTTGCTTTCTCGTGTAGCTCAGAACTTCTCCGGCGAAAGCGATGGACGTACACTCATCCCATTGTCGACCTGGAATTCAAGTACGCTACGCATGTAGGGTCGTTGTACCGGGTTCCGTAGATGGAATCAGGAAGGCACAGTGCTTTCGCCTTGGCTTTGCATGCATATGCGCATGATAATATAATTTATAAGACATTGCCGCAAGTTCAAAGAGCAGGCGGGAAAGAAGCCATGCACGGTTGCGGAATGGGTGGGTGATAAGCATAACTTGGCTGATGTCTTGTCATCCCAGCTGGTAACTTTAATTCTAATCACCCGCTTCTTTGGGGATGCATCGAGATATCGATAGTCTGGGCATTCTTAGACATGACGGCTGTCCAGAAAGTGCTGTCTTGGAGAAGTAGTTAGAATATATGATTGGATAGCCAAGAAGACGACGATAATTTGACGGAATGGATATTCGAGTGAACCTGTTCATATTTATTGCAATTGTAAGGAGAAAGAATCTTTAATGCCGTGTGATCCTTAGATCGCCGGAGCGAATGGGTTCATCGACTGTCAGGCCAGCATGGATCTTGAATTTTATACCTTCTAGAAAAACACGACGTGACAGGGGCCCACTATCGTTAACGACCGAATCAGGGTGCGATAAACTTACACGTTCCAGATCGGTGCCATACGAGACTGCCAGGCACGCTGCGACCATTTGAAAACAGCATGATTTGCACTGTGGAGAAAAATCGTTAGTTCCGAGAAGAACTTGTACAAAATATAGTATCTCGGTGCTGCCTACACTTTCAGGCAGCAGCGGTGCAACGTCCTGGGAATTTGTGTTCCGTTGGTTCTTCCCCCGGTTTGCTGAACGAAGTCTGAACGAAGTCGGTAAGCGAGATGGCGTGAACCCAAGTTGGACGCTTGGCCGTGGTTGCGGCTGGCAGTTGGCCGCACAAAGCAGATGGATCTTTAAGTTCTCGTTGCGCATTGCGGTCTTTGCGGTTGGGTGTCGCAACCCGTCTCGTAGCTATAGCTCCAGACTCTCGAGACTATGAATCTCGAAACTATCTAAATACCTAGGTACTTAGGGATACCTACATAAGTAACTCCGACGTCGCTTTATAACAACGTAGCAACACATGCGCAATTAGATATCGGAGAATCGAAAGCTAAGATGGGAATCGAGACTTAAGTACACTAATGAAATAACCAGACATACTTTTATTAGGAGTTTAATTGTACACTATTCAAGCCCTGTCACCTAGGTCTCAATTGCTACCCAAGTAATCCAGTCCAGCCCAGTCCAGTACGTCTTGTCGTCAAAACACCTGTAAGTGATTGGGTAGTCGTCCTGCTGCCCGTATAAAATTTGGGTGTTGCCAGCCGGAGAAATTGGACGCTGGACGTTAAATTCAAACGGGTTTAACGACAGGAAAAGCTAAAGCCGAAGGTTGAATTTCGGAACTGAGCTGCCCTCCGCCGATACTACTTGCCGGATTCCCAAACGACAGCTACGATGAGGGGCTACGATCTTCCGGATAGCAGTGCCTACTGCCTTAAATGTTTCGCCATTCACTGAGAAACCTCTCTCGACCTTGTCTATATCATTTGCGCCCTCAATTGCAACCCCTTCAAGCACCCCGCATTCCCCCTTGGACTATCCGATACCGTTTCACCCCACAAATACGAAAAATGGCGAGCTGGACGCATCTTATCCGCTTCATAGCGGAAGAAGACGGCCAGGAACATCTCGGAGAAATTGATTCAGGGGAGTTTCCGGATGTCGGGGTAGCCATTCACGACAACGAACACAAGGTCACCGCCCGTCTCGTCGACGGCACTATATTTGACGGAACGGTTACCGACTGTCTGTACACCGTTAGCCGCGTATGTAGCTACTATTACACAAACGCTATCTTATAGCAAACTAAATCTATCCAGGCCGTAATTATATCTAATTGTTCTCTATGCACGTTGGCACCCGCAGCTTCTCTCTCCGATCTCGCAATCCGATGTCCCGATAATCCGCTGCCTAGGCCTAAACTACCGCGACCACGCACACGAAGCCAAAATGCCCATTCCGAATGAACCAGTTCTCTTCATAAAACCCCGCACGGCACTAACAGGTCCTTACCCTGCGAAAATCGTGGTACCCAAAGCCGTCCAAGACGGTACGAGCGACTACGAAGCCGAACTGACCATCATCATCGGTAAAACGGGCAAGGACATCCCCAAGGAGAAAGCGTTGGACTACGTGCTAGGCTACACCGCGGGAAACGACGTTAGTTCCCGTAAATCGCAGTTCCAGAATAGCCAGTGGAGTTACAGCAAGGGGTTCGATACGGCTGCCCCTGTCGGACCGATTATCGTCCGGCAGGATAAGATTGACCCGCACAAGTTGGATATTAAGACTATATATAATGGGGAGACGGTGCAGGATAGTAATACTAAGGAAATGATCTTTAGCGTTCAGGAGACTGTGGCTTTCTTGTCGAGGGGTACTACGTTGGAGAAGGGAACGTTGATTATGACGGGGACGCCGCCTGGAATTGGGGCTATGAGGGAACCAAAGATCGTTTTGGGGGATGGGGATGATATTCGGGTTTTCATAGATGGGATCGGTATGTTTCAATCCCTTGCTTTCTCGTTCCGTCGATATCGCGATGGGTCTAGATTCCCTAATATTTGAATGGGAACAACCGCTAACTTATTGCAGGCACACTTATCAATAAGGTTTACGACGAGAAATAGAATAAAGAAAAGAAGTGAGCGAGTGAAAGCGTAAGGCCTGTGAATTTTTTTGAGGGCTCTCTAGATGACGCTGTATGCTAAAGACCATAAGGATATCGAGAAATAATATATAAAAGAATTGAAATAGATATTACGAAATGAAGAATATACGTTTAATAAGATGGAGAGAAATGGTTGTGACTGTGACCGTGGGCGCGTCTGATATGCCGTGAACGGTGTCCCCTGATCTCGGCCTTGGCGCTAGGAGCGGGAGCATTGTCAACAATAGCCTCCCTCTTCTCAGTCGCCAGCTCTGGGATCTCAACGGCGTCGCCAACCTCCTCTCTCTTAACCTTATAGGAAGCACACACATTCCAAGTAGCCGACGCGGTCAAAGTCTTCGGAATAACGCCCGCGATAACGGCATCTCTATAACTCCACCTCCAGTCACCAAGTGTACTCTTCCAATTCCAGAACACCCATCCCAACCCGGACCTCTCATACATCTGTTGCTGGGCCACGAACCACTGCGAAAACCACTGGACGGCATCGGCGCTATCGGTCCGGAACATATCTGATTCTTGCAGGTTATCCGGAACGCTCAAGCTCCACTCGCCGACCACGAGGGGTTTCTTGCACCCCAAAGTCGTGGTGCAGGAGTACTTCATGTACGAATCCCGCGTTGGGGTGACGGAGGTATCCCACTTGACGTACTTGTGGTAATCGTAGCTGGCCATCTCGGTATCCGGGAGGTTGGAGTTAGGATTACCCGACCCCCACATCTCATCCATGAACATAATGTGGAGTCTCTTGTCCTTTCTGATGTTGAGTTCGTCTTCCACGGCTCTGATCTTCTTCCACGCTCTTGGGTAGAAATCTGTCGTGAGGGTGGCGGTGACTTCGGGGCTCCAGGCTAGCGGTTCGTTGAGGACCTGCAGCATGCCGATGTTACCGTAGACTTCTGGCTTGGTGTACACCTTGCGAGCCATCCAGCCGAGAAAGGTAACGGCACGTTTGTATTGGAAGTCGGCGTAGAAACCTGCAGAAGAGGCGTACTGGCCCGTGAAGGCGTTCTTATCGATCTGTGCTCCCGGGGCACCGTGCAGATCGAGAATGACGTAGAGTCCGTATTGCTTTGTCCACCTGAGTACATTCTCGAGGTAGAAGAGTTGGCCCGTGGGGAAGTGTTCGGAGTCACGGTAGACCAGACTTTCCAGAACCCAGTATCCGACGGGGATACGAACGGTGTTGATTCCGTACGATGCCATTTCTTTGATATCGTCTTCGGTGATCCAGGTTTCCCAGTGCTTCTGGAAGGCAGCGTTGGCTTTCTCCTGCCCAATGTTCATGACGCAGTCGAATTCGGATTTATAGGCACCGCAGCCAATTTCGTTCCATTGGGCGGATTGCAGCCATGGTTCGATGATGAAGAGGCCACCGAGGTTGACTCCACGGATCACGCCTGAGTCTTTGGTTGGCAGCCAGGCGGTGGCGAAGGGTGTGAGAGTTAAGGTTAAGAGGATTGTCGAGATCATTCTGAACATTTTGAGAGATTTCGGTATATGATTTATCGAATATATCTATTTCAAGTCGAAAAAGGTTATTAAAGATTGTTGCAAAATAGTTCCAGCTCCCAATATAAAAATCAAACGATCCGAAAATAGACAAACAATAGAGGAAATAAAAGAGCTATATCAGATTTCTTACAAAGAGAATCTATATGGCCTGTCAAAGAAATCTGAAACGAATAAAACTCGAAATGGCTATATCGACAGTAGAAAGGAAGAGAAATGAAACCAAGGAATGGATAGTCTTTGGAGTATAGTATCAACTAACACCACAAAGGGCAACTGATATCTTTCTCTTGAATCCTGAGCAAGAGAAAACGAATATCGTCAACAAGTGCAAATATTCAAAAAGAACGTAAACAGCCACAGGGCCTTTTAGGGAATAGAAAGAAAAGGTCTTGGGAGAGAAGAAAGAGACCGACAGGAAAGGGAATGGGTTCCGTGAAAGCACCTTTATATACCAGGCTGAGAGACACTCTATAACCCCTCTCCTTAAAGAATTCCTTTCACATGGTTTAAGCCCTCTTTTTTCTCTTCTAAAGAAAACCCGGACATACAAAAAGCTTAGGCCATGTAGTCGGGTGGACGTTTCGTTTCAACCTTCCCCTGCGTCCACCAAAAAAAGGTGCTTTGCTAACTGGTAGTTGCTGGCATCGTCTTCCCAGAATTTTGAATTTAACGCTGAGCCCAAGAGTCGATTGTGACCATGTTCAAGGCAGGTTATACCCCTTTTGCGTTGGCAGGGTGGGACGCATTATTTGCATTCGTACACCAGACTCGGACAGCCGGCGCTACCGATGGTGGTAGTAGATGCTACCTCGCCCATAATGCAAAAGTCTCCTGGCGACAGCGTACCAGGTTCGTCAGTTCCAGGTCACCGGGCGGTGGGGCCCAGCCCAGCTCCTTCCTTGTCAAGATCTCGGAGCTATGAATTCGCAAAAAAATTTCCTTCAATGGACCCCCTTTTTCTGTTGTTGGATGTATTTTGTGTGGTATGGAACCGCGCGCTGGAAGTACTTAAGTGGTCGATCGAGTCAGCCTGTGCTGTGCTCCAGGGGCAGCAGAGACATTACGAGCCTACCCTTGACTAACTTGAAACAACCAAGCTAGAGACCGAAATAGTGGCTAGAAGCCCTGATTGGGGGTCACTAAGATAAAAGGTGAATTGGCGGACGGATAATTACACTTTTTCGAACAATATAGGCGGTCCTCATGGCCTGTCGGTACGGAGCCTAGACTGGACTACTAGATACCGGGACAATCGGAATGAATACCAGAATTGTTGTATTTATTATATCAATTGCCGTCCAGGAATGCGGGATATACATGAGCAAAGCTTAAGAAACATTGGGCCGGGTGTAGAAACGTGAGATATTATAATTATCTGTAGGGATGAACGGTAACTGCGAATAAGGTTAGGTACCGAATAGGCGAGCTCTTGGCTCAAGGGGCACAATTTGGAGATATTGCAGCTATTGGCTTGGATGGCTTCCGAGAATTTTGAAGATTAAAAGAGGGATAGCGGACAGTTGAACCTTTAGACCCTTTTCATTTTACAATATAATTCAAAGTTTTATAATTCAGCAATCACGAGATGAGATGTTCAGAACTTGTTATTGCAAACTATGAAATTGAAAAATATCTAAAATTTGTGGCTTCATGAAATCAAGACTTTCTTAGGTACTTTCTCGCGAGTTGCCTTTGAGGCCGCCCCTGTCCAGTGTCTCTACCTTGCCGCCCGTAAATAAGCGTCTTGTTTGTAGACGCTTACCTGCATAAGTTTTCACGGCAGCGGTAACAAACTGTTGAGACAATAGAAGGCAGTCTATCTTTATCACGGGTACTAATATTATGGTTTCACAAAATTTGCGAATAGCTGCAAGAGATCCTGTCAGTGAATTCTTGTTTTCACCTGCATATTATATTTTTATAAGCCACGGGAGGATCCGGTGGCTAATATCAACCGTGGCACTATCTCGGCCCTCGTACGAGATTGGATATCGAGCTAAAAAGCTTGGAAGATTCTCTAACGGCCGAAAGAACATAACGTTTTAACGGACAAGAGCCCGCAGGTCTGGAAGGGTCCAATACTCAAAATTTTCTTCATGATCGTATGACCTCCTATATATTGGTAATATCGTGAAGACGGACTCCTGCATTTAATCCATCCTTCGGGGAAACTTTCAATGGTTTGTTCAGTTGAATTCGACGAATCTGTCCGTTCAACATGATGTTACGACCCTGTATGCATGCAATGACAAGCACATATCCGTCTGCGTTGTGCTCTAGCCTCGAATCCGTTGTGCTCCACAGTTCCAGACTACTCGGCCGACATATTCACCAAAAGTAGCTGTACAATAGTTTGCTATTATGGTCAAACGAAGAAGCTATACTGTTTTTTGCGAATCCAAGCTCGCAGGGTTGCGTCCCCGAGACTAAAATTTGTGGACGTCGTTGTAGGATCTTGGATGTTCTAGCGTAGACGCTAGGGTACACTCGGCCGACAACAACACTTTACCGTAGTGACCACCATGCATGATAGCATCATATCATGTTTCTGACCACAGATACGGATTAAATCCGCGCAAGAAGCTGCTCAGTCACTAGGTTTACAAAGTTTAACACCCCGAGTTTTTGGCCGGCCTAATAGCTATCGATTGTGTCAAGATCGAGATGTGTATATATATCACTTGCAATCATCCTCGGAAAGCAAGTTATCTCAAATCATCTGTATGACATCACTCAATTGACTATCTAGCGATAGCTTAACGTTAAACCTTTATTTAAATTATTTATTTCCCATCCATCTCGATATTAGTTTTCTAATCCTCGCGGGGAGCTTTTCTGCGAACTATCTTCAAAATTTTCAGACACAGCGTGATAAACGTAAACCGATCTAGGTTTCTAAACTACCGTAAAATCCACAACATGTCTAGCAAAAAGATTCTTACCGTCTTCGGGTCCACGGGGAATCAAGGATCCTCGGTTGTCGAGCATATCTTGAACCATCCGGTACTTTCTAAAGATTACACACTTCGCGGTGTTACCCGTAATACCTCCAGCGACAAGGCAAAGGCGCTCACCGCTCGAGGTGTCGAAATGGTCTCGGTATATATGTTGTCCCCCTTCAAAGTTTGAATACAAAACCTTTATTAACGCAGGTACTATCTGATATCTAAATAGGGTGATCTGGAGCACTACGATTCCGTATCAAATGCAATCGCTGGATCATATGCTGTATTCGCTGTCACAAATTGTAAGTACCACTCGGAAATAGAAGCGAAGAAACACCAACTAATACTCTCTATCGATACTAGACTGGGAAAACCCACCATCCAAAGAACGAGAAGTCAACCAAGGAAAACGAATCGCCGATGCCTGCAAAGAACATGACGTCAAGCAACTTATCTGGAGCAATCTCCCGCATGTTGAGAAGCGTACGTTCACTTTTTTGGCCCTAAGCCCCACATATCACTAATCAATAGCCGCATATATCTAGTCTCAAAGGGGAAATACCCAAACGTCCACCATTTTGATGGCAAAGCCGAGATCGGAGAGTACATCTTGTCTCTCGGTATCCCTCACGTCAATGTCGTCCCCGGGATGTACATGCAAAACCTGAAGAGTAACTTCAAAACCAACGATAATGGCGAAACGTACACCTTTGCCATGTCGGCACCAAAGGAAACTAAATGGCCATGGTTCAATCCTAGTCAGGACAGTGGGAATTTTGTAGCTGGTGCGCTTCTCAACCCGGAGGTCTTTAGGACTACCGATCCGGTTAGAATCTCAGAAGCTGCGGGGTTTTGGAGCGGTACTCAGGTTTGCGAAACCTTCGAGAAGGTTACCGGGAAGAAGGCAAACTATTTCGAAGTGCCGGCGGAGATGTTTATCGGGTTTCTGCCAACAAAGGAGCTCGGCCAGGAGATGTTAGAGAATATTTTGCTGGTTCGGGATTATGGATACTTTGGGCCCAATCAAGAGGAATCCGAGAAGGCTGTCGAAGAGAGTATTCAGAAATACTACTTGGAAGGAGAAAGGCCTCAGGATTTGGAAGAATTCCTCGAGCTGAACAAAAAAGCATTCTGGGGACTTTAAGGGTGTTTCAGTATCTGGATATTTCGAGACTATCTGGATATGAAGAAATAGCAAAATTTTTGGATTGGTGGTTTAGTTCAGTAAAATACGAAATAAACACACGGATGCTGAAATCCTTGCGTGATAATATGTTTTTTATCGCCAAAATATTGCATAAATGGTATCTCATAAAATTTAAAGAAAAACTTCGCCCTTCCTCACTAGCCTTTTTAATGCCGTCATGTCTTCGCTTCCATCAAGATGGTATCCCGCGACTTCCATACAGGCTTTGAACCCACTCTCAGGCTCGATATCCTCTGGTTCTAAATCTTCAAAGATCTTTTGCCACAAATCATCCACCTCACTGGCAACCTTTTGCTCTATATTGGCAAGCGCAACCTCAACTGTCATGCTCTCTTCTTTCATTTCTGCCCCCATGTCAGAAATCCCATTCCTCGATGTCAAAGATACGGGTGTCCCAGGTAGTAACCCGTTTGCTAAACAATCCTCTTGTTCATTTTCGGAATTACTCGTACCAGGCGTCAATAAGACTTCATCAAGCATCGGCTCTAGCTCGGAGTCTGCCGTTGTATCTTCAAAGGCGCATATGATACTATCATCCGCAGAGCTGACATCGCCCAAACTCCCAAACAACGCTTCGAAGCTATCCTTCCCGCAACTCCGTTCTTCGGATTTGCGAGATAAATAGCCCCGTATATCGTTGATAAAAGTGGATAGACTGCATAATCTCGGGCTCATTTTCGCATCTGATATCAGTCCTTGATAGAGATGCGATAACTGAGATATCCGGGATTCGATGTCATGTGTGAGAGATCTTCTGGTCGACCCGTCTGGGCTTGGGACGCTGTTGTAATTGGAGGTTGAGGGAAATGCAAAAATACCCACTATGCAGATGATGAATGATAATGTGAGCCATGTTTCGAATAACGGAGATCCGTGGATTGAGACGCAGTGTTGCTTCGCCTTTTCGAATACGCGAAGGCTGGTCTGTGCAGAGTAGATGCCGGCTTCGGACCATCTGCTCTCATGGGTGACGGTGATATTATCGCAGCCAATGGAATCCGGCGAGTCGAGAAAGTTAAAGGAAAATTCATTCAAATTTTCATTTGTTGGTGAGGGTTTATTAGAGTTGCGGGCCAGAGTTGCGAGGAGAGAGGCTTTGGTAAGCCGAAATATCGCGCAGAAATATAGAGCGTTTATATGAAGCGATTTGATCAGATCTTGCTGCGGTAAGTTAGTGGATAGGATGCTGCTCCAGCGAAGGGAGTGAGGTAGTGCAGTTACGAAAATTTTCAGTTCATTCGAAAGCGGCTGGAGGAGCTCTGGAGTTGATGTCGGACAGCGGGTCGCCTGTATTATCTTGCCCAGAATGAAAGCTACTTCTGAGGCTGGAGATGTTGGAGATAATGGACTGGTGTCATGAGGTAGCATCCCGGTTCGCGAAGTAGTGAGCGAGAGTACCCTGTCAAAATTATAGAGAGAGTTCCAGATGCCGGCGTGAACTTCGGATTTTTCTTGGACGAAATTGAAATCTGGCTCGTTGAGACCAATTGTTTGGGCCATGGAGATTGCCATGCCTGTGAGTTTGTAAGTTCATCTGTCTTACTTCAAGTCAAGCATATTTACGAGACAGTCATAGCGCATACCTACTAAGCTAGTCGCCGCGGCTTCGCTCCCTTCAAAGAATTTATACATTCCCATTAGAAGCAAGACTTCAACCGCTGTAACATCCGGATTTTCGACTGAGTTTGCCATATCGAATGCAGTTTGCGCAGTTTTAAAATGCGCGGATGCTCGAGCTATTACGTATTTAGTCGTTATGGAAGAAAATTTCCGTTTTATTGATTGCGTAGAAGATACCACGCATAAATATGAAATTGCGAGAATCAATTCCGACAAACAATACCGATTGACTGGTTGATTGCCGAATGTTGGTGTTTTAACGAAACTGACAAAATGAGTATCGAGAGCTGGGTCAATTATGGATGCCACCTGCGAAACCAGTTAGTTTACGATATCTGATTTCAATTTCCAGATTCTTTTCGATTAATTTTCAGCTTACCTGCGTTCTAAAAACATCCAGTAGATTCATCATATCCTCAAAAGTGGGCATCCGGGATTCTGGTCGGTCTGCATGGCTTCCGCTTCCGATTCTTTTACAACATGCTCGTATCATGGGCGTCGTAGATCTTTCTCTTTCAAGAAGAATATCACGAATGCAATTGGCCATTTGTTCAGTCGTGGTTCTTGCGTGGGGGCCTATATAGAAAGTACAGTCAGCACGTTTCTTCCGGCGAAGCTGAAACCTTCCTTTGAGGACAGGATGTCAGTAACTCACAAGTTCTCTGAGATGTGCGTTTTATACTATATGCCTTCGAAATATCACTGCGGGGTGATCCATAGGAGTTCTTCGCCTCGGATATCGGAGATGCTGGAGACGGTAAACCTTGTGAGAGTGTCGTGCCTTCTGACAGATCAAAATTCGTGTAGTCGATATTCTGCCTGTTTTCTCAAATTATTGGCTAAATACTGCTATTTTTGCTCAAATGCTAAGAGGATCTTACAATAAGTCAGAGAGTGGATCGACCCGCATGGTTCTCTGTTTCTT
Organism: Orbilia quercus; assembly: GCA_036971405.1. NCBI lineage: Eukaryota > Fungi > Ascomycota > Orbiliomycetes > Orbiliales > Orbiliaceae > Orbilia > Orbilia quercus. The sequence continues at coordinate 3,493,690 of JAJTUE010000001.1, read as the reverse complement.
TGGAGGAGGCTCCGAAGTTCTGATATCGCCAACGGCACCGCTCAACTGTGCTTGTGTTGTAGTCATGCATAGGACTCCGGATTTGATGCAGTTTCGACATGGTGTTTGCCCATCACACTGGACGTAAACAAGATCAGAAGGAGTGCTGCACTGAGGAATAGGAAATCCAAGTTAATTGAAGCTCATGATCAGACTACATACTTTTTCCTTTCTTCGCTTGCATCTTGCGCAGGCTTGGGCGACCCGTACTCGCTTCTCTGGTGGAACACGCGACTTCGTCATGATAGTTCGATTCGTCTTCAACGGGGGTTTCGTGTGCAATTCGAGGAATCAACTATCCAGACTCCAAGTATTTTTAAATAGTGGATTGAATGAAAACGCAGTTCAAACTTGTAATGCGGGGAGTCGAAGGTAAAGAGCACCGGAGATGCCCCTCCGTCATCAGAACTGGATGACTACCAGGTTCCCCTCAAGGAGAATACCCAGTACCCCGTGCCTCGGGTAACCTTCCGCTTTTCAAAATAAATGTATAATAGCTTATTCAGAGGTCATCGCGAGCACGATGTCGAACCTAAATGCTCACGTATGTGGGGACCAGCTCCAAGACATCTGCAGTATTCAATCTTCTCGTTGGCTCGATAGTACAGGGTCTGCCCTCTGACTTTGACTTGGTCTTTGCTAGTACCTCTCAACTCGGGCCATGTGGTTCTGGGGAAGACAGTGGACGGGGAATCCCCAGATGTCGATGCTTTGAGACTCAGATGAATTTTTGGACTGCCAAGACTTGTGCCAAGGAACGTAAATTACCAAGGTGTGAGAGCCCGAGTCAGTCGCCATGAAAATTCGAGAACATGGTTTCACGAAACTTCGCTCGCTTGAACTTGAAGGTGAATGAGAGAGTTGGGCTTAGCTTTCGGTAAATATCAGTCTAAAAAGACGTCTTTGAGGGAGTGCTAGTGGTTCTTGACAATAAGATAGCATAAGGATTAAATTTTATTTACAGCTCCATGATTGTAACGACCAGCTGAGTAAAATGAACACCTGCAAAGTAATCTGCCACTGCTTTCATTTAACAGCTTTTGCAATCTTGTTCTCGCAAATTGATACTCGCTATTACAATTTCTTGAATGATATCACCACTAACTCGCCTCTGAATAAAAACTGCAGCTGCTTAGTAACTAGTATAATCAGGGACATCCCACGCAAATAGAAGCAAATCAACTAGACTATCTTGCCAACGCGGATGCCGGATTTTCTCCTGAACCTTAAGCGGCTTCACATCTTTCACAACTTCCATAACCTCTATTCGACTAAAAAATTTCGCAATAGGTTTTGGGAACCATTGATCCATATCCCATTCAAACCACCCTAGATGACCACCTACGCTCGTCGTGACAAGGCAAAGGAAGGGATTTGCTTTTGCTTCTTGCAACGGAAAAGCATCCTGCAACGCTATCGGATCATCCTCAGCGTTCAGAATTAATGTTGGCACTCTTATAGCCATCAGCTTGTCTACTGAGCTGGAAGCACGATAGTACTCGCCCCCAGTTCGAAATCCAGACACTGGGGCCGTGCAAGCGGTGTCGTACTCGAATGGGTATACTGATTTTCTGACACCCTCAATGTCTATGGCTGGGTTCGTGCATAGAACCTCATAGTTTCGCTCAAACAACCTTTTCAGGCTACCGGCTAGAAACTTCGAATACTGACGACCAGTGAAGGACATGTACATGAGCTTGGCACATGCCTCCATGTTATGCGGGGATGATACTAGAACGGCAGCGTGAAGAGGACAAGAGGAACCCTCTTCTCCAAGATAATCTAGGTGGAAAATCGGTGGTTAGCTGATACGACGAAAAAATACAGCTTACTGCTGTTTTCTTCGAACCAGATCAACCGCTGGACAGGTAGAGGTATTTTATTCAATGGGTTATATTACGAACATGCGAGAATGTTTGCGCCGAGAGAGAAACCAATAGCCATTATTGGCCTCTTTGGAAATCTTTTTCGAACGAAGTTGGCGACTTGACGGAAATCATGTGTGAACATCGCATTGAACATTCTGTTACCTATGAGAAAGCGGTTATTTATTAGCCCTACTGATAGCAGTAGGTCTAAGCCTAAACATGAAGACATTAGGCAATCAAGCTACTGACGTATCGTCAGAAAGCTTACATAATCTAAAATGCTGTAACTTACTTGTAAGTTTCGTCCAAGCACAGCCTCTGGCATTAACAACAAGGGCATCATAGCCCAATCCCCCATGATTCTTCGATCGAACTAATGGCTCTAACGACAGCCGAACATATGTCTCGTGAGATCCTCCACTCAACCCGTGAAGAGCAATAACGATCGGTCTAGTCTCTTCATCTGACCGCCATGCTTCAAACTCTTCCGATGTGAAGAACGAAGTACGTGGAGGAAGGTACTCAGGATCGCTCTCCAGCAAAACATTCTCTGACAACATAGAGTCTTCGTCTAAAAAGTCCTCTTCATAACTTAATGTCGAGGGCACCACAACATCGATACTAAAGGATCCAGTGTCGCTGCCATCGGGTGACTCTGCAGCAAGAATCTGGCGTTTATAATGCACTCGAATATCATCCGCCGCGAAGAAAGTTGTACAAGTTTGTAAGTGACCATTACGTAGCAGCGGGTGTGGATAAAAAGGTGGGATCGAGGATTTCACGATAGAATCTAGGGACTCCGGTGCACTACCAGCCTCTTTATTGGCAGGCCTAAGCTGCACTGGTGAGGTGTGGTGATAATATGTCTGAGTTGCCGCACCAAAGAACATTGTCGATGAGATCCACGAGCCATGCAAGTTAAGACCTGCGAAGAGAATATTCTAGCTTAAACTCGTAACAGGTTTTATTTTGAAAGGTAAAAATACGATAGTTCAAACCGGATTATAGAAAATGCAGAACATGTTGTTATCGACGGGGGTTTGCTGATCTGACAACTTGGATGGGTAGTAGAAATATATTGAGTGTAGCGTTCGCACCTCGAGTATAGGAATGTCTACTGATATTCTGCAGCAAACCACAAATATAGTATGCTCTGAGACTGAGACTTATTATTCTGCATTGTGCCGATATTTCCGTATGAGAACCCTAGAAAGTATAGTATCTTGCTTATAATTACATGATTTCTAGCTAATTTGAAGTTGCTTGATTTGTAATTACATCATTATCTTGGAATCTATAGCAAGACCTGTTGCAAAATATGTACACCTCATCTATGACCATCTGCATATGGCTTTAGAAATTCCCCGATGCACCCTGTTTGTATCTTATGTGGGCACATGACAATTTGGTGCCGACAGATATCGATATAAAACCAAAAAGGAAAAAGTGAGGGAGGAATCGGGATAGTTTGTGTCTTTTGTGTCTTTTGTTCGAGAATCACGCTTTTTCGGATCTCTAGCAGATATATCTTACCGGAGCTGCCCATATTCAAAATAACTGCAGTATTTGCCTCCGAAATCTTATGTATTCGGCGATTTTGAAGTTGGTGGCCTGAAGGAAGTCGGCGGCCAGCGAGCCATGGGTGTGGGCCGTAATATATGTGTTTGATTTATTTTTACAGGAAGCACATGGCACGATATATTCTGCATCGTAGATCCTATTGGTGTAACTTCTCCGAAAGTACTTCTATAGATCTAGCGGATTCTTTGCATGACCGATGTGTAGGTCGCAACTCTGACATGTGGGACCCAAATTGCAAATTCACGCGCATGCCTAAATAGTTGCCGAGACCGACGATCTTCATAATTCTGAGGGTATGCCTCGCTATTGCAAAACTGCATACAATATGCTGAGAAACTTCTATCTCCTCATTATCATCCTTGCTTATAGAGCCATTCCCGTAGTTCCCAGCAAAAGAATCCGGTATTATAATTGGACTTAGAAGGGCCAAGGAATGGGATGTTTATTCGGCTCCCTTCTAAGGCATGATTAGCCTTCGGTGCAATCGCTCAAATTCGAATTTGGAGGTTGTCAAAAGTAATTAGTCAGCCTAGGAGATTACTCTTGAGACTAATGACATATGGTAAGAGGGGAGAAACTATATGCTAATGTAATATCATGGGGATAATTGGTGGACTGGTCTCATGATCATTGGCGTAGCTAATAATGAGTTTCCTTTACTGGGTATCCCGCTGGCTATCCGGACTGGGTTGGAATGCAAATTACACATGCGAAAAAACAATCGCCAACAGCCATTGGGCTGCATGCTTACAAGGAGCTAGAGCCAACTGAAATTCATCTGGCTATCTATTATCCTCACTCTACCATTGCAATATAGAATATTATGTTTAGAGTGCATAAGTATTTTAGTTGATTGTAATCTCGCACCTTTGTGTACTCTTGATGCTTTCCTAAAGATTTCGAAAGAGCAAGTTCGCCAAATTTAGAGAATGTAAGCTTTTTTAGCCAGTACCTTAGTATCGTGATCTCGCGAAGTCGAATTTAATCATTAACGTCTAATACGGGGATATTGAAGCTTAATAGGCGTCAAGAATTAAGAGCATCGTTTTAATCCTAAATCTTATCATTAAAATCTCAGGAAAATATAAATTTAAGACGCACAAGTATGAGCTGCAGATTTTTCTTCATCGAGAGTCAATGCATGCACTGAAGAAGTATAACCTAGAGATATGTATCTCTACTGAATCAAAATCACTCTTCCCTCTCTTTCGCCCAGACTCTTAAAAACCCATGTGGATCTGGGGTAAGTACAGCCTTCCATTCCATCTCCCGTTCATTGAAATCATCCATAAGACCAATTTTAAACCTTCTTACAAACCTTCCAACCGCCACTGACAGCTCTGCATACCCCAAATTAATTCCAGGGCACATCCTCGGTCCTTTACTAAATGGCATAAAATACTTTTCCATTTCTCTCGTGTCCTCGACGAGCCATCGAGACGGATTCCATTCAAAGGGGTCTGGGAATACGTCGGGATTCGTGTGGTACGTATAGGCGGAATTCTCAAGAGTGGTTCCGGCGGGAAGAAAGTGTCCGCCAAGTGTAGTGCCACCGTTCGGCACGTCTCGCGGAAGTGGCCCGGGAATACCGTGGCCGCGACGGAGAGACTCTTTGATGACTGCTTGCTATATCCGCGGAACTTCTGTTAACCAATCTGTCGTATGAATACTGATATTATGTAGATGATGGGATTCCGTACCAGGAATGGTAATCCTTCTAGTATCTCCTGCGATGCATCTGAATTTGGAGTCGCCATAACTCCCTTCAACTCTTCTAATAGCCTCTGTTCTACCTTGGGGTGCTTGATCAATTCGTAGAATGCGAAATTTAGCGTAAAAGCAATTGTATCCATTCCGGCAAAAACGGTAAAAAAAGCATCATGGGCGAGCTGTCTATCGTTCAATGCTTTTCGTCCTCTCTTTGGATCATCTTCAAATAACTGGGCAAAAATGGTCGTCATATTCCTTTCACCCGCCAAATACATGGCTTTCTGCGTCTGTACAGCGGCCGTGCAGCGATCTTGAAAGTCTAAGATATCCGCCATAGATGGAAATAGCGTACGAACAAGCGAGCGCGACATACAGTTTTCAAATATGTACTCAGCAGCCCGATATACGTTCGGGAGGGTTTGCTGAATACCAGTAGATTTGAGCACGCTCTCGAATGCGACTAACCACGGTGGGGCGAAAGACGGATCTGAGAGGGAATCGAAGCATTCTGAATATGAATAGGTCGTCACCACATCCACGGCAAGACAGCGAAAGCCTCTTGTCAGGTTTATATTGGTCCCGATTTCTTTGATGCGATCAAGGAAAAGACTAGTCTTTGTTTGCACCATACCCTCAAGCTTGCGAACTGCCTGCTTCGAAAAATAGGGTGCGAAAGCCGCGCGGCGAGCTTGGGCGTCATGAATATTGACCGTTTGGAGGATCGATTCAATGGCGGATGGCCATGTGTAGAAATTTGCGGATTTTGGGAATTTGGCGGTTAATTTGTATATTCTTTTATGAAAGTTATTTAGAGAAGCGCGACGAAAGAGTTATATCATGGATATTCTGGCATTGTACGCTGGAATTACGACTTACTCCTGGTATATTTCCATATCATTGAAACTGACATGATTTGTGCCAGTCCGGACAATCGGCCCTGTATACATGTAAGCATATTTACAACGAGGTCTGAGGTTGCTACACATTATTGTTAGATCAAATTGAATATTTTACTTACCATATTTCTGATGCCAATCGTATAACTTGAATACTCTTCGCCCGCTCTTCCAAGGCAGAAGACCCCAGTAGAATAGTCTTAAATTCTCTGAAATAAGGGCCGCTTTTGGCCCTGGGATACCAGACAGAGGATGAAAGTAGAGTCGGTAGAAAAAGCGAATCGGAATATATATGAGGGCATACGCAAGAACCAAAGTAGTTGCACTATAGACAGCCTTGCTAGAAAGAGAGAGGGCAAAAAATCGGTTGAGCGAGGATTCCAAATCCGTCATTGTGAACCGCAAAACATCTAGGCGCTCCATTTCAATTAACATTCGCCCTCAAATACTAAAGGCGATTAACAGGCAAACAAAGCTTAGATATACATGCACCTGTAGGTCTGAATGGTGCTTTTGCTGCAATTGGATAAATAAGACAGACTCAAAAGCAAGGAACCAAGGGCAATGCTCGTCAACTTTATAACTTTGGTCGCTGGTGGGCGTGCGCACATGCGTAAAATTTGAGAACCCTCTCTCGAAAATAGAACACTCTCGTTCTGATTAAGTGAGGAAACCCAAGAACCCGAAAATAGTTCTCCCAGCAGTTTTTGAGCCGGCGCATGCGCAAGAGCTCAAGCTTATTGATTAAAAGGTTATCGGACGAAATATGATCACAAGACTTAGCTTGGTAGACAAGGCCTATAGTACCGTAATAGCGATAGCACTCGTTTTACAAATTAAAATTTAGCTACATGTAGCAGGTCCAAGCTTACACGGGACAGAGTATGTGGCAAGGGCGGTAAATCATGCATGTTGTGTGGATAGCAATATCTCTTGTTGTATTATAATAGCTCCTGCGGCCCGCACTGGTAGATATCGTTTTATTTTAGTGAGTTTCTTTGGTACTTTTACGGCGCTAGCCCCAATACAACTCGATCGAGAATCTTCCGAAAAAAATGATTTTTAGTAGTTTCCACCTGAATATCTTCGCAGGACACCGGTCTCTAAATCGAAGCTTATATTGCTGTAATTTTGATATTTATTATTGCCCTAGGTATTTTATAGTTCCACAATTTCCTTTATTCAAAAACTCCATGCATGTACGTGCGAGAGCGTGTGTGCACGTAGAAAGCACGTGCATGTCATATAGCGAAGCTATTTGTTTGAGATAAATGGCGATACTCCGGTCAAGCATATAGACCCGAACGATAAGGAATAAATGGGATAATCCCTTCAATCAAGCCTCAAGAATACCGAAAATTGATACTTCTCAAATTTGAAACCACCGAGCGCGAGCGCGAGTTGTTGTAAAGTAGCAAGGTGGTCATACAAGTTAACCTCGGCATAGCAGTTATAATGAACATCGCTGTGGTGTCTTTGCTTTTCTCTCAATTTCGGAACGATTTGCATCGAATGGAGCCCGGATGATAATAAGCTCAACGTTGCTTGGGCTAACTTTCCCAAGTCAATATGAAACCCGATAAATGATCCACCATGTGCACGCAACACAGAATTAGCATTCAAATTATACCATATTAGACTACCATCGAGACTCGGCTTTTTTTTTTTTTTAACGTCGTTTTGAAAAAAGAAACACATATTAAGGCTACAAAAAGGGAACTCACAACACGGGATTTTCTATAGCAGAAGTATGAATTATACTGCATTCATTCGTGTCAATTGACTTTTTTGTCCAAGATAGGGCGTCTGAGACATTTTCGACATTCGGTGTTATAATTATCAGAGAGCATTCTCACAAAAAGAAAGATAAAATAATGAAAAATAGCAAGGTGGCGCCCATGGGGTTGCGAGACCAAGGTGGGGTGGGATTTCGCCGAAGCTAGTTTATCAAGCCCCACTCGCCGAAAAAGAGGGGAGGAACGGACGGGACAGCATCTAGCAATGTCCCGTGAAGAGGTTTGAATACAAAGCTGTCTTGTCTCGTAATCCAACCGCGAGGCACGAAGGCTATGGAGGCCGGTAATTCATAGTCAAAATTGACATGCGAAGATAGACGTTAGAGACACATGGTTCTGACTTACGAAACAGCCAGTACTCTCAATTTTGTTTTTTGTCGTTGTTTCCTATAGCCTAAGCTATCTTGGACTGCCATAGACTCTGTTGACATTCGTCGACAATGGAAAAATCTAAGTGGGTCGTTATATTACTCTATATTGAAATAGCCTATAGAACAGCAACCTGCTCGTGATACCTCGTCATATGACGACCTTATCATAACATTCTTATTAATAGAACTGACATTTAAGTGTTTATTCTAATGTGCTTAGTTTCCATGTTCGTTAAATGATTGATACAGGTGTTTTACTAGAGCCGATTGCTAGGGAGATATCTTGTCTCGTGGGAGATATCAATACTATCAGAAAGTTCTACCGCTATAGCATCAAATTATCAAGGAGTTCCGAGATACCCATAGAGTAAACTGAGATTTCGTGAATAATCGACTTCGGATTCACATTGTCGCTAGGAGCCAGCATCACAGTTCAGCAAGGCCTAAAATTTTCTACCATACGCAACAGCGTGATATCTAGTACACAAGAGAAATTTGCCAGACCATCAATTTAATCTATAACAAACAGTTAATTGTCTAAGCATCCAGGCACGCATGCATGATTCGTCTATCATACATGCATATGAACATTTCTAAGTCTGCAATTGAATGATGCAAACGTACATGGAACAATGGGCCTACAATAAATCGAAATAAGAGAAAACTGCCCTATTTCCGAGAAGAATTAGGGCAAAGAAACCGTCATAACCGTGCCGCATGAGATTTATTTGTGTCTCTGGAGCCAATCATATCGCTGTCCCTGGCAACGCTGAATGTGTTTGGTGTGAAGATTCCATCTGGGTCCTGCCTCGCTCTCACCCGCTTCAGTTTGTCGTACTTAGCCTTGTCCTCATAATATAGCTTCCAATTTGAATCAAGATTGAAACCACCATGGGAACCCCAAAGTACACGGCGGTCCTCTTTGCAGAATTTTCCTTTCGGACCTATTCCTTGCTCATGGGTAACAGCAAGCCAGTTCTCGGCCACCTGCTTTTTGCCCGGTTCATAATAGACGTCCATGGTAGTAAGAAGAGAAGTGTCACGCCAGCTATAAGATGTGCCGTTACCTGTATTTCTTCTGAACATCGAATTTCTGCCCCCGACAAGCTGGAACTGAGATGACAGGTAGCAGCCATTGTGTGGCCCAACAAGAGCATCGATGCGGTCGGTGACCCAACGTACCCAGCCGTCTGCGACTAAACTTTGTGAATCGGTGACCTGGATATATTTAATGAATGGCAGATCGTACTCGCGGTCGATGTTGAAAATCCATTCGCCAGCCAAGTGGGACATGGGTGCCATTTGTATAGGAAGATTTAGAACAGAGCCCTCGCGAATTTTTTCGAACCATGATTCGTCGCACTTGTCGTTCTTGCCAAATGGTACCCACTGCGCAAATACAACAATAAGTCTAGGTGGATTAGGGCGACCGTCCTCGGGGTAGAATTGGGGGTACTCTTTGCGCATCAGCGGCTCAACCTCTCCGATGCAGTCGAATACTTTACTTTTCTCGCTTAAAACAGTAACACATAAATCGTAGTTTCGTTCAAGGTTGTCATTATCTGCCATTTCCGCAGAAATTTTGACCAAACGCTCCAGTGTTTTGGGATCGTACCAATGCAGAGATTTCAGCCCTCGAGAACCTTGATAGTCCTGGTCTCTGTAGAGTTTGATGGTGAAATGAGTAATCACACCGAAGTTTCCAGGGCTGCCACCAAGGATAGCACTGAATAGCTCTTTGTCGCTCTTCGGGGTGACCTCGATGCATTCACCTCGATAGTTAACAATTTCGAGTGAGGTAACGTGGTCACCAAAGAGACCAAAACTTCGCTGTAGCTGACCCCAGCCTCCGGTTTGAACATGGCCGCCGAGATGTACACCAACGCACTCACCATGGGCGACGAAAAGGCCATATTGCGCGAGAAAGGCCCGGAAGTCTCCGAGGCTCCAACTGACACTCGTCCGAATAAAAGGCTGTCCGTTTTCTTCAAAAATGAGCCTGTCGCTAGGGCCTTGGAAGGAGGTTTTCAAATCCAATTGAATATTTGGACCAGACGTAGACGAGGCTCCGCTATATTGATTCCCACCAGTTCTGATTGCGACAGCAATTTTGTGCTCTTTGGCGTATTTAAGGACTGTGGCGATATCTTGCTTGTTTTTCGGGGTTATAATTAATGCTGGGCGCATGCGATTTTCCGAGACGAAACTTGAAGTTGCAAACTGCTCGTAGATGTTCTCATACTCCTTGGTTCCTTTGACGTATTGCAGCTCGGCAGCCAAGCCTTTGATAGTGGCCATAATTGCTGATATTACAAAATATGTGTAGCCTCAGCCAGTAAATTGATGGGCAAGTTTCTGTTTTTTTTCTTGATGTCTTCAAAATTTAATTTCTTCTACACTTACCTCGCGTATATTTATATTCAAATTTCATCAACTTCAGCTTCATTCGGCCAAAATTTCCGCGCTACATTAAAAGAGCTTGACTATTGTTTGCCCCTATACCCTACTTATTTTTTGTATAATGTGACCTGAGCCACAGACAGCTTGCACCATAGGTAGAATTCCTCAAAGATCATACGGTTCGGAGAGACAAATTATTTCCAGTTCCGAATTGCCTATTCCCGCCTCAGTACCTTTGCTTTGAAGAATTAATATCAGCAACACAGTTCTAGTTCGGCGGTTTTTGAACTATACAGCTCGCGAATCTGGCAGGTGGAAAGTCAGCTACGAATCGATACCCGGTGAATTTTAAATCTTAGATTAAATCTTGACAATTGCGCGCACCCACATGATAATTTTGCCACAACTAACTGTCCGAATCATACGGAAAGGAGATTTCGTTTAGGTGGTTTTGTTTCCAATTACTCTTTTGTGCACATGATATCGGAGGTGAGTTAAGCGACAATCTAGCGAAATTCTCCCATTTGGCAAAAAGGTTCTCCGAGAGCATATGACAAATGAGGTTGAATTGAATACATCGTTGCTATTCCTTACATGCAAAACGTACGCCTAATCGGGTATTGAACGATTAGGAATGTAAAACCTCTTTCCCAACACGGTTTTGCTGTTTCTGTCTTCGTATCAAGCATCTATTTTCATAGTGATGGTAGATTATCGAGTATATAGAATAGTACTGCCATGATAAGGACCAACAACTAATTCGTCTATCTCGGTTCATGTCGCAAACACTCAGTTTAATGATTTCGTCTTCTCTAAAAATATTTGTCTGAACTTATAGTCTATTTTTTCCTACGATGTCGGCAGCTTTCAGGAAGTTTAAAACAGTTGCGTCGCACTCGCTACCGAATATTACTCAGAATGGAGAAGCAGATGAAGAACTAGAGGGCATAAAAATCGAAAATGCCATTGGTTTTACAAAAGTTCCAATTGGCGTTGCCGGCCCTCTTGACATTCATGGGATGTACCAGAAGCAGAAAGGCGTGATGGCACCACTCGCTACTCTTGAAGCAACATTGGTAGCAAGCTGCTCTCGCGGTTGCAAAGTACTTCAAGAATGCGGGGGCGTGAAAGCGGCGGCTTTAAGTGAGGGCATGTCTAGGGCTCCCGTTTTCCGCTTCGAAACTATTGATGAAGCAGTAGAGTTTTATAAGCAGGTTCCCAGTCATTTTGAACAGTTAAGAGAGAGCGCACATAACACCAGTCGCTTTGTGCGGCTGGTCAGCATTACACCTCGGGTCATCGGCACCAATGTCCATATCAAGTTCATTTATACCTCGGGAGATGCCGCTGGACAAAATATGACAACAATTGCAACTCAAAAGGCATGTATGGACCTCCTGGAGATCCGACAAGATCTAAGTCCCAAAATTATTGGATTTTACATCTGCGGGCAGATGTCATCCGACAAAAAGATGTCTTGGGGAAATGTACAAGAGCCAAGAGGAGTCCAAGTTCTGGTTTGGGCAACAGTTACCAATGCTGTTTGCCAGAGGATCCTAAAATGCAACACTGCTGATTTGAGCCGAGATAGTAAGTTTCACGCCCTTTTACATTATCACAGCAAACTCTAACTTGGAACGAACACAGTCGCTATAATGCGTGAAGGAATGATTCGAAATGGCGGAATGGGCACCAGCATAAACACTGCCAACATTATTTCAGCGATGTTTCTTGCCTGTGGGCAGGACAGCGCCAGCGTATTAGAAGCAGGATGGGTACAACTCACTCATCAACTTGATCCCCAGACTCAAGACTTGACGTTGAGTATGTTCTTCCCATCCTTGGTCGTCGGCACGGTGGGTGGTGGAACCGGTCATCCGACGCAGAAGGAGGCACTCGAGATGATAAATTGCTACGGACCTGGGAAAAAGCTAGCTCTTGCAGAGACTATTGCTGCATTCTGCTTGGCTTTGGATCTCAGCACTGCAAGTGCTGGAACAACGAATACCTTTAGTGATAGCCATAAACGCTTAGCACGAGGGCCGGATAGAATGGCGAGACTCTGATCGTAGGGGACAAAATATGCGGGGATTATAGCATAGTCTGGGCTGAGACTTTATGTAGTCCAGTAGATTTGTTTGTTAAAATGCGATACCTCATCTGTTATAAGTTGTTTTATTCCGATTTTGCTTTTGGCTTTGTGACCAACCAAGCAAAATACGAAAGTCGATGTATATATCTAAAGATAGTTTGATAAGACCTCTCTGGTTTTACGCAAAATAATCAATTCACACGGTGAAGCTTCTCTCTTGGCCATGAGCAAAATGTCTTTATTCCACAGCCGACGTTGATTCCAGTTGTACTCGTTCCCAAGCTCGTCACCAAGGTTCTGGCTGTTTAATTTCTATCTATTTATCCAGTTATGAGAGTACTTGCTCTCGATAATATATCAGGAGTAAATTCAGAGCCAGTCTCTTTATCATACCGACTTCACAACATATTCAGATCTTGATACATCGTACTGATGTTGCAATTAGCTTCGATGGATCTGTGGACAATATTCAGTTAAAAGACTTAAAAGAGAGAGATTCAGTTCCCAAGTCCCATTATTAGAAACTTTAACCACTCATTCAAAACACGCATATCCTAAATCTGAACACCCACGGTTAACAAGGATGAATTACTACAGGGCTTTGCATAGGTGGGAATGAGACTTGATGCATCGATGCTCGTCCAAGGATTGATTCGGCGAAATTTAGGTGCATCGTTCTGATAGTTTTAGGGAAGGGTATCTTCTCATCCGAGGGCCATCTAGTATTTTGATACCGGAAACTCTTTTTTCACCGGGAGTACCCCAATAGGATGACCCTGATATCAAATATGCATGAAAGATCCGAAGGAATCGGAGCGACGAGGGTGACAAGAACGGAAAGAGGGTTTGAATCATCACTGGCTTCTGTTAGACATCGGCGATATATGTAGATATTCTACTTCAGATTTAACCGATGTTAATACGAATTAACTTGTGAATTGTGTAGCTGGTTCCGGTGAATAATACCCTTGTAGAAGCCGATAACCCACGCTGTCTAAGCGATGAAGCTGATGTCATGCATCGGGATGAGGTGAACTACCTTGACTAGCGTGTCCGATCTAAATACCACTTCCATATGCATCCTTAGCTGTATAGTGAATACCACATGTTACACAACGTAACTGGAAGCATTAATTTTTCAAAAGCAGAGTTACAAACATCACAGGTTATCGGCGAAATTTATTACGTGATAATTGAGAATTGGGTTGAATTTGTTTTTTTAGGTGAAAAGTGGATACGAAGAAGATTCAGATATCCTTGGCAAATAGCTTGGAACTTTGATCGGTTGAGGTCTTATCGACATGCGCTATAGGCGACCGCGGTCCGCCCCTATTAGAAATTTATCACTATCACAATTTGATAACACATTGCACTCTCGGGTAACCAATTGATTTGATTTCTGTTTCACATTCGATCTTAGCGATTTTAATTGGCTCGGACATATCGAAGTGGCTCCACGTTTAGCTTCTGAGAGAACAGATATTTTTCCCAACGATAAACAGCACACTATTTCTCCGACTAGCAAAGTGCGCTAGTGTAGAAGGACCCTGCATAAAAACTCTTACAAAACCCTCTTCGAATACATTCCTTCTAAACTTCACACCACAGTCCGAAAAATGGCGACAGTAACAACCCGTACGAAAAAGGTAGCCTTCAAGGTGGCTGAACCTCAGCATCTTGATCTGCATGGGAATGCTTTTGAGGTCCCTTCATTCGCGATGAAGGAAATATACGATGCTATTCCTCCTCGTTGCTTCAAATCTTCTATCACCCGTTCAATGGCATACGTCGTTCGCGACTACTTTTACCTCGCCGTGCTGGGTTACCTCGCCTTAGTATTCATTCCTCAGCTTCCCAATGCTGGACTCCGTTTTGCAGCGTGGACTGCATATACAATTGTCCAAGGTTTTGTTTTCACCGGAATCTGGATTTTGGCACATGAGTGTGGTCATGGTGCATTTTCTAAATCGAAATCTCTTAACTGGGTTATGGGGTTGATAATGCACTCATTTCTCCTCGTACCATTTCACTCATGGCGTCTCTCACACTCTCAACACCACAAAACAACGGGTAATATCGAAAAAGACGTCGCTTTCGTACCTCATACGAGAGATTCATATGTCAAAGCGCAGTTCGGAGAAAATGTTAAATCAAACACCATTGACTTCGTGGAGCTTGTTGAAGACTCCCCTATCTCGGCATTATGCAGCGATATTGCTCACCAATTGTTTGGGTGGCCTGGATATCTTTTGTTCAACCTGAGTGGTCAGACTTACGAAGGAGCTAAGGGGATGAACTTGTCTCACTTTTATTTTGGTAAAGACAGCGTCTTGTACAAGAAGAATGAGCTCCCATTAATTCTACTTTCTGATATTGGTGTTGCGGC
This sequence comes from Orbilia quercus, assembly GCA_036971405.1. Taxonomy (NCBI): domain Eukaryota; kingdom Fungi; phylum Ascomycota; class Orbiliomycetes; order Orbiliales; family Orbiliaceae; genus Orbilia; species Orbilia quercus. Next base: position 3,478,551 of record JAJTUE010000001.1, on the reverse strand, counting down.
CATGATACTATGCCTCGTAGTTGCGGGTCAGCTTTTTGGAAGCTGGAATGTCATTGTTCTTTGGGGTATCCCGTGGCTGTGGGTCAATAACTGGATCGGTACGTTAATATCTTTGCCAGTTAATATTCTTTTGAGTCCAACCAGCACAAATATTTTAGATGATGCAGATAACTAACATATTAATAGTGGCAATCACTTTCCTCCACCACACTGATGCATCGATGCCTCATTATGATAATAAGACATGGACATTCGCGCGAGGTGCGGCCGCGACTATTGATCGCGATCTCGGCTTCATTGACAGACATTTCTTCCACAACATTGTGGGCACGCACGTTTGCCACCACCTCGTGTCTTCTATCCCTTTCTACCACGCCGAAGAAGCCTCGATTCACATCAAAAAGGTGATGGGTATTCACTACAAATCCGACGTCAAGACGAACTTCTGGGCCGCTTTTTGGAATAACAGACGGACTTGCACCTTTGTAGAGGAAACAAAGGGCAAGGAAGGTAGCGGGGTTTATATGTACCGCAACCTTGGTAAGGGGCCTTCTAATACCCCCGGATTCGATGAAACAAAAATACATCTTCATTAGAAAGGCTTTAAAGAGGATGTTCACTTTTGCGGCCCATCCATCATGAATGGGAGAGGGACTAGAGGAAAAGAGTCGTATTATCCGAGTTCCAGCTGGATCTTAGACATTTAACTACACAGCAGAATGTGCTCTTCCTCAGGCTGTTCGCCGCATGGATACCGAGCAGAAAGCCCAAGGATACCCCTTTATAGTATTTTGTATACCCTTAATTTCCTTGCTTTGTGCATGTTTGATGATGACATGCAGCGCAATTTCTGTTTATTTAGACCTAGATTTAGAGTTAGAATTGAAGAAAGACATGGCAGAGAGATATAAAAGAGGGTGCAGAACTGATAAGTCCAGTTCTAGCTATCATTAGTCGTAGGTCAAAGTCCAAATTGCAAACTCAATGGGAGATTTCCGGGGGATTAAGGGGCTACTCTATGAGCGTGCTTTCCTCAAGGTCAACACACAAGGTTTAAGGCTGAGGTTGAAGGTGTGTTAGCCACCGCTTTTGCACTGCGTTGTTGTTGAGTAGATATTTCAATTGCTATTCGACCTTCCTGGTAAACTGCCTATTTAGGCAGGTGTTGTTGTCAAACAAACAAGAACGCAAAGCACAGCAGCCATGGAAATTGTGCACATCTTTGAATTCGCACCAGGTCGTTCAATCGAAAAGCCACGTGCGGCTGCATCTTACATATATTAGCCCGCACCTATACTTGTACGTCTGCGTTAGTTCGACTCAACGCGACGCTTAGTAAGGTGGCAGCTGCATAAGACCCATAATTAGATAATTTGTGTTACAGTAAATCAAGAAACTTTTGCTGGTCGGGAAGGAGATATATATAAGCCTTACATATCCCTGTTTTACCTCTAGCTCTTGCAGACTTTAACTTCCCGTCAATGACTTATTTTAGGCAGCGGAAATCGCTAGCTTAAAAATTAGCCTGGTCGAAAAATATATGTTATGCCTCTAGAAGAGGACGTGGCCTAAATTTTGAAATTTATTTATTCTATACGTATATACCCGATGCTTCATTGAAAGTCGGTCCAGCACCGAGAATTTGAAGAAATAGAGAATTGCGACCAGACCAGGCCAGGTTGTTAGCTTACTCGCTCTCCGATTACCTTGCATAATCAGCACTTATTCGGCATTCTTCTAGAAAATGTTTTCTATCCTTTTAATCTTTGCGACTTCGTTAACATTAGCGCAGAACCCCCAATTCCTAGGAGGATAGGCAGCTAGGAAGCCAGGGTTATGCGCTGTTGCTGAGGTGGATTGTGACCAAGATTAGCTCCCTTTCGTGCCTGCTGCCCACAAGGCCAATATTACCTTTTTCTGTCACAATTCGAGGGTTTGAGGATAACACCGGGTGTTGTCCAACTAGTACGTGATTATCGCTATTTTCGTATTTTTACTAATCGCAGGTATTACAGGTCTAAGCTCATTGCATCCTCCTTCTTTATAATTAGCGAACGACTGCTCTCCGGACTTCATCAATATTTATATCTGCGCCAATGATGAATGGAGTATTTACAACAACAGCGGCTATCAATTCTGTTGCGAAAGGGGATACCAGGGTGGGAAAGATTTATCATCAGAAGCCGATACCTGCCGAGCTGTCGGCCAACCATTTCCGAGTAGTGAGGTAGCGCTACCTCAAGATACACCAGAGTCTCGGGTACCTCAGTCTCGGGTACCTCAGTCTCGAGTACTTCGCCAGCAATATCGCAACAGACATATGCGATTCAAAATGGGAAGTTGATTGGGTTGTCTGGTGGTGCAATTGCTGGGATTGTAGTTGGCGGTGTTTTTGGTGTCCTTTTAGTGGCGATTGGCATGTGGCTAATTGGACGACGATACGGGCAAGAACGACTTAGGCGAAAAGAGGAAGCTAACAGGTTAGTTGGTGGGATATCGACATCATGAACTCGATATCAAGCGCTCGGCGAAAATTTCTATATATCCTCATTTAGATCGATGATATTCAAGGTGGTAGTATAGTGTTTATGATTAAATGTTTTGGAACATACAAGGAGTTCGGATAATGGTCAATATATAATGATCTAATTTTTTTCAATTCATACGCTACCAATAATTGTAATCTGTTGAGGGCGATGCAACGCATCTGGATACTGGATCTATTATTTTTTAAAATTTTTGTTTCCTTAATACAAAATACCGTACAGGATTTCATTGCGTTTTCTGAGGTGGTTTACGCCATTAAGATAAATCAGAACAAATTTGAAGGTTATTAAAGTATTTTAATTGTACTTTGGATCCAAAATTGTGTCTTATAAAGTGGTAAAAACTCCCCAAAAACCCCTACAACCATTGAAGTAAGTTGTGTCAAAAATTCAAAATGTGAAAACGTAGTCTCGGCCCAGGAATCCTGTATATATATAGGAAGAGCACAGCGCTGTGCTGGGCAAAAGGAGTTGAGCCTTGCAGGTTTTTTTGTATTTATTCAAAAATCTCTGTGCTCGACTAGCCTTGGACTAATAGAAAGGCAAGGGAAACGTCGAGCTCAATCTTCTTGCATCATCAATGGTAAGCCTGCATATGAACTCCAGATGTCTGACATACAATCTCTCATGATATTGAGATGTCTCAGATACTCCCTAATCATATTCTGAACGTCATCGAACTGAATCTCAAAATGTGACTCTGGACGAATTGCCAATCCAGAAGATTTTATCGTTTCTTGCATCTCCTTCAGATAAGGCAATGGCGCCTCCACCATTTCTTCCATGATTTCTATCGCTCTCGCCAACACCTGGATTCGTATTTTGAAGATATCAGCGTTCAATATCCATGTTACATCAGAGCCATTAGCTGAAACAGATTCCGCATTGAATAACCAAGTAATCACTTTCTTCGGACTACCGTTCCATTCTTCCTCGTTGAAAGATGCGTGCCTTTCGGCATTTGAGATGAAAAACATTAAAAATTTCCACAGGTTCACAGATTCCAGCGAACCCACGGACTCTCTCCAAATATTAGCTCGGGTCGTAACCTCGGTGGTTAAGTAGGCCTTGACCTTCGAATCCGTCCAAACCAAAGAGGACCATACATTTTTGAGAGGTGCGTCTTCGGAGGCGTCCGCAAACCCAGGAATTCTTGTGACCTCAGTGATGGATTCGTGCATCATTTGAACAAGTGTCTCGACCCTGTCGCTAACTGCCGGCTCGCCATCCCAACTCTTGTGAGGGACTAAAATTATCGGATACCGCACTCTAGCATAATATCGAAGATTTGATTGTGCTACTCGGAAAGGGTAGATGTAATCATCGTCATATTCAGCAATCTTGTCGCTGAACTCTTGGTTGGTTAGCGTAATTGTTTGGGGTTGACTATATCACAATCCATGCTAGTTAGTCGCTCGCTCGTCAATAAATCACATATTGCAGAAGTGAGGTTTGATACATTGCCAGTGGGTATTGTATGATAAACAATCCCAGGACGAACAAGTCACCGAGTTTGCTGGTTCTCAACATTATCTTCGATTAATATAATTCTCAGGGTTAATATATAGTCGTCGGATCCCGTCCGTGTCATCGCGTGCGCAAAGTATGGAACTCGAGGCGAGGCTGTTGGAGACACATCTAAAAATTAAATTATCGTAACATATTAATTGTACACACAGCTTTTTAAGTGAGGGGGTTTGGCAGAGATATTAATTTCTCAAAAACTTTCTCGCCGACAGCCCATACCTACTTCAAACGTTTTTGGAACGAGAACGCACAAGCAGAGACGTGAAATATGTGTTGCAGTGCGAATACTGTACCAGCTGCCTGCCAGGACATGACTCTCGCTTCGAGATCACGCAAGGTCAGATGTATACATGGTGTGTTTTATTTTCTCGTAGTAAGTACTACCTACCTGGGTATGTACCTAGGCAAGTAATTAGTACAGTTAGATTGACCGTAGTGTTGATGACTACATCGAAAGACTGATCAGCATGTTGATTCGATTCTGGAATATAAATGCATCGATGAAGATTTAATTCGGGGAGGCCATGCATCTAAACGTAGGCGCCGATATACTGGCATCCAACCCGAAAACCACTGCTTCCATGATTATGTTTCCGGGCCATTGTTACGAGATCGATACAATAGCCATGGGGTTTCAAAACTTCAAATCTGGGGTTGAAGCACTCTACTGCCTCCATCTTCGTGCCCAGATATCCCGGTTCTGGCGCCATGTAAGAAAAGCCAAGGCGGATTCCAATATCAACATGTATAACCTGGAAAGTAGTTGGAACCATGGTTCACAATTGGACAGGTAAAGTCCCGTCCTGGGCCTTAGCATCGCCCTCGCAGCTCAGGTAGGCCCAGCCTGCGTTTCAGGGGCGAACAGGCAGCCGGATAATAGAAATTGGTAAGATGTAGGTTTTGCCCGTCAATGCCATGGGTAACAAGGAACAGTACGCTACCATCTGTGCTCATACAATAATGAAACTTCCTTGTAAACTAGTCATATGCAGGCAGTGAGAATGAGAGACATATCCTAGTTCCTGTTCGTGCCCGATATTTCCTCAGAAAGGTTAACGCATAAACGCTCGAAGCCCATAACATTGTATGAGTGGTGGTCTTTTATTCAATTCTGGCCTCACATTATTCGGAAAGTCCGATTTCCCATTTATGTACCCTAAATGGAGTTCTGAAAGGTCAGACGAAGATAGAAGAGGAGTCCGCGTTCGGCATTGAAAGTTATCGGTAGCTCGCCAAGACAATCCCTCTCTCACCTCAGCTTAGAAGCTGCAACTGTGCTTCTACGGATCGAAAACACCAGATATCAGACACTTGAAATCACGATTCTTGATCTCGATAGTTATTAATTCTAAAATTATCTTGTTAATACAAACGTCTCTGTATTGGCCCACTCTTAAGGAAAGCGGCAAAGCTTGATGCCAGCCGTGCCGCCCTTTATTTCTATTCTCGTCGCCCGGGGACTGTTCGAAAGGGGAGATAAAGTTTTTTCGTCTTTTTTGCGCAATATTGACCACGAACTATTCCCAACCCTGGCCAATAGCTCGAAGGCCGGCGCTTATGCTCCCAGCTTTATTCGATCACCTCAGAGACAACTGCTTGCACTAAGATCCCGCACCTCCAACTCTGCTCGCTAACCCAGTCGACGAGATCCAATACTCTCGTATGACAAAGAGCCAAGAAAGAGCGCGCCCTTTTTTGCTTGACTTCATTATTCCCACCCCGCGGACTTGAAGAGGAGGCTCGTAGCAAAAAAAGGCAAGCATCGCTTTGCTTGTCGATGGGCTGCTCGCGGACAGTTTGCTGCATCTCAAGGTCTTCCGGATTCAAAGACAACGGTCTTCGGCTACGTTATCCTTCCGTCGCCCTGGTGGACCCACCATCTTTTTCGATTTGTTTTTAGCTAAGCTGCAAGGACGCAAGGACTTTGCAGCTGCAGCCCCGGTCAGACCAGGGTCTTGGAGGACTTCTGATTGGAATCAAAGCGTCAGACTCTGCGAATCTAAACCAAGAGGGGAGGCATATTGGCTTGCGAAGAGTGCACGAGGTGGAGGCATTTGTTAGTCTCGGGGACGCAACCCTGGCATTTGTTTTTGAAGAAAAGTTGATAAAGAGGCACAGCTCGAAAGATGTCAACTTCAACCTCTTCTTCAACTTCACGGTCCTTGCCTTTGCCTGCACCTGCAACAGCAAGGGGATTCCCTTTTACCGTCGACCAGTTCTACTTTGCCTATCCTGTTTCCAACGTGTACGGCGGGTACTGCTACGCCTTCCCTGCGGCAGCTGAGCAACCGCGACCGGTACCAGTTGCAACGCCAACATCTTTAGGAAGGCCTGTATCTACTCCTGCGACAGGCACAGCTCGAGCGGCAAACATGAACTTGGTCCGGTCGCTTGTAAATTCGAAGAGAGGTTCCGGGAGTGGCGTTCGGGACTTGCAGATATCTCGTCCGCAGAGTATCAATCAACAGGTGCGTACTTTTGACGTTTATAAGCCTTTGCGCATTCTTATATACTGGTTTCACTTATCGCCCGCCGTCGCGAGTACCTTACCTGATAGTTCGGAATGCCTGCATGAAGACTTCTCGAATTTGCAGAGAGTCCCTCGTTGAACCCTTGTATCAATTATCCTTGCGTTGCTCTGCGCATTCGCTTGATATGGCCGCTTGCATTTGCATGGAGATTCCCATCCGCAGACTTGAGAACAAATACAAACAGGAAAATTGGGCTTGAAGTTGATTCGATTTTGTGATATAGCTTTCTGTGGAAACCGGTAACAACCAGCAAGGGAGCAACAGAAGCTCTCTCGTCCAGCAGCAGTCGCCTGCTTTTAACCTTGGCCACCATGACTTTTCCAGTACACAACCTAGGGGACGGTCTCGACCATCATCATTCTTCGGGCAGCCAGGGCAGCAATACTACCCTACACCCCAGCCGAATGGATATGCGTTTCCGGGCACAGTGGTAAGTCCTGGTATGGTCGGCCCAACGTCACCAGGGTTTAATACGGCTACCTCTCCGGGCTTTGGCCAAATGCCAATATCCCCCGTTGATTATCCTACACCGGGTGTGACTCCTCTTTCTACGCCTCGGTATGTTTTACCGTCAGTCATAGCGTCCCAGTTGGAAATGGACTCTATGACGGGGTTTATGCGCCCGCAGCAGCAGCAACAACCACATCAATTACAGGGACCACCGCCCCCTCCACCTCCACCTCCAATGACAGTAAATCAACATCCTGATTTCACGCTATCAGACAGAGAGTGGCAGGAGGCATTGCAGGCACAACAAGAATACGAATGGAGAATGAAAGTTCAAAACCAACTCTCCCATCTTCAAGAGCAACAAAACCCACAATTAGACCCCCAGAGTGAAAACAATAGAAGAGCCTTTGACGACGATATATTCGACGAAAAGAGTTTTTATGACCTTAACCATAGCAAAAGAAGTACCCAAGTCAGCTCTTCTTCAAATCAGAATCGCCTTAATGCAGGTAGCCCCTATAGTGATTTCATGCCGGGCCTAGCTCCACAAGGCATTCGAAGAACAAGTGCGCCGACAATACCAAAAAAGCTATCTCCAGAAGAGGAATTCTATAGCAGTGCGAACCAAAATATATCGGTCAATAAGCTCGCACAGTTCACACCTGACAGTGATACTCCAGTTTCACCTGAAATCACGAGATTGGATGATTCACCAAAATCTAGGTCTTTCTCCGTGGATGCTCTATCAACAAATTCTTACCCGGTACCAACACCGTTATCTGGTCCACGGAAACCGAAGGATCCTACAGCATTCTCGGTAATCACTCACCGTTTTCCAAACTGGTTCATGGACGGAACCCCGTTGCCCGAAAATGAGGAGGATGAAAGCAGTCATGGTCCATTAGCAAAACGGAGACGTACGCTGAGTGACGCCGAAAGGGAAGCCGAGCAATTCTGGGGTGTTTTCTATGATGGTAATGGGCAATGGTATATGATGTGGTACAGGCTCCTGGATGGAATCTACGATTATTATCATAGAATGAAGTGTAATGGTAAGGAGGGATTGGATCCTCAGACGCTGGGTCAGATGTGGGAAGAGATGGGGTATAACGTTGAAGAGAATCTTTGTAAGTTCTTTCTCCCGAGACCGATGTTATCATGCGGGTTGTCCGATCGCTAATAGACTGGATACCAGATGAATCTCAACTTCGCCTCGCACAATCTCTCTTCCATCCTGATCCAGAAGATTTTATTTCGAGCCTTCTTACAAATTACTTTTCGCTGCTCGGTCTCTCCCATGTACTCGAGCAGCCACCGATTCAGCCACCACCTTCATTTTTGCCGAAATGCGTTAACCCCGAGCCGCCAGTTCCTATTCCTCTGCTTACTCGTGATGGTTTCCACCGTTATTTCATGCACCAGACACTTCTTGATCCCACCTTGATGCACGAAAGATTCAACACTCTCCTAAAGAATCGGCCAACTGGAATCGTAGACCCAGAAACAAGCTTGTTATTCGTTAGGAAAGAGACCGGTGGACAGATAATTCCGCGAAAGAGCTTTCCACTACAAGAGGTTCATGTTATAGAAGAGGTGGAAGAGAAAGTGAGAGGTTGGATGAGAAATTGGGTAAAAGGTGAAGTCGATAGCTGGGTTGGCCACAATGGGCCTCGACAGCCTGAAGGAATGATATGAGTCAACATGCCTTTTCACCACAAGGCAAATTTAATTGGCGGATCCGAATTCACGATCTCATTCGTCAAAGACAGGGTTTGTGGTTCTGCACACTATTCAAAATCCTCGAAAGCCGAGCGAGGTTGCAATATCGAATCCGCCAGAATCTGGTTTACGAGACAAAGTTTGAAGAGCAGGCAAATGAGAAATTTATGATTGTATAAGACGGAGTATCTGCGCAAGCTGGGCTTTGGAGTTGCATTTCGTTTACAAGGGTTTACCATTTAGCGTTGCTTTCATATTTCTTACCAGAAAATCTTGAATTGACATATCATGCTTGTGAATGTTATCTTCCATTTGGGGTCCTAGCTTTGGCCTATCTTCCTTGGGAATTTGGATTATCAGAGTATAATTATATATAATTCGATTCGTTGTATCTATATGGCCTATATACATACAATTTGATTAAATTTGTCCTAATTGTGTTCTTGCTCTTACCTTTTTTTTGATTTAAATCTTGTCCTCTTCATTTTGCGAATAATTTGAAACAAATTTCATTCAAAGTTCGAGAGCCAAATATACACTAAATAGCTAGAACATCTATCTCCGCGTGAATCTATTGGTTTTATACTTTTAATTTATTATTTACTTTTTCTCTCTTCCAAGAAAACCCAGTTGCTTTCCCAAGTAAATTCTTGATCATTAAAGCCCAAGGCGGATGCGGCCTCTGGTTGTTCTCCAGCCTTTTTCTCATTTCTTCAGATGTTTTAGGATAGGTAATATCCGAGTACCAGCTCCACCCAGCCACCATAACCATGACCAGAAATGGCAAAGGCACTGTCAACATCCAAAGAACTTCAAACAGTGGGGTCGGAGTTATCTCAAAGTGCCCTGTATCAGACTCGTCTTTCTTAACAACGGTCGAAATAAAAATTTGGCTCCCAATGACAGACGCAACGGCCATCGTCGGTAAGAAGACGACAGTAATAGTAGCGAGAATTTTCATCGCATTGGCATCTTCTCGCATAGTCATACTTTCGTGCCGCACAACCATCGAATCTTGCTGAGATACGAGGTTGAAGCTCAGGGAGAGATGATGTTGTCGACACGCCGATGAAGGTTCGTTAAACGGAGGGAAGTCGATGTGAATAATGAGCGCCGGCAGGTGAGAAGGTTTTGGAGTTGCAGGGAGCTTATGGTAGGTGAATTAGAGTTGGAGACTTGATCCTGCTGGGTGACGGATCTTATGCCATCGATAACCAGGAGACAAGAATCGATCGCTTCAGATATAAAAATGATATTTTCAAACAGTTGTGGAGTCCGACAAACTCGACCTTGTCTTCCAGAGCGGGAAACCCTACGTGGGCTGCTTGTAAGATGCCCTGAGTAGGCAAGGTATGCATGTTAGTAAAGAGCTTTTAAGATAATTTGTTCTACCATTCAGTTCATAATATCAAGATAGCTTACCAATTCTATAGGCCCGAATACATCTGCCATCTTCCAAGCCGTGTTATCGACTTCTGTATATAATCCGTCCATAACCAAGTCTAATAGCATCAGGGGTTGCTCCTCTATGGGATCCCATACTTTACCACCAATCTACGACTCAATTCTCTGCCGAACAGCTGCCAATGCGTCAAAACATGCTAAAGTTGTACCTTTTTATCAGGTTCAGCACGTAAGAAGATGCCGGATCTTAACCAAGTAAAGTCTTGCTGGGGAAGATACGGAACTTCTTCGTTCGGCGACTTTGCATGTCTGGGAGGTGCTTTGTTGACGATACGAGGCCAAAGACCAGTCCGGTCCACTTCGAGATTTTTACACACGAAATGAAACCACGCGCAGGATGTGCCATTATCATAGATCTGAGAACCAAAACTATGACACACTGCTTGGGCTCGCTCACCTATAAATACTTAGGGTACCTCGAGAGCATTGAATATCGGAAGGCAGATATCAAAATTCATCGAAAGGTCCAAGGGAGCAAAGCTGACCACGTGGTACTAATTAGTAGACCATTTAATTTCGAAGAAAATGTGTTTCTTAAGCTTAAACCTTACACTATACGGATCTTACACGGGCCTAGATCTTGAAATATGGCTTGAAAGTCCTTTATACCCCGATACCAATATCCCTGTGGATGGGCTGATATAACATTATATTGCAATCCGTATCAGCGCCTTATTTACGACGAATTAGGATTTGGATTATATTCACTAACTCACAGCTAGTTATTTCCCATATGTCAACTGATGGATCCATTGGTGCGGATTATTAGAATACTCAGACCTAATTGTCGCTTTGAAAGATGTGCGATATCAACAGATGTAATCTCGTACGAAATATTGAGGTGGTACGTATACACTAAAACTGTATAATACCAAGTGTACTAGTACTATAGCTAAAAGTCACGTTGAAATCCGCGACTATGTGTGTAAGGGGCTGCTTCCTTTCTATCTGAGCTAATAGAGTCGATTGGATATGAATTCTCGGGTATCTGTAGTAAATATGACAAGAAGTATGGAGCGCGGAGTACCGATATGTGCGGAGAAATGATAACTGAATATCCTTGTATACCTAAGTTAGGTAGTTTCACAAATATAGCTTCAGCCAAATAGGATTCGATTGCGCTGTCGGCTGAGCTTTCTCGAAACTCAGTGCGCACTAATTAGTGCTTCACACGAAGTGAAGGATCACGGTCCTTGTCTGTTGAATTGCGAAGGAACTGAAAGAGGGGGAAATTGAAGTTGAGAACAAAGTTTGAGTCTCGTGACCAAACGGGATATTTGATGAGCAGCTTTGTTCTTTGATTTAGTTTCTACTTAGGAAGTAATTAGTTCGGATCTTTTTTTCGCGATGCTGAACTGGACCTGTGATATGACAACGCACTGCAGAGAGTCACAGCGAGATTACGTGTGATGCGCCGGTGCCGGTGCCCGTACCTGCCTGCGATATAAATAAATTGATTTCAAATAAGTCGAGCGCGCTTCTGCTTAAAGGGATAATTTTGTAACGTTTACCAGTGGCCTCAGTTTTGTTCATGATATCTTTCCCTGCCCAGCCTCAGGCTTAGATTTTCAGATTAAAATGGATCTTCCGTCTTTCTGAGACTTGAAAACGAAGGATGATATCCTTCTAACGAAACTTTAATGTAATTCAGTACTCTTGCCAGTTCGGTTCGACTTCTGTACCGCTTGTTAGCCATCTCTCAGCCACTTTGTGTGGTTTTATTTGCCAAGCGTGTGTGACAAGATTTCTGCTCCCACGCCTGCAGTTGCATTGTAGGCCTTCTTGGTGTGAGATTCGCCTCGCATCGCTAGTGGGAGAGGAGATAAGGTCGCGCGCATGTCCACCGTACGCCTTATATTATGAGATATGGAATTTCACTCAAGTACTTAAGCACTTATTTATAATCATTTATATAGGTAGTACAAATTTTCGATTCTGCTGGTCAAACCCGCTTAGAATTCGAAAGAATTATCTCCGATACAAGCTTTATCCCTCGGGCCAGTAGCTCCCATCATGTACATATGTGCTGCTGATTATAATTAAACGATGTTGGCGCATGCTTGGCAGCAAGCTGAGATAAAAATTCCAACGACAGTCGGAAGACTCGAATATTTAATTCGCTAGATCTGACACGGCTTCGTATGATCTGTCTAAACCCTAGCTTGTGTTTGTACGCGCCGCATACCCGCAGCCGCAATCGAAATTGAGAATGTAGAGTGGTGGGTAATATATAAGTCCTGTACAGATCAAAGTTGTCATACGCGGTTATTTATTTTGGCTCAGATTTTTTTAAAACTTCATTGATTAGGAACTCCACCTCTTGCAAGGCATCTAATTGATGCCAGTATATTCAGAGACACTAAATTGTGGAGTGCTTGCGCGCATTGAGGCAGTACCATTTACCCAATACAGGGACACTATTTTTTTGGTTAGCTTACTTTATTTGAAGTTTGGAGGTGTGATATTTTCCAAGCAAGATATCATATCTATATTTAAAATACTTTTTCCCTATCATTTCGGAGAAAAGCCAAGCTATTACCATTCGATTCAATGCGGAATATAAGAGACTGATTTGCTTGATCACGATTCCTTTCCCATTTGTCACAGATTCCACTTCAGCAAATACATTATTACTGGATTTTGTTTAATTGGCCTCAATATCTTCCAAAATCAGCACCTGCTCAAGCTTTTGTGTAGTTGAAATATTCTTAGTTCGTGGGATATACACAAGCTACAACTTTGATTCTCGAACAGCTTTTCGATTATCCGACGTCAAATTTTACCAACGGCCCGGATATGTTTATGAACGAAAGTTGGATCAAAAAGCCTTGATCCTTCATCGCGATTTTGCTGGTCGGACCTGTGAGAAACCGCTCGAGGATAAGTATCTGCACGATACCGATGGAAATTTGCGGAAATTAATAGTCGCCTACACTGACGAAATATACCTTGCCGATGGCAACTCCACTTGGCATCGTACTTATGTTCGAAATTGGGCCAGTCTCAAGATAAGAATTGCGACATGGGTTGTAGACTTTCATCTCGAAGGGAGTGATCCAGATGGTTGGGAGGTTTGGGCTGTCCAATTTTTACGTGTCTTGCCTGCTGTGTTTGCTATGGCACTCTGCGTAAGTGTTCCGCCCGTGGTTTTGTTTCTGGTGTATCCAGGATTATATTGATATCTAATTACTAATTTACGACCAAAGTTTTGGTCTGTGACCAATGCTGAGACGCGATTTTCCGGTTGGTATGCTCCAGTTGCATATCAATACCACGGGAATGCAAAAATGTGGAGAAATCATGTGGAACATTATGGGTATGGCCATGGGTCGGGCCAACGGCATCGCCAAATTGAAGACTACAGGGTTTTGAAACCACGACACCTTTGCTTCTTAAATAACCCAGAAGATACCGCTATCTGCGGTATTCAAGTGCGATCGGTTGAAGACTGGTAAGCTACTCATGGCGAGAATGAGGATCTTACCTCTCTATTTATCGCTTACTCTACGGATCATTTTAGCCATGGGTCTCAGTCTGACATGGAGGCTCTTCATACCATCGCGGAAATAGCAGCCAGCCAAGCTGGGGTAAAAGCCTACTGGACAGCCGCAAGCTGTATGCGTGATCCAGAGCAACTCGAATCGATGTTTACCGTATTTCGGATGTTCTTCGTGGAGCTCATAGAATGGTGATCGCTATTGGGCAACCATCAGGAGACACGGAGTATATGAGCGTTGATGAGTTACTAAAATCCTGGGGTCAGCGAATGTGGACGTTCCCCGAGGTTCTGCTGTCTTCTGGAAAATCCATAAAAGTTTACAATCGCGGGGGCGATCTTCAAAAGCCTATGTTTATCAGTAAGAATCAGTTGCTAGTCAAGTTTGGGAGGACGAAGATGACTCGAGACATCTCATCGACAGCTATATCGGTAATCTCGGTCTTAGTAGGCTAGAACAAGCCGTCATTGCTCTCCGATGTTTATATCGTAGAAAAACGATGGAGTATATGCCGGGTGACCAAGCATATGCTCTCATGGGCTTATTGAGACTCAGACCTTTGATTGACGGAACAGATACCAAATTCCAGGCATTTGCTCGGTAAGAACCCAATATAATGTTTATTGGTATCCTGATCAATATACATAACTGACAGATATAATTAACTTTTGCGACTTGTTGGTAGACTCTCCGCCGCCAACGACTCTGACATACTTCTCGAGCGCTACATTTGCACACTTCCAGTCGATCCGAACCAGCCTTGGCATAACATGAACGATGCATACGAGTGCTCTCTCTGGGATATCTACCCCATTTTCAGGTCGCTGCGATTTGCGATAATGACACTGTCCTCTTAAAATGCGCTTACGGTGCTAGCATCAGGTGGAAAGCATTTTACCCTATATCTTATACCAAGAACTTCTCTTGGAAAAGTGTATTCGCACTATGGCTTATGGAATATAATTTTTTCGTTTTCGCTATCGGCCTAGCCATTTTCCTAACCTCATGGAGCAGATATTCATACAGTTACTATGCTCCAGAAACCGGTGTATTATTATTGCTAGTGGTTGGACCTATCTTGTTGTTCATCAGTATTTATATTTTCTTATAGTCGCTTCGCCTCATACGGCTTATGCTGGCAAGTTTACGGACGTTCAAGCTGCATTTTTTGGTGTCGAAGGCCAGTTGAACGTGCTATATTTGGCGGCGCATTCGGTCGCATGGCTTGGTCAGTGAATGGTTCACCCTTGTCGCGATCTCGTGTCAATGAGCATGGCGAACTCGAAGGTATCGACCCCTATGAGCGACCGCGACGTTGGAGAAGGTAACGAGAGCGATATTTGCGAAACCTGGCGAAATGAGAGTAAGTGGTCGCGCATAATTTTTTATGATCTCGCGTGAAGTAAAGGAGTATACTTGTTAGATGAAAATCTTGTATTATTAGTAGATTAAGTGTCTTCATGACCGTAAACAGGCATCGGCGGATTAATAAATCCACGAGGCTGGTAGACGCTAGTTACATAATCAAATCGACAATGTGTTGCGCTAAATGCTAATGGTTTCCAACAATACTAATAAGGGTCCAAATTTTCAAACAGATCTTCACACTCGTTGACACATACAACATGCAGATTACTCTATTCGAGGCCATCCGCCCACCTGTGTCTATTTTCCTTTGCACTTCGGAAGGAGGTATGCAACGGGCTATTACGACTGGGCCACTCAAACAATGTATCGCGAAACAGTTCTCCGCATTCCGACGGTTTCGCTCGAGCGAATGTTCCGCGTGCCTCGGGTTAAAATGGGACTTCGACGACCAGAATGGCCTTCCGTATCCAAAAGCAAAGCTGACATCAATGAATTGGCATGAGATCTTCGTATTTCTTTTCTCATTATTTGTGGACTTGATGCTACATTACAATGTTCATTCTTCTCATGCTGCGCTTGTGCCGCACGTGCATTGGGGTTGGGACAATATACCAGGGTCTTCGAAATCCAGCAGTAGCTTATTAGCCAATGATCTCCTTGATTTTGTGCTGGTGGGGAAACGAATATGTATCTATTCTTGCCTTTTTCTATTTTGTTTCCGTTTTCTCCCCTCTCAACAGCCTTCGAATTTACTCATAATGTATCTATCTTCTACGTAGCGACTAAGCTTAGGTACTTACTTACTGGTATCGATACCGTGTACTTGCAAAGATCATCTTAAGTGGATCCATGCATATGCATTCTACATAATAAACGGCGTGGGGCTTGGTGTCCCAAAGCTCCACCTTTTGCTTTCGAACTTTCGAACTTTCGAACTCACCTCTGATACCTATATCATATTATATTCAGATCTCCAAATCTAAACTCACCCAGCCAATCAATTCCTTCCAGCCGCATCTTTAGGTTTCTTCAGGTTGGAAGTACATGTGATTTCTGCGCCATTGAATGTGTAAACCGAAGGCGCTCAGGAATATAGCTTGGAGGTGCCACATATGCACATTCAGCTGATAGGTGCCAGCCGTAGTTAGAAACTGGAGTCAGGCCGACGCGACTAGCACTAGACAACCGACCAACGAAGCTAAGGACTTGCTGAACAGTATCGCTCTTGTGAGCTCTCTGGAACCAAATGCCTCGTCTTCTCTCATCGCGTCCGCAATCCAGTCTGTCAGCAGCGAAATTTATCTGTCATCCCTAAAGACAGAAGTGGTTCAATTACTAAGTAATTACTGATCACGCCGATGCAGTCCTTTGTGTTGCCAGTTTGGTTACGAATTTATATCTGGTTCAGTGCAATCTCGAGTCCTAGCTTGGTTACTCCTCCAGAGCTGGCTTTTGTTAATACCATGAAATTTCGAAATATAGGAGGTGCCTAGATTCCAACGAAAGACCTATTGGTTTGATCAGTCTCGATCACGTCACCAGACTGGTGTAATCGATATATATTTATATGGGCGCAGCCCTATATCGTGTCTCCAATGCCAGAAGTGAGCGCGCTAGCGTTAGAGGCGAAAGATGTCGCTTCGTGATTACTTTCCCACTATGGAGCAATTCTCAGATATGATACCTTTGTATACGGAATTAATATCAAGTATTGGAATCCAGATTCCTGGGCGATCCTGTTTTAGCTGTTTGCTGATGGTGCTCCTGCATGTCCTTTCCAGCACGGTTGTGGGGCGATCCATTTGCTATCATATCTACCGTTCGAGTGTATCTCTATTGACAGGGGGGGATATAAGATCAATAATCTCACGATGTCCCCGAGATTTCGAACAGCGAGAGGGACCAGATCAAAGAATTTTTCTTTTAAGATCTATCAATATTCACTCTGGTCGCCTACATACAGCTGCAATGCAATGCGATACAAAACTTGACATGTAATTTAATCATTGATAGCAAATAATTTTCTGGACGCACAAAATTCTCGTTATCGGCTCCAATTGCCAGTTTTCGCCCAAACATATACTCGACAGCAAATAGTGCGATCCGCTTAAGTAAAGGCTGTTGGTCCCACAATGCATTAATTCCGCAGTAGAGGTATAGTCTCTCTTGTTGGCTCGATAGCTCGGGTTCATGGCAACACATGGAGTACCTAAGCTATGCAGAATATGGCAAGGAATCAGCGATTCGAAAGGGTTCAGGCAATGGAGCTTCCTGACAGAGTGAAGGGAAGAGAAACACGGGATATCACCGTAACTTGCTTACATGTACGTACAGTAACTACCGCGATAGAGCTGGGGTCTATCATCAAGATTTGAACCTGTAATCGGCAAACTCCGCCCTCTACAGGAACTCGAATGGCAATTTTCAAATTTTTTGCACTCACCTGATGTAACTATTGTGAAGCATCAAATAATAAAACGCCTACTTGGCGAAAGCGTCAAATTTGCAATATAATACCGTTTCATTAATCATAAGTTTGTCAGCTTGAAAAAGCTTTTCGGCATATGGAACAGTGAGATATCGACATCGTGAGCGCACCGTACGAAGGTGGCGTTCAGACAAAGCTGGTTGTGACCTACTTATTCACGAATTCAGGGCTTCAGCTCGTACAAGGGTTCTAGAGTTGGAATCATCTGCACCCATGAAGCGGGATTGACCCTTGCTTCACTCGTTGCGATAACTAGCATCTTGTATGTTGGAATGCGGGTGCGCGTGCAACCTCGATGGTTTAGTGCACATTAGAACGGAGTGAGGAGCTACGTCTTGTATCTAGGCTCAGTCGTCGGGTGCCACCTAGCTGATGCTGAAGACTAACTTGAATCAAATGAGGTATAAAGGGACCGAGCAGCCCATCTTTTTGACCAGAGTCAGTATATATCGCTACGAAGCCAAGTTTCCAACAATCTGAATTCAGATGCACTAAGCGGAACAAGTGACGTCGCCCCTTCGTGTCACCAACCTTCCTCCTCTACAAACCCGACAACGCACAAAATACAACATACTATCTAAAGATCTCGAATTCATCAAAATATCTACATGTCGAACTATCCAACCTCAGATCCGATTACATTTGTCCTAATCCATGGTGCTTGGCACTACGGAAACTCTTGGGATGCGGTGAGGAAGTGTCTTGAAGCTGCTGGTCACACAGTCCATACTCCAACCATTGCCTTCAAGGATGACGATGGGGAAATAATCCACTCTCTCGACAAAGCTGTCCAATCAGTCTTGGATTACATCGATGAGCATAAGCTTGAACAATTCGTCCTGTACGTCAAATATCCATCTCTCCTCCAAGATAGAAATGCTAACTTTGGTCAAAATACACAGAGCCGGTCACTCTTGGGGCGGTATTGTCATCACCGACATGGCTACAAAGCTTCCAGACGGAAAGATCAAGCGTATCATCTACCATAACGCATTTGTTCCTTCTGAGGGAGAAAGTCTCTTCCATTGTGTTCCTCCATTTGCCAGGGTTTTCTATGGTACCCTCGCAAAACAGTCAGGTATGCTACACTCCCAGTGTTCCGCCACGACATCCAACTAACCAATACAATTCCAAATTACAGAGGACAATACCTTCGAGTGTCCGTTCCCTGTCTTCCGCGATGGCTTCATCGGGGATGTAGACCTTAAAACCGCCCAGGAGGTCCACAAATCTCTTCGCAGGCAGCCTTTGGGACTTTGGGATGACAAGGTTACCAACACGGAGGCGTTTTTCGCTGTTCCTCCAAAGATACCACGATCGGTAGTCTTAGCTGATGGTGAAGCCGCTATTCCATTCGGAACATTGGAGGCTCAAGCTACCAAGTTAGGTATCTATAGGTTCATCAGAATTCCAGGTGCTAGTCACGAGGTTATGTTTTCTGATCCAGAAACTTTGGCAAAGAGTCTGATCATGGCAGGGAGAGATTAAACGATGGCTTGAGGAAATTCTGCAACGATTTCTAAACATTGGATTTCTTTTCATGTCAATATGATAGAAGTTTGGTAAAAAAACAGCTTGATAGTAGCATTATGAGAATACACCTGATTGCATAATGAAAATGCCCGTTCAAGAATTCTTCGCTGCTGACATAAACTGCATCTACAATTCCTTGAAATAACGAGGGGAGCATTAAATATATTTAACTATTTGTTTCCCTTGAATTGACGACAGTATCACCATTGTTAGCCTGCCCACGCTTGACATTAAGGTCCCCATTCTCGGTGTCTATTTTTTATATCAGTAACGTACTGTAAATATCCGCAATACAGACCATACTTACTTCCAGTTTGGGCCATTTCCTGTCGAACTAAACCTTCAAAGTCTATAGATGACAAGTACTTATTGCAGTCGCGAAATTCTCTGCTCCCCAGGTCATATCTTCTCGCTCCATCCAAAATAAACTGAAGCTCTCCATTGCCCTTCCATGCTAGTTCATCGGCTATCATATGGGTGAGAGTATTTACTCTGTCCCAATCACCATCAATCAAGTGTGACTGATGCCCGAGCCATGTAGGATTTGCAGCTGGTTGGTATTGGTACCAGAGCTTGTGATCTGTATTAGCTAACTCCATATATCCAGGCAGGGGAATATAGTCTTGGAAGAAGTATTGGCCAGGACGAGAAACTGCGAATAGCGATTTAGAATGGCCTAGGTGCGTCGAACCAGCTGAACAGCTCGGAAATGTGAGATCTAAAGATGGTAAATTTTCATCCTATGCGGTACACGAAAGGTCCAAAAAGGCTGCGATTCAGGAGGTGAATCAATCCCCAATCTAATAAGCAGTTCGTTTGGAGGACTGGCTGTTGTTTGCTGGTTCAAGGCTCGAGGCTCGTTGGATTGGTGGTGCAAGACTTCTGGTGGATTTCTGAGAGAACCGTTATCTCCCGTAACCGCGAGATTGTCTGCACGTTCTTCTGGCACCTCAGACAGTTGCCTTTTGGGTGATAGAGAAGGAGAAGGAAATGGTGCAGGTGTCTCAGCCCGAGAACTAGCAGATGAGTCATTGTTGGAGATGCGATATTCTCTAAAAGTGATACCAGTATATGAGATCGGTGTGCCAAGTTGCTGATTGTGTGGCCAGATTCTAGCAATCGCTGGATCAATCTAAATTTGAGCAAGGCCATTATTAGTTGCAGTGTTTATCAGGATTATTTTGGAAGATCAGTTTGGAACCTGAGGAATTCGCTCCGGTCCTGATGAAGGTTTGCGAGCAGTTTTGCGACCCATGTTGTGATCTAACCAGGCCAAGCACGGTTGAGAGTGAACCTCACAGCTGTGGAAACATCTATATCAGTATGCCTTCTGGAAATATATGTGCATGTGGAAGCACTGGGAATTCTCTAAGCCTACCTAAACTATAAGAACTTATTTGGGTTTCCTGGTTGTATAGAGTTGTTCTGCAGTCACGCGAATTTGGCTAGGACTTGTTAAGAGTCGTTGGATGGACATGTTTTCACGTTAGTGGTGTTGGGGTGTTTCTTGATTGACTGCTATAAATGCATATTGCACGCCCAACACATCTCATTATTATCTCGACGCGGTCTTTTAGTATGCTTATGCTTCAATTCAGAACAGAATTATTTACTTGACAAGAGATCAATGTATTGTTTCTGATAGTAAATACTTCATACATCTACGAATTGGTGGATTAAATATTAAAAGCAAGATAGTTTCAAGCCTTGAAATCTTATGAGAGTTAGATTCACGGGAACAGAGAATAACTTAAAGACAGATTGAAATACATAGCACATAGAAAAGCATAGCAACCGAAGCTTGCCTGGTGATATTTCCAACTTTAAGCAAAGAAAAGATATTTTTGAACACAGTTTATGTAAAAGGCAAAGCTCCCCCTAAAGAGTCAAAAGTTCTATTGGCAATGCAAATGATCAATACCCATCATCTCGTTGAATGAAAAAGGCCAACCTGACGTTTCTCGAAGATTTACCAGCGCAACATGCGCAAGAGGGATCATGACCTGCCTACAGACAGAACATTAGTAGCATTCTCAAGACTGGATAAAGAATTAGAAAAGAGCATATACCCGTGAAGACACATAATCTCCTGGCTTCTCCTTTTTCAACTTCAAAGACTGCGTAAAAGCTCTCCAAAAGCCACGCTTCCTGGCTCGCAGCGTATCCGCCTCATCGCAGTCAGGATCTCTATCCCTCCTTAGGGATCTTTGGTATTGCCGATACCTCCCAGCTCGGTACCACAGTATTCTCTTCTCAAAAAAATCGACAGTCCTGTGAGCCTGGCTGACTAGAACGCGGAGTCTAAGGCGGCGAACCCATTGCCAGGCGGATGTGATCTCAGATTCATCCTGAAGATTGAAAGTCGTAGGAGGCTGGGCGTGCTGGGGTCGCTTTGCTGTAACACAGGAGACGCAGCGAACATTAGCTGTGTCCTCGCTGACTACCCGCGGGCAATGGTTGCGATTGGCGCAGCTTTCGGTTTTCCATTTGAGTTCGGCATGACCACAGGTAAAGAAGATTCTTTGGCGACACATTTTCGTTTCTCTCGTGATTAGGTGATGGGTAAATTTGTGATGTCGAAGATAGGATATGATTTTGGAGGGGGTTATTGGTAAAATGGAAGATGGTGTTTGTGGTTGAAGGTAGTTGGTTACCTTAAAGAGGCTAGATGATGTGGTATTTTATGTAGCTGATGGTTATCATAACAGATAAAGTGCAGCTTCTGTCTTTTCTTGCCTACGAATGATTTCATTACGAGAGACAAGGAAAAAGAATAAATCAAACGTAAGTACGAAAATTTGTCAGAAAATGAATGAATATAGAACTGTAGCGTGTAGGAATGTCGACCTTAACATTTTTTAATACTTATGCATACAAATAATCTTCGTCCGAGAAATCATTAAAATGGTTACCGGAATACACCGCTATTTCGGCCTCAGTATCTACTAAGGTGCCAGATCCATCTCCGTCGATTTCAGCTCTCAATTGGGATCGGTTCTGGGTAGCATGTTGTTGGATATAAGCTCTCACTTCGTTGCGAAAGGCTAAATTCTCCCAACGATAGTCCAGAGCTACTGTCACATTTCTATAAGCAGAAAAATAAAATTAGCGACTTGACATAATTTAAATAAGCTTTTACTAAGAGGTTTCAATTACATTGCGTCAGAAGTTTCGGGGACTGAAAGTAGCGTGAATATTGTTTGCAGAACTTGAACATTGGTTGTATTGGTCGTCCAGTTGCCTGTATGAAATTATTAGCTTGGACTCCTTGAAAGGTTAAACTGACGGCGTACGATCAAATATGCTGTGGCAAACTTTGCCGTGTTTGTTGATATTTGGGTGAAGAATCGGCGTAATGAAACGAGCCTTGGGAGCGAAAAGTGGGTACGTGTTGTCCATATCCAAGTACAGGCTGAAGGCACCTGTGGAGTAGGCACTCTGCGCTGGACCCTGCATGATAATTTTCCAGAACCCCATATTCTCATCACAGACGTAAACATCGTAATATGGGTGGGCGTTGGATGCGATACGGCGGATCTCTAGCATTATTCGAGTAGAACGCACGTTGTTTCTCGCGCCGGAGCTAGGGATTCTCCTCGTTTGCTGGTCTGCATCATCCAGATACTCGACTTTAGTAAAATTATCATTAATATTCGGGTGATCTCTTCGCTTCGGAAAGGAATTCCGTGAGCACGATGTTGCTGTCGCAAATGTCGGATCTTGAACCACAAGAGGACGAAGATCGGGTCTTTCCAGGATACTGAGAACCGGTTCTAGTTCTACTACTGCCATAGCTTCTTCCATGTTGCCTGGGTAGAATTTGTAACCTCCTGTGTTATGACAGACCCATGCTAAGTCCAGGGGATAATCGCCAATACAGAAACAGTCTATAACGACTTTGTCTTGACGCGCTCTGTTAAGTATCTGTATCGGAGTCGAGATTGACGAAGTATCCGCGCCATCCGACAAACAAACAACTCTCTTCTTAACGTTTTCAAATCTGGCAGCTACTATGTTCAATTCGTCAATAGCAATTGACAAAGCGTCCCACAGGGGTGTATCTCCGTTGGGTTCCATCCTCATGACTGTCCCTCTGAAAGTTTCAAGATCGAAAGTAATCGGCTGCGTAACACGCGTCCCGGCGACTGAATTGAAGGGAATGAGGCCACAGTGGTTGGAGTAATTGTATGCAATTGTTCGATTGATGAAATTAGAGAATATCTCTTTCGATACCTCAAGGCGACTAAGGTATGTCCGTGGCCGGGGACTCGAAACTTTCGGCGAATACTTATAACAAGCCAATTTGAAAACCCTTTTTCCGGGAGCATATGTCGTAATTGCGCTGGGTAAAAGTTCTTCTTCTTCCGTCAGACTACCCCGAGATACAAGATGCAGCTCCTCTAGAGTGTTCCAGCTATGCGTGTAGTTGCCTTTTTTTTGGCCGTCGCCACTGTCACTCATGTTGTACCATATTTGCGCATCCGGCAAATAATTTCTTAGTTTCCGATTTTTTACCGTTACGGATCTTGATTCGTGTTTTTCAGCTCGTTGCCTCCACAGTTTGAAGAGTATAGCGGAGATAGGCAATTGGCGCGCTGAAGAGTGCCAGAATCCAAGTTTGAATGATCCCCGTTTACCGTAAAGTTTCACTAAGTTCTCACGAGCGGTACCTGCTACAGCTGCCATCCGTATTAGCAAGATTTGATTAGCCCATATTTGACGTGGATAGACATACCTTGGGACCTCTCATACGCTGCTGATTCTATTATTTCGATACTACAGGTAGGTGCGAATGTCTCAAAACCAGACTTAGTTAACGAGTTTCTCCGTGACCCGGGCGCATTCACTATGCCAACTTCCCATAATTGTTTCTCATCCGGTATTAATGGACTTAAAAGCGGTTGGCTAGTGCTAGTAATTGCTTGCCGATCTCGACGCAGAAGGACAAAATCTGTGACATCTCCCCTTAGACCTCGAAATGCCACACGGTAAAGATCTCTCACAGATAGCGTTCTAAGCATACGACGTCGTGTGAAACTAGCAATACCAGCTTTCCAGAAAGTTATGTCAACCGTATTTTCTCTCGCCGGCGGATTTGTTCTTGGGTAGTTATAATAGATGATATCTTCTGCTTGAACCCAATTTAAGCAGTTGCGTAAGGTAGTCTGGTGAGAGCGAAGAGAAGAGTTTGTGATGCTCAACTCCAGCCCCGTTACCGGTGAAAAGTTTGAGCTTTCAAACCAATTTCTTATCGCAGCTCTCTCGTATATAAAGCCATCGCTGGCTTCCACTGGATCTGTGTAAATCTCGTGTATTATAGGGCATAGATACTCGTCTGGAATAGACTCGTCGGCGACACGAAAGACGGCATGAGTGGAGGTGGTGCAGACTGGTTGTGTGTTTATTGGGCCGGGTTTCCATTTCCAGAGTCCCCTTCGCGTATGAGCTTCATACGTGTGCCTATTTGCACAGTCTATCAACATTTCGACCAGATTCTGGCGGAATGAATCTAACGATTTAATGATTTCGATGGCGTTTGTGATTTCTAATCTTGCGCTAGCATCTCCGCTTTGGAAGCTTCTCGAAGTGAGCGTCGTCCTCCGCTTCTCTCTTTGTCGATAGAGATTTTCCAGCCGTCTGTTCTCTAGCAGAATCAAGAAGTTTACAATCGCTTGTGCGGCAGGTTCGTAAGATCTCACGATCGCCACCATATCAATAAAAGCGTAATGTTCAGTAACAAAGCTCCTTGCCTTTCTTAATATCGGCTGCGACAAAGGAAACCCTAGGCGTCTTGTTATCAAATCACAAGTGATTGTCTCTTCCTCTTCAACAGTTTCCGCTTGCGTAGTATTTGTCGAAAACTCGGAAAAACGTTCCATTGACCGGCTGCAATCGACAACAAACATTATCAGTTCCGAAGGATCTGTCTCCTTCCTACCAGAGGGTGAGCCGGACTCTTCGAATACCATTGTACCGTCTGCTTCACGATCTCTGAGAATGGGGAGCAGAGCTTGGGTGAACAGTGCAGAGTCTAATGTGACTACCCTCCCAGAGATGGGCAAATGAATCTCAAGATCTTGACCAGGAAGAGCGCAAGCTGCATGCCCGATAAATACAGCTAGCAAACCGTCGTCATTCCAAGTCAGACAAGGCGGTTCAGCCACTCCGTTGAGATCGCTTGGAAGTAGAACGGATAGTTCGTGGGTGGAACAGGCTGTGGAGAGATAAGAAAGATCTGTAGTGATGGAAGTGTCGAGTCCATTTGTATTGTCGCAGGCGGATACGGTGCGATCGTAGCTAAAGTAAGCATACTCCTCGCAGTCAGGGTCGCTAAGAAGGAGAATACGACTGGCAATGCTGGGTACAGTTCCGCTTATCTCCAGATCCGAGCTCTCGGTTACAGTCCGGCGACTAAATATCCCAGCATCGGTCTGGACAGGATCGTGTATTCTCCGTCTGGTTATGCTGTCGATACAATCGAGAGTATTGTATGACGCCAGCAATCGCGGGGACCCCGTTGAATCTTGCATTTGAGCGGCGCGATCGAGGATCAAGGCAAATATCAAACGGGAGCCTTCAAAAACTCGATCCGGGTCACCTCTGGTTATTCTGGTACCCACGTCTGAGTTAAACATCTCTTTCAGGAGTTCTGCAAAACAGAGAACTAACATGGAGACATCCGCATCTCCGATCGCGTAGCCTCCCATCATAGCTCTTATGACTCTCAAAATTGGGAAAAATTGAGTCATGTGGTAGAAAACGCGGAGGATATTGTCTTGCTGTCGTTCGTCTATTTTGGAAGTTTTAATATTGGCCTGGAAGACTTTAAGGCAGGCTAGGAATGCTGCACACCCCCTATCAGTCTGTGTGAGCTTCCTTAATACGGGAAGTCCGGGAGGAAGATTCACCCCGACACTGAGTTGGCCAGTCTCCCCAGGCTCATTTCCAGTTACATCTTTCGGCCTAACCAGAGCAAAAACCTCGAGAACCCCGTCGATTAAGCAATCTTCAACACCGATATCGGAAAGACTAATGTCATATTGCAAAGTCTCAATCCGAATGTCTTGTATGTAGATATCAACCGTATCCGCAGAGTCGGATGGTGGTACTCCGAGCTCTTCGAAGACTTTTAATCGAATATTTTGTAAACAACTACGCAGAGAAAAGGTACCCTCTGATAGTCTGATGGTTCCCCTGTTATTTCGTGCGAGCTTTGGTGTTATAACTCGCAGGCGAAAATTCCGGTTTGCGGGCTTTCTCGCTGGCATACTAATTCTAATTGTTTCCGCTGACGATTGTGATCTGACGGTTCGTGAAGCTGTGTATATCGACCCATCATCTGGTATCTCAAGAGCCGGTAGAGGGCTCGAGAACACTCTAAATAACGGTAATCTCGCAGAACTGACCCCAGAACCGGCTGACGAATGACTAGGGGTATAGTTTCGACTAGTACTTCTGTATGACCGGGGGTCAACGCTAGATACAGAGGAGATGGTTGTCTCTGCTCTATTCTGCGCATCATGCCCGCTTGACCTTCGTTCCGTTCGACGTGACCTCTGAGAATCTCGACTAGATCTAGTTACTACGGACTAAATGTTAAGTTATAATTATTTAGTAAAGATCATATAACTTGAAGTTTTTAGAGCAAGGGGGAGTGAAAGTGGACGTACAGAAATGTCGGAAATAGCCGCCGATGCCGAAATAATAAAAACACTTTCTTCGTCTCCCGGACGAATTACATCTTGGAGAACGTCTGTTGGATCGAGCAAAGGACCATCTTTCGCGAGAAGTCTAATTTCAGGTTGTTCTTCTGAGAATGTAATGTTTTGGCGTCTGACTCTTCTAATCACATCCTCGCCTAGCTCTCTGACCGTTAAGGTTTCCAGGAATGGCACAAATAAAGTGGGAACTACAGAGGCGCCATTCACAGCGTGAACCCGATATCGTTTCATTAGTGCATTTATATCCTTCCTGCTGGTGTTTTTGTGTACGTGTTGGCTGCAGCAAAATGTGTCTCTAAGTTCTTTGTCCTCACATGCAACTATTTCGCGACAGATTAATGTCGGCCTTGGCTTTGTTAATGAGGTTTGGCGAGCTGCTTGGTCGAATTATTCTTGTTAATCGGTGCAATACGCTGTAAATATATAATCCACGATGGATGAATTTGAAGGTATCGACTTCCTCAAATAGCTACCGGTACTCATATAAGGAAGCTACTGATGAATTATGAAGTATCTATCAAAGCGGGGTAAGATGGTCTTTGACGGTACGACAAGGCTATGAGATTTAATTTGATGTCCTGCATGCTTTTGTATTTCGGTAGCCGTGCATGTCCACAAGAGCACAACTCCAAGCTTTGGAATATCGTAGCCTCACTTTCCATCTCAGCCGCGATAGCACTAAAGACTTGGCAGAAGTAGAATTCCTTTAACGATCCAATACGGACGTCGCTCGCATGGAATAGCTCGGGTAAATTATCTCAAGCATATACCTGGAAGCACGATTCTCGGCCAATATTAATAGAGGTTCGCAGCCGTTAGTTCGTGTTTCTGAGCCAAGTCATATAAGAATATTCCTTCATTACTCTAGTATACTCATTAACCTAGAGGCCCTTGAGGGACGGAGGGATTTTTATGCATATTTCAGCCCTCTGATCTAATTACGCTGAGCGCAATTTAATACACATTATCGAAGTTTTTCTATCTGATAGATTATACACCATTCTGGAGATAAGAGGCTATCGCCAAATCAATACCCTCTTCCCGATAATTATCCGTCTCCATATAAGTCGACTCAGGTGCGATATCGAATACAATCTGGCTCTGTCCATTCCCTTCTGTGTACTTGAGCCAATGGACATCGTTCGGGCGACGACCAACGCTAGGATCGCCGTGCACGAAAAACCGAATCCAAGATTTGCTCATAAAATCCGCTAGAGCTTGGTACGCCGCTGCATTCGGACCTCCAAGTGGATCTTTAGTTTGTCCGACATAGGTAGAAGACTCCGGGTATCCCACTCCTTTCAGATTATAAAATACGAATGGGATCTCTGAGCCGTGAGGCGCGCGGAGCCAATCGGCGAATCCGTTCGAGGATGCCCTGAATCTGAACGCCCAAACTGGCATATCGCGGGAGAACATTCTTGCCATGTACCGTTTCTCGGAGACGAAGAAGAGATCGGTGTATATTGCTGCATATCGGTGGTATTCACTTCCAAATAATACGGATCCCTGATCAGGGCGGGTGAAGTTCTCGAATGGCGGCAGGGAGACGGAATCGTCGTAGATGTCTAAGATACGATCGATGGTTGAGTTTCTGAGACTGGTTGTCGCAACTATTAATTTGTAAGGCTATTGTATTAGCATATCCGCTGATGATAAAAGATTTATATTGAATTGGTTTTCAAATAGAATGCCATGAATGCGCTGGAGTTTGGTGGCCACATACTTAGCTGAGCCTTGAGCTGCTCTTCGGTGTCAGTAAACTTTGTAATCTGCCCTGTTCCCTCGTCGCTCGTTCCTCCAATTATCGTTGGCACTTTCACATATCTTCCCTCTTTAACCGCTTGGCTAGTCAAAGTCGTGATGAAGTGACCATCGATAACAGGCACAAACGACAACCCATTGCTCGAGTTGAAGGCTTGATTGAGCACCGCTACATCTACCGTCCTGAGACACTGTAGACTGTCAAGATCGTCCGCACAGCCTACCGTTTGTATCAGAGTATTGTAGTTGTTTTGGCGAGAATCGGGGTACGCAAAAGGCGTTGAATATGTGCTTTGCAGAACGGCGCCGCGGAACAGACCGTCGTTGCGACCACCATAAGCTAATTGGTGAAGACCAACCGACAGGGCCCCAGCGGACTCGCCAAATATGGTCACCTTTTTAGGATCACCACCAAAAGATGCAATGTTCTCTTGGATCCAATGGAGCGCTGTACGTTGGTCTCTTAAACCAAGATTCAGATTGCTCGTCCCGGCGACTTGTCGGCTGCTTAAGAAGCCCCAGCCCGCCAATCTGTAATTAACACCGACTGCAATAATCGGTGTTCCCATTTTAACAGATTGGTCAACCAAGAAGGTAAGATTATATCGTTTATCGTTGGCACTCAATGCTATCAGCGCGCCACCGTGGATCCAGACAGCGACAGGGAGTTTGACGTTCTTTTTCAGTGGGACGCCGGCAGGGCGGATAATATTAAGCGTTAAGCAGTCCTCGGACATCGTATAAGCTGTCATATTTCCCTACATTTTCGATATAAATGTTAGGTAATCCTCGAGCAGGCCAGCTGAAGTGTATATCAAATGATATCACATACCGCATATCCGTAACAGAATGGACTATACGCTTTCGCTTGAATATCCGCCTTGGTTTCAATGTATTTGGCTGGTCGGAACCGCAGGTTTCCCACAGGCGGTTGAGCATAAGGTATTCCTAAGAAGAAATCTTGGTTCCATGGACTACTACGAACTCCATAGACCGTTCCATTTGCGATTTTAACTGCGGGATCCCGATTACTAGTCGGTGTAGCTGCAGCGCCTGTCTGCCAAAAGGGTGACAACGCAAGCGAACATATCGCGTGCGAGATGAAGGTCTTCATGATGACCTAAAAGCCAGGATTCGAAGATGGTAAACCGGGGGTAACTCGGGGTGCACGCAGATAAAGAGTGCGGGAAAAGAGCGGTTTAAATAGATTCTGCATGTTAAGCACCATTGCTTCTGTTTTTTATCATGCCGTGAAAAAACGAAAAATCCATGAGTTTGAAAATTCGAGAGCGCGAGACAGTTGCCGGATGCAGGGATCTGTGCATGGATTCCGCAGGTATATAAGGCGGGTCAGTAAAACCTGCCCGTTTGGTAACCCACACCCACAATATACGCTAGTTGTGAAGAAGACGTGAAATGTTTCAAGTTTGCAATTGGTGGTAATGTGATCGGGAAACGCGGTTGTGTGACTGAGAGTGCTTTAGACCCATAGCCAAGCTACGGGTACTAAGTACTTAGCAGACATGTATATAGTCGGTGGTTTGGCTCGTAGTCGGTGGGTCCTGGAGTCCTGAGCAGCGACACTTGCAAATTCACACCCACTGTGAAATATATCTCCAATCATTTTATTTGCAACACACAGCAAATCCCTTTTATGGCTTAGCCAAGATCGCGCTTTTCCGGATGCTACCACAACCACCATATAGAGCTCCTTCCGTATATATGCATGTTGCTTGGGTGATCGGGTCGAAATCGAATTTGTTGTAAGAGATTCAGCATATCAAATGCAGGTTGCAAGAGCCCAGGTGGCAAACTAAGGCCTTAAGTCTAGACAAGTCCAGAATAGGCCTGTGGGGAACTTGAAGGGATTATAAAAGAGCTATGGAGATATATATGAATTATCTTTGATATCGATCCTGCGTTCTAGCACTACCGGAGTTGAAATATGAAGATGATCATATGATTCGGAATGAATCGGGTTGCAGTCTTTAGGAAGAGGAGACTTTGCAGCAGTTTCTTCGGACGTCGAAAGTTAGAGTACGCTCCAATATTGACGCAATGAGACGAGGCGAATGAATACTATGTTTTCGTAGAACTCATCCGAGCGTAGGTTAGATAACATATTTGCATAATACCATCTTGATTCTAACAGAATTACGCCTAATAGAACCAAAGTTAAAAGTTCATATCAGATCTCTCGCTCCGAAATGAAAGGATCATACTATAACAGGAAGAGGTAAAGTTCAAGATAACCCGACACCCTCCAAAGTATCACTTATACCCCAAACCTCAATGATAGACCTACGAAGGTTTTATCGGTTTATCTCAACCAGAACGGCATTTCACCTTCCCACTCTCTCTCCAAATATTCATCTAACCCCGCATTCTGTTTCTTCAACCGTTCCCATTTGTCCTGCGGCGTCTCCCTGGTGGGAAAGTAGTGTCTGAAAATCTGCGGATCCTTCGGGTCACCTCTAAACCTCATAATGCGCGGATCATACGCCAATGGTGGCTCCTGAAGAAGAATATAGATCGGAGTGACAACCCAGAGTATGAAACTGAGGCACATGATGAGGGTGCCTAATGGATTATTCACCCTTCTGATACTGCAAAGATGAATTAACATCCTATCATTGAGGGAAGGAAGGTTATTGCATATGAGATTTGTATTGTGCTTACATCATGTTTTGGAATCCGGCCCAGGTAGGTTTCAGTTCGTATTTGACCCTCTCCCAGATGAGTTCGCGCTCATCGGCGTTGAATCGGGCTTTCCCCCATTTTCTCTTATTCAGATGATACTGGTTTTCGAGAAGTTTGCTGTAACTCGGATATTTTCTGTATACGTCGAGGAATTAACATTCTGTTATCGAGATGCATCGAGGCGAACGGCGTTAGACTTACTCTCGTACCAGAATATCTGAGACCCGGCGGTTGATCGCCATCAACCGAGCGCGTTCATTACCGTTAAATGGGATATCAGACATCTTAGTAGAGGTTCTGCCTTAACGGTTTAATATTGATGAACTTTTCGTTAAGTTATACGTGAGTTTGATGGCTGCTGCGCACTGTGAACGGGTGAACAATGTCGTAGTAATGGTTGCAAAGCTCAGGTGGATGGAAACGTCTTTGCAAATTGTGGGATATACGCGTGTGGAGGTTACAGATGTGTATTGTTTTTATCTACCTTCCAATGTGTATGGGTAACTTAGTTATAGACCGATGACTGTTTAGTGCCTGGGTTCCAAGGTTTATACATAGACTATTGAGAAGACACAATTTAACTTCATGGTAGACAACTTGAACCCGAATTAATCTACATATACGTCCGGTGCACAAGGTATAAAATAAAACACATAAATCATTTGGTAGAATTACAAATATTATTATTTATCTTCCTCTCTGATAATCAGGGGAGGGTATTGTTGGTCACCATCGAGTACCTGAAGTACTTCGAGGCGTTAGGCCCCTTAAGATGGGAGAGCCCCCAGTAATCAAATGCCGGCCCCGGCAGGTGCGGCATCATGGCCAGCACGATGCGCCTGGTCACGACGCACGTTGACCAGTAGCCGATCATCGGGAAGATGATGAAGGTCAGGACGACCGGCCTTCAGACATCCTAATTAGTAACCGGTTCGATGGTACATTATCCAAAGCTGGAGGAACTTCGGGGTCCTTATAAGCTGGAACTCACCACAAAAGATCGAAATATTCGATCACGTACCTCCACCATGGGTAGAGGTTGCGCTTGGGTCCCTTGCCCTTGCGGGTCTTCAGGCGCTTGACGGGAGGCTCCGGCTGTGCGGGCTTATCGGTGGGGTCTTCTTCGCCGTCATCGAAGATGCCATCCCAATTGCGGACGCCCGTGGGAAGACTTTCGGCGATCTTGATGAGAGTGGCCCTGCGGCCTCCGCGACTTTACGAAGATGTCAGTCATCGAAATTCGAAATTTATATGGAATCGGAGATGACGAAGATGAAACTTACACTGAATGCTTGATATGCTCGAAGGCATCTTTGTCTCCCTTGGACTTCTCCCACTTTATGCACTCTTCTCGGATGACTCGTCTTTTCTCTGTGACGCCAGCGTTGCGATTGGCTCTTCGCTCTTTCATCTTGTGTTTCCATCCTCTGACTGTTCTGACGAACTTCCAATTTTTTATATCTTGAATCTTAGAGAGAGACATGATCTTGGGAAATTTGTAGTGTTTGCGGATGCTGTTCATCGTGTCGGTGTACCTGTCGGAATCGGAGATGGTTATTGGACTGAGAGATCTTTTCTTGTCGTCCATTGTGATGAATGTTTTGATGGATGATTTTGATGGTGGGATTTCGAGATTGAACGTTGGGATAGCTTTGGACAGATGATAATTGGGGACGTAGAAATTTGATGAGAGGTGCCGTCTCTTTATAGTCAACAGCCTCAGCATTAAGTCAGAGTAGCAAACTTAGCAGTCACTTCACACACAGCAGAGCTTATGATAATGAAAACAAAGAAAATTAAAACAATACACAAAGGATGTAACTGAGAAATCGTAGCAAGTAATCACGACAATGTAAAGCAACGATGTGGACCCATTGGAAAAATATGGATAACACGATATATATAAAATAAAAATTGATTTTAATTTAAGGCCCGAAGGCCACATGAAGATAAAGATTATGGGGTGGAGGGCCCATAAGGGGCTCACCCTCCACCCGATCCGCCGCCCGCAGTCACGAACTCAATAGAGCTCCTCATAGTGGCCCGCGGAGAGCATCCTCATCTCGATAGCTCGCGCCATGAGCCAGGAGAGGATACTCCCCAGGACCGCCGTGAGCCAGAGTGTGGCTGCGGCGAGCAGAATGAACGAACATTCTGTCTCGCCCCGGTATAAACTATAAAATCGTCAGTATCGTGTGAAAATAAGAGAGTACGGAAGTTACACTTACTACCGGAGGCGGCGGATCTTCTGGACCAGGGCCCGTGGGACAGCAGCCCAGTTTTGGAGCTGCCACTCCGATGGCGGCTGCCCCAGAACCCTGTGGAGCAGGCTGTATCATTGCAAATCATCAAGTCAGTCTTTTATGCTCGATAGAATTAAGATGTATATAATAGTGAGACTTACGAATACTCCCCCTCCTCTTCATCTTCCTTATCCGAGGGGACATCCTCGGGCTTTCGCCCTTGGAGTCCGCCTCGGAGCCCCTCAACCTCGTTGGCGCCAGGGCCTTCGGCAGCCGAGGTGTTGTTGCCCTTGCTCTTGGCTGGGCTGCGGAAAGGCATTTCTTTCCGGAGCTTCACCGGCTTCCCGGTGATGTACTCCACAACATCCGTCCAACACGCGGTTGGAACGGAATGTTGGGTGCGTGGGACATGGCGCCAATATGGCTTTGCCTTTATCCCGAAGTTCGGGACGTACATCTCGTTGTACTTACGGTTGTCCCCACTGATTTGCTCTTGAGTATAGAGCGGACATGGCTCATCATTCTTGAACCCGATGAAGAAGGAGGGATCGATAAATCGTTCCTCCTCGCTCTCGTCGCTGTTATCGTAAATTGTTTTATTTGCCCATCGTGGGACTTTTCCAGGAGGCATCTTAGTGGTTCGCTGGGAATGTTGAGGATCGATAGACGCTTTGGTCTTAGAAAACTTGCGAGGTTCAGTAGTAGAGTGGCCAACATCGGGGACTTTGATTTCTGGAGAAGATTCGGAAGATTCGTATTCTGGGTTGTAGATGTTTTCGAGTCTAAGACGCTTTCGGCGATCTTCTTTAGATTCACCTTCATAGGTCGTTTGATGTTTTTTCTTAAATTCGGCAGTGTAATTTCTTTGACCACGATTTGCATCAAATCCATGACTTTGGCCTCTTTGACCACGACGTTGCTGAGAACTGCGACTTTGGTCTCTTTGACCACGATGTTCTTCGAGTCCTTTGGTGCGATCTCTTCGACTACGACGTTGTTCAAATTCGCGACTCTGGTCTCTTTGACCGCGATTTTCTTTGAATTCATCACTATGACCTCTTTGATCACGATTTTCTTCAAACTCGTCATTACGATCTCTCTGACCATGGAGTTCTTGCAATTCGATATCGTCGGTATGATCTTTTCGATCATGGAGTTCTGTCAACTCAAACTCGTCATTATGATCTCTTTGATCGTGACGTTGATCGTCATCCTGATTGTGACGGAAAGCTCTCATCTTTTGTCTCTCTTCTCCTTTCAACTATAGTGCGAGTTAGTGCCTACCTTCACGCACGCACACACAAAATTTTTATTTATTTTTGATATGAAATGAGATGGGAAAACAAAATTGGCAACAACGATGATGACGGAGATGAACATGAATATGAAAATGATGAACATGATAATGATGATGATGATGATGATGATGATGATGATGATGAAAAAAAATGGAAAAAGTGAAAATCTTGGGAAAAACATACCTCGTTCATCTTCGCAACTAACTTCTCGCCAGCCTGGCCTGAATAAATCAAATCGCTTAAGCGACTGTGAGAAAAGGGATCACCTGGCTGGTATCTGATTCTGTCTTTAAACGCTTGCCATTCTTCATGAGTATGGTTCTGTTTGATGAACTCTGATGGTGTAGAAGAATCGGAGCCCTTGATAGGGGAATCCAGCCTTTTATACTTGTCAGCCATAATGAATGGTGAGGGAAAAATTCTGTGAAGGTTCGCCGGCGTTGGAGATGATGCCGAGAAGGGACGTGATTTTGAAAATGTGAAGATTGGACAGAGAGAAAATTTGGTGGGATGAGAGATGAAAAACGGAGAAGGAGGAAGAGAAAACAAGGCTGTTGGTGAGGTGGATGAAATAGCCGACGGTGTTGAAGCTGCAGCCCTATTCAAGCCACCACAACGTGAAAATGTGTTGTAGACGTGTTATTTTGGTTTATAATTTGTGTTGCGCTGATCATAGACCTGATTTGGACATCTCACGACCAGGATGTGTTCTATTGAGAGCTGCTTGGCATCTTGAACAGCCATCACGGGATTTGCTTCTATCTCCTCTTCCTCCTTTTTGCAGTCTGGGTCCTCTTGGCTTCATCTCAGGGTGAGGCCCCCTGCCGCAACTATCTTACAGTTCCTGAGCTCTTGATGCGAGTTTCCGACAGGAACAATGGCATCTTTCTCGATGGAGAAGGCAGTGTTGTTCACGGTCGTACAGGCAGCAGGTAAGCGATTGGTTCTTCCCTAACTTATTGTGGATCTCTCGGAGCCAGTACCGCGGCTACAACAAGTCTGTCGAGAGGACTAGCAGGGCATGAAGTCTCAATCTCTTAAAGAAAAATCTCACGAAAGGGAAAAAAAGACTGACTCGGATTTGACCCGAAAGAAGTGGAGGAAATTGCATCTATCTGCTGCCAATGTGTCCAAGAAGCTTGAACGCTAAATGCAAATGTTAAGCCGGAATCTTTCAGCCTCGCTAGCTCCTTGGCCCAACTCGTCCAATAGCCCACGGGGAGTCCTAACAGCAATCCCTGTTGCTGGGCTGAACCAAATGGCTGAACGCAACAGTCTAAAACCAAAAAAGATGCATTCATTACAGAAAAGGTCTTGAGATACAAGTGCGCATGGCAGAATGTACTTTGCGAACAAACGTGCCACAATAGAACCTTCTTACGTAAAGGGTTTCCCCGCAGACTGCTTCGAATACACAGGAAAAGAAATAGGAATTCTGCAAGAAAATCGATATATCTCTGACAGAAAGTACCTGGTGACCTCGAGTAATGCAAAATTCGCCCCTGTCAGCGGTGCGCAGGCTAGGCGGGAATGCCATGAGGCTAATTTCGTCTTTGGATTGATGTGTATGCGACATTAGATTGGACGAGAGGGATGAGAGCACCGAACAAACGCCACTTGGTTTCCTCCTTTATATCTCCGCATGCACCCAACATTGGCGCTCCTTTGAACTGTTTTTGATTTGATTTTAAGAAATCCCCATTCCCCGTTTCCGATCTCGTGGGTTCACTGTTCGTTTCTTCGATAGATATTTTTTGTCTTCACTGTGTTTAACATCGACATCGTGGAGGGGAAATCGGGTTATCCTTGGGCCTCTTTCATTCGACACCTATCAGCCAAAGATGGTAGGACCCTCGGGAATCACGAGCATGGGTTCAACCGAAACACGGACATCGCTCTTTCTTTCAACGCTGCTCTTGTTCGCCGGCGGTGCGCGACCACAGCAGATACCGAATCTAAATGCGACAGCTTTATACTGGCCGTTCACGGGAGCTTGGTACGACAGAATACACAATTCTATACTATCTTTGTGATTAGTTTATACTAATGCGATTTTCGTAGGGAGGGAAACGATGGTAGCTGGGGCACTTTCTTTGCTCACGTCGGTACGCCGTCGCAGATCGTTCGATTGCTCCCCGCGGTCAACTGGCAGGAAACATGGGTGGTGGATAGCGTAGCTTGCGCTGGGAAAACGTTAGAAGACTGCAACGACCCGCGGGGGAAGACGTTCACCATCCAGTCCTCTAGCAGCTGGAACGATCAGGGAACCTTCAAGACGGACCTGGGGAAAGATTTGGGGCGGAATGCTATCGGCGATTACGGTCTGGAAAGACTGGGGTTAACGAACGTCGATAGCGGTCTCACATTTAACGACCAGGTGGTGGTTAGTGTGAACAGCTCGGAATGGTATTTGGGACTGTTCGGGCTTGGGAACCAGCCAACGAACTTTACGGATTTCAATAATCCCCAGCCTAGCTTTTTGACGTCGATTTACAACACCGGGAAAATTCCTAGTCTGAGCTGGGGCTACCTTACCGGGGCCGCATACCGTAAGAATTTCTTGTGGGATCGCTGTTAGAGCCGTAAGCCGCTAACGTAGTGGATAAATAGGTGGAAAGACTGCTTCTGCGTCAGTCGTCTTTGGCGGCTACGACGATTCGAAATATATCGATAACGACGTTATTTTCACGCAAGCGGCGGATTTCAGCTTCGCCTTCCTAGTGTCTCTATCGTCTTTAAAAGTTTCCGGTATCTACAACGGCGGCCAGGTGGGCCAGGCCGAGCTGCTCGATCCAGACTGGTTACAGTCGCCGATCAATCAGGCCATTGCTATAGACTCCACGACACCATATCTCTGGCTGTCCAATGAAACCTGCGCTATCTTCGAAGCAGCCCTCAATCTCACCCTTGACGCGGCTACGGAGCTGTACCTCCTAACGGAAGACCAGCACGATCAACTCGTCAAACTGGACCCGACATTTACCTTCAAAATCTACGACAGCGCGCAAAACGAGACCAGCCTTGACATCACGGTTCCGTACAGCGCCTTCTCGTTACAAGCCAGCGGGCAAGATCTCATCGGAAATTCTTCCTCCGTGTATTATTTTCCCTTGAAGCGTCTTCCTCAGGGTGGCAATCCAAGACTTGGACGGGCGTTTATGCAAGAAATCTACCTATTCGCAGAGTATCATTTCGGCAAGTTTAGAGTCTATCAAGCGGACTGGAGCGGTCGACCGCAAAACATCGTTACCCATCTCCCAACTGAGATCGTGAGATCTAGCAAGAAGAGCTCATCGACCCCGATAGGTCCGATCGTGGGCGGTGTCGTGGGCGGTGTGGCTGTCATCGCGGCTATAATCGGCGGATGGCTCTGGTACAGAAGAAAGCAGCAGAAAGGAAAGAAACCGGACGGCCCGGTCATTACTGAATCCAATGCCCCACTTGTTCCAGAAATCGACGGGTCGACCAAGTTACCGACGGAATTGGGTGGCGGAGGAGTAGCCGCGTGGGAAGGAAAGAGCGCCTGGCAGGCGAATAACCAGAATCAGAACGTGCATGCGGTTGACGGTGTGCACGAGATCCACGGACGTACCACTGAGAAACAGTGGAACGAGGCGGATGGGACACCGATCACACGACCGACCGGGGATGTCAAGTACGCCAATCACGGCTCGGAAGCTCAATCCGGGCAGTTTTATGCAGAATTGAGCGGTGGGGATGTGATCGGTCCGGCGGTGCAGGAGTTGCCAGCTGGTGAGACGAGGAAGGAAGGGAAATGACTATATGGTCGGATTCAGGGGGGTGATGTCTACGAACTGGATGAGAGAGGGAAGTATCGAGACCCTTGAGACTGTTTGCAGCGGCAAGACTTGATTTGGGCCTGTGATATCGATTTGGTAAGATTTATTTGAGGCTTTGAATATTTTAGTTTGGGCTAATAGCCAGTCGGAGTTTACGTTTGCATTTGCTTACAATATACAAACTTTTCATTTGGTATTTTACGGGGCATAGTTGATACGAATATCTGCATTTTTAATCACCGGTTGGCTTGACTTCTTTGTACATCTTGACGATCAATTAAACTATAATTTACTCTTTCCGAATTTACACTTGACTTGAGATTTCATACCGTACCGCAATGTGACGAGATATCGAGACTGTGCCGCAATGCAATTGGTGAGACTCGCGTTGTCTACCGCCCAATATCCTGGCCTGGGTTTCAAGCGCTGACGCAAGGGCACGCTCACTAGCATCCAGCTACGCATCATGGCCTCATCAACCAGCTTCGAGAACTCCTGCTGCCTGCATCTCCGGCATACGGACTGAGTGTCATTCTCTATTACCGTATCAGCAGTTCACAATGGCACTCTTTCCACCCTCCGCGATCGCACCGTTCGCCCTTTTCCCGGCGCGCCTGGCAGTCCTGACGACTCGCACACCAATCATCATCCACGAAGCTCTTCTACCGCTCTTCATCCTATTCCTCACCTTGCTACTCTACCCTTACAAATCGTATCTACGGAATACGATCGCATTACCCGTCGTCATCGCATTATACATCCGTATTAGCATTCTCTACAGCAGCAGTCATTGGGGCATCGCCTTCTGTACTGGTGCGTACACGTACTTTGGTAGCTTGCAAGCGTTCAACCTGTTGGTCGTGAAAGATGTCGGACGAGACGATGACGTACGGTGGACGATTGACGATACTGGCGTCGACAGATCGATAAAGCAAGTCAACGGGACTACGAACGGAGCTACTTTTCGCGAAGAGAAGAAGCATTCAAACGGCCATACGAATGGGCATGCAAATGGACGTGCAAACGGCGATACGCTAAAAGCCACGACGAACGGAAATACGCCAGAGAACAGTGCGAACGGCGGGTCACATCAGATCTCCAACGGGGAGATCCATACCAAATCCCAGGATACATCTCTTGGCTATCCGGTCTTATCAGCAAACCCGCTCTACCAGCGTATCCGGTTCACTGTCTCCCTCCTCGCCTCATCCCGCGGGGTGGGCTGGAAGTTCCAAATCCGCCAGATACCACCACCACCCGCCGAATCCTCGACTTTATTCTCATTCCTGATAACCCACTTCACACACATCCTAACCACATATATCCTCCTCGACCTTTTCGGATGGCATCTCGAACGCGATCCGTATTTTTCCACAGAAGCGTGCTGGAAGACACAGTTCAGCCCATCGCCTTTGTCGGATACCGAATGGCGGCTCCTCTGCCTGCCGACATTCGTGCCGGCTACCCCGACCGCGACGTTTATCTACCACCACGTGATACGGAAACATATCACGCTGCTCTCCGTATACGCTATCTTGGGTCAGCTATATAGCATAGCAGCTATACTCTTCACCCTACCAATTCCGATCACGAAACCGTCCGGGTGGGCACCGCTATTCGGACCACTAAGCAAAGGGACGAGTCTACGTAGCTTCTGGACGGTATTCTGGCATGGTATTTTCAAAAAGGGGTTTTCGTACCCCGGGGAATGGATCGCGTTCAAGGTGTTAGGATTGGAGAGGTCGAATTTTTGGGCGCAGATGATCGTGATGTTTACCGCGTTTGGGAATTCGGGCGGATTGCACGGGTTAGGATGCTACACAATGGGCGGACGTGGCGTCTTTGCGGCTAGTTTTTTCTTATTACAGCCGATTGGGTTTCTAGGTGAGATGGCGATTCTGCGAGGTTTGAAAGCGACTGGGAGGGATGGTAATGGATTGTTTGGGAAGGTTTTATTGGCCAGTTGGATGTGGGTTTGGTTGTTGTGGAGCTGTGATGTTTTCTTTTACGATTATCTGTACGGTGGGATCGCGGGGAGCGAGCCCGTGGCTTGGAGTACGTGGAGATGGTTAGCGGGAGAGCAGGCGTGGAGATGGGGCAAAGCGAATGAGTGGATGAGATGGGATAGTGAGGGAACTCCGGGTGGATGGGGGCTCAGGTTGTGATATCTAACGTTGATATCCAGAGGTAGGTTCTTTTGTCTCTGGGTTTCCGGAGACCTCATAAAGCGGTATATTTGGTGGACGCTCAGCGATTGTATATTTTATACCGAAAATTTCATAATGCATATTGTTTAATATCATATCATGTCCAAAGACCTTGTCTTCTCAGAGTGCCCACCATCCAAATCTCTATTATAAGTCTTCAGAAGCATCAACCCATCACAGGATATCTCAATCTCGGCCTGATGCGCTTTTGCACCCCTGTACTGCAGATCCGGAACTTGCCATCTCCCCCCGGACACAACGCCTCAACCACGTTAACAGACAGAGTCGAAAACCTCAATGCACATTCCTAACATTCTCGCAAAGTAGCCGTATCCGGACCACTGACTCTGCAATGATTACGTAGACACTCCAGCCTCGATCATCCAACAATTCTCGCAACGTTGGTCTGCCGGCCTTCCCGAATGGACCTAAACCAAGAGTGTGAAGCATTCGGGTATCGCGCTTCGGAGTTAATTGGTTTGACCTGCTAGAAAGGGCGCAGAGCTGAAGGAAAAAAGCTTGTTTTGTGGGCCGGGCACCGTGGACCTGGTCAGATGCTAAGAATATCTCCGGTCCCAGCTATCCGAGCTGAGAAGCTTGTCTTTGGCTCCTGCATGAAGGCAAAATGGAGTCGCAATAGCTTCAACAACTAGCTGGTTCTGAATTGACCCCTCTTCTTGTCTCCTTTGTTCTGAGGTTATCGCAATCGAAGGGCTAGAAGGATGTCGAAGCTATTTAAATACCACTCAGCCCGCTCTGTAGCTGGTTCGGAAGCTTTGTTCTTTGTCTGCATTTCTCAGCTTTAAACTTGAACCCGGTGGTCTAGATTATACTATCGATAGCTATCCCGCACCAAATTCTTCAAAATGTCTGGTTCCGCGCAAGAATTTATCGGCCACCCGAGCGATCCTAACGTCGGCCTCCCACCAGGCTGGATCGCTCGCTGGGACCAGAATTTCCAGTATTGGTTCTATGTCGAGACTTCGTCAGGTCATACGCAAT
Organism: Orbilia quercus; assembly: GCA_036971405.1. Lineage (NCBI taxonomy): Eukaryota > Fungi > Ascomycota > Orbiliomycetes > Orbiliales > Orbiliaceae > Orbilia > Orbilia quercus. The sequence continues at coordinate 3,436,693 of JAJTUE010000001.1, read as the reverse complement.
GGGACCGTCCTAGCTCTTCCAACCCGCCGCCGGGCCCACCACCACAGCAACAACAAGTTTACTCCTCCAGCGGGCAAATTGGCGGGTACGACCATCATTTTGACGACAAGGGCTATCACAAGAGTATGTTCCCATATTCAACATCTCTCTAATAAATTCCTGCTTCTCAGAACCACAAATCCTCTTTTCGCTTTTTCGAATTTCGTAATACGCATTCGTTGGCAATTGCTAATCGTGTTATTACCGTCTAGCCTGGGAATCCCTGCAATCCAAATACTCCGCCGAACCGCACCACTCCCCACCCTCTGAACCACCAAAGGCACCCAAAAAACACCACGACTGGGGCGGTTACGCTGCCGCGGGAGCCGGTGCGCTGGGTCTCGGTCTCCTCGGTGGTGCCTTCCTAGACCACGAAAGCGACAAGATCGAAAATAAATTCGACAATCTAGAGTCCGACGTCGTAAACGCCCCCGGAAACGTCGCCAGCTGGACGGGCGACGAAGTCGGCAGAGTGGAGAGCAAATTCGATAATCTCGAGTCCGATGTGGTGAATTTTCCCGATAACGCGGCGAATTGGGCGGGGAATAAAGTCGGCGAGGTGGAAGGGTTTGGTGATGATATTAAACAGTATGGAGATAATATTGAGGAAGATTACGACCAGGGGAAGTATGAAGGGAGGTATGGTAATGATGATGATAACGGTGGTGATGGAAGTTATGATGGTGGTGATGGGGATGATTATTAGATGTATATATGTCAGTTTAGAGAGAAGTACAGCGGAGTTTTATCAACATATATCCCCGGTTCTGATCAATTGCAAAAGACATATTCTTCGACAGGATGATCTTGGTGAAATATCCTCAAGTTAACCTGCAGAAGTAATGGTCTTCGGTATTATGACAGTGAAAAGATGTGAGGAGATGGCATGGTTCTGAATAACAGATGGAAATTATAGGTGATAAACATAAATTTCTGTCTGATCGATTAATCTCCTCTTTGACAGTTTCGTATTCGAAACAGCGCAGACATGTCCCACCACGACGGAAAGACTTCCAAGAATCCATAACACACAAACCAATCAAAATATTCATCTCGTGTAGCGAAGCACAGTAAAATCCGGCATAGGTTCCCCACTCGTAGGTGTGGCCCAAAACCCCGCATAAATCTGCCCCGTCACAGTCTTGACAATAGTGGTGGTATCATCGAGATAAGTTTTCCTGAAAACTCCCACAGGAGCGGTCGAGTCGCGGTCAGGGAAAGTTGCAGAGCTCCAGAAGAGGATACCAGCCCATCCGACGACCAGGAAGGCGAGGAGCCACCAAATTACCCAAATGCGACTGTTTGTATGGAATAAACCGATGTTATTAGCCTTTTGAATATTTATGTCGGTATAGTATGAAAATATCATATACGAATATGATGCTGCAAGATGATGGGGCAATATCTTACGTAGACCCGGCGCAAACCTCGAAAAAAGGAAAGCAGCATTTGATGTATCTACCCTTGGAGTCTTGATACCATTCGGGTAATCCGTCCTCTAAAGTTCGCAACTTGGTTTTGAAGCGAAAGTCTGGAGGGTAGGTTTTTCGCATCCCCATCGTTGGATGTCGCATTGCTTCGTCGTCGAAGAATTCATCGCGCGGGCCGACTACTCTTTCGTAGGCGAGGTCGATATCGTCTGGCGGGCGAATTTCACCGCCAAGTCTCACTTGAGCTTGGAATAGATTGGCGAAAATTGGATTTTTATTGTGTTTTGAGCGCTTCTTGGAATTCTTTCCTTTTGGCATGTTTGTATTTTTGGGTTTGCTATGAGTGAAAGATTTGATGAATGTGATTGTGTAGATGGGACGGGGTGAATTTTGTGAACTGTCCGCGAATGTGTATTTGTATTCATAAATTTTGTTTTCCTTTTGGCTTTACTTGTGTATTTTTCGAGGGAATTGCTTTGGAGCTTGAAGCTCTGTTGCTAAGACTTGCTCTAGGCAGACTCTGACAAAGTTTTTCATCTCACAATTCCATTGCTTTCTTGACTCAGTCCTCCAAGGTAAATACGGTTCCCAATTATCGCAAGATCTCATAACAAGATTAAAAAGCGTAATACAAAGTATACTTGTACATGAACGAATCATATTGTCCACAAAGATACTAATAATTCTCTTACAAGATTATATTCCTAGATTCCACCCTCGCCTCAAAATGCCAGCCATTTATCTCCTCTATTCTTCCTCTTTTCTTCTTCTACCCACTTCTCAGCCGCCGCTAACATCAGACTGGTGCTGTTATTATCCCTCCTCCACCTCTCCGGATTTCTATGACTATCAGGTTTCGCAATCACGTTACATTTCTGACACGAAAATGCGGCATAACACATTTTTATAGTGTGGTCACAGGAACACAGAAGACTTTGTAAGGAGTTTTCGTACCCTCTGCGAGGATGGTAACCGCATTTCCTCAGTTTGGCGTATTGACACATCATGGGATTGGGTGTTGGGTTTTTTGGGTGGTTATAAGGAGAATTTTGGGTGATATAGGCGAGAAAGATGGTGATATACATATATCTAGTGGTTGTCAATCGATATATCTAGAGAGAGTAGATGGTATTCCAAGAGATTGTATGTCCGACAGCAAATGTTGGAAGTCAAGATGCTGAGCCATGTTATAAGTGTCACGTACGGATCTTTCAAATTTTGCGAATTCAGCCTTATCGCGATATCTGTTTCTATCTTACAACCTCAAGACTGAATTATATGCGACGCTCATGCTTGCGGAATTGACATCATGCACTTTTATATCCGTTGACTAGATACATTCGAAAATTAGATCCAACGAAAAGAAAACCTTCGTCGTTATATTCCGCCGGATACGCTACTTCGACCCAATCCTGCATATCGTCGATTTCAACAACCTCCCGCACACGCACAACTGGCGCAACGTGCACCCATTTTTCTGTCCTAATGTCATTATAATGCTTTGATCGGCGTTTATATTGCGAAGACCGGATTCTCGGAAACAGATGATGAAAGAAAATTTCGGCGCCGCTGGTCATGATAAATCGAAATGATAGTTTGTCTTGGAAATTTTTTTGCTGTCGTGGAACGAGGTCAAGTAGTCGTTAGCTTCGGCGCCTCGTCCGGTCCTTCGAAGCTGCTACCAACACTTTATTTCCAACAATGTAGAAGTTATTTCGAAACTTAAGATGGTTGGGCAACGCGACGTTGATAGATAGTCTGTTCCAGGTCCGGTCCGGATTTTCAACTTTCATTCACTTGTAAAATATCTGTAAGATAGTTCCTTTCGTGCATGCAGTACATTCTGGGCACATGTTAGAAAGTATTTCGTGCTTCCCGAGGGAGAAGACGAAGCGAAGGAGAATACCGTATTGGACTATATTGTATTCGTTAGGATTTGTCTGTGCTGTTATTTCGAATTTCAGATAGCCGGAAAGCAAAAGGATGAATGTGATTTTCCTATTTTTGCACATATTCTGGTGCAAACATATGATTATCGATTTTGTAGTCGATGAAAGATCAATCTTAATCAAATATGAAATTTAAGCATCCAAAGCTAACGAAGTAGCCGGATCGATGACGGCAATTCTGAAGTAATGTTATACTATTTCAGAATATCATGGAGAATACCCTGGAAAAACATATGGTCGTGAAATCTGCGCAAGAGGCTGCCGGCTGCTTTCTTTTGAATTATAAAAATATCTGGATATATATAAGACAGTCGGTTCTCGGTTGCTCGACAACACCAAATCATCTTTGGTTTTGTGTCGACTACATATAACAAAAATTGTTCTCCAAAAGGTGCGAATCATGATATCAGTAAGCTTAAATCAAGATTAACTATGGTAAGAAAATCTTCTCTCATAAACCAGCTGCGGCGCACGAAGAGAAAATCTCTGAATTCCGGCAAGATCAGATATCTAAATCCTTGTCTCTAAATCCTTGTCTACTGACTTCCAGCAATGGCCATAGAAAAGCTTGTTGTGAACCCACTTCGACGGATCCCAATTTCCATCCTCGGTATCGATCGTGATGGAAATCAATGCTCGGTTTGTCGGGATCCAGTTAGACACTGGTAAGTGTTTATTCCATTGCCCGATACAATTAACTGTCACCCGACTATTCCTTACGCTTCTTGTGGCCTTTTCCCACCCTCTATGCTGAGTCTAAGATTTACTTTTTTCGGGAGTGTGCCTGCTACATTATTACTGAATTTACTGAATTTACTGAATTTACGCAAATGAGCCTCTAGCTCTGTTTCTACGATAAGAGAATCCCTAAGCATTTGTCGAACAACAGTTTCGGAGGATTTGGCGGTAATTTATCCTCAATTGCAGCTAGTCTTCGAGGGCCTGCAAACTGCTTCTGTCTTCGGAGTTTATCGCAGTAATAAGTGGCAAAATTTGACACGCCGTTGCTGGCAATTTGCTAATAGTATTTTGGCTGAATTAGTAATTAAAGTGCTTAATGTTCCGTTAAACATATGAGTTTAAGACGAGCCACCTCACTGGATCCGTAAGAAATAAGCGAGAGATGTGTATCAGTCGGCGTAGACACGGACCACCACCGCCACCGTCTTAGTATCGGCTTGAATTGAAGATATCGAGGGTCAAAATCCAAGCCCAAACACGACATGATTGAAGCTAGCAGCCAAGGCAGTTTGAATTCTCCTATCGATCTAATTGATCAAAGGATCCTAAGAATCTAAAGAAATTTAAGAAACTTCATGCAAGCACGGCTCTCCACAGTTGCACAATCGATACACCCGGCCCGTTCGGTCTGAGGGAATGGATTCACTGGGATGGTAGAGAGTATGCAAGTAATGAAAGAGGCCAGCCAGCCTCTGACGTTAAATGTGGGTCTGCTAACACCCGATAGATGGTGAAGCTTCATGGTTCTTACCAATTTAGGAGTCTGGTACTGACGTGTTGAGATTGCACATGTAACGCTAACTTATTTAGGGAATTGACAGTTGACACTATGCTGCTTTAGAATATTTTCAAACCTCGCAATTGAAATTCAATACCCGCCGAACTGGCCTAGGCTGTGGCTAGTCAACCTTAGACAATTTCACTGATAGCTCGGCCGGTGTATCCGCTAGCATGGTATAGCCCAGGCGAAGCAAGAGCCCCGACAGCAAGCGGGTGATTAACGACACACTTTCCCACGGATGGCATACCGATGCCATAACTGCACCGGTTGCATACTAAAGAGTAGTTGGAAGCGAGCTAGGCGAGCTGGGGAGCTGCGGAAGCTGGCGTATTCTTTTCTGCAGAATTTCGAATCGAACTCGGCCCAGCTGAGGTTAATGAGGTTAATGGTACGAACAATCGGTCCGCCTTCTCATTGGACTATGAAACTAAAGTATATATACCAGTGAAGGCCAGAAATACCAGTGCCTTTGAAGGATATCTAATAGAAGATACCAGGGAGAGGGATCCAGCCAACTATTTCCTTTGAACTTGGCCCTTTATTAACGTACTAGGTAAGGATCGATTTTACAGTGGTTCTATACTATAAACTTAATATTGGGAACTAGAATGCTAATATCGTCTAATTCACAATCTTTAGTTGAGCAACTTGATACCTCAACTCTCAACAATTCCCCGTTTTGGGAGTATATCTCGAAGGAAAACAATATAATTCAACTTTAGAATCAGAAAAAGCAATGGGTACTAGCGAAGGAGACTCGACGCCTTCGACACCAGGCTCTGAATCTACGGGCAGCTCGTGGTGGTCGGTAAAGAGAGCTCCTAGCAACGCCCGAAAATCCAGTGTCCGCAAATCATGGTATGCACACCCGGCATTCTCAACACATGATACGAGGCCAAATAGCTGAAGACGCGATATACAGGATAAAGAAGGCTTTTGGACGCGGGGATTCGCAAGATGTTTCAGAACAAATGTCAGAAAGTGGCACACCAACGAGCACAGCCAGCACGCCGACGGAAAAGCCTGCTGAGCGAGCTGCTCCTTCCGCACCAGAACCTTTAAGAAAGCAGAGTGCGCCAGAGAGTTCGCCAGCCCCCAAAGTTGCTACCGTGACCGTTCGAGCAAAATCAGCGGCGATTACCATGAAGGCGCCTGCAGATGTCTGTCCTTGGGAAAACGACCCGCTATCACCCCCTACTGATTCATCGGACCCATGGGCGAACAATTCCGGTCCAATGAATTCAACAATGGGCCATCCACCTTCTCCTCCGGCCAGTCGACCAAATTCCGAGTTATTATCCCCTTCTTCCCAACCTACTTCTCAACCTCCAACTTCCAGTCTCCCGTCTCCCCCTCAATCAGCAAATAAAGCGACACCACCGCTTTCTTCTCCGCCTTCAGCACCACTTCCTCGACCTCCTAGCATCGCAAGTATCACTGACAACAAATCCGAAGGTTCTAATTATTCAGAAGAAGAAGAAGAAGAAGAAGACAGCGACGATGATTTCCTAACGAGCATGTCGCCACCTATCACACCATTCCACAACGTTCAAATGACTTACGCAAAAGTCGAAAATAAGCAGGAGGAGCATCAATCCACTTCCGAAGAAGAAGTAATATACGACGAAGGGGATCGTTTGTTGATCAGCGAAGAAGACTGGGGCGAATATGTCGACGAATTCGACGAGGAGTCGTCGGATCAGGAGGACCCGCATTACACTTATGACGAGGGTTACAAACTCATCGACCAACTATACGAGGACGATTTCTCGGAGGACGTCGAAGAAACCTACGGCGAGCACGAGTTGAAGAATATGATGACCATGATGGATATCGAATCGGCTCTTAAGAATCTATTCCCATCCGAGCAATTTGTTCTGGGACAGGAAATCTACGCTCACTAAGCTATATTATATCTGGTACCACGTTTTGTGCATTCTCGTAAAAACAGCTGTTTGAGACGCTGATGGAGTCTATTTTGTTTGTTCTTCGTCATTTTTTCCTACTGGGATACATCTACCATCAGTATCGCCATCATTACTGTAAATATACAGCTCTGCACTTTCCATGCTCTTTTTCGATCTCGAAAATAGACTCGGGTTATTTGTTCACTCGAAATTGCTGTTCGGGTTATTCCGTGTTTTGATTTCGCGGGAGGGTCATTTGGATTTGGGATTGGTATTCGGCAAATAACGAATCGCCTTCGTTTTATGTGCATATATTCAGGGTATCATGAGGCGCTTTGATTCGTTTCTGTGTTTTTCGTTTAGTATAATTACAAAACTTTGATACGCTATTTGAAGGCATTTACTTGGTTTTAGATCCTCCTTTTCGATGGGAACATTCTCTTCACGCAAAATCTGTAGGAGCATACGTCAACTTTCATCCAGATATGTAGCATATCCCATATCTCAGCCATTTAATGATATTGTAAGTATATATATATATATATCTGCACCTACAATTTTTAGGTGTTTGCGTTTCAAATATCACGATAATACAAAACTTGGAAATCATGATTTTGCAATCCAGTTGTGCCTCAATTCAATTCACCTGTTTTGGCATCGGAACAGACTTAGAACCGGAGCTCAAACTTCTACACGATCTCGACGAAACTACGGTCCGGATATCCACCACTAGATATAATCCATACTGTTCGCCGTTCGCCATACTATTTCTCCGTTTAGAGCATACTTATCGGGTACACGTTGCTCCGTCTTGCCTTCCGGCCACCCCGCTATGCATATTTTAATTTTGACTTAATAGCCTCTGCTTACTCGTGGAAATTGTATCCATTCGACTTTTGGCCGCTTGAACCTTACTAATACGGTTTAGTCGGCATCCTTACATGAATAGTTTTGATAGGCGAAACACCGAAATCCAGGGGAGTATGCTGGACATTGATAAACCGCTTCTATTGACGGTTCTCTCGATAATAATAGAATTTGTGATCTAATCTAAGTTCGTTGGCACGATAGATGTATCGGGTTTTTGGAGAAGGACTCCGTGGGCTCAGCTGGATCTAATAAAGGTCCCCGACAGTACTCGTCTAATATTCGCATATGTCAAAGGTCTTGAGTGCATGGAAAGCGGAGTAGCTTTCTGAGAAAGCTTTGGAGAATTCTTACCTTGGGCATCCTATCAAAATCAATTCGTGGTCGAATCCTGTTACTAGGCTTAATTCACTTTGGATATATGGGAATACACTTAATGGCAGTCAATTCTCTTCACAAGTCTTTTCGCTCAGATGGCAGATATAATCTTGTTTCTAGGTATTCTTGATAGAAGTATAAAGTTTGGAGCGAATGAAGTCGGTCGCCTAGGGTCGAGTGCGCGTCTGTATGATCTAGGGGACGGTCTCCAAGCTCCAGTGACGAAACCGAGAAGAAAGAAAGAAAATCGGCGACCGGCGTCTTCGATAGCTACAAGTAAGCAAAAATCTGTCCCAGGTAAACTCCTCCAGTATCTCTGACTCATGATATGAAATCCTAGAGACCAGGTTAAACCAAAGACCGACGGCTATCGATCTAACATCCACCAAAAGTTCGATTCCAAGGAAGCTGCTGAGAAAACACTCGCTGGCTCTGGGGCCTATTTAAAAAGTGCGACGCTGGGCAGTCAAAGCTGGTCGTAAACCGGGTATCTACTCCGACTGGTATGTGATTTTTGATTCAATCATACTTCTAATTCAAAAGAATTTGATACAGTTCACTTTGATAGAGATTACATCGCCATCTTTGATGTTGACGAGAAATGTCAAAATCAGGCTCTCTGCTGCCCCACAAGTTCTCGGCCACCCAGGCAACAATCACCGCCAACTTGATGACCACGATCAGGCTAAAAAGTGGATGGATGAAGGAGCGGACTCTAAAACAGAAGATAAATATAACTCTGGGTCAACTACTCGCTCATACGAGAAGTATGAAGAGACTCCGACTGAAAAGGAGTACAATCCCTTTGGATTGGGTAGTAGCACTAGCCATGGTCCCGATGAGCACGGCGTTTGCGAACTCAATGAGCGGATCTCTGGCCAACAAGATAGCCAAACTAATTTCGGGTTCAGTGGGGCTATAATCGGGTATGCTGCTGCTGATTTCGATGAACAAGATCATCATACCAATTTCGAGTTTGGTGGCGCTAGAATGGGGTACACTGTTGCTGATTTTGGCGATAACGGCTGCGATGGCGGTTACTATGGCGGCTTTGATGGTGGATATGATGATGGATATGGTGATGGATATGGTGGTGGATATGATGGTGGTTATGACGCTTTCTTTTGAGAGACTACTGTCTTGCACGATATATTGGGCAGCGCTAACAATCGCGTTATTATCACAAATAATCCTTCTTCTCTTTGCTATATAGTTATACACTAGTATCTATCCCTAGCTTCAAGCTTGCGACTTGGGAATCGGGGTTATGTATTTACAGGTTTTTCGAAGGGGGTTTCGTATGGTATTTCTGCCTGTGGTGTTATCCGAGCCAAATGCCTCCGTTCTCCCGTCTCCCAATCGAGAATTGAAGAATGGGCGGTAACACGGTTCTACAGCGATAACAAATTAGTATCATATCTCTTTCATATGGCGAGCCAGTACTTACATCCCACACAACAACTGTTCCTTTCTTCCATTTGACGCGCACCTGGAAGTCCTGTCCTCCGGCCGTATGGTTAGATAAGAATCCTAGAAGCATATCGCTTTCCTCCTTTTTCCAACCCACGATACCCTTGCAGGCTAGATGTTATGAGATAATCAGCTACCCGATTGAGAGGTCTGGTTATAATTATTGATAAACTGACATCCTTTTGTTAAAAATAACGCCTTCTCACCCGTCACTGGATGCGTTCGAACAAGTGGATGTTCGACTATTACGGGCTCTCTTCGGCAAATTCCGCCTCTGCCACCATCAGGTCCGGAATATTGTGCCTTCAAGCCGTGTATGCGTTCTTGGAAACTCGGAGAAAGTCGTTTGTACGCCTGAACTTGGTCCGCGAAGATTGTATCGCCCCCAGCTTCTGGTAAGTCTAGGATATACATGAACTGACATTCATTATTACGAAATCCTAGCTGCTCCGAATTATATAGAAGATGAATCGATACCATACCGTTGTCCCAGCCGGTTGTGCCTCTGTGATTACATCTGTGTGAAAACTCACATGACTACACCGCCCTTTAAAAAACCGACTCCAAGTTTCATCCCCCGCACCCCGGTGCACGATGTGTATCTCATGATGACTCGCCGCAGTAGCACTACTATGATGAATATGCAATCTACCAAAGTAATTACCAAAATCCAACGCTTCCTGTATAGGCAATTCCGCAAAGTCTTGGTCGCGGAACACGAGAACTTTTCGCTGCGCCGCGAGAAGCGCAAGTTGGTCTTTCCCCGCGTCTGTGAGGTTGGATAGCTGAACACCAATGATTTTGGTACCAATCGTGGGGTTAATGAGCGTATGTTTGCTGCCTGGAGGGTGTAAATCCGGGAATTCTGGGTCCGCTTTATAGCCTGGATCTACATGGTCGAATGGTTCTATTGGGGGGTACTTGTCTTTAGGCCATATGGGGAGGTAATTTTGATACTGACACGCCAATCAGAACGAAAGCCGACGAATATATGAGATAAATTCAGATTCTGGATTATACATACTGTTGCAGGTGGCCATTTTTCATTCCCATGTGACTCAATCTCATGGTTATAGACTTTTGGCCCTGGTATTGGGATTCTGGGTATTGCAGCTGCAGCGTTTGGCGTGAGTGAGGTCACCGCTTTTTTGGGTTCGTCAGCTCTGTTTATTGCGACTGAATCGGGAGCAATTGTCGCCATTTTATTTCGTTCCCACACCTCAACGATTGACGCTCTACGATAGTATTGAAGAAAAGACAGAGGCACAAACCGGGTGTTGCTTTCATTCTCGTATGATATTGCCCCGTAGTTATATAAGCAACACAAGAAATGCAACAAGCTCCGGTAAGGGTTGCCGGTATTCCGAAGCGTTGATGCTCCGAAGACTTGGCTGGAATAACCCTTTGATATCAAAGATTTAAGAGCTACAGATATAAGCCATACTGGAATTTTTTCGCGGTGAGTTTTTCGTTTGATGTTTATGGGACAAGGATGAAACAAATTTGACAAATTTTGATTAACCGTATCATCAAATCTCCAGTTACTCGTATACGCTAGAAATGAGAAGAACAAGCCTGCTAAAATATATGAATTGGCTACATAAAAATACTTATTGTTCGGAAAATTGGCACTATATTTAAAGGCTTGGCTTCTTGCCGTCCTTGAGATCCTTGCGGGCATCTCTGACCTTGGACTTCAACTTATCCATCTCCTCGTAAAGAGACTGTGGGACCTTATTCTTGAAGAACTCGATAGTCTTGCTTGGAGCTCCGGTCATTTCAGCTTGCTTGATCAACTTTTCCTTGGTTGGCATGTGATTGATCTTCTGGAACTCTTCGTTGGGCATTTCCTGGACCTCCTTGATCTTATCGGCCTTGACACCTCTGAGCTTGGACCAGAAAACAAACTGTTCTTTAGGAGTAGCACCGGTTTCTGGTCGGGGCTTCATCTTGCCAAGGAGACCATCAGTTGGCAGCTTTTTCATGTCTGGGAGCTCGGATTTCCAGAGCTTGCCAACGGCTTGCTTGTAGGCCTTGTTCATCTTGGCCATTTGGTCAAAGACGCTATCCTCGACGGTCCTCAGGAACTTGACTTCGGAGTCCTTGGCACCCTTTCGCTCTCTGAGTCTGATATACTTATCCTTCTTTGATTCCTGATCAGCTCGCTTGGCAAGATCACTGGCTGGCTTTCCTTCGAAGAGCTGCTTGCGAGCGCCTCGGACTTTCTTGTTCAATTTGTCGAGTTCATCATAGAGAGCCTGGGGCACTTTCTTGAAAAAATCAACTTTGCCGGCTGGAGCACCGACCATCTCGGCCTCTTTAAGCAGTCTATCTTTGATGCTCATCTCTCGCAACTTATCAAAGTCAGTGTCTGGCAGAGCCTGAATGGTCTTGATCTTATCAGCCGATATCTTCCTTGACTGTGCCCAGAAGACGAATCGTTCCTTTCGTGAAGGAAGAGGACCGTCTGGAAGGGTACTTGGGATCTTCTGGGTGGGAGGAGTTGGCAATTTGGCCATCTCCGGAGTTTTGCTATCCCACAGCTGACCGAGTGCTTGCTTGAGCTTCCGGTTGTCCCGGTAGAGCTTCTCGTATGTTGCACTTGGTACCTTTTCGAGGAACTGAAGCACCGCCGCGGACACATTCTTCTTCTTTGCGATGGCCAAGAAGATATTCTTTTCAGGCGAAACAGCAGCTGTGCCTTTTGCTGGCTCGGCACGAGGCATCATACCAGCTGCTCGCCATCCTGCCACCTCTTGGGAGCTTTGAAGGCTTGAATCGAAAGCCCGCACTTGCATACCACCATTTTCATAGGCAGCGTACTGGGCAGACGTAGAGGCAGCGAGGATAAGGAGAGCGAGGAGCTGAGAGTTAACCTTCATTTTGAATGATGTGGTTGACTCTGATAGATTGAAAATTAAGGACTGAGTGTATCAATTTAAGAAATGAGACTCGTAAAGGAATAGATTCGTTAATTCAAATTAGCTGTGAAAAACTAGAATGATCAAATTTGTCGTAAATTTTAAAATCGTGAGAAATTCGAATCTCAAAGGACCAGCCTGAGTAATGATTCGAGTGGACCGGCCACGGAAAGAAGTGAAATGATTGTTTTGTTTGGTGTTTTTTGATCGGGATGATGATGAGAGGAAAAAGAATTGGCAGGTGGAAATTCATTCTTTATATACCAAATTTTTAGCAGTTAGCAGCACCCCAAATGGCTAACAAAGAGGCGCATGCGTCTAATGCAAGGAAGGATCTTGAGACCAAAGTCGGAGCTGTGTTGTAGGCTGAGACTCTGCTTGGCATGTTCTCTAGCCAGAATCCCACCAAGGCGGGTAAGTCGTGCCAGAAACTATTCTCTATTTAGTTCACTTCCTCCCGTCACCGGGCTTGCTTGCCGTTGCGGATGGACTCCTCATTAGTTTCATAGCAAAATCTCCGTTTCTTGGATTCAAAGCCTATCCGAAGCAAGTCATTCTGAATCGTCACAGAGGGTTGTATTGCATACATAGATGTACGATATTTGCCTGTGTTTATCGTACACATGTATCTCGCTCACTGTATTCGAATATTTTTGATGTTAACATTAGAGCCGGTGTTCTCTAGCTAAGATTTAGTGGGGGCTCGAGGTTTCGAACCAATTTCGGACTTCGTAAAATATTGTCCGTCAAAACGCGTTTATTTAAAAATAGTATGTTTTAACTTGCTTGGTTTGACCTTCCAGGCATTTTGTATACTTGGATAGCTTTAGCGCTTGTTATTCTGATTACGAGTCCTTCCATCAATCCATCAAGATTTGCGGGCCCAGCCAGGTAATAAAAGAGCAGTATAAACTAAGATTCTGGTGAATGGTATCATGGCGCGTGAAAGCATGATTATATGAAGTAATTTCATATATTATTTCCGGGTATTGCAATAGAAAAAATTGTAATATCAACTGAACTGAGCATGAGCATCTGTAAACAGTGTACGGGAAAGCAAAATATCGAATAAACATTCGGATAACTCTTAGTTGAAATACTTCGAATATTTTGCTGTAGTCCCCATTTTATCAACTAGTTAATTTTAAGCTGAATTCACAATGCAGTGCAATAGATCTAATAGTACCTAGGCAAGTACTTATAGTTAGGGCTAGTGGTAGCGGACTCTAAGTCGACAGATCACCTATCGAAGATTTATCTTCTTACATTACAATTTTGTGTCCAAAAATTCGACACACCAATGTCACTAACCAGGTCAGTTGATCAACTTTCCCAAATATAATCCCAAACTCTCCGGAATAGCCCTCCGATAAAAGCTAGTGGTGCTACCCCTGTATCAACGGAGCTGAGTGCCGACGAAACCATGACACCAGGTGCTGGATGTCCTTGGCGCTGAGCCAGACAACACAGGCATATTAGTTCACTAACATTAGCGGGTGCCTATGTTCAGCCGCCACTTGTTAGATCTATAGAGAATACGAGACATACAGTAAGGCAAGTGCATAGACACGACAACAGCGTAACTTAAGGGTGCCCTTCCATCAGCGAGTCCGATAGTATCCGGTTTCAAGACTCGCGACATCGCCCTGGCTTCAAGCGACAAACCGGACTGGTCCCTCTGGTCGCTCCTCTTCGGAGGCCGGAGGGGCCGATACGAGTATGATGAGTTAAACCCTGAGCGCACCGACTCTGCGACATCCAGCAATTCGGTCGCGCCAGACGAAGCGACGACATCTTTCACGTATCAGAGTAAGAAAGGGACATTTCGACTCCACCTTTTGTGTCTCTTCTTCGCACTGGCATCTTTCGTCTTCGGGTACCTACAAACCCCTCTTTTTTTTTTTTTTTCTCGCAATTTTGCAATTTTGGCGCCGGAAAGCTAATTCGCTTAGGTATAACATCGGCGTTATTGGGACAATATATGTCAACAAGGGTTATAAACATGACCTTCACAATCCGACTGCTGCCCAGAAGGGTCTCATTACTGGTATCTACTATCTTGGGACTTGGACTAGCTTCGTGTTTGTTTCTGGTCCCTTGAATGATAGAATTGGTCGACGGTGGACGTCGTTCGTGGGATCATTTATTATATGCATCGGGTCTGGTATACAAATCAGCTCTCATGGTCCCGCTGCTCTATATATAATGATCACGGGGCGCTTAATATCCGGAACTGGAACGAGTCTCATTGCAACAACTATTCCTCTATATCAAAGGTACTGGTCCTCGTTTCAAGGAGTATTGCATTGTCAATCAATCATATTCTAACATTCTCCCGTTTAACAGTGAGATATCACCTGCAGGTCAGCGCGGCAGACTCGTGACTATGAATCACGTTGGATTTGTTACAGGGCTTGCCGTTGCTTTTTGGTGAGCTATTAACTTGAAGAAATGTCCACAAAATATCAATATTAACATACCGTAGGGTCGGATATGGCTTCTCTTATTGGGATACTGGGAAAGGAACTTATCTTGCCTGGAGATTCTCCATGGCAATACAATATATTCCAGCCCTGGCTTTCATGGTCGGACTACCATTTGTTCCTGAGAGGTAGGTGATATCCATTTCTCCGAAGAGCTCGAATATTAATTGCATTAAATAGTCCCCGTTGGCTGATTGATCACCATCGTATCGATGAAGCGCGCCAGGCAATGGCTTGGATCCGAGGAACCACAGATCAAGATAAAGTCCAAGCTGAGATTGATGTTATCGCAGAAAATATCCGATATCATCGCGAGAATGATATTCAATCTTGGAAAGTGCTCTTCACAGACAAACGTTTATTCGCTCGCCTGTGGAGGGCTACATTCCTACAATTCATAGCCATGATGAGTGGCGCAACCGCTATCAAATACTATCTGCCTACCAATTTCAAAGCTCTAGGTCTACCACTTAAGTTAGCTCTGTTGGCCGGTGGAATTGATAGTACCTTAAAAATCGGATGCACTTTAATTGCTATGACTTTGATTGAAAAACTTGGCCGAAGAAAGAGCTTGATTCTCGGCGCCGCCATTATGGCTATCTCCCTCCTGGTGAGCAGAGTTTCAACCCTTAGCTTCGAAACTAAATCTAACCGATACTCTAGATAAACGCCATCCTACCACAAATATATCCTAACAATAGCAACCATGTCGCGGATTTTGTCTGCATAGTGTTTATTTTCATCTACACTTTCGGTAATGGCATTGGGTACGGCCCTACAGCTTGGGTCTACGGATCTGAGATTTTCCCTGCACACGTTCGTGCGAAGGGCTTGTGTATTGCGGCTTCAGGAAGCTCTGTTGGATCCATTATCGTCACTCAAATATGGCCCGTCGGGATCCATACTATCGGCAGCAAAACGTATTATATCTTCTTTGTTTTTAATGCGGTGAGCATTTGGTTGATTTACATGTATTATCCTGAAACTAAAGGGAAAACATTGGAGGAATTGGACGATTTGTTTGGGAAAAAGGAAAAGGGGGTAGGTGCGGGAGAGATTGACGAATCGGCACAGCCGCTAGTTCAGGATGAAGCCGAGGATGACGACCAGGCAAAATTTGTCGTCTATGAAGATAACTAGTAGACTCGTGATAAGCGGATCGGAGTCGAGGTGGTGTAAAAGTTTAGTTTTGTCTATTTCTTAACAAAAATTAGACATGTTGAATAGAATAGATATATAGAGAGTTTATTACCATATGGCTAAGTAGCACTTGTGCCTGTTTCGGAGAGAAACGGAAAAGAATGAGAGGCGTCCCAAGAATGAGGTTGATGCTGTATTTTCTCTTCATAGATTGTTCGTACATTTCTTACTTGGAATCGCCACGATTCTCCTTTCCTTTCAACTTTTCTCCAACATCAATAACCCATTGTCGGTAGGTCCCGCTTTTCATTTCAGTTTGGTCATCCCTCTCCTGCTTCGGTCCAGCCTCAGAAGGCAGAAGGTGTCCTTCCAACTTCCCACGAACATCAATGATCCAGTGTGGTTTATTGGAATCGAAGGATATTTGTTCATTTCCAACCAATCCTGATCTTCCTGTTACGATGTTTCCAGTACTCTTAGTTGAGAATGGCGTTTGTGGTTCCCTCTCTGGTGGGTCACAGATATCGCATGGTTCGTTGAAATCCGTGTGTTTGATTTCTCGATGACAACGGCAGAGACTTGGGAGGAGTGAGACTCGGCAATGATGAAGTCCGCGGGATCGGTAGAGATATTCGAAGCACATGATGAACGATTGTTAAGTTTCTCTGTTTCGAAAATAAACGTAGAGGTTTATCATTTGATAGATTGATGTGTGAAGTAGGAGTTTTGGATGACAAGCTATTTCGATCTGTAGTCAACAAGTGCTTTTAACTCTAGTTGGGTCTTCGCGATAGATTTTTAGTTCACGAGACCTGCTCGACAGGTTTTCATCATTCTCGCAGTCTTCCTTCCTACTCGGAATTCAAGATCAATTCATTCTTCGGTTTGTGTCCAAATACTAAATACAACAGATTACGGCTTCAATATAAAGTTGTCGCGAACTCGGAATTCAAAAATCCGTTTCTAAACCTTTGTTTTCCTCACCGACAATTTTGGGGAAAAGTAATTTCAAGTGACAATTATGCTATTGAGGAAGTTTATCGACCTATATGAAACACGGTTCTTTCATCTCAGAAAAAGCATGCTTTGTTGCTCTCGTCTCACATTTTAGTTTCTCCCCAACAGAATACTATTCTAGCAGAACACAGTTAACTCGTATACACAGATCCGATGCCATAATTTTTTGGTTTTCTTTTAAGTTCTGTTGAGATTCAAGCCGAATATAAAAAGTTTTACATGCTCAATTCACCATACAAGCTGTAGTTCCTGAAAATTAGCCAAAGATATACCATAACTCTTGGTGATGCAAAGATCTAACAGACATATCATGGTGTTGATTGTACCTTAATATATCGCACATTCTCTTACACGGGGTTAGACGACATATGCTACGTTCACACGTTATTATCTCATTTTTCCCTGAGGGGATAGTAGCCTTGGGCTAGGATTTGTCTGCACAGTTTTAGGCTTCTCGAGTACGAAAAGATCAACGTTCAAACTCTCAAAATTTAACCTAGTGAACAAAAAAATACAACCAGAAATGCGATCTTCCAGATCCCTTTACCTTCAGTATTAAGTGGTGCCACAAAAGCAATTTTAGCAACCCCCAGCTACGATTATAGACACATCTACCAAATTCAAGACACATCATCTGCTAAGTTTGCTTCAACTCTAAAATCAAGATAACAAGAGTTATCGAGATAAGCAATTAGTTCGAAGAATTCTAAAAATCCATTCACAAACAATGACTCTTCTTTAGAACTTAATTTATACAATTTATAGAATTTATTCTATTTAGATAGCAGTGTATCTAAAAATTAGTCTCGAAATCCAAAACTTCGGATAATTGCAGTTCAATCCAGCTGAATGATTTTAACACCTCTAACTGCGTTGCTCTCAACAAGTAAGTACTCCCTGAGAGCCCAAATATCAATCTCGTGGAAATTCACAAATAAAACGCAAACAGGCTTGGTCTAGCCATTGGATATTCATCTAAGACAGATATAATTCGTTTGATCATATGACCTTTCAGCCCCAACAGGAGCCTGTAGGAGTTCTCTTTATTACGCCCGGTTCCAAGAACCGGACCCAACCTATTTCGAAGCTCCTGCAGAAAATCACTAAATCCATTCAGATTTCATCCATGAATATTGATTGACCCACTAGCTCGCTTAACCTTTTTAGGTTGACCATTTCGTGGTTCGAACAGAGAACATGTTTTGGTCGCACTCGGAGTACGGCTGAATGTATAATACAGTCTATTAAGATATCAATACGAACATAGTATGTTAGCCAGGAACGTGGACACTTAGAGAGCGAAATTTAAAATAGCTCTAAGTGGTGTCGATACAAGGAATTTTCTGTGAGCCAGTGATTCAGGGTCCAAACTGTGATGTCTATCGATGCCAGTTCCATAATATATTTCCCAAAGATTTCGAATTGTATGTCTCTTGACATGCAACTAAAGATTTTCTGTTTCTAAACTGTTATATTTTAATGGCTATCTAGGTGCATCGAAAATAACCACGTGTTTATGATTTCGAGCGTATTGCCAATTAGAGTCGAAATTCATTCAGTATATAGAATGCTAAGCCATTGTTAATCAGCAACAACCTTTCAGTCGCAGCATGTGTATACTACAAATCTCTGACGACCCCGACTGCCATAGTCTTAAGGCTAAGACCACCAGATATATTGGTGATATGCTTAAAGGAAAAGGCGCAATGTGGACCCCTGCAGCTAGAGGAAGCGAGTTCCTCGTCACACAAATAGCTCGGTCGCATGCGTGGCACTTGAGGTTTTATTCACACCGTATGAAGTTTGTGGTGGAGAATGCGGACTCCTCGACTCAGCCAATAAATTCATGCATTGCGCGCGGTATAACCCGCAGATATTGTGACTGCAGGTCCATTCTCTCCGAGTTCGTCAACATTTCCGTCATTTAATTGGCCAATCAAGCCCGTCATATGGAATAAGCTGGACCCGATTTCGAATAGTGTGACCCTTGTCCAGTGTAAAGCATAAATATAATACCAGTTAAATTTTTTTCAGTATTTTTCCGACTCATGGATCCAACTGCTCAAATATGCAGATTGAACAAGCATCGCTTAGCCGAAAACTATATTATACTCTTGGAAGCGGATTTAAGGTCATGAACCTTGTTAGAACCTCATATACTCACCAATTAAGTGATCTAAACTTTCACACGTTTGAACAAAATACAGGTGGGCTGCAAGCCACAACCACGACATCTGCTGACTGATGCGACAAATTTGAGCTTATGCGAAATATCCACTTGCGACAAAGCCCTCAACAACCGATCCAAATATACACTGGATAAACAGCGCCCAAAATTCGACTATGCATATTATGGGACCAGGCAGCGAATGGTCCAAATCTCCTCATTCCTACGATCAAAGTGCGACTCACTCCATATAGGTCTATCTATAAAAGAGCAGACCCTAATTTTCATGCTCTGGACCTGGCCTCGATATGATGCATTGAGAAGCTCAAAAAGAACACAAAACTACTTCACAAGTCTGCATCCAGCCATACCTTACCCAATGTTATCTAATACAATTTCCTTTTACGCTGCCGCCTTGCTCAGTGCGCGCATTGGGGCTGTCTTAGGATTATGCCCTGTGTCTATCCCAGGATGTTCCGCTGTCGAAACCAATACGTCCTTAGGAGCCTTTTGCACTAGTCTTTATTGTGAGTAGTATCTTACGCGATCCCAGAGCATCTAATCCATATCTTTCATCAGAATCACCTCGTCTATCTTAAAATTTTATTTTCATTTTAGCCAATTGTTAGTTGTATGATACTGATCAATTTATTTCATATTCTCTAGCGCAATACTCCTCTGCATTCTATATTTGCTACTCGTCTACTGTTACAGCTCCAACTCCTGTTACCACCGTCTCCGTCACAAAAATAGTGTCGGCTACTAGCACCGTCACTTCCACACGATCTATCTCTATCACAGAACCGGCTTCCACGGTTACTATCCCTCTAACGGTGACAAAAACATCAACTTCAATTACACGTTTAACAAATAGCATTATAATCACGAGCGTAAAACGTATAAGCTCAGGGTAAATACCACATTCTCTTTACTCTCTACCACAACTCACCGAGTTTTAGCCTTTACGGAAAACATATTGACTGACTTCCACAGAACCACTACAGTTACTTCAATTGCCACAGCAGCATCCACTGTTTACACAACATTCTCTGACCCTGTTCCGAACAAATTCCGTAAACTGAAACGGGCAGTTATACCTGCCACATGTAGTTGCTACAGATGGGATAGAAGAGCGACTTGGACAAACACGCCTGCCTTCTCGACTACTAGGGTAACTGCGACTTCCACGGCATGGAGAACTTCCACTACGACTCTCCGCACAACAATCACCGTTAATCCTGCTGATGTTACAATCACAAAAGTTGTCGCCACTGTCATTGTGACTGTCACCAGTACAGTTACCAGTTCAAGAACAGTCACAGTACACACGACAACTATTTTCCCAGCAGCATCCATGACCGTAATATCAACCACTACAATTACAACTACAATTGCCGCCCCAACCCCTGATCTGTCATGTGGAAATGCGGGCATTGATGTAGCGATCTATGATAACCCATACGACGCTGACGAGGTCAATGGAGACCCAAACTTCACTCCGAATTACTTCAAAGCCGCAGTACCATATGACAGTAGGAAAAATATCCAGAAACTAGGCCTGCAGACTGTTAGCGAAACTAAAAGCCCACACGGATTTACTCTTCCACCGGACGGAGACTTTGTGTTGAACTATCGCGGCTATTTCTACGCCCCGTTTTCTGGCCTGTACACCATCAAAATCACAAACGTGGGAAATTACATGAGTGGTTGGTGGGGCCCAACTGCATTTGTCAACTGGGGAAGTGATAATACATATCAACATTTTGACTGGCCTGGTGACACCGCGAAAAGTGGTCAAATTACGCGCGATTTCGTCGCAGAGAGCTACAACCCTTTCAGGATTTTAATCGGTAGCTACGATGGCCAGGCGTCATTTAACATCGAAATTATCGATGTAAGCGAGGTAGACCGAGACCTTCATTATGTAACTTACGGTGTAGCGTCTAATTACATTGTTTCGTTCTCCTGCGATGGAACCGCATCACCATTTCCCCCCTTTGGCGGCGAGCACAGCTATACGGATACCCCGGACACCACCTGTGGGAATACAGGTCTTAGCGTTGGCATTTACGACGATCCGTATCTCGAGGATCCAGAGTCAAATGACTATGCAAGCTTTGTTCCAGAATTCTTTAAGACTCAGACACCGTTTGATATCAAACAAACGACGTATCTGGGTATTGTTAACGCCGGGGACCAGAAGAATCCATACGGGTTCCATCCCAATTCTCCTGGGAACTACGTGCTCAATTATCGAGGCTACTTCTACGCCCCTGAGAGCAAAGTCTATACCTTCAAGGTTTATACTGGCGACAATTGGGTAGGCTTCTGGACAACCAAAGCTCTATCTGGTTGGACAAGGGCCAATGCAGATGCATCTTCGATTTGGAATCCATCCATACTAGCATCTACATCCGGCCAGATTCAAATCCCACTTGCTAAAGGACAGTACCTCCCACTCAGGGTTTTGCTTGGAAGTTATGGAGGTGGTGTGCAATACCAATTTGAAATAGTGGATGAGGCCACGGCGACTTACTATTTGACGTATGGGACATCTTCTCCGTACCTGGTCTCTCAGTCGTGTAGCAACGTTGCAGCACCATATCCTCCATTTGGACAAGAGTTGTGAGAGTTCTTAATCTTCGTATACCGATATCCAAGGAACCATTTTTTAAACTCAGGGGTTTCTATAAATGATCACTTGAATAATAATACATTGTTTGGTCTTTTTATTTTACCATTTAGTCAGCAATGTATCCGAATCATATCCGACGGTCGGGCTGTGAGACAATACCTGACCATAGTCTCGTCACCAGGGTCTTCCAAGTGTGGACGGGAAGTGTTGAGATTGAGAAAATCTATCGTGCGTTGTTTGGTCAGAATACAACAAGGCGATGTCGCGGAACTTAATACCCAATTCCTGTTATTTTTATATTCAATACATATTATTCATTCATTAAAAATTAAGATTTTCGTGGAAATATTAAGCTATACTACAGTTTGACTATAGCTTGAAGCAAGCTACATGACAGCAGATACCCAAGGAGTTATGAGATTGCCATTACATCTTGCTCATGCCAGTTGAATTCAACATCAACTCAGATCATCGCGCGATTACGATACCGGACACCCAGCACACATAAGAAAATATTCTGTAATAAGATTGTACTGCCTGTGGTACATAATTCGCAGATTCGTTATTTCGCAGTCAGATAATGATAGGGTAGTATGAATGCTTGCTTCATGAAAAGACTTTTGCTGTAGCCAGTCACAACTCCTGCGTAATGTATACCCAAGCATGATATTCCCGGTAGATTATATCGTTGATGTGATTTCATTTGCTACTCAATATCTCCATTTGAGCATAAAATTCAAACTGAATAGCTTCGCTTTCCAAAACAGGAGACTCCCAGGTTTTTTTTTAAATAGCCTCGAAGACGCAGCCCCAAGACTGCATTTCATAACTTGCCTTCTCCGTGAAAGTTGTGTACTACTATCGTTTACAACTCAGAATTCCTGAAGATAAGCATGCATGCTGACAAACTTTAAATTTACAACTTTATGTAACACAAGCAGGCTACAGACCGGATGACTACTTGTACACCGCTCTACCATACAGACCCTGCGATTACCAACTGAAAGTTGACCCAAGTACCTTGTGATATAATGCCCCTGAGGTCTACCATTCATCAATTCGCTAACAAGACCCTAGGGTTTCTTACCCGGGGAAGACGGCCTATTACCCATAGGCTCACCAAAGCAATAAGTTATACGAGTAACTAATATGAATTAATTCTTGTGTTAATCTTACCAAATTTGTCTAAGGGCATGTAAGCTGCCGTGTATACTAAACGCCTAGCGACATTATATTTTATTTTCGTGACGAAAAAGGAGCACACCCTATCTTCTATCGAATTGATACGTAAATTACACCGCTGAATCCGCAACACCTAATGCCGCTACCGGAACTTTAAACTCAAATATCGTGGCTATTGCAGTTTGAGAGGATTTATTAATGCTTCTTCCGACAGATTTCCACCCCTTACTTTGTCCTATCCAGTCGTACGGGTGTTTAATTACCAGCAGATAGGATCCCACATGCTCCTTTCCGACAAAGAGCTCCAAAGTAAGGGCTGACGTCTCTTTGGCTTGTGTACCGATCAACGAGAATTTACTCAGATCGCTTGTGTAACATTCAAAAACCCTAATGCAGAAAAATAACTTGGCATCACAACTTGACGGGAATACTAACTCTCGAGCCATAACTAAACACAAGAGGGATTGATTCCAAAAATCTTAGCCTCTCGGTGCCCGAGTACCGAGGTATTTATATATCATGTCACCGCAGGGATATCTATTCTAGTCAAAGTGACATGTTGCATAGACCAAGAGGAGTATGATAAAAAAATCCAAACGCCTTCAAAATGTTGTCGGCTACCACTAGCTAAATGGCCTGGTCAGCTAGTATAACATAAAAATTAGAGGCGGGGTTTCTGAACGCCCGAGGTGTGAATTTAACTAATTAGACAGAGACAACCATAGGTCACACACATTCCACGGACCTTGCCCGGTAACCCGCCGACACAGCTTGATAGCATTTTGTGTTGCCAACTCGAGCTCGAATAGCAGCCGCTGTGCTCTGTGCAAGCCGAGTTTTCAATTATATAATAATACTTTGCTTGGCTATAGCGCAGATACCTTAAATTTATATCTTTGCTGTGGCTTGTGACATCTTTCCCAAAATGTGGTGGTGGTTGTCAAGCTCTCCAGCCCACATAAGACGCTGAAAAAACCGGTTTCTGGCAGCGATATTTTGATATAAAATTGGGGAGCGAGAATGCAACACCCACGCGAGAACCGGGAGACCAATTTTTTAACAGTTGCTCCTCCCTTATCCAGGTTTTAAACTAATTTAACAGGCCGCAGGTGGCCATAGCTCTCGCTTCCTCTCACGGTATCCCGAATACCAGGTCTATAGACGGGATCCAATGTCAAGAGTTTCCAAAAAACAAAAAATTACCGCTGGTCCCATCGTCAAGGGAGACAAAAAATCCGACGATGGGTATTTTCGCAAAAATTCCGAAGGGGCGGGTATCCATCGGTTGACTCATGTATGTTACCCAACCACCGTTTTAGCCAATAAGGCTGCAAGGCGGTCAGGGAGCTTCCTGATATGTCCATCGTCTACGAGCAATGCCACGCGACAGCTGGTCGTATTTTAGCCGAGAAGAGCCGGAAAGCTTCCTTCTGTTGTCTGACCAATCGGTTGGTGATAATTGTGTGCCTGAAGATCAGATCAAGCTTTATATCTGTGAGAGTATATGTAAGCCAGTATGACATGGCCGGGCAGACATGCATTCAAGAATGTCTTGGGCAAGAAACCTGGCATGGTATTCAAGGTTGGTCGTCTCGCCTGGTTTTGACAGATAGGTGGGGGTACACGCACCATGCTGTCGATCATAAATACCTTTCTATGAAGCTCTATATCATAAAGATTTCTAAATTATTTTCCTGTTGTTGAGACGCTGAGTGTAGATAGATCCGAATACCACATTGCAACGCCATCATAACTTTTTTTATCACACTTATATTATGTTTTTGAATCAGTATAGGCTCGGTCTTATAACGTTAACAAGGGTTTACTCAATTTATTCTACCAAATCGCATTGTGCAACCCAGCTCGCCGGAAACAGTTAGTAGTTTAGAAAGCCAACTCACAAACAACGGCACCATTATGATTTGAAATGATATAATTTAGATAATTAGCTATCTTGGTGCGATATCGGAGGCATGATGACTTCTCAAGGACATCCGTTATCATGGTGCAATTCATCTCAGGATTTGCTATTTGATAATTGATATTTGATATTTGATATTTCCAGTAATAAATACCCGGACACGGGGTACGAGACAGATTCATCTCTGGATTCCGGGCCCCACCGAGTAACCCGTCATCCGATGCCCGTGATCAGGGGGCTATATCCCTTCTTTGATATAAAACTAAGTATCTTGGTGTTGAATGAACCCTTGAGGGCATGCAAGGTCAAAGTTGGCTTGTTGCATTCGAGCAGGCCGTTGTCTGGATCGGCAGCAAGGGCCAGGGACAGAGAGCTCTCAACTTTGTGGCTTTTGGCTTTTATTTCGCATGTGAAGACGCTAACATGGGCTCGAAATAAGACAGTCTCAATGGGGTATCTCGGAACTGCTTCCAGGAATTCGGATCGACAGGAACAGGAAAAATAGCAATTGGGCCTGAGCCACCGCTGTGCATGATGCGCCAGGAATCTTAAGACTTCAAGGGTAGAATAATGATGTTTCAATTCGCTTTTGCAAGTCATAACTTCGAAAAACTTTGTAAATTCGACGCACTGACCGTGATTGCTTAGAACGGGTATCTAAGAGGAGGCATCATATAGTTCCAACGATCCTTTGGTTCCTGAAATTCTAACCGCCGTCCTATCAAAGCACCGATGTGCCGGCCGGTGCGGGAACACGGATCAATCCTTATCGTAGCACTCGACTGACATGGACAGGCAAACTACCGAATATTCGGCTAGCAATTAATTGCACATAAGTGCGCTGATCAGGAACACGATGCAGGATCCAGTCGCCCACAGCTCAGGTACATATCAAGACCTGTCGGCGCAATTGTCTAATATTGAAATTCCAACAGTTCTAACGGATTCCCTGCTGCCAATAATTCGAAGAGATATTGACTTTTCAATACCTGTACATACTCCATGCACGGCGCCATACTGTCAACAGGGGTCCTTAACAGAACCGAAACTGATATTCGAAATTATTTGCATGCGCGGTTTGGGTTTCATCCGGGAATATCCCAGCCCGACAGATAGCAGTCGATACCGCCCAGCACTTTCCTCCAACGTAGCATTGCAGACGAACACCTGCCCCATGTCTCAATGTCTCCACACATTTTACCACGTTATCCCATGTCACCCTGTCCTTCTTTATAAATTCTAGCTTACCTAGGTAGTTAAATGTCAGATTCGAACACAACACAACACATATTGGAAATTCGTATTTGCACAATGGAATGTTTCACTCATGTGCAATGCATCGAACTTCGAAACGGGCGGCATTTCCGTTTGGTGCAACGTGGGATGCGCCGGGCGTGCAAAGGGCCCCACACTTACTGGTGTCGGGGATCCAACTTTCACATCGAGTCTGGGCTCTTCGCTCGCTCATGATACGGTACCCGCCTCTACATTATCTCCATCTTATTGGGCAGACCTATCTCTTCGGTCAAGCCGATGATTATCGGACCCTCATTAAACTAAGTAATCAGAAAAGAAAAAAAGATTTCCATCATGTGCCCGTGAAACTTGTTCCAGGTTCCTTGTAGTCAGCTGGTGGTTTTTCCCTGAGCAGAACCCCGACCGAAGGAACTCTGTTGGATATTTTGGATTGGATTTCTTGGGAACAGAAACTCCTCACTTCGCATTCGGATAATTCAGATAGATGACGTCGTGCTGCCCTACATCAACCACTCTTCTTCTGTTGCGGCCAACGGCTTTCTGTCTCCTGAAACCACGATCACGATCACGATGATCATAGCTTCTAAGACGTCCTAACGGCGTATAAGCAAAAAACTTTGTTCTAGAAAATTTTTCTTTCTTCCCCAAGTAACTTGGTTAAATTACCATGAAGGAGCTCAACGTCAACCTTTTTCTCTTTCTCACACTTAGTTTAGGCTTCCCTCGCCACTGCTCCAAAAAAGCATCGTACTACACGCCACCAGCCTGCTTCGGCTCCAGAGTTCGGGAACTTTTCGCAAGATCGCTCGAAAAAAGACAAGCGTGTGCCATGCTTATCACACACTAACCCTAATCCAGCTATCAATCCGAAATGTGGGGAAAAGAAGGAAGCGGACCCACTTGGACAAACGCGCTTCGACCTTTCCTGCTTTTTTGCATTGCATAAGCATATGTGCGTTAATTGCAGGCTTAATTAGATTTTCCATTATTCGAACCCCATGACGAAGATTTGAAGAGGGGAATATCAAAAGCAAGAAATAATTGGATCCCGTTGCAGGACACACATCTGTCTGTCAAAATTCGAAGAAAAAAGGATTCAGATATACAAGGATCGTGTGATATATGCGGGTGCGAGCTGAGATTAACTTTGCGTTCGTCCACCTGAACTAGGTCGAAAGATTTCAGCTTCGTCGAATGCGATTGATAATCAACTCCCTTGCGAACTAATTAATCCTCGCGAATCGGTTGGCTACAGACCAGGAGGCGACAAAATTAACAAGCAAACGATCGATCTTTTAACTTTTACAGAGACATCCTAGAAAGGTACCACGTGACCATTCACGCAACATCAGTGCTAATGTGCACAGAGCTCGCCGCCGCTATTGGCCAATTTTTGTTCCATTACCAGCCATCCGAAACGGTTCCAGTCGCTGATAGCCAATGTGCTGTGGAGACTTTGAGTGGAGTGATCACAAGTGCAGATAGCCGCTTAAACGCTGACGTCAATTATGCTTTCAAAAGAAGAATTCGAAAAAAGCGTCCCGGATTCTCACGATGAGTTTAAACGAAAAATTGTGATTACGGGTCAATAGTGGAGAACATGTATTGTTCTCGATGCCAGATACAGGTGAATATCGGATTATCTGGGGCCGATTGGGTGTCGGTCCAATTGTCAAGTTTTGTGTATTATACCTTAATTTAATACGAAGTAAGTACTTAAGCATATATCAAATGCGATATAGTGAACGAATATCAAGCTAGAAAAACTTCCCCTAAACAAAGAGAAGAGATATTAAGCGATAAAACGTGTGTAATTAACTGGATAGCTTTTGATCTACGCCTGTAACTTTTTCCTGAAATGTCCGGATGGTAATATGCATACACGCAATCTTTCTTCCCCAGACCTGATCAAACAGCCCTAAACATCTCGAAAGAGAAATGATTAATAGCTAGATGATGTCTTACTTTTCAACCAAACGGCCGGCGAACGATAATGACAACGATCTAGGGGTGCAGAGCCCTGGGGCAACGGGGATCACGATCCATGGTATCGACTCTCCCAACGGTAGATATCGACGGCCCAGCGCTGGGAATAAACAGTGTCTTGTTCCAGCTAGGCTTGTCAGCATGGGCATGGACAGGCAGGTCCGGCCATCGAAGCAAATATACCAACCTTACGGCATGGGATGCAATTTCCGTCGCATCCAGCTTCCCAATTATTCTTTTTTGTTCCAACTGAGGTAATACAAAAGATTATAATATCGTATTAGTCGGTCCACGTACATGATGATGGTCGTACGCGCACAAAGAAAGTTGCAGTTGGGTTTAATTTCCACTAAGCCCGGGGTGGTTGGTCCAAGTTGAAAGGAAACTAGCAATTAACTTGGGAGGTAATATCATGCTTTAGGACTAACAACGAGTTTCGCAGCTTCCAGAACCTCGAACGCACGAGCAACACATGCACTCGAGTCTGACCCCTCACTTCACTCTCCTCGATATCGCGATCATGCGATTGGGTATCACAAGCCGCAATTTAATAATCTCAGGAATGCTTTATTTTTATTTTTATTTTTTTGTTTTTCGGTCGCCGAGCAGTCGGGAGCAAAGGGATATATGTGTCAAATCTCGACAAGCAACGTACAGCTGGGTACCTTAATAACAGCAACTGTTCGAATTATCCTTCGGTATCTCACGCTTGCCAGCTTACATTTAGTTTCTCACTTTCTTCATCTATTCCGTAGATAGCAAAAAATAAGGAAGAAGAAAGAAAGAAGCAGATGCCTCATCGAGCCATAAAACCCCGTTTCGTCTCATCTCGCGTATTGTTGTGGACAACTTTATACAGGCAGCCCGACCAGCCGTTGCCGAGTCCGCTGCTGCCGTTTGTGTACCTTTTTCCCAACCACGTTTCAAACAGCACTGATTCGAATTCGATTTCAATTTCTGGAAAACCGAAATAGAAAACTACTGCTACTAAGCTTTTAAATTCGTAAAGAAGGTGCGATAACGGAATTGGCTGACGTGAGTTTGCATTGATATCGACTTGATATAATTGTATGCGGTATTAAAAAGCCCGCGCGGAGTATCGCTGTTAGCTGCCGTTTGTTGAGTGCAACTGTACGTGCATATCGGATGGATCTGTTCTATGGCTTTTGAGAGGGCGTTGTATTTCAACCCGGAATATCTTTCGGCTGGCATCTCGGCGGCATATTGGGCTTCGGGCGAGGATATTATTTACCTGGTATCCTGCGTCGGCCGGCAGGACGGAGAAAGGAATTATAGTCTAATGTTCGATAAGATGCAGACCTCAAACAGTGGCGTTGATTATCGATCGATGTATTTGGATTATTCGCGATACTAACAACTACCGTATCTTATTATCAATCTAGCCCGCGGCCGCGCCTTCAGATGAAATAATAATATTATAATTGGTGTATAATGTTCGCTGCGTCGACAACACACGCGCCTGTCTTTGCATCCAGACGCCGACCAGGGCCCTAGCTCGTTCACGGAAATCGAAATTTAAAGTCGAAAGAAATAAAAAAAGAGGCGTTTTCTCGCTCCGTCGGGACAAGAGTAATGAACCACAAAAGTATTTTATTTTTTTAGAAACCCTGGCCCATCTACCTGTCAGCGACAAGGGGAAATCGAACAACACGGCCGAAACCAGCCTAGCCTCTGTCAGTGGCATGGACCCATGGCTGTGAGAGAGAGCGCAATAAGAGGTACAGTTAGTTCAGTTTAGCCTGTGACACCAACAATAAAGACAGCCAACTAGCTTGGATCATCAGCAAAATATGATATTTTTGCAGAAAAAGGAAAAGAAAGAAAAAAAAGGTCCAAGAAGTGGGAGCCTAGAGCTTAGCAGCCGGGGTTGGCAGTGCCAGCCGGGTTTGAAAATGCTTGAACCCTTCTATCTATAATATTGAAAAAGGTCGATATAATTATTTTGTACCGTGTATGTAGCTCGGAGTGTTCCTTCCGGCAGTTTTTGTTCTCTTGGTCGATGCTGGCAGCGATGTCCTTGGCCTTATGTGTATCGAACGTTGGTTCGAAAGACACCCCGCCCTGCTTATAGCGGTCGGTTTAACGACCATTCTGAGATTATGTTTTAAGGAAATAGCGAAATCGGTACATGTCTGACGATCTAAGGAACGGGCGCCCGTTGATTCCGGGTTGTTGCTGTTACGATTAAAGGATTTCTACGTATCTGGATATCTTTGACACCTGCATGGTACATATTTGTCTATCTGGATCTGGATAGTGCCGATAAGTGAAAACATTTCTGCAGTCGAATAAAATCCATATTTGTTGATATCTAGACGAAATTCTTTTATACCGGAGGGAATTTTTATCCCAATTTCACCTTCGCGCTGCATTTTTGTTTGCTTGTTTCCGCGAAATAACTGAGCTTGCTTTTTCTGTGCGCATTTTGCTTTGGGGTTTCGCAGAAGCACAGGGTTACAACGAACTAACGAAACATTGGACTTTTTGCTCGTCTGTAACCACTGGTGTAACCCCAGGTGATACCAAGAATCTGTGCACAAGCCGAGTGAATTCGTTGGCAGCAGTCTGGAAGTAGCTTTTTGAGCGAGCGAGAGACCGTATTAGACCCAGTTGTGGTATTACTCTCCACTCTGTGGTTGCGAAATTCTGTTTCCACTTCTTTCTTGCATGGATATTGTTAAAAAAAAACGAGCGGGTCCGTCTGATTTGTGGGCGTGACTTCAATTGATAAGCTTTAATCGCGCGTTTCAGGATCGGTTGGGTTAAATTGATGCCGTCTATCGTTTTTCCCTCGGCAGGATCGGGAAGACGCAGATAGTTGTTGGCGATGCGAGAGATCATACGGATGGCATCTCGGTGGGCGGGTTTTTTTCTTTCGAAGCTGAGAAACATGCAGATATTGTGGCTGCAGGGGCTAGTTTGCACCGGATATCAATCGAAGCTACAGATGCCAATGTTACCTTTCGTTCATCTCGGGAATATTTCAGAATCAATTGATATTTCGAATCCGGCCCCTCGATCGGTCGGTGTTCGGCCCATGGTTCGAGCTCTTCGGCGGCCTAGGGGTGGCTGGATAGAACATACGATTATATCTCTTGTATAGAAAAATTTTTCTAGGTCATCGGATCTCGCGGTCTCAGAGTTTAATGCCGAATCTGGAGAGTTTAGGTTTTTCCTTGAGTCGGCGGCGGCCGAGTGCAGCTCAGGAACATAACGGACCGGCGGGAGACCGAACGAAAGGATTCACCCGTGACTTCATGTTGTAATCATAATGGACGCATTTTATTCCAAAAGCTTCTCAGCTGTCCTCTATATCCGGGGGGGAAACTGGCACAAGAGCTCTCTTAGAAGTGAAAAAAAAAAAAAAAAAAGCTTCGAGAAAGAGTTTTCGTTCTCGGTTCTCACGTGAGAAAAGCACAATGTGGAATTTGCCTTCCATTGTTCCTCGGAGACCCACAAAGAGAAAAAATACGTGAGCAAAAAACCGCGAGTCCGAAAGAAGACTGATCTCGGCGGAGGTTTCCCAAGATTGAAGATTGAAAGGTGCACGATGCGTTCAAGGTAGAAGTTTGTATCATTTTAGTGTCGGTTATCGTGTTCGAAATTGGGCATAAGCTGTTCGCCATTGCCATTAGTGATCGCTTGAGAGCAAGGCCTGTCAAACGCTTCGGGCATCGAAGAAGCTAAAGGCGGCCCCGAGATCGCAGTCGAACGATTATGGCTCGGAGGCAAGCAAGCCAGGCAGAGGCAAGCTAATGAAATCGAACCCCGTTTCAAAAGATTTGAAGGGTTGAGTAATTGTTGGTCTCATCATGGGGTCCCCAAGCAGATTTTTTGTTGGTTGCAATCGTTACATTGGACAGGCTGGAACGGAGATTGGCCAATCATGCCGTCTTAATTTTGGGCTTTTATTCTCTTTTGATTGATAAGGTCGAAGGTGTGAGCGCATCCGCACCTGGCTTGAAGATGTGCAGTCTGCATTGACAGTGCTTAGGTCTTTGGAAAGGCGGGGAAGGAGGACACCTCCACTTCCTGTTTGTGAGTATCGACAAGTCGCCTTTTTGAGCAGGCTTTTTTTGGCTTTGAATTTTGAAGTGGAGCCGATTAGACTAGCTGAAGCTGAGGCGATGACGATGACTTTTTTTGTTATGTTGCTCTGAGGTTTTCTGTTTGGATGCTGCGCAGAATTCAACGTCTGTAACTCGCCCGTATTCTGGGATTAATATTCTGGCCCAAGTTTCTTCTAGATCTGGAAGTAGAGGCAGCGTCCGAACTTCATCCGAAAGTTTGTGAGATTTTGACTTCCCCACAGAATATCACGATTAGAGTACACCGCTGCGAATCAAAATTGCAAAAATACAGAGAACCTTTTTTTTCTGATGTTGAAGGGGAAAAAGCAAGATTTGAGTTTACCGCAGAAAGTTGCCGGACGAGAAGGATTGAACGAGAGCCCCACAGCATGCGAGCAACTCAAACGGGTTCTCCACCGGGAACAAAAGAAATTATGTGTTCCGGGGTACTGACGCCAGCTGCTTCATCGTGCAGAAGTGACAAACATGGGTCGAAAAGACAAGGAAAATTCGCCGCCTCTTCTTTTCTTCTTTGGTGGTTTGGCTGGTTCGCGCAGGAGCTTGAACTTGCCATCTTTATTTTCTTTTCTTTTCTTTTCTTGTTACGAACTGCAGCTGTGAAAGCGGTTTTTTCTTTTCAAAAGCAGGCCATGTGGAAGCCATTCACGAATTGGAACGGCATTTTCTGGCTTCGGAGATTGACAGTGACTTCTTTTGCAGTTGGCGATGCTCCGCACCGAGGTTTAAACATGAATCTAACATTTGAACATGCCCTGGAAGCCGATCAGGTTGTCTTTCCTATGAGGAACTTCGGTGGCTCATATCAGAATGAACGGGGAGGAGAGCGAAAAGGCATGACGGCCGGGGGCTCTCACTCTCCACAAAGACTCTCCGCGTCCGCATGATGTCTGTCTGACCGATTTGCCTGGGAGGAGAAAACAAGCTTAGCAAAGGCGATATGCAGCGTGAAAGGATCAGGGTTGACTTAACTTTTTTTTTTTTTTCGAATACGCTCATAATTGCAGTTGGGGAAAATATCCACTTTTGCCATGGTACCTTTTTTAAGTTCGCAGGACTATGCTGAAGTCTGGAAAGCTCGGAAAGATCGAAAGAGTGAAAAGAGGCGAGATGATGGCCTGACGATGATGTATTGGATCTGTGACGACTATCGAGAGGTCAATACATCTGGATACCAGTGCGTGTATTCTGTATACAATATGCACTCAACGGTCTAAGCGGTTACCAAGCAATGCATAATGTAGAACATGATATTCCTGTGACCCTTTTGCACCGTCTCGAAGGGACCCGTTCGTACGGGACCGTCGCAGCGGATTGGAGAAAGAGTGCAAGAGAGCTAAAAAGCTCGTACAACTCAAAAGCGTACGGGCAGGTGATCTGTTCCCGATTCAGCGGAAGCTTGGACAGATGCTTCGTCCCAGCCATTGAAGTGGACCAAGCTTGCTTGCGATTGAGCGTCCACCTGCAGTTGATTAGAGAGAGTGTGTGCGTGTGGGCGTGATGCTGTCTTGGATGCCCTTGAACCAGGCCAGGACCGACCTGGCCAATGCCAGACCAGACCCTGGCCGGGCCCCAGCTTGGGGGACATGATACCGTACGGGGAAGTAACCAACCAACCTAGGGCCCGTCTGGGGTGTCTCTCAATTTTCTTGCTCTGATCAGATGGCAATCTTCTGATATTTTACAATTTTACAATTTTTTTATTTTATTATTTTGTTACTTTTTCTTTTCTGACTGACCGCTGAGCGAAAAGAGCGTGCGGAGAGCCGATGGGCAGTATTGTCGACGAGTTTATAACCCCCCCGCTGTCCCATCCTTCGACTTCCTCCTTCTCTCTTCTCTCTAACACCATCGCCATCTCTGGTTCTCACTTCCACCCGCTCTCACAACCACCTCTGACGAATCTACGAATTGTATTCGAGCAGTCTTCATCCACTGCTTGGCTGGCTATCGTTTTGGTGATAAGGTAAGCTTTTCAATTGATTGATTCTCTTCTGTTCTTTTCCACTATCTTCTCTGCTGTTGTCCTTCTCTTCCCTTCTCTTCCATCCATCATACCCCCCAATTCCATCGATACCATCCTTCCCACTATCACCATCCCCCAATCCATCTACAATCGTGTAAGTGTGCATTCTTCATACCTGCTTCTGCAGGATGGCGGTGTTGTCGACAGCTCTTGTCGACGGCTCTTGGCCCCTTCGATGGGCCTTCCGTCGGGGCTATTTCATATCCACTTCCCGTTGCATACACCTTGCATGGCGCCCCTCCCTCCCAAAAATGGCTTGCTCGCGACTTTCACTCTTTCGGCTCTCTTTCGGGCTGTTTCCTGCGCATTTTCTTGCGATTCGGCAGGTTTGTTCGGACGCCTGGCCAACGTCATTGGCTAGGTTTCAGCCTAATCCTCTTAGCGAGAACTGCCCAACTGCAGATGGATGCGCTGCACCTGCTCAACCTCTAATCTCTTCTTTCTGCGCGTGGGAAATTGGATCTGCTCGCGGCCACATGGATATATGGAGTTCACGCTCTGGAATGCAGGCTCTGTCGAAGCAAAGGAAGCATTCCAGGCTGCCCGCGTGCGGTTTCCAGAATGGCTTCCACTGTTCGCTTCCCTTGCTGCTTCAGTGTCGCGTATTATACACGATCTTCCTCCTTTTATTTTATTTTATCCACTTTGTTATCTTATTTATTTTTATTCCTTATTTTTCAATCACAATCGGTCCTATCTTGGTTTATTATTGGCTTCAATGTCCCGACAGCTGACAATGCCTCTTTCCTCCTTTCCACAGAACTTGTCTCCTTCGTTTCTGCAACACCAACAACACATCGTCCTAACAGCTTAGCCTCGGGCTACATCAAATCATGTCGGACGGACCGATCTCCCGTGTTGAGGCTCCCATCACGGCCAGAGCTTACCTACTCTGCGCTTTCGCTGCCTTCGGTGGTATCCTCTTCGGATATGACTCCGGCTACATCAGCGGTGTCCTTGGAATGACCTATTTCAAACGCCACTTTGGTGGTCCCGTCGATAACGACCCTTCCGGTTACAACATTGAGACCTGGCAGAAGTCCTTGACCACATCCATCCTTTCGGCTGGTACCTTCTTCGGTGCCCTCATCGGAGGTGGTCTCGCTGATTGGATCGGTCGTCGTCTTGCCATCATTGCCGCCTGCGGTGTCTTCATTGTCGGTGTCATTCTCCAGGTCGCTTCTACCGCTCTCGGTCTCCTCATCGCTGGTCGCACTGTTGCTGGTCTCGGTGTTGGTATCGTCTCTGCCGTTGTCATCTTGTACATGTCCGAAATTGCCCCCAAGGCTGTCCGTGGTGCCATCGTCTCCGGATACCAATTCGCCATCACCCTCGGTATCTTCCTTGCCGCTTGCGTCAACTACGGTACCCAGAACCGTGATGATACTGGTTCCTACCGTATTCCAATCGCTATTCAGATGCTCTGGGCCCTCATATTGGGTACTGGTCTCTTCTTCCTCCCCGAATCTCCTCGTTACTGGGTCAAGAAGGGCGAACTCGACAAGGCCGCCGCTTCCCTCGCTCGTGTTCGTGGACAACCCGCCGACTCCGAGTTCGTCGTTGCCGAATTGGCCGAGATTCAAGCCAACTTTGAATATGAGATGCAAATCGCTTCCAACGGTTGGGCTGATATCTTCCGCGGTGGATTGGGCAACCCAGCTGGTAACTTCCGTCGTATCCTCATCGGTTTCTTCCTCCAGATGATGCAGCAATGGACCGGTGTCAACTTCATCTTCTACTACGGAACCACTTTCTTCCAGCAGTCTGGTATCAAGAACGCGTTCACAATTCAGGTTATAACCAACGTTGTCAACGTCGTCACGACTCCAATTTCCTTCTGGGCCATCGAAAGACTTGGTCGCCGAACTCTCCTCATCGCCGGTGCCATCCTCATGATTGTCTGCGAGTTCATCATTGCCGCTGTCGGTACCGCCCTCCCAGGATCCAAGGCTGCCTCCACCACCTTGATTGTCTTCGTTTGTATTTACATTTTCGGTTTTGCTACCACCTGGGGTCCAGGCGCCTGGGTTCTCATCGGTGAAATCTACCCTCTTCCAATTCGTGCCAAGGGTGTCGCTATCGCCACCGCCTCCAACTGGCTCTGGAACTTTGTCATCGGTTACATCACCCCATACATCGTCGACCCTGATCAGGGTAACCTCGGATCCAAGGTGTTCTTCGTCTGGGGTTCTACCTGCTGCCTTGCCCTCTTGTTCGCCTACTTCTTCGTCCCAGAAACCAAGGGGCTTTCCCTCGAACAAGTCGACAAGATGTTGGAAGAGACTACTCCTCGCCAGTCTGCCAAATGGGTATGTCGCATTCTCCCCGTCCATTACTTTGTTCCGTTTAAAAATGCTAACATTATATTCTCAGGTCCCACACAGCACCTTTGCCAACCAAATGGGCATGACCGACAAGGCCGGCAGCACTGCTACGCACATCGACGATGTAAGACGCGGAAGCCAGCCTACCGAGAAGGTCTGAAAGAACCCGTCGGCTCTGCTTTTTACATCTTTTTACATTCTCGTCTTATGGCGCGCGGGTTTTTCTTCATATGACGCTTTTCCTTTCTAATGTTCCTACTTTTACACAATGACTGTTAATAATTAAAATCCCCTAACCCTTTCCTTGTCTCGGATTGTGTTTCTACTCGCTTCCTCTTTTTGGATCGTTCTTTCTTCGTTCTCCCTCGCAGGACGAACTAAAGGCCTTTTGAAAAGGAAAACGACGACTCACGATGCGGAAAAAGGAAGTTGTTAACAAAAAAGTTCCACGACGTTATTGACTCCTGGAATGATGGGATATGTATCTTTCTTTTTTCTTTCCTTACTACTATCCGCCCAACCACAACCTCCTATTTTTCACGCTTTCCGGCAAAGAACTGGGAGAGAACACTTTCGTTCTTCTATTTTATTTTGATAAATAATAGGGAATGGCATAAATCAAAATTCAAAAAACAGTCAATCATTCAAATGTGCGCATCGTAAGCTCGATACTGTAAACCCGTGATTTTCAATTAAAATTCTAGACAATAAATTTTTACGTAGGAACATGATATATAATTCAAGACGGAATAGCCATGAACTCCTGATCCCAATCCTCGCTCTGAGTCGGCTTGAATTTAATCTGGTCTTCGTCTCGCACCACAGCCCACGATTGAATCACGCGGGTCATATAATATGGATCCGTCTGTTCGATCAATTCCAGTTTCGGCAGCACATTTGCCAATATGACGAACGGATGATCTTTGTCAGATGTCATATTGTAGCCTCGGGGTGCGGTGCTGTGGGTGATTCGAATGCACTCCAAGTTTGGCATAGCCTCTACACCATTGGTGAACTATATACCCGCCATCGGAATTAATTAACATACATACGGCGCCGGGCATTATTTCGTGATCGGGAAGGGCTAAGTTAGTGTGTATAGACTCACTATATGACGCAGAACCTTCAACAAATCGTCTACTCGCACCCGGACGGATAACCGCTTCAGGTTATGAAAGTAACCCTGGCAGCTCATCAGGGGGCTCTCATGATTGTGTGGGAAGAAGCCGAGACTTGGAATGTAGAGGGATAGATCCGTGGGAGGTTTTACGGTTAAGGTTTTCAGGTTATCCCATTCCCAGGATAAGGCGGGGATGTCCTTGCCTATACCCATACCGCTCGCAGTGGTGATGGGCTTTAAATCCACGTTGGGGGATTCGATTACCTGCGCGGTATAGGTGAAGGATTTCGCCGATCGCGTGGCGGGGAGGAGCAGTTG
Organism: Orbilia quercus; assembly: GCA_036971405.1. Classification (NCBI taxonomy): domain Eukaryota; kingdom Fungi; phylum Ascomycota; class Orbiliomycetes; order Orbiliales; family Orbiliaceae; genus Orbilia; species Orbilia quercus. Next base: position 3,398,525 of record JAJTUE010000001.1, on the reverse strand, counting down.
GATTAGATTGTTCAGTACGGAGCGCGGGAGGAGGTTTGGGGATTCCCGCTTGGAGAGGCGGAGGATGAAGACGTTTAGTTTGCAGAAGGGGTGTTTGGAGCGTTTGTGGGATTCGATGAGGGATAGAGCTGTTGAAATGTCGGAGCGGTTGCCGTCGAGGGAGGTTATTGTGCGTTGGATTTCGAGGATTTTGAGGTACGGGTGTGCGGTTATTATTATGGCGAGGACGTGGAGGAAATGTGGCCAGGTTAGGGAGGCGGTGTCGAGGATTGTTACTGAGTGGAGGTTTACGAAAGAGGAGAGGAGGGGGAATATCGCGGTGGGGACGGAGATAGGCAGGTCGGCGCGGTTGAAGAGGTTGAGGGTTAGGACGCTATTTTGTTTTATTTGAGAATTTAATTTGATTAATTGAGTGATTGTTTTGAAAGAAATTGGGTATGGAGGTAGGTATGTTTATGGGATTGGAAATGTATTTCCCAACGATATAAACGTTTTTATCTTGAACCTTATGATATGTATCATGTCGCTGCGAATCGGGATTTATATCCAATACTGTGTTGTAGATATTGCATTTTGCGAGACACAACTTACCGAACGTGTGGACCGTTTCTCCGATACGATTCCACTTTCTGAGCGTCTTTGTCCGTCGCACCGACGTATAATAGCTCGCCGGTACGGTACAATCGCGCGGCGACGACCTCCCGAAACCCGCGGTTCACACAGGCGAGATTCTTGAGGTCCTTGCCCGTCAAGAATTTTTGGTTGGCGATTTCCGCGAGGAGTTCGTGGGGTAGTGAGCTTGAGACCATCCTTGTTGAAATTTGGGTTTGTTTGTTGCTAACTGTCAGGACTTGGAAATTCGAAGGAGATTAACTGTTAATGCCGTTAGACACGGATTTATTTCAGGGCAATATTTATATTCCGACTCCCACTTGCATTGGCACACGTTGGTCTGGATCAGGTAGCGGGATGCGGACGTATTCAGCTGGCTTGGCAGGCGGTTTTGTGGCCAAAGCGCAAATGCGCTTTGCACGAATACAATTGCATGCCTGTGCATGCCAGTCCATCCTCCAGCCACTCTTTGAGCTGACTCGAATGTAGCTGACTCGAATATTCGAATATTGAAATAAATGCAATGGACTAAGTATTTAAGTGTGGGAGATATAAGTTTGCATGTATGTACGTATGTCGCGGAAGTCTTTACGATCTGAGACCAAAAGTTTTCTCGTACACCAATTGCGACCCACGAGTATTAGGAGTCCTTTTCGAAATCTTGAAAGTTCAGAAACTGTCCGTGCAGCTCTGTAGATTTTACGTTTTATCATTCCTCTTCTTCTAAGGTTTACCCCAATCTACTTTTTATGAGAAAATAAATAATAACGAAATACCAAATGTTACTCATCTTCCTCCTCTTCCAGATCCTCAGAGATATCATTTAGTCGTGTCGGATGGTGCGCCGTCGGAAGCTGAAACAGACGCGCCGGACTCTCGATATCGAAAAACGGATCCTGCATATTGATGATCTGTTCCGGCCCGATCCATTCTCCCCTTTCTATGTACAACGGTCCGTCTTTGTTGCGGAAGACTGTCCATATGGACCATTCTGAACGTGGCTCGATTCTGTCTGCGTGAAGAGGGAATTCTTCCATACACCAGACTACCTTGGACAACGCAGTGAGCTTTTCGGCGAGTTGCGTGACGGTTGCTTGGATGGAGGCGTCGTATATTATATCTTTGCATTTTTGGTTTGGAAGGAAGATCCTGTGGAGTTTTTGGAAACTCGGGGCGGAAGGTATGAGCTGGTGTTGCATATTTGGCGTTAGCTTGCTATTGAAGGTTTGAAATTCTAACGACAAGATATCGGAGTTGACTCGCATACCTGGAGTATTCCTTCCTTGAGATCCCGACAAAGAATGATGTAGTCGAAGATATTATAAGTGGCGAAACTACTCGTATCGACGATTTGATTCACGGGTTCCCAGAGATTATCATTTTGAAGATCAGCTACAGATACCGATATTTGCAAATCCCCCCAATGCCAATGACAAGGATTTTTCGAATCTTCAATCGTTTTCCCTTTCTTGGGCGCGAAGAATAACGCCATAATCTCCAGTATCTCAGACGAAAGGTTATAAAACTTCCACCAGTGACGGCTGAAAATGTAAACACTCATGTCGAACCGAGCTAATTGCGGCGGGAGAGGAATAGCCTCGTACCCGTAAATAGTCGAATCCAGGGTATCATTGATGATGTAGAGAGAGCAGTATAATTCGACGGTCTCGAGACAGGGGAGTAATCTGATAGCCTGTTGAAGGAGAAGAAACACGGTGTTTTGGTTTTGAAGTCTGTGGCAAAATACTGCTTCCAATGACAGATGGGTTATTCGGTCGAAATTTCTTATAAAGTGGATGATGCTGTTGTCAGCTGAAATTTTGATGCGACACGGCGCACTGTTGAAGGTTTGCGCAGTGGCATTGCTGACTTCAGGAGCGTATCCCTGACGCCTGTATTCGCAAGTGACATGATCCTGGAGTTTTATGATACTTGTAACAAAAATTTAGAATTAGTGGTGTCTCTAGATTTAATGTTCTAAACCGATGGATGTATAAAGACTAGTATCCGTACCGAACGTATTCTCTGTACTTGATAAACGAGCTACGGCGATTGCTTTCAGATTCTAGAGAGTTCAAGTCTCCGCATATTATGACTTCAACTTCTCTGTAAAGTTCCGAAACAGCAATCCTGTGAAACCGACAGGAAGTTCGTGAAAACGACGCTTTGTCCCGAGAAGTCGACAGGTGGCGAACTATATCGGTGACAATTTCAGTAGGCAAGCCGGATAGAGACAATATTGGAGGCATGATGACCTAAAAGTATTAATAGGTCTTTCTTTTCTCTTTCTGGTATAGAGGCTATGTCGACTTATATTCGTTGGTTTGGTACACAATCGTGACAGCTGGAAGGTCGAAGGCTAGCTATAGCTAGTGCGGCTGCAGCTAATCACTACAGGCGGGGTTGTTGGATTTTGAGAAACCAACACAGCACGACATCCTCGATCCTCCAGTCCCATCGATATCCTCATCTGCGAGGTTAGTCTGTAACCAAGTCTGCAAAGCAAGATTTAAGCATCAGAGCGGTGTTTAATTTCTGAATTTCTTCAAGTAGAGGTGATGATGGTTGGTGTATAGAATATTTTTGTTCTAAGAAATTTTGATTCGAAGTAGGGCTGTCAAGCGTGCTGAGGCAACACCTTCAATTGGGTGTAAATATCTGAACGTCGCCACGACTGGCCTTCTCCAACGTTCTCTCCCTCCGACACATCTCGTACCACCAGACCAAATCATCTTAACATTTTTGCTGGCAACATCGATATTTCCTATTTCCATTGTCATATAATTGCCTCATACCGTCCAAATCAAAAAATAATCTCTTCCTGGAGCTTCACTCCTTCTGCACTTCTTCTTCGTTCTCAGCAATACAGCTAGCTCCGTAGCAGGCCCGATCACCCCACCTCACCAATCAGGTTTTGAACCAAGGTACGTTTATTGACACGTATACACTCGCTCCCCAGTTCTAAATGTTGTCTTCCTAATTGTTAGTTGGTGCTTAAGTTAACAGTATATCTTTTTACACTAGTAGGCTCTCGTCCTCTCTAGCTCTGGCCCTGAAAGCTCTGGTTTGAACACTCTCGATCCCCAATCAAGTCACCCAATCAAGTCAGAATATTAAAACCAAAGCATTGATGTCATGTAAGACTAACCGAACTGTCTTGGCATCAGGACAGCATCATGTGTTACACTTCCTACCGCTTCGTCGATTGCTACCGCCGTCTCGAACAAGAGAACGAGCACACATACATCCTTCACCGCCACCCCAAGAAAAAATGGGACGACCCCAAATGCCCTTGCCGGGAGTTACACCCTATATTGGATCGTCATCTCCCATGTCCATTCTGTTTGAAACAGATCGTTCTCCGTCTGTCACTCGAGCGAAGAATTTTGGAAAACGCCCCGCCAGGAAAATCTGTCGAATTGGACTACACCAAACGACCTGTCTTCCGCGGTTCCAATGAAAATTCTCCAGATCAGGATGAAATCCTTCCTCCGAAGTCACGCCAACGTCGCAACAGTTTCGCGGAAGAACCAGGTTCCGAAGCGGCAGTTGAACGAGCCATATTCATAAGCAATCTTAGGCAACTTAAAGAATGCGATGATGAAGATTGTTATGGTGGTAACGAGACGGTTGTCTATGAACGTAGCTTCTGATAGAATTTTTTGACAAGGTGATATTCTTAAGAATTGGGTATGAAGGGCTATTTCTTTTCCACATGGCGTACTTGCTAAATTTCCTTTGCATGTAATTTTGGCTTTATGGTAATTGATGCACGAGATGATACTGATCTCCTTGGGAGCGTATTCGTGTATTAAAGTCCCCTTTTCTCGTTTACGCTGGCGTACTTTTGCATAGGTCGAACGTATCATGAATGGAATAAAACTTTAATCAGTATTCGGTAACTCTTCCCCTGCTCGAGGTTTGATTATCGATTGTTGGACGACAGGACCGTTATCACAATATCATCTCATTATCTTTGTCACTATTTATTAACTAAGTTAGGAAGCCATATTATCTAAGATTTAGTCTTTCGGTATCTTGACGCGGCCCTCGTCCAGCTGTTTTCCAAATACCTCTACCCCGCCTTGGGTATCATAGATCCGTAGTTATTTATATCAGTAAAGTGTTGAGTGTAGTATTTCGACAATTGCCAATTTGGGACAAGCAACATGGCGATTTGGACTCCAACTGCAGCGTAAATGTTTCCAAAAAAAATTCAAAAGTGTCTGGTATATATTCAAAGGAGACGTTATCATCTGTAATCTGCTTTGAAGGGGGCAAAAATAACATTTCATGCCTATTTTAATATTCTCCCGTGCCCACTGACAATATAGCATTTGAGATCGCCAGTTTCAACACCAACACTAACGCGGTAGTCATAGCGAGAAACCTCACTAGACTCATCAATCCGAAGGAGTGTCAGTTTCCTTTCGGAAGGAGTGATCAAGGAGGTTAATTCGGCGAGCTTTATTTTGAAGGTCAGCAGATTGGAAACACTTCCCGCCAACCAGTTCACAGAAATTCAATAGCAGGTATACTTGTACGTGTTTGGCGGGGCTTTCACCGCATTAATGTTAACTGATGCGACTTCGAACAGTGGCTTCGAAACGAGTCGGGGGCCATTTTTGGCTTTATTATTTCAAGAAACCTAAACGATGCCCCTTTCAGCCGCCCAGGTGGCTTATAAACTTCTGCCGAAAATCTGGGATCCTGTTATCGATCGTATCATCCGAAGCTTCTAAAGGATCCTGGTCGGGATCTTCGAGATAAAGTCTCTTTATATCTTACCAGCACGATATCCTTTTAGTTCACACATCTGAGAATTACCTTGACATAGCCTCTTTTGGAGCCAACCTACAGCCTAGCCTGCAATGGTATGATCCTCATGTTTCTATCAAGTTATCAAAAAACATGTAGATATAAAGAACTCGTCTAGGCCCGGCACCAGTCGATAGGTTTAGTACCTTCCGTATTAAGCAAGGCTTCAAGCTGAACTTCAGACGTCAATGCTCGATTAATGCTGCCCTTGCAGTCTATTACCTTGTTCTATTACCTCTGAGATTATCCGGGGCTGGTTTTATGTTCAATTCCGCGGGCCATACCCACTTGAATTATCTAATTCCTGGTTCATTTTGTCGATTTGACTGAAGTTTGACGACGTGGTGGAGTGATAGTTGCGACGACTTATCTTTTGATCCAAGTTCTCGGATCCAATCCCGAAATTGTCAGATCCAAGACTGTATTGTACAGTCGGTTATATATGTAGTGTATCCCCCCGTCCGGATACACGTCTAGGTATGAAATTTTGCTCCTCGTCTCTACATTTCTTTCGGCTACCAATTCTAGCGATCGCAAAGATCGATATTCACTGTTTTAATTTATATAACTTCCAGTTTCTGGGGTTTGGATCTTTCGTTTATTTTTCAGTCCAGGATGCCAAAGGCGGATGTTACACCCTTGACCGTTTGTGCGAGTGTATTCACCGCAATCGGGACAATATTCGTAATTATGAGGATATACGTGCGAGCACAGCTGCGAGATGTGTTTGGTGTCGACGACTGTAAGCGCAGAATTTCCGAATCGAATGGATATTGGAGGAATGTCAACTAAATCCATGGGACTTTTTAGGGTTATTAGCTTTCTCGATGCTTTGGGGAATTGCTGGATATATTGCCGAGATGATAGGTAGGAGTGCCCTAGTGATAAAGTACTCTAGGACAGTTAAGATGACTAATATAAGTTACAGCTGCGTGTAAATACTTTACCCGAATACATCTTTCCAGCGCGGCTCTCGGGGTCGACGGCAGATGGGAAGTTGCCATGGGTTTTAACACGGTACGTCGTCAAAATATCCGATCGAGATAGCGATAGTATCTATAATTCCGCTCTAGTATTAACAATGCTTTTACACCTCGCACAAGTGGGTATCTGCGTCTATTCACTAGCCAACATGTTCTCTCGGATGGCTATTCTCTGCACATACCTTCGGTTTACCCCTCGCGAGCAAAAGGTCATGAGAGGCATTGTGGTGGTAGCCTTGGTTATGACGGGAACATTGGGAGTCGGGACCGTTCTACTCGCGACCGTATCTTGCTATCCTCCGCATCTAATCATGTACAACAAGGAATTCATGGATACGATACACCGCGGCGAGTTGGACTGTTTGGCGCCTAGACAGGTGTTTTATTGGATGAGTATCGGGAATGTAGTTTGCGATGCCGTTACTTTCATGATGCCTTTCTTGCTGTTGAGGTGTGTATTTGTGATTCTATGCCACCGGGCCTGTTATTATATATATATTGGATTTGAATTAGTGCTAATGATGAACCCAGAAAACTAAAGTCCAAGAAAATGAGACAAGAGTTGTATTTCTTGTTCGGCTTTAGCTTTTTGTCAGTCTGAATATCTCGGTATTGAGATGTCGTATCGGCTGTGGCTAACTTATCTCAGAGTTATAATTATCAGCGTCATCAGAATCCCGATCGTAAGCATCCTTCGAGAACAAGGAAACTTTAGCGCAAGTGAGTCCATGCTTTCAGATTTCCAGTGTCCAGTGCAACTAGCTAACCATCGGGGAAAATTGAAGAAAACCTTGTAAGAGTTTGGATCTTTACCCAACTCGAATCGAACAGCATTCTGGTCGTTGCCTCGATTCCGATGTTGAAGCCGTTATACCGTAAAATTATGGGCCAGGAATCGGCGTTGACAGTCGTAACAAAGACGGCAAGTAGAGGTCGCCAACAGAATAGCGAGGATGGGATAAATATGACACCTCCGCCACAGTACAAGAGGAAAATATCTACGCTAGAAGAATCGATTTTACGAGAGACGGTGTATATTAAATCTTCCATGGAAGAAGGTTCTATCAGGCACTAGGAGAGGGCATTGTTTTTCTGGTCTTTGATTGTATTTTTTTGATTGTTTCTTGCCATGCTGCGCAATTCAGACTAGCGGGCCGAGCCCTGTGCATCGGATGCACTTGCTTTTCTCTTGGTTTGCTTTGAAGTTTGCGACTATGGAGGAGGTGTATAGGAGTGCAGGGAATCTATATTCCCAACGGAAACCTTTGTATCTTTTCCCACTTTGATGATTCGATGGACAAAGAACTTGGCGCTTAATTGATTCTGATTTGGCTTGATAATATTATGATATAACTTGTTCTCTCTTTAATGATGCTCTCGCAGGAAATCACGATATCTGGTATATATTAACATAAATGAAGATTTGATCATACGGAAATCGGCAATCTACAGATTCACAGGGCGCTTTAACTACTGCCGAAGACCATAACACTCATTAATATATCGAAGATGGGGCATTATTTTCAAGTTGGGTAAGATCGAATGCAGTTACTACGGTATGTTCCGAGACCGAGATGGCTAGTGGTTCCAAAAGCCGAGAGATTGGTTTGCAAAATAAGTAATAAGAGCACTGTTATGCCTCGGTTTAGTGCTTCAGGTAACGCTTTCTATTTAGTCTCGGATAGTGATTTGGTAGCGCGGCTCGCTTTTAACTTCTGAAAAAATGGCAAAAAATTTTCGTCTACATAGAGGAATATGATACAGCTGTGGGGCGGCTTGTTTGTGGTTAATACATTCACAAAAGGGCAATATACGTTGGGCTAGCCAAGGAAACTTCACCACCCGCAACTGTCCCTTTCTGGATCTGATTTCAGCAGAGTGCCGTAAGCAAGGAGATTTACCGAATACCAGAAAACCGGCAGACGAAAATTGCGCGTGCTTATTCGAATATGAAGGCATGAACCATCATGTGGCCAGGCTAATGATTTCAGACGTTGGCCGCGTAATCCTCCTTAACTGGAAGCGCTGAGGGTGCTTCTAGAAACTTTGGAAACAGCATCACGGATCCCCATGGTCAAAGCGCCAAAATCAAACTTCGACACCGGTAGCTATTCAGGGTAGAAAATCAGTGTTTGAGCCTTCTCGGAACCAAGACCACCGAAAGTATCGCGGTTCCTGCAGGAAATGGCAACAGGCTCGTTATCATAGGGAGCGAGAGTTGACAGGCTGGAAAGCGCCTCTTCCCCACAGCGCCGTCAACAAAAATCCACCAGCATTCGTCTCATTGGAACGAAGACAAGAAAACACGGAAAAACCTCTGTCACAGTTTTTCCGGGGTTCGATTCGTGCCAGGGTTTATCACGCCACAGCGCAAGTGCCACTCTCAGTCACTGGCTGGAATTTATCCGACGACCATCTTTGGGCCGCGGCCGTAATGTACAAAGTACTCGGTCTCCGTATACAAACGGCCTCAAAACGAGACCCGTTTCTTCGGGCTTATTACTCGATACCACAAACGCTTCAACAGCACTGGATTTGGCGGGTCCAGGGGATGCCTGAGGCAGATCCTGCGTGGGATAGCCCCTGTCCTGTCAATGAATCTGCTAAGCGAGCAATTTGGCGTCTCCAAAACGTCGCAGCAGAACACTAGCATGGCTACCTGGTCGACTGCATCTGAATTGAGACCAGAAACAATTTTCCAAGAAACGAACGCCGGTTTGCATTGATAATGTGAGCGGGGATTCGAGATATCGGAGCGATCCGAGTGGTCGATTCTGGAGACAAGCAAAATTTCGAGCAAGGAGAACTGCCCTGCTCTTCTCCCTCTCGTGGATCTGATAGTAGATCCGTGGTTTCAATGCTTCGAACGTCATGCTACTAGCTGTTTCTGGTTCAATCTCACGATGCACGGCGGCAGCAATAGGAGCCGACTAAGTCCCCGTTATTATAAGGGCGACTTTAATGGAAGACATCAAGGTTAAATAGCACAGGCTCCCACCTGTTCGGTGTCTCTCTTTTTTTCCTTTCCTCATCATCTCGACGATCGATCAGCAAGCCAGGTGCTATACCTTCATTCTTTCTCTCTCCTTCTTTAAACTTTCCCGCCGGGCGGTCTTGATTTGAATTCGATTCTCCACGGCAGTGCCAGTGATACTTTCATTCATTTCGATTCAATTCACGTTCTTTTTCATAAGTATACCTTCTTTTAACGCTTCTACTTGCCTTCGATCGTTCGAACTTTCAAAATCAAGAAACGACGCTTTCTGTTTTAAGAGTATCCTTATATATTCGCCAACATGTATTCGAAAGCTGTTCTTATTTCTCTGCTCGCTGCAGTTGTCCACGCTCGCTTCGGACAGGAGCAAGTTCCAATACCAGCCATCGCTGCCGTAAATGGCGGTGACCCGGGTGAAGCTCCAACAATTGCAGGAGCTGCTGTTTCAGACCTTCTCGCTGCTGCGAACCCATGTGTCAAGCTTAAGCGCGGTGACCAGATCCTCGCAGAACTTGGCACCGGTGCCGATTCTATCGCTGCCGCCAAGGGCATTGTTGCTGCCGAACAGAACTTCAACCCTTTCTCTTTCAGCAATCCCGCCATTTGCACCGACCCAACCTTGCCAGCAAACCCCATCCTCAGGGGTATAATTCCTTTGATTGATCCTGCTGTCAACGGATCCGGTGCTATCAATGCTCTTTCCGCTAAGACATTGACCACCCCGCTAAATGCTGACGGCAAGAGTATTGCCGACCTTCTAACAGAGAACGGCTTCACTGACTTCAGAGGAATCGCAAACGACGGTAGCGGTCCAGTTGTCAACGGAAACACTGGTAATACCGGTGGTGCTGCTACAACTGTTGCCGCTGCTCCCCCAGCAGCTTCTACCACTGCACCCGCCCCCGCCGTCCAGACTTCTGCAGCTGCTGATTCGGGTGCCATCGAATTTGGCCTTTGCAATCCAGACATGGACTTCGTCGCTGGACGTCCCGGCCGAAAGCCAGACGAATCCACTTTCCTCCCCATCGACCCACTCACTAAACAAGGCCAGCAAGACGCTCTTAACCCCAACATCATCACCAACCGAATCTGTGATCAGCTCACCAACGTCTGCCAGTCCAACCAGGCCGCTAAGGATCGTTGCAGGTCCTGCCAGGCTCAAATTCAGGCTTTGGGAACTCGTGATCAGACCACAGCTGATGCCTGGAACTCCTGTGTGAACGACGGTGTCGATGTCGCCCCAGTTGCGACTAGTGCAGCAGCTCCTCTCACCGTTGCCACCACTGTCGCAGACGTTGTTGCCCCAGCTTCCACCGCTGGTGCTATCCCGTCTCAATGCACGATCATCCAGGTCGTTAGCAGCATCAGCACTCCAGCTCCAGCCACGGAGACCCCAGCCGCCCCCACTGCCGAGGGTGATAACGTACAAGAGTTCACTGGATCCGTAGGTGCTCCACCGGTTCCAATTCAGAACGTCGGTGGTGCCCGCCCATTCGTTGTCAACGGCGATTCTTTTGTCAACTTTGCCGCTGCTTGCCAGCGTTCTTGCGACGTTCAGAAGAACCAGTGTGCCAATAAAGCCAATGGTGGCGACAAGACTATTTCCGTCGCCGACTGCGAGACTCAACAGCAGAATTGCACTGGTACTTGCCAAAACGGCACTGCTAGACGAGAAAAGAGATTCATCAGGGTCTACCGCAAGAGAGTATAAGTCTCAGAAGGTTTATTTCTGATCTTTTAGCATTTAAGTAGTTTGAGATTTTTTTTGAAGAGATGACTTTAGCGGGCGGTATTATAGCAAATACATGTATATTAGGATTTACTTCTGTGAACGAAGACGGAAAGTCGGAGTTCCTCTCTTTATTAAAATTCTTGGTTTATGATCAAAATTTTTGTTCGCCCGTAATTTCGTTCCCGTGAGTTTAGCATTCAAGGTATTCGGATTATATGATCTCAGTTTTCGTAGCAATCCTCACGAGCTTTACCATAGGGTCCGGTGCAAAACTAGCGCCGACGTATCATATTGAGGCACAATCTAGTTGAGACCCAACAAACTTGAGGTATATTATACCAAGACATGATTTCCTCGATGACGCGTCCTGATTCCAACCACATTATCTTATTCATAAAGCAGTCTAGCCAATTCGTTGTATTGAAACGTCAAGCGTAGCCAGCTGAGGTTTGGCAGTCGTAGATCATGCGCGCGTAATATATACAGGTGAAGGTACGTGAATCGAGCTGAACGTGTAACATTGATCGTCGCTCTCTGCGCAAGATATCACATTGGGCGTAATATAGCGAGAGTTGCATGTAAATCGGCTAATCTTTAGAATGATCGGGTAATTAATTGAGAAGATTTCGCCTAATTTTAACTTGACGGTTAGTTTGTATACGGCGAGAGAGCTTTTCTTTTTTTATATGGTTTTTATTTTTATTCGAAGATAGATACAAAATGCTACCAATAATAAGTTCCATGGTATAGTTGATGAATAAAATGGCAAAAAAGAGATAGCTAACTAGGCCTTCGCAAGATTCGAGATATATTGCGCCAAAGCAGCAATATAAATCAATCTCATCGAGATTCCGCTTTTTGCTAGACAGCCATCAATTTTCCCCATTGCGATCCAATTCCTCGACCCAAGTTTGCTGCTCGTGTGATGGTTAGACGTATTACATGAAATATACCAAAATATATTATAGGAATGTTCCTGAGAAAGAAATTAAATAGAGAAAAATAGATAGCTGTAGAAAAAAAACCTATAAGAAATTTTCAAAGTTGCCTGAGTTAGATTGATTTATAAGAAAAAGGTTGCCTATCTCTCTCCCACCCGTAAATATATAAGTTTGGCCAGCCAAGATACCTTTTGAGTCCTCAACTTACCTTTCCTATTTATATTTAGGCAAAGAGGACGAAGGCACCAGCAACGAATGCAAGAGCCATAATGCTGCTGGATTGTTCGACCTTGCCGGCCAGACCAACCGATGGAGAAGCAGTCGGGGTACCAGTTCTGGTAGTGGACTTGGTAGTAGAAGTTGGGAAGGAGGAACTGCTAGCAGCGCCGCTAACAACATTGTTATTAGGGTTGGCAGGCGCAGCAGGGGCGACATCACCACCAGCTGCAGCCGCACCACTTCCTCCAGAGACAGCGCCGCTACTATCGCCGCCACTACCACCACCGCCACCACCAACGTTATTCCAAACGGTGACAGTGTTCTGACTGGCAGGTTGAATATACTGAGTGACGACGGTCTGTGGGCATGGTGGGTTGGCACATGGGATAGTGGAGGTAACCCAGGCGAGATCAGTCTGGATGATTGGAGCCGGGGTGGATACCAAACATGCCTGGCAAGTGCTGAGGCCACTGTCATCAGTTGAGCAAACAGATGTCGTGAGCAAGTTAGTATCATAACTGCAGCTTTGCGGGCAGACACCATTATTGCAGACATAAGTAGTAATTGGCGCTCCGGTGATCGTGGCAGTGCTAGTGATAGTGGTCATCGCAGTGACGATTGCGGTGGAAGCCGGTTCGGGACCAACGGCTATAAGACTTTATTAGCATGTGAACGAAGCATGAATTGTCGATAGGTTTAATAAAGATTTTCTTACCAGAGGGTGAAGCAAGCGCAACGACACAGGTTCCAGCTGGTGGGTCGAGACTGGTATCATACCAGAAGTCGATGACTGGAGTATCCGGGTCTGAAGCCAAAGCATCTCCTATACAGAGAGTCGCGAGGCCCAGAGTGCCGAAAGCATCATTCTGCCAATCCACGGAGTCTAGGTCGAAACCAGTCCACTCAGTGGAGATCGAATCCGAGGCTGGAGGGCTACCTTGGAGAACCCAAGTTTCGTAGCCAGGATCCGCAACGATCGAGAGCTCGGTATAGGTATACCAATCGGTTCCGTCAATCATAGCGACGAGTTCTCCGTTTATGACCCAGAAGTCGATACCGTCGCTAGCATCTTGGACAATACCGATGGTACCATCGGTATCTGCGAGACCAACCCATCCAGACTGATTCTGGCGTTTCTTGAGAGCACGACGGTCCTTCTTGTCGGGGACGTTTTGAGCAGCCGGTGTAGGCTCGGACCGCTTTGCAATCGGGCCCGTGAATGTCGTTCCAACTGCGGAGAGCGAAATCTTGTAAGGGCCAAGTGTAGTTGTGGTTAATGGCGTGGTGGTCTCTGGCGTTGTGGTCGACTCGCTCCTGTTACATGTTAGCATTCCGCGATTCTTTGCTTCAAAAATCATCGAAAAAGAAAGATATGGAGAATCACTCACGTTGTTAAGGTAACAGTTGAAGGTATAGTGGTAAAATCTGAAGTGTAATTGGTTTGAGACACGGTCTGAGTCGTAGTTCTACAGAGGAAAATGTTAACAGGTATGTTCAATAGCCTTTGGAAGTGGAAGGATACATACGAGTTCTGCCAACTGGTTGTCGTTCCAGAGCCACTGGTCCAAGCCAAGGGATACACGGTACTGGTCCAGGTTGTCGTTCCCGCGTAAAATGTGAGAGTTCGGGTAGCTTGGTCAGCTGAATAGATTCTATCGTAGTAACCGGCAGGTCCCTCGATCACACAACCATCTCTCTCCTCGAACATACGCATACGAGCTTCTTGTGTCGTCGTCGTGGCACCGCTTGTGACTGTAAAGGAAGAGGTGACGACACTGACGACAGTAGTGGTAAGAATCGTGCTAATATCACTATTCGTTACCGTGATGTAGTTTGTATTGGTGATGGTCATCGTGGAAGCATCGATCTGGAATCTGTTAAGAGCTATAAAGCCATTAGTAAGACTCTTAATATATACTCCAGGGGAAAGTGGACATACTTCGGGTGTTCGGGCTATTGATGGTGGCATTGGCAGAGGGAACAGCTCCAATGGTCCAAATGATGGAGCTATATGCACTGCTCGCACTCCCCGGAAGGGTGTTAAATCTGTAAGTCGCTACACCTTGGCCAGTGAAGATAGTATTGGTAATTTCACATGGCAAAGTGCTGTAGATGGTGGTGGGATAGATCTGAGACGTATAAAGCGGCGGCAAGCAATTGGATGTAAAGGCGACCGGCCCCGAACCCGTATCTGGGTTCCAGATGAAGGACGCAGACGGAGCAACGCTGGCGACTGGCCATGATGCACAATCTATAGTTTCCTAGTTAGTATGCGACATGTTATAGTATATAATGGCTGCTCTGTGTAAACCAGGAGAAGGTCAGAATGATATCGTACCTGAGCCGTTGACATAGCTGGGTACACCCAAACAACTGCCATCGTTATTATAGTAGAAAACACTACCATCATTGACGGCTTCAGCCCATTGATAGAAAAGACTGCAAGACATTTTAAAATTCGCGCTTTTACTGTTTAATTGAGATAGTAAGCTTTAAATTGAACAATTGGCCCAAACACAGTGCAAATGATTGACTTGTGTGTCTGCCTAGTATCAAGGCTGGTAGTTCTTTTATATATCTAGCGAGAGGAAGAAGTTGGCAAAGTTTCGGAGTTTCAAGTTGGATTGGCCGGGAGAAATCCCACTTATAAGTCTAGGCAATTGTTTGACTGGCGTGATAGACCTTATGATTCTCACTTATCGATCCGATAGATACATTTTCGGAGCTGATCCTGAGTACGATCCAGCAAATCGGTTACATTTGGGCTCCGGCGTGTTGTTCGTTGTTGCATTCCAGCAGAGCAGGTTTTCGCCTATTTTGGGATGGGATATTCGGAATTCGGCTTATTAGGGTAACATGTAATATTATTCTGAGAATGCCCTATAAGGCTTTGGATAAGATTGACTATCGCAGGGTGGATCGCAAGGCCAATACTACACACGCGAAGAGCGGTAATCTGACCCGGATGCATCTGCGCATAGAAAATCTGCCCAGGTGGTCACAGAATGCAACAGAGAAATTTACTGAAAGGATATCGAGTGAGGATGTTTTGATACACCATATCCCAATACACAAACCGTGAAATCATATGAGGTAAAAAGAATGTTACCATCACTCAATTTATTAGCTGTGCCGCCTCATTCCGTGATGAATGATCATGGGCTAGCTTGGCACGTACGCTCGAGAGCATATATGTCAGTGTACGATACCTATTGAGCGAGTTTCACGGCTCTTGCAAGGTTTCTCGAACGATTGAGCTCAGCTTCATAGAGTGAAATCTGAAATAATGGCATCTTTTGTGTGCCATGTTTTCATTTTACGATACTGCACATCTGGCGGCCGTCTGAAGGAGGGAGTTTGGTTTCACGAGACCAGCTGTATGGTATACACAGTGTAATAAGCCTTACAGCCTTGATATGATACCCAGAGCATTCGATACCGAATGCATATATGTATACGGAAGGAATTATCTATCAATTATAAGCTTAAGTATTTAGTTGATGCGATGTATAGAATAGCCCCGAACTCGGTAAGCGTAATTCTAGAGATCACGCCGACTTGAGCGGGAGTCCCTGAATAGTAGATCACAATTTGATGAGAAACAGAACTAGTAAAAAACTCTCGAGCATGCTAAGCTGCAATTACTTGAAAATTTGACTTTCTCATCTTTCCTTCCCATTGGACTTTCGAACTTTACCTTGTTGGAATTTGTAGCACCAACACAAATTCCAAAAACTGTCCGTTGGTGTGAGAAACCACACCAACGCGAAAGTTTGCGGCGAATTTTCGAAGCTTGGCGACAGTCCTAGCTACACTAGCTATAGGCGTATAGGCTCAATATCAATATCGCGATTCATGGCACATAGTTTCTCTCTTTAATGCTCTGATGGAGCTGGACACGATACCACAGCACCAATCCGCCCATGTCACCTCCGCATTTCTCAACGGGTAAGTGCCGTTTCCCCGTAATTCTTGTTGGGAAACCTGGCTAGAATCTGAATTTCTTCCCACGATGAGGAAGCGGGTCATTTTTTTTCTCCCTGACGGATTTTAAGCTACTCTAGCTCGATGTTATACTAGATGATTCTCCCCGCATAATCTTATAAAGACACCGATACAGCAACTTCGTGAACCCTTTGACGACTCTCGTGTGGGCAATCCGCATTCTTCATTTCTTCGTTTCGCTTCGTGTCTGCCAGCCTTATTTATTTTGAGATGTTGTCCAAATTATTCCTTTTGTCCTCCCTCCTTGCGATATCGCAGGCGATACCGCCGCCACCGATCGACCCGTGCAAGCCATTCTGCGCGGACGTCTATATCATCTCATGCCGTGCTACCCTCGAAGTCATAGGTGAAGGGCAGATTGGGAAAGTTGCAGAGTACGTCCAGCATGCATCTATGCAAGTTGTCGAACGTGTCGCTCTAGGTAAAATTTTCGCATCCTTCACATTTACAGGTTGGTCCGAATACTAGAACCTGGAGGCTAACCTAGAAAACTATAGAGTATCCTGCTGTCCTCGAAGGATATGCGAAATCCGCCGCTACGGGAGCCCAAGCGCTTAAAACTTTGGTCGCCAAACAAGCTACTGAGTGTCCACAGCAGAAGATTGTTCTCCTGGGATACTCACAGGGAGCTCAGGTCGTCGGAGACGCAATCGCCGGAAGTGGATTCGGACAAATGGGACCAGATTTAATTCCCGGAATGAGCGAGGCTCTAATCGATAGAGGTGAGTTACTACGTAGAGCCAAACAACAATATCATCGATACTGACAGGTGAAAAATTTACTTAGTTACTGCGGTCGTCTTGATGGGTGACCCGCGCCACATGGCCAACGAAGAGTACCAGCACGGATCGGCCGGTAGGGAGGCTGGCAACGGAGTCTTCCCTCGTTCTCCTGAACAGATCAACATTCTCAATAGTCACAAGGATAAAATCTCCTCGTACTGTAACGTCAAGGACGCTCTTTGCGCTGTTAAAGGGAAAGGAAATCTTGGTGGTCACTACAACACCATCTCGTTATTCTCGCAACAGGCTCAGGAATGGGTTTTGGAAATGATTGAACGACCATAGTTATAAGCAGATCACGCATGAGAATATGGCATCCATATAAATGTACTTGCTGGTTTACATGTAGCACCTGGGTTAGATCTCCGTGTCTATAAGATCTTAGATGAATGGCAATATTATTTTGATTTTTTTTCATAGACGCTAAGAGAAAATATTGGAAATAGTCTGAGGAAGTTCGCCTTTGCATCTATTCTTCGATGCCGTAAGCTTTTCTAGAAAGTTGGCTCGCAAGTTTTGTTTCTTTAACCTCAAGCTTCGTTTCGCTGGCATCGTTTGTCATATTATGCAGGGCCGCATGCACGGATGAGCATGGATTCGAATCGTACCCGAGATATAAGCCAACCTAATTTAAAATTTAAGCGGTCACAGTTTATTAGGCGTATAACCTCTATCAGATCCAGATATTAATTGATAAGTAACACGGTCAGATTTCAATTGCATGGCGTCCTAGCCAGGCTTTCTTCCATAAATTGAACGTGGGGTTGCAAAACGAGGCCAGGGACCAACCAATAGAGAATTTGCTCCAGATTGGTATCGCTGATTAGGGAGTGCATTTTGTGGTATTTTCTTCGCTATCCTTGAGCGTACAAATGGACAAACGAATTACGTTGCTCCGAGATTTGGCGACACCTAAAATCGACTCTGGTCTCCTATCAGTCGATCCGATCTAAATTTATAAAATTTTCCTGCTTTCGCGGCTGAAATTAGGCCCATGATTCCTTAATCGTGTTGGTGGCTCTAAATTTTATGATCTTGCCGCACACTTTGACGTCATGGCTATATCATAGGCTTCAGTCCGAGTTCGCGTTCGACGGAAGCGAATTCGAATGCAAGAAAGTTCGGACGTTAAAAGGACAACAGTCATAAGGCAGTTCTCCAACGGCTTTGCATGACACTACCCTCCATCCTTGCAACACCAGAATTCACAAATATTTCATCCGATATCCCTCTAGGCCTCTCTTTAATCAAGTCAAATATCATATCCAGACGCTGTACTCTGTGTAATACCATCCGGCAGATGATTGACCACATCGTGTTGCATTAACGTCAAACCAACGCATTCCAGGCGATCCCATGTGTTTGACTTTGTAACTCGCCTCACACAAGCCTCACACAACTACCGAAAACCACAATCGATTAAGTTATTGCGTGCATTCTTTCTTGGCTATCTCGTATAATGTCTGCCACAGAAGACTACGAGCCGGTCTCGACCCACGCCTCCAGTATTATCCCTCTCCCAGCAACTTCTCCAACTCAGAAACATGGCTCTGCAAACGCCCCAAGCGACAGCCATGCACTAGCAGCTGCTGACCAAGATGTCAAAGGCGCAGCGCAGATAGACCACGATCACAAAGAGGTCAAAGATCTCGGATGGAATGATCCTACCAATGAGATTCCGAAACCGCTAGTGGGTGGGTTGACCAACAATGTGAGTCTTCCAATTTGATAAAGATGAGCAATCGATGGGTCGCTTTGCTAATACGTTAGGAAATTTAGGAACTGTGGACTTTAGTAAGGCGGTTCAACAAGGTAAGTTGCCTATTTTATCAAGATTTCTAGGCACAGATTAATTGATTTGATATAGCAAATATATCATGTAAAGGCTATACCACAGGCGCCTCCTGGAGGGCTTGATCTCAATATTGCAGACGAGGACGAGTTTTCTCCTGACAAGTTCCGATCAACTCTGGAGAGATTATACATGACAGTCGTACGTATTCTGAATCTCTCCATAACGTAAATAAATTCTCACGGCGAATTAGATTGTCGGTGTTATCGCTACATTCAAACACATTGCCCGCCTTAGATCATGGAACGAAAGGAAACGAACAGGGACGTTTTGTGCCGTTTATTTTATCGCCTGGGCTCTCGATCTCGTGGTGCCCGTCCTGCTTGCATTCTTCATTACATTGATAGCCTTCCCGAAATCTCGCAGATACCTCTTCCCACCGACACCATTGGCTCTTGTGGATATCTCGACCGGTCAGCTGCAGCAGCCCGCAGCAGGAGGTTTAGCCTCCAAAGGTTCTCTCACCGGTGCTCCCGAAAAGCACGAAGGCGAGGCGGTGGAGCAGGAGGCTAGCAACTTTGTCAGTGGCATCGCGGCTATTGGGATAAATAGTGCGACAGGACAACACCCCGAGAACCCAAAGCAGGATGAAGAAGGAACGATCGATACCAAAGTCCCTGATCCCTCGAGTGTAGCTATTAAGGCCACAGAGGCGAAAGATAAAGCCTCAGGTGGAACAGGCAAAAAGTATGATAAAGCAAAGGAGCCAATGCAAGACGCCATGTGGTCAAAGATGAGGCCTCTGATGCACGGAATTGAGAGTATTGCTGATACTTGGGAACGGTTTGGAAAGTAAGTGATTTAACTAGATCTTTAAAGCTGTTAGCTGCGAATTCTGACACGGAAGAATAGTGCACTATCACCAACACCACCATTCCCGCAACGAGCTCCACGAACACGCCTTGCGGGTATCCTTGTCCCTGCTCTATTAAGCTCCCTTTTTATGACCTCGCACATGATTATTAAAGGAGTCGGGTTCGGTATTGGATTTGCGTTTTTCGGCCAACCAGCCATCGACCGTGGTGTGAAACTCTTAAACAGAAAATTCCCACACTGGCAAAAACTATTCGAACTTCGCAAGTATGTGAACCTTCTTGTACTGTAACCTATATCAGCGGTTACTAACATTATTACAGCACTGTGCTCAAAGGTATTCCAACAAACGCTCAGCTCGCCATTACTCTCCTTCGCATCGGCGAAGCAAACAAAGCTCCTATCCCACCACCGCCTCGCTCTACCTCTCCACCATCGTCCGGTGCGGTCACCCCACATTCAGACTACGACCACGCCGAACTCTCCGAGGGTCTGGACGCCACACCGGAAGAACTCCAAAATGCCATTCGTCCTTCCACGCCCCCACATGTCACTGACCCAGCATCCGCCAAACCTGAAAAGAAGAAGGCAGGTTCCAAAGTCCTCGCCTTCTTCAAATCAACCACAAAGACCGGTATTGCCACGGCCCTGGGAACTGATAAAATTAAAGCACAAGCCGGCAGCGAGCATGCCAAACAAAGACTGGGTATCCTCCCCGACGAAAAAGAAATACCGCCAATGGGCCCCGTTGACTTTCCGGCTCGCATGCACGGCAAGAAAGGATCGATCTATATTACTGCCACCGCGGTAACACCGTGCGTTTCATTCGCCTTCCAGTCGAAAACAGACCAAGTGAAGAGCCTCATGTCCTCGGACGATGCTTCGGAAAAGGCGAAGAAAGATGCGACCCGCGAGGCTTTAGAAGGACCAGGGTTGAACCCTGTCTGGAGCGTTGCGATCAATGAGATCAAAGAGGTTAGGAAGTTAGGCGGGTTAGGTTGGAAAGGTAAATTGATCGTTGGGTGGGCTTTGGAGAAGACGGTGACGGATGGGCTGGAGATTATCGATTTGAAGGGGAATAAGTTTGTTTGTACTGCGATTACTTTGAGGGAGGAGCTGTTCAATCGGTTAGTTAGTATGGGTGCGCAGAAGTGGGAGTCCTAGTAAATGTAGTGCCCTCGTGCGCGTGCTTCTGGGGTGAATTTCACCAATGCATTTTGGTTTCTGTTGTTTTTGAAGATCGCTGTTGCATACAGGGAGCAGGAGAACTCCGAATGATTCTCCCGTACATAAACTTTTCAATTGCATAAATTACCTATCTACTTTACCAGTCTGGCACGCCTGGATTCGAGACTACTTACCAGTGATATCAAATCCAAGATCCATTGATCAAGTCAGATAGCCTCAACATGATATTAATATGGAGCTCGAGACGTCGAGACTCAGACGTTGCGCCTTACTAAGCAGACCACAGACAACGCATTTTCGCTTCGATCTGTGGATCCAGCATTCCGACCTCGCTTATCGACACTTCCCGATCTGGTGAGTCTTCAGACGTCATGAACTGAAGCATTGCGCGATAGCTCATGCATTTAAAGGTTTGGTCTTCACTGTAGAATCATGGGCTAGAATTATGGGCTTTATTATTTGGTACCTGGTACTTCATCTTCGAACGTATGTTTATATTTTAATTTTGCGCGCTGAAGTGAATTTTCTTTCTATCATAATCGAAAACGTTTAAAACTGAAAGGCACCAACATTACAAGTGACTCAAATCTCTATACTATTGCGGTCCTGGCAGGTATACATCCCTCACCTAATGTTAAGCATATCTAACAAGATAAACTAAGTAGTTATAGACACGGACTTCATCACCTTGGCATTCTAATCTCCAAATGCCTCCAAAAAAGGTCATAATCATTGGCGCCGGCGCTGCGGGAATGTCCTGCGCCCACCACCTAGCAGCACACCCATCTCGCTTCTCCGTCACAATAATCGAATCAATATCCCACTGTGGTGGCCAAGCCTTCTCCATCCCGCTGGACGAAGCCCGCCACGGTGCCAGCTGGTTAAACCAGGGTGTCCAAGGCGGCTCCCATATCTTCCGACACACCTTCTCCATGTTCAAACAGCAGGGTTTCGACGTGCACCCAGTAAACCTGCAAGTATCCTTCGGCAAGGGAGATAAATTCTGGACCAACGTGTTTCCCACGAACTTCCACGAAAAGCAGAGGCAAGAAATTATCAAGTTCCGCAGAGTGTTGAAGATTATTCGACGGTTCGAGCTATTCTTCGTTTTGGTACCAATACGGGTGTTATTAAAGATGTTTAGGTTCTCGAAGGAGTTTGGGGATTACATGATCATGCCTACGCTCGCGCTCTTCCTCGGAACGGGTAACGCGACGCCGGAGGTTAACAGCGTGATTTTGGAGCGGTTGTTTACGAGTTCCACGGTGGGGATGTGGTATGATGATGAAGTTGAGGACAAAGCGAAGGGGAAAGAAAGTGTGCTGTCGGGGAATAATCCAGCCATGGTGGTATTTCCTAATCTTTCGGAGTTTTACGAAACGTGGAGGAAGGGCCTAGTGGGGAAGGGGGTAGACGTAAGGTTGAATACGGAACTTCTACGGGTGGTCGAACGAGGGAAGAAAGGGGTAAAGGTTGCTCTGAAGAAGAGGAACGAGGAGAGGATATATGATGAGGAAGAAGAGACGGTTGAGGAGTATGATGAGATTGTGTTTGCGTGTCAGGCGGATACGGCGAGGAGATTACTCGGGAAACAGGCGACGTGGAGGGAAAAATTGGTACTCGGGAGGACGAAATGGGCGGACGATGTTACTGTTACGCATTGGGATGCCGAATATATGGAGAGACATTATACAAACCAGTATGATGCCGAGCAGGCAGTTGAAGGTGTGAATGCACAGGGAAGAGACGATACCGAGCGGATCGCACAGGGGAAAGAGTTCTCGCCGATGTACTATATCAATCCGTACAAGGATGAGTCGGATAAACTGGAAATGATAAGTCTAACCATCCATCAGAAACCGACATATCGTCGATATAGTACTGACATGGTAGTCTTTCCACGCCTTCAACTGCACCGCATACCAGCACCAATTCCCCAAACGCCCCAATACCGCCAATCCATCTCTTCAAGTTCCCACCGTTCCACCGCAGCACCACGTCTTCCAAACCATCTTTCTGAACAAATCCCGCGATGCCCACCTGTGGCCGAAGAACGAGATCGATTCTTCAAAGATTATTCGTGAAGACTGGTGGCATCAACTATGCCATTCCTGGACGCATTATATATTCGTCGTGCCATTCATATGGGTGCTCAATCGCCAGAGTGGGAAGCATACGCGATACTGCGGTAGCTGGACGTTAGTTAACGCGCATGAAGTGGCAGTGATTAGTGGGATCGCGGCGGCGTGGAGTTTGGGCGCCGAGTACCCCGAGGAGATTGAGAGGGAGGATACCGGTGGTAGATGGGGCGGGTTTGCTGTGCTATTTTTCAGGCTGTATGCGCTGTTGGCGTACGGACGATGGTATAAAGCCCGAGACGGGGTCAAGGTCTTCCCAGTATTTTAATCACACAGGATTTATAATTAACCTTCTACGACAGAATCAAAAGATTACTATAGAACACGCTGAATAATTTATACGTGGTATATTGTATTATATATACGTTAATTTAATATGTACGGTGGTATCCCTAGTATATACGGTGAACCTGAACTCCTAATCCCAATATAAAACGCCCTCTCCGCTCTATACACACACATCATAAATCAACCATACCTCTTATCCCATCTCGCCTCAACTCCACCCCTCACAAGACCAATATATCCCACTTCCTTTGTCGGCTCCAAATCTCCAACCATGCCCGGTAACCCCTCCAACGTAGCCGCATTATCGAACTCTCCAGCCAGCGCCTCCGGCACAACATCATCCGGTCGATCAACCCCCCATCTAAAGATCGTATACCCGTCCAACGTTTCCGTCCACCGTCTTCGGAACTGATATGCCGCCGCGAGAACGATAATACTCAAAGCCCACACCGTCAACATTGCCAGCACGACTTCGGGTGGTACCACGCCGCGAGTTAAAGTCATCGCTTCGGTGCCTACTGTTACGTTTCCTAGTTTCCATTTATACGAAGGATCGCTGAGGCCGTCGTACATGATATGTACCGCCCAGGTTTTATGCGCGCGCAATAAGGCGTTTTTAAGATCCGCGGCTTGGAGAACACTCGGTTGCGCGTCGAGAAAGTCGCCGAACGCGTTAGTTGTCAGGCTGGATTTTTCGATGGAGGAGTATAACGCCACGAGCCATTGGTCGTCCGTGTCGGAGAGTTGGAAGGAGAGCGGGAGGTAAGGGGTTTGGAGGATCATATGGGGGATTCCGGTTTCGAAACGCTTGATACCACCGCCGTTACGTGGATTGGCGTTCATCTGTTTGAAGTCTGTGTATGTTCCCGATACGCCGTTGACATTTGCGGTGCCGATGGCGGATGATGCTTGACAGCGTACGCCGACAGCTTTTTGGCCAGGGTAAAGTCTTTGGTCGCGGAGTTCGGGAATATCGTTTTCGACGTCTTTGAAGTTGAAGTTATCGCGGTTGACGCCGATGTAGCCGTACGATTCGATTGGTTTGATTGATTGCCAGAGTGCGGCTTCGAGGGTGACTATGTGGTCGATACCTGGGTAGTCGGAGAGAATAGAGGCGTAGCCGATGTTCTCGGAGTCCGAAGGGTCGGTGATGTTGTACAGGCCAATATTGGATCCGAGTTCCAGGGAGGCATTGACGTTCTGGATAATCCCGCTATTGGAAGTTTTGTTACGCAGAAAGATGACAGATGCGTCGCTTCCAGATAGGGAGTAGCCAGAGGTCGGGGTACCGCGAGAGGCACGGGGCAGATTTATTGTTTGGTTACGACGGTTCAGAATGGTGAATTCCGAGGTGGAGTTTACTATGGAGCAGTTGTATCGGATGGCTAGACCAAACGCCTGGCCGATGAGCGGACCGTAGGCTTGCGGTGCGAGAAATATGGACTCCGAGGCATCGTCTGGGAGTTCGTTCGTAGTGGAGATGTTCAGGTTGATTGACGAACCCGGGGTGACGTAGAACTGCTTGCGCAGGGGCATCTGGGGAGAGAATCCGGAGGACCAGAAATCCGTCGCTCGAACGGTGGTAAGCACTCCATCGCGACCGCTATCTTACAGTTAGTATAATCGATTATTAAATTCGATATAGTAGAAGAATGTATACTTGATGCTGGTCAGGTTTCTTCCGACAACAGGAGTGATCCCCTCCTTCAACCGACGAGATATCGTAAATCCATCCGTCGTCTGCATCGTCAGGCCTGTCAACGGCCAGGCTACGAATCCAATGATACTGAAGAATGCGAGTATATCCCAAAGTAAGCCGTTACGTTTATACAACTTTCTCCTCGTGACCAATTTCCAAACAGCATTAGCCCAACCAGCAGGATCTTCGAAAGTATTTCCCGCGAGAATAATGAGTCTAACGATGCATCATCAGTATTATCATTCACAGCCTATATCATAGGAATACCCACCTTCGAAGATTCTTTGGTGCCCACCGCTTCCTCATAACCATGGCGGCTACACTGCCCGCTGTGGCAAAGGTACCCAAGTTGAGCGCGAAAGTCGCGATAACGAACCAGCTGTAGTTGACGATATTCACATTATCCAGATATCCCGTCCTTCTCCATGCCTCGCTGCTCCCTTCTGGGAATCTGAGCCACCTCAAGTAGGTCAAGTAGTAGTAAAATACCAAGATCAATGGGATCACAATAGAGATGGCGCCGCGGACATAGAAACGTGGGAGTGGGAGGCCAAAATCTGGGACGTCGGCAGTTTTGTGGTGTGAATATTGTGATTCGGTCTGTGTGGTTTTATATTGGCATTAACTCCAGATACTCGCAAAAATCTAAGAGTTGGCAACAAAGAGGGATAAATACTAACCCGTTGATAGGGAAATGTCGGTACAGAGTGCGGTGGGGCAAAGTGTCCCGCTATGGGCGCGGCTTGATCGAGAAGCGGAGCCTGCATGCTAAAAGCACTGTTTCGGGCCGGCTATATCACATTTCTACGTTAGCAAATTCGACTAAAGTAGTACCATGACCATAGCGAGAAACCCACCTGATCCTGTTGCGATTTCTTCTCATCTGAGATATCGTATTCTGAGTGTTCTTGCGTGTACGCCGGAACCACGGTATCCATCGAACTCGTAGATATTGTGCGTTCGGTACGCATGGTACTCGCCCGTGAGTATGCTAACGAGGGCTGGCTGTAGATGCTCGGGCTGTAGTCCTCTGGCGCCGGTGGACCAGGAGGACGCGGAGGGGCCGCCATGGTGCACTATATCTTTCTTTGCGAATTCGACTTGCTTTTCCTTGACACCTTTAAACTAGGTTTTAATAAATTTTAAACTGATACTATATATATGTGATATCCTCAACTCGACTTCGGTAGCGACGGAGCGTAAACTAAGGACTATAGAAAGGATTATTAAAAAAAAAAGTACCGGCACACGAGGTACTTATATCAAATCCGAAGCTCACCCAAAAGTTAAAAACATCCCACCGAGTCTCACATTCTTCAAACCAAAAAAATAAAATAAATAAATAAATTCATCATATTGACTCCTGTTCCAAGCTTTTTTCGAATTTTCACACTATTCCAACCCGCCCGTGCATGGTTCGTGCATATCGAAGTGCGAAATCTGCTGGGGCGGGGCAAAGCTCGCAAAAACCAGATTTAGCGGAGCAGCGATCGGGAAGGCTAAAATCTCACACTGCCTCACATCCCAACCGATCAAGGACGAATCGCACAGATTTAGTGCCCAATTCGCCCAGTTTCTGTTCCTGAAATAAATATCACTTTGCTGATTATCGCTGCCGGATGTCTCTGATCTGCTATATAGCTTTTCAAGTTCCGATGTGGCTCTGTGTGCTGAATTCAACTACCGCTACACCTAGGTCGGCACTATCACAAGATTTCGCCTTGGTTGACGTTTCCCGGTTGACGTCGACGTCGTCTGTAGCTCTACGCCATGCCCATGTACGGTGTATGCCGTAGCTAGTGCTAGAAAAGTGGCCAGCTCGGGGTGTTTAGAAGCTAGAAGTTCTGTTTTTCATGAAGAGCTCAGATGCAGGATTCCGAAATTGTCAGCAAGGCCAAGCCGATCGAACTAGGGTGCGACCCGCAGCAGCCCCGCGTTTGAACAGAAGTAGATAACCTGCTGAAAGACCATATATCACAATTTAGTCAGGAGGAAAGAAAAAACGGTTACATGTAGTCCCAAACAAGCACGAAAGAATGAAAGAATCGTCAAGAAAGGAATATTACAAAACCCGAATCTCGGGATTGAAGACAAACCAACCGATTTCTCTTTCTGAAGATTTTTTTCACTACCTCGTTCGATCGAGGAGGTGGGTACACCTGGCTGCAATGATGATAAAATTGATTATATCGAAATTAAATGCGTGAGGCTCTTTGCGTTTCTGGTTGGTGGCTTGCAGGCAGCCAGCTGGTAACAAGCCGGGACGTCGAAATATGACCAACCACTCCTCACTGGATCTCTGGCATGCATGCCAATTCCAACCGCGAACGAGACAGGATCTTGCGTGCATTAACTTATGAATCATAGCGGCAGAACACACAAGTACGAGGTTGAAAACTACAGAGAGATCGAGAGTATTCAGATAAATATTTAAATTGGTTCACGTGAATTCGAAGCAGGATTAATATAGTCTGTACATTCAAAATATACACATTCGTGAACATGAAAAAGGAGTGAAGAAGAAAAAGATAAAGTAAGTTATTTTTTAAAAAAAAAAAGTGGCTAATCTGGAAAAAATGCGGTCTGCGGTCTAAATCAAATAAAAGGCGTAAAAAACACAATCAATGCCAAAGGAAGAAACAGGACGACGTGCATAGGGTATCTGAAACAAATCGGGGAGCGCGTTTTGTATTTACAAGATTTTATTTATACAACCAGCAGTCCACCGACCATCATTCCCAGTGTCGTCAAACCGGCAATAGCGAGAACCATCATTCCGTGGCCGCTGCCAATCTTGGTTCCGGGAGCGGCGTTCTTGCTCTCCTCGCTCTCGCTGCTGCCTGTGGTCTGGGACTCAGCCGGGACTTGATTCCAGGTGTTGACTCTCGAGATGGTTGGGTTCTGGACTTGGTTTCCCTGAAGATCAGTGATAGTCCACTTGTGACCGGCGAGGTCGAGATCGACGTCGACGAGCTTGCCTGGGGTGACCTTGACGCCGGATTTGATCAGTTTGGTGATGTCGGAGACTTGCGGGATGGCTTCGCGGGCGTCGAAGGCTTTAATCTTGGGGAAGACGTCGGAGCACTTGGGGCGGTTGATCTTGCGGGCGGTTTCGCCGGTCGGGAGCTTGACCTTGCTGTAGACTTCGCGAAGGGTGGCGTAGTCTGGGAGGATTTTGGCGTTACCGGTTTTAGGATCCACGTCGACGAGACCATAGTTCTACATTAAGGAATCAGTCAGTTATATTACTCATGGGATATTAGATCGTAGAGAGGAGGGTATCGTACGTTGGCTTCCTGGTTGAATTCATAGACAATACCACCGGAGAAGACCTTGTTCATATCATCAGAGTAGATGGCATTGGCGTCACCGAAAGTTCTGGGAAGAACTTCATTGCAACCGTACTCAGAGAAGAAGATGGGCATCTCGACGGGTTCCATCAACTCTGTCAAAGTCTTATATCCCGATTTCTCGAAGGTGGTTTCACCGCACCATTCGTAAGAGTTGATACCGTAAAAGTCGCTCTCGCCGCCATCGGCAGCGGTACAGCTGAGGTAGAAACCAAGATCTTGTCGGAACTCGACGACATCGGCCGTGGAATACCCGATCGGTACTTCGCGCAGGCCGTGGGCCTTCTGGTATTGTCGCATGTCGCGAGTGATCGCGCGCATGTATGGAGCGGTCGCGTTCGCGTTCTTGGGCTCGTTCGCGAGTTCGTTACCGGAGAAGAAGCCGATGACGTTCGGGTAAGGCGAGAATTGCTCCATTACAGAGAAGACGTTGGACATGTAGAGGCCCGAGTACGAAGTCCAGGGTTCTTCACGGTTGACAGAGTACCTCCAGCCGGGGGCGTTGACGTCAAGAACGACGTAGATACCGGCGGCGGCGAAGAGAGACATGCAGGAGTCATGGTTGAGAGTGGTGTTCACGGCGTAGGTACGGATGGTATTGATGCCGAGCTGTTGGAGGAGATAGACATCGCGCTGGCAGTTTTCGAGAGTGGAGAATGGATCGACGCCCTGGTCCAGCTCAACTGGACCGCCGGGCTGATAGCCGACGCCGACCATAAAAAACTACTCTTGTCAGCATATTTTACTCTTCTTCGTGTTACTATATTATCTTATGATAGTGAATTGGGAAAATACCTGATCGTTGCCGCCATAGAAGCCTCCTTCTTTGATTGTGATTGGGGTCACTGCCTGAGTGAGTCGCGCCAAAGCGGCGGCGATAAAAAGAACCGACGAGCGCATTTTAATTAATTTTTGATTGGCGTGTTCCGAATGACCGACTGGAATAGTAGCAATGTTGTAAACTGGTGGTTATTGTAGAGAGTGAACGAATATAATCGAGCAACAGCCGTCTATATTCAAAAAAGAACCAGCACAAACAAACAGCATATATCGATTTTAATGAATGACTGACGACAAATATGTCAAAAGGAATGTGTGGGGGAGAGAAGCGTTTGCAGAGAGGACGAAGGGATTTAATATCCTCTCTCTCGGCTGAAGCTTGATTAGCTTGGAATTTCTAATCCCATTTTCTGCAGGTACCCTCCGAATTCTTTTGTTTGCAAGCGCTCTTCTAATTGGACGCATGGAAAAGGGGCATGCCCAGACTTTCGATGCCTGTCTTCGCTCGCCAGGGGCCTTAAATTCACCAAAGTCCCTCTCAATCGCTGCCAGAATGGGGCACAAGGAAAAGTGGAAAAGTCAGCGTTTGTTTCAGTCCTGCACAAGCGTTTCACCAGTCCGGCCAATAACACTTCAATATCGACTGCAGACTGAATGTCTCGTCCTCTTGCGCTTGCTGCGGTTAGAAGATACAATGGAGATGGAAGAGACTGTGGATGCAATTGTGGAAGTTCAGATGGCATTTCTCTACGAATTCAAGACTTCACCTGTGAGAATACTAGATTGTGTAGATTTGTGCACAACCTGGTTCCCGATACTATCTGCACTTAGGCTCTCTCCAACCTTGTATTTTTGGCTTTTCTCACGAGTAGCAAAGGCTCAAAGGGTATATATATCCGAGGTCCAATCAACATTTCCAAGACATAATAGCAATTGCGTAAACAAATGCTTCTAATCGGATATGCTATGGCACTCTATGAATACATCGCAATCACAATCCCGGGCCTCGCTCGTATTCTGAAATTTCATCGTGCGGTTTTAGCGTGGTTGACAGAAGCGCACTGTTAGCCGGCTTGGCGCCTGCCAATCTCCGTTAGAGAATCAATCTCCACATGTACGCTAATATGGTTTAAACACGTCGATTCTGATTCATTATAGAAATATTCGGTGGTTATTTATTTGTGTATATTATCATCACTAGCACTACGAATAAATTCGATATTCTTCGGAAAATTTTTAGAAATTTTTATTTTGGTTTTAAAGGAAAAAATATTTCCGAATAAAGTCCCGAGGCTTTGAGCAACAACATGCAACAACGAACCAGGAGAAACCTTAATTTCAAGGACCAAATATAAGCCATTATACGATGGTACTTTTCTACTTGCCCAGTTCATCCGCTGTTGATGTTCAATTGTTAATTTTACGGATTATAATTAGGGCTCGAGACTAGCCCGCAACACCAAAAATAACCCGCCGCGGGATTTCTCAATTCCCAGGCCTCAACTACTTAAGTAGTATTGCTAGACGTCTCTTCTCACAAAGAACCTTCGGCCGGGAAGTTGGTAAAATAAGATAAGTATCTACACGAAATCCACCGATCCTTGGTGATATTCTTCTTCAGCACGTACACATTTCAGTGGCCGATTCCAAACCCTCGGTCCACCCACCGACACCATGCCCAGAACAATGCTAGCCTTATAAATTCTTCAGGTTTCGGATCTTCTATGTTGCAGGATCGGAAGCTGGAAAAAGGCTTGGGGATAAATACGATAATCAGTGTGAGAAGAAAGACCTCGCAATCCTGTCTAGCGGACGGACTGTATCCGAGCTGGCACCGGTATCACCATCTAATCGTCCTCCATATATTGCTCCCAATCATCATCTATCATAGGTAGATCTTTCTATAGTGTTAGCATTCGCACCAACGGCATGGTCTATCAGACAATGATTGCACATACCTCCGGCGTCGGATGCGGGTTCTGGATTTCTCTTCATGAATTTTCTATTGCCATTCTCGGGGTTGTCGACTGTTCGATTGCATTTTGATAACAGACATGTCGATGCCTTGTAACTTTGAGCCAGCTCGTCGATCTGTCTATTCATATTTTTCAAGGTTTGTATGTGGTCGGTTATATGGCTGATTGATCTCTCAAGCAAATATACCTGTTCGTCCAGATGTAGATTTTTATCTATTGCATTTCTGTACAGTGCTTTCAATCTATTAAAAGCACCACGTGAATCCCGGGCATAAGCATTTTCGATTTCTGGCACCGAAGAATCGTAGCAGGCGCAGGAACCTCCGCTGTCAGCAAATGTTTACTAGGTGCAGGCAAATTGACACTAGATATACAGAGAATAGCGTGGGTGTATGGAGATTATTCGATTTGCATACCTTGTAAATTTTTGTAGGTGTCCATTTTGTCTTAGATAGGAAGCTCTAATCTGAGCGAATATACTAGAGAGTGCAATATATAGTGCGTGCAAAGAGATATCGTTAAAACAACCGATCGTAGATGTCACGTAGATGGTTAGGGTAGTTTTGCAAGCTAAAGGATGAGAGATTGCTCGAAAAGGAGGGCAATGCTGTGAATGAATTAAATGCCACATTGTGTGTCCAATGAAAAGACATCAATGCATTAATGCAGTCTGTATACGTGTATATAATGCTTGGGTGGGCAACCGAATCAAACGCCCATCATCGATAATTTTAACTTCTGAAAACGAGATCGCTTTGAAGATCGAAGCTTTAGGGAACTCTACAAACAGCTGGAAATGTAACACCGAAACTGAACGAAAGATCAAACAAAAAAATGGACTAAATTACTTTCCCTTCTTCCTGTTTTCTCGGCGATTTTTGGCAGTGATTCAGAGGAACTGTTGGGAGAATAATTTAGTTTTGGTCAATTGAGAGATAACTCGCTGCCCAAGTCCTACAGCGTCCTTGGACAGTACCCTTTAAAACCCCTTACCTGCATATATGACAGCCATTTAACCAGATCTCATAAGGTCATTTTTCAGTAGAAATCGCTAGCCTGTATGATGAATCAATAATTAATAATCGATATATATATCATGCCAATGCCTCCTTAAGTAAGCACTTGGCCAGAACTATTTAATGGCCTACTACTAAATTAAATGCCAGTTAATGAGCTATAATCTTTTGGATATTGCTACAAATACACAACACTGCTTTCAGAATCTCGGGTGCTTGCATTGGGTCTAAATTGGGTAGCTTTGGGCATGGCGCCTTCCTTCTGGGTCCTCTTGCTTTCCGGCCGAAGAGTTCCGGCCGAAATCCCCGCTTCGGTCATGTGTGGAAATGGTGCTTTCTTCGATACCACGTGACGCTACTATCTTGGTCACTTTTGATCTTGGGCATCTTGGACTTGCGCAACTGCTTATTCAGATCCGCTTACTCATATGCTTATTCAATTGCAACGTGCAACCGACGACGACGTATTTTACAACATTCGACAACACACTCGCGTGCTCGGCCGGTTGTTAGCTTGGGTGGTCACGCGAGGGTATTCTTGACGATAAAACCCATGAGATACCCCGCTATCATTCAAGATCACAGCTTTAATTTTCAGTAGTAACATTCGCAACGACGAATTAACTCACATATCTTCAATATTTCTAAAGGAAAATATCCAAATTTTAAATTTTAAATCAACAATGGCAGCTGCATCTCCGATCATCCTCATTCTCGGCGCAGGTGCCAACGTTGGCACCCATGTCGCCAAAACCTTCGCTTCGAAGGGATACAAAGTTGCGCTCGTAGCTCGGACTTCCAAAGAATCCGAGAACACGGCCAACCAAGTCAACATCCAAGGCGATTTTGCGGACCCAGATTCGGTCGTTGGTGTCTTCTCAAAGGTGAAATCGCTGTTGGGAACACCCAGCGTTGTTGTTTACAACGGTAAGATATGCCAGTACTACTTGTACAATCGTATCTCTTTCAGAGTATTATGCTAAAGTCTTTAAAGCGGCTGCGGTGACTCCAAACCCACCAACGGACCCGCTCTCGCTCCCTTTGGCCAGTTTTACGCGTGATTTGAATATTAACACCGTCAGCGCGTTCGTTGCCGCTCAACAATCTGCCCTTGCATTTCAAGAACTGCCAGAGTCTGCGTCGAGAACGTTTATATATACCGGAAATATTTTGAACACGACCACCATACCCCCACTTTTAGACCTGGGTGTTGGAAAGTCGGCGACCGCCCATATCATTCAATCTTCTGCTTCGGCGTATAAGGATAAGGGATTCAAGTATGACACTGATTTGACAAGCTTTTCTTGTTGAGAAAATGTATTAGAGCTTGCGCTGATCGAGTGTTTAGGTTTTATTACGCGGACGAACGAAAGGAGGACGGAAGTCCTGCGTATGGTGGCGTTAGCGGTGAAGCGCATGCCGCTCTTTACGCACAGCTTGCCGAAGAAAAGACCCAAGGACCGTGGCAGCAGACTTTCGTCAAAGGTGCGGGATATAAGGATTTTGCAAATGCTTAATTATCGATTGGGATAATTTGGATGGATTGGTTCCTGTATAAAAACATATCTATTCATGTGCACGAACGCAGCTACAATTCTATTTGGATATTTATCTAGGTCTGTTTAAAGGGTATCTAGTAACTAGCCTAGCCACGAGATTGCGATTCGCTATGTGAGCCGTAATATAATACAATTCAAACAAAACTGTACAATGTTGGTACTTCTGATTTTTGAAAACTAAAATTGAAAGACATAGTATCTCAAACGATAATTGACGAATAGGAGACCGCTAGTCCAGACTTAGCTATATGGAAAAAGATAATTGTAATCAATTGCAGCGGCCCTTAGTATACTCTCCAAACACGTTGCTGCCTTTTGTTGCTGGGCAGGCTCATCTTGGCTTGTCTCTGGTGACACAACGGCAACGCAGCGCCGCCATGACCAGCGAACAGATACATACCAAACCAATCGCACGCGGACGGGTACGGGGACAATTGCTCAATTGAGCAAAACTACGTATAGACCCTTCATGATTGGCACATAATTCCAAGGGCAAAATACGAAAATAGCACGCCCTTGGCGGGTTTGAAGCCGGATCGTCGACTGGCTAGACAGAAACGTCGTTTTCCCAAGCTGGGTCCCTGAACCCAGTTACGCATTGTGTGCCAACTACGTATATTACGTCACACCAAAATAAAATCCCAATATTAAGCTTGTATATATTTGAACCAATTCCACTACAAGTATTTGATTAAAAATTAGGAAAACTTCATGGAGAAGATCAAGAGTTTTTAAGTATTCATTCACTCGCGTTTAAATGTTTGGTTAGAAAAGCAGCGAAGATAAAATGGACCCGCCGAACCGCCAGCCTTCCCCTCATCGCTTCGGCGAGCCGTATACCACGCACCACCCCGTCCCCAATATCCACCACTACAAAGAACAACTTCACGACCGTGATAAAAACAGCTCGGTTCCCGGAACCCCGCTAGCGGTGGGTACCAGTGCGTCCGATTCCACCACCAGCGCGCAGCACACACCGCCCGAGACACCGACGGACAATTATTTCGAACACAACGATAGTCTGGATATCGCCGCTGCGACGAAACGACATGCTCAAACGGAAAAGAAAGAATCTTCCTCCGAGAACCGGAGAGATCGTGCCGATAGTTCTGCTAAAGAGCCCATGTCTGCTTCTGCACTGGCGAGTAAGACTGCCGGACAGGATATGGCGTCCAAGGAGAATTCTGGGAGTGAATCCGCGCGTCCGTCGTCTGAACAGAAGGAACATTTGAGAGTTCGAGAAGTTACGGATCCGGTTACTCATTTGCCTGTGAATATTCATGATTTCACTACTTCTGAATTGAAGAAGGTTCAGCATGAAGACTGGTTGGAGGGACGGGATGATAAGCTTGATGAACCTGAAGAGGCAGGGTGGAGTCAGAAGCGACATGATTCGCTCGGAGCACTAGTTGAGGAAGAACTCCAGTTGGATCAAAACCAGAAGTCTGGGTCTTCGTTTTCGTTGGATCCTATCGGATATATAGCGGTTGGTATCTGTGTAAGCTCTGTGGTTGAATATCTCTACACCCACTATACGAACGAGCAATCAAAGCAAACACTGCCAGGTCTATTCATCGAGCTCGCGGCTACTGTAACTGTTGGAGTTTTGATAAAATCGATCTTTCACAAGTTCACCACAGGCCAACCTGTCACCCATGCCCGAGAAGCTAAAGAAAAGGATATCTCCCACAAGCAGCGACCGGAAACCGCAGCATGGCTAAATAATACGCTCGCAAGCGTCTGGCCACTTGTTAACCCAGACTTATTCGT
The DNA here is from genome assembly GCA_036971405.1 of Orbilia quercus. Taxonomy (NCBI): domain Eukaryota; kingdom Fungi; phylum Ascomycota; class Orbiliomycetes; order Orbiliales; family Orbiliaceae; genus Orbilia; species Orbilia quercus. The sequence continues at coordinate 3,363,009 of JAJTUE010000001.1, read as the reverse complement.
CAGTCTGTCAGATATGCTCGAAGACGTGATGCAAGCTTCCCTACCGCGCTTCGTCAAGATGGTCCGTATAGCCGATCTGGGCCAAGGTAACGAACCGTTGCGGATCCTCGGTGTTCGTTGGCTACGCGAAGGTCTGGCGGATCAGGATACAAAAGATGGGATGAAAGCCGAGCAAGGAGATTTTGTAAACTTAGAGATCGCAATGGCGTATAAATCTCGTCCGTCGGACAAGACAGTTAGTAGTAAAGTCAAGAATGCGCATCTGTTGTTGGAGTTTTATCTTGCTGGAGCCATTCCATTCCGTGAGTATTCCTTGTTCAAAATCAACTCTTTGATATCGAGATAGCACGGAGAATACTTATTAACTTTTGCAATTTGGATGTATAGCTGTTTGGGTGGAACTCAAAGGCATGATAGGCACCTGTCGTGTCCGTCTCCAGACGACGCCGGACCCTCCATTCTTCGGCGTCATGACCTTCACTTTCCTCGGCCAGCCCAAAGTTACGCTCTCATGCGTTCCTCTCATGAAGAAAATGCCAAACATAATGGACATCCCGCTCATCTCCTCATTCGTACAATCTTCCATCGATGCAGCGATGAGCGAATACGTTGCGCCCAAAAGTTTAACATTAGACCTGAAAAAGAGTCTCATGGGCGACGATTTCAAGGACGGCGTCGACGGAAAGGGCGTCCTGGTCATCCGCATAATCAGCGCGGAGGGATTCAAGAACGGCGATGGGACAAAAGACAGTACGGAAGCATTTGGTAAACTGGTCGGAATGAGCGGCGAAACAGGCTCGGACGCATACATGGCCCTCAGCTGGAGCAAATACGGTAAATCACTCTGGTTATCGCGGATCATTACGAAATCTCAGAATCCCGTATGGAACGAAACCGCAGTGATGATAGTTGGTCCTGACGAAATCAACGCCGACGAGAAACTCCAGCTCACGCTGTGGGATTCCGATCGTCTGTCCGCGGATGACCACCTGGGAGCCGTCCAGGTGGATCTTAAAGATCTCCTGCATGAACAGAAAGACGGATCGTTAACTGACCGTGAAGACCGCTTCACAAGTCGTACGGGCGACCGTCCCATGCCCGGCAGCCTCAAATGGCAAGTCGGCTGGTTTCCAAAAACGACACTTACAGCAGCGCAAATCCGTGCATCGACGACCACGACCGACGAACAGAAATCCACACCGTCAAAGGTCGTCGAGGATGTCAAATCCTCCACGTTACGTAAAACCCGGGAAGCGGAGCCGTCGAAAGATAAATCATCGGAAACGAACCAACAGCTTGCGGAAGATCTGACTAACCTCTCCAACGAGATCATAAACACCTCCCCGCCATTATCCGACTACCCCTCCGGAATCCTCAGTATCCAAATCCACGAGATCCAAAGCCTCACCCTCGAAAAGCTATCAGCGGACAGATCGCACCACAATGAAGACTCCGAGCAGCACGAAGAAGGCGCTGATCTACCGTCCTCATACTGCGTGATCACGATCAACCACAAAAAAGTCTACAAAACCAGAGTAAAGCCCAAATCGTCAATCCCGTTCTTCAACGCTGCCACCGAACGGTTCCTACTTAATTGGAAAACCGCAGAGGTAATCGTCTCAGTACACGATAACAGACTACACGAGAATAACCCCATCTTGGGCTGTGTGGTCTTGCCATTACACAATGTATTCAGAGACAAGAGTCTAGTCTGCGATACGTACCCGCTAGTCGGCGGCGTCGGATTCGGCCGTGTCAGGGTCTCGATGGTGTGGAGGAGTGTAAATTGCACCACGCTCCCGAAGCAGTTGTTAGGATGGGACGTGGGCACGGTAGTGATCGAGCCTGAGATCCGTGCGTCGGACAATTTACCGGGCGAGATTCGCGAGTGCGCGAGAATATCCGTCCGAACGAACTACGGGGGCAAGAAAGTGAAGTTTCCCACGAGGAAAGGCGAGAGATCGGTTGGGTGGGGAAGGGAAAAACAGGTACATTTACCGATTAAGCAGCGGTATTCGTCGCATGTGTTTTTTGCGTTCCGCAAGAACAGGGTGGGTGCCGATGCTACGACTGCTTTTGCGGTGTTATGGTTGAAGGATATTCTTGACGATGAGGACTGTGAGATCGAGTTGCCCGTGTGGGATAACGATGGGGGGAATATTATTCGTGCGGAAAAGAATATAGAGGAGGAGTATGGGAGGAAGGTTGGGAATATTACTGTGAAGATGAGGTATTGGAGCGGGTTATCCGGGTATCATACGAGTATGGCGAAGAAGGACGATCAGATGCAGGGCGTTATGGAAATTTTGGAGTGTGCTAGTGAGGGGAAGGAGTTGAGGGATGAGGTTTACGGGGATGAGAGTTACAATTATAGTAATACTAGCTTTGATAGTGATGGGGGAAGTAGTCAGAGTAGTTCGGACGAAGAACTTCAGGAGAGCGGGAGGAGGGGAGTGGTGGAGGATTTGAAGGAGTATAAGAAGAATCGGAAGGAGTTGCATCGGCATCATCGGGGGTTGATGCAGTGGAAGGTACGTTCACATCTTCAATTTCATTTGATTTGGCTTAGTGGATGGCATGCTGATTATATATATATAGGCCGTTCGAGGAATTGGCTGGGCGAAGGATCAGGTGAAAGATGCCACAAAGGAGGTAGTGCAGAAGGTCGCTACGAGGGATTCTCACGAGCAAGAGAAGAACCGGATTGAAACTGAAGTATGATGGAAGTCTCCTGGTTCGAGACATATTTTACCTCTATGAACTCCAAGTCATGAAGTATTAAACTGTTGTACATTAGGCATTGGTCATGGGTATCTTGGCTCATGATAAGATATTTAAAAAAAAATAAGAAAAATGCTAAATGCAGACCAAAAACATGACAAAACTCCAATAACTCCGATGATATATCAAGAGGCTGAGAATCAAAGAAAACAAAAAAAAATGAAAGTAAAGAACTACATAATAACACACTTATTGGAATGTTGACCATCACCTCTTCGTCGTCGGAAAGTCCCCGCTGACCGTCGGCTCGATCTCTGGATGTCACCTTCCTCGTAAACTCGCGATCGCGATATCGACAACGCCGACTTTGTGCTTGTCCCACTCGCAATACTCGCTTGATCCACATCCTTATGATCACCAACCTCGATATGCGCGGCCCTCGCAACCGTGTCATCAACATCATACACGATGTCCCAATCATCAATGACTTTCTTGGGTAATTGATAACTTCCAAAGAACTCGTAAGCACCGTGATCCAGGGCCTCCATTAAAACTTTGTTCACTACACTGCCGTGTCGCTTATCACCAAACGCCGACCTTTTGAACCCATCGTCCTCGTCGCCCCGCCAGCATCGCATAGCGTAGTTTTGAAATCCGAATATTGCGTATGCATCCTCCCCAGTTTTATTGTTGACTTTCACCGCGAGCGGAGAGCCGCTGTACCCGTGTTCCTGGATAACGAGATGTTGTTCCAGACGTATTCTGCGAACCGGGGCGCCGTTCCACATCCGATACGCTCGTTCCCGTAGTCCCTGTACCTGTCCGACCTGCCATTGCTTCGAGGTGAAGTTCTGACGCCAGAGGATGCTGCGGCTATACATCGCCTTGTTGTTACCGGAGATGTTTTGGTACGATTCACCGATGGCCAATCCCTCCGCTACGATATTGCCGTCCTTGGGGTTTTTGGAGTCCGCGCCGGTCCAGGAGTTCAGGAGGTACATTTTGCCTTTCTTCGCGGTGAGCATATCCCGAGATGTGCACCATTGCATCTTTTTGAACTCGTTCTTCTTTTTATGCTGGAAGGAGATTACGGGGAGTTGTTGCGGCGAGTTCGTGACGGATTTGATTAGACAGAGGTCGTGTTGGAATTTGGATGGGCCGAGGCTACCGTGGAGCGCGTGCAGGTTGTCGTAAGTATGGTAGTACTGGCCGAAGACGCCCTTTTTCGTACGATCGATGACTTTCATGTGCGCAAAGTCTTCGTTGGTGACTTGGCCGAATAGGCTGGATGTGGAGTTCTCCATGCTTTCGGATTCGCTAGGTGGGCCGGGGAGACGCAGGGCGGTGAGGAAGGCGTGGGTGGCCATGGTGATCGCGTCGTTGGGTTCTTTCGGGTTGGATGAGGGTATCTTCCGACGAAGACGAACGCCGAGACAGCTCGTCCAGGGAGCGTCGCTGTCGGGACGGCAGACGTCAACTCGTTTGCCCGTGAGCAGTCGTTCGCTGTGGTGTGGGGTTTGGGTGGTGGTGAACGCTTGATTGTTTCGCATAAAGCTGACGCGGTAACCTCCAAATGTCTCCGGTTTCGTCATGTGTTCGATCCCGTGGTCAAATTCGTGGTCGTAGACGATGCTCATACGCTGGTTGATGAAGACGCAGGCCATAACCGCGCGTGGGAAGGTTTTGAACAAGACGCCGAGAACGTCGTTGGAGAGATTTGGGAGGGTACCAACGGGGAGAGGTCGGTCTCGGAGAGGATCCGGTGGCCTCTGGCCGCTGATTTGAGGCGTCGGTTTCGCATAAGAGAGAACGACCGGGGCGTTGGCGATATAGAGTGGAATCTTGGGAATATCCATAGTACTGAACGATTCGAGCTCCAAAGTCCAGATCCCTTTGCAGAACATCAAGTATCTAAAACAAGGATCCAACTGCTTAACAATCTTAGCCCAAGACCTGTCGTTCGCTTTGGAGTTCGGCAGCAGGTGGCTTGGTGTCTCGCGCCGTTTGTTAATCTCCTTGTCGACCTCCTGGTCCTCTGGGAATGGTTGCAAATGTACGCTTTTTGAGGCAGCTTCGATGCGACTGGAAGCGATGCTCGCGGCATCGATAGAAGGTCGGCTGGACGCGCCATCATCCGTCGAGACGCTGCTGAGACTTTCTTCGTCCGCTTCTCCTCTCGTAGCGGCAAGCTCAAGAATCTCGTCTCGGTTAAGAGGCAGCGTAATCCCAACCTTCTCCAATCTAGCGGCGAGCTTTTTGTCTTCTTTCAGTATCTCGGTCAATAGGGTCACTTCTCGCTTGGTAAATAGAGGGAAGAATTGGATCGCCTCCTTGGGTTTTACTAGAGGCAGCAGTAACGATAGCATACGTTTACTGCGGGCACGTTTTTCCTCTTCTGTCACAGCCAGAGATTTTCTAAATTCCTCTCGAGTTGTCGTAGTGGTTTGGAGATCCTGGAGTTTTTTCCTTGGAAATGAAGGTCGTATCAGCGATACTACCGGGCTGGGCCAAGAGTCTCTTTTACGAAGGTTTCTCGATTTCTTCGGTCTCTTAGGCGGTCCTGTCGCGGTCGCGGGCATCGTATTTGATCTTCTGGGCGATGCGAGGTCCGGAAGAGCAGAAATTTGGGGATCCTGGGATACTATCTGCGGTGAGTCGAGTTCCAAGGAGCTTTCCATGTCGGACTGTAGGCTCTCTATCCAGGAATTAAGTTGCTCCACGGTGTCTACGCTATCTAAATCCTGATATCCAGAGGCGAGAATATGCGGTTCCAGGTTATCCAGGTTGGTGCTGGTAGGTGTTGAGATTGACAAAGTCGGCAGGCTTGACGAATCCGTCAGCGACGGGACGTCAGACACCTCCTTCGAAAGATGTCCGACCTGCCTGAGGTCTTCGGCTTGTCTCTTTTCTACGGGTTGAGGCCTTCTCCAGGGAGTTATTCTTCGCCTGAGTCCGGACGGGGCAGCCGTCCAGACATCCTTATGGTATTTCTCAAAGGTCTTGTCAGCGGTCGGCGAGTCGGGATCCATGGACTGTACCGACCGTGGCACCTTTCTCTTCTTCCTAGGATAGACTTCCATCTCGTCGATGACATTGTTCGGGAAGTCGTAGGTGGTCCTGGTATCCCATATTGCCTTGGAATCCCCACCTGGGATGTGCTGGATGCTCGGATTTTCGAAGACCGCTGAGATTTGTTCGATATAGGTAGCTACGGCGCACGTCCACACACGATCGCACGCGCACGGACATCATTAGTAAACGATCTCAAAAGTTGAAGTTCGTGAGAAAGAAGTGAGCGAGCTATCTTACCCATATCAAGGTTTGATCGGAGTGGCGACCACGGATCAGACCGACTGTCGATGTATGGTAGAAGCGAGACGAGCGCCATGTCTGTCCGGCGGAGATTTAGAACGGACAGAAAGTAGCGAAATCCTAAAATCAATTAAAGTAATAGAACTAAATCGAACTATTTCGGGGTATTATGAAAGAAAAACGACGCTGCAAGTGCGCTGCAAGATACTTCGGTTTGATCTTTTGTAATATGGTATAGTTGGTGCTATGAAAGAGCAAAAGGATGTTCAAGGAGTCAGTCAGCCTGCGGTCCGCATATATGTAGGTAGCTACCGTAATCCCGGTCGATACTTGCCCTTCGCAGGCCGGTTTGGTTGGCGTGGTTGGCCTCCCAGGCTTGGCTGTGCTAATTGAGGATGCAAGGCTGAGTCGACACCAGACAGACATCACCAGACTAAGCACCCACCGCACTAAGCACCCACCAGACTACCGCCAAACCACTAAGCAGCCCTGGAACGACTGCTCGCCTGGCAAGGATCCTTCGAACCGGATCCCGCCCGATTTGCACACTTTCGACCCCACTGAGGAAAAGAATTGCTCTTTCCAACTGCGATTTTGGAGTCATTCTTCCTTGCTTGCCAACCGCAGGGCTAGTTTGCCAGGCCCGCAGGGAAGGCAGCCAGGTTTCGAACTCTTAATGGTCAACCTATTACTAAATCGCTATAATCAGCTATACCTCTTCGATGGGCTAAGAAACGATGCGGCTCAGTCACTGGTTCGATTCGCTAGAGCTCATGCAGCCGCTCAGTTAACCATGAAACATCTCTGCCTTTCCACGGACACTTCTGCTCAATCATAATTACTTTATCTTCCCTGACCACGTCAATCCAGTATCGATAGGGGAAAGAGCTTGAGAAGCCCGAAAGACACTTAAGACACTTCCTTGGTCCGGGGTTCTTCTGAAGTTGAATCTATAAGACCGCATTCACAGCCCGCCTAAAACGGGGTTTTTCCAGAATCCCGACTACCGATTTTCCTTTCTCAGACTCATCGTTCCTCTCACGCTGCCTTACCTAGCTTTTATCCTTATTTCGAAAGTACTAAAAGTTCACCTTTTACTTTCAATCTATTAATACTCTTACCTCTTTTACATTTTTGGAGGCTTTCAAATCCACGTTTTAGACTCAACATTAGATGTAAACATGCATCGGTCACATACCCACTCCAATTCTCAATCAGGCTCGAGCTCTGGCTCGCACCAACACGGGCACCATATCCATTTCCATTCTTCGTCCTCATCAGCATCACGGAGGGCCAGAATGGACTACAGTATTGCTGGTGGTCTGGGCGATCAATGTACGGTTTCTCACTAAGAAAAAACGCCTTGCTTGCCTGCCTGCTAACGAGTCATAATACAAATTCAGATCGCGAGATGAGAACTTATGTTGTTGATGTCCATCCTGATGACTACAGGATGGTCCCGGACCCAATGTTGACATCAGCATCGCTTGGGATCCGGGTTGAACCACTCTACCCAGATGTACCAGATGAACTCGAACGTGTATGTCTTAGCTCTGTCCCTGGATTGAAGTCTGTTTTGTAGGTGTGAGAAATATATGCTGACCGGTTCCCAAAATTAGGAAATAACTCCGCGTTTCCATCTGAGAGAAGATGTCCTCTACGACAACGACATCTTTGAGATCGTGACCAAGCCGAAGCGAGTTCGGGAAGGCCGGAGGGAGGCCTGGCAGTACGGCGTACGTCACAAATTCGAACGTGGCCCTGCAGTCCTCGCTCTCGAGGGGGACCTCCTCAGGATTCCACCCAGGCAATTCGAGACCGGTGCCATCGTTAGACTCGACAGAGACGGCAGACGGTACGAGATTACGGGTGCTGCATATCTACCCCAAGAGGGAGTTTGGGATTATAGAATCAAGAGATTCAGTGCCTCGGAGGGAGGCGACGTCAAGAGAAATGCCTTTGAAGGGAAATTGTCGCGCGTGGACTCGACAAACTCGCATTTGACACCGCCGCAGTCACGGCACTCACCAACTCGAGGTGAGAGAGCATCGCCGAGGGGAAGCTTCAACAATCTAATGGACTCGCTGTTCAGACACTAATTTCCACTCCTTTTTCTGCCTTCCGTTTCTCTCAATTTCATAAGTAATATGGTTGCTTTTCATGCTTGTGATTTTGGATATATATAACGATCACGACCACAATAACGACAGCCATCGCATTTATCGGCAGAACTCGAGTATTATAATGTCTACTTTCTATATAATTTTCATGTATATACTTAGATTTTTCATCAATCACATTTGCACAATTACATAAGCATATCCCATTTGACAATCCATGAAATTTAAGCATCTGGGGAACCGCAACCAAGACAACTGTCCTTCTAGAAGGCTGCAAGAAATCTCGAATCGAGAAATGCAAGGGAGTTTGGCAGCCTGTGCGCGGTGGTGTGCCAAGTGCAAGGCGGACTCCTCCACAGTCGAGTCACAGCGAGGGATAACCCTGGTCTGAACTTCTCCCCGCCGCCAAAAAATGCCCTTCGCGTTCTCGCGGAGGCTCCAAAGCGTCATCTCCCGTGAATTCTTCGATCACAAGGTTGAGGCTCGCCCTTCCAACCCTCATATAATCGCTCGAAAACTTAGTCAAGTCGTCGAAACATGCTGACGACTCTTTCAGCTACCCTCGAGCACTCTCTGATACCACTCTAGACTCGGCGACAGTCACAGTACACCCATTGCAATTGAATTAATTGTAATTCGGTCGAATGGCTAGCGAATCAGTCGAACTACACCTGTCAAACAGTACAACAAATCAGGAGCCTCCACGAGCGGAGGGATCCAGCTCACCAGCTCGTGAGAATGGCGGCCTGAACCATAGAAGTAGGCCATCTCTATGCCCTCCTTTTGTCACTTTCCTTTCCTCCTGTTCAATTAATCCTATAATGGAAGACGACAAAGCTAACAGCCTCATGGGAACCTTCACGGTCAGTACACAATCGAGCCGAAGTTCGCGGTCGGCAAGGCGACGAAGTCGCGATCTCGAAGCCGGCAGAATTTCCGATGCGGCCGACAGTCCGCGACTACAGAACGGCGGTATAGCGTCCAGGCCGTCCAGACTCACCGCTCGAGCTGCTACCGTGAATAATCTTCGAAAGCGACCGCTACCAGGTGCGATATTAAGGAAATCCTTCCTCGCCCAGATAACAAGGCTAATTGAGGCGAACCAAATAGTCCACGAAGTACCGGCAGGATACTCTAAACTCGCGGCATTTATAGACCTCGAAGACGATCTCGCTATATTCCGTCGCTTCAGCCGGCTTCACGCCCAGCTGCTGCTTTACCGCCAGGCAGATATTGAGGAGATCGAAGAGGAACTATTGGAGCTGGATAAAGTCGAGGCGGAGGAAGCCAGAATCGAAGGCATCCCGGCGAGCACGCTGAATCGCTCTTGGAGACGGGAGAAGGATTTGGAGGAATATCGCGTGCAGTTGGTAAAATTGCTGCGCAAGCATATGAAGGCGTATGGTAGGTGAAGGATCATTTTATTCAGTCCCGAGTCCAGCCTTTCGTTTCGTCTAATCCCCAGACCGCAACGCGCACAGGATAAGGCATTATTACTCCTCATCATCATACTAATCCGTCCTGTTAATTTCTAGATGACGAACTATTCCGGTACAAAGAAAAGCTCGGCTTGAAAACCGCCGCCGATTGGCAAATACAGAATGTGGAAAACTGGATGAACAACCAACGACCCCATCCTTTGGTCCCCACGGAATCCAAATTCCTCGAAGACGTAGGCGACGTCTGCGCTCTCAAATCCGGGAGTGAGGACTCCGCTGTGCTCACCAACGCCCTACGCTCGTGGGCCCGTGACTCCTGCGGCTGTCTGGCGTGGATGTTCCGCAAGAGGGGTAATCCTGCAACTTTAGGCGACCCCACGATCACGTATTACAATACAGAATGGAAGGACGCCCTCACGAGAGTGGCGTACGCTAGTCTTGTCTCTGCCGTGCTGATTGCCGGTGTGATTGCGCTGTTCTTTGTGGAGAATAAGTACTGGCGGCTGGCGGTTCTGTGCATGTCGACTTTTCTTTGTGGGGTGGTTATGGCACTGTTTACGACGGCGAAGAAGGGAGAGATTATGGGTGCTACTGCTGCGTAAGTTTTACACCCTTTCATAAGAAGTTTCACCCTTCTAGACTTACGGACATGCTAACGACTGTGGTGTATAGGTATTGTGCCGTCATGGTGGTCTTCGTCGGATCAACATTGGGCGGCAACGACGGTGGCTCAATGGCGACAAAGTTACCATCCTCGTAAGGGGTGTGTATTGATTGCTTTGATTTACTTTTTTTAATTTTATTATTGCAAAATACCAAAATAGGGCGTTGGGGGCGTTTTCTTGGATATATTCTCATGTGTCACGAATATGGATCGGATATGGATCGGATATGGATCGGATATGGAAATGGATAAATTCTGATTCAGATATAACTTAGATCTTTCTTGCAAAAGTATCAGTTAAATTTAATCCCACTACACATTTGATAACCAACCAGAATAACTCACAAAACAGCATGCATAAAAGAAAGAACCGCCAAAAGAAATTTTCAAAGCAACGATAGGACAATAATTTCAGCTTCTCTACTTCTCTTCTTCAACCGGCTTCTTCCCAAACGGCGACATCCCACCAATAAACCCTCCAGCTCCCTTCGCCCCATCAGCCATCTTGCCTGCTCCGGTCTGCGAACCTGTCGCAACAGTATTCCCGCCCGTCTTCGCCCCGTTAACTACAGGATCTGTGATCCCGCCGAGTGGTCCGCCGTACGATCCCTTATCGTCTTTACCGCCCCGTTCAGCCCTATTTATCCCTTCTTTCGACGCCAGATCACCGATAGGCTGGAGCAGGCCGTCCTTGCCGACTTGGCCGGCGACGAGATTGTGCACGTCGTCTTGGATTTTGTCGACCTGTCTTATGCCCGTGACTTTGCCTTTGTCTAGTTGTTCTGTTATTCGTATGATTGTTAGCTTTTGAGTCATAAGGTTAACTAAAGGTGTAGTATGAGAGTAGCGCTATAGCTGGCATGGAAGATCGGTACATGCACGAGATATGCACGCGATCGTGAGGTTCATCATATTTAAATTTACACGGTCACGTTGGTATAAGTTGTGATTTAGAAGGGAAACGTACGCTTAGTCGCATAGGAAGCTTTGTTATCCTTTCCGAAATAATAGAGGTATTGGTCTTCGATCCACGGGACCCATTTTTCGTATTGCTGGTTGTAGTACTGCTTTGCGCCTTCCATTGTGAAATGTATGTTGTATTTTGGCTTTGTGTAACGAGGATCTTTGTAGCGATATAGGTGCGTGATATGCACGTTTTGACTCAGTTCAGCTTTTTGCTTCGCGAGATGGTAGAATGTATCCTGCAGTGTAAATATTCTTCTTTGGTAAAAGTGGTTTTGATATGATAAGACAAGTAGATACTCTATCTAAAATGTGGCGCTCGAGGTCCACGGCCTTTTTATATAAACCTTTGATCACCAATATTCTTACGCATATACGCAGTTCAGTTCACGATCATGGATATGAGCTGGGATGCTTGGCTGGGTAATATCATGATGTGTATATGACGTGTGGCGTTCAAACAGTTTGCACGTCCGGGCAACACGTCAGCCACCTGGACCCTCAATTTCTATGCTGTCATTTTTCCTTGATTTTGTTTTCTTTCTGGAACAACGTTATTAGAAAGGTCGAGGTACTTTTGAGATTTAAAAGATACAGAGCGATGGTGCATTTCACTTTGCTACTAGGCTGAAAGAATAGAGAGTTTTGCATCTTCATATGCACTGCTCGATGCAATTATCTTCCGACTCGGCTGCGTACTTCGTTATGTACTGTTTTGATACCCGCTGGTCTACAGTACCCTGCAGCCGAAAGGATCTAGAGCATTCATTCAGCAGATATAATGACAACAGTACAGTTTGGCAATGACATATACTAGTAATTGCTGTCGACGAAATTGGTTCGCTGCTTGTGGAATTCTTAATCATATTCCAGCTGCGTTGAGACGCACATGAATTTCCTCTAATCTGAGGACTGTAATCGAGGGACAACAACATCAAATTATCATAATTAGAAGTTTCAACAAACAAGTTGAATCCCGAGTTCGACTGGAAATGGCACGGAACTTGCCTTTGCATATTTGGTGGCACTACAGTAGATTCGTCCTGCAAGTATACTAAGAAGTAGTGAATAGATCAAGTCGCCGTATGCGAGTGATCGATCGAAAATATCAACTCGGACTTTGTTTTGGATTTCACTTTATTCAATCACCTCAAGAGTGCGGAATGCGGGGACGGAACGGCAGCCGATACGCTTTTCAATCTCCGATGGAGACAAAAGGAGATAATTAAAGCGATTTGTTTTGAAACCCTAAGATATGATACGATATTAGTCCAGTCTGCATGCGCCGGCTAGATGCAAGAAGGCGGTATGCATTGGTGAATCGATGGATTGATCTAGCGAATTAATATGTACACATGTCCCGAGTGCGAAATATCACATCGATCTCGTCTATAATCGCCAATAATATGGTGTTGGCTAGGAATTGGTGGAGTGAAATTTTTATTCTTGATATATAACGATCGAACTCGGACGTCGGGCGACGTCGTACAGGATACGGCGCATTCGCTATCAATATCAATTTAGAAAGTTTTCGAAAGAACCTGATACAAATCCGGGGTAGCTCCTGTGTACTCCGCCACAAGGTCCGGTAACTCCATCTACTCGCAATCGGAGTAACCATTTCATGCATGAATTGCTGTGGTGATACCTTCCTGGCATACACTCTCAGCTGGTTCACGATTAGAAGTTTTTCAACCTCCGCAGCGGCATTGGGTTGAACGACATGACAACACATGCTCATAAAACTGGCACGATGTTACCACCAGCAGGTTCCCATAGTCTCGCTGTACAACCCTCCGCGTGTTGTAGGTTCCCACAGGGCCAGGGCAGTGTACCGCTCTACACTTTGTTTACCCGCATTCAGCGGCACGGGAGTGTAACGACATTCCATTTGTTCCGACATCAACATTCTTGTCGGCAATACTTCCCAAGGTACACGCTATGCGCGAAAAATTCACACGCAACGAAACGAATCAAATATTCCAATCGCTGGTGCCGAAATGCTGTCATTGTGCAGCTGTATGCCATGCCATGCAGCGCAGCCGGGAAGCATCCCGAAACCTTGTTAGCTCCGGTTGGGCAGCTTCCCGACCTGTCCAGTGCCAACGGAATGCAAAAGTTTTGGCGAATCTTTGAGATCTCGTACAGGAACACGATTCAATTTGATTCAACTCCAACTCGAAGGTCTATTCCAATTGCCAATGGAAATGTCCGTGGAGTTCCGGATCGGCATCCGATGCACGTGTCGCATAAGGTTTCTCTAAATGCAGAGTTCGCATAACTGCTTCTTGCCTGGTTCTTCGAAAAAGTATCCCTTGGCTTCCATGAATTTTCCTGGTGATAGGTCGCATTTAATTTCCCGATCCCATGAAGAGAAAGAGGATAGTCCTTGTTGAAACGAGCGCCAAGGATCATCGATGCATCAGCTAACGCAGGGCGAAATTCGTCCAATCTATTTACGCCTTTTTGCATTGAGGGAAAGTTATCAAGAAGTATTCCCAAGAAGTGCAGATAACTCTAGGCTTTCAGTCAAAAATTTTTACTTACATGAACAGATTTTACGAGGGCAATGGCGTTATTCGCGCTGAAGATAGCGACTACGTTATGCGAAGAACAGAATAGGTATCGAACTTAACAGCTTTCTCGCAGCTTTCGCCCTTGTAGAACCTCTTCGCGCAAATCTATCACGTGAAATTCGATATCGCTAAACGTCCCTTGTCTTAGTCGAAGGTCAAGAAGATTAAGCGATCAAGCCATTCCAGGCAGGAAAGATACCAGGTAGATTAAACTTAATATAACGAGGAGTTAGACACGTATCCGTGTGTCTAACATTCGAAAGTAATCAGCATACTAAGAAAAACCTCCCGCAGACATTACTCGTTTTAGGCACGCTATTTCCGCACTAACTGTGCACCCTCCATCCAACGTTGTGCTAATGTTACCACATTGATTCGCGACATCGGCCTCTAGCGTCTATAGGATTGCAGCATGTGCTCTCGGGAAGTCGAGTCGTGCAAGAGACACTATCTCACGAAGGGGTCAGGTTTACGGACCATGGCTAGCATATCGATCTACACATACGCTACGGGCCAGGACATGTTCCCACACACCCCCCTGCCCGTGACAGCTATGGCATGTACATATGTGTACCGGCGCCGGACGCTTTTGGAAGCTGTAGTGCCGCTTATGCGACGGACAAGGAGCTGATGAGGGAAACCTGGAATTTGATTGCTTTGATTTTTGTAAGTATTATCTGGTTTGAGAGATATGGAGCCTCAAATCGCTGGAATCTGCGATTTTTAATATATAATGGATAGGTCCGAGTCCCTTGCATTCTTTCACACCTGGACTACATGGTCAACATTGGAGTGGATCTTTATCTTCCAGTTCGATTCTTTGGTGTTTCTTCTATCACCGTTCTGTCATTATCCCTATTTCAATTCTTATTCTGTTTGACTTTTGAGAGAATCCTCAAAGGCTTCGATATAATATTAATCTTGCTTATATCCGCTCTTCGACCAGATTGAGGTTAACATATATTTGTTAACCTCGCAACGCATTTTATAGACATGAAGTCGCTTGCATCTCTAGCACTTCTGCTCACTTCTCTCACTCCAACAGTTCACTCCGCACCGGCCCCACGTGGCATTGAAAAGGGTTTTTTGCTAGGCACCGCTAGACAGAATTATCCTCTGGGTAACAATGGCGGTGTTGCATCTCAGTCTAGCGTCTGTAGTCAGATCGGTATCGATCTTTTGAAAAAAGGTGGTAATGCGGCCGATGCTATGGTGGGCACCGTCATCTGTGTCGGAACGGTGGCGATGTACCATTCCGGCATTGGAGGCGGTGGGTTCATGATTGTCAGGAACGGGACGGGACAATATGAATTTATCGATTTCAGAGAAATGGCCCCTGCTGCAGCTTTTACCGAGATGTATGTCAATAATACAGATGCTAGCATTTACGGTGGTCAGGCCAGGTGAGAGATATTCCTACGTATTCGATATTAATATTACAATATCAGACGAAACGAATACTAACGATGCTGCAGTGGTATACCCGGAGAGCTGAGAGGTCTCGAATACCTGCACACGAAGTACGGCAAACTGCCATGGAAGGACACCATCATGCCGTCGGTCAATCTTGCCAGATACGGCTTCCGCGTCACCGAGGACCTCGACAGGTACATAAAATTGGCCTATACCATTGTCCCAACCAAGTTTCTGGAAGAAGACCCCGCATGGGCTCTAGACTTCGCTCCCAACGGTACTCTCGTCGGTCTCGGTGACACGATGTACAGAAAGAGATACGCAGACACTCTCGAAACGATCGCCAACGAGGGCGCGGATGCATTCTACCAGGGTGCCATCGCAAACCTCACGATCCGAGCATTGCGCGCCACGGGGGGTATCATGACCACAACGGATCTCAAGGCGTACAGAATTGCTATACGTAAGCCAGCGCACACTACATACCGCGGCTACAAGCTGTGGAGTACCTCTGCCCCCTCGAGCGGCACGGTAGCCCAATCGGTCCTCAAAATCCTCGAAGGGTATCCGTGCTTGACCGACTACACTCAACGTAACAAATCGACCCATCTTCTCGTCGAAGCTATGCGTTTCGGGTACGCTATGCGCGCGGAGCTCGGAGATCCAGAATATGTCGAGGGCCTCGATGCCTACCAGGACTCCATGCTCACGGAAGCCACCGCGCTCGAAGTCCGAGACAAGATCGAGTTCCAGAGCACCCTGAACGTATCTGAGTATAACCCAGCCGGTCTGGAATCTCTTGATACTCCGGGTACAGCGCACATGGCCACGGCCGATAAATCCGGCGTGGCCGTCTCGCTCACCACGACGGTTAACCTCCTCTTCGGATCTACCGTAATGATACCCGAAACGGGCGTCATCATGAACGACCAAATGAACGATTTTAGCATTCCCGGATCTTCAAACGCATTCGGATTCATCCCTTCCCCGGCGAATTACATCAAACCGTTCAAACGTCCTCTCAGCTCTATCAGCGCAACGATCGTTGAAGACGCCAACGGTGCGTTGAGATTAGTCGTCGGTGCCGCGGGCGGCAGCAGAATCGTGTCCTCCACGATCCAGAATATTCATAACGTTCTCGACTTGGGTGATTCCGCGCACCAGGCCCTCGCTCGCCCTCGTCTGCACGATCAGTTGACTCCGAATACTTGCGTTTTGGAGTCGACGTACGATAACAGCACTGCGGCTTATCTTGCTTCTTTGGGGCATAATATTACTTATGTCGAACAAGCGCAGTCGGCGGCTGAGGCGGTCAAGATTTTGCCGAATGGGACTTTCGAGGCGGCGGGAGAGCCGAGGCAGATCAATAACGGCGGACTTGTGTACTAGATGTGGGATTATGGGAGTATTATCGCTGATATTGGTAAGGTAACTGTGTTGGAATTTCGGATTAGCATATTGTTTATTAATTGCGAGCATTATCAAGCGAAGCAATTTCAAGAGATGGGATCTGGTATTATTATTACTTGTTTGTTTAGCTCTATATCTAGAGATATGATTTGATACGAGCAGTATCCGGTATCGCCGTTACATTAATGTATATATTTTAATTTTTAAGGGTTATGAACGTTTGTTCGCAGAATTTTCATGAAAGTCCGAGATACATGCTTGATGGAATTTCCAAGCTTTTGAGACTAATATTACACGGGATAGAAGCGATAAGTGTGAGAAAACCGGAAAAACCACTTATCCGAATGACCTCGCATACATGTCTAATGAAATGACCAATCTGGTCTCGCAAGCCAGCTTTATACAGCAAAAGAACGAACAAAGAACATCGAACAGTGAATGTACTGTACACCAATAACGGGTATCACATGCGAAAACAACAAACAAAAGAAAAACGACCCAAGCAAGCTTGAAAAAGGTCGAAACAGTCTAGCAAGCTCTGCTGCAGTTCCACGCGATCCGAAATAGCTTATCTGCTTCCAATCGCACCTGCAGCTCCGTCTGCCCTCTTTCCTCCCGTCTACGTCAGCATTAATAAGATTATTCCTTCTGTTTTTCCCCCTGCATAATACGAGCGAATATTCCTAGTTGTCAATTAAGCTCGAGGCCAGCTCAGACTCACAGATCCGCGACCCGCCTCAACCAATCCTCATCACCGAGTGCTCTAGCTCTCGCCGCGCCAGCCGTGATAAAGCTAGCGTAACTCCACGTTAAGTCTTTCGCCCCAACACCCCGTCCGTCCTCCCTATCGAATTCCTCCGGGAATCGTCCGTCGGCCGGAGCCCAGTATTTTACGGTGCGCATCCACATATCTCCCCATCCTTGCAGCGCTCGTACCATTTCCTTAAATGTGTGAGATCTGCTCGAATACTGGCGGTTTAGCGTCGCGTCGGCAGGAGGAGCGAAGTATTTCCAAAAGTTTTCGGTGGCGGGCGTCACGGTGATTTTGTCGGCAGCGGTGAATGCTGCTGCTGCGTTGTAGAAGAGTTCGGCCATCGCAGCGGTGGTTAGGTACCACGGGTTGCCCCTGCTGGTGCCGACGCCGTCGTAGATGTCTTCAGGATAACGTCTATAGATGGATTCAGTTTGTTAGCGGATAGTTACTCCCGCCAAAACTTTAAATTACGATAAAGAAAAGAATATTCATATGCGTCATATAGATGTAACGGAAACAGTTGAGAAAAACCAGCTTACCCAATCGGCATTCCCAACGGATTCCCGCTCTTGTCTTTCTGGATCTTTGCGATGGGGTAGATATCCAGAAAGCTGGTAGCAATCTGGTACGCTGACGCCAGGATTTGATCGTTCGTGTAACTGTAGACGCCATCGTCGTTGTACCCATGGAGAACGCCAAGTACTACGCTTATATCTTTGAACGAGTTTTTACCTCTGAGAACCGGGCCGTATTCGTAGAGTACCAAGTTTCTCTGCTCGTCCCAGAACTCTTGCGAGCTGGTGTAAACCTGTTGAGCTACGGCGGTGTACCTCGCTGCGTCATCGTTCAATCCGAATTCCTTTGCGAAGGAGGCGCCGAGGAGGAGGGCCCTGCGGTGGATTATTCTATTGTAGAAGTGCTGGGAGCTTACCTCCTCCCAGAGATCGAAGGATTGGCTGCCCCAGTTAGCTGCCACGTAGGTGAGGTCGCGAGAGATTGCTGTCCAGAGTTTCTGCTGCACAACGTCTTTGGAACCACCGTTCTTCAGATATGTTTGTGCGAAGCGAATCAGGGTGATGGCACGCGCGCCAGGCCCGTCGTTTTGTGGACGTCCCCACGGCTATAGTTAAGAGTCATTTCGTCAGCGTCATTCTGCCAAAAAGGAATATTAATGTCTACTGCACGCAAAACGCAAGAAAACTTACCCCTGTAAATCCTTTATTGCTATCCAAATAGAATTTTGGCTCGCCGATTCCTGTTATCGCATTCGGATCATTTTGTTCGTTGACGCTGGCTTCAGCGTAGGCGAATAAGGTATCTTCGTAGAATATTTTCTTTCCTGGACTTGCAGCATCGTAGAGCTCGACGACTAGATCCATGGTGAGGGCGGCATCTCTCACCCAGTGGTACCAGTAATCAGGGTCTGCCTTGGATTGGGCAGCAGCTACGAGTCCCTTAACGCTACCTTCAGGAGAGATGTTGTCAAACATGCGTTTCTTGCTGATACCTGGTTGGGTTGAGGCATTGATAAACAGATAGTCTGAGATATCTGAGGAAAAACCCTGAGGTCTGGCGTATGGCACAGGTTCAGGAGGTGGAGCTGGTGGTGGAGGGCCAGAAGGCTCAACCTCGATGTCCAGAGGCTGAACGAAGTGCTGATTGATGTCTACAGCATCATATGTGAGGTTGACCAACTTGGTCACGCCGTCGAGGTAGACTAGATTTATTTATCAATTTAGCTTCAAATTTTATGCATTAAAAACCGAGATTATTGATATGATATCTCACCTGGAGTTTCAGCAGCCCAATGTTCCCATCCGTTGTTTGTATTCTCAGCCATGCCAACCCATCCGAGAGAGATGACACTCAACGGCGTCACCCTTCCAGAGCCATCCGCATAGTACAACTGAACGACCTTGTTATAATTGACATTCTGAATCCATACTGACACATTCAGATAGCCACCGCAGTAGGAGTACTCTTGCAAAGCTACAGGGTAGCTAGGGATATTCCCTTGCGTCTGTATAATCTCACATCCCGGCTTGCTAGAGATTGAAGGAGAGGAGTTGAGCAGCGTCAACAAACCGAGAAACCTGAGCTGAGTGGTGAACTTCATGGCGAAGGAGGCACAGTGACTGGTGATGGCGTCCCAGTACGAAGAGTACAGTTGCAGCTGCTCCGGATAGTCGACGGCGACATGTTGAACGGCCAGCGGATGCTGGCTGGTTAAATAAGACAACGCCTGGGATAAAGGCGCCATATTTATCCCGGAAATCTATCCAAATTAATCTCCAGTCTGGTCAATACTGATTGATCCCACGATATCGAAGAGCGTAGGGTAAAGAAGGTCAAGGATGAAGAGAAGAAGGAAGATGAGAATGGAAGGAGGTAAGAACCTGTCACTTCGAGACCCGGCCGGCCGTGGAAGATATTCGGTGCACGTCACATCCACAGCCAGCGAACTTGACAATAATAACAAAGGATGTACATGTCTGGCCGCCCAGCTGCCTCGGCTTTTACTACTGCTGCAGAGCTGTCGCACGAACATGCTCATATGCTCAGCTGCTCTCCTCTCCGCATGACAGAAGCTGACCTTCCCCGGACATATGAGGAAGAGCATAAGAATATGCAGACTTTTCCGCGGTTTCTTTTTTTCTTCATTACGTTGGCGTCACCAAGTTGATTCGCTCGTGGCCAACGCAGTTTTGGGATGGAGTCAGCTGCCATGTTTTAGTGCCTGGTTTGGTTGGCCTGTTTGGGCCAGTCCATGCAAGGAGGCCCTGATCCGACCTCAAGCTTGCTAGCTGCAGAGCGCCGTTAAAGAGTGCCCACTCACGACATCATAGTTGCACTCTTTGTTATGGCCGTTCGAGTACCTCCGCAGGCGAGGGTACAATTTGCACCCTGGTTAATTACCCAAGCCAGCCGATCCCGAGCACGCATGTGGATCTGGAGAAAAGGTTTTCTTCCGTGGGGAAAACAAACACTTTCGCTCGGGCACCCACACGAGAAAAGGACAGACTGGGGCCAGAACGATACGGAGAAACTACCCGGAATTGGCCAGAGCTTGGGTCTCCGAAGGCAGACGCACGGAGCTGAGGCTTTGATCGCAATCAGGCCGGATCCCAAGCGGCTTGACGGACATTTCGTGAGGTATCTAATCTTTCGTCTATCGATTTCTATCACAAGCCAGCGACAGGGAACAGACCCTTGGGAAGGAAGTCCAAGAATTTGGGACGAGAAAACCAAGAAACCTGGAAGGCAGGTAGGTACCTTCTGGTGCTACGGCGGTTCTATCGCTGGGCGGCATCGGACAAAGTGGCGAAAAGGTCTGAATGCGGGGAGAAGTGTCAATTCTGGAGGATAGTCTGGGTACCGACTCCGCCGGCTTGTGATCCGCATGGTTAGTAGCCTTCATTGTCACAATTTCAAAGAGGTACGGTTCTGGCGTAGCTTGGATCAAAGTAGCGCGGATTACAGTTGACAATTCCAGACCTTCCTGTCATGACTTTTTGGCGCATTGGCGTAATGCTGAGCAGCAATCGAAACACATTTTCAATATGAAGGACAATATTTAAAATCGACAAGGGAGCCAGAAACTCAATTATCTCCACTACGGCATCTCGGGAAGCTCTGAAAACCAGGTTTTCAGGTAAAATATAATTGTTATAAATTCATTACCAATTCAATTTTTTTTTAAATTAAATCAATGGATATCAGCGCCAAACAACAAAAAGAACTCGTAAACACCAAGACAACGCCTCTACAGATGCTATATACAAACGACGCAAAGGAAACGCCAAGTGCCAAACCAGTTCATACGTTGGTCCAGGTTGTTTCAGATATGCTAAATAATGAAAAAAGGAATAACATTTAATACGCCCGACGGCCACTAGCAGCCCCGAGCGAGTCCCTCATGCCGTACCAGATCCAGATAGCGCTATCGATAGTTCTATCACCGGTCAACTGCGGTGTGTCTCCATACCCGCTGTTGGTGCCTGCGCCCCCATTGGTACCGATCGAGATTGGAACACCATTCGCATCGCCAGTAACCACTGTTGCATTCTTCAAACTTCCCCAAGCGCAGGCATCATCGTTGCCCCATGCGAGGTCACCAACTTGCGCCCAAAGATCATGCGAGTAGACAAGTGTGTTTCTCGTATAAAAGAGTCTGCAGTCTGCAGCCTCAAGATAGAACTGTAATGGGGTTTCCGTGGGATCCGTGCGTCGGATGTTATCCTTCCAGTTCACCGCAGCCTCAGCGATATTAAGCTTGAACGGACGGGGGAAGATATTGTCCCATTCCTGTCGCTCCGTGGCGTTGGCAGGTGCAAAGCTATTCTCGACGATTTGAACAAAGTTGAGCATATGGGCGGTGTGCTGGATAACTTGGGTGCCACGGGTACCACCAACAGCTGCGGAGGGCTCATTGTTGGGTCTGCCGCCGACAACAACTGTTCGGACGCGCTGTTGGTTACGGAGGAACTCAGCAAAGATACCACAAGTGGATGCGCAAACACCGTCGGTTAGGAGAATAATATCCTCTGGTGCGAAAGGATTTGGGTTATTGCGGTATCTGGCACGGTCACCGTATCCGGTGATGTCGTAACTCAAGTCGCCCACGGCGAGGAGATTGTTGAGATTGTAAGTGAAAATATTCGTGAATTGATCCCCGTAGATATCAGCGGGTCCGAAAAAGTCCGTGAAAGACTCGAATGGCTTGCTATCTATATCGAGATTGAGGAACTGATCGAGGTTGGAGAGAGAAGCATAGGACGCAATCTGATAGTTGTTCAATTGGGAACTGCTCAAATTCTCGCCCATACCACCACCGATAGCTCTGATAAGGCCGTTAATAACATCTTCGTTCACAAGCTGAGTAAATGCCTCTGCGATTCTAAGAGATGCCGGGTGGTTTCGAAGACGATTTCCGGAGTATGGCTCAGAGCTAGGGAAAAGCTGTTTGTACAAATCGTAACCCATATTGACGTAACCGCCGCCGTTACCACGCACATCGATGATGAGCCTCTCCATATTTCGTCTCTTGGCCTCTGTGAGGAACATCTCTACGGCAGCTTGTACGGCTTGTGTAGCGAACTGGGCGGTCTGGTCGTCAGGAGCGAAACCGGTAATATCGATAATCGCAACCCGGCTACCATCATTAGCATAGTCGTCCATAAAGTATCCAGCCATAACCTGGTTGATATCTTGGATGTACGGCGAAACTCCAGGAGTATCTGGGAAACTCTCGTTAAATAAAACCAATCGTGATGGTGGCGGAGCAGTATTGCTGCCGGATTGACGCTTCTGCAGATTGCGGATAGCTTCGTCCAGTGGGCCGTTCTGCGTCCTCCTCTGATTGTGAGCTTTCAAAGCTCGAGTCCTAAGCATCTTGGCTGAAGAGCTACCGTCCGGGCTGACATTGATAAGTTTGTCCCAGATATCTTGGCCGGTCTCAAGGGCAGACCAGATGTTCTGTCCCGCCGAGTTGACGGCTAAGGCATTGTACCTGTACTCGGTGGTAGTCCCGTTATCGAAAGTCAACGTGAAGGTATTGGCGCCGGGATATCGAGTACGGCTGTACCACGACCCTTGTTTTGGTGGATTTTGCGACTGGAATGCTGCGTTCCATCTCGTATCAGGCGATTGCGACTGGTCGAAATAGGTAATTTTCTCGATCGCTGTCACGACGTCTTCTCCGTTGATATGTGTGACAGCAGCAGTATCGATAGCGTCACCTGAGCCCTGGCGCCCGGAAATGTCGGGTACAACATATACTTTCGACAACTGCTTCCCGTCGAGACTTAGATCGACAAGAGGGAATGGCGCTTGGAAGCTGATCAGAGATGGGAGGATCCATGCGACGTACAAATGCCCCTCGTGGCATCCGGCGAGAAGCCGGTCGACACGAGTCTCGAGCTCGTTCCATTGCGTTATAGAACCGCTATCCACGGCGTTATAAAGATCCGTCAGACCGCCAAGAATGTCCATAGGGTCCTGACCGGAATTGGCTGGGGGCCTCGCCAAGTAGCTTATCGTGCTCTGGAATTGAACGAATTTCGAAAGCTCGAACAGGAAGTCGAGTGCTGGTTCCTTTTCTAACGGGATGGACTGTAAGCAGTCAAAGGCGATTTTGGGATCGATCTGGAACACCGAGGCACCTATATCCAAGCAGGATAACGTTAGAATACCAACAAACGTTATAAGATCTCGCGATGTCGGCACGAATTCCACATGGGGATAATATAACCTACTTGAAGATCCTGACGACCTTAAAAACGTTGCGGCGGCGCGTCCAATGTTGGCGCACCCTGTCGATATATCGGCTGCTGTAGGCACATAGCTTGCAGGGGCGGTCGCTCCACTGGGTCGAGCTGAACCTGTCGCTGTCGCGGAATTTTGCGGCAGAGCCGCAGCGTAGTTTACACAGGCTCCCAGGCTCAAAAGAGCCGTGGAGACCTTTCTCATCATGTTTCTGGGGGGTTCAGTATCAAGATATCACGTTCTATCACCTTTAACTGACGAGGTCCCCGCTTACTCCGACTTGAAACACGCGTTGATAAAGGAGAGCTAACGAAACAGAAAACGGGGAAAAGAAAATTCGTCGATATAAAAGAACAATAGAGAGGTATCATGAAAAGGAAAAAGGTATTTTCTTCAAAAAATGTAAGACGGAGGATGATAGTTAAGAAAAGTAACCTTGCCATCATTATATATCAGCTTGACCCGTTCGCTAAATCCGAAAGCAAAAAATAAGAATCTCACCTGGTGCAGAAGACGCACCTAGTGCCGCCAGCTAATACAGGATATCGCTGCAGTTCTAAGTTTCAAGCTCCGTTGTCTGGGCAAAGCACACATCGTTTTCCAGTTTTTCCACGCTAATGAGGCTGAGCTTAGAAAAGGACCAGGAGACCATAACTGGAATAGCGGCCCACCGTGCGGGCCTCGCTGTGCATCCAGAAAATCCAAATCATTCCCTGCATTCTACTTGGCGTGGGGCGCTAGTTGCGGATTATTTTCGCTAACCAGCCAATCGTGTTGGCTTGGGCCCGTCGGATCCTGGCATGATTTCTTTGCTGCATGGGGAGTTTGAGTCCTTGGGCGGGTATTTGGGCGAATTTTGGACCTGGCCAAATAAGACTGCTTGGGAGTTTGGCTTGGAAAGAGCTTGGAAAGTGTGCTTGGAGGCTGAAATTGGTTGTCCTTGAACGCACAGTGCGGGATCTTCAGAGGTCTCGTTTTACTCCGCCTGGACGACAGGGATTTAGTTTCTGGAATGGCTTGCTGTAAAGTTATGGTTGACAGATGGGAATGTTATTTTAAGCATCATGGCTTTGCCTTTTATGGAATTCATGCTGTCCACGGCTTTATCAAAAGGGATTTTTTAACGTCTTGGGATACCTGAATTATTAACTAGGAGATGTATCAATCGTGGGCTTCAAAGTTTTTATTCTACGGATTATTGCAGTGGTAACTTGAGACGCGGAAATTTGTTGCTGAACAGGTAGCTGTATCGTAGTAATATCGTACAGAAAATACAGTCTCAAATTAACACCGGAGCGATCGATCACTTTATCGACCCGAAACGGAGTCAGTCCTGTGGCCAACCAGACGTGCAGATAGCTCGTCTACGAGGAGGCATTTGCAAACAAGAGGTCTCCACCCAGCTGAATTCAAAGTGCCGGTGGTCGCACGTAGTGGTGTTATCGATATCGGAATGGCGGGATGGAAGTACACAACTTGTACGTATAGCTACATAATTATCCAGAGCCTCAGGGATGTTTGCCGACAAAAGCGTATTGTTTTTCTTCGGGCCCTTAGCCACCCCTGTCTAAAATGATCGGCGTGATATCTACGCCATTTCTACATGCAGTGAAGCTGAAGTTGCAAGAGTGGGTTCATTAGCTTCAGGGAATCGCATGGTAGAAATCCGTTATTATCACCTTGTTTTTTTGGACCTCATAAATCAGAACGATCGAGCTGAAGACTGTTTTCTTTTGTATGCTCGCGCCGAACTTATGTAGGTACATTTGCATTTTATCTTGGGGAAAAACGGATGGTTTTATGGGATTGATTTCTCGATTATTTCTCCACTTAGCCCGAACAAGGCAGAACAAATTCAATGGATCACAACTGACTAGGCACATGTGGTATAAGACGGTGGGCACATGGGACTTTTTGATCCCGAATCAGGCGGTAATAAAATTTTGCGCGAGACTAAGTTTTGTGGCTACAAGTCGTCGAGTCATGAAAGAGGAATCGATAAAGTTTGGACTCGCGGATCAGACAATTCGGTTTACGTTACGATATTAGGTATAGTGCTCGTCCCAGCCTTCGACCTTTTTCCAACACAACTGGCGAAGTTATAGCTCACCAGCCACAGTCAGTGGCCATGCAGTGCGGATAACGGGTTCGTTTTTGAGGGTTTATGTTTAATTGCTGGTCTTTAACAAAGGTTTAGTTTAAGTGATGGATTAAAGGACTTTTTAATCTTCTTTTCTTGGTCTCATAATGACCTATTGCTACACACCACGGGCTCGTGTTTTTCTCAGATGGTGACACAAGTTTGCCTACTTTCGAGGAGGAATTGAAATAAGCACATCTGTTACTGCTACGGCATTGAAGCCCAGCCCGCTGCTGTGTACCCACCTCAAACGCTTATTGTTGGAGATAGGGTTAGAGGTTTAGTTAGGCTGCAAACCAGTCTTGTGGCCAGACAAATCAGTGGGTGTCTGAGGCTTGTAGTTTAGCTGCTGGCTGCTGGGAAAATAAGCTTGATTACAGAGTGGAGCTCAAGGGCGCTGTTGGCAGAACAGAGTTTAACTGAAATGTCTTTTATAAATGGCAATTGTGTCCAGCATGACGGATCATCTCGGAAGCTCACGGCAATATTTTGGAGTGGATTAAGCTTACAGCCTTACAGCCTTATGTAGAATATAATTTTGGGGAATTGAATTATTTCGTTGAATTCACGAAACCCTAATACTTCAATTTTTTTTAATTTTTTTTTTTAATTTTTTTCTAAAAACTTCATTTGCCGGATACTTAGGTAATATGAGCATTCTCCCCAACCTGAGAATCAGTTTCGTCGTCAGACAGCTCCACACTTTGAGAATCCTTGTTAGGACACGAAGGCACTTGTTGCAGTTTTTGTGTTGTGTATTTTTCCCTCCGCCTCCATGACAGCAAGACACCACAGTCCGGTTACGAAATTGACAGCAAGACAGCGAGATAGGGCTTCGGAACTTCTCGTGTAGTGCATTGAATTCACGAATTCTTTTGATAAGTATACATTGTAATATTATAGATGATAGTATGGAACCCGGAATGTGTGTACAAAACTATCTTTGGGCTATTTCAATAATTCCTTAGCTAGATACTAATTCCTGTTGTCAGTATTCTCTTCGCAAACTGTATGGTTTTCAGTTCCTCAGCCTCGCCGTGTATGAACGAGGCCTAGTAAACTGACTAGGATTCTCTCTTAAGAAGGGAGATCCAGTAATATTATATACCAAATTTTCATGTCCAAATTTGGCTTCGTTTCTAAGAAGAGAGCTTCAAAGCGGAACTAGATAATACTAGATTCAAATATGCATCTAGCATCCTTAGCCAGTGTTTTGAAACCTGGAACCAATTTTCTGAAGCTTGGAGACGTGTGTGGCGATATTAATATTATAGCGTAACTGTTCAATTGATAGTCTCGAACTCAAACCGCGTCCCTACATATGTTCAAAAATAATATCTGGGTGTTGTTTGGTTGTCGGAAAGTTATAAAGTGCTACCTAGGTAATTGGTTGTTACTCAAGTTTATTTTAACCTGTCAATTACATCTACAACGAGTATATTTCTTTGATCGCACCCATCATCACTTCTCTATCCC
This sequence comes from Orbilia quercus, assembly GCA_036971405.1. Taxonomy (NCBI): domain Eukaryota; kingdom Fungi; phylum Ascomycota; class Orbiliomycetes; order Orbiliales; family Orbiliaceae; genus Orbilia; species Orbilia quercus. Next base: position 3,335,757 of record JAJTUE010000001.1, on the reverse strand, counting down.
CGTCATAAGATGCAGACCTCAAGCCCACCATCACCGAAGACCTCAGCCATTCTTTCAACTTGATGTGTACACACATTTCGGTCCTTTAGACGACGATGCATCAGGAGTAGGCCGAAAATCAAAGAAGCATCGTATCAAGAGGCAAAGAAACACTCAGGCATACCTACCCCAAGAGAATATGCAAACTCCTAGCCGTAACAGGGATGGCCTAATACAAGCCTGGCTGTCAGACACTCCTGACTTTGCTTGTTCGCCTCCTCGTCCCCATACGGCACCTCCTTCCCTATCGGTTTTCCAATATCTACCGCCCGCTCGCCCAGTAACTCCTACCAACAGCCTAAGGCAGAATCTGGGGGACAAGACGATTGGATGAAGATTTATTACAACAACATTATCCTCGACTCCACCGGCCTAGAGATATCCAAAGAGTTGTTGAAACAAAGGTCCCGAAGAAGCGAGCCTAAACTCCCCGTCTATCAGAGCAGCAATCCGAGGAAGTAGTCAAGTCGGCGGCTCGCATCATGAATCAGAATGAACAGGCAAATTTCCGTTTTATCGACAGTGTAGCGGCATTCCCGCTTGACTGACTAGGTATCAAAGGGAGCGGCGGTACTCAGTGGACGACCTAACCTTTGCCCTGGGTATTCTCCCATCAGATAGTTGAGCTCAAGCCAGGCTAGCATTACGGTTACGCTTCCGGTCCCCAATTCGACTGGCCGATAGAAGAATATTGGGTTCTGCTTCACCTGATAGCTCAGCCCTACGCCCAACCACCAATTGAAAACATTTTTCATTCCTGATATTTGAAGTTATATCCGAAGCTATCGGAGGGACATACCACGTTGCTGAGGACCAAGGCGTGAGTAGCGGCGTTCACGCTGTCTCATCTTATCGCTGGTTGCTCTAATAAGCGTTAACCAATAGGCAAATCAAATCTACCGACACAGTGTCTTTCGTAGGAGTCGTCTCCTCGAGGTTGATGGTCTTTTACCTAGTATGGTGCTGCGAAAAACGATCAAAGTGTCCGAAATCAAGGTCATTTCATTCATGGACTGCCCGGATATCCAGGGATGCAGGGATATTGTTAACAATATTCTCGACTATGGACTGGATGAGCGATTGCGCTCCATTAGAGCGGCGCTTGCCCATATGAAGTCTCTACCTCGAGAATGGAAAAGGTCCAGATCTAGTTCCAGTTCTCTTGGTGATGAGTGAGACCCAAAAAGAAGCAAGCTTTCCGAAGATGCATGTGAGGCATCTGAAGATGAATAATTACTCTGTATCGTGCCTGATCGCGATACACACTTTACATTAGAAGTTTGAAAGAATACCTAGTATCATAGCAAATCAAAACAAGAATTTCCAGCAAGGTTTTTACTTTACGCCTCCCAAGAGTAATTGGAACGTAGGATGCACTTATTTAATTGTCTACTCCTTTGAGTGCTGATAGAGATATATTCGAGGTTACTCTTCTAAAGCCTCTCCGCTTACTGTCAAGCGTAAAGGATTGGAGGATGACTACTCACCAATTCGACCGTAAAAGAAGGTTTCAGATTCTAGATATCTGACGATTGCCTATTAATCCGAATAATTTTGTCAAGAGATAACGTTATCAATACATCTCATATTGAGTCATGCAGTGATGAAGTCGATAAGTTCAGCTTCAAGTGTAGAATTAATTTCGTTAACTCCACATAATTACCATAGAAGCTCTTAGATCCGCGCGCTAGATCTGGCTTTACGATTAAATGCCGGCGCTAACTCCGTTTCCAAGATCTTCAGAAGGGTATTTAGAACTGCATTCGTATCTCGCCAAGCTGCCGAAGAAAATGTGAGTTCTGGATGCGGTGCAGCCGTTCCGCGGTTTATATAAGCTCTGCCGATTTGCGAACCGGGTTAGTAATCCCGTCTTAGTAATTCCACGGCACAAATTTCGCCGTTTGTGAGCTCATGTTCGCGTCGATACCCGGATTTGGGCATTCGACTTTCTGAGTTTTGGAAAATACCAGTAAAAAAAGACTGCACCAATTGCGAGATTTCGAAGTGGGATAGCGTAGCGATACCCCGCTACAAGAGGCGAAGGGCTAGAGCCGAGACGAGGTTTAGCTTTCGATATCGGCATCTCCTGGGCGCTATGATGTCTACTGAGGAGCTATATAACTCCAATTGAAGAACCTGCTTTTGGGATTTCTGTTCGAATCGACAATACAAATACTTTCTTCGAGCTTCAGCTTTACGTAATTACCACCGCAACAATCTCGGAGCCAACCACCACAATTGGAAGATACATCAAACAACTTGACAACGCAAAAATGACTACACCACCAAAAGGCGGCTTGATTCTCGTGACGGGTGTGACGGGTATGTGTATAACCATCTGCCGTCGTATAATACCTGTGTAACAATGGCTAACTGATAACTTAGGATACGTAAGTGCTGCTAATTCAAAGTATTTTGGCCGGTGCCTCCCTTCTAACTTGTTCTACTCGGTGTAGATTGCATCCTGGACCGCCTTGAAGCTTCTCGAGCAAGGCTACAAAGTCCGAGGAACAGCTCGTACACTCAGCAAGGCCGAAGACCTCAAGAAAGGCCCATTGGCGAAATATGCAGACAAATTTGAAATCGTCGAGGTGGTCGACTTGGAACTCGACGGTGCATTCAACAAGGCTGTCAAGGGCGTAGACGGTATCGCACATATCGCCAGCCCTTTTCATTATCGAGTCACAGATCCATACGTTGATTTAATCAACCCCGCTGTCAACGGCACAAACAGCCTTTTGCAAGCCGCGAAAGAGGTTAGAATCCTTCAGCGTACCTTTGCCACGCGACGATATAATGCTAATTGATGCCTACAGTTCGCCGGGTCACAATTAAAACGAGTCGTTATAACTTCTTCCTTCGCTTCTATCATGCAACCGACGAAACCGGGACATATCTACGACGAAACCCAGTGGAACAAGTACTCTGTCACCCTTTGCGAAAACTACAAAAAGGATCCCTCCCAGAAGGTCGCACCTAACGAAGCATACCGAGCATCCAAATCCCTCGCCGAGTCCGCTCTCTGGGAGTTCGTCGAGAAGGAGAAGCCCACATTCGAGGTCGCGGCTATCAACCCCACGTTCGTGTTCGGACCCGTGATCCACTCCGTCAAAGACGCAGAGAGCATCAACACTTCTGTATTCCTCCTCTACAAGTATCTCGCTGGAATTAACAAGAGTATTGAGGAAGGTGCCGCGCCGAAGGCTTATGTTGACGTCCGAGACGTCGCGGATGCACATATCAATGCTTTGATTATCGAAGAGGCGAAGGGCCAGAGATATTTGAACACGGGTGGAAGCTTTAAATGGGCGGATGTTGTTGAGATCCTGGCTGATGAGTACTCTTCTACTCTTCCTTACTTGAAGGATACTTTGGCGGCCGCGGGAGAGGAGCCACCAACCTGGGGATACGATACTACGAAGAGTAAGGAGATATTAGGGATCAACTATATTTCGTTGAAGGACAGTGTTTTGGCGACAGCTGAGAGCGTGAAGAAGTTTCTACCGTAGTCGATTTCGTGGTCGAGCGGTTGTTATATATATAAGATAAATAGCTATTTTTGATAGACTTTACTATAAAACGAGCTAATTGTCTAATATCCTTTTGTTTCATAAGCACTTAGAGATTTACATATGATAGAAGGACCATGAAGGGTTTTAACCAATACGTAAAACAAAGAAAAATGAAGTAATATTGAAAATAAGACCGATTAAAACAGTCTCGTCTCGTCCTAAGGCGTGATTATATTAGATGGCTGTTTTTGTTGAATATCAATCGCGAAAAAGGTAAAATGGCATGGCACGAAATCGTAGGCAAGTTTTATATTTATATTTGATGGGCTAAGACGGGCAACCACTCTTAGTTCTGTTTATCTGTGGGGTTTTGCCACGATACTTTTAAAGCTTTTTGCTGCCACGAACCCGCTGGTGACGCTGACGTTTTTGGTCTACAAAGGTTTATATTAGCATGCGTGCTGCTTACATATGTGATATCATCAGACAAGTCACTTACTTGGAGCACCAAATGGCTCGACGATCTTATAACCGTCTTGGACCAACTTGGCGTGATTCTTAGCCATTTCCAAAGGATTTCCGTTATTCTTGTTGGTAGGCTTCTTGGGGATAGCGGGTGGTGTGACCTTTGGAACCGAAACGCTGGGGAGGGTGACCTTTGGTACGCTCACGGATGGAAGCGTTACCTTGGGTATGCTGATCGACGGGAGGGTCACACTAGGGATAGTGACTTTCGGGACGCTCAACGTCGGGAGGGGTGGAACGCTGACCGTTGGAATGGATACCTTCGGGACGCTAATGGCTGGGAGAGTGACCGAGGGTACTGATAGCGTTGGCAGCGTGATAGATGGAAGACTGACGACTGGAAGCGTCGGCAGCGAGACAGACGGGATACTGACCGCCGGGAGAGTCGGTATGCTCAGAGTCGGAAGAGTAGGGACGCTGACTTTTGGGAGACTGACAGACGGCACGCTAAGATTAGGTAGCGAGACACTTTGAAGCGTGACCTTTGGGATGCTTATGCTTGGGATGCTGGCCGTCGGAACGCTAATGGAGCCTTGTGATACCAAGCGAGTGATGTCTTCCATAATACCGCTGATAATATCACCGACCAAACTGGTGGCGGCAGGAAGGACGGCACTTGTAACAGGGTCGACGACACCTCCAACCAATTTAGTGGCAGCGGGAATGACAGCGCTTGTGACGGAGGGAAGGACAGAGGTCAGGAGGGGATTTATGACAGCGCTCGTGAGAGGGTCGACGATGGGATCAAGGATTCCAGTTGGGATACTGACTGGCGGGACGCTAATCGAGGGAATCGAAACCGACGGGAGCGAGGTGCTCGGAAGGGATGAAGTAGGTAGCTCTGGGATCTGAATAAGAGAAGTGACTGGGCCTAAGAACGTGGTTGGGATACCAGTATGGGTCACGACTGTCTGGAGTACGTTGACCACGTTCTGAACGCTGGTGAAGAGAGAGACGGCCTGGATATGGGTAGGGATACCGACAACGGTAGTAACAGATCTCGAAAGAGTAACCAATTCAGTAGTAGTCCATACGCTAGTGTCTACGCTCGTGACCAGATTGTTTGGACCAAAATTGGGAAGCGATACTGATGGCTGGGATGTCGGCAAAATGTCGGTAAGGATTCCAGTAGGGGGAGAGATGGATGGAAGTGATACTGATGGAATCGAAACCGAAGCAGGAGTCTCGGAAGGGGGAGAATTCAAGTCGGAAATTACCGATGAGATAAGACCAGAAGGGATGGTGATTGAGAGCTCGGATGCAATAGAGGAAATAAGATCGGTAGGGACCGAGATAGATGGAACCGAAGTAGAAGGAACCGAAACAGACGGAACCGAAATCGATGGGGTCGACACCGAGATTTCGGACGAAACGGACGACAGGATATCCGTTAGCACCGAGATTGAAGGAGTGGTAACCGAGGGAAGGGAAAGAGTCGGCAGAGAAATTGATGGCGTAATCGAAGGCAAGTTGATTTGCGTGCTGGGGAGACTGAGAGGGTGGGTCGATACAATCTCCTCGGGAGGGTGGTTCCAGCTGGAATGAATACCATAATCATTCGAGTGATGATGGATGTGAATAGTGGAGATCTGAGGGATTCCATTATGTACAAAAGTCGTGGTGATAAAAGTAGGGAACACTTGCTCAGTGGTAGTCAAAGCCGTAGTGATCGTAAAAGTGACCGGACGGACAGTAACGTAGCCAGTGATTTCACCGAAAGCGATACCGGTGATTGGACGAGCAGTGGTATAACGAGTCAAACCCCAAGATCTGAAAGTGGTGGAGAGAGTCTCTGTGACCATAACAACGGTGGTATAGGTAGTCTCGATTACAACCGGGGATAAGGTCGTAGTCGTGGACCTGACCACGGAAGATTTGGGCTTCTGGCTCGTATAAACCCGTGTGACAGTAGTGTGTTTATGCTTCTCAATCACATAGGTTCGGACGGTGGTGAACTTGGCTCGAACTGTGCTGATAAGTACCTGGACATTTCCACCGGGATGAGTGTGAGTGATTGTGGTAGTAGCCACAGGGACAACCTCAGTGATCTGGGTGATAATTGGAGTCACTGAAGGGCTGCTAAGCAGACTGGCCGTGATGGAAGCAACTGGGCTGCTGACAGAGGAGGGGCTTGCAGAGCTGCTAGCGGACTCCGTAGTAGTTTCGGTGGAGATAGAGTTGGTATCAGTACTAGAGGAATCTAGACTGGCTGTAGTTGTAGTCACATCGGTACTGCTCTCAGTTGTACTGGTAACATCGGTGCTAGTCTCAGTAGTAGTTTCAACATCCGTGCTGGACGACGTAGTAGTAGTGACCTCAGTGTCAGTAGATGTACTCGAGCCAGTGGTGCTCGAAATATCATCAGAATCTATCACGGTGCTAGTTTCAGTAACCAGATCGGTATCAGTACTAGTACTGGTAGTGACTTCGGTGTCAGTCGAAGTGCTAGTCTCAGTAGTAGTATCATCTTGACGCTTGTTGAATCCGAACTTTGCTTCGTGCTTGTGCTTGTCAGCCAATGCCACAGCGGACTGCAAACCAGGCTGTGCTCGGTGCCAGGGCAGAGCTATAGCTGAAGCCCAGCCGGTGGCCAGGACTGGGACAAGAATTACGGAAAATTTCATTTTGAACTTAAATATATATTAACTTGAGTCTTTTCGTTTAATTTAAACTGGTCACCGAATATCGGGTCAGAATGTGAAGCCGTGGGAGAGGATTGGAGGTGAAAAGCATTAGGGAGCCGGCCGTTCTTAGAGACACTCCGACTTAAATATGGAATTTCGAATAGTAGCCATGATTGGGCTATTGAAAGTGAGAGATAAATCGCAAATCTGGGACAATGGAACCGTAGTTCTTGCCAGAGTTTCTGATCAACGATATCGAAACTAGAAAGGATCGTGGTGCTAGCCATGTTTTTATGCGTTGTATCATGTGGTATTTCCCAATCGAGCCCTAGTGGGCAGCGTGTGTAACGTCCCGATCTGTACCTCGTACCTAGGTAGGTATGATGTCCTGGATGATACTAGAATGTTCCTCTTTATAAATTTTTAAAATAGTAGAAGCCACCCGAACAGCCCATTGAGATCCTCGAACAAAAAAGTACCTCGTCTGAGCTACTGGCCAGCTATTCAGACTCAAAAACAGACACAGCACCCAGAGTTTTGTCCCGAACCTACTTAAGTAGTTTAAAATAACTCAAGTAGATATATACCGAGGCAATACCATATTATATAGTCGACTAAGCCATACGGGGACTCAGACTGAGGATCTCAAGTCGAGTAAATTTACCCCCGTATTTTTTTCTTTTTTACTTGTTTGAAATTCGATCATCCTCCAAACACTTAAACATCAACAGTTGAAATGCTCCAAAACACCGAATCCTCAAGGTTTAGGACTTAAAGTTTAAGGTTTAAAGTTCCTGTCCACAATACCATTCTCGGATCTGAATCCCATGTTTCTGTAATCTGATAGGTTCGAGAATTACCTTTGTTAGCCAAGATTTCCGCAAAAGACACTCTTGCTCTGCAATATATGCAACCTCGGAACTCTATCAGCGTGTGTAGTTAGAAACTATTGCCACAGCAAAGACACCAAATTTTCCCCACAGAATACTATAAAGAACGTGCACCGACCGCCATGCTGATCTCTCACTTTCGCCTAATCGCTTCTTACCCGTTATCCGTAGATCTATTGATCCGCCCCTTTCCTAAACAAGCCATGACGATAGCCGATTTCAAGGATCGCCATGTCACTACAACTTCAACGCAAATATCCGTACTTGCATCTTACGCTGGTCTAATCCTGACCGTGGCGCTGTGTACCCTCTTCTTAGTTAAAAATTACATCCTCGAACCCTTTCTCCCGCGAATATACGGCTCTTGCCATACCTGCCTCTGTCCAACGACCAAACGGTCCTTTTTAAATCAACATGTAGCGATCGGTATGCGTCTCGTTCTTCTCGCACTGGGTTTCTACCCGTTCTTCGCGATAGTGTTCGGACGATCGAGGCTGTCTGATCCCGTTTCTCGGGCTGGGGAGGTAACAATGGGCGACCTTTTGATCGTCTGCTCGCAGTTGCTGGTGGGGATGTATATCTTCGAATTAATCTACCGGAAGGAGATATCATTCGTGAGTTGTCTACATCACCTCGGCACGATTTTGGTTGGTGAGGCAGCGGTAGCAATCAGTGTGTATGGGCATCGGGATGCTCGATTCGAGTTTATTCTTTGCTGCGTGTGGGGTAAGTTGATTAACTTCCTATCAGGCTATTCGGCAGCTCGCAGCATGTGCTCGGGGCATCGCGATGAAGATACAAGTTCCGGGGTTTGATCTGTTGGATGTAACGCTGACTGGTTGATATCGCTTATAGGGGCATTTGATGTTCTTGTAGAGTTTCTTCCATCACTTGCGATCATTCGATATCGCATGATACCCGCCCATCATTACCAGTTACGGCTACTGTTTAGGTTCACTATGATTTGGACATTTGTAGGCACGTTGATCGAAAGTGCGGTGGCTATGTATCTGTTTGGGATATTGTGGAGCCAGTGGGATTTGAGCTTCAAAATCTTGACGCCGTTGTTGCACGTTGCATTTTCAGCGGCGCAGTTGCATGGGTCTAATGTCTTTAGAAAATTGGCGAATAGAGAGAGTGAACGGATAAAAGAGGAGAGACAGCGGATGAGCTTGTGTGGAGAGAAGGATATAGACGGAGATAGGGAGAGTAGCATCAACGGCCGCTCTATTGTATAATAGTTTTGCTTCGGACCCAATGTTATTGGATTGCAGATACGACAACAGCATCAAGTGTTGACAGCTAAAGGTCTGGTTTATTAGACGAAAATCATAGGTTAAAGAGAAAATTAGTATGTATTTGTTTAAATTTAATTTGGACTACCATAAATAGAACTCTAGGCATTAAAATATTGTAAAAGACCAGCTTTCTCTGTGTGAAATCATAATATCCTGATCGCGATACCTCAAGAAATCCAAAAGGAAACGCACCCGTAACATAACAATATTGTACAGACGGCGTCGGCATTAATATATAAACTCTAAAAATCAAAATCTTGCTACAATCAAAACAACTTGTTATACGTATTAATCACAATCCTGTGACTGGAACAGGCGATTTCAACGTCAAAGTCACAGAAGAACCCTTCATCGTGACCCAGATCGTTGTAGGGTCGTTACCAATCTGCTCCACCCTAATACCAGCATCGGTTTCCTTAACACCACCGAGGACGGTGACGGGAACCTCCACCGGACAGGTATTTGATAGAGTGTTAACAGTAACGCTAACAATTTTACCGTTGGAGATAGTCTGCTGGATCTGTGTGTTGCATTGATCCCTGAGGTAACGATTCCTGAAGCTTAAGGCAACATCATCGTGCTTCCAGGTGAGAAGGGGCCAAGTGACCAGGCGTTGGAACTCGGCAACCTGAGTTTCGACCCACATCTGAAGGAGAGAGTATTTGCCCGTTAGGGAGGTTCCAGGGATCGTGACTGTATTGTTGACAGAAGTGCGCATGTTGGCTTGGTGGAACATGTATGGATCTATTTGATATTAGTATGATTGCCTTTTGATATGTCAAGTTAGTAGAGATAAGTACTCACCATGCATCAAACTGAGAAGGTAATTTGAAGTGCTCTCCTGTTCAAGTGCGAGAAGGTCATAAATGCCACCGACCCCAGCAGATGTGGCTAACCACTCGTTGACCGTGCAGTCAGTGGTGTCACTATGCGTTGCGTTAGAACGTCTGTATAGTAAATTTGCTGAGGAGAGTTACTCACCAGTTGAAATACATTCTAGTTGCCCATCTAGGTGTAACTTGGAAATTGTTAAAGCCATTCCCCGCGACAGTGGTATTCAGCGGCCAGTATGGACTGTTTGGATTTCGCAACACTGGTCGAGTGTTATCACCAACGGCGTTCCAGATGCCATTAGCCCACATGGCCGACAGCGCATCACCGTTGTGCAAACCGGTAATGGCAGGTGGGATAATACCTCCAAGACTAACCATAGAGCTTTGATCAACACCGGAAAGCTTGAGATATTGCTGGTTCCAGTTGATTTCTCTGAACGTATCATTGTAGGTGGCGTTGTTCAGACTGAGATGGGTGAAAGTGTGGCTGACATAAGAGAAAGCATTCGAGGTCTTGGAAAGAGCCCAGATATAGACCGCCAGTGGATCAAGCTTGAAGCAGGCGAGAGGGTAGGCGCTAAAGCTGACGGGCGTGGTAGGCCAACTGTCTGTTCCGGTTCCCAGAACCTTCTGAAACTCTAGCGCTGTATCATCAGGATCTTTGGCATACCAAATTGGATCGATCAGGCAAGTTTTCTCGGCTGGGTCTATGTCATTGGACTCAAGCAAGTTGCCGTTGCCGTTCAATCCGAGCTCGACGAAATATTGAGACCCGGGGTTGGTGGCTACGAGTCTTTTGTTGAGGTTGGCGACCCAGGTGCCGGTATTAGTCAAGTCCGCAACGGTAAGACGATACTCGTTACCTACGGGATAGTACATATCCGTAGGCAAGAGGACATCATCGATTTGGCTGTTGAGAATAGCACGTCTATAACCGTCGTAGACACCATGAGTGGCCCAGTGGATCCAGATGTGGTTCAGATAGGCGCTCGTCGGACTCCATGTTCCAAAGCTCATGAAGAACACCATCTGTGACCTTCCATCTGGGTATGTGTTAATGACACCACCGACGCTGGGATTGGTATACGCAGCGTTGGGGCTAAAATTCAGGAACGGAGTAGTTTGGGTGGTATTCGTATCTGTGACCACAGATGGAACGTGATACAGACCGCTCAGCGATAGTGGAACGGGTCTAAGACCTGCCGTTGGGAATCTCGCTGTGGCGACACTGGCAATTAGAGTGGCGTTTTGAGGATCCAGCGCGTCACAGCATCCGCCGAGAGCATCAGCTCCAAAAGCTGCAGCGGATGGCCAGACGTTGAAATGCACCATACGGACGTCGCACATTGTTTGGTATGCGTAAAGTTGGTTCCATTGGTCCGTCGTAAGAGCGCTTCGCCAGCCCAAAGCAGTACCATAGTCATAAGAGAGCTGTGAATGAACAACGATTATGTTGTAGTTGCAAATAACGGTACCATCGGTGTCAGTGCTATTCAATGCGGGGAGGTCGACTCCTGCTTGTGGGACGATAAGCGTATCCCACGCCATGCCATAACTATCAAGGGGTGTCTCAGTTAGATCCGCAGTAGCATCGTCAGGTGCCATAATAAGAACATTGCTAATCAACTTGAAAGTAGCAGAAGGTTTTGGAAGAGCAGAGGTTGATGTGAGAGAAGAAGTAGCAACCGAGGGAGCAGATGGTGGGGGGCCAATCGAGGATGATGTGGGTCCTTGATTTTCGATTGTGGGAATATTATCTGATGCAACTGGTGATACAGTGCCAGCACCAGAAGAGACAGAAGAAAGAGCGCTGTCCGTATTTGGGGTTGAGGATGTCGTAACAATGATTAAAGATTTAGATGTTACAGAAGAAGAAGAAGCGGCTTTCGTAGTAGATGTCGTCTTAGCAGCAGCAGCAGCAGTAGTAGGCTTTACGCTGGAAGCAGGAACTGTCGAGCTAACAGATGTAACAGCAGCCTTGCCAGTGACAGCAGTTGTTGTGATTTTTGCGGAAGTAGTGGTGATTTTAGCTGAGGTAGTGGTCGGGAGCTTCGAACTAGTAGAAATAACAACAGCCTTCGTCTGAGCTTGAGCCAGGAGGGGAACAATTTGGCTGTACACAATCGAGTACAAGATGCTAAATAGATTCTCCATCCTGGCAATTAAGAAGGGCGAAGCCTTGCAACCTTTAACGTGGGTATCAATTTGTGGGTCGAACTATCATTCGCAATGTGAACAGGGTGTGAAAGCTTGGATTTATATCAAGTGACTGGATATTGACTGATGGCTTCGTTCTTAGGGAATTATTAAAGAAGAGGATGATTTCAAAAAAGCCAAAATCTGGAAGTGCAGAACTTTTATACCATCGTCCCTCTATGAGGCCTTTCGCCGCAGACTCTTACTGAAAGGCCCAGACGAACTTAGAGCGGACGCGGATACGATACCGGCTAGTGCCAGTAACAAAGATTTCGCCGTCATATCGGCATCCATCGCAGCGAACTCTGTCTCCAAATGCTAATTGTTGATCAAGAAAAGGTAATATCGCTCCTAGCCATGAAGCAAAGCATTTGTGGTTGTGTTGAGGTCTCAAGAAGTTAAGTTAGGTCCGCATTTGACAGTGATTGCGGTGTGGTGGCTTGCTCGGATATTACTGAAAGAAGACGTTTTCGACGGATATGGTAATTCTCGTGTCGCGCTAAGCCGATGAACAGGCCGGATAAGGTAAAAATGACGGATTAGGTTCATCTGCGAAAGACGACCCCAACATAATTCCAGCGCAAGATTCGCGAGCATTGTTCCGAAGAAATCTAGACGTTCGCTTGAAACGCACTATAGTTCTTGTCCCTGAGGTTACAAGGTTGTCGTTTGTTCGACGAGATCGATCTGGCCGATTGCCAAGCGAATATACCCGTGAATTGTAAAACTAAACGACCGAACTCGACCGCAAATCTGGGAAAAGGTAAGACGAAATTGCAAGCACTAGGCCGAGTCCGAATTTATGTGGATTCTTGAGGAGTTCTAGTTGTACGCGATGGCTTGCTTGCCACGCCTGCGCGCAGTTGACTGGACAAGGATGTTGAACGACTCGCTGCTAGGGGATTCACAGTGGCCGAATAGTGATTCCGAATGCTCGAATAGCTGAGGTCTGGCGTTTGTGGATATGTATGCAGGTGCGACGAAGCTTGAAAGGGTGGGCCCACGTGGGATTCGAGGTGTGAGAGTCTCATGGTACACCATACCCTCGTACGGAAACCTTCGACACCGTCTTCATGGTTCTTAGTTACTGCCAGCTGCCAATCAAAATATTCCCCGAGACAAGAATATGCGAGATGCTCTGCAGACTTGACTGACTGACCTTTGTTATTTGGCTTTGCGGCCCCTGAAGATTGAGGCAAAGCAACTAAAATTTGACAGTGACTAGTGCCATGTCGATATTTGAACGGATAAGTGCTTCCGAGACTCAGGTACGAAAGGCTGTTGACGAGATTATAACGTATCCACTGCCATGACTTTGACATAGAAATAAATTCACAATAAATTCTGTGCATGTTCCGGGACCCGCAAGTTTCAAGATCTGAAGGCTTCTTGAAACGAAAAGAATCTCAACACATTCCCAACCTGTTGGGGTTCTGTTCCGGTAAGTGCCGTCGCACAGAGTTCGACCGATGTACTGCCAAGAAATGACGGATGACAAGCAATTCAGGCGGCAAGGATCGTTGTGGTTGGGTCAAGACAATACAAGCTTCGCAGCCAAGTCGCAATCAGATTGCTTGACAGGCTTGACCGTGAGGGGCAAGCAGGGGCCCTCCAAAATAGAACAATGCTGTCGCTGAATGTCACCCTCCGTCGAACTGGTTTTCCATCCGCTCATGCTAGAGTAGGAAGCAGCAGAGAGCGAGAAATTGCTGACGGCGCTGATATGGGTTAAGGCGAAACAAGGCTAGCAGGATTAGAACAAGATGCTACCTAGCAACCTGCCATTCGGGTGGCTCGAGAAGTCTCTAGTCAGGGCACCTCTCCGCCGTGCATACGCAAGCTCCGAGCGGACTGCTTTTCGATGCGATTTGGGTGTGATTTCCGGCTGCATCGGCAGCCCTCTTAGACTAACAGCATCAATTAGTCTCGAGCCCCCCCAAATCAGACGCTGGTACTTCGATCGCCGGTTGGTTACCATTCCGGATTGACGCTTTATTTATGCCCCTGCGATATTTATATTTGGTCGCGTCGTCTGGTGGATACCGCTCCCAAAAGGCGGCGGAGGAGGCGCGCTATTTAGTGGACGAGTTGTCCGTAATATTTTCCCCATCCCTCTCCCTTTTCTCCACTCTACCGTCTGCTGTCCATTTGAGTAAGTGAATATATCGACAGGATCGATTCATCATTACCAAAACCCGACACTTCTTCTCCCGATCAAAAGTTCCTTATCTGTTGTTGTCATCATGGTGTACTTTGGGCGTTCACTGGGCAGATTGCTTCAGCCGGCTCTTGGGGCTCTGCTTCTGGTCTGGGCCTCAAAGATCGAACAAGCAGAGGCTATCGCTTCCCTGACCATCAAGGGCAACAAGTTTTTTAACTCGCAGACCGGTGCCCAGTTTTATATCAAAGGTTTGTGGATCCAGGCGGGGTCTCGATCTGGATCAAGATGAGAGTTTGAGGCTGATGACATTGCATCTTGGCAATAGGGGTTGCTTATCAGCTGCAAGCGAAAGTGGTAAGTTTCGACACGATAGCGAAGGAACGATGGAAGGAAGAAAGGATGACTGACCTGTTTGATAGGATCCATTGGTCGACAAGACGCAATGCTCTCTCGATGCCACTCTAATGAAGTCTCTCGGCGTCAACACAATCCGTGTCTATCAGACTGACCCAACTGCCAACCACGACGACTGCATGCAGGTCTTCGCCGACGCCGGCATCTACCTCTTCGTCGACCTTGCCAACTTCGAGACTGGTATCAATGAGGATAATCCGTACTGGAGTCAAGGCCAGCTTTCGTCTTTTGCTGCCACTCTTGATGCATTTGCCAAATATGAAAACACTGTCGGTTTCTGGATCGGAAATGAGGTCGTCACCAAGGGTGAGTTCTTCTCCTCAGGCGACTTGGAATTGACTATTGTAATATATTGGATCTAACACTGTTTTCCTCTTCCAGCTGCTGGAGAAAGAGCCGTCTACTTTGTTGCTGCCGCCGTTGCCGACATCAAGGCTCATATCAAAAACAAGGCCTACGACCACCCAGTCTATATTGGCTACGCCAATACTGATAATGCCGATACCCGGTAAGCTTTCTCTCCGATAAAACTATCATACGAGTGTTCTAGTTCTAATTTGCCACAGCCCGTTCGTTCAGAACTACCTCGCATGCGACCACTCCGGTGTCGCCGGCCGTGACTCGTCCATCGATTTCTATGGTGTCAATGCCTACGAGTGGTGTTTGCCCACTGATACCTTTGAAAGCAGCGGCTATTCCAGATTGACTGGCTATCTTTCCGCAGCTCAATACGATATCCCAGCCTTCCTCAGCGAAGATGGTTGCAACACTAGCCCACCCAGATTATTCGAAGACATGGGATCTGTTTATAGCTCTGACATGACTGATGTAAGACATGAAATACTCTAGCTGCAAGATTTCTGCTAACAATATTCGAATTTTAGTGGTGGTCGGGTGCCATTGTCTACGAGTGGATTAACGAAGCCAACAAGTTTGGATTGGTCACCTACGGAAACGTCAGTGATCCTTCTACTGCTGTTGGTGGTGATCCATACGCAAGGTATTTATACGGATTCTCGAACAAGAATGCTATTGGAATCTAATGGAGTTTTCGTCTTAGATCTGGTACTCCAACTCCAGTTTCGCCCGACTTCAATAACCTCAAGACTGCTTGGGCAAAAGTTTCTCCGACTAGTCTTACTCTCAGCGCGTACGCATCCATAAAGCTTAATTTCAGGAATTGAACTGAAACTGACGCTCGTCTGCAATAGTTACACTCCCAGCAACACCAACATCAATTGCCCCGCCTCTTCTGGCTCTTGGACAATCGATCCCAGCGCCACGCTTCCAACTCTCGGAGACGTCGCGACAAGCATCCCCACAGGTGCCGGTTCTGGTTCGTCTCCCCCGCGTTCGTCCTCTGCACTCATTACGAGTACGCAAGCGAGTTCAACAAGTTCTAATTCGGTGATTCCAGCAACAACCACATCAAAGCCAAATTCTGCCAGCTCCGTCGCGATTTCTGCATGGCCTATTGCCATTGTCATGATTATCACGACGTTCATGAGCATGTACTGATTTCTATCTCTCAGGGTGGGTTTTGTAGTGATTTCTCTTTATTCTGACCTCTTTTTCCTTTTTTGGGAGCGTGAAGTGAACATAAGTTTTAATACTGCTAGGATTACACATCCTTTTTCGCGCTTCGTCGTATGGTTAAGTTGAATTTTGCAAGCTACTCATATCGTGTTTTTGGTTGGTCTTTTGATTGAAGAAGTTAGGAGGGGAAAGAATACCCCTGCGTTAGCATTAGAGTTTCTGTTTCTCTGGGATCATGCATGCATTCAATTCTCTGTATGATACTTGCTGTTAGAAGAAAAGACACAGAACTTAATAGCTTAATAATGCATAAAATAGCAGAACTTTTTGTACTGCGCTTTTGCTAGCATAAGCGTAATCGCGAGATCTAGATACATGCAGCAACAAGAGGCTCTCCCACCTTTTCCTAACACCGCATGGCGCGAAACGTAACTGCTCGGACTTCGCTTTTGGCTCAACCCCGATGTAACAGCTTGAGTTTACACAGCCCCTTTTCTCCAACCACAGCTCGCCGGCCTTCTATCGCCATGACATAAAACCTGCTTCATCTTCGCTGCTGTCTGCTTACTATTCACAACCGCAGTTCACCATTTTCACTCAATTCAGTTGGCCCGCGAATGGGCAAATCGGCACGAGACCAATAAATATTTCGAGGACCAAGTGGTACATATCCGCCCAATACAACACGAGAATAGAACCAAGCTAGCAGAACAGCCATGATTGCAAGTGCAACGTCGCTCCCACCCGAAATCCTACACGAGATCTTCAGCCAACGGGCACTCAATTGCAAAGACCTCTACAGCGCCACGCTTGTCTGCAGGGTGTTCTATCATGTTGCAAAAACTCATATCAGACCTGATGATGGGGAGTTTATTTTGCGCACAAATAGACCTTGGGTGTTGAAGTCGTTGCTGAGCAAGTTGATAGCTGAGGGGGTCGGGTCTGTTTTTGCGAGGGGCTTTCGGAGTGTTAGTATTGTGTGGAAGAATAATCGGAAATGGGAATCGCCGAGGAAGAAGAGGAAGATAGAGAAGAATGTAGAGGAGAAAGATAAAACAGAAGAGGGCGAAAAGACTGAGACGAAGGTGGATGATAAGATTGTGGAAGAGCAGGAAGATGCAAAAGATGATGGAAATGGAAATGACGAACAAGACACAGAAGAAAAGAACGAGGAAGAAAAAGACGAAAACGAAGGTGAAGACGAAGATGAATATGAATATGAAGGAGAACAAATATGGACGCCAGCAGAAATGGACCTTCTCAACTACATGTTCAAAGGCTACTCGTTCCTTCCAAACTGGAAGAAAGCCATTTTAAACTTCATCGATCCCGCCGCATTAATCCTACCAATATTATTCCATTTCACGGCTCTTCAGGAATTACACATCGGTTCACCATGCACAGATTGGCCCTTCAACTATCTCTATAAAAACAGAGTAGACACGCATCTCGAGGAGTTTCTGAGCTGCATGGTGGATAACGAGGAAGAGAAGGATATCAAAGACCCCGATAAGTTGTTACACGGCTACCCGGCGTTTTTGAAGAGCATAAAGAAGTTCTCGAGGGGTCATTACAACGACGAAAACGGCTTTGGGATCTATGAAATCGTTCCGATATTTATACTACCGAATATCGAAAGTATTTCGTTGGACACTTGCGGAGGTACGTTCGACTGGTTGGGTAGATTCGAAGAGTCGGAGTGGTTGTGTCATGTTAAGGATATAGAGTTTTCGACGATGGAGTGCGAGTCCACCGAGGTTGCCAAGTTTTTTGGAGCGTGCGAAGGATTGGAGACTGTAAAGGTGACGCTGTATTGTATTAATTATGGGATCGTGGAGGAGGAAGAGCAGTTGGAGCAGATGTTTGATTTGGATCCCATGAGGGAGGCGTTGATGAAGTATCATAAGAAGACGTTGGCGTATGCGAATTTACACGCAGAGAGGAATTATTGGTGGTACAAGAGGAAGGGGAAGAAGGCTAGGGCTGGGTGGAAGCCAACTTGGGAAGGGAATTATGATGATTGGGATAGTGATAACTGATGTGGTGATGCTATATAGTCCTGGAGCCTGACGGTGCTAGAGAGACTCCTAGTACTCATCTAAGATTGCCAAATTTGTATAAATAATTGCTACTTGGATACCGGGTTAGAAAATTACAGACCAACTTTTACGCTGATAAATTGAAGGTATTTTATCTGCGGAGCCCTGGAGATCCGAATAGACTACCCGTGGAGGCCACCGGAGCTGTTGTGCCGAACATATTAATCCTAGAGACAAGCGGAGGCGTAAATAGACTTGTGGCGGTGCTTTGTTTGCGGTCTATAAATGCAAAGTTCTTTAGGCGGTTTGATGCCTGACATTCCAAGATGTCAGATGCATACTCAGGCACTTTACGTAAGGTCAGAAGTAATTCAGGACTGCTGGCTATAATCCAAGGATATTTTTTCGAGGCCTCAGCTATCATCTTTCTGAAGGGGTCTGTTTTGCTAATCCCCAACCACTTTTCCATGTTCTCGACATGTTTACGCAATCGGGTCCCTGGATCTACAACGGATTGTGGTCCAAGCAATTCCTCTTTTGCATCATAGGTATTTGCGTATACCAACTTGATAATGATAGCCCACGCTTTGAAAAAGCCTGTTCTTTTTACCGATAGGGTCTCATCCCATTTCAGATTTTCGAAATCGAACAGCCCTACTCGATAAACGATTTCTGATTTTGCCATACCAAGGATGTAATTCTTGAAGTCTAGATCCTGCATGCACTCGGCGAAAACGTACGCCGTCGCAATACAAATAAGTTTGTCTACGTTGGCTCCACATAGCTCGCATTGGCCAGTGTATGCAAACTGAACAAATGCTTCGAAGGTTTCGGGCACATAGATATCGGCTGGTATCTCTCGCCGGATTTCCTTGGTTTGGCTCTCAGATAGCCCCGATTTAAATAGATGTTGAAAGTAGAGTGAGGTTCTCGTCAAAACACCCTCGTGGATTAAGTATGTCGAATCTGAGCTCGCATTCAGAACAGGCAGTTTATCTGCATCCTCGTGGGCCTCAGTATTGATATCTTCGCTCGCAGTAGGCACTATCCTGACTTTTATTACTGGTGACTTGAGTAACCTAGCGCACAATAATTACACGGTATCTCGTCAGCATTGCCTTCAAGTTCAATATTAATTTTTCGAATCGACAGCCTCAAATTAAGTAAAGAGAGAGGAGAGCCGTAGAAGAACGTTCACTTACTGGGGCAGTACTTCTACGATGGACTGCATGTCTTTGCAGTCCAAAATTTGTTTCAATCCAAAAGAATCCAACACAAATATCCGGATGAATATAACGAAAGTGAATATCGATCTTGACTGTAACCAGACAGCGGTGAGTGGAGACTTTATTCGAGGAATTATAGTATGAAAAGAGGGAAATAGGAGCATTTAAACTTAAGAAGTGGTCCAAGCTGTTACCGTGTACCCAGACAAGTTAACTCGTTCAAGGACACGATGGATTCACTCTAAATTATACACGCGTCATGCCCTGAGAAGGAAGCGCCAAGTAATATTTGTTTGGCCAAGGATTTCATGGAATGTCACATAAGACGCACATGAATAGAAGCGTCAGTAGCAAGCTGCAACTTGCCGGACCCAATGGGAAGCCGAGGAAATGGTTGCTGAAAGTTGAAATGTGTCTGCATATGTGTGCCGTTACTTATAGAATTCCTTTGTTTATAAATTTATGCCTCACGGATCGATTCTATGAGATTCTTTCTGACTCTAAACATTACCCTTCTTAAAAGCGCCTGCCCTGGAAAATTACTCCAGTCTTCATTGAATTAGATGTGCTTAAAGAAGAAGAAAACACACAGCATCTGCTGTTTTCAAGAAAGAAGTAACAGCTAAAATGAAAGAAGAGAAGACCAATACGATAGAGTTGGAAGATGAAGCAGACGGCTGGGTTCCTGTCGGTCTATTTCTCCAGTTCTGCTACTTTGGCAGCTATGGGTACGATGAGACAAGCGAAGAAGATGCTTTCGTGGTGCAGGCTTCGGTCTATGTTCTTGCAGAGAAGATAGAAGCATTGGAACTAAAGGCTCTTGCTCTGAAAAAGGCTGCAACTATGTGCGCATCAGCAAATGACGCTTCAGCGAACGGCCTAGTCAAAGTGATCCAGTTCACTCTTCCCGAAGCTGTCAAGGTCATCTATCATGGAACCTACGATACCAATACTGGGAAGGCGCCTCGTACCTTGGTCGAAAGTGGCGCTTCAGGCGCAAATATTCAGACTTCAGCTGTTGCGAGAGATGGATTTCGCATTCTATTGGCCAAGTTTGCAGCTTCTTATATTAATGACTTGCGAAAAAGCGAATCATTCATGGCAACGCTACTGGAGATCCCAGAGTTTAGTGCTGATGTTTTGCTTTTCGCTGTCACGGGGAGTAAGATCTTGACCGATACTCTGGGAAACCTTAGACTGTAAGAATGTATAATTCCGGCAATTAGAGTATGTTATGATGCCTGGAGAAGTTTGGAAACTCCCCAAAGACAGATCAAATCTTCGAGGACCTAGGAAACTGTTAATACGCAATCTTTAGTTGTTAGTTGGACCTAATCAATACAAATTCTACTATTTAACAACTATAATTTTAGGGTAGATTCCCAACCTCTCGCGAACTATCAATCCCTATCTTGAAGATCCTTTCATATTCGGTGATCCCTAATTCTCGATCACAATTGAAATCCAACCAAGTACATTCGGCTTCCTAGTGGGATGCCGGCTTACTTCTTGCTATCTCTGGATAGCCATCCAACACGCGCTTGTGACATTATATAGGAGCCACCACCCTCAATGAAACTCTAAATCTTCACTCCCGTCGTCTGAGGATGAATCGAGCGTTCTGTAATATCGGCTCTCTTTGGTATCTAAATTCGCGCCGAACTCCGCGAGCAGTGTGACAATCTCCTGATGGCCCATCGATGCAGCCCATAATAGGGGTGTCTTACCGTAGTCGCTATCTCTAGCCTCAAAATCCGCGCCGTTCCTCACCAACAGCCCCACTACTTCTACATGACCGTGCTCTGCAGCATACGACAGGGGAGTCCGGTCGTACCAGTAACTCTTGGTATCCAAGGCCGCACCATTCTCCACCAAAATCGCTGCCACTGACATGTAGCCGTTCTCTGCAGCGTACGAAAGTGCCGTTCGACCACATGAATCCTTAAACTCCAAGTCTGCACCCTTCTCCACGAGTATATTGACCGCTCTTTCCAAGCCATAACGAGCCGCCCATAGCAATGGCGTCTGTTGACTCCAACGGTCCCAAGCCTCTAAATCCGCGCCTGCTTCGACTAGCAGCCTCACCACGGTCTCGTGTCTATTGGTTATAGCCCAGAGCAATGGTGTTCGATCGTTCCAGTCTTCTATTACATCTACATCTGCGCCCTTCTTTATGAGCAGTCCTACCACTTCTTGGTGGCCGTTAATTGCAGCCCACGACAACGGCGTTCTATTATAATCGGTATCCTTGCCTCAAAATCCGCACCCGCGTCTAAAAGTAGCTTTACTATCGCATCTAGGCCACTCTCAGCAGATAACGATAACGGAGTACGACCATGGGTATCTCTACCCTCCATATGGGCTCCTTTGTGTATCAGCATTCTCACCACAGCTTCATGTCTTTGTTTCACAGCATGACATAGTAGTGTCCCTTCACCCCGGTATGTGCGTTCTATATTTGCACCTGAATCCGCCAGGACTTCCACCACCGCATCATATCCTCTTTCTACGGCCCACCAAAGCGGAGTGCGGCCATTCGAGTCCTTGACATTTAAATTACTTTTTTGGCGAAGCAAGACTCTAATAGACTCGTGTAGTCCAAAATACGCCGCGAGATGCACCCCGATGAGACGTGGTGGTACCTCCGTGCCCTTTTCGAATATTTAATGGTCAGATAGCATCAGAACTTGGCTAGATTTGGATGACGAAGCCTCGCTTTCCAAGAAGTTCAAGGTTAACTTATCACCATCGATTTTAGGCCGGACATGCGACCCCCCAGTTTTGAGAGGCATATCTATAAAAGCAGTATGACTTTTCATTATCCCAAACCTCTTTTATTGCCCAAGGCGGCGCAGTTGTCCTGAAGGCTTCATAAGAGAGGTAAGTAACGCAGGATTTTGCAATCTCGGTTTCGCCACCTAGGAACCAGATATCCCGTGTTTGCTCAAAATATTCGGATGTTGTTTTGTGAACTAGGCGGACGATCCTGTCAGTAGTAACGGTGACTAACCCGCCACAGAAGGAGATCAAACAATCTCGGTCTGGAATATTTTTTTCATCGAAGCTTGAGTGGTCGATATCTATTGCGAGTGCTTGTTGGAGCTCCTTGATTGAGAGTAATCGCTTTGATAGAACGACCCAAGACAGCACTTTCATCGCTAATTCCCGGGCATATAGGGGTTGCTGGTTAATTCGTTGCATAGTGTCATCATAGACACTTTTATAGGTATCTGACTTGTTTTGATGTCTCTTCAGGGCATCTTCAACGCCTTTGTGGGACGCTATGCCCATAAGAGAATCAAGATAGAGCTTTGCTAGTAGGAACCTTGTAAAGTATTAGTAGAGGTTTCCGCCTTCATGCACCTTTAGACTTCTACCATTTGGTAGAGGAGATATTATAAAGAGCTCGGAGGATTGAAGAAAAGTAGAATGCATTACATACATCCCATCCACATAACGGACGATATCAGTCTTGATTTGGCCCTGTAACTCTGAATTGTTTTCTACGATGCCGGATAGTTGCGCCACGCGATTCTCAATATAATTTTGTATATCTTCATCCCTAGCGCGAATAGTTAAGCTGAGGCTCCCTATGAATCGGCTTGTGATCTCAGTGATAAATCTTGAGGTCGCAAACAAACTGGCTTTTGTCGTTTCTTGAAATTTGAAAATCTGAGTTAAGAGTCTCCGCCGGCTACTTTCAAGGCATTCGTCTAGCGCATCGATAACGATAAACACCTGCTATAAAGACTGGCGACCGTGATCAATGATTTATAGATTCGTTCCATCGCATAATCTTCGTAGAGCTCCTCCACAGACGGAGGAATCTTCCCTTGTCTCCGAGAGAATTGGCGCAGAACACTCGCAAATATGTTCTCGGGTGTCTGCTCATCTTTCGTCTGGTAGCTGCAGTAGATGTACGCAACAATTGCGGTACTTTCCTTAAGAAATAACGTACGAAGGTGGTCGACTACGATGGATGTGATGATTGTTTTGCCTGCTCCGGCGTCTCCAGAACAGAACATGACTTGATCGTCATTTTCGAGCCATTGTTGAAATTCAATTGACCTCAGAAGCCATTGACCGGTCCCTGATTGCGACAAATTAATATAAGAGCTTTGCTCGGAACCGTACGTCTTTCCCAACCAAGCAAGGATCTTAAGCCTTCTTTCCTCGTCTAGCTTGTCATTCATCTTTGCAACGGTTGCTTCAAGGATGGGTACTACTGGATGATTAGGGCCCTGAAAGTTCTGATTTATTATATTAATGGAGTAAAACTGACGCTTTTCCACAACAACTTTTACCGGGTATTCTCTTTCAACATCACTAGGTTGAATATACTGCGAAAGTTCTTTCGCAAAAGCCGCTGCCACAGCAGCAGCGTGTTCCTGCCACTTTTCATTTTGATGCGAGTCTGCGTAGTCACAGATACCCCATATTACAATACAAGGAAAGTCATTTAGAAGACCTGCGGCTTCGGTTTCTATGCAGAGGACACGACCACCTATTTCTTTGTTAACTTTGTCTCGGAATATGGCATCTCTGATTAGCTGGCTCCCAGAGGCGATGAGGCCATAGTGGACTCGCATATCTCTGGTGGTCCTCCTTATAGCATTCTTTCTATCGCAGAACCGGCAATTCTGTTCTTCCTCTTCCATTTCATCCTCATCAGGATTCATTGAAGGCTGGCTTGCATGATTATAATCAGCCTTAAACAGGACGTCTTCGAGGGAATCTGACCTCAGATATCTTGACAATCTTGGAAACCTGGCTTTCAGTTGACCTAAGTATTCGCGTATCTTTGGCACGCTAAGCTCTTGCTCAATTTCCAATTTTGCCAAGGCTGTCAATATTAGATTTGGAGGTTTATCAAGCGATCCAGTTCTAATGAAACTACCGCCCTCGGTCCTGCCAGAGTCCCATTGAACCACGCCCGGAAAGTGATCCACGGGAACACTGACTACCACATCACCTAGCCTGACTTTGCTTCTGTTCGGAACCCCGCTGCCGATGCCTACCATGAGACCAAACTTGATAGATGGAAAAGTGTTGACCATTTGGATGGCAACAGACGCTGCGGAAACACTGCCAAAGTTTCCTTTAGGCAGACAAGCGATTACGATATTATGCCTGCCGATAGATCCCAAGGTGTAGGTATTATTATCATTTGGGAGCTTTGATAGATTATCATCATGTCGTTCGTCGAGCATTGCCGTCGCCGCAGTCTGCTCCTTAGGGAGGGCGCAAACCCATCCAACGGTGTAGTCATCACGTATTTTAGACCGGAGAGTTAAGTCGATTTCCATTTGCGACGGCGGTAAATCCCCCACATCACGGACTCAGGCAAGATATAGAGTCGGATTTTGAATTCGTTTTATATCCTGGACTTGGACTTAAGAATACATGTATTCCGGAATATTCACTGCTGGAGTTCCAGGCAAGGTAGGGCGACGTCTCCACCCCACTCCACTAGCACACGTGCGCGAATTCTGTTTGCTTGCGAATAAGTAAACCCAGCAATGTAGATCGAATAATTACCACAGAAAACCTGAGGCGACGATATTTTAACTTGGCACTCTATAATGTGGGGCCTCGGGGGAGAGAGCCACGAGCCCAATCGGATATCTGGGTCGTGGTCCGGCCGTATACCCGGGCAAAGATATAACCCGTAATATTGCTAGGGACCTAGGAGTTCTCGTTAGATATAGAATGGTGTTGCTGACAAAATGTCTAGATAGACTCTAACTGTTGCATATCTGGCCGGCTACTTCATGAGCTGGGGTTTACTTTCTTTGCGACATCAGGAATTTAAGACCATGATATGATCTATTATTCGAAACGTCTAAGAAACGCGTCGTAATTTTCTTGCTTCGATGGCACATTCATAGTTTAATCATTAACATGATTGGATCATCCATAACCTGATCTCCTAAATTTTCAACCACGCTTTAAATGCTACGACAACAACTTTTCTAGCAGATTTAGGTAAAAACTCTTGATAGAGTGCTTCTAAATTTAGAAGTTCTGGATCGGGTGGTCTGATTGAAGTCTTTGAATCATCCGAGTTCTCAGTAGGATGTGGTGGTTGGCCATGCTGGGCTGCTTTCGTTGAGGAACGCTTTGATGCTGAATGAATATCTTCCTAAAAGCACAAAAAGCTAGGGAACTGTTGCTTCCACAGCACAAATGCTTTCTAATCAAATTGGTTAAGAACTAAAAAGAAACTTATAGAAAGACAATCTTCGATTATTCCCCCACATTTTTAGGATATGAATAAGGTCGATTCTCGTAGATATGGGCAGAAATTGCCTCAGAAATTTAATGGAGATGTGTGTGTGGATCTAGATATCTTTACAATTATTAAATCTAGAAAGCTCCTATATTGCCAAGCTTTGGCTTGTTAAGGTCTGTCTAGCTCACTTAACGGTACGAATCTATTGACTTGGCTTATCTAGAGGAGACTCCAGATGACACCAAACTACCTATATAGACAGCCTATTTATTTTATTGGCGAATACCAAGCTGACTCGTAAGCTTATGAGTCGGTGGTTTGGCGATTCGGTGATTCGGTGATCTCGTCGACACTGGTCATTTGTCGACGGTTCGACATTCAGCCGGTGTTGATCGTGTGTCATTCTACCGACCACACCAGGGACTGTCTGGCAGAATGGGATGTTGGAGTCCTCATAATCCTGACCAAACTTTTCCGATCTGATTATTTGTGTCCAAGAAAGATAAAGAAATTATATTGCTTCATAGACAATCGAACCAACACCTTCTTCAGCTTAGTTATCTTTATCAATACTAATGCAACAATTGGGAAATCGCTACCAAATTGTCATCGATTATCAATGTTCCCTCTTCGCATTCTTATTTTGTTTGGTAATGACAATTTTAAACAATCTTCATTACGTTTTTGTTGGCTAGATTAACGATCAATTGGCTACATGGATGGACGATGGGTTGATTGAGATGCACAGACAAATTGGACGGCTGTTATTTATAGCTTATGAAACTGCTTGGAGCTTCGAACTGCGTTAACTTATGTTTATATTGCTACAGACCCTCATTTAAGTAAGTAGTATGTGGTCTAGGTCCCTAGATGATCTGGATATCAATTTTAACCTTTTTATGTTAGCCGCAAACATGGACGTTTATTAACGTTTAATGGCGATCGATAATTTGATAGCATCTGCATTAAAAATTGTCCAACCGCATCTCCCGACTCTTTCTAGATTCAAACACAGCATGCATCCTCACTCTCGATGTCAGCATATATCAGTCCCGTTTCTCATTAATCGCCTTCCAGGTAGACCATTTGAGGGTCAAAGATATCAATCTGCAACCAACATAGCACAGGCGTATGCACAACTGCTGTCTCTTGGGAACACAATCAAAGCGGGGGTGACCATGTTGCCAATTCAAGCCTCAAAGCACGCGACGATTCTTGGGCGGCCAAGTAGCCAGTAACTGGGTCGTGAGCGACTGCAGATGCAGATATCACGTCCACATGATGAAGGAGCTCGGCCAACACCGAGGACTTGGGATTCCAACGTTCCTTCGTTCGGTGCAATGCAGTGGCCTGCAGTTGTTCGGTAAAGATATCGCTGGGAAAGTCGCTTCTTCGAACTCGGAACCTGGAGGCTGGAACGACTGACCTCCCTCTCTTTTTTTTGCCTCGCAGATCGGTTCTTTGGGGGGACTGGAAGCAATGCTGAATTATTTTCGCGTAATGCAACAGCTCTGGCGAACACCCATGCGGTGAAGTTTTCCACATTTCAGACCTCTCTGACAGAATTTTCACCATTTAACGTCCAATTCCTGTGCCTGGTGTGCTTTTAGGCGCAAATGGCGTCATGAAGCAGCATTCTGTTTGGGCGTTCCGGTTCCCAACAGGGATTCCGACATCTTTCCCCACGCTAATGTAAAGTTAGCGACGGGGACCAATATCTCGGCACACTAATGTCGAGGAGCCACATGGGAGTCTGACCCACATTTGCCAACCGAAAATATGCAATGCAAATCCTTGGCCCTTCAAAAATTATAAAGATTAACTGATAAGAGCAGGAGATAAGTCAGTTCAAGGACGAGGGTCGGAGAGTATAAAACCAGGTGAGAGGGTCTTTGCATGTCCGTGGTTCAATCGGAACCCTCCCTTGGTCTCCTCGTAAACCTTCAATCCCTGGAGGTCGGTTTCTAGAGTTACACAAGCTTCAAATTCTGACGACAAGATGGTTTCCTCAGACGAAGGCGATCGCAAACATAGCTCTGCTGCCATTGCGACAGCAGACTCGCATCTGGCTGCTGATGCGGACGCCATTGACCCAGAGTCTGGCGTCAAGCGCGGCCTCAAGACTCGACACTTGTCTATGATGGCCCTTGCGGGTATCATTGGACCCGGTTTGCTTGTTGGTTCTGGAGGCGCTTTGGCTTCCGGTGGACCAGCTGCGCTCATCATTGGCTTTGGTGTAATTGGCATCATTGCCTTCAGCATCATGCAGTCCTTGGGCGAACTTACAACTTTGTATCCCTCCGGTGGCGCGTTCACCAAACTTGCCGATAGATTCGTCGATCAAGCCTTCGGTGCAGCGGTGGGCTGGAATTATTTTATCATCTGGGTCGCCGTCCTCGCTAACGAATACAACGCTATTTCCTCAATCATGGTATTTTGGTCTGACAAAGTCCCGTTGTGGGGATATTTCCTGATATTTTGGTTCGCCTTTACTGCGTTCCAGTTGCTGGGTGTCGAGGCATTCGGTGAAGCGGAATTCTGGCTCGCTTTGATCAAACTTACCGGGTTAGTCGCATTCTTCTTCTTCGCCATCATCTACGCATCCGGCGGACTTGTCGGCCAAGCCGAACCCCTCGGTTTCCGATATTGGAACGAACCCGGAGCGTTCGCCAATGGCTTCAGAGGTGTCGCTACGGTCTTCGTCTTCTGCTCTACCTTCTACGCTGGTGTCGAATCCGTCGCCGTTGCAGCAACCGAAACCAAGAACCCTTCAAGGGCTGTTCCACTTGCCATCCGTCAAGTCTTCTGGCGTATCGTCTTCGTCTATATGGGTTCTGCCTTCTTCTTCGGCTTGGTGTGCCCATGGAACGCTGAAGGTCTCGCGAACGGCAAATCTCGAGCTCTCAAGTCGCCAATGACAATTGCCATCCAAAACGCCGGGTGGGAAGGAGGTGTCCATCTCATCAATACCTTCATATTCGTCACATGTTTGTCGGCCGTCAACGCTTCGATATACATCGCTTCCCGTACCGTTCTCTTCATGGCACAAGACGGCAAGGCGCCCAAGTTCCTCGGATGGACTGACGCTCGAGGTGTCCCAATCGCTGCCATTGTCTTCTCGAACTTATTCGGAGCATTGTCAATGATGAACGTCTCCACCGGTGCTGGAAAGGCCTACGGATACATTGTGAATCTCTCCGGTGTCTCCACTTTCATTGTTTGGGGTGCCATCAGCTTCATTCACATCAGGTTCAGGAACGCATGGACCGCTCAAGGCCGAACTCCGGAACAACTTCCTTTCAAGTCATGGCTCTACCCATGGAACGCCTATTTCGGTGTCTCTTCCAACATATTTTTGGCTTTGGTTCAAGGATGGAGCACACTGTCGCCCTTCGATGCAGGGAACTTTGTTGACGCTTACATTCTCCTCCCGTTGTTCCCTATCATCTTCTTTGCGTTCAAGTGGTGGAACAAGACTACCTACTGGAACGTGAATGATGTCAACCTTGACGACGGTAGAAGATTGGATGTTGATAGCGCGAAGAAGACGATTGAAGATGGAGCGGTGGGATACGAGGACGAGTACCACAGACAAGGATTGAATCCCCATGATAGCTTCTTGAAGAGGTTCTGGAGAAACTTCTAAATGTGTTCAGTTTTTAGTTCGCACAGTTATTTGTCTTATAAAGTTGTCATGTAGCCGACAGTTAGTTAATGCAATGCCACTTAACACAGCGACCTGCTGGCACGCCTAGACTCGAGACTAGGCTTGAAATATTTCGCACATATCTGCCGTAAAATAATCTCATTGAATCTTAGTCTCGCAACAAGAAAGTATAGCGAAAGCTAGTGGACACAAGGGCATAGGACGTTTTACATACCATACAATTCCAATACAATTCCAAAAATTACTTAAGTACGTAATTAAGCATACAATTCAAAAATAAAACATGTACAATTCAAAAACGCCACCAAAAAAATGGCAACTAGATACTAAATTCACCAGTACGCATACTTTGCCTAGCTAGCCAAATTGAAACTAGTGACCCTGCCAAATTGGTGCCTAGCAGCATGCCCACTAGTGTGAACAGCAGCGCGAACAACAGCACGAATAAATGCCCTTGAGTCCACTTTTGCGCGGCACTGGCAACAAGAAAGCTCCACACTTTGTCAGACTCTTTGTACTGGAAATGGTCGGGACAGTCGACACTCAAAGTGTCTAGACTCGAGGCTATTGGGACACCAACCGTGTTGTATGCAAGTGAAAATACAACCAAAACAAAAAAGAAAAAGCAAGAAGGCCGAAGAAGGATACCGCCGTCTACCCACTTACTAAAAGACTTGACCAATCGAAGTCGCATCGCAAGGCTACGAAGCTAAGAGGATTCTTACATGTCAATGCTTACTCCAAACTATAGCTCTATCGATACTAGAAAAAATTGTAAATTGAAGATATTGTTCTACCTTCACACGTAAGAAAAGTTGTAAAAACTATAATTTACAAATTCTACCAGAGCGAATCAAGCGAATCAAGAGCAAGTACAAAGATGAAGGCGCAACGTTGGCCGTCGGAGATATGAGATAAGTCGACGTTTGGATCCAATGTAAGGATACATCAAACTCCAATCCATTCAAAACCACTTCTGTTTATACACCGTTAATCTACGCAGGAATCTTGAAGAATCCTTCGGGGTCGAGGACTCCGTTGAGCCCAGGCATCCTGAAGCCCGGCCCAGTCTCAGGACATGCCTGCTCCAAAGTAATAGAAATCACCATGCTAGGTCTTCCAGACCAAAATGTTTGTCCAAATACCTCCCAAGTTCTACCCGCTGGCGGGTCTGGGAGTATCGGGGAAGCATTGAAATACCCCAATGGTGGTTCTCCCACTGGAATATCCTTAACTTCAATCTCGTTGTCGTAGACAGCCGCAGTCTGGTTGGTGATAGCTTGTCCGAGGAAAGTAGCGGCGATGGCGAATTCGGTACATAGATCTTTCCAGTCCTTTGCCTTTTCCATATTTTTGACCCGGATACCGAAGCGGCTCTGGGTGCTGCAGTATAGGAGCGGTGTCTGTGCGGTCATTTTCATAACAGGACAGTGAAGTTTGCCGGGGTCTTTATTTTCGATGAGAGCTTTGGCCGCGGTCATGCTGTTTACAATCTCGATTCCTTGTTCTGTAAGATTCTTGTTATCCTGGACAACCTGGAAGGCATGGTTCTTGACGTAGATTCTCTGCCAGACTCCGGAGCGATCGGTCCATGGCTTGCTTCGATTGATTACTTGTCCTAGTGGGGTTGGAGTTACGTTCACAGGAGGAGCGGCGATAGCAGTTTCTGTGGATGTTACTGCTGCAGCTGGTGTTTCTGTCATTGTGGTTGTCATCATCCAGGTCGTTGACATTGTTGAAGTAGACGTGGTCATGGCCATGGAGGTGCTCGTAGTCTGTGTGGTGGAAATTGTGCTTGGTGTTTGGGGCATTTCTGGATTTGCCCAAACTGTGCTTGTGGTAGTCTCTGAGCTCATGGAAGTCGTAGAAGAAATCATAGACGACGTTGAACTGCTTGATTCCATCCACATGGAACTCGTACTGGTCATAGTCGACATGGATTTCATTGAAGTCGTAGACATCATCATGGAAGTATCAGTTGTCATAGACATCGTAGAACTATCAGTTGTCGTAGACATCATCCGCGTGTCTGTTGTAGACATCATAGAAGTGTATTCCATCATGGTAGAAGACATCATTGAAGAATCTGTCATAGTCATCGTCGTCATCGATTCGTTATGCGTCGTGGGATGAATCATACCACCAGTCCCCATCGGCATGCCGCCGGTACCGGTTCCGGTCCCAAACATCATCTCATCCCGACGGTAAACAATAGTAGAAACAACAGCACCACCCTTCGTGATCTTTACCACTTGCGTGGGGACCCCAATATCTGCCTCTGGGCGGTCGTAGTTTGGTGCCCGTGGGCGGTGGGGTACTGCAAGAGAAGGAACGGAGCCCAAAAGAGCTCCGAGAAGGAGCTTGCTGACATGCATCCTGCGAACAGAAAGACCGAGCTAGTGTAAGACTGTATCAATTCTCGGTAAACTAATTATGAATTCAAAATTTTAGAGAGAGTGCGAGTGAAGGCGTGGTTTATCACAACCTGTCCCCCGGCTACTAATTTCTATATCTAAGAAGTATAAAGAGTGACTTCTAAATGGAAATCTACCAAATGAAAGATCACTTGTGAGAATACAGAGATTACTGCCGAGGATTTGTGAGAGCAGAGTATTGATTCCTGGGATACAGAGCTGGATGACCGGACTTAAGTATTCTTCCTCAAGATCTGTCCCTTGTAACGCTGGGGTATATAGCCCCACTGCTGTCCCGTCAAATGCCTTCCATAACGTATTGTTATCGAGGCGAAGGCTGTAAGTATCTTCAGGAGAGCGGACGGCATGATTCTGGTTTGAGGCTTACCGCAAAGTTGGCCCCGGCGCCGACTGAGCCGCTTACGATATTCTTGATACTTACGCAAAATTTCTACCTGTGCGATGTACGAGCTGTGTTTGGAAGGCTATAGAGTCCCGCCGTGATTTAGTAGTCTTTACTTTCAAACCGGGAACAATTGAGTTTCCCAGCAATATCAAGTATTGGCAACCAACCGACAAACTTGGCTCAGACATATATGGTATGAAAGTTTCCCTACGGGCGTTGGTTTCCGCTCAGTGATTTCAACACCAACGTAGAATGCGGATGCGTACGTTAGTTATATCCTCAAACTATTCAAATTATACAGGTTGTTGTGGTTCATAACGGTTGTGTATGTCGTCGTTTCAAGTACCTCCACAGCACGTCTTATACTCTAGTAGACCAGTAAACCAAAGAGAGTTTAAAATCGTGGATTTACTGGCTATAGCTGGCCATGGGAAAACTCACAAATTTACGGTATAGACAAAGATCGGTAACCCAGACACGTTTCATTGTGAAGTTTCGATACAGATTGTTTTATAGTGCAAAGCGGTAAAGTTTAGGACGCTGATTCTTCAAAATATCCATTTTCCCGATGGGTTCAATGTATTGTCTCTTGTAACTGGTTGTTTTAGACCCAAGTTTCAAGACACTTCGGATGTTGGTTTTCCAACAGTTTTCGGCGGGGCGGTGGCATGGCCATGGTAGATGTTGGATTCAGGCACGTAGTAACTGGCTATAACTACCATATCAGTTCGGAGCCAAATACTAGAAGCCAAATTTGATCGACGGAAGGAACAACACTGGTATAACAGAAGTGTAGTACGTACTTTCCGCAGTGGTTCCGTGGAGACCTCATTTGTGGGGTATGGCGCCAAAGACTTATAACTGTTAGCTTAAACGGAAAATATTTGTTAAGGCGCTGCAGCATCCAATTTCATGGCACTAGCGCGATGCTCTCCTGTTTCTTCCACTAAGCCTGAACATCTAAGACCCTGTGTATTTTGGTCATTCGCTGGAGAAAATGCATAAAGTTTACGATTCTGTTATTGTTTAACATTAATATCACTATAGAAGATTGACCTGTAACAATCTACAGTAATTACATACAGGTCTCTACCGGGCGCATTCGAATTCTGTTTTTCGCCCCATGCATGCTACAACTACAAAATATATAGCGCAGCTGCATTACATTAACAATAGCGTGCGTGTTACATCATAAAAAAAAGGAACAGAAGAGGTTCAGACCAGTAAACGAAAAACAACGTTCTATGGTGAAAGTTCGTCTTGATCCGTGTATGCGTCCTCCTTCTGTTCTGGTGGGGTTTCGAATTTTGGTGATTTCTCGA
This sequence comes from Orbilia quercus, assembly GCA_036971405.1. Taxonomy (NCBI): domain Eukaryota; kingdom Fungi; phylum Ascomycota; class Orbiliomycetes; order Orbiliales; family Orbiliaceae; genus Orbilia; species Orbilia quercus. The sequence continues at coordinate 3,302,423 of JAJTUE010000001.1, read as the reverse complement.
CTTTAGCAGCGACTGGGTCGATTTGGTAAGGAGTGATTTCGTAAGAATGGAATTGCTGAGAAGAAAATTGTTGAGACGAGGTTTCATGGGAGGCGATTTGGTGAATAGTGGTTTGATAAGGAGTGATTTGATGAGAAGTGATTAGTTGCTCCGGCGGTGGGATTTCTGTCAAAGTTTGAGAAGTTCCTTCGGAGTCTTTCTTTTCACCTGAGTCGGCACACTCGAGTTCGTCAACTGCCACCGTTTTGTTGTCATCTTGGTCTTGTGGTTGAGATCTCAAGAGCATTTCAGAGAAATCGGCGATATTTAAGGTCGAAAGCTTTGGGGTATGCTCAATACCGATGAGGATATCGCCATCGGGAATTGAAAATGCGGCGGCACGCTTAGGAGCATCCTTCAAAACCCAACGGGAAGATGATCGATTCGGAAGGCTGCGAGTTCGTAGCATTGGGCTAGGTGGTGGGTTTGCAAGAAATTCTTCGTCTTCATCCCAAAAAAAGGTATCCGCATTGGCCTGGACAGCCTCTGGCTCACTGGCAAATGATGTAGTGGCAAAAGATTCAGTGGTGGCTCGTGGACCGTCCGTATCTCCAGTGGTGAAGTCCGAAGATGAATCCGAGATATCCGACTCAGACGATGTATCGTTGGAAGACAAAAGCTGGAAAAATTCGTTGTCATCGGGATCGCTTTTGTTACCTTCTTGTTCTTCTTCTTCTGTGAGGTCACCGGAGATGCTCTTGATCATGCCTCCACCCACACGGCGTAGTTCGTATCCAATCGGGAGCTCCTCTCCTCCAGCCTTTTCGCCCTCGTCGTCTTCCTTACTATCCAAAACCAATTTCTGTAGCTCTTGCTTGCCTACAGGCTCCATGATCTCATCTTCATCGACATAATCGGGGTCTGGGATCATAGCGTTCTTCTCGGTCAACTTCCAACCTTCGAGTAATCCGATGCGAACCATCGCCTTCCATCGAAGTCGCCTCTTCAAGTCGAATCTTTCATTCTCGCATGCCTTGTGACGGGCTCTATCGGCTGCGAGGACGTTGCCATGCGTGACTTCGGACCAATCGATCGAGGAATCGGTGTGATACTGCATGACCTCGGACCAAAGAAATTGTTCGATTGCCGGGTTAAAATACTCTTCACAGGCAGGACAACGGGAGAGGATGGGAGTACCCCGGCGAACGACCCAGCAGCCGCGCGGGTGGCGAGGACGAATGCATGGTTTATCCGGATTGGCGATGGCAATGTTGTGCCCACACGCGCATTGGACGGAGAGATAACACATATTTTTTGGAGAACTAGTTGGCGTATAAGCAGTCAATTATCTGATGAAGTAGATATATCTCCATCGTTCGATGGATGGCGCTCTGGGATAGTACGAAATCGTAGAACTTACCAGTCAATACATAGAAAGGAAGAAGCGTGTAAATTCCTTGGATTTCGTTTAGCCTTGCGCAAGCCTGGAAGGCTTAAATGCACCCGAGGTGCTCGAAGGAAGTATTTAGTGTACTTGAAAGAGAGAGAAGAAAGAGAAAATGGAATATGGAGATGATTGAGAAATATTCTAGAGATCGAAATGCTTCATTAATTGGAGAGCTTTGATACCTGGGGAAAGGAGTATATAGGGAGAGTATATAGGGAGAGCCTGATGATGCCAGGAATGATCCCCCAAGAGAGCAGGGTAAAGCCGTGATGTATATAGAACTAGCTTTGAGGAAATTGGATGAAGAGAGATAATGGATGAGGGATGACTTACAGGAGAGTCACGATGGGAACGGGACTTTGATGTCAGTAGTTGGATGGAAATCTGGCAATGGTACGTTGGAGATGGTGATTTTGTGGGGGAGGGCTTGTTAAAAATAATAATAAATACAAGAATGATATAGTGACGTTTAAGCAGCATAAATATGGAGAGAACGGCAGAGATCTGTCTGACTGCCATAAAGAGAGAACACTCTGCAAACGTTCCACCCAAACAATATTGTTCTAATGCATCTTTACTTCTTTAATCCAGTCTTATTACCAAAGTTTAATCGAAATGAATGGCTTAGTTTAAATCTACATCTAAGTCTCAAATTGGAGAGAATAGTCGGATATGAATTTTGCTTTTAACTGGTATTATCGTGATGTTGCATTTTTGGAGTTTTGTATTGTTTTTTGTGTTGCAATGAGGTCAGCCTCCTGCGTCGAAGTCTCGCTGTGTAACAGCCTACATTCAAAGTTACAGAACCAATTCTAAACTATCTAGTACCACTGTGCAGCCCAAGCCCTCCTCTTCTTAACTTCGCCTAGCTCCCAACCCTTATCTGTTTTAAATTGAGAAAATAGGCAATCTCGCTCTGCTCTCTTAATAGCAGCGAAATGGTTTGCAAATCCCTCACCAAGCTGTTTTGAAAACAGACTGGGTGTTTTTCCGTCCTTCTTAAAGAGAGCATTGACACCTTCTTCCATAGACTTTAGCATCGGTGTGTTAATTGACAAGGCTCGTCTTTCTTCGTCGGTGAGGTTGCTCGCATCCTCTAAAGTATAAGTTAGCACGCAAGAAAATTAAAGGCTTGGTATTCCACAATATAACTTACCACTCGTCTCGCCATATATGGCTCTATTAATTGATACACCAGCCGTTCCCGCAGTGATTACTCCCGCAATTGCCAGATACACATTCGCCATCCCGTCCATACACTTGATCTCCCAATGCGCCTTATCTTCCTCCACCAATCGAAGCGGTGCCTCTCTATTCTGTCTACCCCAGCACCCCCATAAACCACCGGCCCAGAACCCAGCGATAATTCTCTCAAAGCTCATCTCTCCTCCCAATGTCAACGCATTAACCGCTCGAATCTCATCCAACACACCAGCGAAAAAGTTCCATTGCTTTTCCACAGGTTTGAACGACATGTGCATATGGGCAGCTGTTCCACATTCCCCGTCGAACGGCTTGGGGATAAGACTAGCCCTGTAACCGTACTTTGCACAGACGTATTGTATTGTCTCCCTGGTATGCAAGAGGGTATCCGCAGCTAACATGGGCGGTAAAGCTGCTAGTATGAGCTCGTATTGCCCCTTTGCCGCCTCGCTGTGGAACTGTTCAATTTCGATTCCGGCAGCTGAGAGTTCCCTGTCTATTTCTTCCAAAATCGGCAACGCTTTCGTTTGAAATGCTCGCGATGTGGACCATGTGTGACTGGATGATATTGGGACGAGGTTTCCTTTGTCCAACTCCGCGGCGTCGAACATGCAGAATTCAATTTCGAAGCCAATCTTGAAATCTGAGAGACCGGCGTCAGAAGCTCTAGAAAGCGCCCGAGACAAAATACCGCGAGGACAGATGGGTATGGGCAGTCGCTTTTCGTCCTGGATATAACCCATCACTGAAGCGTGGTTTTTCTGGGCCTCGTTGCCGCCTTCACGTTGGTGTGGGTGCAGGCGAATGGTTGTAAAGTCCGGGACTAAACGGTATTCACCGATAGGAGTACCGTCGTCGGCCATATAACAATTCGCAAGCAGATAAAGGGTAGCCTTTGTCAGACCTATCACTGAACCATCCTCGTTTTGCTCAAGCTGTTTGACGGCATGTTTGAGTTTGATGATTCGCGTTCTGAGGATCGCGGAGTAGTCAAGCCAGTTCAGACGCAGATATTCGATTCCTTTGTTCTCAGCTAGAAATTCGTTAAGAATTTTGAGGGATTCCCTGCCTTTATGGCTGGTTGATTTGGCTGAGCTTGGTGTATCTGCTACCCGCTTCATTTTCTCTTTCTGATCGTGGGGTGTTGGGATTTTGAGCTCTAAATCAAGCCCATATAGTTGATTGGCAGTATTGAAGAGTACATCTGTGACAATACTTGAAAGATCGCCTATAGCAACGGTATCTTTGGCATGAATCTCGCCAAAGACAGTTTTCAGAGCTTGCCTGACCTGTTGGATGGCAAGGAAATATCTCTCCGCGAAGTATGCTCCATCTGTGGACCACATCAACTTGGTGCTTGGCGTGAGTTCCAGAACTTCTTTGACGACGGACTCCTGGCCTTGTTGTGATATCATCGGGAAAACCAGGCCGAAATCAAGATAGACATTCTTGTATATCGATGCCATGAAACCCGCTATAGTGTATGAGGAATATTAGCAAATAACACGGTTACCATGCATAAGGCAGCTCAGTCCTACCTTCTCTTGTAAACGGATATCCAGAATGAAGGATAACAATTAGTAGAGATGGAAATTTCTCAATAAACCCTTTCAGTAAGCCCGGGTTTGCATTTTCCAGAAGAATACTACTATCACCGATGCCTGTGTGCAACTGTACAGGTTTTGCCTGGCCGCCATTTCGCACGAATTTTGTTATTTCCTCCGCAAACGCACGAATGATGAAGCAATTGATGAGTTTGTTAGCGATCCTAAAACTTCCACTAAAATTGTTCGTCTTCACCCTCTCTCTTTCGTATTCCGCCTCAGCAGAGCGATATAGCTCTGACTGATCATGGATAAAATAAAAGCTCCCCAGCCCTGTTCGATAGCAGATTATTGATTTAAATCCCACCACCTCCGGATCATCAATTGCTGATTGTATTCCATCAACGTACGCGGCAGCCCAGTCGCTAAACGAATTGGGGTGTATCTTCATCAAATCTTCCGCCAATGTCTCAATTCTTAGAATCTTCTTCGCTGGTGATCCGAGATGCTGGCTATGCCAGCTAACTGGATGCGCTGCTAACTCGCCACATCTCAACCCGTCGTCAATAAGAATGGTCTGCAATCCCTTCAGACATTCCCCCGTGAACGATTCTTCATCCGCTTCGTCCCGAAATTTCTTCCATCCGTCCCAATTTGTAATTGCCTCAGGCGCCTGCTGCGAGAAATTTTTTTGAAGCGTTCGAAACGCTCGGTGATAGGCAAGTGTGTGAGGAACATGTTCGAGAGCATCGCCATTCGCCTCTGAGAAAGTGCTCAGTAAATCCAAGCCGCGGGACTTAAATTCCTCGGTAGAAATCTTTTCAAGAAGCGGGTGGGCATGGTTATCGATTATAGGACAGCTATTGATGATATGCTCGAGCTCTGACAAGGTAGAAGCAACTGTGAAGGAAGACTTTGTGTCGATGGTGGAATCGGCGGCTTTGGAGGATTGGCGACCTTCCGTAGGCCCAAGGCCAAGAGATTTCAGTTTCGATTGAATCCTTTCCATCTCGTGATAATTGCCTGTCGTCAAGACCCTTGATATCGTGTAGGGCTTGAAGCTAAGTCTGTGACTAGACTACGCTGTAAGAGGTTGGTGAGAGAATGAGGCGATCGATAAGCGGGATGTGTTGTTGTGGTCTCGAAGCTGCAGCGGCGCTTCTGAATGAGTCGAGTTCAAATGTCAAGAAAGCCACAGTCTCAGGTATCCTCTGTAAACAAAGTCCTCTCCTTTTTATATAACGGCGGTCGTACGTATATACGGTGCGAATACTTCGCAGTGAATTCGTGATACGGATTGCATCATTGCTGTCCCACCTGAGCCCGATCCCGCTTTTCGATCTGGCCAGACTCAACCTCCTGCTAACTTCCCTCTTGATGCCCCTTGCGTGTCACGTTAGCCATTCGGATCTCGTAGACCCCAGACTCGGCCGCAGAATTGTTCGAAGTAGCACATAAAACTTAATACCAGAAACGCCTTGTCTTCCAGTTTATCAACGGGTATTTTAACGTGTGCGTACAACCGTTACTATTCGCAGTGTGATTACTGCGGGTATGGCTGTCAAAGACAGAATCGCGTTACCTGACACCGCAGTCGCACCGGCGGAATGCATATTCTGCAAAGGTAATTTTATCGTGACAGCAGTCGTATACAGCGTAAGTAAAGCTTGAAAGACCCATATTATGATATCTCCGAATTCGAATTAATGGAATATTATTATTTGCCAGGATGAGGATCTGATTGTTATTGACGATGTCAAACCAGTAAGTCTGAATCCCAGGCAAGTTTTAATACTACTCGATATTGTTGACAACTAATTTTCCCAGGCGGGCCAAACCCACTGGCTAGTCATGCCCTTGCGCCATATCAGATCTGTCGAAGTGCTCACCGCTGCCGATTTGCCCCTGTGTAACGCCCCCCAATCCAGCCTATGCCAACACATACCCTCGTACCTATCGAGATGTTTCATACCACGATACTAATATAAAATATTCTCTGACCATCTGACAGACCGGAAGATGCTCACCATAAGAGAAGAGCTACTTCAAAAACATCACCCAGATATCACACCCGCGACCCGATCTCACCGTGTTCGTTCGGGCTTTCACCGAGGCGGCAGAAACCTTCACATTTTAGGACCGATGAAAGTGACATTGCCAGATATCATCTCTGTGAAACATCTGCACCTGCATGTTATCGTTGACATACACTCATCGATTGGATATTTGAAGTATCCGCTATGGAACGAGCTGGTTTTTACCAAGTCCGATACTGTTCTACGAAAACTTGAAGATGAAGAGAAGAAACTAAGGTCGGCTCATAAAGCGGCGAGTGAAGCTGGTGAAGCTGTGGGGGATAGCGGCGGCGTTCATACAGACCTTTAGATCATCGATTATACCCTTTATAGACAGATTAAATCCCTTAAACTAAATTACACCGTCGTTTTTTCTATCGGCATAGTATTATTATAGAGCCTTATGTTAACCATTATATTTGATTTCCATTATATTCCATACTTTTAAGTACATACTCATGTTTCTTTTTAAGCGGACGAAAGCTATATATTTTTAAATCCCTAGCATTTTGAAAGCTTTATCTCTTATTCGATGCCACGGGGATATCGGGTGTATCCACCAGCTGCAGTCGCGACGTCGGGCTGACTCGCCCAGATAGTCCACACAAGCACACACTTCAACAATTCATCTCAGGTTCACATATTGCAGCGATTTGGGCGATCATGCGCAGCTTGACCACAGTTTAGTATTGTCTCATAATACAAAATGAGTTCAACGAAAAATATTCAGTTGCCTATGGTCTCGTTCCCAGCCTCGTCACCATGTTGCCTACGGGTTTAACAATCAAATAAAACAAAATCTTTCCTGGCTTCAATGAAAAGACTTCAAGTAGTTTGGAAGACGTAAGGACTTTCTTAAATAAGCCGATAAATTTGGACCAGCGCGAAGTTCGATTCGCTACTCGATCCCGAGATCTTGGAATCTCGTCAGCGGTTCCGAGGCTAAATGGCCATGATATCCGACATTACAGTTATGCAACATATACGTACGTAAATATCGCGGCTTTAACGGCGAAACATTTGGATACCTATTGCCATCATGATGTCAAAGGAAAGCAAGAAAAGAAAAACTCAAGATTTTGCGGCATCGATAGACGAAAGCTTGACCGGCAGCTACCCATGTCGCAGTTTGGCCGCAAAATGATATATAATCAAAGCAACGAAAAAATTTGCTCAACCTGTACCGAGAAAAATCTCCTGAAAGTGCCCGCGCGCGCGAATCGGTCAACAAAATTTCGCAAATCCAACCGACGGTAATCGTGGAAACCCCCATTATCTACCTGCGGTTGAGCAGCTAGACAAGTGGCAAGTGGGTCTGATAAAGCTTGAAATCTGTCCTAGCAACGCCAAAGTGGATAGTATATCCTCGGCTGTCAGTGTACAGTTACTGGCACCGATTTCCCCAAAAAATGCTTATATCGGACGGATTCCGTCGTCTCCCACGCGTTTTTCTTATGTTTCAAGTCGAAATTTCGATCTCAAAAGATGTTATGGCCAGCCTGCAGACCATGCCGTTTCAACCGAGCCCGTTGTGATTACCAAATTGAGGTTTCTGGGCAACAAAAAACGGATAATACGGCAACTAATCAACCTCGCAATCATACAGCGACATTTGGAATTAGCTTTTTTCCTCTTGAGCAAGATAAAAAATAAAAATTTACCCATGGCGAATCTTTCGGGGCAACTGTGATTCCCAATAAATATGTCTGCGCCGCCCTGCAGCCCAGAAATGCTTCCATGGTTCGCAAATTTCCTGCAGTTATTCTTTTAATCCATGATATCCATGGCCTCAGCCATATATACCCAGTCTCTATAGTACATATTTCTTAATCAGATAGATGGCGTCAGATGAGCAACGGCCATCGACTAGGCAGGGCCAGTTGCGGCCAAGCACAGCTCCAGATAACAATTCCGACGAAGCTTCAAGATTAGAGCTTGAACTTCAGAGGACTTTCTCAGCGCAATTCATTGACGACCATTCGGTATATCATCAGCAGCGGTCCCAGACTCATTATGACAGCAGTTCAGAGGAAGAGCAAGAAGTTCGAGAAGATTCTCCCGCGGCCGAAAATAAGCTTTCCGGATTTGGTAACTTGTCGCCTAACGACGAAGGCTCGGAAAAACAAAAGATAGACGATAGCTTTGAATCTGGAGATAAATTAAGTGAGATTGAGAAAGGCGTTATAGACCCTCCTATTGGTGATAAGGGGTTGAAATTATCAAAAACGAAAAGTGGGAAGAGCATAAAGAGGGATTCAAATGTAGTAAGTTCGAGCTAGCTGCACTATCGACATTTTAAACCGCACAACACAAACTGACGTTGCATTTATCTTGCAGGTAACATGGGATGGACCTGATGACCCAGCGAACCCTATGAATTGGAGTATCAAAAAAAAATGGGCTGCGACTGTTGTTGTATCATCTTTTACTTTCATATCTCCGGTTTCATCTTCGATGGTTGCTCCTGCAATAGCTTCAATATCAAAGGATTTGAAAATAACAGGCACCGTTGACCAGCAACTGACGCTATCCGTGTTTGTGCTTGCGTATGCTATAGCGCCCTTATTCGCAGGGCCCCTAAGTGAAGTATATGGACGTGTACCGGTCATACAACTTTCCAACCTTTTCTACTTAATCTTCAACACCGCATGCGGCGCTAGTCAAACCAAGACACAGATGATTATCTTTCGGTTTCTAGCTGGTGCCGGCGGAGCAGCGCCATTAGCGCTCGGTGGGGGTGTCCTCAGCGACGTTTGGGTAGGTCACATATTGGTTTATTTTTTCCTTTTTTTAAGCTATCATTTCACAGTTAATAAGACTTTCCATACATTCTAGCCCCCTGAACAACGTGGGAAGGGCATTTCAATGTACTCCCTAGCACCTCTCCTTGGTCCAGCCCTTGGCCCAATAGCCGGTGGCTGGATAGTTCAAGCCGGTCTCGGCTGGCGTTGGATCTTCTATATCGTTTCTATCGCCGATGCGGTCATCCAAATCATTGGTATCTTGTTTCTAAAGGAAACATATGCACCAAAGCTTCTTGGAATTAAAGCCCGTCGGCTACGAAAAGAAACCGGAAACACCCATCTTCACACCCCTTACGAGGCTGATGAGAACAGAAAGCTTAGCAAGATCTTGAAGACTGCTCTTGTTCGTCCATTCATTCTACTTGGGACGCAGCCCATTGTTCAATTTCTGGCAGCCTACATGGCATTCTTGTACGGCATGCTGTATCTCGTCCTGTCAACTTTCCCGATACTTTGGGGTGTGAGATACGGTGAATCAGTTGGAATTGGTGGCCTAAACTACATATCTTTAGGGCTTGGGTTTTTCCTCGGAACTCAGATATGCGCACCAATCAACGATAAGGTAACAAGTTTCTGCCTTCGAGATCCTTCCGGGGTATATTCATACCTATCGTTACTAATATATCGTTAGATCTACGTAAAACTTACTAAACGAAACAACAATATCGGAATCCCAGAATTCCGTGTCCCACTTATGCCGATCGGAGCGTTCCTTGTGCCTGTGGGACTGTTAATCTATGGATGGACCGCGCAAGCGAAAACGCACTGGATCTGGCCCAACATCGGCGCATGCATCTTCTCGGCTGGGTCGATCATTGGTTTCCAGAGTATCCAAACATACGTGATTGATACGTACACTCGATACGCAGCTAGCGCGATCGCTTCCATTACTGTTATGAGAAGTTTGGCCGGGTTTGCATTTCCGTTATTCGCTCCGCAGATGTATGCGAAGCTACAATACGGATGGGGCAACACTACTCTTGCGCTTATTGGTATTTTTATCGGGTGGCCTGGGCCATTCATTTTGTGGAAATGGGGAGCAAAGCTTAGAGAGAAGAGTCAGTTTGCTGCTGGTAAGTAATGGCGGGTCGTGTGTGATTTACGCATGGCGGTCTTTGGCAGCAGTTTGAGGATTTTGAGTTCTTCAGTTTTGCATATACTTGCATCCGCGAAATTGGGTGCTCCAGCGGATTTTTTTGCTAGATCTGACAGCTTTGTTCTTTTAATATCGCATAACAGCCATTTGATTTACCTTTTTTAATAGACGCATAGCGGATAACATAATTACTGTACGCTTCTCATTCAAATCTATATTTATTAAGGGACAAGCTTGCTATTTCATAGGTTTCTGGGCCTTGTCTGGGCTAATAATGGCTTGCTATCGAATTTTCCATATGGATATTCGATCGAGCAATTGCGCAACATATGCGCAAAATCCAGGATAACCGCTGTTCCGAGATGTGTGCTCCTGGCGATATGTTGGACGTTGGAACCCCGTTTCGTTGCCTAAACCTCAACATCGAACATTCGGCAGACGCCGAACTATCTTCACAGGACCAGTACGACCATAGGGAATTCGAGCCCTGCTTTTAACATCGTAGCAACGTAGGACTCTCGCAGACTACCAAAATCTATAATATTTGTGTTGGATTGTAAACAGACCCTGGATCGTCGGGATATGACGATAAGAGACGCAGATCCGATACACAGGAACCAGAGTTGGATCGTGATCAGCAGATCCATCTCAAACGAAGTGTACTCGCTCTTCAAGCTCTTATGGAGCTATTGTGTAGACTACCGGAGAGGTATATGGCTGTACGATACCTGATGTCAAAATCTTGTTGGCAATTGAACTACCAACTCTGTCATGTCATTACTCCGAATGTAGACAATTTAAGCCGAAGCAAAATACTGGTCCGGGGATTTATATTTCACAAACTAGGTCATGCAGTATACTTTGTATTCCTCTACTCTTCTATGGCTCCTGTCGAGCTCCCTGGTGAGCCTAGCTTCTTGCAGCTCCAACAACACTAGTACGAGTCCGCAAGACCAGGGGTACGTTATTTAAGATTCATTGCTTTCCAGCTCCGATATGCCAACAGTTCTTCGTCTTAACGATTTCTCTGACAACTAACACGAACGTGTATTTAGAGACCAGGATCCCTGCCACGTCTTATCTCCTAATCCTAGTTGGGGTAAGCTGAACTGCACTTCGCATTCTTTGGTCGGTGGCATATGCCCGTTGACCACTGTATTCTCCGATTGCGCCTCCTTCTGCGAAGAACGTCGTCGGTACTATTGGGGAAAAGAAGTACATATTAGGCCTTTCGAGATAAATTATCGAAAAAATACAAATATACTCACAATCCGGGAGGGTAATTTTACATTTGAAACCGGGCCATTGAAGCTTCAACCAAAGCTGGATGATCCCTATGAGGTTCTCAGCGAATATCTAGACACCAAAATACAACGAGACGCAAAGTACGATTATTCTCTTGAAACTGAGAAACCAAGTGCGGATCCCACTGTGTTAGAGCCATGGTGTGGCTACTTTGCCTTCGTTCCGCTCATGGTTGAATCATGCGGAACAATAAGTCGTTGGCTACGAGCAGAATGGTCGGATAATTTCAACACTACTTCGATACCAGTGTGTGATCTCGATAACCACTTGATAAGCTGGGAGAATCAGTGTGTGCTGTATCCTCACCTGAGGAAGAACGGAAATCCTAACGGCCGAACTATTGTTGGTAAGTAATGTTTTCCGAAACATACCCCTGGAGTCAACGGCAAAGACCCAACATTCCCTTCCTAGCCACAAATCTGATGAGACCAAACCATATTCTGACCTATACTGTGACATTCTAGTGAAAGTGTATTGCCACAATACAAACGTTCTTGCGCCGAGGGAGCAGCAAGATCCATTATATCTAGTCCCTGGCGTCCAAGACATCGCGAAAGTGGTCTATCATCAGCCTGAGCCATTCGAGAGTACTTTGCCTCCATATTAGGGATTCAATATCGATGTTCCCCGAGCACTAATTCTAGATGTTGACCACATATATACATTGACGGGCGAGCGCTATCCCAATGTTCATTTTACTGTCAAAGTTGTTGTAAATTGTGAAGCGATTCACAATTGGGATTATGCGATAGCGATATTTGGATGTATGACGACTGGAATGTAATGTTTAATCAATATACATCTTGTCCCTATAATTTACCAGTTCTTTGGATCTCTAGTCATGTAGGGTCCAAATAGGTTGCGTAGCAGACACCCTCCCCGTATACTTGGCTCCTGGGTTGTGTCATTTAGAATTCAAGTTTCAACACCAATAGAGATAAACCGAACCGTCAGTATATATTAATACAACGACTCGCAGTTGACCGAGCCGCGGTCAGCTAATAATTTTGAATAGAGGATCTATTAATATCAAATACAGCATTTCGCTGTTATCAAAGCCTCATAAAGGAGATCGGGACGGTTAATCCATTAGCAATTACTTTGGATATTTACCCCAACTTTCTAGCATTCAGCTAAGACAGAGGTAGGATCCGTCTTTACAATTCATCACTTTTCCTCGAAGCCTACCCCGTGACGTGACGGACAGATAAGTTAGATAACGCCATAAATACATGGCGATTGCATGAATATCCACGGACAGGCAGGGTAGCCCAACTCTTGTGTTTTAATTCCTTTACCATCGGCATTTGGGGGCTTTTTTTAACCCGCGTCTTCCGAGCATATAACCCTATTGGCCTCGGGGAGAACTGATCTGAATATTCAACCTTTTTGTTCCAATGCAAGAAACATAGATCCTTTAGCCTACTCGATAGCTATCAGCTCCTTGTGGGGGCACTAACAGGGAAAAGTTGTTGGATATCGTGTCAATCGTAGGCTCGACATCCCCTGCGTATAACCTTTCGAGTTCACCAATCGTGTAATTTCTAATGATTGCGTTCTTACATGGAGGTGATTGTGATCTGGAGCTTAACTAAACCAGGACGTTGAAGATAAGGTAGGCAACAGCGATCACGTCCCAATCAGCTGGTTCCAGAGAAGATTGCTGGGTTCATCAACTCCAAACACAGTCATATCGTGACGAATGACTTCGTTTCTGGTCACGTCCAATGTGATATTGCGCCTATGCGGAGGCGACTTCGGTGCTACTGTATTTGGTAATTGAATTCGTCTATAAGTATAGCATCGCCAGCGCTCCCATCCGAAATATTTTAAACATCAAGATACGATCCAAGTGGGAAGCCGAGCTATAAAGTAACAATTTCATACCTACATATATCTTCTTTTATTGTTCGGTTTATCTTACTTGACTTTTCGTCAGGGTTTTACGATTTTAATTACTCGTATTTTCTAATTACCACGTGCTACCCTAGTACCGCATGATGGCTTCCTCTACACAAAGTTTTCCATTTAAATATACAACTCTTCAATTCATTGTATTTTTTATCTTACGACTTGTTAATTCGGCACCAGCCCCAGTTGCACTCCCGCAAGTTGACGATGATGACCCAGATGGCGGCCATATTGGAAACCCCGGATGGAGCGCCAATAGTTGGCGTGTCAACAACTCGGGACAAATTAATTGCAGAACGAGAGAAAGCAGAGAAAGAGGCTAGAGATAAAGCGGAGAAGGAGACTAGAGATCGCGAAGCAGCGGAGCAGTCTGCTATGGCCAGTATGGATATGTTTCCAAAGCAAACTCCCACAGGGAGTCCCGATGTAACTACACCAACAGGGGTAGCTAACCCTCCAATTGTTCTGAGCGGGTCCACTCCTCCAATGGTGGTGTCATATGGCAATAATATAACGTCCTACACCGCCTCGTCAAGAAGTTCCTCGGGAAGCGACAAACTAACGCGCCTGGCGATCCCTGTCGCCACCCGAATCCGGTATTTCCTGATGAAGGAGGCCCATCTCGTGTGGACGGCTACAATTCCAATCCGGTAGCTGGGGATGGCACTTGCCCTCATCAGGGTGCGAATCCAGACTGCGCCTTTTACTATGAAACGCGCAGAGAATATTTTTACGGTAAAGAACAGCGATGGCTTCCCGCCTAAGAAATATTCCCGTATCCGGATGCGCCAAGAATCTCGGTCATAAAGGGTGAGATGATAAGTCTGGGCATGGCAATGGACTTTGCACTCGGACTGGGTCTCGGTATATTCGATCTCGGAGCCGGTGTTCATTTTACAAAGACCTGGACGTACATGAGCACGAGATCGTTCATGGCTCCGACTTGGGACGTCATGCATCCATATTGCGGGTTCTTCACATTTCTCCCAAAGATGGTTAGGAGCTGCGGAATCGCCAACCAGTGGCCACGCACATAGATTGTCGGACTGATGGGGAATATTAATTACATTTGCGACTGGAGGGGAAACACCAAGACATATCCGGAAATCTGCGGTGAGGCGCCGTGGCTCAACTCAGATGGCGACTCAGACGGTGTTTTTACTATTGGTAAGTTTAATTCTATATACATATATGCACAACTTCTCATCTTTAGTTTGGCGATTGGAAGACATGCCAGTGCTAATTTGTAGCCTCCAACAATTTAGTCGAAGTTCTTTGTGGCAATGAGCAAGTCCTTGCGCCTCCGTGCGAGCAAGACAAGAAATATATTTTTCCCGGAGTCATGGATGGTAACCTCGTCGGCTGGGATATGACTGGCTCCGAGGTCCAAAGATGGTTAGCATTTCAAAATCCACAAAAGAAGCAGTTGATGCTACCGAGTCAACACTGAAGGCGGTTAATCATTATAACTACGAGTTGCGAAAGTCGAAGGAGGCCGATATAGTTGGCGCTAAGCTATAGTTTGTATTAATACCCATGGTCGTTGTTTTGCTTTCGTCAGGATTTTTGGTTTTGGTTTTTGAGTTTCTGAGACGGAGCGATGAGAGGTGCCTCGTACTTGAGCCACCTCATCTATCATCTTATATATTCCCAGCTTATACCCTCATGTTTGTTTTCGTTTCGGAGATATTTTCAAGTTACCATGTAATATTTGTTGTGTTGCATTGCTCAAGATGGTTAGCCTTTCGCAGTTGCAGGTCCTGCATTCAGCTGAAAAGCTTCGCCCCGATACATCTTCCTTCGCACTTGGTGACGAGGTTGGGGTGGGAACGAGACCAGTATTTCTTAACTATTGTGAGGTGTAGCCCGGTTAATCAAATGGGCTAGGTACTCTACCAGCCGCTGTCAGATTCTGGATCCTGCTCCAGCGAAAAAGTGGAGCCTTTCCCCATGTCCATGTCCTGTCACCAAAATTCCGCATCAACGATCTGAACTACTCCAGGAGACGTCGACAGACCTGCAAAATCTCCTGCAATCGCTTCAGGATTCTGCTGCGCAACACGTATATCTCTAAACCAGATCAATTTTCCGACACAGTTTTCAACTCAGGTTTAAATCGAAATCCCAATCCGGAAATATGGCGTCTCCGGTCAACCCATTCGTTCAGCTACCCTACGAGCTCGTCAGAGAAATAAGCCTTCACCTTGATAAAGCCTCAATCAAAGCGTTTCGACTGGCATATCCGATTCCTAAAGTCAGCGATGCGACTAGCAAGCTTCTGTTCGATACTGCGGTTATTCGCATGGGGACTCTGGAATGGACTCGCCGTGGGGCCAGGCAACGGCTCTCATACTTAGATAGCATCTCAAACGAGGCTGCGTCATCCCTCTTATCAAGATTCAAGAATCTGGTGGTCGATACCAGATACCCGTTCGAAGTCCAAGAGAACGAATGTCTTGAACTTCATCGAAGAATTGAGAGCTACGGGGCTGCGGCGTTGGTCGACACGAACATATGTCAAGGGCGACTCAAAGACTCGTTTTCGGATGATTCCGATGCCGCCTTTCTTGAATTGTTACGCAGATTTGTTGTAACAGCAAAGGGCTTATGGGCGATAGAGTAAACACCCCCTGAAGTTGTGATATTGTTGTTTTAGCCTTCTTTGATTATGATTGGGCTGATTATATACCTCTTTATTTCTGTTACTTAGATGGCGGAGCTCCGAGGACCTACACCCGGAGTTTCATCTGCGTATTTGCGATCTCCTATGCAGACCGGCGGAACTACGGAATTATACCCTCAGTGTATACGTTACAATAGTCACATTTCGAAACGAGTCGGCGTACCTGAATCCGCTTCGCAATGTGGACTTTCTAGGGATCAAAATCTGGGTGTCTGCCTCGGATCGCGATGCGCATGATGGACTCACGGAAATGCAAGAGGCAGGCAAAGTCGTGAAACGCTGTCCTGGTCTCAAAGGATTCGAATTCTACTCTCAAGCTCCCGTCTTTAGCTACGAAACATCTGATCTTCTCAGGAACGAGCTGAACAAGACAGACAATCTCGAAGTATTCAAAGTTGACTCGAATCTCGGATTCACCCATTCTCTCAGCTGGAAAAAGTTGAAGAAAGTCAAGGAACTGTGGGTTTCAGTGGAAGGCTCCGTTACTGCAAGGGCGGATCTCGAAGAGCTTTTCACCGGTATCTCAGACGCTGGTACGCGTCTTGATAGCCTGACTATCGAGCAATATATCGACCCGACTCACCAATACCTCCTGCATTGCGAGGGTCTTTTGACCAACATTTCAATCTGGGGATGCTGGGTCAACGAGGAGCTCGGTCATGCTTTTTGGGACGAAGTCATTCCTCGCCATGCACCCAATTTAAAGCGACTATCTGTGAAGAATCGAGTAAGGCGGGCGTCGTGGCTGAATACCGAAACGAACCAGGCCATTTGGAGTTGGTCCAGATACGCGGGTAACAAAGCGAGACTGGCGCTAGCAAAATGCAAACTGTTGGAGGAAATAACGATAGCGTTCTGCGAAGGGGGGACATGTTGGCTCATGGACATGGCCAAAGAACTCGCTACCTCGTCTGCAAACCTCCACACAGTCAATATGTCCTTTTTCATAGACCCTCACCCATCCAATAAGGGAATGGTTGTCACCAAAGAGTGTCTGGCTACCTGGGTCTCATCGAGCGAAGTTTTTAACGGGAGGTCACTCATGATTCGATATGAGGATGATAGCAAGGGGGCGTTGTGTTTCCCGAGACAGACCGCGAAAGATTCTGTTCCACCACTATGGTTCGATCTTCTTGTGCAAAGTTGGAAAGTACAGAAAGGCTTCTTGGACGACGAGGGTGTTTGGTATGAGAATAAATATTCTCTCAAGCGGCTGGATGATATTTATCCAACCGATTCTAGGTATATCCATCCTGCATACCAATCAATTTAGCGCCAATGCTTGTTATTTCCACATATCTGATTGTATGCCTTTCCGCGTAATTGTATCAGATATCTCTCTAGGTAAATACATATCTGTACTTGTATTCGAAAAATATAGATACACGCCTTTAAGTTGTCGAACTACGAAATAGTTCTCTTAATATCTTTAATTAATTTTAGAAACCTCTCCGGACTTATTATATTCCACATGCAAACTCAGATTCGTGATTGACGGAGGCAAGAGGTGGCTCATCTTCTTTCGCTAGCCTGTTACACGGACTCGCGAGCGCCCCGCCTCGGCTATTGCACAAGACAGAGCGAGACTATGAATAGTATAAGTGTCAGAAGGGAAGTATATACTACAAACAATATTGAATTGCTAGTTAAGTGCTTGGCTCTGGGTATGACCTCGTATCGCGCCTGCCCTGCATATTCATCAGCCAACACAAGAAAGGAAGGTAGCCTCAAATTCGTATTGATATTTTCCGGCATTCGGACAAAAGTAACCGCATACCCAAGCGGTGACTCAGTTCTAGGCGCGGAAAGGCAGGCCCAAGGCTTATTCAAGGTCCCAATCTCTACAAGAATCACTCTGGGAAGCAAAGCCTCCAAACCTGCCCAATATATCATGCTATGCTTGACCGCAGCTCCCTGTGATGCAAGGTAGGATTTCGCCCGCGTAGCCATGCTGGACAACGGGTCTATTACGCAAGAATTATATACACTAGAAGCATTGCCTACCGATAGTAACAAGACGTTAAATTAACCGTTGCCCAGCGTGGTTTGCGTAACCGAAGAGGTGAATCATCACGATAGAACTAACGGCTGGTGGGAACAGTCATTGGTGATAGATGGGTGCCGGGGATTAACCTTGTACTAGAACTCGTATCGCAACTTACATGCCTGCAGAATTGGTCTGACATCCCGATATTCCGATTAGCAGTCATTTTTTTGTATTTTCGGGGTGCGAATAGTACCACAGCATTGCAATATATAACAGCGTTTCGTCAGTACTATCTTTGTAAAAGCCGATTTTATAGTTCATCAAATGATATATAGCAGCAGGCACTGCGCGGTCTGTTATAACCCAACCACTCCGTCAATTCAGATACTATTTATAATTCTTCTTCGAAATACCGATCGTATTTAATCCTTCTGCTTACAACAAACCAATATCAATGGTAAGATAGACTCTTGTCGCCTGTTTCACTCTTAATCATGGGAATCTAACCATAGCTTCAACAAACAGGCATCACCTCCAGTTGCTAGATACTCCGACCCGATGGTCAACCTAACAAGATCTATTACCGACCGAGGCAGGGACGAAAACGATTGTTTTGCTCACCGCACCGATTTCGAAAACCAGTGCTACCTCGTTGTGCCCCCGAACGCCATTCAGCCCGCAGCAACAGAATGGCTAGAATACTGTTGCACGAACTCATACACGGGATCCTCGGGCAATGTGTTCATCAAAGACGATATATGCGGTTGGCAGTGTCTGACCGATAACTCTGTGGAAGTTGAAGCGTGGTGGAAGGACTGCGTTTGGGATCATCGGTCACCTTTGGATAATCATTATAATCTTAACTTGACCGGGTTTGAGAAACCGACGTGTGTTAAGAATGATACTTTCAAGGCCAGCTCGTCGGGGTCATCGAGTAGAGTTGGAGATGGTATTTCGAGTCGAGCGTTGATATGGTTGGTCTTGGTTATTCCCTTGGCGTTTCTATAAGCTTATATTCGTCATGGGTGAAGATATATTTCCCTACCCCGTAATAATGTATAATATGATACCCTGTATATTAGCGCATCACGATCCTTCGAATTTCCAGAATTTCACTCCTATCAACGGGATCAGTCAAAGTGTGACGGCAAGATGAGGGATTGATCTGATTGTTGCATTTTGTGTGTTGTAGACGCCTTAGTCAGCAGAATGCCCCGCGCTATCACCGTGGCTTGAGCAGCATGCCGTCAGCTTTGCAGACTTCATTGGCCAATAGCATGACCTGGTCATCGGCCCCGCTCGCTGAGGAAGGATACTCCAGTCGACACGAATTGGCCCTGTTTAGGGCTGAAAAGCACCGGCGCGATGACATCTATCCGGCTAGACCGACCCCTCAGTATCGATGAGTAGGCAGTCTACCGTTTGGCGCGGGGTAAACAGGTCACGACACCATAAACGTCAGCCGCAAAATCGCGGAGATATCTCCACTTTGGCTAATCTCATCTATGAAGTTTGGCAATCTGTCGGATATCGAATTTCCGGACCTTGCCAGTTAAAAAATCTCTAGAGGAAACGGTCTTTATAAAGACTCTGCCCCCACCACGCGACGCCGAGGGTTTCCAAAACTTCTATCGAAACTCTGCTAGATTATTATCCGGTATTTCTGTCTTGCATAAGTTCGACGTTGTCGGGATATTAAAAAGCTTGAGGTATAACTGACAACCTTCTCTCATCGACATCTATTCTTCACGTCCACGACCAACATTTGTTCATCCGATTTCGTCATCACAGTCCTTTGAAACACGATAACAAGGATTCGACATGTCGGGCACGTACGCTATCACGGGTATCACGACGGGGTTTGGCCCAGGAGGGACTCTTCCTCTTCGCCAAGAGATCGATGCATGGTCAGCAGATCCAGCAAACGTCGACCAGGTCAATCTGTACCTCCAGGCACTTGCATCTTTCCAACAGATTCCTCATTCCGATAAGCTTTCTTACTTTCAACTTGCGGGTATGTTGGATCTTTTGGAATTTCGTTATCGCTGATAAGTACTAAATCTCGATTCATCCTAGGTATTCATGGTAAGATATAAAACAGCAACATATTAGCATTTGGAAGAGTGATATCTCTGATATATTTCAATAGGAGAGCCATTTCAGCCGTGGGATGAAACTACGAAACCAGCTCCTGGCACTAGATGGCGAGGTGAGCTTGATATATCGAACTGAAATCAAATATTTTATATCTAACTGATGAACAGGATACTGCACCCACGCTTCTGTCTTGTTCCCGTATGTCTATCTTAGGAATATCTCCAGGATACGAAAGACAGATGCTGACTTTATGGAAATAGAACATGGCATCGACCGTACCTTGCAGTGTTCGAGGTAATTTCACTTACAACTCTGTATTCGATATTGTTTTGCTAACGGTTAAACGATAGCAAATCCTTCATCAAATCATGACTCAAATTGTAGCTACTTTCAAAGATGAGGCTACCCGTACTCGATACCAAAAAGCTGCAGAAACTTTCCGCATCCCATACTGGGACAGCGCTCAGCGGAAGACTCGTGGAGGTTTTACCTCTCTGAATATTCCCTATCTTTGCACCTTGCCAACTGTTGAGGTCTTCACTCCAACCGGAATGTTGACCATTGACAATCCATTGTACAGCTACAAGTTTGCAACACCTCCTGTCGGGGTCACCAGTTTCCAGGACCAAGATGGAAACTTCTTCCCTGTGAGCAAGGCTCTAGCATGTGTCCGGTTGCTTTTGCACTGCTAATAATATGTTCTCCATAGTTCTCGACAGCTCTTGGGACTTCAAGGTATCCACCACAGTTCAATTCGAGCCAGGTTTCCAACCAACAGTGGACCCAAGGATTTGTTGATAACGATGCCATCACGGAAGCCTTGCGGAACTTGAGCTCCTTTGGAGAGGATGTTTACAGATCTTTCACCACGAGTAACTATGTTTGGTATTCCAGCACCCAACAATCTAGCCCACCGGCTCCGAACAGGTACCGAAAAATCCCACTTTGTAATTTCAGAAGGAATTGAAACTAATGGCGTGGCTATGCAGCTACCAATCATTGGAGGCGATTCACAACGAGGTTCACGGTCTCACTGGTGGCGGTGGACATATGAGCTGGAATACGTAAGCTAACCTGAACCCCTCAAATTCATTTCCACTTCTAATACTTTCATGCACAGGGTTTCGGCTTTCGGTAAGCTCCAGGACTCCATTGAGATAGTAACAAGACCACTGACAGTATTAGATCCCATTTTCTGGCTTCACCATTGCAATGTGGACCGTCTCTTCGCAATTTGGCAGGCTCTGTATCCAACTTCTTGGTTCGATTCGCCCTCAGCTCAGCTCCGAGACGACCGTGGAACCTGGTCCATTCCAGCAGGCACTCGCGAAACGCCATCCACCCCGTTGACTCCATTCCACAAGGATACTCATGGCACCGTCTTCACCTCCAATGACATCCGAAATTGGACTCAGTTTGGGTCATCCTACCCAGAGCTGCAGGCATGGCTCCCACAATACCAAGATGCCAGCGGACAATTCAACCCGACGCTCTACCGTAACGATATCGTCCAAAAGGTGACTGCTCTCTATTCTCGAGTTCAAAGTCGAGTCCAGCGAACCCGAGTCCCACGCAGCCGTCTATTCGCCGCCGCTCAGAGCGGTCCGAGCAATCTCTCAGGTGGTGCAGGTAGTTTGTTTGCTGCGGCGCTTCCAACGCAGCAAACATCTCCATTTGCCCCTCCTCCTCAGCAACAGTTCTCGCCCCCGCCGACAACTCAGGGCCAGACATTTGCTCCACCGCCAACCCAATCAACCCAGCCAACCCCGCAAGCGCAGCAGCATTTCTCACCGCCTCCCACTCAGGCTCAAGCTCAGGGACAGCAGTTTGCTCCTCCACCAACGCAGACGTTCACGCCCCCACCTACCACGCAAGGCCAACAACTTCCCCATACAGCTCAAGGCCCCACCGCTGGCCCCTCAGGGCCCGCACCAAAACAATCCGGTCTTCGCGGGTTGATGTCATCCGCGCAGAAGCATCTTGGTGAAGCAGTAGCTGCCGGTCGCGAAGCCGCACAAGGTCACCAACCAGGACAGCCACAGCAGCCACAGCAGCCCGGTGCGAAACCAGCCGGTGCTAGCGCTCTCGCTACCAAGTTTGGTGGTATTGTCGGAGGCGGTATTCATATGGCCCAGGAGCGTCTCGGATCCAAGAACAAGGCTGGCGGTGCTCACGGCCCTCCAGGCCCTCAAGGTGCTCCAGGTGCCCCCGGTGCTCCTGGCGCTCGCGGTATCGACGATGAACCAGGTGCAGGTGAACAAGGTGAATTGAGCCGCGGGTTCGGTGATTTGAGCTTGGCTCAAGGCTCAACTTCTACCGGTGATGAAACAATTACATATCACGAATACGACTGTAATATTCGATTCGAAAGGCATGATATCCCCTTCTTTTCCCAAGAGATACTCCTGAACTAACAAGATTACCAGATTCGATCTCGGCGGCCGTCCGTTCACCGTCCACATCTTCATCGGCGATTTCAACCCCGATCCTAAGACCTGGATGTGGGACAAGAACCGTGTCGGTGGAGTGTACAATTTCGTCGCTGGCGTGCAGCGTAGCGACGGCAGCGCCTGCTCCAACTGTGAACAGCAACAAGAAGACCACACCATCGTCACCGGACAGATTTCTCTTACCAATGCCCTTCTCGATGATGTTGAGGATCCAGCGAACGGTTTGAATAGTTTGATCCCAGAGGAAGTTGTTCCTTACTTGCAGAGACACCTCCACTGGCGTGTCACTGATGTAAGTTCCCATGCCGTACATCCAAGTAACTATTTCCCAGGTGCTAATGAATCTCAACAGCCACACGGCCGAGATATTCCGCGTGAACAAATCCGCACACTCAAGCTCTCAGTCGTGGAATGCTCGGCTACACTCCCATCGACACCCGGCGAGTTCATCCATTACGGAGAACCCAGAGTTTTGGATATCGTAACCGAGGGGCGGCCTGGTGGCAAGGCTGCATCTGATGGATATTAAATATAGAAATGTTTATTGATTGAATTTCTACAATAAATGCGAAATTAACAACAAACTATGAATATTTGAGCAATTGGCTTTCAGGAACATGTTGAATATTCAAATAGCACCTACAATGTAACCATTGGTATACAAAATTTATCTTTGCTAAAATTTACACATTCCAAGTTATTATCACCACCGTTGCTTCTATAAATACATCAACGTAGTATTGATGTCCACACCCACACCTACAATGATCCACAAGAAAATCTAGCATCAACCTCCCAGACTAAAACATCATCATTATCACCAGAACCATACTGCAAACATCAACCATGCATATGTCCAAGATGCCAATGGCACCGCCCGACGGGATGCCTCTCCCTCCGCTCGTTCTTCCCGCAGATGCGGATTGCGGCAAGAAACTCTCCAAGCTCCACTCCCCGACGCCCATATCGGGCCGAGTCTTCAGTTTCTTATGCAATTATTCCCCCGAAATGTCCGATCCGGATGCCAATACCGACGGCGACGACTACAACGTTTTCACCTACATGCCCCCTCCTCACTATACCGAAAGAAACGGGTATTCTAGCAACCAACATGCTCTTACGACCGACTATGCTCAAACGACGGCACCATCTCAAGCACAATATCACACTCAAAAGGCGGCACCGTTTCAAGCACCATATCCTCGCCAGCCTTCCCCACCGATAATACTACCATCACTCGGATCTTTCGCCTACTTGAGTCCTCTGATTACGACATCCACAGATTCAACAAGTCCGTTATCGACGACACCATCCTCGGCTGGATCGCATTCTTCCGCAGAGTTACGGATGCCCGTTGTCGAGACTCTTCAAACCAGTGCGGCTAGTCTGGCGAAAGTCGAGCATGAACGGCAGATTCGGGTGCGGGTTCACGATGTGTACAGACTCTGGGATACGCAGCTCCTGAAGAGTCGGTGATTTGTCTTGTTTTTTTTTGTTTGAGATCGCCGGTGATAGTGTTGGCTTGGCGTCGTTTTGAACGCATATCGCGGATCGAAGAGTAGCTGTTTTACTTTTATTTTAATAGTTTTGTCGTGATTCAATTGCTCCTCTGGGAATTCAAATGCGGCTTATAATACAGTAGTGTTTCTTTATGAAGGGGGGTCTCGTATGCGGATACTGGTCACCTCATAGTATGTACATTATGTTAACTCTCAGTGCTACCGATAATGCACAATACTAATACTATTGCATTTAAACTCCTCGTTCATTTGCTTTAAAGATTTAAATATGCTCGTATCGATATCGATATCGGCTTGTCGACTACAGAAATGCATGAATATTCGAGTATCCGGTTGAGCGGCTACAAAATACAACCCGGCGTATCCCTGCATTGTCCCTTGTCTCGTGGTGCGACACTTCGATACAGGGGTCCTCTAGACGAGACCGCATTCTTGCAGCAGAACACAGCATGGAGTATAGCGCATTGAAACTTGGCCTGAATAAGGCTCGAAGTGCCGGTGTTCCACCATTATCTTCATATTCTAGTCGGTTTAATAACCTGCGTGCATGTTCTTAGAAACGTCCAGTCGGAAACGCTTCCATATAATAACATCCTATTGAATACGGGCTAGAGTTGTACCCTGAAATCACTAAATCGAAACTTAGTGCTATTTGATTCAGATGATGTATAAATATATAGAAAATGGAGGACACTATAAAGAGAATTATTTCCGCCACCTCTTGAGGAACGGCAACCTTCGTTTTTCCTCGAACGACAAAAAATTGCCTTGATGAGGTAACGTCCGGAGATACTCTGCAGGCATTATCGAAGCTAGCGCCGGTCGCTATAGCATATTCAATTCTTTGTATTATTTTTATTTATATTCTTTTCTCTAATTAACTAACACTGGCGCTGGATCGTCCCGGAGGATGTTGCAAGTATTCACAGTCGCGGCGTGTTGTCTACTTGGAGTTACAGATGCTTTAATGATTCCCCCGATATATCCGGACCTCGATACAGGTATCATGAAAAGACAGGAACCAGAAAAAGGTGAACGACTTTTTGAAAATGTAAGTCTCCATATTTAAGAAATTATACCATTTTACACCCAGCTAATTCAGTATATCAGATCAAAGAGGATGTTAATCTAAAATGGGGACCATGCAGTTCCGAGACTCTCGAAATCAAATACGAATGCGCAAAGTTAATTGTATGTCGCTAACGTTACACACTCGTATTTCTGCATATCGAAATCATAAAAATTTGTAACAGAGCCTTTCATTAACTCGATATCGCGATGCAATCAGGTCCCCCTAGACTACAAGAAACCAGAAAACGGTCTCCGCGCAATCGTCCCAGTAATCCGACATCCAGCCGTCGAAGGTTTCCCATACAAAGGCTCTGTATTCATAAACCCCGGCGGACCAGGTGCTCTCGGCACAGAATTCGTCCACAGCGTTAAAGCGATCGGTACCCTTAAAGCCCGAGTCGTCGGAGACGGCTGGGACATCATCAGCTTCGATCCCCGAGGCCTGGGATACTCGACGCCGTACGCCTCCTGCGGCCTCGCACCAGGCGAACTCGAACTCGCGCGAGAAAACGCAACAATAACCTCCTCAAACATAAAACAGATGCGCTTAAAACGTCGACGACAGATCGAACCTCGAGCAGCCATCCGTCGTCCGTTACGTTTCAATTTCAACAATGCCACAAACATCAGCAGCAGCAATGCGTACGATGTTTCCTTCGGCATGCGGATCGCCCGTGACGCACCCGTCTGGATCAAAGAACAAATCACCGCCCCGAACGATAAAATGGATAGCCAGTGTGTCAATTACACGGGACAGTACAACCAAGCCGGGAGGCATATGAACACCGTCGTCGTCGCGACGGATATGCTCTCCATCGCCAAGGCTCTCGCGCGGGAAAAACGGCAACCGGAAGATAAAGCACTCGTGAACTTTGTCGGTATGAGCTACGGTACTATTCTCGGCCAGTGGTTCGCGACACTGTACCCGCAAAACGTGGGTAAGATGTTCCTCGACGGCGTGGTGGACGCGGAAACCTGGATCTCAAGATCAGAAGAGAATACCACCACAATCCACGTGGACGAAGGATGGTCCAAATTCTTCGATTTGTGTCATAAAGCCGGTGAACGTAACTGCAGTTTCGCAACGGGTAGCAGTCCCGCTGATACCCGCGAGCGGTTCAACAAGATGATGGTCAAGCTCGACGCTACAAAATACGAACAGCAGAACCATCCGGCCACGCAGACGGTTTCCGGGGCGTTATTCATGTTAAAATATCACATACATGATAAGATGTACAATCCGCACGATAGCTGGCCGGGAGTAGCGGACTATCTCGTCGATATCGAATCGATGATACAGGGTGATCCGTCGACCTGGGATTCTGAAACCATCCTAGCCGCCACTCCGAAATTAAAGAAGACATCAGTGCCGTTGGGGAAACATCAGGGACCCGCGGGACTTGGAGTACTTGATGAATCGTTCACACAGGTCTCGTGCACTGATGCTCGCGATATCCGGGGTCAAGAATTCTCAGCGGAAGCAGAACAGGCATGGCTCCGCGCCAGCAAAATAGCAGGACTGTCTCAAGTCGGCACCATGATCCACTGTACGAAATGGCCTATCCGCCCATCATGGGAGTGGTATGGCCCTATCGGCGGCCGAACCGCTACTCCAATGCTCTTCGCTGGAAATACATATGACCCGATCACACCTTTTGAAAAGTAAGTACACTTGAGTCATCGTATATTTCGAATCCTGCTAGGAAAGATTATTAACAATCACATCTAGTGCCAAAAAGGCAACCTCGATATTCAAAGGTGCACAAATGATCTACGTCGACGAAGTCGGTGTAAGTTTCCCCTTTCTTACGTAGATGCATTCATACCTTCAAAAATAAGCGTTCTAATAAGAATCTTCCAACTCGACAGCACTCAACTATGAATACTAAAAATACATGTGCATTCAACCATGTTCTCCGATATTTTCAGGAAGGAAAACTACCTGGCATCAATTTCAGGTGCCCGCCTGAGAGGCAACCATTTTTCTAATCATAGCTCCCTGATAATTCAATAGAATGACCGCATATCCAGTGATAATTAAAACTTCAGACCTCGGGATATACAGTATATTGCAACTAGCTAATGAGACGGCTACTTTGCGACTACTTCAGAATTAACCATGTACATATTCAAACCGTTACAATAATAATAAAGTAAATCGCTAATAAATACAGATAAATAAAAATAAATACAAATTAGATAATATTTAAAAAACTATATGAAAAGAAATGAAAGAAAAGAAAGGGGCATAAGAAACGCCCACCTTACCGTCCCTGGAGGACATTGGCGAGGACTGACTCCCGTGGGAGGATAACGAGAGTAAATGACTTACCCTCGTCATCAAACTCCACACGGGAGGCCCTGACGCCAATGTCCTCCAGCCACCTAGCGTACTTCTTCCGCACAATATCCCTTAACGGGACGAGGAGCTGGGGTAGAGGCTTGGTGTTAAGGACGAGAGGTTCGTCCTTAAACACCACCCACAACGGAACTTCAAGGAGGTTTCTGGCTTTGATAGCCACTGACGCCTCCTCGATCTCTCGATCGAGGGCTGTGACGAGCTCGGTCTTTTGCTCGCGCAGCCATCGCCTGCAGACTGCACTTACGTTAGTCTGGGCGATGAGATCGTCAGCCTCCTTGAGGACCGCGTGGAACCTCCCCATCACTCTTGGAAAAGGAGTGACGGCCCCAACCGCAGAGCCTTTGGTTTTGCCCGCGGGTTCTGCAGTCTCCTCGTGTGAGGAATCAGTTCCATCACTCGCGTACACGAAATCGCGAGTGATGATGCCATTGGCCTTCATCAGCTCCTCGTGGGCTTTGGCGTCTGCAGCCGTTGCCCGAGCTGCATTCCGGGCGGAAGTGCTCGTAGGCATGCAATCTCCGAACGCCGGTGGACTCGGAGAAGGACGGGAGCTGATTGAAGGGGCAATGACCGTCTCAGGTTCACTCTGGGGGTTCATCGAGTCAACTTCCGAAGAACAGCTCTTGCCCCCTTTGTTCTTCCTTCGACGGGGTGGGCGTTTGCTTCTGACTCTTTTCGGCTTTGGAATCAAGGATGGCGTATCCAAGGCCGTGATCGTAGTAGGCTCGTTGCCTACTCCAGATTCAGGTGTGACCCCCCTTGAGGGGGTCGACACCTTTGTTGGTATCGGTGTCTGCGGGATTGGCGGCGTAGTGGTAGCATTTAACGGGGCCGAGGCCGGGACCGGATCGGTCCGTTCAGGTGTGTTCTTGTTGGACCGAGCCACAGCCGCATACGATAGTCCAGGTACACGCATCGGAGGGGTGTATGCATTTTGATCGTCAGAAGCTTTCTCAGAATCTTGCTTAGGAGTAGGCTTTGGTGTCGTTACTCTCTTAGGACTATTCTGGCTAGCTGAAGACCTGCCGTAGACTGCTCAACCTTGCTTCCCTTTGAATTTGGGACCGGTGAATTTGCACAATTGTTGAATATAGTATCCATCTTTCCACTATTTTGGATAATAGTAGGAACATCCGTGGTAGACTTTTTGACGACCGGAGAGCAATTTAGAGAATTATTGACTCCTTTAATAGCGCCAACTGCTTTTCCAGAAGTGGCTGTGATACCTCTTGTGGTATGTTGAGGGTTGGCTGGTGCTCGTTTGCCATCATGACCAGATGACGCTCCTCCACCTCGTCCCCTGCTTCTGTAACCCCTGCGTGCTCGATGGGCCGGGTTTTTTGGACTTCCGGGTTCTCCAACGAAGGCTTGGGCACTTATTACTTGTCCTGGGTGTCTTCCACCGATCTTCACAGGATTATGAATTACATGGCCATTGCCAGCTGAAACAAGTTTACTGACTCGGTTTCCACGAGGGCTCGGTGTTTTCTCGGGCCTAGATTTTCTGACTACCGTCTCAAAGGCATCACTATCGATTATTGGGGCAGGTTTTCCTGGAGAGATCTTCCCAACTGGTTTCCCTGAAGGAGAAGTCTTCATCTCAGATAATTTGACTGGAGTCGTATGTGTAGACATTCTAAGACCCGTGAAATCTTGTTGGAGGGACTTTGTTTTAAAACAACCTAGAAAATAACGGAAACATATTTGGTTGTCTTAAGTTTGAATACAAATGGATTTCTTATCAGAAATGGAGCAGGTGAAGCAGATATAATGTTGACAATGGAACTCTCTGGGTACGTGAAAGTAACATCTGGTGCTTCTGAGGTGAAAAGCTAGTACTTACTTCAATTGGATTTTGTGTCTGGTTTGTTTTCAGTTGAGAATTTAAGCTTAGCTATTGTTGCTTTGCAATCTTGTTGGTTTAGGATCCTCTCCGACCGTATTTTAATGTCAATAACTAGCACTAGGTAAAGGGAAAGGAGTGCAAAGGTAGATAGTAAGATGATAGTCAAGTAGTAATTTAGTGTAGATGCTGATGCTTACTTTGAGAGTTTGTTTGTGAAATGGTGACGAAGAAGGCACGTTAATGGAATCTGTAAGGGCTGGGGAGGAAAAGAAGAAGAGAAGAAAAAGAGATGTCCACGGGCCTTTTATAGTTAAATTTTCTTTTTCTCTTTACCACCTCAAAACTTTTGACTGTAGCAACGTTATTTCCGTAGTAGCAAGTTATTGTTTGTAATAGCCCACGAAAATGAAGTCAAAATATTCCGACTTTTGCCCTGAATAACTCATGAATTAATTCCTTGTCGCTCAAGGGACCCCATAGAGACCAACGAGGCCAGTGATTGATTTTGACCGGCAAACCCTGACACGACCTACCCAAGTACTTGGGTATCTAGGTAACTGCTTAACTGCTCCGTAGTTACCCTCTAATGCTAATATCGAGACATTGGACATCAAGACATAGATCTATATAGACTGCACCACCGAGAGCTTGTAACCGAGATGATGTTGCATTTTGTGCGTTGGGGACACATACCGGTAGCTTGAGTCACAAACCGGGTTGCACAGAAGCAACCACGCGCATGGCATGGGCCAAAGTCGAGACCTCAGAGCTGTCTAGTATGTTGCGAGAAGGCGTTAAGACCTCCCTACGTAGCCTCCATACTTCTGTTCGAAACTACTATGCGATCCTTCTAATTCTGATATGGATTGTATTACATTGACTATCATCTTTAATTTTGAGACATCTCCAAAAAAGACATTAACACCGGGATCCCTTCTAATCCAAACATCGAATACCATAAAAGGAGTGCGCGCTTAGAAGACAAAAAAGATAGAGAGTTCATCGTTGAACGTAAGAACGTCCAAAAAATATCCGTACTCAAATGCATGTGCTGGAAAACGCTGATCTGTATGCTGAAATTCGTCCTAAGAGAAAAATAGCCAAAGCGTCATAATCATTCGCTTGCGTGTATCCTCAAAAAAATTGACAATGTCACTTCATCCTCGTCGGTAAAATAGGTTCCAAATCGCCTATCCGGCTATTATTCTCTTAATATGTTCTACGACGACTTCGGTAGCCGCTTCCACTAAAGCCGACGTGGTAGCCGATGCATGATCACCCTCTGCTGCTCCCGCCTCATGTTCGCCGTTGGAATCAACCTTCTCGCCGTGCTCTTCGGGATTTGGATAGTAAAACGCGGCAACGGCAACGATATAGTACACCATCAACAAGAACATGCCTTCCAACCAATTGGTCTTCCTGTCTCTGACAAAGTTGCCGACAACGAGGACGGCGAGCAGAAGCGAAAAGGCCATAAAGTATTCGAAATTCAAGTCCATGTTACGATTAGCGGCCCAGCCAACAATAACGACAATGGGAGTAACCAGAAGTGCGGTTTGGATGGTGGCGCCGAGACAGTGAGAGAGAGCGAGATCCATTTGTCCTATATTTGGTTAGTAAGTGTGCGCGTATTTGAACGTCATTTTGGGTGTACTTACGGTCCCAGGCTTCGTCTAACGCGGTTAAATGTTCTGCTGCTTTCTCAACCAGCGGAACGAGGATAAGACCCATAAACATATCGGGAACGCCACGGTGCTCCACAATGTACGGAATCTGTCTAACCATAAAGTAGGCAGCGAATGAAACGAACGTCAGGCCAACGAGCGTAAGGATGAGTGCTTCTAGGAGAGACAATTTTCGGCGGTATTGTTCCTTATGACGGTCTGCATCGGCTTCTTCGGCGTTTTCGAGGACATGATGGAAAGATGTGCTGTGGGTCTTGAGCTGGAAGAATAGGAAGCTAACAGGATAATCTCGTTAGCGAGCGGGACTTGAAGATTTAGAACGTCTCAGATAAACGAACCAAGCGTAGGCAATCAATAGCCCGATACTAACGACTCGACTAACGTGGACCACTCTGAGTGAAGCATCGACCTCCCCAATATCGGGTTTTGGATAGACGGCTTGGTAGAACTGGCTGGGGAGAATGACACCGACTGCGCTAACTAGTAACGCGGCACCAGAAACCTCTGTGACATACTCGGCGATGTCTTGCTCGCGGTAGGCAATACCACCCACGAGGAAGCAAGCACCGGTAATCAAAAGCAAGTTTGCAAGCATGGATCCCAGCAACGCGGCTCGGACGACGTCATATTGGCCTTGGAATACAAGAATCAAACAAACGATAAGTTCGACAACGGCTCCGGTAAAGATTTCGAGACTGGCTCCGAGGGTCTAATGTATGATCGTTAGCATGTATCGCGACTCTTTCAGCAATTATGTTTTGGCGCCCACCTTCGGTAATTTGGCCTGCAATTCGCTGCTGGCAAACGCCAACAAATTTCCGGCTGGGATCATTGCTAGAAAGTTCAGTACGAATACAGCCAGCGGAAGTTCTTCTCTTTTGGTGTACCAAATGGCGATACCGGCTGGGATAGCGGGGAACAAGATGTTACTCCATGAACTCAGTTTCGAGGTGCTTTTGACTGTGATCTTCGCGGCCTTGAATGGGTTGAATCGATGGGGTTTTGGCGGGACGCCTTTGGCCAACTTTTTCTCATGTTTATCTGCCGCTTCTTCAGATGAAAGACCATTGAATGTGTCATCGCGAACTTTGCGACGAAAGACGGGGTTTTTCCACGCACCCGCGTCTGCAGGACGGTGGACTGGTGCCGGTGCAGTCTGGGTGGTATTCGTGCCTGTTTCGAGATCGCCGAGTGTCGCCATGGCTAGTAAACGCCTCAGGTCTCGCGAGATGATAGATGCAATGGGATTTCCGAGTTTCTGGTTGTTGATTTGGATGGAGAATCGATGGATCACAGTGCCCAGACTTGAATTCGTGATGTCGTTATGGTGAGCCGCAAGGGGTGTGCGATAGAGTATCGATTAAGTAAGGTTAAATTAAGGTCTGCTGGCGTTGTACACGAAACAAGCCGAACGGAAGAAGGCGCGTCTGGTCGAGACTCGATTCGATCTCGAGGAAATTCGAATTTAAACACCAAAGAATGTCTCGACGGGATGTACAAACATGGAGGGTTTAAAGCTTTTTATAAGTAGAATTTTTTTCCTTTCTTGCAAGCCACCTCCACACCTGGCAGATTCCTGGAATTCAACAATCCCGGTTCAATTGGCTGAGAGAAGTTTTAACGCCGTGGTTGTTTACTTGGTTCCAGATTCCCGCATCATGCACAGCGCCAAGTGGGGACACGATCGAACGCGAGAAAAAAAGCTAAAAGGGTCAACTATCAGCCGACGAAGCTAAACCGGCAGGGATAAACTTAATATCAAAGGACGTAGATTGTATTTCTTAAGTTTCGTGATCAATTCATAAAAAGATATCGTGAATCTATTCACATTCTAGTGCTGTGTTTGAACAAGCCTCCCAAGCGAAAGCTTGCACCACTTGGAACTCCTTGGGCAGACGAAACTGTCCTCGCGGCGACGGAATTAAGGGATATTGAGACTCTCAGCCACGAGCTGTGAGTTCGGTGATTGGCCGTGAATGCTGGTGGTCTGACGAACTTCGCATAGGCCAAGACTTTTATGACGGCAGCTGCATCCCTTCGCCTTGATTTTCGGCACCGAAATGTGAAGACCCTGAGCAGAACCAAGACGTGGAACATATTGCCAAGCAGCTAAAACCACTAAACTCTCGACGTCTTAATTTAATTTCCATGGACCGCCCTTTGTCAATGACCACCATAACCCGCTGGAGTAAAGATTTACCGGTAATATAAGCAATTGGCTGGGTTTTCCAAATAAACATTTTGAAACTATCGCCTTTGTGCAATCGCCAGTGCCATTGAATTGCGGTATTGATACCGATATATCTCTCAACCTTCTTCTCGCGTTTATGTCGTGTATTAATTAAGCTTGTTGGAGTGCCAGTGCTAGCTTATTGTTGCGCAAGGGAACGCTATTCCAAATTTGGAAGGCTAGCCTATTTTGGTCAAGTTAGTCTGAAAGCATCCCGACTTTGGCTCTACAATAGTATCTCACCCGGCCTTACCCATGCTAGGTTCGCACCATGAATATCCCAAACCATCTTCCTCGGTGGGGTACTTTCCTTCGAGTAAGATATAATATAATTTATCCTCAATTTTAGAGGTGGTCACTACGATGATGCACCGTAATCGATACCGATACGCGATGGGAAGCGCTTCGAAGCCTTCCAATTCTTCTTTTTCTAATAATGTGGGGTTCGCACGAAGTAGGACATCAATATTCGATCTCCTCTTAGAAGTGAATATCAAATGATCGATGAAGAGAGACAAAAATACATCTAACTTTGTTATTCCTTGTGCCCGATTACTTGTTTATAAATCTTTATGTTAATCGGATCTTCTGGCTCTCACAATAGCAAATCAATTTCACCTTAGCACTCCATGGATCCATACCATACAACACTGCCGCATCACCAATCCGACAACATGCCTCTACGAAAATACGTCTCTTCTGCTAACATTCAAGGCTGCGAATATGTCAAAATCCTTTCCTCAACCAATCTTCTTTTCCTTTCTTCTATTGTCATTATTGGACATAGCGGTCCAGCAAACTACCACTATCACAACGACAGTTTACGAGACATTTTATCCAACCGAGACGGTATTCTTGAGTAATAATGGGTGTTCCAGTATTCCGCTATGCAATCAACTAGTCATACAAAGCACATCTTCTACTAGAATCTCGATTATCGCCAACATTAATCTTGGCGGACAACTATCGACTACGGTTACTAGTACTCACTTTGGCAGTGAAGAACTTATCGAGATTACAAGCGACATGCCTCTCAATACATTATCTGATCCAGAATTTATCGAATCAACAGAATTTAGTCCTACCTTTCAATCATCTTCCACATCGAGTATTCTTATCACAAGTCTTAAAAACGTAGCATCGAATGTTGCTTTGATAACTAGCTTCAATTCGACAAGCACCTTGACTTCAGCATCTAGCTCACCCGATGAGCCTGAGACCTCAGACTCAACTCCCAGCTCAAGTCCCAGTGGCAGACCAAGACCAACTCCCCGCTCTCCATTCTTACTCCAGAGAGATGGATCCGACGAGTTTGTGCAATTTGGTCCCAAGGGATCCGTAATCCTCGGCCCGGTCGTGCCTACGAGGCCTCGTTCGCAACCTGGCCCCGCATCATTTACATTACACCGACGCGGTTATCTTACTCGTGGAGATGATCCTAAGGACATTGTTTTCCTACGGCAGGCTAGGCTTACTGACGCCAACAGTTACGCAGAAAGTGTAAACATGGCTTATTATAACGTCATCCACGGGCCCAAAGCGGACGTTTTCGCCTACGACCTCGCTTCGAAATTTATATTTGAGGATGGTTTATTACGATTTAAGACCAATAACTTCAACGAAAGCTTGTTCAAATGGTACGTAGACGGCACCGCTACGTCTTCATCGCTGCTTTTCATGGCGCCGACAGACGTGTCGCTTCCGGATACATTTAGTGAGGTGCAGCTTGCAAAACAAGATATTGGTCAACTTCCTTCCGGCGATCCGGACCTCTTCGATAATACAGACACAATACAGACCACTGAGATAAAAGATACGGAGATTAAAGACACAGAGGCTATATTGACTGAGGATATCACTAGCACCTGCAGCAACATCCCAAACCCAACCCAAGTGTCGAATCTTGTCGATTGGATCTCTGACTTTGATCTCTATGGCTATTGCTCGACGCTTCTAGATTCTCTCAAGTCACAAACATTGATTGATTCTATGGTTCATATCATAACAAAACTTAGGACGACTCATACCACGGAGACGGAGACTTCTACAGTTGTCACTGAAACTGTCTCGGTTCCCGTATCTACAGTATACGAGGCTAACAATGAAGCGAGATCCGCGAGGTATCAACGGCGAAAACGACAAGAAATCAAAGGCATTGAAATTACCACCTCCGTTATCGATGTTCTTTCTAAAATTTCCTCCTTTTGCACTGTCGACGTTAGCGCGGCTTGTTCCAATGCCATGTCACTATCTGACGTCGAAATAACGGAAGACTCCACAACTATCAAATATATCACCGTCGCAGACACCACCACAAAACTCCTATCGATAGCCACAACGACCACTCTCGCCAATGTAACAGAAATAACCTACGACGGTACCGGATTTCTAGCTCCAGACTACGGTACATACCGCCTCTGGTACCTCTACTGGACTGGCGAACTCGCCGACCCATCCCTCTACCTCCGCATCGCCTCCAGTACCGCAGCAGTTTTCGTAGCCGAATACCGTCCTGCGATGGACACGTACCGTTTGTACACCACCTCAGCCGCTGGAACAAAGTACTACATGTCCATCAGTGTCTCTTTCGGCGTGTCCTCGATTGCAGACTACAGTATCAGTCTACGCACGCTAAACGACATTAACAGCGATGAGAATACCGTACTTTTGTATGTGAATTTCGATTGGAATAGCGGGCTCGTTAATGTCAATACGAGGTTGACGGAGACTGATAGGGGGATGATGCACGGGTGTACCGTGTCTGTTGGGGGGCAGATGAGAACACAGGTTAGGCTTTATGCGGCGAATGATGGGGCGGTACCGAGAGATTGTCAGGCGTGGGGGAATCTTATGTTTGTGAGGTGAAAAGTTGATTATAAAGTTCGGTGTATATACAAATTTGTAGAGGAATAAATACAGTACTTTAGTCTTCGATTTCTTCGATAATTCTCGGCACGATGAAGTTGGATATACTCCACGGATCTTCTTCCAGGGATAACTGGAATACAGCTGATCCATTTGTGAACAAGATTCTTTTATACATCGGATCGTCTTCTTTCTCTCCATTTGCTTCATGGGAGCGGACGAAGTGTTCTAGAATCGGCTCTGTGTATCGTATAAGATCCCTTTCTTTCATGTTTATGCTAGCAAGCTTGATCGTAACGCTTGCAATTGGAAGATTTGCGAACAAATCTGGAGCCCTATGCATAACTTTGTCGATTTCCCGTATGGATGCTTGGTGATCTCCCAACCTAAAGTAGAAAGCGGCTTGAGCATAATCAATCTTCGACCAGCCGTCTGCGATTTCAAAATCGAGAGTTCACCCCCCTTGTATGCATCTTTTAGTTTCTGGTGCAGTATTCTTACAATCTGTTTGTTTTGAGCCATATTGGATCCCGAAAGTTGGTCTAGAAACATAGCCAAAGTAATCGCCCCAATCGTTTTAAGGTCGCTCTTTAACCGGCGACTCCCGACATTAAAGAACAGTTGTTTCAAATTATGAATCACAGAAGATTGCAACCGCCGAGATTCGTCATGCAAACTCAGCCGATCGAGGATTCCTAGAGATTCCACCATATTTTCGACTGTCCGAATATCAGAATCTCCATACATTCTCCGAGACATATCAAGGGCTGTAGTTGAGATTTTCAAAGCTTTCTGTATAAATCCATATTCATAATAACCATTTCTTAATTTTCTAAGCGGGATCTCCAATAGTTCAGATTCCCGAAACATGGAAAAAATGTTGTAAGAAAATTCAGAAATCTTGAGGAAATGCTAGAACGCGTATTTGCAGTCTTGTCATTAGCCCGATACTTTCCAGTCATTTGAAAAGAACTCTCAAACCGCCACAAAGATATAATTGTCAATAAGCTAGCCAATCCACGAGTTTTCAGCAAGAACGGTAAGTGGATAATGATATCCCAGAAATTGGGACTAACATAGGACGCTAGTAATCTTGAAACTTTCTCGTCAGCCATTTCCATCTGATTATTCGGCTTTGCAATTGACCAAAGTTGTGGAAATATGGAATAGAACTCTTCAAGGATTTCTTCGTGGAGACCGTGTGGAATTTTGATTATCATGTCTACTAAATCATGTCCTTGAAACTATAGAGCCATAGCGTAATCGGAAGGGTAATCAATCGAATAATCATGGTGTAAAAGATATCGTTTAGCGACAATGGCTTCGCATTCGCTCACAGAGCAATTCTTAGTGGATCGAAGGCCATCCACATCATTTAAAAACTGAGCCCCGATCCGTCTGTATGCTTCTATTTTTTGCGCCAAATGATCTCGCCTAGACCGCGATAGATACTCGCACAAGTCTTCAGCCGATAGATTGTCAAGATATTCATCCGTCAATATCTCGAGCGCCGGTGAACTTATAACAGCTGTCTCTATTGTTGAGGCGATACGGTTAAGCATGGGTTCAAGATAAACTGGAGTATCTTCTTCCTGATCGTTTGAATCGTTTGAGATACTCTTCCAGATATCCGAGTCAATGTCGGATATGCCGTCGAAGACCGAAATTTCGTCTGTGCCCCTGGAATCTTCGAAAGCTATATCGAGATCTTGGGGATAAGAACCAAGATCGGGTTCATGGTGCATTAGAAATTGTTGCTCCGTTTCGGCCTCTTCGGGAACCTGGGCTGGTTCTTCGGAACTTTCATCGAGATACCTATCATCCTCAACATGTACTTGATTGGTCATGTGAAGGAAGAGGCCAGGAGGCGTGTCAACATGGTGTTCCATAACCATGTCCTCTCGTTCGTTCGGATAACTTAGATCGCCAAAATTACCCTGGGGGGGTAGTTAGAATACCCTTCGGTGAGCAGGTCAGTATTCCTGGCGTTGCATGGACATCTGTATAACATTATATCGT
Organism: Orbilia quercus; assembly: GCA_036971405.1. Lineage (NCBI taxonomy): Eukaryota > Fungi > Ascomycota > Orbiliomycetes > Orbiliales > Orbiliaceae > Orbilia > Orbilia quercus. Next base: position 3,264,244 of record JAJTUE010000001.1, on the reverse strand, counting down.
TAGCATACATTTTGTTGAGGGAAATCGAGCATTTCCGATTCAGATAAATTTAATGGGCTGTGGCTAGATTTTTAAACACTTACTCGAGAACTCCTGCTCGTCACTTTCCATAATCCTATCGAATTGTGTTCGTTTGATGCTCTGATTTGTGTCGCGGAATTTCTATCTGGTAATAATTCTGCCTTGGACCGAACTCGCCTCTCCGATTCGAAGATATATTTCCGGTTTTTCTGCCGGATATTTCGATCGGATAAACCCCATTCTTTCAACAAACGTTTTAATTGATAAAGTCTATATCGATTCCGTGGTATATATGATCAGTAAGATGTTCTTTCTAAAAGTGCAACGATTTGAGGGTACACACACTCCATCGAGACCCCTTGTCTGGCAATATCAGCTATTATGGATGGTTGCGGTACATCCTTCTTAACTTGCTCAATGACATGGTCTTTTATATGATCCCAGGTAGATTTCGGCGTCCACCAACGCTTTATAATGTTATGTCCGGTACATGATTTTATAATATAGCTTCGTTTTTGAGGCATCTTGGTGTTGGTCTCGGAATATATCAAACGAGAGCTCGGTAGTGGGGTTATATGTAGCTTATTAGTTACCAAAAGCGTAGCCTCGAGGAGCATGGGATTACTCAAGCTGGCAAATTGGGGTTGATTCAATAAGGATGCGTGTGGTCAATAGAGATAGGCCTAGCCGTTGACAGGCCGGAGTCTAGGGCTTATATAGACAAATGACTTTTAAGTTTACGAGCTGGCTCTACTTGGGAATAGTACTATCAAGAAGCTGTTTGCTGATGCAAAGAGTCGCAGCGTACGATCCGCGCTCGATTCTGTTGTTTCAACACCAGCTAGCCAAGCCTTGCTTGCAACCATCATGGAGAGATGCTCAAACACAAGTGCCAGCGAGTAGGTGCTCAGAAAAAGTACAAAACTCCGACCTTCAACCAATCATGAGCTTGGAAAAGTATAAAACTCTGATGAGATCCAATCAAAAGTCTTAAAAAGTCGAAATCTTCGGCCTTCTGCAACTCAACGCAGGATGCCCGAAACGGCACACCCAATGTTGGTGGACCATTTTCTGCATCTCAAAATGGTGGCACAGGAAATCAAAATTTTCTTTTGCACCTTATTTTATAATTCCACTGTGTCTAATAATACAAATGACTATTCATACACGCGACCCAAACCATTTCCTTAGAAATAGTACGTCGCAAAGGTACTCTCCTTCCTCAGAGCCTTGACGTACTCCTTCGCCACTATCGACGAAGTCCTCTCCGATGGATGTAGCTCATCCCACCACAAATACGAATCAGGATTTGGCTCAACAGTGTTCTGCCAAGCTTGACAGGCAGCCCATGTGTCGCAGTGGCTCGTGTATCCCGTGGTGTTGTACGGCGCCGCGAGGTAATTTCCCGGATGGGCATAGATATCCTGGAAAATAGCATAGGTATCCAGAAGGGCGACTTTAGATCCGCGAAGCTCATCAGCCAGAGCGGGGAGCTGATATTTGAAGATTTGGTTGGAGGAACGGACGTGCGTGCCTATCTTTTGGGAGATGGCGGTGGTGTTACCGTCGAGGAAGGTATCGCGTTGGGGGAAATAGTGCTATATTGAATTTTATCAGCCTTATGAAGATATGATGCGGCGGGAATGATCTTGATATCAAGTTATGAGCTTACGTTAGGTCCGTTTTGGGTGTACATTGGCGCTCTCTCCAATGGTACCACATTCAAGATTATAAATTTCCTGGCGCCATAATCGTACAATGTCTTGATCTGTTCTGCGACACAGTCGGTATAGTCCGGTAGCGTAACACCAGGTAGGTGCTCATCGGTGAGTAAAGCACCGCTTCCGAGATCATTCGTTCCAATCCAGAGTCCAAAGACAGTTTTGTCTGGGTTCAAGTTGCCAGCTCCGAGATATCTTGTTATTTTATGCTCCTTCTTGAACTGCGGTACCTCATATTCTTTGACAGCTGGAAAGTTTCCATTGATACCGTCCCTAATCGAACAAATTAACTCCTCCGCTAGAATATTTTTGTTACAAGGACCTTAAGCTTACAGCCATCTGGGGGTCAAGTCGTTGGAGCAGACAGCACCGGATACCGCATAGTTGAAAAACTTGTATCCAGTCTGTTCGGCTGCAAGTCTAGCCCACGCTTTTCCACCAGTTGCAGTACTATCGATAGCGCCCTAAATTGCAAAGCATATCAGCATGATATTCATATCGCTAATTCTCGGTTTCATTTGACCAGCTGCCTCTGGTTTGATTTCGAAAAATGACGTACCTCAGATGGCACAAAGTTATCAGGTGGTAAAGCACCAGCATTGCCTTGCATATATCCCAATCGACCCTCGTCCGTATACGAGTCTCCGAAGACAACTAGAGTATCGACATCGCCGAATCCCGCGTGAATATCCCTCTTAATTAAGCTGGCCAGGGATGCCGTCGTCGACAAAGTGAGAGTCAAAAGCGATTTATACAACATCTTAAAATAAGTTGATTCGATGCCGTATAGGCCCTCAATTGATCAATTGGCTTTTTCAAAAAAATCTTGGGAACCAAAAAAAATTGAAGGACTGTATGGATCTCGGACTGGGAGACTTCGAGTGGTCTCTGGGGGAAACTTTCCTGCCTATCCTGCGCACAGGAAGACTGTGCGATTATATAGAATCATCTCCAAGCATACTGCCATCTTTTGATGATGGAAATGGCTGGCGCTCTATTCAGCCGAACTCTTGGACTGACTACCCGGCTGGTTGAAATCGACCGGGTATTATACTATTTAGGCATGATCTGCAAATATTTATTTCGTAAATGGAAGAAGAGTCCAAGAGTTCGTGACCCGTGGATACTATTCAAATGCGGATTTTGCAAAGAAGCCTGGCTAAATGACCAAGCTTTTAAACTTGTCAATCAGGGAAGACGGGAGGAATGCAAGGTGAATCTTTAGATATACCCAGCCACGATTGGATCGCATAGTCTAGGGTTGTGATCCGAGCTTCCTAGAGTTAAGTTCTTCCGGGTACCGGGGTGGGTTGAATTCGTAAAAATGCGGGGATCATTCTTTAAAGAAGCTAGAACGTCGTTGTTGACCGTCTAAAAAGTTGTGGGTTCTTGGTTTTTGCCGACATACATTTAGCCACGCGGGTGGAATCTTCGGATGCGCGGAACTTTTATACTAGGAATTGCGGCTTGGCAAGTCGGTAACTTTCGAAGCTTTTAGGGTTCGTGAAAACTCAAACGCCGATTAAATAGCCAAACGGGCGTGTGTTCTTTCTAGATCCATTAAATTCAATAGAGACCAAGAGATTTGTCGATACGTAGAACCGACTGGTTGGAATTTATATCGTTTGAATGTATTAAGGTATACTCCTTGTCCTTCTTGGCTCATACTCCCCAGAACCCGGCTACTGGAATTCGAGATAACGATAAGCATGTGAAGATATTGATTGCATAAGCTAACCAAAATAGGAGCTGGTGTATCTATTATATACATTTTTAAAGATCTGAGTTGAGGGGTGGTATTTGCCTTGTAAGCCAGAAAGCCATCCTTTGGAGTGATATATATATGGCAGAAATACGCGTCAAATCAAGTAAAAGTAGAATGAGAAATTCTAGCTAGAAATCAAAAGCACAGAAACTCCTTTAGTATGCCGCTGAAAGGGTGCAATATATGTATAAAATAAATCAGATCTTAAGATCGTCGAAATGGAATAAAATATCGTTAAATAATCGGAAATGTTTTTAGGCTTCAGCCTTCTTCTCCTCCTCTGCTCTCGTGTTGTGGACCGCTACAGGCCCACCCATACCCAAAGAGTTCATTATGGCATCGGCATCCATATCCTTTATGGTGTCCATGGTGAAATAAGTTGTCAGGCATGCGAAGACAAAGGACAGCACGGCGAATCCCGTAGACATGTTAAATTGCAAATCGAAGGATCGAGCGTACACATCTCTTACAGCTAACAGCTGCTCGGGCTGCAGAGTTTTCAGAATCTGAGAGGACTTGAGAAGCATTTGTAACTGTTCGGGCGCTAGGACGCCGGGCAATTCCTTCTCTAGCTTTTGGTGAAGTATAGCGGTACCGATGGCTAGACCGATAAGACCTCCGAGAACACGAGTCATATTTTGCGCTCCTAATGCGACAGCCTCGTCTCTAGGATCGTTGAGGAATTTAACAAGCATCACGCCAATAGGCATGATCAAACCCATGCCTGAACCTAGTAAGACGAGGAATCCGTAGGCCTTTGCTGGGATGGTTGATCCCTCTCCCAGTGTCCCGAGGCCTGCAGAGCCGGCCACAGCAAAGAGAGCGCCGATGGCAAATCCGTAAGGAACACGTTTAGAGTGCTTCCTAAGAGCCAGACCGGGGATTATAGACATGAAAGGCGACATAACAAGCATTGGTAAGAGTAGAACACCGGCTCGAATCGGGGAAACTCCGTTGACGATTTGGAATCTTTGGGGGATGTTGATGATTGTAACGTAGATGGGAACACCGACGCAAAGAGTTGTCCTAAGGAAAACTATTAGTTTTACCACTAGAAATTAAAACTATTTTGGAGAGCTAGAGGCTTCTCACAAGACCAAAAAGGTAAACGCCGGCGACTTTAACAATCTCAGGGGGAAGATCGGTTCGATGACGGTAGATTTCTTAGCGATGTACCATTCGTATCCAGCGAATACGAACAAACCGAGGATACCACTGACGAGAGTTCCGAGAATGATCGAGTGGTTCCAAGGATACGCTGCACCTCCTTCCTGGAGAGCGTACACGATCAAGATCGACCAGGCGACCGACAGGAACCCACCACCGAAATCGATACGACGAACAGTGTCCCGGTCCAGTTTGAGTCCACCGACTTGCGGAATCGAGAAGAAGAGGATCGTAAAAGATACAGCAATACCCGGTCCGCTGTAAATTGTTAGGTTGAAGTCTAAAGGGGATAAAATCAATGAACCAAGGATAAGACTAACTTGAGGTAGAAGATCCATCTCCAAGTCGATTTTTCGGTGATAACACCACCGAGTAATGGACCACAAATACTTGCAATCGCAAAGACGCTCGAAATACCAGCGGAGAATGTCCCTAGTTTTTCTTTTGTGATGATAGACATCATCAAGATGAACGCGATACAATATATACCACCTCCGCCAATACCTTGGAAGGCTCGGAAAACAATTCTAATGATGATTAGTTGAGAAGAACGCGATACAAACATAGGGAATGCGGAAGAAGGCCCTTACAGTTGGTTCATTGTCTTAGCCGCTCCGCAGGCTATCGAAAAGACTCCAAAGATAACGTTCGCAGCGAGGAACATCGTTTTGATGCCCAGAATGTCGCATAGCTTGGAAGATAAAAGTAGGAAGCCATTGTAGGTCAAAAGATATGCGACCACTATCCAGCTTGCTCGATTGAAATCTTGAAACTCGCTGGTAATGTCGACTAAGCTGGTGGCCACTGCTGTGGTCTCGAACGCTGAGAGAAAGAGGGATAACCAAATTCTAATAACGAAGTTATGATCTTATGTCAACGTGGCCTTTCTTTTTAATTACTACGATATCCTGTTTCAAGACCGAGACAACTTCAAGCTCAGGACGGGTGGGAGAAATTAAAAATGAAGTCAAAAAAAAGAACATACCCAAGACCAATAACGTAGAGTCTCACGTCGCTCAGGACAGGAATGGACTTTTCTACCACTGGTGCTCCGGATTCATTATTTGCGTCAACTGTCTGCGGTGTCACCGTACCCGCCTCCAGTTGTTTCGCTGTGATATTGTCTGCGTTGCTCAACGCCTCAGACGAAGTGTTTGTTGACGGTTGCATTTTGTTCGAAGGCCAAGGCACTCGTCCAACTTGGCGGTTGTTCAAAATGCCTCAGTGTCGGAAATGTTTGGAAAATCAAAAGTCTAAAAGGTATCTAGCGAAGATCAGAATGCTTTGATCTAGCGGTCTATATTATGAATGGTTGACTATATAAAATTTAAAAAAGGGGAGACAAAGATATATATACTTACATACACTTATGAAGTCGTATTCTAATATATCCGTGAAGTAACTTTTTCGGCTCCAAGGAACATTTTCCTAACGGTCAAGCGAGTCCTCAAATTTGATCCGTTTTACAATTGGCCCACCGGCGAGAAATATCCCCGATGAGACGAGCGGAGTGCGAAAAGCTAAACGTTAACGCTCCAACGTGCAACGTGCAATGTCAATCACGTTTAGAGGGCGAGCTCGTGCCTTCTGGGGGGTACAGAGTATGCAGCGGAGTCGAAGGTGGGTTACCGATTAATCATTTTCTATTTTTGCTCGGGTTCGAGCTTTATGACAGAATCGACTTCTGCGGTCCTAAGATTTCCTCTCCAAAATACGATTTTGACAGGTGCATCCCCTGCACAAGTTTTCATTTTGCGCTCGTAAAGATTGTCTAAAAGAGAAATAACACTATGGTTTTAAGCCGCAGGAAATTGGGCCTCACGCAATTCTGTCCTTTTGCTTAGCAAGACGGAAGTATTAGACGACCAAGGTTCAGAGCCCCGATTGCGTTGGCAGCCAATTCTTCGGAGAGTTTGGCGGACCATTCTTAGTCAGCCGCAAAGAGAGCGCAGCCAACAGATTGTTTCCATTAACGAGGTAAATCGGATCCTATTGGACGGAGATTTTACCGTTTAGCGAGATCTAATCAGCCTCGGGTTGCTGAGATATTAGCTATATCAGCTGCGGAGCGGATTTGCATATAATTTTTTAGAATATAGACCTAGGTACTTAGATGTGTATGCTAAAGATCTCAGTTAAAAATCAAAGTTTCTCAATACATGTACACGTAAGTAATCACAGATACATTGCCCACGAATTTAGCTGACGCAATAGTGGATAGGTAATTAAAGCGTCGTACGTATCAATGCAACAGAGTAGCACAATCATCATCAAAAACTCATAAACCACCTACCGGCAGTCGTAGGCACTACTTCTAGAGCTATAGAGCTCTGTAAGGAAATACTTTACAAATAAAATCTCATTCACCCTGATGACAGAAAAGAAGTTGGCTGGATCACTTTAGAGGTTAGAAAGCGCTTGGCAATGTATAGTATAAAACAAGTCGTACTGGCAAGCAAAACCGAATGAATTTATATTACCTGACTCGGCGCCACTTCATCAGGTGCGGAAGGCATATCCCTTTGCAGAATGCCTGGAAGCCACACTTTCATCTTGTATATGTACAACTGGTTGAGAATTTCAGGATTACATACAAGCCTGCCGGCATCCGGCTATCACCAATTGAAAACGGACCTAATACTCTGCGAGAGGCACCTGCGCTCGCGGTATCTCGGGGATCGATGAATATCACGGTGAAGGACCACATGAACGAAACCACTTGGATAGTAAAAACGTTGTCGATTCCGATCCCATGTGTAGACTCCATGCCCTCCGTGGTCTCAGGCACGGTAGGGTAGAGGATGCCCATGAGGGCAGCATGAGAAATTTGAACTGACTTTGGGAGTCCAACGCGGCGCCAGGATTATAGCATCGCACTACCGCATAGTGTTGACTGAAATTCTGCTTCCGTGTGGCTGCCATCTTGTGATTTGCACTCAACTATAGCAAGAGGGGACGGGGCTATTCCAAAAAAAGGTGTAGGCTACTCCTCAAAATTGCTATCGAGCTTTATTTTGCTCTCTGTGACACATTTACTGTCGAGATAAATATTAATCGCTATATCAGCTTGCGCCGTAAGTACCTCCTCTATTGTTGAGTTAGGAAATTCGGGACTTTTTGGTTGAGGATCTAAAGCGACTCCGGGAAGCCACCTGTCTAGTTGTCGGAAAAAGATCACGATCCATGTCCACCGTTGTCCTAGGGATAATTAGTAAGATGCGCTTTGTGGGGGACGACTATAATATGCTTACACAGCAGACGCCGTTACTGGATGAAATTCATGCTCTTCGCCAGCAACAAAGTTGAATATTTCAATAGTATGGCAAGCCAACTCGTTTCTTCAGTCTTTTTGGAGTGCAGGGCCTCGGTCGTCCCGGTTATTCGGAGTACAAAATCCATTTCTTGAGCATGGATGAATTGCGTTTCGGTTGGGCAAGCTATTTTGATAAAGTTCGCATCGATCCACGGCTCCAATGGCCAACGGTCCCGAACTATTGTCTTATATTTGCGTCAGCCATGCCCAAGGTAATGGCTTATTTATGAAAGTACCTCAACACATCCGCATATTAATCCCGGTGTGATATAGGATTCACGCAGTTTGCTCACGACGAGGTGGAGTGTAGGAGGAACCCAGTCATCCGTTCTTTCTTCTTTATCGAGACCTGCTCAACCTGACATGCTGAGAAATCGAAATTTAGGGCTGCTCGATAGCAGCGTCTCCTTCGTCTTTGTTTTAGACCCAAGCATAGATGCCGTAGTTCTGGCAGGGCTGGGAGGATGTGTCGGTGGGTTTGTTGAATTGCCCGCCATTTGTGAGGCGCTGTCCACTGGAAACAGTACCTCACTCTCTCTTTCGAGATCTATGCGGCTCTGGAAGTTTGGACGTTTCCACTGGCGCGTGAAGTCTGGTAAAAATTGAGCTTCTGCGAGAGGGAGACTCGTATGGACCGGGGTACTGTTGTGAGAAAGCGAAGCCGGCGAGTTGGATCGTGGGACGGATGCGTCTTCAAGAACCTAGCGCAATGTGCGACTGTCAGGCTTCAGAGCTTCTTTCATGGTCTCGAACGTAATTACACTTGGGACTAACAATGCGATGTTAATTGATGAATATACTATCAGTTGCGTTGACGATCTGCGGTAGCTCGTAGTTGCGATCGGGTATAGAGAAAACCTTATATGGTAGTCTAGTCCTCTCTAAGATTAGATAATCATCAACTACTTTTCGAAGCCACAGGACCTAATCTCAAGTTGTAAAATTGCCGGACGTCGAACAGCCCTACGCCTGAAGGCGAAAAGTCGAATAGCTCCAGCCACACGGCAATATATCGTTCTAATTTAAGATAAAATAGGTTACGTAACTCGATAAGCGAGCTGTCGAGACCTAATGAAACTGGCAGGATTCGCCTGCAAACTAGCGTCGTCTGGTAGATTCCGGAGGATCTAGTGATTGCTTTTGGTTACATCCCGCGGGCTACACCTATCACAGGATCTAGAAAGCAGGAATTCTACGAGTCTGGGCGGAACTGCCTTGAATATTTTTGATAGAAAGGGACAAAAAATTAAGATTATTGATAGATAGTCGATATCGAAGCGCGGGCCTTACATTGGCAGGATCCAGTTATCGCAAGTTGGTCAATGTAACTCACGCCATGTTGACTTTATCGAGGCAATAATCGTCGCAACAGCATCGGAATTTTGACCGGACGGTGCAGTCATCGCATTGTGTCTATCAATTGTCCGCCTTTTCCAACTCAACCGCCACCCCGAGGAGCAGACGTTTTCAGCGATTGCATTGAGTCAACGTAGCTATTTGAGAAAGGTGTATAAATTGAGGCCTTTTGGACTCTCCAAATCTCATTTTTCCATCTCCAGATATCAGTCCATACGCACAATCCACTTCACTAGCTCAAAGCTACGAGCGGAAGCTAATAACAGACGTCATACGAAATAAACCAAAACCAGAGATATTATCAGCACCTCCGTCCAATATGCCTGTCACGCTTCATCCGTCCACCGTAGAGCCGGCCGAGTATTTCTACAAGGCCACAAAGGCCTCAGACTCCGCCGGGATCCTCAAGACTCCCCTGCAGATAAATGTCCCTTACCACTGCAAGGAAATATTCCAGTCCAACTTCACCCAAAATGTGATGGACTCCCGTAACGTCCACCCGTCCGTCAGCTCCTTCGTGTACGCTGCCATGAACGCGTACAACCAGCATCACCATCTCGTGATCCGTCCGGATGACGTCTGGATCACCATCCTGACGCAGTTCTCCATCTACGTCAACAACCACGCCGAAGAACTGCGATCAGTATTCGTTGCCCACGAGGGGAAGAAGGAGCTCACGATCAAGGCCGTTGGCACCCGCTATAGTGTCGATTTTGGGAACCTGGCTGTTCAGATGGGACAGTTGATCGAGAAGGATGTGGTAGATCCTGAGCTCCGGGCTTGGATGATTCCTGATTTTTCGACAACGGAGGATAACGACAAGATCGTGTCGTCGGTGCTCATGATGGCCACCTTGCAGAATTACTACAGTTATGGATTTCAGCTTTGCTGTGGACTCCCCGGCGTCACTTTGCAGGGAGAGAAGAGTGATTGGGAAGCTTTACTTCAAAAGCTCGACAAGCTCGAAACATTCGGGCCGGAACCTGTCCAGTTTGCTGGATTGTTGCGTCCGATATTGAAGCGATTCGTCATGTGCTTTGATAATCCGGGGTCGGAGGAACTCAAGGAGTTCTGGCAAACGATCGTAAACCGACAAGGTGGCGGTAGCGGACCTAGATACCTAGGCGGGTGGATTACTGCTTTCTGCTTCTGGTCGAGCAAGGGGCCTAAGCAGTACCGCACCGATGTGGCCATCTGGGGAAGAGCAGCTCGGAATCTTGAGATGGATGATCAGTTGTACGGTCTCATCGAGGATAACGATGTAGTCGGAGCGTTCGCCCACGTTCCCGTGAAGCTTAATGATAATGGGGAAATATTCGAAACCGTCATGGTCGCTGGAATGGTAGCCGTGGAGTCGAGGCCAGCGATCGAACGGGATGAAACATGGGAGGCAGAGAACAGAAGGTTGAAAGCCGAGGGATTGCCGTATGAAGGGCCAGCTTGCACTGTGATCCAGCCGATGGCTGGTTGGTGGATTTTTGATGCCGAGGCCCCGCCCCCTCCAGAACCAGGACGATGGGATCTTCCTCCTAGCATCCCTAGACACTAATGGTCAGATGGTTTCGAATTGTACGTGCTTTCCTCGAAATCGGTGTCTAACATCTGTGAGGGAGTTTTGCACATATTGCAATTCAAGAAAGGATGTAATGAGTTAGGAAATAAGACTGTTTCAGGAGGTATTGTTAAAAGCCATCTGAAAAAATTCAAATGAAGAATGAATCCACGGACCTTGCAAATCGTAATCTCAAACCCAAAGTTCTAGATCATTGCGCAATACCGAGTATTCGGTTGGATCTAGTAAGATGCACAAAAGATGTAGATCAAGGCGACAACCCTGTCTATTACCTTGACAGGTAGTTGGAGACGAGGGGACAGCATCCTGGCATCAGCTAGGATGAAAATCGAGGCACTCCTCAATCTAGCCTCCAAGTAGTCGATCGTATCAGTCAGGTCAAAGTTTATCGCACAATCCAGGGCTGCAAAATATAGCTCGGCCCTACGAGACGAGATCGAAATATTTCGTCATACGCTTCCTACATTTGGTGTGTAACAATCGCCTTAGAACGGGGTAGTAAGATGATAGATATCCCTGAAACTCCACTTTCTCAGGAACATCCGTCCCGTTTCTTCTCGTTCCCGCGAGGACTTGAGGAGTCGCTTGGCGTTTGCAATTTTGGAAGCGCATGAACATGACAGGACTTTCGAATGTTCGAAAAAAAATTACTTCGTGCTTTGTAATTCGTAACATGACTACAGCTATATACCTCGGTGATCCCTAGGAGCAATTGTTGGTAAATTTGGGCGAATTTTAGCTCACGATACACCGGCGCCGCGGCTTATATTTGTCATTTTTATGGTTTAGGTAGGTGGTAACTCAAGACTTAATTTCAGGCTCAGGTCGGATCGATGTGACATGCACAGTATTTACAGTCGCGATTACCACCAGTACTGCAGTATTAATTTGGTGGAAAGCAATAAGCAGAACCACCCCCAGGTTTCAACCCTCCAAAATAGCCATAACGCCATCTTGGTGTTTGGAGGTCAAAGAAGCGGTGGCTTTGTCAAAGCTATTATGCTATCAACGAGTTACGTAGGTGGGTTTGTCCCTTGCTTGCGCCGTCGGTCCAATATGTCCAGCTCTGGTTGTTTCAAACCATTTCGAACAAGATCCTTGTACAAGTACCAACAACGGACGAATTGTGCTCGGTTGGTGTACATGTTGCGTATCACCAATGGGTGATGACAGCGGAAACCACAGACCAACTGTATCTGTTTGCGCTCTGATCGTGGGTGTGTCCGTGTCTTGTGGGCGAGTGCAAATTAAACGGCCAACTTTGCCTATTGTACCAGCATGCAACCTTCGCACCAACCACTTTTAACCATCCTATGGGAAGCAAAAGATTTTCCTCATGACAAGTTGGATCGTTAGATTGTTGGACAGGCATTTCTTCGAGTGTGCGAGCCGTCTTTTTTCGTTAAAGTTATGGTTTTATTTCCTTTTCCTAGAGATGAACAAGGGGATTGAAATTGGGACAAAGACGCAGCAGGTAAGTGTACCGAGGTACACTGGAAACCTTTTTCCGGTAAAGTTCTTGTACCTGGAAGCTAAGGCAATGTTGGGGGACTGTCGACAACTTTCGAAGCAAATAAATAAATTTCGAAAGGCCTGTTAGAGTTTCTTGTTTGCCTCCACTGCTAAATTTCCACATTCTTCAGATCTTAGAATCGATGATTGAAGAGGTACATTAGCAGATGTGGAATCGTTAGTGCTAAATATTGAGGATGCAACCCTCGACTAGACCGATCGCTGCGGAGAAAACTCGTAGATTGGCGGCCCGAAATAAAACTTGCCAATCGCCCGTTTAAGAAGGTCATCGGACGGTGCATACTGCAAAGGATCGAGAAGCTACTAAGGATCGAAAATTCGGCTGCCTCAAGGTCGCACAGAGCATCCAGGCCAGTTTCCAAGGAATTCTCCGCGCCGTCGAGTGATCAAGAACACGATAGAACGCCATGTCGCGTTCGCTGCATCTGCATCTCAGCATTCAGCGACGGGTGGCGGAGGGTTCAAAAAGATGCGATTCGAAGTTCTTGCTCTTATAAGGTACTTCTCACTCGTCTATGAGAGGTGTCAGGGTTGCACGGTCTGAAAAACTTCGAGCCGTGGGCTCTAAAAGTCTGTGCAAGGGCTATCAGGTTGATGGCTAGTTTAGATCAGCCGGCCGGGTCCAGAAGTGGACGCCATCCATGCCACTTCCGCGACTTGAGGGCGATAAACTTGGTCGAAGAGATCAAGGTTCAGGAAATTTCCTTGGGATCCAACCTTAAATTGCTTTTGGGAAGGTTGCCGTTCCACGAGGCAGAAGGTAGGCGCAAGTCAGCGACATTAGCTTTTCTATCATGTTCGGCCGGGGTTACTTACTTTGATTCGTTTCTACTGCGAGGAGAGCGTCGCATAAAACCACGACCTTTTTGGAAGCATGAACTGTCGGTCCCTTTATTCTCACCTGCAGCTTTTCTCCCTACTATCACTCCTTTGACAGAAATTTTCCTGAGAAAGGTTTCGAATTCTCACACGTTTCGTAGACGTCAGATTGAATCCAAAGTCGGACTGTGTTGGGAGACCCGGGTCGCAACACAGATCACCACCATCCTCCAACACCTCCAACACGGACGACCAGGGAGCGCAGCCCAGCACTGCACCGCAGCACACCTGCAGGCACTGACACCCTTGCCTGACGCATCGTTCACCCATCCATCACGATTTCCAAGATTTCATCCTCCCTGCCGTCTAAACTAGATTACCCGCCCCACGCCGTTCTTTTTCCAATTCGTTGGTATACTTAGTATAGTAGGTATATATATTTGGCGCCAGCCGTCCCTCTCGTTCAACATGGCAACTGCGGAATCAACTACTGGAACTGTCATGATGAGTTTCAGCTGGATCTTCTATCAACGTCCCGCTAAGGGCCTCAAGCACTCGGAGAAAATCGACTACAGCAACAGCATCCAAGGCCAAGCACCTGGAAACTTTACAGCGGCTGGTATCCCGCCGAGTCTCTCCTTGGAAAAGATCTTGGCCAACGAAACTGCTTCGGTTCGTTCTCATATCCTGTTCGTTAGGTAGGCGTATTAGCTATATAGGCGTGGTGCTAACATTCGGGTCATACATATATATAGCCATGCTCGATCGTTGACATTCTCAATTATTTACGCTATATTGAACACTCCCCGGAACACCTCGAATTCTATCTGTGGCACGAAGACTATACCAAACGATTCGACGCATTGACCAAGGAAGAAAAAGCACTTTCGCCTGCTTGGAACAATGCTAAAAATCCCGTTTCAGCCAAGGAAAATGGGTCTGCCGTGTCAACCCTCAGATCCATGAGCGCAGTCTCACGAAGCAGCTCGTTTGATGACAAAGATATTAACCTTTCTCCCTACGGCTCCAAAAAGCCTTCCACAATCGGCGAAGAATGTAAGTTTTGTTTCGTAATGCGGATATAAATCATATCTTATAGCCTCTTATTCCTTTTCCTTCTTTTATGCTTCGATTCTCCGACAACCCGAAACGTCCCATCTTCAACGCGCAACGGTCGCTAATTTTATCCGTGTCACCTCGCTAGTACTGTCTCAACCCTTCCGAGCAGAGATATCTCAGATTATCGCCCGCTATATCGCCCCTGGTGGCGCCCGCGAGCTTAACATTTCATCCCGTGACAGGGAACTCGCTTTGCAAGCTTTGTCTTTCACGACTCATCCGTCTGCCGTGCAAAATCTCAAAGTCGACTGCGACAACTACCTTCGCCACCAGTCTCATCCAAATTTCATCCGATGGGTTATTGCCAATTGCACCGAGCCTCGCATGAACTTTGCGTACAGTCTCGGCGGTAGTCTTCTCATTCTCGGTGTCTTCACAAGCTTGTTGCTCACCCTTAGTTCCCTTGCTCGTCCATGGCGACTCCTCGGTGCTATTCTTTGGGGGGTTGGTGCGATCATGTTGGTCTGCGCCTGGAAGGGCATCTGTCTTGTTCTCATGGCTATGGGCCACCGACGTCTCCTGGAACCTTGGGAGATGTCATCTACCGACGCAGAGGACGACATTGGCAGCATGACCAATAGTAGCTTTGAGGATATTATCCCTGACAGCTGGGACGATGCCCCTTGGATGATCCGTGACAAGAAGAAGCCATGGATCCGCAGGGTCTTCGCTGATGTGAGTCTTATCTTCGTTAACGGCCTATGATATTAAAATTACTAACAAGAAGCGCAGACTGTCCCCGTGGAAGATAGTCACGTCCGGCGACTTCAAGACATTATCTTGCTCCAAGGCGCTGGCATTGCTATTCTCGCAACAATTCCCTTCGTCGCAATTTTTATGGCTATCCCTCCGGCTCGCCTCATCTGATTTTTTTCTCTTGGTTTTCTTAGACTTGCATTTGACTTATGGCGCAACTTTTTTACTTCTTGTGTAAATATTTAACACATACACATGCTTTTCTACTTTTCGGGTGCGACTGATCCTTTCTATCGGACAGGCGTATCCGCTTCTACCTCTTCTACCTTATTTTCTTATCCGCAACAAAGGATTTTCTTTCTTTCCTCTTGATACCCAACTAACCTCCTTTGTTGCACTAATACTTTTTCTTTGTTTCTTATGCTACTGCTACTGCTTTGCTTTGGTTGGGATTGGGGATCTGTTTTTTTACTTTCGGGGGCCTACAAAAATTTGCTTTATTGTTTTTATAGGCGCTTTATGGGGGGTGGTTTTCTGGGTTTATTACATTTTAGATACTGCTGAAAAGATATTCATGCTTTACGTTACCTCGTACGGATCTCATTACCTATTCTCTGCGAGGCCTCCTACACAATGTTATCAGTGACTAGACATAATCGCCTTTGTATTCCGCAAAACACCAACATACACTTCTCTACCAAAATAGAATTGCACAACTTTATTCGAAGCTGTAAACTCAATTCTTTCTCAATTTCTCCAAGATACTTTCTACACAAATTCGGACTTGGATATCAAAGCCGGCAGGTAATGACATCAATTACGTCTTACTATCTGATATGTCTTATAGGGCACCGGCCGCATACGGCCTTGTTCTCGTTATAATTTAAGTTCCAGATCTCGCATATTCGATGACTCTAGTCTATTTTCTTCCATGTATACAACTGAGAATTATATATCTCGATATGCCAATTAAAGAGGTGACGACACACAGCTATTTTTTTGCGAGGGAATCTCGCGCAGTTGGTATCCCAGCTGGTCTAATTGTACTGCCGATTGACAGGTACGTATCGCTCGATCTAAGGAGATGGGAGGTGTGCAGATCATTCCTCAGCGCTGCAGCCCTACGTATACAGCGTATTTTTCACGATGGATACTCGATTTGATATTCGGGAAGTTAAATAATAAACTTTCTGGTTTGACTTTCAGTAACTTTCTTCCGTGCTTATATGATTAAATTTGAGTATTCAGTGATTATATTAAAGTTCGAATGTTAAAGTCAATTCAAGTGGAAAGGGGAATGTCAATTTAAACTCAAAATTATACATGACTAGGTGCTTTAGATCATACATGACTGATTGCTTTAGACATAGGCTGAATTCTTCAGCTGAGTGATTGGAAGAGTTTAAATATTAATTTGGGATTTTAAGCTTGGAATAACCCAGCAATAGATTAATCTCGAGAGGGATCAAATTCACAGAGACTCGAAGAATCACCGTAGAACCGCGAGTCCAAATATGACAGTAAATGTAGGTTTATTCTCTCGAATCTATATTCACATCAATATCACATCCTCATCGACTTCCTCAACTGTTCCTCATTATCATACTTCTCCAACAACCGCACCTTCAACTCCTGGATCTCCGCAGCTTTTTCCTTCTTAACCCTTTCCAGAACCCCACCCATATCACCAACCAAATGCGCGTCGGAAAGATCCATAATAACAGCCATAAGCACCAAACTCTCCCCCATAGCCTCCAACCCCCCATCTTCCGCCATCCCGTTGAGTATTTTTAACAACTTTTCGAAATTCTCCCACCCAGGGGTAACTATACACCGTAAAGTGGTCGGTTCGTCCCCAACGAGGTATTTGTGGTATACTCCTGGCGTAACGGTGACGGGAGTGTGGGGGGCTAATGCTTGCGCTGTGGCTTCGAGTTTTGTAACCGGGTCTTCTTCGGGTGTTTGTGATTTGTCTGGTGGGAGAGAGTAGACTGACATGGAGCCGGATTGGAGGTCGAATGTTTCGGAGAAGTTTTTGTGATAGTGTGGTGGGACGGTGGTGCCGGGGGACATGTGTTCGATGAAGATTGTGCGGGCGCCGGAGTTGAGGGATGTGGATTCTTCGATGCGGAAGCGGCGTTGGTCGTAGCGTCGGTCGGCTGGCATTTTTATTTTATTTATTATTTATTATTTATTTTGTTATTTTATTATATTGAATTTTGGTAAATGGTTGAGATAGTTATGGTGAGTAAGTGATATCAGAAGCGTAGCTTCACTAGGGTAGTACGGTAAGTAGTAAATGACGATTTTGATATTTGGGTATTTAGACTTCGGAATGAATAACATATGTAGATTGCAATGCAGGATTCTGGGGACAATTTATAAAGATCCGACCCCGGTTATGAAGACAGTGCATTTGATAGTCCATGAACAATTACGAGTAAATTCCGGTCTTGATAACGGCAGTTGTGATTGCTGACAGGAGTACGAAATATAGCTGGTAGTCACAACTTTAATCAAGCTACGTTAGCCAATGCTTGGATATTACAGGCCCGTATTTGTGCTAGTACGATGATTTCGGTCCCGAATTCAATTATCTCTCAGGATTGACTTTTGCTGAAGGTCCTCAATTACTTGAGATCCAGTTATGTAAGAGCTTACATCAGGTACTAATGGCATGTCAATACAACCATGGAGCTGGTTGGCGGCTGAGGAGGCTGTGCACTGTGTCGATAGCCCCACTCTGCAAGCAGAATGCACGCAGATATCCCTGGACATGAAAAGATGTACTAAGACTGCTCGATTGCAAGAAAGGCTTGACCAGGTCAACTTTTAAGGTCCGAAGTGCGCACCAGCGGAAGGGAAGCGGCCCTTGTTGGAGGCACAGATATAGATGCTCGTTAATGTCTTAACCCTCGCAAATACCTCGATAGACATGATATCTAGGTTTTTATATATACTTATACAGCTGCTTACCTAGGTACTTACTTTAGTAGAATAAAGTGAATATATTATGGCTACCATTATTACGAAACCTGGTAAAAGCCTTTCTGGTTCAATTTCAAGCTTCTCACAAACACTATTCGGCCGTGATGTCACCGTCGGTAAATGAATTAGATAAGCTCGAGGGCGCCAAGCTGAATGGGGTAATAGAGAGGAAGCGATCCTTCAACTAACTCCGAGTGCCCGATGCAGCAATCAAAGCGGAAAGACGTCACGGGTCATGAAGACAGGAATTAGGAAATCAGCTGAATTCATGAATTGGATTATCAAATAAGTTCGTCTGATTAAGGATAGGGCCAGGCGTTTTTTGCACGGGCTTCCGAGCATTCCGGCGCCGACGGTGAGCATGTCGATTGAACAGATCAGGAATAAATCGAGGCGGATCTCAGTCGGCTCCGAGCGGTCCACACCGTCAGAAATACTAAGCTGCCCTGGTTCGTGATTCTGGAGCTTCCTGCTTACGGCGATATTGCTTGCAAGCATCTTTCCATTCTGTTCCACCGCATATATCTCCTCTTCTTCCTCTCACTCCTCCTCCTCCTGGACCTCCTTCATTCTATCCTTACCTCGATCTTTTTTTTGAACACATAAATCTGGCCTCTCAACGTTAAAATTCAATCGATCTGCTAAAATTAAACTTGCTCTCTCCACACCAAAATCGCCAGTAAGAAACAAAGCGGAGAGCCAGCAGTCATGGCAAACACCACGCCCGCTCACGAAGAACACGGCACCGCCCACCCGCCGCTCACAAAGACCGTCTCCGCATCCAGCCATGCCTCCCACAAACGGGCAAAGTCCTTTCGCCAGGAGACCGCGAAAGAGTTCCAGGCTCGAGAGAAAGATCCTCTCGCCGGCCATTTCGCTCATCTCACGCCCGACCAGCAGACCGCTTCTGCTGAATTCCGCAGAGTCCTCACTGAGCAGGGTCTCTACACTCCTTCCAGCGAGACGGGGCCTGCCAGTCACGATGAGACCACCCTGCTGTACGTGACATTTCCATTCGCTGAGAGTTTATCCCTGAAAGGAAGAGGGTGGCGTATCGGTAGACAATGCAGAAGGCTAACCCTGGTTCCCGCGTCACGGGGTTTCCGGCTCGTGTAGGAGATTTCTACGGGCGCGGAAGTTCGACGTCCCATCTGCCATCACCCAGTTCGCCGACACCGAGGCGTGGAGACAGGATAGCCGAATCGAAACTCTCTACGACACAATCGACGTGGACGAGTACGAGCAGGCCAGGTCGGTGGTACGTATCTTTATTCACTGGTTTTCTCTCACACATTGGAATCGCGAACTGACAAAGTTTTCCCTCAGTACCCGCAATGGACTGGCCGCCGCGACCGTCGTGGCATTCCACTCTTTCTCTTCAAAGTCGGTCATCTTAACGACAAGACCATGAACGCTTATGCCAAGTCCACGTCCGGCAAAAATTCCGCCGCCCAGACCAATTCCAAGACCCCGGACAGGCTACTCCGCCTCTTCGCTCTCTACGAGTCCATGACGCATTTCGTCTTACCACTGTGCTCCGTTTTACCCAGAGATCACCCGGAAACACCAGTCGATTCGACAAACAATATTGTAGATATCTCTGGCGTTGGCCTGAAGACATTTTGGAACCTGAAGAATCATATGCAAGACGCTAGTACACTTGCTACAGCGCACTACCCTGAAACTCTGGATAGGATATTTGTACGTCATATCAATACCATACACAAAAATCACAAAATCTGGAGAAAACTTCGCTAATGTATTCCACCTGCAGATCATTGGAGCTCCTGGCTTCTTCCCAACCGTAAGTCCCAACACAAATATATGCTTCTCACGTGACCGTATATACTTACTGTTTCGCAGGTCTGGGGCTGGATCAAACGCTGGTTCGACCCGGTTACCGTCTCTAAAATCTTCATCCTCTCACCTGCCGAAGTCTACCCTACCCTCGAAAAATACATCGAAAAGAAAAATATCCCGAAGCAGTACGGCGGCGAGTTGGAATTCACCTTTGGCGATTTCCCCAACCTGGACGATGTTACGAAGGAGGTTCTTTCGGAACTCAAACACACCACGGAACAAGGATGGACTAAAGGACCGATCCGATGGGTCGGAGGCGATTCGCCCGGTGCGCGAGTAGTAGCCATGGGATCCGTAAACGGAAAACCGCGGAGAACGGTACTGGCTATGCCGGAACGGCTACCCGTTTCTAATGTTATTAACGGGGAGGCTGGGATTCCGCCGTTGAACATGGGGGATACACCTGGCACCCGGGAGGCAGATTTGGGAGCGGTGAAGAAGGCGAGGAGTTTGAACGGCGAGACTGTAAAGACTAACGGGGAAAAGAGTAACGGCGCGCTACCGGATACCACCGTAAACGGCCAGATGGAGGCTTTGGTGATTAGTTAGAAACAACGCGAGGAAGACGGGTCGAGTCGGCAGCGCGAGACTCCGAGGGAGGTAGAGAAGGAGGAGGAGGCTGGCAGGTGGTGGTGGAGTATAAGACGTAGAGGCGTTTTCGGGGTGTCCGTTGTACTTGGTTTTTGTATTTTCTTGGTCGGGGTTGCCATGATGCTTGTTTCTTGAGAGCTAGCCAGCAAAGATTGCATTCTTTTGGTACTATCAACTTTTTTTTTTATCCCTATTTTTTTTTTTGGACGCTCATTCTTCTTTTCTTGCCGGTGTTCGACTACGACATACATAGATACGCATAGTGCGAATTAAAGACGTTGGAAGAGTAGAGTTCTGTGCCACAGGTTTTTACCCGCGTGTAATGATGCTCACTACCACCTTCCTTCCCACGCTTTTGTCTGGTTATGGGATTGGTCTTTTTCTCTTGGTTTTTTTTTTTTCCTGGGCGGCCAGGTCCGAGGATTTTTCTATTCGTGTATCTTCTACTCAGCTCAATGTTACTCTGAGACTTAGAAAAGAACGATATTGCTTTGTGCAATTAATAATCGATTGTGATGGTGCTTTCTTTTCGCGACCCGGATAAATACAACCAACCCTATATTAATCCCGCCCCGAAGAAGGCTTGCATATGCAGGTGCAGCTGAACGAACAGACGAAACACAGAAAGAAAAAAAACTTATGAAACGTTAAGGCAAACATTTCGGGTGCGGAACTGGGGAACCGATGAAACACTCGAGAATCGCTATATATAGGTTATTGTCGCGAATTCAACATTCAAGGTGGAGCAACGGATGAGAACGGTTTGGTACCTTTTTTTTTCGTTTCGAGGTTCGTTGATTCACTCTGTATGCACGAGACCACGGCTGCAGCTCTGCAGCTAGCTGGCTCTTTTCACCGAAGCGGATCTTCACGTTGCACAAGAGCTTTTCAAGCTCTATATTGCAATTTTGAGTCTGGGCTTTTTTTTTTTAATGCGTATAAAACAGTACTACAGTCCTAGGATAATATGCAACAGGCGGAAAGGGCGAAAATGCCAAACCCAGCACAAGATGAACCCCAGAAAGCATTCAAAAATTTTAAAGCGAGGAATTAAGATCAGATCTCCGTTTTACCATGGCGAAAACCAGATTGTATCGATAATGCAGGATCATTTTTAGTGTCTCTGTATCTGATTTCCTGTCTGTTTGCTCTGATAAACTGTCTCAAACGCCGGGTATATCGATCGCTAATTTTGTCGCACGGGGATGAGATATGAATCTTTACGCTTGTATGATTATGGTGGGATATAGATAGCTGCGTGGGCGGAGATTTCGTCTAGTATCCGGTAGATCTAGTGTTAGCACATGAACAGTCGCACGGCATAACATAAACGTACCCCGTAGGTTGGGTATCAGCTCAGCACGCTGTCAGCATCGTGTACATATACAGTTAGTTTGAGTCAAGTGAGCGGGTAAAAAGCCGCACAAACTTCGTCTCGAGCATAAGATACTCTAGATCGTATGAAGATTGCCTTCAGATCAGCCTTGTCGGTGCTTCTAGCTTGATCAAAACTTGGGAGATGCAACGTGGATAGACTATTGAACGATAACAAGGGTCGCGGGTGTACCTTATTTCCCCACTAGCCCCATACTGTTTATCTAGCGGATTACCAATATGATGATTTAAGAATAGCAGTTCGAACTCTTTGTCCTTGCCGTATTATAGTCAAGCGGGTGTTTTAAGAATAATTCTGGAGCTCGTGGATTCATGGAGCTGGAGAGAGACAGGACAGCTGGGGTTGGCTTACCAGCGTATTACAGCACACCCTGGCATCTATTCACACCGCCGGACGGGTCATTGGGTCGGCTTTCTTCATGCTAGTTAACAGGATATTCTCTCTCTCTCTATCTTCACCACCGAGAAAATGCAGTGAAAAAGCCAAGAACGTACACAACGTAGCTGGATAAAGTAAAAGATTGAATCATGATATCTTGAGACTCTCAATCTCTAAAAATAAGCATGATTATAATTCCGAGCTTGAGTCCGAGATACGGGTTCGCTCCGTTTGTGGGATCGGCATCTAGCTAGCTAGATCGACTCGGGATCCTGATTGAGACGAGCGGGGAGGTATCTTGCGCAGTGTTTGGGTCGGTGGCAAGTTTACACGCATGTCATGAACCCCAGAGATCTAAACGAAGATAGCAAACCGAGCTGCACTCCATTCTGCTCACACAGAATAGCATCATCCTATAGTCGACTCCCAGTAGTATCTTTATTCATGAACCTGTAAGATCTAACCAACTGTGGCTCGAGAAAAAATCCATAAATACCACGCCTAGAGCCGACCAGATATCTCGAAAACCACCTCTCTTCACCCTCTCTTCTCTACACAGTTCTCTTCATACAATCTTACTTTACCAACAATTTACACACCCTTCTCTTCTTTCTTCCTCTTCTTCCCTGATCTTTTTCAAGGAAAGATCCTGGTTGTTTTTCTCGATCTTGTCTTTGAACAGTTTTAGCCGTTTGCAAAATATGGCGCTCGACAGTGTTGGCATCGGACTCCTCTGCGGTGTTCTAGGCGTCGGTGTCATTGCTTTTCTCGTCATGTTTTACAAGTTCGGATGGTTCCCGTTTCTCACTCAGGCGAGAGATGGGAAGCCTATTCCCGTTAATAAGACGACTAAGGAGTTTTTCCCAGAGTTGAGTGAGTTATCTTTGGAACTTTTCTTCCATATCTTTAGAAGTATGAAGCACAGGCCGCGAGTCTTGCTACAGGCCCGAGGATTCTGTATGTTTGGCTTGGAAATTTTTACTAACAGTAAGGTCGTGGTTCAGAGAACCCATCTCTCGACAATGTATTGTAGACATGCCCACAATACTATCTCGATACCCTCGACCATTATACGCAGACAATATTTTCGATATACAACGCTACTATACGTATATCGCACGGGTATCTTTATACTATCGATACTGGGATTCTTCATGTTATTTCCTCGGTCTGGGTATTCAACTGCTGCGTCAAAATGGATCGAGTTCATTACGACTTAAGGCTGGAGGAATATCACCACGCTCTTTTGATTTTGATTTACGAATGGAAAATTTTATATATTGGGTTTCTTTTCTTTACGAGGTCATGTCGTGTTGGATTATTAAATCTCTCTAGACTGGGTTAGATGATATACTGAGCGGTTCTTGTTTCGTATATTTTGACTTAGGGTGGGATTTTGATCTTTGTGCGACATATCGGTGCCTCTCTTTTATTTTCTATTTTTATTTTGTAAACCGGCTATTCGTGATCATAAAGCCGATTGCTGAAGGCGATGGGATATGTGGTTAGGTTTAGTCTTTGGTTCTACACATTCGTTCAATATACTATCAATTTTGCAGAAAATGTTGCGTGCTAGGCTTTGTATACGACTTCTAGGTTGATCAGGCCATTTTTAAACCAGGGATAGGAAGTAATTCGATGAATTCTGGTTAGCGGGTTACCGGTTTTGCAGACTCTTAGAGGAGCGGTTAAGGCGAGATACGGTACGCCAAGTTAAGAGCTCCAAACTAACTTAGTCTCGAGACCACACCGAATTACCGGCTTGGGTTACTACACTCATGTCGCTGACGATTTAATAAACATAAAATATCGTTGCTATGTAAAGCTAGCGTCCTTGATATCGTACACAGTCCTCGTCATACGAAACATGTCATCATAACATCCACAGTACACACACTCTCGGCATCCCTTACAAACTCCTTCTCTTCAACTCTACAACGGGCCCCTTCTTCGTTCCCACGAAATGATCATCCATTTCCCATCCACCCTCCACATCTTCACCAACCTTCCGCAACTTCTCCTCCGCAGGAGTCGAGACCTCAAACTCCCAAACCAACCTCGCAAGCGTGATCTTCATCTCCATCAACGCCAGTCCCTTACCGATACACCCACGCGGCCCGATACTAAACGGACAAAACGCCCGACGAGCCTTCTCCACGTCCTGCTTCGTGATCGTTCCGATAGTCGGCACGACCTCGGTTTCGATCCAGCGTTCAGGGATAAATTCATCCGGACGCGGGTAGATATCTGGGATTCTGTGGACCGAGTAGATTGGTGTCCCGACGTCGATGCCGGCAGGGATAAACGTGCCGTCGACGGTGAAACCCCCGCTAAGGACTTCGCGGGGTAAACCGCCCGGAACGGCAGGAGACAATCGCATCGCCTCGTCGATGACGGCTTTGAGGTAGTTGCATTCGTTGAGTTTTGCGCCGCTAACGATCTCCTCGATGTCGGAGAAGGAAGAGCGGATTTCGTCTTCCAGACGTTTGAGGGTTCGCGGGTTCCGGACGAGCCAGAAGATTGCGGCGGAGAGACTGGTGGATGTGGTGTCGCTGCCGGCGACCATGAGGACGTTGCTTTCGCTCCAGAGTTCGGGCATGCTGAGTTTCTCGCCGGTTTCCGGGTCTGTGGCGTTGAGGAGGTAGTAGAAGAAGTCCTTTCGGGCGCCGTGGCCGAGGTCCGTACGTTCTTTGGCGCGGAGAGTCGCTTGTTGGCGGGATTTCATGATGAAGTTCCAGCGGTCTCGGGTGATTCTTGGGAGTATCACTTGGTCGAGGTGGTGGGTGTCAAGCGGGAGCCATAGGCCACACTGGGGGTACCGGTTAGCTCTAAATCACCGCCATCTTGGGATTTTATAGATACCATGAACTTACGAGGTAATGCCTTTGGGCGGCTCTGTCCACCAGCTCGGGCAGTTGCCTGTTACCGGTTCCTTCCAGCAATTCAAAGGACTTTCCGAAGCAAAGGAAGCCGAGGACATCGAAGGTCAAGTAATTGAACCAATTTGCCATATTTCTGATCCTGACGACGCCCTTTTCATCTCTAGTAACACTATCGACGTCTTTTGGAGCCTCGAGCAGCTGCTTTTGGAAAAACCTGATCCGGTCAAGAATCAAATCTTCCATACCCTTCAAGGCGGACTCGCTGAACGCCTGCGACATAATACGTCTCTTCCTGCCGTGAGCCACTTTATCAATCCCACTGTGGGTATTAGGGTTTGATTTAATAGCTGGGAATGCATAATAAAACCGAGCTTTGCGGATCTGCTTGGTGAAACCGTAAATTTCATGCAGAGCCGTGGAGGAGTTAACGGAGATATAAGACGGGGTGACGCGGACGTGGGTGCCGTATTGCTCGTGGAGCGAATGCACCCACAGGTGCCGCTTGCCGGTCATGCCATGGTAGAGCGAGACTAGCGGGGTGATGCGGCACAGGATCGGGCCCGGGATGTGCCGGGCTGGATGCAGGAAAAGGTTGTAAAATGCAAGGACGAATAGCTATGCGGTTTGCTGTCAGATTTCAATTCCGGAAATGACACGGATTAGCTCAAGGGTGTGTCCTTACGTATAATAGACCGGATGCCAGCACCGTCGCTATCATGTATAGCGGGCTGGATAGGATTATTGCAAGCATGGTGGGTAGGTTCTAGCTACGGGGTGTTACTTTCTCAAAGGTAGGTTGTCCGCATCAAGTTCCAACCGACGATAGAAAAGTTAAAGAGAGAAGAAGAAAGAAGAAGAAGAAGAGTGGGCGGTCCGTATGATATATAAAGTATGCACTCCGCAGAGTAATTACCAAGGTTCGGCAAAGTTCAATTGTTGTCAAGTTTTGGTTTTGTTTTCCGCATTAAGCTCGATCCATAGACCAAGAATGCCGCAGCTGACGATTTCGTAACCGTGGAGCTCAGATTGGATACCATTCGACATGCCGGCATTGGAAAGGTGGTATTATTTTTTTGGTGTAGGCGATGTCTCGGGTAAGCTGCAACTGCAGAGTGATGAGATGCTCGCTTTGCTTCGGCTTTCGCAGGAAAGAAAGAAGGTTTCGGGGTCGGAGCGACTCACGTGAGCTCCCACGAGACTAGCCCCGGCCGGGTTAGCTTGGGCATACTAATCAACCCAAACCAAAAACCGTCTACCGGGGCTGGGCACCGGCGTCCAATAAAAGAGGCGCTATTATCAGCACCGCCGCATGAAGGCGAAGCACTCGCATTGGTGGACAGCAGCAACAGGATCCAGGATCGTGCATTCGGAATCCGACAGACAACACAGGCTAAATGCATGATATGTAGTGTCGACAGAGAACAGCTGAATAAGACTGGTGATATATCATTGGTATGAAGAGAGAGAGAGAAAGGAAACTACTGGTACAATGAATTTTCCAAAAAATAAAAATGCAAAAGAAAAGAACGCTAAACATAAGGAGAAGAAGAAAGAAGTGAACAATGCCCGCATTACATAACCTCATCCATCGTACATTTCCATCAAACATGAGAGGGAGAAAAAAACAAAGAACGTATATCGCTGTCATAAAAACAAAAAATGCTCACAAAAAATAGCAAAATGTGTATAGTTTTTAACCTCTGTCGCTGGCTACGGTGGTATACGGGAGAGTATATCCTAAATTTAGACTCTTCTCACAGCGAAAAGAGTGAAAAGGCAGCTGCCACCAACTGCCTTGTGCCATTCGTACTGAGCCCGAAGCTCCTCATGACTGACAATATGCATGATTTCCTCTGTGCCCGTCCTGGTGCACTCGTGAGAAAGATAAAAGGTCCCAAAATCGAACCGTGCGGGGCCGTCAAGATCAAAACAAAGAAGATTGTATTGCTCGTCAAGGACGAATACCTTGCCAGCATCAGCTGAAGATGAATAAAGAGGTGCGGAGGTGTGAAAAGCATTGTAAACATCGGCGCTGGAGTGCGGGGCGTCGATAGTAAGCTCGAGTTGCTGGTGATAAGAGGAAGGGTGTGGATGGTATCTCGAGTGGCGTGAAGAAGTCGCCGGTGCAGGTGTGCTTTGGCTGCTACTGGAGGAAGAAGAGGGCGGTGTGGTTATGTATGGTCTTTCGAGTCCTCGTGGGATTGTTTCGAAGGCAGGGATGTGAAGATTCTGGCGGTTGCGTCGATTCGAAGAGCTCGATGATCCAGGGGAACCACCACGAGATCTGGATAGCTCGTAGATGCGATTCGTCACCGTATCTCTGCTAATTGGGTTCTCAAATGCATCGAGAAACCGGGTAACATCGTCGCCTTCCGTCGAGGCCGATCCGAGAATGCTCATGATCATTTCGTTGATAACATAGTCTACGAAACGTCGCTATTTAGTATGGAAAGATAATATAAGTTTTCTTTTACGGGTGGTTCTCACGTTTATTACTTGGAGGGGTTATCTGGGGGAATAAAGTTGCCCACACTTCGTCCCAGCTCATATTCTTATCGAATTCCTCGGGGACCTTGTCTTCTTTGAAGTGGTGCTTCAGGTGTGCGTATCTATATCCCAGATTAGCCTGCTAGCACAAATATGTAAATGTTTCATTTTTTCAAGGTGTTGTACTTTAGATCAGAGGACCGTCCGTGGACGTGCATGCAGTCCGCATACTTGACGGGGTCAAGTTTGAAGAACCAACAGGCAAAATCAGAGCTATAAGACGTTCGAGCTTTACTTCGGCCGTGGGTGGCTGGTTTGTATTTAGGAAACCTTTTGCCGCTATCTTCTTCTTCGTCTTCATCATGGCTGGAACCCGATGGGCGACCCGTGCTAGACTTGGACGCCTTTGAGCGCCTCGAACTCGAGCCGCTGTTGCTGCTATTTGAATAAACGGCACGGCTGGCTGAGCGGTGGTCATAGTCCCTCCCCTCACCGGACGGCACTGATGTAACAACAGCCATGTAGCTATCGATGTCCAAGTTGCAGAGTAGCTCTGGTGGAGTGGCCAGGCCGTGGCTGAACTGAGAGCCGTCACCACCCGCCAGTGGTCCGTAAAAGTCGCTGTGAGTAGAAAAAGAGAGGGACATAGACAAAGAATCCGAATCAGGTGTCTCCGGAATAGGAGACCCTGCTAGATGCATATCCATACCATAGTAAGGATTATGCAAGTTGTTAAGCGACAACATGATTCTGTCTGACTGCTGGAAAGCAACGTTGACTGTTGGAGCACAGACGGCTACCGCAAGATATAGTTTCTGAAGATAATTTGTCTTTCTGGTCTGATATAGTGTTTACGAATGAGCTGTGGTTGGCCAGAACTTCTTAGATAACCGGTATTCTAGTTGAGTATGTTAGCCTCGTATATAAACATGTCAATCAGCGAAAGGGTGGGAGAATTACAGGGAAGACTGAAACTCGAGGATGGTACAATTTTCCTTCCGAAAAACCCAAAAGGCTCGAAAGTGCTATGCTTTGAATAATGTCGATTTCTCAAATGGATCCAGTGAATGTATTATATTGTACCAAAGAATTAAAGTGAATGTGCGTAATGCTGAAGAGAGTTCACAAGATCTGACAAAGTCATTCTTTGTCAAATCGATAAGGATGATATATATTAAATATATATAATTTGAATGGTTGAAATTGAAAGAAAAGAGAAGTTGAAGAAAAGAAGTTGAAATAAAATATTCAAAGATGGGGGAAATAGAGGTTTAAAGTACTTCAGCGACACTAAAGCAACGAGAATAGAAGACGTTCTACTGTGTTGTTGTAATTTTCTATAAATCCGAGTAATTAAGCATTTGCAAGTAGAGAATGACTTTGTTTGAGTAATGAGAGCTATCTCGAGGCCTTCGATGATAGTTTTGGAATAAAAAAGCTGAGGGTCTTCTGAGTGTTCCACAGGTAGAGTATATATACGGCGACTAGCCGGAAGCTTAAGTGTGCTGGTTTGGTATCGATAAAGTACGCTCAGAGCAAATGCGAGGCTGATAGTATGGACTTGTTAATGAGTCGCTTGTTTTCACATTGTCGCAACTCTGAGCAGATACATCCGCAAATTGACACCAGGCCTCCAAACCCCCCAGTCCGAGGAGGTGACTGACCCCGACCACCATACTCTGATTCGTGCTTTACCATCTGAGAGCCACGCAAGTAGCACGGATACAGAAAACGCCGCAAAGCGGGCAAGATGTAAGAATCAGAATGAAAAATGTGGTTGTTTGGACACTAGTAACCGTTGTCTGTATTGCTCGCATGCCTTGCATATACCAAGTCTCAGGAACTTGAGAATTGGCCTTTTTTTGTTTTTCTGTTTTTCTGTCCCCACTGTCCCCACCGGCCAGCGCCATGCCTCTTTTGACAGGGCGCGGGTGCATTTGAGCGAATGATATTTCGTCCACAGTCGCCGCAATTCGGACTGCCAAGGCCACTTGAATTGTGGGACCGTGACATCATCGAGCCCTGCAAAATGAGCTTAATTTCTATGTCTGTACACTCTCTTGCTGTGGAAGGATCTAGGTCGTCAAAGAGCTTCCAGTGATATGGGACCGTACCTAACAAGGCATGTCTTGGGCCGCTTTCTGGATGCAACCCGGATCTTCAGATATTCGATAATGTGGGTGACAATCTTCCGCGAACTTGGCTCACCCTACACCGTAGGTAATTTGCTGGGTTAGACCAATTGTCCAATTGCACCGGATGGTCCCGACACAGCATCTTACCTCTGCATGCATATACTTAATCATTTCGACACATTAAACGAAAGCTCGCATCTGCTATCGAACCTTGTGGGCCGCTATGATTGCGGCAGTTTGCAATCGCTTGTGAGGCGTCTTCGAATTGGTATGTATCCAGCCTGACCATATAAAAATACCGTAGGCTTCAGTAATATTGTTTCGCGTTCTTTAACAGGACGGACCCACCTAACGGTCTTTTGTCTAGAAACATTGAAGGCCGTTTCTATAGCGCCAAGGCTCGCCTCTTCGCGACGTCATTATATAAGCAGCCTGCTCAGCCTGTCGGACGTATGGCCGCGTAGATGTCCTTTTTTGGGCTGCGGCGCCGCTGTTGCTCAAACTTAGCACAGATTGTGGCATACGCCTCTCTCTCTGTCGAAATAGTTAATTATGGTGTTTACTCTCTTTTATTAATTGTCAACCTGTACACGTGGGGCCGGAGGACGGTGACTGGCCATGTACGAGATCGGAGATCTGGCCATAGTCAGCATTTGTATCCGTTGGGTGGTCTAGACTCCCCATACCTGGTCTTGGGTAAAAACCTGTCTTTTGTCGGTGGTTGAAGCTTCTAAGGCGTTTTGTTTGACTAAGATGTGGGCAGTGCGCTGGTGCGAGGCTTTTCGGCCGTACAACACATTCGTGAGTATCAGCCTTATGCTGCACGGCAAGTTTTAACGACAAGGGTATTTGAGTTATCACAGAGCACGCCAAGCCCAGCAAACCCGCAAGATTTCCCGACGAAACTGGTCGTCGTATACGGTGGTGGATAGGTTCGCAGGTTTGTTGTTTGAAGGGGTGTTGCGTCTGCTGCGAGGACCCTGATTTGACCTGGAAACTATTTTCCACTCATCACCCGCGACGAAACCACCTACATCATACCGCTTACTCACCGAGCAGAACCTCAAAAATCTGATCAGCTGAAATGATGCAGGTTGTGTAGGAAAGACTCAAAAAATGAATCACGCCACAAAAACATGCAAGATTATGTTTCCATCATCATCTCTAACCATTTTTTGTCCATGTGCCATGAGGAAGAGAACTTGCATGTAGATCTGCCCTTTTCCCTGCTGTTTCCAACGGCCTGCGTCGTTCCAGAGCGCTTCTAAAGGCCCTGACGGAATTTCGATACCTGCCGGGTAAGCTCAACAATCGAAGGAAACAACCGTGCTAACCCAAAAAACACGCTTTTGGACATTTGGATCGTATGATCCATTGCTTCGTTTTCGGGTCTGGAATCTTTTTGCCCCCAATCGAAAGCGTTTTGAATCCTCTCTTGCATCGACAATCGTCATAATTGCTTCGCGAATGCCGGTTCTAGCGAGGGTCATCTGAGATACCCAACATCAAGGACAAGCTCGCTCAGCTTCCTTCTCACAGAAATCCCCCCACATCCAGGGTCCAACAGGGGAAGCGAGAGGTAGCTACATCATCGAAACATTAAATTTTGGTGAAGGTCACAACATTTGAAGTGACATTCGACGAGAACGCAAAAGATTGTACCGATGCCGGTTGCTTTCCCTTGTCCTTTGCCCGTTTTAGGGAGTGAGTTTCGGGTCCCGTGGTTTGTCTTCCTTTGCGAGTTCCGTTCGAGCACCCCGTTACGAACATTCTTCTTCTGCACGCTCACGATAATTCACCGACATCAGATATTTAGAATGAGATTCTCGGATTTGCGATAATCCTTCACCCAGCGGACTAGTAATACGTGATCAGGATGCTTTGAATTGAGGGTAAAAACCGATAAACTCCGTTGATTAAACTTTAGACTAATATGCACATATACATCATTTGTCTCTGACGATCAATAACCCCCCCGGAAAAAACCAATAAAACACCAAACGGATGAAAGAGATGAAGTGGAGTTACAACTAAGGTGTGGATACCAAACACTGCGAATGGTGATCAGCGAGTCTCGAATTAAGAAGCTTCAGCGGGGTGATCAGTGCTGAATGCGAGCTGTACATGCCCCGTGGCATCAAAACCCCCAGAGCTACGGAAGAAATATACATGTGCGAGATACCGGCCGGCCCGGAACCGAAAATCCGGAGACCAAATTCCCTGCAAATCGTTGAGGTCTCAATTGAGAACCGGCATTGCATGAGGAAAGCACATTCGTCGACGCATCGTATTGTGAAGAAGCTGCACTGGCTGCACTAGCTGCAGAATATCCAAGCCATGAGCTCATATTTTGTGATAGATTGAAGACCTAAGCGACGGTGGCGCGATCTAGGCCTAGGAAATCCCGCAAGTACGCAAGGGGGACGGAGTCGGTCGGATCTAAGCGGAGGGTCTCGACCAGCCCAGAACTGTGATAAAAGTTGCTGAGGATGCATTTGCTGTCGAGCTCGATATGCATCACAGGCAATTGAAATTCAACTGCAGATGCAAATGCATATTGATGGTAAAATCGCGCTGCGTGTGCGGTGCTCCTTCGAGAGTCCAGACCCGGATTGCGTTGCGAGCGACGTTGGGGTTACACGAAGAGCGTGTCTCATTCGGTGGGCATCAAGCGAGACGGCATGCACGCGAGTATTCCACCATCCGCTGACATCTTCGTGAGACCATGCGACCTTCCGGTATGCCATCACCCGTTCGCTAAAACAACGTCGCCGGCAAACGAGCGAGCTCGAGGCTCCGTAGGTATGGCCGAAGCCAAGTTGTCCGTCTCCGGGATGTATCGATCGATGGAACGAGGCAGGTTTACAGTCAGGTGGGCTGGTGTCTGCAAAACCGTTAGCAAGAGCTTCTCTCCTCAAAGCAATAGATGTTGGTGCTTACTGCGAAATTTCAAACACCAGCTGCCATACGTTAACTATATTAACGCACGTGTAGGAAGATCGAGTACATCCCTTCGAGAGACATGCAAAAAGCGAACGAAGAACGAAAGGAAGTGGTCTCAGCTCGGAAATCGAATCTTCTGCATGACCACGTAACCATCCATATCGTTACTGGCCCTCTGCTTGAAGTTCCAATAGTACTCGTGCTGCAGGACGTCCATCGATCTCATCGAGATCAAGCTGTCGGCACCCGTCGACCGCTCGCAGTAATGGATCAAGTAGTATCTTGAAAAGTCAAACGGAGTCTCCGGGTGTCGTTCGTCCCAAAAGTATTCTTCGCGAGCGTCGTGGTCCTCGATCTTGATTCTGGGATTCATGGGGTAGAACGGAGCCGACATCCGCTGCATGTTCTCGATGACCCTGTTTTGGTTGGATGACATGTAGATGTTTCTATCGAATGCGATATCCATCTCAACATGGTCGGCGATACCGTCGTTGTCTGGGAGAAGTCGACATTGCCTGTTAAGGCGTTGCGACATACTCTGTGGCCCGAAGAAATAGTCTTGGTTATTGCCGCCGTCATGTCTGGAGTCATAGAAAGCATCTGTGTGGGAAGAGGGTTCCCTGGTGGATCGGCTAGGAGATGTGAGGGAAGGATGAGGGCGTCTCGATCCGCGAGTTTGGTTGGAAAGCCGTCTCTGTTTGATGGGCGGCTGATGACCGTGTCGGGCGGAGTGTGCCATTGACAAGGAGCTGCGACGACTACTCTCCGCACCATCTGATCGATGTCGAATGGATTCGGGACTCAGGAGTCCAACTTCTCGGTGGGCAGCGTCCGAGCTACCGGGCCGTCGCGCTTCAAGGAGAGTCTGGTATCGTTGTGCCATGGCGAGCAACTGTTCATCTCGGTCTTTGAAATGCGGCAACTCATGTCCAGGGAAGAGAAAATGCCAGACGGAATCATAATTCATCCGATGCCGCAATTCGGCAGGAACGCCGCGGGGAAAGTGTTGAGGCAGGTGACTATGCTTCAAGTGATGGGCTTCCTTGTTGATATTCGCACAGGCGTGATAGGTGACGGGGTCAAACAACCAGAACCAGCAAGCGAAGTATTTCTTCCCATCGCTTGGTGGCGGGTCGATTGGTTGCGGTAGCGAAGGAGGGGAACCGTTATTGCCATCTGCTGGACCTTCATCTCTTCCTCCGGATTGGAAGCTTCCGTACCCCTGCTGATTCGAGCCCGACGATTTGTCGCGACGGTGGTATATACCAGAGGAGGAGCCAGAGCCGCAATAGCCACTTGGGGCGGCCTTATAGATTGCGACGGCGTTCCAGTCTGGAATAACAGACCGGCCGGTAATGTCTGAAGTCCGCTCGAAATCCGAGCCACGGTCGGACTCGAGACTCGAGCGGTTTCCATCGATGGTGATTCCAGCTCCTCTGGGAGCGAATTTTGGCCGTTTATCCAAGGTCAGGTCTCCTAGGAGGTCTTGCAGACCACCGTCGTCGTCTTGCCATCCTGGAGATTCCGGGCGGGAAACTGAATCTGGGCGGCGGCGGGTTTTCTGCGACGAAGGAAGAGGTTCTCCAGGAGCTTTGAAAGAGGAGAAGAAGGGAAAACGAAAGGAAAGAGGAAACCCGGAAGGAACTTGACTGGACAAACGGGCAGCTAAGGCTGACGACTTATAGGGAACTGCCCTGCGGCTGAGAACAACACCATCCGAACCGGATGCATATTCGTGAAGCCGACCAGGACAGTTTTCCGTCTGGAGAAACCCAGCGGTAGAAAGAAGAAGGGTCATGTTGAAGTTGAAAATTTTTTATTGAAAAGTTATCTGCTGATCCGAGACGTCTTCCAGTCTGCGGAGAGGTGATCTTATATGATTATTGATGCTCTTGGAGATGTATCATGGAATACGTATATCGACTGTGATCCTTAACGGGGGACCTTGACTGATTGGGACACAAGCTATAAAAAGAAAAGTCACTATTAG
The DNA here is from genome assembly GCA_036971405.1 of Orbilia quercus. Classification (NCBI taxonomy): domain Eukaryota; kingdom Fungi; phylum Ascomycota; class Orbiliomycetes; order Orbiliales; family Orbiliaceae; genus Orbilia; species Orbilia quercus. The sequence goes on along the minus strand of JAJTUE010000001.1, from coordinate 3,229,511 downwards.
CACAAAGGTCTATAGTAAGATACAACCTTCTGATTGAACCGGACTTAGGGACGGCTTACTTACCTCTGCTGGTTTCTATTTCAAAGGGCTTTGGGGATCAAGATATTTTTAATGCTAGACACAGGAGCAAAACCGACGAGTATATAAATACTTTGGCCCAAGGAAGCCGACCCCAACATGACAGAGATTATATTTTATTTTTCCTCTCGTGCCAGGCCGGTCCACCACCACCTCTTGATGGGCCATCGGGTACCTGTTGGCTGCCGCTGCACAATAGCTCTCTCTCCGTGGAAGGTACCCACCCGCAGCAGTTGACCAAAACAGATTTCTCTGCTCCTCGTTTTTATGATGAACCCAAGTTTCTGGGAACCCGAAAGCAGGGGCTTGGAGGGGGGGAACAAGCTAGGTCATGCATGGACCCAAAATTCTGTTTGGAAACTTGCCGCCAGAGTAGGGCATGCGCTGGCCTATCCGACACATCGATGATGGGAAAGGATGATGCTCGGGGCAGTTAGCACAAAGCCTACTCTAGTTATTGTTGTCGGCCACACCTTCCCACACGCCATCATCCGTCTATCCCTTCGAGGACTCGAATCCGAGACTTTTTAATTTTAATTGATGCATCTCTTCCATCTGCGGACTAATTCTGACAGACTTTTCCGGCTACGTGCATATACGTACGGTATAGTTGTATATGTACCGTCTAGTGATGGCCAGATTGCATCGAATGTAAGCCTCTGCAGATGTACTGTATGTATCCGAACTTGCTGGCGTGGCAGCCAGCAGAAATGACAATGACCCAGTCGAAAAGGTTCCGCACCGAGTCAACTGTGCCTAATCGCTCGCACCGATTTCAGTTTCGCGGACCTAAAATCCGCGTGCATGTCGCTTAAACCTTCTTGTGCGCACCCTGGCCGTGGGATCTTTTTTGTGTTTTAAGATCAATTCATCGAGGATGTCGAGGAAGGTCGTGCTGCTTGCCCAACGAGAGGCTGCCTAGGCAGAATCTTGTATATTCTGTTCAGTCATTTATGACATTTCAAGAGAAGGCTTTGAAATTTAAAAGACAAAATTTAAAGTACAGAGACATTTTGTGAGGTGAGTAAGCCGTACTACGAATTTAACAGGTAGGATATCGATTTCGCCGCTCTGGAGATGACCCGTTTGTCCTCAGGCTGGTCGTGGAATATTTGATTTTTTGGTTTCTATTCTATTCCATCCTAATCTTCCGAGTTTCCACCCTGCCCGAATACTAACTCTTGATCGTATTCTGGAGCTTGCGAAACGTAGGCATGCCGGTAGGCGAAAGAAAAAGCGAAAGTAAAGCGACATAATTCTATACCTACCGGCCTAGGTATCTAACATCAGCAAAAAAATTTCAACTCTGATTTGAGAATGTGAGACACGCAGCCCATCCGTCGCCGCACTGATCACACTCCCTTCGACAGTTTGTCGGACTCCTGCCCTTGAATACGAGTGGAGGGTGATGCCGGCTCGGGAAGACAGATGCCGCCGTCTAAAATTACTGATTTAACATCACCGATTCGTACAATGGAGTAGATATCGTTAGCCAGTCACACACGATTTGACGGTTTGCCGAAAAGCCAACAAAGTCTCAGCTTTTAAAGCTTCCGCTTCTGATTCGTCTAGCGTTTTCTTGGAAAGCGACACAAGTAGGAATCATGTCAGTGCCGTCTTCTTCGTTAACAATAATCAGGTCTTTTGCTTTTCCTTCTAGGAAAGTATTAACAACCTTATTTTAGGCTGGTTTTTTTTTTCGTTTCCATTCATGGCCATCCCTGGAGCGACTTCCGCGACTGGTCGTTCGTGCTATCCAGTCGCCACCTCGGATAGTGCATGCAGATGAAACCTTCGTCGTCAGGAGCCCATGAAAGTTGTAAAAGCCTCACCACGTGAAGCCTAAATCCTGACGAGAAAGACGAGGGCGGTGACGGTGACCTCCGTCGTGTCTGTTTTTTTTCTTTCTCTTTCTTCTCGACAACATGATTGTAGTAAAACGGAAACCTGCTTACTGAAGAAGCCGTCGATTCGGGCTGTGCAGATTACGGCGGCGCACAAACTGATCGAGACATCCGAGATCAAACGCCAAATTTAAAAGACGAGAAGAAAAAGGAGATATGAAGATTTTGTCTAGGAAGAAAGGATTCGAGATTGACATCACGAACGATATCGTTCACTTGCAATTGCTTTTTCATTCCTCTTAAGATCTCGCACGTACGTCCGGACGGCCTCGTAGACCCTCTTACGTGAGCTCTTGGCGGGCTAAAACGATCTGACAAAGCAATTAAAGAAGTATAGCAACGTACAAAGCGAAGAATTAACTGCGCTTTGGTCGAAAATCCGACTGGAGATTCGCAAAAATGGGGTACCTGTATGGTTGGGGGAGAGAAAAAGGAAATAATTAAACCCATCATCATCTCGAATTCAAGGTATCGAACCTTCGAGTCGGAGAGCCGGAAGCGAGCCAAGTGCTCCCGGGCCTTACATACGGAAAGGTCATGCAGACCGAATAAGAAAAGATTTGTGAACCGACCCGGGGGTGGTCAAGGGATTGGTGCGTCTGCCCAGCGAGTAGTAGTGTGAAGCTCCAGAATTCCATTCTGACAAGCTTGCTTGGACATACAGCGTACTGCCCTGCTGTTTGCCCGATCTTGACAAGTCCGGTGGTCCTGGCCAGTTCTGTCAATCCGGACAGTAACAGGTAGCCGCAAGGATCAGAAAAGCAAAGAACGGACATAGACAACAGACAAATTGATGTCGCTGCTACCTACCGCCACCTTTCAAGGTATCTTCGATGTAAGAATGTGAGGCAGCCGGTCGATGCCTTCAACCGACACCCGAGAACGGCAATAAGACCAAAATGGTAACGTATCTATCTATCTATCTATGAAGGGGATGTTTTACTACCCATGCAGCGTATTGGCATGAATACGTCTCATCACCTGGTTCGTGCGCTGGCAGGTCAGATGGCGATGGGACGAGGCGCGATCAAAAAAATATCTATTATTTTATTATTTATGTTTTTTGTAGGTGTGTAACAAGATGGTCTTCGCGATGGCCGAGACGCATCGATGTCGATGAGAGACATGGCGCCCGACCGGCAGACGGGGTTATGAGAAAGGACTGCATTGTTGGCCGGCCCATTGGCCACGCACACGTTAAGCGATAGTTTTATAGCGTTTTATTTATAGGCAGCAGGTTACCGAATTTGGAGATTTGATGGGAAATAGGGCATCGATTCCTGCATCTGGTTCAGCTGCTCATGGGCATTCGAGGTTGACTGGGCCAAAAGCGTTAGCCTTGTGAATTATTCATACGGTCCAGTTTTTGTCTTTCTCTTTTTCGATCTCTGTTGCTTTTTATTTTTTTGTATTTGTTTTTATATCTGTCAGTTGTCAGTTGTAAAATTAACTTTCTAGTCGGCGGATGATTCAATGGACGGCGCCTGATTCCTTTCGGTTATATTCAATTCATTCAATGGATCAAATCTTCGAATCCGTCGGATTGCTTGCAGATAGACTGCATTGCATTCGAGTATAGTCCAACATGTGGCCATGTACGTGATGCAATTTAGCTTTCGATTGGACATTCTGTTAGGAATCAAATGGGCATGTGCCAAATGCAGTCGAGTGGATCTTTTCTGATCGCCGGCCGGGTTAGCATCGGCCTTCAGAGCTACGGATATTGGAATTTCGTATCAGCTGCGCAACCGTTTAAACGGGCGAGCAAGGGCAGGCCAGGTCTCCTTGCACATGACCTGGCCCTGGCGACAGCAATCAATTCTGCAGCTTCATTCGAACATATGCATATGTCCCCCATTGGAGGTTTTCGAATGTCTTTGTCTGCTACAAACCAGGAGCCCTACCTCAAACATGCGTCTGAGAAATTAAATCGACATTTGAAATTTCTCCTCTTTAGGGTATTTGATTTTTTTCCTTTCTCTTTCTTTCTAGCCGTTGTGCCGCAATTGAATCGATCAATTGAGTCATCAGGGCGCTTTTTAATTTTAATTCAAGCAGTATCGTTACCATGCAGCGTTTGAAACTCTCGATGACTCGATTGACCGCTGCAGGCAGATGTAACTATAACTCCAGCCCGAACCGACGGTCGCAGCGCTAGCCCATCGCCTCACTGAGCCATCCCCCGGGGATGAGGGGGGCTGATGCAGCGCCATGTCATCGCTGGTCGAGAAATACATAACGTTACACACTCTTTTCTCCGTACAATTGTACAAAACCCGCCCCGGTCGGCGGATCACAGCTAGCTCACCTAGCATCTCATGTACAAAGGACACTGCGTCTGCGAAAACAGTGCGAAGACGAGAGAAAGAGGCACTTTTTCCTCGTAGGGTCCGCCTTAGCCACTGCAGCCGCACGCCTATGCATATCGCAGCCAGGAGATTCGTCACATCTGCATCGCGACGTCGACCTATTACCACGTCGGCATCGACATCGACATCTGCATCTCGGCCAAAGTCGCAACAACACATCACAGCAAGCCGTACATATATCGTGCGGTTATAAAGGTACAAGCGCGATATTATGACGACGACGAAGGATGGTGATAATTCTCAGGCTACAGCTGGTACAGTTCCGTACCATCAGATCCGTGCTCTGTTCGACGAGGTGAGGATTCGTCGGAAAGCTTAATTCAAACTGTTGACCCACTGACGTTATTTCTAATTTTTTCTCGAAATTATTTAATAGGATTCGATAACGGTGTATCAAGCGTATAATGCGGTGATTGCGACGGAAGCTGTAAAACAGCAGACGTTGAAGGTACCCGGGTGGAGTTCTGAACGAATGACGTGGATCAAGCCCAGCTGGGCGTGGATGATGTAAGCCTTCGCTATTTCTTTAAATAGAAATACTTATATCAAATATTTGAGTATACAAGGTATATTGTATATTATAGTGTGATATATGTATTTTCAAAGACGCTGTACGGGTATATGTCTACGTTTACGATCGAATCCTGCTAGCACTGCCATATTTATACGCAGCAATTGACTCATTATTGATCTTTTAGGTACCGCTCCGGCTTCTCCACCAAAGACCAGAATCAATCCCGCATCCTGGCAATCCGCATGTCTCATGCGAACTTCGAGTCGATTCTCATGCAATCCTCGCTCTCGAATTCTTCTAAGGCAAAACAACCGGTGCGGGTCCAATGGGATCCTGAGCGCACGCCGTCCACGAAGAATAAACTTCCGTATAGAAGTATACAAATCGGAATCGGGCGAAATGTGGCGGAAGCGTGGGCGAGAGAGATGATCTTGAGTGTTGAGGATGTGACGGAGAAAGCGGAACGGATGCTGCGGGATGTGGAGGCCGGGATGATGGAAGAGGAATTGAAGGAGAAGTATATCGATGAACGGGTGTACGAGGTCAGTGATAAGGAATTGAGGAAGATTATCAGGTTGGATTCGAGGGAGGACGACTAATCGATTTCTGTGTATATCTGAGGTACCTCCTTGGCATTAGGAGACGGTAGATAGGCTCGTACGATTTGACGTTAAACGGTAAAGTTTACCATGGATCAAGGCTCCCCTGGAACCGTGGTTGATGTGTCCGTATCGGGCCAAACTTTATTGACGGATTTGGTAGAGTTTCCTGGGAGAATGTTTCTTGAAACAACACAGCTAAGACATCGTTATTGTTTCGAAAATTGGTTCGAATAATAATGTTCCGTTAATTAAAAAATAAATAATAATAACCGGAGGGCTCATGTAGTTCTTCGTGGTGTTGCTTTCGTGGTTGTGCTGTAGACGTCATCTTCACCCCCTCCCCTCGATCTCAGCTTTCTCCATCTACATCCAGCATTGCTGCATCATCAAAGACTCTTCCTCATCCTGCCTTCTGCTATTTAGAGCATATCTCATTTACTCATACTGATAAGCATTGATATCATCGACGACCATAAGATAGACAAGCTCAATAATGCCTCAAACACGAGCTAAAAGATACTCGTCTCCTCCACCGGAGAGACCAACGACTCCAGTACAAACCTTCTCCCCCAAAGGAGATGGAACTCCTCGTATCCCGGCTGGCCAAGAACAGAAAATCCTCGGCCCAGTAAACGAGTTTCTTGAATCTCACGGTCTCATGAATGGTATTTTTTACATCCTTCCACGCAGCTGAGACTCATATATCTAACTCTTAATTATTCCCGCAAAAGTCGACCAAGCCGTCAGCATTTTGACCGCCTCCGGATTCTCCCCAGAAACCATCCTAAAGCTAAGCAAGGACGGCCTGGACCCCAGCATGCAGACCGCATACGACATCGACGGCATCCCAGACTACATCGGTCGACAAGACGATCCAGAACTCGACACCGTAGCATCCATTCTCCTCGACCACGGGCCCGAAAGCTACGAGGAGCGTGTGGAAAAGTTCACCAAGGCCCATCCGGGCAGTCTGCCGTATATTGAAAGCTTAGGTCTTCCGGTACCCAAACCGAACCTCGCAGCCGACGCCTACAGATCCGTCCAGGAGATGAAGAGAGCAGAACTAAAGAGAGAAGGCAAGTTGCCGACGTACGTGTCCGGCGTGCCCGTGAACGGAGATTCCACGCTCACAGCGATGGGACCCAAGTTGAGGAATCCGGCGATCATCATCATGTACGTTTTCGGACCGCCGGGGTCTGGCAAAACTACGCTCGCGAAGGCGGTTTGCAAGAAATACCACTTCAAGTATATCGGTGTCAGCGATCTTTTGCAACGGGAGAGCGAGGACTCTAGAAGCTGGTATAGAGATGTTGTTGCCAAAATGATTTCCAGGGGCGAGCCGGGACCCTACAAGATGGTGCCGTCGTTGGTCATGGCGGAGATATCAAAGGAGATGGAGAGGGGGTTTAAGCAGGTGTTTGTTATCGATGGGTTTCCGAGGAACTTGGATATGGCGCTGTATTTTGAGGAGCAGATGCAGCCGCCTGATACGGTTTTCAACCTTATGTGTTCGAATGAGAAGGCGCTGGAGAGGGCGTGTTTGGATGGGATGCTCAGCAGGGAAGACTGCAACAATGAGGTCAAAAAGAAGGTTTGGTTGAGTTCGGTTGCGCATCAGAAGGACGACATGGTGATTATGGATCATTATGGGCGACAGGGAAAGGTTTGCAATATTGATGCTAACTTGTCGGTGCGACATGTTATGGCGCAAGTTGAGTTGACGTTTAAAGACGCCATCGTTGATGGCTTTGTGGGACACAGGCAAGAGACTCGAGACGAGATTGATATGAAGGCGCGGGCGGCCGTGCAAGATCATATTCGCAGAAGAGGGTGGGAAGCAGCTACGAAAGAGTGGAAATCACATGATGAGGAAGATGAGAATGTTTCCGTCGGTATTGGTCAGATCAGGCTTAGTGACGACGATGAGGATTCGGACGAAGGTGGAGTCTCTTTGAAGAACTCGGAACAGAATATCCAACCAGAGTTGAATTTGAAGAGTAACGGCCTGGCTCGACCATCTCGGTCAAAGTCTGTGTCTCGGGGAAACGGACGTGCTGTCGCGCCAGTGGGGTACAAGGACACCAACGAAATAACGAATGATGATAATTACCGGGAGCAGGAGAGGGCTTCTTCACCAGACGATGAGGATGGAAACGGCACTTTACGCACGAAGGACGCAGGCAAGACACCGGGCCCTCAGCCTCAGCCTCAGCAGTCAGGACCGGTCACACCTCCCCGTGCGAGTATTTTCAAGAGATTGGGGAGACGGACATCGAAGGAGGAGTCTTTGGATTCATCTAGCGATGCGAGCACGCCGTCGAAGAAAGCGGACAAGTCTGAGAAGAGATTAGAGAAGAGGCGATCGCTTTCCGACCGATTCAGGCAGGCACAGGAGAGTGAGTGTCATAAGGGTCAACAGTGATTCTTATCCCGTTGTTTGCTGTTGTGTTTTGTGGGGTTTTCGTATTGGGTCTAGCGTTTGCACGCTAGACTAACTGCATCTATATTTTGATGCCTTCTTTGGTTTAGTCTGTTGATTTTGCATATTTGAGAAGGCGTTGTTGCATGTTGACGGTCTTTTTTTGAATTTTTAATGTTCCTTTTGAATTGTCCTTTTGAATTGTTCTTATGGCACAGCATTCAGCGAGCTCTCTGTCTTTCGTACTTTCTATTGGTTGGGGCTGACGGTTTGATGAAACACAGGCGCTTACCTGTGGTTAGCGCAGGAGGATCCGTGTGGGCATCATATGCCGGCGCCGTGGAATGTTGAGGAGGAGTTGAGGAATTACGAGCGGGAATATTTTGCGAGGGATGGATTGGAAGTCTGGGATTGAACTTGGGAAATGCAATATCGATTCAATCTTTGTGTTCTTTTCTAATTCTATTGATATGATCATCTCCAAGGAGTCTTATAACGTCTCGAAGTGTGAATGATTGGTTGGTACGGTGAAATATCATTAATAGTAAAAGAGAAGTATGCGTGTATAAAAGGTTTGAAGAGAAGTGAAAAAGGGTGACGGACATGTTTAGAATGCACCGTGCCTTTGTTGTAATTCCCAGTTTTAAAAAACAGCAAAAGCAAGCAAGTACGGATGGAGAAAATTCCAAACGATAAAAAAGATATAGTACAAGAGCGCCGGTGAACAGTTATGCACACTACGTACAGAAACCCCTCAGAATGCAAAAGCAAGATTTTATTTGGATTATGAACACACACCCCTATGCACTGATTAAATGCCAATTGTTGTCGTTATATCAATACCATTTTATTTTATTTTCATTGACTACCTTAACTTTATTTCCTGGTGCAACAAGGAGTAGTAGCAGAGTAAGGTAAAGACCAATGAATAATGTATTGATTTAGAAGAGCATGGCGGCGACACCGGCAACACCGAGCAGGAGACCGCTGGTGACCTTGATGGATGCGGCGGCACCGGTCTGCGATGGAGCGGCGGGAATTGAGGTGCTGAGTGTTGGGCTGGGAGGGGAGTAGCTCGTTGTGGAGTTTCCTGCTGGAGCGGTGTACGTTGGAGCGACGTACGAGGAGGTGGAGACGATCTCGGAGGAAGTGGTCACGACAGTGATGAACGAGGTCACGACGGACTTGGTGGTGTGCGAGACGGTGGCGTAGCTGGTGGTTGTTTCTTCGGTGGCGGTACCGTAGACTGCTGAGGAGGTTGAGGTGGCTGCAGCAGATGAGGAAGCAGAAGAGGAAGCGACGTAGTCAGGGTTGGAGATGCCGAACTGGGTGGAGTATTGGTACTGGCCGTTGGAGTCAATTATTATCTGGATGCCGTAGTGGGTTGTGTCGGGCTCGAGGGAGGTCTTTGGGGTCCAGGAGTAGGAGCCCGTGTTGGGGATCAACTCGACAATAGGGTAAAGGGGTTGGATGTTGGTTGCCGGGCCGCGGAGGAGGATGATACTGACGGTGCCGGATTCGGTGGGGCCCCAGGTGATCTTGAAGGGCTTGCCGGCGGGGACGATGGCGCCCGTGTTGGGGGTGAAGACGGGGTTGGAGGAGACGTTGAAGGTGGTGGGAGTGGTGTAGGCCAGGGCCGAGGCCGAGAAGGCAAGGGCGGCGGTGAAGAGTGTGGCGAGCATTTTTATCGTTGTTGAGGTGTTGAGGTGTTGGATTTATGATTTAGGTCGTGGTTTTTTGTTTTTTTTGTAGATGCGTTGATGGGACGGTGAAGATGATTACGATTACGGCTGTAAAGAGCGGACGACGACTACACTGTAGAGTCTGGTGAGCAAAAGAGCGACTATTGATTATTGATTGATGGTGGGTGATAATGAAGATAGAAGAAAAAGAGAGAAAGGAGAAGAGAGCCTCCCCGGGTCAGGCGCCAGTTTTGTACAGCGCTCGCACACACTCGACTACTGGCGCCCCTTAATCTCCAGCAGAAAAGAGAATAGAAGCGGGTATGTGGGTGGGTTTCACCTGCCAGGCACACTGACCCGCCCCAGCGAAAACTCTCCTTGCCAAAACTTGCTCTTTTTCTCCCAACACGGACAAGGAAGCGGAGAGACAAGGGTCTCGATTGAGTGCGACAAGGGCAAAAGCGCAAAAACGCAAAAACAGCAAAGCAGGCAAATGCCGGACCACCAACAAACTGGATGGAATGGGAATGTCGTTCGTGCAATTGCAATCGCCGCGATTATTGCATGAGCGATAGGGGGTTGTGTGCCCAGACACCAAGTCTTCCCTGTGTTTCGATGAGGAATAGGAACTTACGCTGTGAAAAATGAAGTCCGAAGAATCCAATGCAGAGTACGAAGTATTCGTTTTTTTAGGATGATGATTAAGATTAAGATTAAGATGAATCGATGAAGACCAGCTAATTAGATGACGATATCCGTTGGTTAGCTTTCTGCGTTGTGGGTTTGATTGCGGCGAAACATCCCAGCAGGAGCTCTTACTATGGAAACGATTGTCGTGGGTCGCTCACTTAATTGGTCGGACGACGGAAAAGGGAAAAAGGCAAAAGGAAAAAGGCAAAAAGGCACTCGATGGGAAATTGCTCGACGGAATTATTGATGCACAAAAATGGTATTTTCGGAAACACTTCTGGCGACATCGTCTTCCTTTTATCTTTCTCTTAGCTAACCAATTTATCTTGGCCATGGTCAGTTCGAATTCATCATCAATATGCGCTTTCGTCAGACACCCATCGACCCCGATGGCGCATGAATCCGCATGACTTTTCACGACTATCCCTTCAGCTTCAAGGCTCCCCCTGCGATATATCCAATTCTGACTCTCCGACAAAATGCAAACGGTCCCGACACTAGCAGAACGGCTGGTCACATTCTCGTATAACTCCACTAGGTCTCTCCGTCTTTGGATGCTGTCATAGTTAACTAGTTGGTTAATTGCGCGGCATCATGGATTCAGCGACAAGCCTATACGCATGCGCTTTTGGAATACGACTTTCGGTATTCACTCGCGGGTGTTATTTTCAGCCTTGTATTCTGTACCACCCCGTCAGTCTTTCCCCAGAATCAATGAATGCAATAATATTGCACCTTTTCCAGCCAGCGCAGTCGTGCTGCAGATGGCGTTACATAACATAATTATTATCAAGAGCAAATATACACAACACCATGTGTCAAAAGGTGCAGGTCTGCAGGGCGCAGGTTAACTTTCCATATCCAGGCAACCAATTCTAGTCGAGATCAAGCGAAAAACACAAACACACACACAAAAGCTAGCCTAGATCGGCGAATGGTTGAGATTATTAGCCGTCCAAAGATGCACTTTCTTTTCGTTGCTGCGCAATTATTCCAAGAGATCCGTCTCGTAACTACACTATGAAGGCCCAATAGGGCGGCTGAATCAGCGGAATTCACTGTTCTGAATATCTCGTTCGTTGATATTTTCTTGGCTTTTGCGATTTTTTTCGGTTCAGCCCCAGAATGCCCATCTCTTGGCCCTGGTAACGAAAAATACTGGCGAGGCATCCCGACATTCCTCTTCTTCTATTGTGCTCGAATGAATCTGTTGCGATTTTGGATTTTCTCATTCGTGTGAACGAAACTTGCATTTGGGCACTTGGCGTTTGAAGGCTGTGTAGCCATGTGGATATCGTCTTGTCGTCCCATGATCGTGATCGATCTTGTGTTTTCTTAAAATATCGCCAGGTCTCTCGAGAACTGCTTCTGGGGAATGTAATCGGCTGAAGTTTCATAGCGATAGCCACGCTAACTGGAATATTTTGTGAGATTGTGGGGTTTTCGACTTCATAGCTAGGGGTTAATATGCTTATCCAATTCGCGCGTGATCTCGGCCGGGTCGCAGATATCTAGATAACTCGACATTCAATTGATATGTTTAACAGAGTACTTAAGTATCGCTGAATTGTGCAGAGCGCAATCGCTGATACGAGTTAGAGATTCGAATGTTCTTGTGTTAGTACGTCGCATGCGACACTAGTCCCATCCTTCGATCGTCTCGCTAGAAAACCGAGTAATTCACCTGCATACGACGATCATTACACAACATACTCCAGCTAATTAGCTGTTCCTGCGATCGGTTTTTTTCCTCGCCAGCCAAGCGAATCCGCATTTTCTCGGCAGCGTAGGGCTGAAGGAAGCCACCCCATCCCGTAATCGCCGTCGTCTGTTTTGAAAAACATACAAAAATCAGTATCGCAATTTAGTCCGGTGTCTATAACGTTATCATTGGATATATATACCGCACGTCAAGTTAATTTATCTATGACTTTCGAACGGGTTTACCGGGCTTTGTTATTGTGGATTTTTTCAGCCTGTTCGTCTTCCCCGGTACTTAATTGACGCCTAGAATTTTATATCTTACTGAAACAGCTTGAGACATGCATGTGCAGGATGCTTAATACGCACTATCTATCAATGAATAAATGAATGATTGAGTATTTCGTAATAGAATAGTAATGATAATATAATATATATTTTGATCGACCTATTTCCGCCCCATGATATCATTATGTATAGCTGCGCAGCTCGTAGCTGATGTCTCGGTTTTACATGACATGTAAGCCAGCTTTCCTCCCAATGCAAAGGAACCCATAAAACTCCCAATCGACGAAATATCAGAAATATAGTACATGCTATAGCTAAAATAACAAAAACATATCAAGTTGTAAGAAAAATAAAAATTCTCAGCAGCATTAAAACTCCCGGGTATCAATAATAATCTGGGTATCCGAACCTTATTCGCGCCCCCTTTCCAAATCCACAAAACTATCCTGTCCCACCGTCGTTTTATTCGAATTCCTCACCCGAGCTTCCGGTGGGATTTCGACATTAACACTGAACTCCGCATCGCTCACCCTCTTGAACAAACTCTGATGAGGAGATCCATCATTCCCAATCGGCTCAGGAGTCAACGATACCGCCATCGTAGTAGCGGTACCCACCCGTCTACACTGCTCATGCTCCCCTGCATCGCTCCCCTCACCCAATATCCCCCTCTCATCGCTCTCCAGCACAGTACCCAACCCGAACTGTTCGTGCTCATGTTCATCCGCTGACGTCGTTTTTCTATTCTCTTGGTGTTGTTCTCTCCGGGCGTACTGGTGCGCTTCGATGGGTGATATCCGCCACGACGGTAACGTTGTCGATCGTTTCCTCGATCCCGCGTGCGATCGGGCGAGCGAGACGAGGTAAGGCGACAGTACGGGGAAACAGGCGCCAAGGACGTACATCAGCACCTCGCCGTTATTGATCAGGATGAACGCTGCTTCGGAGTGCGTGAAGTCTTCGCCTAGGCCGTCGGCGGTGGCGTTGTAGCTGAGCATGCCTTCAAAGCTTAATACGCCATAGACGTTCGCAACGCTACATAAATCGATTATTAGCTTTCTAGTCCAACATTCTATCAATGCGTTAAATATAGCTGTATGAGGCTTGTTTTTGCATACCACGCTAGAGTCCCTAAGAGATTAGCCCCAAACACCAACTTTAACACCCGTCTCTCCGCCGTCGGTAACCCGGACTGCTGTAATATCCGCCAGGGAATCCACAGCAGTGCCCCGTCAACCACAATGCTGAACCCGATCCAGCTCCATTTCGCTTTATCCACCGGTGGGCAGACCATATACTCCAGATTATATATAAAATTCGCCTCCACGGGCGAACAGTTGAACACCCACACGCCCGCTTCGACGAGTCCTAGGATCATTATCGCCGAAGATAAGACGTATACGAAGTGCTGCAGGCGGGCGCGGTGGTCGGGTATTATTCGGAGGTAGTACATGCATGTTGCTACTTTTATCATGGAGGCGATGATGAAGTAGAAGGACCAGCCAGACATTGACTGTTATGTTTGTGGTATTTTAGCGTCTGCTTTTTTTGTTGTATGATATTATATGGGGTGGTGGTTCTTACTAGCCATAATGCTTGTCTATCTGGTTGGATGTTAGTACGGGTTATAATATAATTTAGACTATGAGGAGGTAACGTACTCTCGAAGGGTATATTCTCAACGTAAAGCCCTATACCCATCCTGTTTGAAACCAGCAAAGCGGGGAAATATAAACAGAGAAGTATTACCTAACCACCGTTAGCTATCGAAGAAACCACGGTTTGGTACGTATATTAGCTATGACTTACCCCAGCAGCAAGTAACCACCAATCGTCCTTGCCGAAACTCTTCATCTTCCGCCACCGAAAGTACGTTCGTAACACGATCGCTATTACTATAGCATCACAATTTTATCGTTAATAATTACTGTCGATATATTTCAACTACAGTTTATATATTTTTCGAGGGGTGAACATACTGGCGAGACTATTCGACACGCATATGACGGCCAATCCGACCCGGTTGTACCATGTTGGCGCGTACGATGACCGGTTGGGCGGGGTGCACGCGAACGACATGTTTTCTGTTCGTCCGGTGCCGACCCAGCTGTAATCTGTGCCGTTCCACGGTGGGATGAAGTTCGGATCGCTGCAGAAGCTCGCCGCCATCTTTACGGCTTTAGCTCGCCGAGTTCGCCAGGTTTGGTTGCGTATATGGTTGGTTTTTTTTTTTTAATAGATGAATAGCTTCTACCGGGGAGGTTTGGTTTTTGAAGCAACTATAGCTTGTTGATTGTTGAGACACCGGCCGGGGTAAGGTATTCGAATAATACGGTTCGTCGAGGACTAGCCATCAAAGTCGTAAATTTTGATAGCGATAGGCCTATCGATATCGGTCTTAGTCTCGTATATGATTCCAGTTGCTCCTACCGATTGATCCAAGACCCCGATCTAAACAAAAAGGAAAGGAAGGACCCTGAAGCAAGAATGAATAGTTCAAGAGAAAAGAAGACGGAAGGGAAAAAAACCTCCCAGGCAGACGAAAGAAGTATCAGGGTTATCTTGATTTTTTTTCATCCGGCCCTTCATCTCATTTTCCTTTTTTTTCCTTTCGAAATTTCTCCTTTGCCTGGGGTCTGGGCTGATCAGGCGAGTGTGCCTAGGTAACCCCATGCTCGCCATTCGGTATCCTATATCACGCTGGAACGAGACATTCGAGTTCATGCGAAATCTTTATCCTGCCTCCGAGTGATCGGGATAATGCACGTGGAACTAGACCATTCTTGGGGTTCATCTGTATTGCGTTATCGTTGGAAACCGGAAAGCCGGAGAGCAGTTTGCGAGCGGCTTAATGATGTAGAACCTCTTTCGGGGAGGTACGTTTTAGGCCAGGAAAACTTTGAAAAGCGATATATCCACTTTGTCAGTGGAGGAATACTATAGTAAAATTTTCCATTGACCGGAATAACTCAAGTACCAAGTAGATGTACTGAGTGTTTACTTCTCGTCACACCGGTTCATCTGAAGAAAAAACATGTTTCCCGTCACCAAAAACGTAAGTATGAAGCGAGCGCAACTAAAATCTGAATCTTGAATCATAATTACAGAGATATTTTCCGGCAAGCCCTTCCATCCTAAGTTCTTGCGCAAGTTATGCTCCACAAGTACCGCAACGTCTTGTGCGGCAAAACTGGTCCCAGGCCCCTGGTTGCCTTCCGCTTATACGTTATGTGCGATCCCTCTCGATCTGGGTAGCTTCCTAAACGGGAAAGCTGCGCTGCCGAGGCATCATCACCGTCCCAAAGGAGACTAACTTCCAAATGCTCAGCCCTTTTATTCGAAAAGAAAATAAAGGGAAAAGGTGTTTATGAAGTATACTCTGTTCAATACCAGCTGGTGGGTACCCGATTGTCTTTTTTTCTTTCTTTTCTTGGGTATTTCGCGAACCGGGGACATTTGTGTCATGATGCGGGCGGTACCGCGCAGTTCCAATCTATGCGTTGCCAAAGAAATTTCCACAATGTTAGCTTGATCCGCAGCAGTTGAAACGAACCCGTTTTCTAAATCCACAATGGTTAAAGTTTCTTGATATTTTCATTCACATGCTATCCAGGCTGCTAGTTTTCTTTTCTAACAAAAAATTCTAATATGAGATCGTAAAACTTGCTGCGTAGCACCGGAGCTCGTAACTTTCTTTAGTACGGGAAAGTCAATCGTTCAAATTCCTTCGGATCATGTTACATTTCGGTACACCGCTATAAAATCGCAGCTTCCAACATTGGTATACTTTGCTTGGGGGCATGTATAGCAGGCAGCTAAGCCCACCCTTCGCCACCCTCTGAAGCGAGGTATAAAATTCACACTGGACCCCGTCTCCTTCGATGAGTCTGGTTTCGCGTGCATGAACAGATGACGCAGGAACACGAGAAATCAACCGGGATGCGTCGCTCTAGCTAACTTTCACAGGCAGTTGGGTGCTATCGCTGACTGCTTGGCTGATAGCGATACGAAGAGCAAGGAACGAGATGGACGGATGACCCTTCGTCGATTTTTTAAAAAGACAATCCAGCAAACAGACGGGACGACGCAGGAATTCGTAAATTGGTATGATAATGTAGCTCACATTATACATCTTAGGGTAATTGGTCACCCTACAGCGTGTCTCGTGATATTTTTGGCTCTTTCCGACTTTGAAGCACCGATTCGACTGATGCTCCTATTTCTAACAAGTCTTCATCTTGGCCGGACCTGCCGAGTAATTCGAGTCCAATCGGAACACCGTCGGGTGCATCGTCAGTTACTTCGGTGAAACCGGCTACAGGTGACGAAAATAATTATAAGCCCAGCTCAAATCCATGTTTTTCATACTCAAGGTTTAAAATGAGGGGTAATACGTAACACTTTATTTAAGGGACGGTATCATAAAAAAAAAGAAGTAAGACTTACCAGGGATGCAGAGCGATGGGTGTCCGGTCAGGGATGCTAGGAGGCCATTACGATTGGGTTGCGTGCTATTCCCTGCTTTGACGACCAGCTGTGTCTGGTGCGGATAGGCGAGTACGTCGACATTTAGGGCTTGGAATGTTGAGGTGAGATTGGATTTTAGGTCTTGGATACCTTGTAGTCGCTTCTGGTATTCGGCCGTCGAGGCTGAATCGGAGGCGAGGGAGGTTGTAAGGTGCAGCATCGATATGTCTGTGGGGAGGGCCGTACGGTCGTATTCTCCCTTTTTGAGGATTTGGACGAGGAGAGGTTCATCCTGGAGCGGTCTGAAACCGAGTTCGGATAGGTTCTTTTGATTCGAATTGAAGAATTCATCGAAATTTCTTTGGAATTCGAATTTCTGGACGTCAAGGTTGTCTAATAGTGTCGGGATTGCCCAGCTGGGTTCATTAAATGCTACTAATATGGCACCTCGGCCGACGAGTTTCTCTAACGCTAGGTTAATGATGGTGCTAACCTCTTGAGTTTCTTCAGTATCTGTCGGGCTACTGTGGAAATACGTTTCTAAAACCCCGATACGAAGGCCGTGTAGCGAGCTCGTATCTTTTGCCTTTGAATTACTAAGGCCAGTTATGGTTAACGCGGCTTCGTCTCCATCAGTCGGTCCATCTTTCATAACCGTGAATAGCCTCTTCACATCGGCAACCGTCCTGCCCATAGGACCGATCGCATCTTGCGTCCAACTCACGGGAACAACGCCAGTGGTTGAGATCCTTCCGAGCGTCGGTCGGAGCCCTACAATGCTGCATGCCGACGCAGGCGAGCGAATCGAATTCATGGTATCCCCGCCACATCCAACCATGCCAAGATTGGCAGCGAGTGCTGCTGCGGTCCCGCCCGACGACCCCCCGGGTGTCCTGTTTAGGTCATAAGGGTTTAATGTCTGCCCTCCCAGAGATGAGAGCGTCACCCCCTGGCATGAGAGTTCGTGGAGGTTGGCTTTCGCAAAAATTATGCCGCCTGCGGCTTTGATTTTTGATACTACGGGTGCATCTTGGATACTTCACTGTAAGTGCTCATTTTAAAGGAAGTAACGAACAATGTTTTGGACAACATACCCTGTAATGTTTGAAATCTAGCCAGAGACTTACACCCGGCCGTTGTAGGCATGTCTTCTGTGCCGTAGGTATCTTTGACGATAACTGGGACTCCAAACAACGCAGGAAGCTGCGAATTTGAGGCGAGAATGTGTTGTAATTTGACATCGTGGGACTTGGCGATTTCTGCGGCGTTTGGATTGATCCAAATGAGCGATTTGAGAGTCGGGTCGATAGTTCTGCACCTTTGTAGATATAATTGGATCGTTTCTAGAACGGATGTAGATCCATTCCGCAGAGCCGAATGGTAAGTGTCAATGGTGATTTCTCTGACTGTTGACATCTCATACACCTCGATTGATACCTTGGCAATGTACGCGGCTCTGTGATCTCGAGTTATATACGCTAGCTAAACCAGGCAAGATATTGTATTTACTAATCGGGAAATTTCCAGAAACATGCCTCGAGAGGCTTCTAATATCTTCAAAATTTGGAGCACAAGTATGTAAAGTTGAGATGGCAAATCAAAGTTCCGAAGCTCAAACTCCGAGAATAAGCCGGAAGCTGGTAAAACTAAGGACATCTCGGTAAATCGAACCCCGGCTGAACACGATGCTAGCTAGTATCCGTCTCCACATGCACATGATTGGATGTTGCAAATGTCCGAACTCCCAAAATCTCTGCGTCCGTCGACATCCAGCTGCCTGGATCTCTTCCCGAAATTAATTCCTCCTGCTAGCCAGCTAGGTCTACTTGGGAGAACGGAAGACATCAAAATCGCAATGTCGAATTCAAAACCTATTTTGCCGTTCTTGGCGGAACTCTTCGCCGTCACGGCTGCATCCTATGTGACATCGCAGGCCCTCAAGGCGTATCGAAACGACGCAAGTATATTGTTCCAGTGATGAGATTTGCGACCCGAACGTATGTGCGGCGCTAATATCTGAATACTTTAGAAACCGTTCCTCGAGACCTTTGATGTCCCCGCTTTTGCCGACTTTATCTTATTCAACATGTTTAGAATCCCAGTATCCACCGCCTGGAATTCTTTTCTCGACGATGTATTCGATGAGAAAAAGAAGCCCAAAAAGGTGAAGGACAAGGACGAGAAAGAAGACATACCGGCTCAAATCCCTCAACCCAAGATTAACTGGAAAGTGGTCATATACAAACTGATCCTTAATCAAACGCTGTACAGCATGTTCTTAAATGCTAGCATCATTGCGTTCATGTCGTTCAGGCGACGAACTAGGGAGGGAACTGCGACTTGGGAAGCAGTGTACGGCGATGTCGAGCGTGGGTTTCTTCCGCTTTACACGGATGCTCTGAAAGTTTGGCCCATTGTCAATCTTTTCGCGTTCGCGTTCTTCGATGCTCTTCCGAGGATGAGATTTATGACTGTGGCGACCTTTTTCTGGGGTATTTATCTTATATTGGTAGTCGCCTAGGTCTTGTTTGTCACAAGGGGGAAGCTTAATATGGATTGTATCTACGCGCTTCGGTTTTTGTGTCCTTTATCAGATCTTATATTGGTAGTGTGATTAGATAGTGACAATAGATAACTTTCTGCCGCATCAAAGCAGTCTACTAGTATATCTCTTGGTAAATTGCCCATATTCTGATCTCGCTAATATTATACTATCTGCACCATAGGGCTTCTCGATTTCAAAAGACCACAAGTTGACAGTGCAAGAATTGGAAATGAACAGGAACAAAGCTCAGATTACTATGATTTGACTTGCTTACATATAAGCGCTTTCGTCCTATATATTATGATCAATATCTGCTTGTACTGTGAAGTGTACACACGTGATCGTCAGGTTACACACCGCGTTTGATTTTGTTTAATTACCTCGCATTGTACAGGCCGCGATTGGCGCAGCAAGCATTGATTGGATCGATCTTGGTCAATTTTGAAATAAAATCTGGGATAGTCTCGCACACTAATCCGACACCACTATCTATGGATTCAGGTAATTTTTTCATTAAAACATTAACCGGTTCGGCCGGGAGCTATCCTCGATTCCGTAGGGCAAACGAGTTCCCGCGATCAGAGAGTTTAAGGACACAAAGTTTCAACATGGTATTCGCAATTCCTCGGTCCGGGAATTCGGCATTTCTTAAGGCTGGATGGGATGATACTGTATTTAGCTTAGAAATTAAAAGCTCAACTCAACATTATATATTATCTTATTGATCCAGTGTCAACTTGTCCCATGTAATGGCAAAATCGCGATCACGTCACACATCTTACTTTTGGCTAATGTACAACATGACATATGCATGTGTCGGATGCAACGTTCTCCGCACTCGAGCTCCGCAAGTTTGATTACTGATTGGAATCATTTGAATTCTTGATGGCAAGTTTAAAATCTTTAGTTTGTATGCTTGGTCGGAAAATTTTAGAAGCTTAAATGAGAGGTGAAAACATGGTTGCTTCGGCCAAGTGCGGAGTGCGGGAATGCACGAATAAGCCTCTACCCGAGCGAACCACTGCTCTTGCTCCGCAATTTGGAGATGTTGGAGAACTTGGCGGAAGTGTCGTATGAATTAACAAGTCCTTACAAACCTGCTCTGTACCTACTCTGGAGCTATCTACAAATCACATTGCCAGTTTCACCCTGATATTAGACGTATGAATCGCAATACCCTGGAAGAAGAAGTTTCACCATTTGACCCTGTTTTCGGAGGTCAGCAAGTTTTCTTTATTTTTTGCTTCTCGGGGCATCCAAATTCATGTTCGCTCTAGCTCCATCACAGACCGACACTCAAGTTGCCGAATTTGTGCAAGGGTTCTGCTGCATCAAGGATTGCCAATGTCACCCAGTGCTAGGATGATCAATAGCATTGCCATAGATTTATAACCATTCGAGAGACACAAAGGTTGTCATCCGCTTGTCAGATGATGATGAAAAAACCGGGTGAAGCGAGCGCTCGAGCATATCCACCGTGAGAGAACCAGAACCATAGTAGAAAGGACGCCAGATGATCTAACATGATTTGGAACATGATCAATCATTCCTCTGGGTTTGTATCCTCGCGAGGTTTCTATTTAAGCCATCCGAGTCGCGCAATTTGGTGGTCTCTTACCTTGATCATATTATCCCTTGTAATTCTTTGTTCAAGATCCCACTCTGTCGCTTGATCCATTTCACGATATTTCAACTGGTGGTCCCAGTGCAGACCTACCACCGCAACACAAATTGCTTCAAACTACATCTAGCAGCTCAAGATCATGTATTTTACATATCTTGCTACGACTGCATTGGCTCTCTTGACTGCTTCCGTAGAAGCAATTCGAGACCGTCAGCAGTTCAAGGTCCAAGCTAAGGTTGTTGAAGGAAATAGGAAGTTTGATGGGCTTTGGGGTAAGAATGCATAACATATCCCCATGGGGGCAAGATGTAGAGCCGTATATGAGGTCTAAGGTTTATTAAACTGACACGCTTCACAGCCTCTCTTTATCATACTGGTGCAGCTACCGCAGATGTGTATTTCCAGAACAACCGAACGGCGGCGTTCTCCGCATTTTTGAATCAGACCCAATTCCAATGGGTTTACACTGGCGTTTCAAACATTCCATATGCATTGAACCTGGAGTATCAAATGTATGCTGCTTGGGGCCCGTTGGAGGTTACCCCCGGGTACGGGAGCGACTACTACGGCAAAGGATACAAATTTGGTAAAGGAAACCAAATCATTGATACGTTCGAGGAATGGACCGGGTGGTTGGGTATGTTTACTTTAAGCAATCTTCATAATTTCTACCAGTGCATACTAATATTTTCGAATACGATAGTTTGTGACTGGTGGCACCAGGTACCGCAGTTATTCTGGACCCAGATCGGATTCGACGTGAATGTGATCCCGACTTGCGCCAAAGTTCAGCTAATTGCTAGAACATGAGAATTTTGTCGGATATTCAATATTCAATGCAAAGAACAGTTTCTACTACAGCCTAGTTGCAGAGGAATATACCAAACTAATATAATATACTATTTTAACAAAGCCTCGTAGTAGCCGCAAATTAGCTAAACCCAGGCCCAAAATAGGTGATTATCTAATAATAGTACATTATATTAACGTTCAAAATCTATCGCTATGAGCTTTAAGATCGATTTTAGAGTAAGAAATTGGACTGATCTTTCAGCTGGGGAAAACATAGCCCGACAATCGCAAGTAAGAATTAATGCTCAAATAAATATCTCTGTTGTCAACGTAAGCTCCGAAATGCAAAGAGTAATAAAATAGTATGATGGCGCCCTAGAATCCATTGCGTCACGTACCCTGAGCTGAAGCGTGTTATAGCACCACATTTATATTAACGTAAATTGGGGGTATATCGATAACCAATATTATACGCATATGCCGAGATTTCTCTATGGTTTGCGCCCCGGTGATCTTAAAGTTAGTTGGCGAGTGGTGGTGCGTGGCTACCTTCATTCAAAGTGTATCTCATCTCAAGGCTTAGAATTCAAGTTCCATTTAGTTTAAATATATTATTGAGCCCACGTATATATAGGCCAGCAATACGTAATTACGGTAATGGGTCTGTCGTTCTTTTACTTTCTAGGTTTGACATAATATTATATTTGCGAATATAGACGTATACTCTTATATTCTTACACTGGATATCCGCTGGGTCACTCTTCCTAATGTTGTTTCGCTTGGAGCAAAGGCACCATATATCATAACCACCGATCCGTTATCTAATTATCTAAGGTTCTGCTATATGTTTAGGCGATCAGGATTTAATCCAGAGCCAAGAATTCTACCACGTTGTGTTTCGATGTTTCATGGATCTATCAAACATTACTCGCTATCATTAGTCTCGGCGCTGTCATTCAAGCTTTGTCGACCCGCAAGCTGCATAGCAGGAGATCAAACTGTCGAATTTTCCGCAATATGAATGGCAGCAGAGTAAACAGTACAGACCGCTCAGTAGAGAGTAGAGATCGGGTTTAAAATAGTCGCTTGAGGTTGTGGTAAAATTTAAAGCCTGAGCTGAGGACCGCGTCGACCATGGCAGGACAAGTTTGAAGGATGCATATAATGCCGACACGAACACTTGGTGAGATATGTTTTTCGCCAGATATTCAAAATCACATCTTCTATCAAATCCGGAGGATATATGGAACATCTTTGTGAAATTACAGCGACGCGTAATATGCTCAATCGACCAGTTCGGGTTTCCACCGCCGCCTTCCTTATCCTAGTGTCAACGAATTGCGAAGCATCATGATCAAACTTCACCCTGAACTCCGACCATTTCTGGAATATGGAGCACATTTTTAGTACCTTAATGGTTAGTTCTATTTGAATTACACCTGACTAGCGAAGTCAACGTTACCCCCCACTATTGTTTACCAGAGTAATATCCTCATCTTATCCAATGACCCGAAATCGAGCGAGCTGTCAATAGATCAAGAAAATGTATTAAGAGAATACGGCCGTAGTGGCCAGATCCTCAAAGATCAACCGATATGTCTGTACAGCTATCGAATTTGCTTCCGAAGCTATAAGGATGGCAACTTCCACACCAATTAAGTCGAATCCCAGTGGGATATACACAAAAAACTTCGTCTTAGAAGCTTTTATTAACTCTAGTCACTCGTTCAGCAATATTCTTACCTTTTCATATCAGAAGCTGTTATCTCATCGCTCCGGTCGCTCTTTTCTATCATTTTGCGCATAACTTTGAACACGAATTGGTTACCAAGATGCGTGGCGCAAGCGCTCTAATTTTGGTAGTCGTAGCCCTCTTCACTGTTGTCACTACTACTGTGCTAGTGAAAAACTAGAGAAGCGTCAGTACCGTAAGTGTAATACAAATTCAATCCCCTATTTGAACCCAAGTACTAAAATATCGTAGATGGAGCGGTTGAGACGATGTATAAGACAAAGACCACAACCATGTGGAAAACTTCGACAAAGGTCTCTACAAAAGTTTCAACAAAAACCGTAATTTCAACTAAGTGTGAAACCAAGACAGTGAATCATACAACTACGAAGTGGAGCAAGACAAAGACTATCACGAGCACTTTGTCGAAATGCACCCAGACAGCCAACAAGACGACTACAAAGCCGGCAGTTACCAAGACGGCGACACACACCATTACCAAAATGTCTACCAAGACATCTACTAAGACTTCAACTAAAACTACAACCAAGTCTGTCACTTCAACCAAATTGGTGATGACAACCAAGCCAGCGGTAACTGTCTCAAAGGTTTCTACAGTTGTTAGTTTTTCGACTGTACCCATCGGTGGCGTCAGTACTCTGTATCTCACAAGCAAGACAACTTCTGTATCCATCGTCACTACTGGGGCAACCACCATGATGATACCAGGCGAAATTAATACCCTTCCCGGCTCAACAGTGACTCTGCCTGGCGTATCAACCACCATCACTTTGCCAGGCTCCACAGTCACCATCCAAGGAGATAACGAAGCTACCATCATCAGTATCGGATCAACTGTTACCGTATCTGGAATAGACACTAATATCACTCTACCAGGAACAACGGTCACCTTACCCGGGAGTAACAATACTCTGACAGAAATCGTACTAGCTAGCACTATCACTTTACCTGGTACTACGATCACTATACCGGGAGTAGATGAGACCATAACAGGTACTGAAACTATAACCGCGTCGGCGAGCACTATCACCTTGCCTGGCACCACGGTGACCCTTCTGGGAAGCAACCTGACCTCAACTGTAACCGCACCAGCAAGTATTATCACTCTTCCTGGGGTGACCATCACACTACTAGGAAAGGACGAAACTATCACTCTTCCTGGCTTTTCAACCACCATCACCCTTCTAGGAGGTGATGATGTTATTAATGTAACTGCGCCAACAACTATTACTCTGCCCGGCAATTCAATCACCATACCGGGTGCAGATGAGACCATAACCGATATCGAAACCGTGACTGGCACTGAAACTGTAACTGCCTCGGCGAGCACTGTTACCTTACCTGCAGAAACGGTTACTCTTTCTGTCACGGTCGCGGGAAGCTGCACGGCTTCGTCTTCTAGCGACGATTACGGACCTACTCTCATTCCGGGCAACGCCAACTGGCAAGTTGTAGGTTGCTACCAGGAGCCGTCGTCCGGCAACATCTTGACAGGTTCAACAAATGACAATGACAATAACCAGACCGTCGAAAAATGTTGGACTTACTGTCAAGGCTTGAGCTTCACTTATGCTGGCGTCGAGAGCACAACGTAAAGAGCTTCTAATTCTGTTGATTTCATGAATAATCGGAATACTAATTATAAAATAGTGAATGCTTCTGTGGCAACACTATGGATCCAAGTGTTGGTACTCCGCAAAGCGCAGATAGCTGTAGACAGGTTTCTTGTACTGGTGACTTCACTGAGGCATGTGGCGGTGATAGTCTCATCTATATCTACCACTACATCGGTACCACTGCTGCGGTTATTAACCCAGGGGAAGATGAATACGGCTATTATGCTTGTAATTCAGAGCAAGTTGGTGCACATTCACTTGGCTCTGTCGTTACAGATCCCAATATGACCCCTGACCTTTGTTCAGTATTTGTTCCAGCAGCGATACTTATGATTCAAGTAGTGGAACATATGGGCCATTCATGTACTGCGCTCTAGAGTGAGTTCTTTATCCTTCCTCTCAGGTCGATATTGCAGTACAATACTAACCATCTCGCAGGGGCGGAACATCCTGCTGGTATGGGCCTTCCCTTTCTACCAACACCCCAGCGCCGGCAGGTAGCTGTAACACACCTTGCGGTGGAGATAGCGGATACCTTTGTGGTGGGACCAACAGCTACTTGCTATACACTGCGCCAGGCTACGGCAAGCGGAAACTACTTAGATTCCTCAGATAAGGAGGTTGACACGATGTCCGCTGCATGTGGGTGTGATATCTTATCCAACTTCCTCATTATACATATACACACTACGAGACAGATATGCATAGCTATCGTTATAATTTCTAAATTCAAATTATAATTTCTAATATGCAAAAGTTGATTTGATCGATGATCGTTACAGACAATGAACGCTCATTTCTTTCTATTACCCGATTGGTTTTTATGCTACAGAGGTGCTCTCTCGATTGGCTACTTGTAAAGACCAAAAGATTTTCGAATTCGCCATGTTGCATTTTGGATATAACTGCGTTGCATTGCGTTTGTTTTTCATTGATCCTGATATATCTAAACCGTTTCGAATTCGAACATTATGTACCGGCCGGTCAGAATCTTTAACTATCTCTAGAATACCTTCAATGCGGTACTATTAGTCATCGTCAGACCTCCTCGATTCTTCCACGCGAATCGGTTAATTAATACAAACATTTAATATATATTCATTGCATTGTAGTTATCGGACACATCTATCAATATTTTCTACATGAGAAGAATTATGTAGGCTTCTTCAATCGATTAACAAATGTCTCGGTGTTTGTTCGCCAGCCAAACATCGTTATCTTCGACTCTTCTTCGGGTTATCCTGTCTCGATCCTCGATTCTTCCTCGGCTTATCTCCATAGAAATTGTGCCAAAGTTCATGATAAGTCATAAACCTAGCCAAACGGGCGTTTAAGTCTCGGGTATCAGGCCTATCCCCTCGCGGCAGTCGCTTCGGCGATGAGACTTCCGTGTTTACTGAGAGTATGCCTCCGTTTGATTTCCAGTCTTCGAGGGTTGGGACAATATTGGCAGCCAGCTCTGCCCTGCCCATTCCAGCGAATCTTCTAGAGTACGCTTCAGGGTTGGTTTCTCGAATTTTTTTCACATTCGCCTCCTCACTAGGTACAACCGCGAAGCCGAGTTTATTTAATTGTTCGTCGGTGTATCGGCTTCGAAGTCCCAGAGGGATTGGCATGTAACCTCCTCCTCCCTTTTTAATCCACTGTGAGAAGAAGGCGTTATCTTTTATGTAAGCCTTGTAGGCCGCAGGGTCTAACGAGTTTAGATACAGATCATCTTCCAACTGCATTTTCGCGAGTAGAGATAGATCGCTGAGTCCCGTTGCCGTGCTTTCGGTATCCGGAGCTGTATTTATAGTGAGTTTCTTCTTAGGCCCTGGTGTTTGATTCATCCCGTCATAGTTGACCGTAGGTGCTAATTGACTATTAGAGTCGCCTTGGGTACCAGGTCTCAGAGAGTCCAAGATGTTCCTATACGAATCCCAATTATGTTGTATCTTTCCTTGGCTGGGAATAGCACCAATAGAAGAGTACGTCCCTTTGACGTTGGAAGGCCATACAAAAGGTGGCGACTCTACACTCTCGTCTCCAAGACGAAGCTCGATCTCATTTTTGTCTACCTCCCAATCCTTGTCCAGTCGATAAATTATGTCTCCGGGCCGACCTCCATACAACTCAATCACTTCCCATTCGACTTCGTCTTGCGGGGTCACCACTTTCCAGTGCGTAACCGTAGAATACGCGGCAGAAAAATATTGCTCCGTCCCCGGTTTTAATCTTCCATCGTTATAAATCCACGCAAGCATCTGCATATTATGGCCGGTACACAACCCACTGTGTGTTGAGTCTATGGAAAAGTAAAAGGCGAGGGCCTCGGTTTTCGTAGAAGGTGTATCTCGGACGACGATTTCCTGGGGAGTAAGCATTTTCGGATTGGTTTTTTGGGGGAGTCGGTGACATTCGTAATCATCGTACGTTTTAAAGTCCAATGGGACACTGGGCACATCCGGAAATGCGATTTCAAAAGACAGTGTCAAAGCAGGGAATATTCCCCAGAGAATATGTGTGAATATTCGGCCGTACATCGTTGCCAATAGCAGAAAGGTCGTTCAATTTTGGCATTTAATGTCAGACAACTTGACTCCACCACTTGCTGGTTCGCTTGGGTAGAGGATGAATATCGATGCTTACAGTAAGCACGTTAAACCCATTTATTGCATGATTTTTACTTTGGAGACCAAACTCGTGGGGTGTAGGGTATTTCCAAACCACGTTCGAATATTAATATCTTTCTCTATTCTTCGCACTCGACTGCAGTATTAGGCTGAAAGAATGCTGCACGACTTCCAAACCGCGGTATTTTGCGAGATATAAAACAAAAATTTCCACTAGCTACGCTACGATTTAGATATTACGAGACAGATTCAATTTTTAATCGATCGCAAGTCGCTGAAGCACCTTGGTCGCCACACGCTATAAAGGAAAAAGTAGTAGAGTTCAGCTCGCGGCGTATACAAAAGAAGTACCTATAAACTAATTATCTATCTAAATAATAAAATCATCGCCTTTATTTATGAAACATATCTTCTGTTGCTTATCAATTGACTTTCGAATATATTTATTTGCCGTAGATCGCACCAATTCTCACAGTTTGACGAAGTACTGGATTGGCCATCCGAATAAACCGTATGATGTTGTGCCCCCATTCCTAGTCATGGTTTATCTCAGACGCTATCACTGCAGGAATGAGATTTACAGCTGTACTCGGTTCCATTTTGGGAGTCTGTGGAGAAAGCGGATCGTTCATTTAAGGAGTCTATACGAGAAGCCAAGCTGACTGAATCTAGCATCTCCGCGGATTGTGATCACCGGCTTGGCTTACTATCAAAGCACGATAAGGCGTGCGTCCTCCTTATCGGTTGCTTGTGTTCGCAGAAATGATCGATATCAACTTAAATTATGTTAACGGTAGAGGCGCATCTGCAATAAATGCATAGCTATACCAAAGACGAAGTCTGACTATCCTCTCTTGGAGTTTGCGTCTGGAGTTTTGAAGAGCTAGAGCTATAGAGGTGCAGATGGTCCAACTGGTTCTTTTTTCAACCTTAGGAACGGAATAGGAATAAAAGCCCAGAGGTGCGAGTGAGGTTTATATGCGGTAGCTTTGCAATTGTTAATGCGGCGCGATCCAACATCTACCTAGCTTGCATTTGCGGTTCTGGATTTAAAGTAGTGGCGCTCTGGTTTAGACAAACCGCTAGTTACACATGCGAATATTGGTGGGAATGCCTCCGCCCCCCAATTATATTACCGCTTTTTCTATTTTGCTCTGATAAAGAACGGTCTCGAATCCTTCACCCATAATTATCAAACGGCAAGATTTAAGATAGGTGCCATACAATATGCAGAGCTAGAGATGTTCGATAAGCATCGTTTGCCAGTGCTGAAATCTCCGTATTATGTGCATTTAACTTATCTTCTGATTATTCTCAAGACCAATCGGCGCGCGGATAGATATCGACGGCAGCACATCGGGACGGGATATATCAAACATCATGGATATTTAGACATAGTTCTGGAGGATAATGCTTGACGATGTAAACGCACACCTGTGACCTTCATGGCCTGATTGAGACCCTATCAAATCATGCATATTTCCAACATTGCAGGCCGCGCTAGCTTCCGCGGAAATACAGAGTGCGGAAAAAAAAAAGGACCAGAAGAGCAACTCAATAAGTGGTAAAAATATCACACCACACAACTCATTCGGAATCTCGTGGTTTTGCTGCTTTCGACAATATCAGGCGAGGTACGGGCTTGCAGCCCTGGCGCTTACTCAGCCCTACAGCTAGTAAAGCGGTTTTTTGATCCGACCAATTCTCGTAAACTCGGTGAAACCCCTGGTATCTATTAGCAAAAAGAAGTTGACTGATCCAATTAGCAGTTTTTATACACTTGTGCAACTTTGAGCTTCAACTGTTATTCCGCATCTCCTCGGGCTATGGGCAATCCGACTTGCGCGCTCCCTGATTCAGAGCAGCAAAAATGGCATCAAAGAATTGTATTTAAAGAGGATCCAATGCCTTCAAGTGATTCTTATGTTTCTCGTAGAACATTCATATTATATTCATACAATCCAATTCGATATATATATATACATCTACAAGTATTCAATACTTCTTCATCTTCTTTTGTGAGCGTAGCATCCGAACAGCTCCGAACATCAATACAACATGGCCGTTACACCCGAAGTTCCTCCTCCAACTCCTGAGCAAATTGCCATTGTAAAGTCCACGGCACCTATATTGGAGGTGCACGGTGCGACAATCACCGGACGCTTCTACAGTAACCTTCACAGAGATATTCCAGCTCTTCATGAAGTTTTCAACCAAGCGAACCAGAAAAATGGTCTCCAAGCTAGGGCATTGGCAATGTCTCTTATCGCATACGCCCAACATATTGACAATCTTTCTGCCATTGGGTATGTCGCTTTGACATTCATGTCATATTCTTTGAGTCAAGCTAACAGTTCCATAATAGCGAGCTTGTCGAGGTGATTTGTCAAAAACACGCCTCATTGCTGATCCAACCTGCCCACTATAACATTGTTGGAGAATACCTCCTCGCAGCAATCAAGGAAATTCTCGGAGACGCTGCCACCGATGAGATCATATCAGCATGGGGAGCTTGCTACTGGCAGCTCGCCTATATTTTTATCAATCGCGAAGAGCAAATCTACTGCGAGAAGGTGAACAGGGACTGGAGAGAATTCGTTGTTGAAAAAAAAGTGAAGGAAAGCGATGAAGTCGTCAGTTTCTACCTTAAACCCACGGACGGAAAACCCGTGGAAACCTACAAACCAGGCCAGTATATCAGCGTTCGAATGCCCGTCCCCCAACAGGAGTGGAAGCAAAGCCGACAATACAGTCTCTCCACGAGCCGCGACCCTTCTGTTTACAGAATCTCAGTGAAGAGGATTAACGGTATCGACAGGGAAGATCCCAGTCAGATCGCGCTCCCCGGGTGGGTTTCGAACGCAATGCACGATACTCTCCAGGAGGGCGATACTATCGACCTCACTTTCCCTTGCGGGTCTTTCTATCTCGACGTCAAGGCGAAGCCAGAGGCGCCAGTGGTCTTGATTTCTGGTGGCATTGGACTTACGCCTGTCATGTCCATGCTGAACACCCTTGTCGACGAAGACAGCGAGAGACCGGTGACTTGGATTCATTCAACTAGGTCGCAAAGTGCTTACGCCTTCGGAGACCACATTAAGAGTGTTATGAGCAAGAAGTCCGGCTGGCAGGCTATTATCTACAACCAAAGTCTTTCCTTGGAAGGGGACGATACCAACTGCAGAGTCATCGGCGGCAGGATAAATCTGCTAGCCTTGGACAAAGTGGCGGATCTCTACCTGGACAATCCAGACACTGAATATTTCATCTGCGGACCGGATTCCTTCATGGATGATATGAAAGCGGCTCTCGTGAGCTTGGGTGCAAGTACCGAAAGAGTCAAGTACGAGAGATTCGGGACGGGAGATTTGGTCAAGGAGAAAAAGCCCGTCGTGGCCTCGTGCCCAGTTTCGCACGTGTCGGGGGCTTCGGGCCTGACATGTCCTGTGACAGGCCTCCAAGAGCAGCCTTTGGCAGCCTGAAGAAATTTTTGACGTGAGGCTCGAGGGTGGAGAGATGGAGTGCGATATATTTGGCGGTTTCCCTGTTTCAGATAAGTAGATGGCAATTTAGTCCCAAACTCTAATTGTAAATACCAGGACATTTGTTCTCTGCATTACGGCGTTCAATGAAATTTGATACGATACTAGTATACTATTAAAACTATTTCTCGAGTAAATAGTTCCAGATGCAGAAAGTGAAGTCGATCTTTTGTATGTAAATAATATTAGAAGATTATCATTGATGCTAAAAGCTTTCGTAACAAAAGGGGGACCTATGGGTAAAAATATGGGTAAAAATGGGTAGATGAGGGCGATGGTAAGAAATGAAAGCCGAAAAGAAAAACAAGGAAGACAAAACGCTGCAATGTACTTCCTCCAACCTGGTAATCCTAGCCCCTCTGCCAGCTGTTGAAAGCCCACCGATTTCTAATATATACAATGTGAAGCTGAAAACGAGGAAAACGAGGAAAACGATGATTATTTAGGTTAAAAAAAGAGAGAAAAGGTAAAACAATTATATATCTTGAACGCCGCTGAGCCGCATCACCAGAAACGTTTTCATATCGCTGAAAAAAAAACGACCTAAACATAACTCAAACTCAAACCCAATCCAGCCGTAAAAATAACAACCTTATAGCTCCGACGTCGCCCTCCAAATCGCGAGGGGACAACCACAAAACCAGCTGAACTAGTGCTCGTTGACTGGTGTCACTTCCTTGATCGGGTGCAGTAGAACACCGTTGAGGCACATGTTTCCGTGCTCCTCGTCCGCTGCCGGTCCACCGCCGTTGTCTTCGTATCCTAGCCATCGTCTGTACGTCATGCGAGCCCATCTCGTGTTAAAATACCATGATGTTCCTGAGAAATTGTGTTCCATGGCACCGTAGACACTTTCTTTGACAGACGCGCCTTTGGTACCGCCGTTGAAAACGTTCTCGAGGTAGGTCATGTTCTTCCAATCCCTCTCGAACCAGATCGGGTGTGGTGCGTACACGGCCTTGAGACCGTGGTGCAAACAGGTGGTGGCGGGCCACATCTCGGATGCGCAGGCGTGCTTTCTCTTCGCGTTTTCTTCGTGCATGCGCCACAGGAGACCCTTTGACAGTCGGCTGGCGGTTACGATGGCGGCTCTGCGGGGGAGGGTATCCACGGGTTCGAGATCGATGTAACCGCGGCATTCGTCTTTAAGAGTCCAAGTCCCATTAATGGGGTCGAACATTGGCAAAAGGGTGATCAGATCGGCTTCTTCACCAACGCCCCATTCGAAGTTGTCCATCTCTGGAGTTTCAGTTGGTGGTTTTGGCGCTTCGATTGACAGGACGTCCTCTGGAAGAACTGGGCCCCAAATTGTGGAGTTCGTCTCGGGATACAGGCTGGAAACCCAGCTGGAGTATTGTTCCCAGGTGCCGTGGACGGAAGGTATATAGTGGCGGGTGCTTCTCTCCCAGAGCTCTCTTCTCGGTTGCTTCTTCGACCATTTTGCCAGTTGTTCCAGAAAATGGTAGTGGTTTCCAATCAATCTCATGTCCATCTCCCATTGCCAGATAAAATCGTATTCTGGGTGATTTCGCGAGAAAACTTGCAGGGGCATGAAAAGGGACTTGTACGAATCGTGCCAACCAGCTCCCCAGTATGTAGCGGCCATCATGGGCTCGTTGGTGAGCTCGACAATTCCCCAGAATTCTTTTGGAACGACTTTTTCGACGGTTTCCTGGTAGGTCTTTTCGTCCGTCCAGATTGGGATATCATTATCCTTCACGTCAACGAGGATGTGGACCTGGTAATCTCCACCGGAGTAAAGCGACACTTCGGTAATCATCCGGCGAAGATTGATAATGTCATCAGGCTGGAATTTGAAGGTATCCCAGCTGCGGAGGACGATGGCAGTTCGAGGTTGATATGGGGATTCCGCTTCGGCCTCGGTCGAATTTCCACGTTTTACCTTGGGCGCAACTGGCTTGGTCGTAAACGTAGGGAAAGATGTGGGAATTGGAACAGACCCAGAGGCGGAAGTTGGCGAAGGGTTGAATCGCCCCCTATTCTTGAACGCGCACTCACCCTGCAGCTGACCCCAATTGACGTCGGAGAAGTCGATTGTTGTGACATTCTTCCAGTTGTCTTTCAATTCTGCAGTGCGATTTTCACCAAATCCGTAGGGGCTGAGCAATGCCTCTCTCTCGTAGCATATGGAGTTATCCAGACCGAGAAGTTCAGAGGATCCGATAACCTCGTCTGCTCTCTGCCACGGGATTCCTACATAAACACCTCCCAGAGGATTTAATGGGTCCAAAACATTGCCTTCAAAACCAGTACACAGGACACGGTCTGTAGGGTAGGGTGCGAACTTGGTGGTTGTTGGGGTAGCGAATGTGGTGGAGTAGACTCTCGAGACCGGCGTACCAGTCGCTGCGTCGGTGTATGGGAATTCGGGTATGTTTTCGGTTTTGGGAACAAGCTCTTTTATGCCGCCGTAGTTGAAGTTTAAACTTTAAAAGAACCTATTCGTTAGCCAACATTTTCTTTCCGTAACCAACTAAATTCGAGACAACATCCAACCTGCCGAGTGTTCCGATGCCGCGATTCCAACTGCATAACAACGTTGTTGTGCTATCGTTCGGAGCGCATCGAATTTCCTCAACAGATATATGGAAAATAGGTGAGGAAAGCTTACTGTTTAAAGGTAAATTCCCACATCGGCCAACCATTTTCGTCCATGCCAGGTAGACCCCATCCCCACCCCCTATTCTTCTCGATCTCTCGGTTTGCTTTCTTATGATGGATGATTCCGACCGGAATGAGTATCGCCAGTAAAATCGTCATAGCTACAAATATTAAGCACTGCCGCCTCGTACATCTGCGTTTCCGCTGATTGTACTGGCTGGAAACCTTCTGGCCCCATTTCGAAGTTGTCTTTGGCAATATCCTCGGATACGCGATACCAAAGATTGTTCGGTTACGGATTTTTAACTTGAGCCAGACGAGGTCGCTGACATCGGAGAAATCATTGGAACCGGTTCGCGATACCGGGGAGGGGATGAATGGTGGGTAGTCGTCATATGAGGAGCGGGGAGAGGGTGACCGACTGAAGACGGAGTCGGCCTTGAGTTCTTGGTAGTCGTTATCGGTGGGAGAGGATATGGTTATGCGAATTGGCGGCCGTAATGCGCCGACGTATCGCTGGAGCCGACCAATCGTCGACATTGTTCTATTTGTTCGAGTTCTCGAAGAACCGACCTATCGAAATTCTTTTCCTGAAAATTTGCCGGGGGGAAACCTTGTGGTTGGTGGTATTCCTCTTTAGTTTTGGGGATGGTGGAAAAATATATATAAGGTTATATATAAATATAAAAGGGGTAGTGTCGTCTACGGCTGTGGATCGGTAAGCCTTGGTGAGCACTGCCTTTGCAATTCGCCCTGCCGCTGTTATCGCGATAGCTATCTGCCTCTTCTCGCTCTTACTAAAAAAGTAATCTTTCTTTTCCAAATCGTCGTCCAAAGTGAGAAGGGGCAGAGAGAGAAAAAAAAACAAACGACGGTGTTGAAGGGAGGCCGACTGAAACAAACTCAACTAATTTTGGTTGGTCTCTCGTAAAGCCCGCACAAGCAGTTTTCCTAAAGTCGTCGTCAAGACCTGGAGAATGAGAGAATGAAGGGAAAAAGGAGGAGGAAGATAGGATGGTGAATCTGGAGAATGGGGGAAGAGAGCAAGATTAAAATTCTTGTATGAATTTCCTCTCCTGTTGTCGAGTTTTTGTCCAAACCATCCGTCTTGTCCTTCGCCAATTTGGTTCCCCCTTGAAAATCACCTAATCTGGTGGGTTGATATTGGATGGGGGGCGGTGTATCAGGGGCAAGCCCGTACAGGCCCAGTTGCCCGTGCTGTGGTTCCTACGAATTCTCGTAACCCGAAGAGGAGTCGCATTCGACAGATTCAGTAACTCTGAACCACTTGCCCTTTAGTGTCCTAGTCTCGGGCTTGTCTGCGGAATGTGGAACATTTTTCACCATGCGTTACATGCCGGTGGCCAAAGAGGGCGATTCTCTCAGAAGGAGCCATGGTTTGAGGCGCTGACTATTCTGTACCCTCGAACTCTTCAAAAGCAAAAGGCACAGCAGCATGCACAAATCTTCAGCTGTGCGAATGAACGATTTCGCCATTCACATTATTATGCACCGGCGGGCTGATTGCATTACCCAACGTGCCTCCCAAGACAACTAACTGGTTTTTTGACTGCCTATCACCAGCACGCAAATGTCAACGACTTTGGGGCCTGTGTTACACCGGAGAGCGACGCACGTGGGGGAAGCCCGAGCCCTTTCTTTCTTTCCTTACTTCTCCTGAGTGTGAAGTTCGTTGCCTACAGCCTCTTGCATGCATGGCGAACAGGATGGATGAGGCCGCTAAACTGAGGCCGGGCCACAAAACCAGTTTTTCCATCAATCTTCTATTTTCGACTTGGAGTACCGAAGGCACGTCTATCACCCCCCCCTCTCGCCCGCCGGCATACTACACGAGCCTTGTCACAGGACACCGACATTACCTAAATATTCCAAGATACACCACGATGATGCCATCGCCTGCCCAGAGATATCTCTGATCTCGAAGGGCCAAAACACGCGACAGAGTTTTTCTTACTCCCCAAAGGGCAGGAATCTTGAAAATTTCTGTCAAACATTTTAAGCTTCTTGAACGAGTGGATCTGACTGTTGGCCGTTTAAGGGGGGGCCCTGGACCCTGGAAGACCTAAGATTGGGAAAAGCCGATACCATCTCATTTTAACCTCGGATGTCAGGTTGATAAACGAGCCAAGGGGGATCCACACCCAGGCTTCCTTGGAAATTTGCGGTGAAGGAAGCGTTCTGATTGCTTCGTTCGGGCAGGAAGTATGAAATGTCAATTTCGCCAATGAGCAAGGATGGGTTTCGAATGACTGTTAGAACCTTTTTTTTTCTTTGCACAGCCCCAATTCTTAATCTTATTTTAGTGTCTACATGTCTATCGACATCGCAGTTCGCATCTGTCGAAGGACAAGATAGAAACAGCGGAACAAAATCTTCAGAGCCTTGTACACCAATGAATGTTCTAGTGCGATCGATTGATACTTGTTTCTGGCGTGCCGCGATCTTTCCCGCTGTCGACGGAGGAATAATGTTCTTGTCGTGTTGGGGGTCCCGCCGGAGAAAAAAATTGCAACAGTCTCAACACAAAACAGAGGCCAGGCTCACTAGAGGAATCGTTTGTTAGCCTTGACTTGGTTTTTCTTTCCTGCTGTAAGACATTCTCGTAAAACAGGCAGCCTTCATGCCTCACCGGGAAAAAGGATACCTATACGACGAGGCTACAATGAAAAAAATTTTGTCTTTTGAACTATTGTGCATCTTTTTTCGTTCAGCCTCTTGGCCCACTGCACCAGCTACAAGCACATAACTGTGTACATGTATCTATAGGTGGATGTATCTACAAACAGTAAACCTAACCATAAACGCGCAATCAAAGGGAAAATAACCCCTCCCCCCCACCCATGCGTATATTTTCCAACCGTCAGTCATAATCAAATCTTGGCATCTCGTTATTCATAATGTATCCCTAAGTACAGGATGTTCGGGCCCCGGAATCGGTAGGCAGTCCAGGCTATTTCCAAAGTTTTGCCTAACAGCGTTCAGAAAGTCAACAGCCCACTCGTACGGACCAGCTCTGGAATCGTCTATCAGCGAATCCGACGACCACCCCTCTATCGGAGTTTCGCAGCCCTTTTCAACATCCCCTCGCAATTTTTTCAATTTTTTCAGCCCCGCATAGCCCGCCCACCCCGCTCCCCGCATGAACACTCTAATTCCTTGACCATCCCTCACCGTTCTCTTGTAGCATTGCGCTCGCAGCCTCGTCACTATACCGTTTCTCTTACCGTTCGCCTTGATCGATTAACGCACTTGGCGTCTAAACGTCCCGTCCGGGTCGGCAACGTAGACGGTACCGCCGCCTTTCCAGTTCAGCGGATTACCAGGATTGTTCACGTCACATGTATCCAAGAGCAAGGATTTGATATAACGCAGGCAAGCCTGCGTATTCGGTCTGGATTCGGGTATGCGATCCGGCCAATACACGCCGTAGGTAAACCCGTTCCTGTCGTGTTCATCACCTCCCTGTACGAATCGCATCCCGTTTTGGGTATAATCTTTCGGGAGGGATGATATCTGTTGGCAAATCTGTCTACGTGGCGTGAGGCGTAGGTGTGGTCGAAGTAGTAGTATACGGTGGTTTTATTCCCGGATGAGTCTATTTCATCAACGAGCAGGCCGTTACACTGGAGACGGTGACGCGGTTAGGGTGATACTTTTAGAGTAGAAATCGCCGGTGCTGGTAGTGTAGGGATTGCAGATTGGAATGTTGAGACGTGGAGGAGAAATGCGGTTCTTAGGATATCTACGAGTTTGGTATTGATTCCCGGTTTCGAGGTCGGTGAAGGTTTGCGACCGGGCCAAGTGCTTGCTGTTAATGTTGGTTGGAATTTACCGCTACCCTTCCGAACGAAGCGAGTCATCATGCTTGCTAAACCTGCTAGCAAGGAACTAGGGCTGCGGGCCTGAGTTGGTAGCACAGGGCTACTAAGCTGGGTGTTCTGAGCCGTCGTTCTCAGAGAGGCCAGGGTGACCACCACGACTACGACCTCCTCGGCTTCTACTACGGTTCTAAACACGGCGCGCTTGTATTGGACGCCCCTCGGGCTTACATGGCTTAGTTTAGCACTGGTCGTTGTACGACCGGGACGAGTATGATAATGCACCACGCGGACATGTGCAAGGGTCGTAGGAATAAAGCGTGAGCTAGAGGTAGTGCGTACTACCGCAATCTTGCCCTCAATTTTGAGGCTATGGCGGGCGCCTGCGGCGAATCCTGAATATTTATGATTTTCTCCCATAGATTTAGATACCTTACTTGTCAAGGAACGATTATATGCATGTCCATGGTTTGGTGAAATTGGGCTGTGAGACTCTCCCAGTACGAGTGGTGAGGGGCTATAGCTCTATTTTGAACGAAGCAGCGGCTTGTAGCTCGATGCTTGCGCCTTGCCCACGTCGGCTTTTTTCGTCCAGCGTATTGCGCTAGCATGGGTGAAGGCTGCGTCGACCGAGACCGGTCTTCTAGCTTTTGCAGCAGCAAACTTTCTCCAAATATTCAAACTCGGGGATTTGATAGAGCTCACGGTTGAATTTGTTACTACCCGCGTGGCTCTGGTGACAGCATCTTCTCTACCGTTTGCGAGAAAGGGAAAGATGGCCGATGTTGGGAGAATACATGTTGCCAGTACAGCTATGATCGCAATAAATCGAATTACCATCGAGTTCATTTCTTTTCGCAAGCATCTATTGCACTGACGTGGTTTTCGGCTAGGGTTATAAAATCAATGTTATATGCGCGAATATATACAAGAAATATATATAGGTGTGTCAAGAATCGATATTATAAAATCTGGTGGTCTGTTCTCCAACCTGTTCCCTGAATATCGCATTCCCGCGATATTGAAACACCAGGTCGTATCTTGGTCGTCGCTATACCAGTAGCTAGTGTCATGACCCGGGGCTTCTGACGTCAATTCCTACCCCGCTCTGCCAAGGGTAGCCCGGGAACCGCGATACAAATATATTGTCTTCATTCATCCGAATTCGAATTAAGAATATATTTCCTAATCCGGTACTATTTATCGTATATAAGCTGCATGGTAATCCGGCGTTCCCTGCGCCTCAAGTCTCGATACGGCACAGCAACAGCTGGCAGAAGCTATCTCAACTTTAACCGAGTGCGTATAAACCACCAGAATTCAAACAATGAAACTGACAGACAAGCCGGCTAAATAATTGGACCCAGAGCGTTTAATCCCTCACTAGGAGAACTGCGAGGCAGGCCATACCCACCAAGCTTTTCGGATATATACAACGGCGCTAGCGCGTCTTCCAAGTAATTAATTGTGTTGTTGAGTCGAAAAATGCAACGTCCGGTTCAACCGAGACCAAACACCGAATACGAAGATACCTCCAAGTACATTCCTTATCTGTCGTAGCGATAGTTCCATTGGCGTTAGTAATCGTAAGGGTTGTTCATATCGGATAGCCACCGGCATCGGATACTCACCATGGGCGCGCCCGTGACGAGGTTGAAATGGTCTGGGCAAGCCCAGTTCCGAGCCGAAGCGCGGGGAGGCATGGGGTTGCTAAGCTTTTGCCCCTCCTAAAATCATAAAACTCTCCGGTAAAACAAAAACGTGCCCTTCTTCACGTCATATCACTGAAATCTACATTCCTACAACCCGCGGCCTTCGAAACCATTCGTACCCTCTTCGGCCTATCTTTGTAACGTATGTTTGAACGCATCAACCCCGGTCCATATGGTACACGCGACACTGACCCGCCTGCGTCAATAGTCCCATTCGCTCTAGCTCAGTTGGTCGTCAACATGTCTACCGTCGGCAAGGTATACCCGCGACCACCATCCTGGCAGAGCTGTTCGCATTGTGCTATCATCTTACGTGGTTATGCTGACGATTTCAATTGGTTTAATGGCGACCCGGTAGCCCATCAAATGCCTTGCAGCTGTCGCGTACGAAGCCGGCAAACCCCTTACAATTGAGGAAATCGAAGTCGGCCCTCCGAAGGCAAACGAAGTCAGGATCAAGATTGAATACACTGGAGGTTAGTCGGAGATAGCAACAGAAGGGGTGTATTAGGCTCACTGCTAATTTGGGGGTGTTTATAGTGTGCCATACTGATCAGTACGTCATGAGCTCTCGCTGCGGAATACAATCCTCGGATCGTTCGGTGTGGTTCTATGGTCTGACGCTACGGCTGCATCATATAGGTACACCCTGAGTGGAAAGGATCCAGAAGGTGCGTGTGCGGATACCCTCGCTGCAGTCTTGGGGCACTAACTGTGGTACAGGGGCGTTTCCTGTCATTTTGGGGCATGAAGGGTATGTACTGTGACCGGATCCTGTTCCATTCTGTCAATAGACACTGATAGTATCTGCGATGTAGTGCTGGAATTGTCGAATCCGTTGGAGAGGGTGTAACCTCTGTCAAGCCCGGTGACCATGTAAGCTCCGCCCTAGATGCTTTCCGTGTTCAAGTGCTAATATGCAATCTGTGGGCAGGTAATTGCGGTATGTCAATCAAACCAATGCCCATGAAATGAGAATCACAATACTTACAATAGTCAAGCTTTATACTCCAGAATGCCGGTATTTTACATCTTCAGCTCCCAGGATGTGTGATTGATCTCTTTCTAACCGTAGAAGTGAATGCAAATTCTGCAAGAGCGGCAAGACCAATCTGTGCGGGAAAATCAGAGGTATATCCAAGTTTTTCCCTCTTGCCAAAATTCCACGTTGCTTGGCTAACAATTCATAATCTTAACTGTAGCTACACAAGGTACTTATTCAGACCAGTCAAGAAACTAATTTGGGCTGGTCAAGACTAATTCAGATTGAAGGCAAGGGTCTTATGCCTGACGGTACCACAAGGTATTTGCCCTCCGATGAGGTTCACACAAATCTATCGACTAACAAATTGCAGATTTAATTCGAGCGGGAAGGACCTGTGAGTTTAGTCTCTCCGAGGAGTAGTATCAACCATTAATTGACCGTGGCCCTTCAGAATCCACTACATGGGAGTACGTTCTCGCATTTCTCATATAACGGCGATAGCGGATGCTGATTTCATATTGTAGACCTCTACATTCAGCCAGTATACAGTCGTCGCCGATATATCCGTTGTTGCTATACAAGAGGAAGCTGGCCTTGACAAGGCATGCTTGCTCGGATGCGGTATCAGTACGTGTGCTCTGTTATCTGTATGTTTAGAGCTATGCTAACCACCAAATATAGCTACTGGATACGGAGCTGCTGTGCGTATAAATCATGCATGGTCTGAATTAGCGAATACTGACAAGTTCTTTAGATCAATACGGCCAAGGTTCAAGAGGGTGACAATGTCGCCATATTTGGATGCGGTGCTGTTGGTCTATCTGGTATGCTCCAATACATGTCTCATAATTTAGTAAACGAACTAAACAAGATGTATCTTAAAGTCATACAAGGTTGCGTGCGCAACGGGGCCGGAAAGATTATTGTGAGTATATCCGACTCTCAGCTTGATCCCGAATATACTAATAGTAATGATTCTAAAACCACAGGCTATTGACGTCAACCCATCGAAAGAAGACTGGGCTAGAAAGTTTGGTGCCACCGACTTCCTGAATCCGACGAAGCTCCCAGACAACGGTAAGACAATTGTCGAGACGATCGTTGAGATGACGGACGGAGGTGTCGACCACAGCTTCGACTGCACGGGGGTTATTTCCGTCATGAGAGCCGCGTTGGAGTGCTGCCACAAGGGGTGGGGTCAGTCGGTCATCATCGGGGTCGCTGCTGCGGGGCAGGAAATCGCGACGAGACCGTTCCAGCTGGTCACCGGAAGGAAGTGGCTCGGATGTGCGTTCGGGGGTATCCGCGGCCGAACCGAGATGCGTGGTCTCGTTCAGGATTACCTTGATGGGAAGTTGAAGGTTGAAGAATTTATTACTCATCGACGTGATCTGAAGGATATCAACGAGGCATTTGATCTCATGCATTCAGGGGATTGTATTCGGTGGGTTTTCCTCTGCTGTTTTTGAGTAGACCGGATTTATGCTAACATTTTGGGCGGTCGTAGATGTGTTGTTAAAATGTTCCCGGAGGTTCGTCGGATTTTGAATATTTCGGATATCTGTTCCAAAGACGAGATGCTGGAATGAGGATTAACCTTTTGAGTTCGAGAGGGTCTAGGCTCTGAGACTTGAAAAAAAAATATTATTGATAACTTTTTTTTTTTTTTTTCCTAACCAAACTTCTCCATCTTAAAAAATGACAAAAACTCTTTTTAGAAACTTCACTCTCGAATCTAAAGATATCAAAAGCGTCTACAGCTACTCGCTAAGAAAACTCGTGGCTAGTTGTGGTACCGAATTGCGGGTTTGCTTCGGAGTTTGTTCTGCAAACTCTAGCCGGCAAAAGCAAATTAAGAACATGGCAGCCAACGTTCCCCACATGGTTAGGAGCATGCTCCAGGTCTGTTCCTGGCCTCATTTCCTCACCAAAAGCGGCGGTTATGAACGGTCTGGTCAGCAGTAGCTGCAGCCTCCTCGCAGCGTTCCGGTCAACTCCTCCATTGGCTGTAGAGGGGTTTATCTTGACAAATAAAATTGCCCATGAAAGAACCGCTTGACTTAGGTGTGGGATTCAAGATTTAGATTTCCTGTGAACGCAGCATGACGAGAAAAGAGCTAGTGATGGAGAATTTTAGTTCGACGATTTGATAATCGTGATATTTGCCATCCGGCTTTTTTGTAGTCGTCATCGCATACTGGTGGCCGAATTTTCACAAATCCCATGAATCTTTTTCTTGATTTTAGCCTCCAAGCTGGCCCAGAATTTCCCGTACGAACGCCTAGGTTCAGCTGCGCCCTCCTCTCCTCCAAATCCAGTGGGCCAGCCAAAACGTTAAACCCGGAAAAACATTAAAATCGTAGACATTTGTTGACGGGAAAGCGATTTGTAGCCACTGGCATGACACGGTAAAAACCGAAACAGTTTAGCACCATGGAGTTTGTCGACGTCTGCAGCGCCCAGATTCGTGGTCGACCGCGTAATCGAAGAGCTCGAATGCCGGATAATCCGGTGTCTGGCCAAAAGATCGATGTATAATAGAAGCCCCTCCGTCCCGGCTCCACCATGAAGCCCGCCCCCCTTGCTGTACTAAATCTGCAGTTGTTTCAAGAGAACATTTGCGGCGCGCACTTCTCCAGATCTCCAGCTGACCAGTAAGATTGGCTGAACCGCTCGGGCTATTTCGCTCTCCTCGATTCGATAGGGGAAGAAAGGCATATGAATTTAAATCTCGAAGGATCAAATAAAACCCTGAGCCTCAACTGTAATCTCTCGCCTTCGAATTCCTTTCGCTTTAGGCCCTTTTTTCCATAGAAAAGAATTACGTCTTTCTTTCGCCAGGCGTTTCTTTTCCGTTTTCCGTTTTCTACTTTGCACTCTCTTTTCTTTCTTTTTTAATATATTTCTCCATCTTTCGATTTCTTATTCTTTTTTCCCCCATCAGCCCCGGTCAAAATCTTTAATAACTAAAACGTACCAACGGGCGAAGCGAGTACGGCTGAACAATGCGTAGGTACTAGACCACTAGCATCAAATCAAGCAACTACATCTGGACTCGAGTTTCGCCTTCCCGCATTCTGCATTCTTTCGGGCCTGCCACTTTTTGCATTTACATTCTGCAGCATTCGGATATATATCGATAGCAGGGACGGTCGTTTCTTTATCTTCATTCCAAGATAAACCCCGATACACGGATACGAGGAGGCACGGTTCCGAGGAAAGAAAAGGACAGGACAGGCGCCTATAAACATCCCTCGCCGTCGAGGGTCCCCTAACGACGCACCCCAATAATAAATAAAATACAAAAACA
Source organism: Orbilia quercus (assembly GCA_036971405.1). Classification (NCBI taxonomy): domain Eukaryota; kingdom Fungi; phylum Ascomycota; class Orbiliomycetes; order Orbiliales; family Orbiliaceae; genus Orbilia; species Orbilia quercus. The sequence continues at coordinate 3,185,842 of JAJTUE010000001.1, read as the reverse complement.
ATAATTAAAATAATAAATAATGCCGTCTCCTCTACGGACGTCGGCCGCCGCCGCCACCGCCGTCTTATTATTATTATCATCAGCATGCATCGACACGGTTTCCGGCGCAAAAGTGGTCTCCATGCCCTTCGCCCGTCGAGAGGACGCCCGAACGCTCGAGAAGGTGAAGCGAGATTCGATTTCCGTCACTCTGGGTAATGCGCAAAGGGGGTCCAAATCGATCGGTATCTATTACGTCAATACTACTATCGGGACGCCCGGGCAGACGATACAGTTGCAGTTGGATACGGGGAGCAGTGATCTGTGGATGTTCAGTCAGGAAGCCTGCGATACCGATGATGTTTTGTGTTTGGGTGGGATTTGTGAGTTTGAAATGAATCCATCTACTTTTAAAGAGCGAAAGGGCCATGAGTTTTGGGAGATTTAATGTTTGTGAAAAGGAGGCATTTTGGCTAATAATACGATTCGAATGCAACAGATGACCCGAGTGCGTCGTCGACATATTCCCTACTTTACAACGGCGAGTTCAACATCAGCTATGTCACACCCGGATCTGGCGTGCACGGCGACTACATCAGCGACAATGTACACGTTGGCGACGTCGATGTGATCGGATTGACGATGGGTCTGGCGAAGATGGCGAAGGAGGTCCCCACGGGTATCATGGGAATTGGTATGTTGGAACTCGAACTCAGATACGAAAACATCCGTCTAATTTGAATCGATTGTGCAGGCTATCGAGAAAACGAGGCCATCTTCGCTCAAACCGGCGGACGAACGTCATACCCCAACATCATCGATTTAATGGTCAACCAGTCCCTCATCAACACGCGAGCCTACTCTCTCTACCTGGACGACAAAGAAGCAGCGACGGGCACGATTCTATTCGGCGGCTACGACACCGCGAAATTCGACGGTGAACTCTCGCTTCTCGAAATCCAACCCGACGAAAACGGCGTGATCAGCAGCTTCATCGTCGCGTGGACGGGATTCTCGATAACCACGGAAAGCGACGGCGAGGTACCCCTTACAACCGACGGATTCGCCCAACCGGCCTTCCTGGACTCCGGTACAACGCTCACCGTTCTCCCCTCTCAGATCGCATACCAGCTCATTCAAGCCGCGGGGGCGGTATACGAGGAATCCGCGGATATCTATCTGGTCACCTGCGACACATCGACGGCCAACGCGACGTTAAACTACCAATTCGGCGGGAGCAACGGACCAACCATCAAAGTCCCCTTTGGGGAATTGGTTCTCCCGCTGCGTGATGCGAACGGGGATGTAGTACAGGTTAATGGGGTGCAGTACTGTCTGTTCGGGATCAAGCCCGGTGAGGTGGGTGATATCCTCCTCTTCGGGGATACCTTTTTGAGATCGGCGTACGTCGTGTACGATCTTGACGGGAAAACTATCGGGTTAGCGCAGGCGAACACGGAAGCAACGGGGTCGAACGTTGTCGAGATCACGGGTCCCATTGTTTCGGCCGCGTCGACGGTGAGAGGACAACCGACGGCTACGGCGACTGCTACTTCGCGGAATGCGGGTATCGGGTTCGAAACGGCCGTTGCCACGTCCGGTTTGTCGTCGCCTTCCGGGACTGCGGGATTCACGTTCGGTGCTGGAGGGAGCGGGCCGTCGAGTACGAGTTCGCCGACGAATACTAAGAATGCGGGAGCTCATGTTGTTCCGGCGTTCGATTGGGCTGCCTTCGGTGTGGTTTTTGGGAGTATGGTTATGGCGGTTGTTAGTGGGGGGCTTTTTGTCTTATTGTAAAATTGATTAAGCGTATGGCATTGCGGAAGACTGCTTGTGTCTTTTTTCGGTGCTACGCTACTACATTATAATGCTCATAATACTCTCCTTGATGTTTAACTTTACTCCCCCGGGCGAAACCAAGAAAAGAAACGAAAAACAGCGAATATTCCTTCCTTCTCTTCTTTTTCCACTTCTCTCGATGTGTTACTATTATTACCAAATCCTTCCTTTTTACGTTTCTTGGTTTCACCCTGAGATCATCTGATGGCATGAGCGATACAATATTTCATCTGTTTACTATTGGTATTGTCTAATACTTTGCATGCATCGTCTTTTACGCAAAAAAAAATTTTGGAATGAAAAAGAAGATAAATATGGCATTTCATTATATACAGCGCTCGGAACCAATTCGTGAATCCATGGGAGGGATGGTATCCATGGTTTATTTCACGTTTAGACGAGCATGTTTGTCTGTATTATCATCATAAGATTAAATATCACGTTTACACCATCATATTATATCTGTCCGCTCGGATTCTATTTTCTTCGATAATCATGATCATTCAGTTGATGTCCGTGTCCAATCCTGCAGATATTGGAAGGTCAGCCGAAACGAAACACTCAGTTTAATAAGACACCACAGTGCGCGCGCAATTTTAACGAACTTCGATCGGACCGCAGATCTCGATTAATTGATTCGATTTGCGGTTTTGGGCTGTAATTTCCTCTTGGCTCCCGTGGACAGACAGGCGAAGTTTTGGAGGTCTGAGCTCGCATTATATTAACTGTGATGCAGCTTTTGTTAGTGCGCGGGTTGATATATCGAGTTTTTTTTTTTTTTTTTGAGTTGCGTGTAAAAATGTTGTATTTGGTACATTCAACATAGGCGGTATTGATTCGACTCCGAAGCCTTGTAGCTAACAGCGTATTATATTAAAAAAATAAAATAAAATAAAATAAAAAAATTTCGGTGTAAAATCACAGTAATATAATTATATAGCGGAAATATAACAACCCGCGATGACAGCTACATAACTTGCCAAGCGAGCTCGACGGTTGAGCCGACCTGCTGCATTAAATCTAGTGGTTGTAGTCTGAGTACATTTGAAGTCTTGATCCTTCACATGTGCTTCCGTGGGATACAAGTTACAATTGAACCGCTTGTTAGTATATAAATTCGGCGGGTAGCAAGCTCACATTCGGTCACGATAATCGGAACGGGAATATCGATCTCGAGATCTCGCAGTAGATACTTGAGGAATTCTAGGTATGCGGCTCCGCTGGCATCGAGTTGCACTATAGATATACGCTTCCCGGCGAATCCCACAACAAAGATCGGATATATCAAATTTCTACTACCTCATTAGCAAACATACGTTATTCGAATATATAAATATGACGCAAAAGAACCCTCGCATCCTATTCGTCAAAACGTCCGACGACGAGATATCATCCATGGGACCGAGTAACAAACTCCTCCTGGAAACCTTGCGCGACGAATACTCCGCCACGGTGGACGAAAGATCGTGGTATAACCCGCACCCTACCCGCGGCGCTCTCACAACGGATATGTTAAAAAGCTATGATACTGTGTGCTTCAAGGGCTGTTACGAGTATAACCTGCGCATCGAGGCGTTCGAACGGTTTATCAAAGATACGGTGATACCAGCCCGAGATGCAGGTGTGAAAGTGGTAAATTCGCCGGAATTGCTGCTGTGGAATTCTAATAAGATATATTTGGAGGATTTGAAGAAAGATATCGGGGTGGTTATCCCTCAGACGGTGTTTTTGGATACCCGGTACGGGAGGGTTCCGTCGTATAAAGAGACGGTGGGGCGGTATCAGACTAGCGGGTTGGTTGGGTTCGTGGAGTCCGGGGTGGTTATCAAACCGTCCGTTTCGGCGTCGGGAAGGGAGACTTATAGGATCCCGGAGGCGGCGGATGTATCGTATGATGCTGCGCAAGTGGAGAGGGAGTGGGAGATGATGTATACTTACACACGATCACTGGGGGAAGGGGTTAAAGTTATCATACAGGCGTTCGAACCGACGATAAGGAAGGGGGAGTATTCGATTATATATTTGGGAGGGGAGTACAGTCATACTGTGCTGAAGACGCCGAGGGAAGGCGGGTTTAAGAGCTTTTTGACGGATGGGGGTACGATGAGGGAGCTGGGNTGGAGTATGTGAGGGGGAGGTTTGGGGGGAAGTACCGGGGTATTTGAGGCTGGACGGGGTGGTGAGGGACGGTGGGGGGTTTGTGGTGATCGAGGCGGAGCTGTTTGAGCCGTATGTGTATCTTGATGTTGAGGGGGCGGGCGATGGGCTGAGGCGGTTGTGCGATGTCTTAACTTCCAAATAGAAAGTACTTAGTCTCGAGACAGATATAAATATTAGTACCATTAAAATACATCATAATTCGAAGTCTGGAATATTGACTGTATAAGGCATACCTTTTCTCTTCATCTTTCTTTGGTCACGGTTATGTCCATGTCTGCTGCCTCATCTGCTTCTAATCGAATCTCGACCTCATGCTCTTATTTCTTTATTCTTAGAATGTAGTTATAACTATCTCTCTAACACGGAGACACGTTTGGGTACAGTCACCAAGCAATGTTTTCCGGAAAATCAATGGCGTTGGTTTGTAGAGGTACGATCAAGACGAATAAATTACTGCTTAAGATGGCTTTATTACTCCTGTTTGTTGTTGGATTCAGGTAAATCAAAATTTCCGGGACACTGCTAGAGAAAGAACCGTCGAAGGAGTCTTCTCGGGAGAAGTGTCTCAAGCATCATGTTGGGTGCGCTTCTACCTAGCCTTCCAAGGAGAAGGTACTCCCAAATTGAGTTCTCTAGCTATAATGGAGAGTTTAGAAATATATAAGTACTAAGTACTTCAGCACATAGGTATTTGGATATAACAGTGACCATTGTATTTCTTTTCTAGCTAACTTGATTACACATGGGAAAAATTCAGGGGGGTGGGTGGGGGTGTTTCGAGAATGTATCTGCAAAATTTCATATAAGATATATACACAGGTATACGCAACATCACGATCACGGTCTCCAATATTCCTTTGGCGGTCTGAGAATCCGGGAGTGAATGCAGGCGACTGATATGTTGTCGAGCTCTGCTACGAGCCCTCACCATGAATACGATACTAGAAATCACAATAATACATTCCCTTACTTTATGAATTATGTCGACTGTTCTTTCACGTATTCCAGTCTGGTCCTCTTTTTCTGGTCGTGTGCGTTTTGCGTTGCATGTTGGCCCACCTGCAAACCGCCTCGTCTGCAACCACCCCGCTCGACTTTGAGAATGTCGTGACACTGTGATATATATTTCATTGCCGGCGTTCAGTGCTGTGGTGTAGAATGTATATAATATAACTCGTGTTGACAATTGAGAGCACGGATGAGCGGTTGGATTATATATTATCGTGGGATCAAACCGGATTGGATCCTTTTTACCAGCTAGACTCTATTCGACAGCGCCAAAAGAGCACTTTGCACTTATTATAAAATATCTGCTCTCTCAAACACTGCGCCAATTTAAATACCATTGAATCCAGCTGCTCACCCGTTTCTATTTTATTTTATTTTATTTTATTTTATTTTATTTTATCTTATTATCTTGGATTCTTATATTTCCCTGCTGGGCCGTCGTTGGATTGCCGAGATAATACATCTCCATTCAATCGTTTGATCCCGGCACGCCCAACAGAAGTAAAATAATAGAAAAATAAAATAAAATAAAATAAAAATATAAAAAAACCGCCGAATCTGCTCACCGGCGTTCTCGTTTAGCTCGTCCGACCTTGTCAATCAGCTACTTAAATAGCTCCGAGTGGGAAGACACCTGTCGATACACAGAGAACGTACGACGACGACGACGACGACGGACGTTGCTTGACGTTACGGTTGGGTTACGTTACCTCGCGCGAGATACTCAATCACACCCCGCATCACATCCTCTCCTCCACCCTCAACCATCATCATCATCACATCACATCAACAACCATCATCAACCACTCTCTCTTCAATCATTTCCAATCATGTCGTCCGTCGTCGATAAGGGCAAGAGCAAGGTCGTCGAGGTCGACTACCTCCACCTCATCCCCGCCGAGATCTGGATCCAGGTCTTCCAGTCCATGCACGACCTCCGCGACATCAACGGCCTCACCGTCGCCTCCCACACCTGCCAGAAGTTCAGAGAATGGGCAATCCCCATCCTCTACTCTTCTGTCGGTCTTCAAACCCACTGCCTCCAGCTGCAACCCCCTCCTCCAACCTCCGGAAATGAAACAGACCCCGCTGCCGCCGCAAGAGAAGAAGACGTCGAGGGCGACATCGACATTGACAACCCGGGAGCCCGTCGCGAACGCGCCAGGAAGCGATCCATGAACAGGTACCACGCCAAGGGTCTACCCCCGCGTCACGCCATCGGCATCTTCCCCGTCCCCAAGCCGTACTGGTGTAACTACCGCTACATGGCCTCGGTGACCACCGATGTCGACATCGTCTCCGGCTACTTTGACGAAGACCCCGCCGACACCCTCAAACCTTTCGTCCAGCATACCCGCACCGTCGTCATCACCAACGAGTGCCGCCACCCGGACTGCACCACCCTCACAATCGAGCCCGTCATCCAGCTCGCCTCCATGAAGAAGCTCACCAGCTTCCGATACGCCATGTGCTGCTCCGACGACAACAGCCTCCTCGAATCCATGCTCACCAAACTCAACGATCCTATCAATAAGACCGTCCCCATGCAGGAACTCATCTTCGAAGACGTCTCCAGCGTCGACTGCCTCTACGCAAAACTCCCACCCCTGACCAACGGTCTACCCTCCGAACCCCTCGGTCCCGTCCTCTCCAACATTCGCACCCTTCACTTTCTCTGGCTTACTCGCCTCGAGACCGAGAAGCTCCGCAACTTGCTCTGGTGCGTCAAGGATACCCTCCGAGAACTCGTCATCGCCGCCAAACAGGGACTATCCCCCTTCGACGTCTTTGACAACTGGCCGGGAAACGGCGACGAGGACAAAAAACTAAAACTCCAAACCATGGACATCACCTTCTTCATCGACCTGCCCAAAAAAGTCGAATCCATCATGAACGCCGTCGACATGCGCGTCTTGGAAAACTTTGTAGTAAACACCTACCGTCCGAGCGGCTTGCCCGCATTCATCCTCGGCTTCATGGGCAACCACAAGGACGGCCAGATCCTGCTGCGCAACCTGACCAGCCTGTGGATCGAAGAACCGCTTAACCAGTACGAAGACGTCCGCTTCTTCTGGGAGAAGATCGCCCGTCTGCCCAAAATCCACCGTCTGGAAACCGAAATCGACAACGCCAGCATGATCTCCTTACACGAAGTTCTCAAAGCCCAATCGCAAACGGAAGCCGGACTCAGCTTGCGGAAACTCTACGTCACCTTCACGGAAGAAGAATACAAGAACCTGGAAGCCTACCTCGACAACGTCGACATGCGACGCAAAAAGCTCAACGAGATGAGGGACGTCGGGTTGACGTATATCGGGTGCCACGAACGGTCCGCGCACGTGAACACCTACTCGATGTCCGATAAGACCGTGCAACCCTTCCAAGACGTGAACGATCTGAGTTCCTTTCTCGAAGTGCAGAAGAATTACAAAAGTAACCTCGTCGGCGAGGCGTCGTATAACGAAGGGGAGGAATTTGGTGGTGAACGTATCGTCGTCCGGTTGAACGAGAAGGAGATGAAGGCTATGCGGGAAGGATTGGACGCCAGCGTCACGTTGGCGAAACCAAAGTATGTTACTTTTCTTCGAGTGTACGAGGGACCCGGGTATCGTGGTCCCACGAGGCGATGCTGGACTAATAATACTTGGTTGCATAGGGACTTTTTTGTCGCGTATCCGTGGAACGGGCCGTATACTAAGCTGGATCCGACGGGGACGCAGTGCATCTGTGCGCTATGATGGGTGAAGGATGGGGAGGGTGTATCCAGCGTTCTTTGGGTGGGGAGTTGCTACGTTTTTTTCTCTTTTATTATTATTATTATTATTATTATAGAAAGTTTTTTTTCTTTGATATTCGGATGGGGTTTATTTCTTTTTTATGGGGGTAGGGGTTTATTATGGAGGGACAGAGGGGTAGACGTGGGCGTCATCGCGTGCATTCGAAAAAACACACCTCAGTATAGTTCAAGTTCTTTCGTTTGTTTCTCACTCGCTTGTTTCATTTTTAATTTGTTCATGCACAGTCGTTTACATTCACACACGGTTAAGTTTGTTTTTAAAGGATGTGCTTTCTTTTCTTCTTCAAATGTAAGTAATGATTATGAATTCCAAAATAAAAATAAAAATGATCGCACGTGTATCTTCTTTTGCTTTTGAACTTTCATACGTTAAATGGGAATCTTCCCAGCTGGTTCATGTCGTCAAGGATCCCAGAAATAGCCCAACATCCCAACTAGCGGGGAATTTTAAATGAACGAGCTAAGCTAAGTCCCCCCGACCCTGGCTTAGATGTTGCAGGGTAGCATTCCCGTCCAACAGCGCAGATACTCTTTCGAACTAAAAATTCGAACTCCGATAGCTTGCGTGCGAACGAACATGATATCACTAGACCGATCAATACAATAACTGACTTCTCCATGTCCGTTCGGTGGCACCGATATCGAACTGGGTTAAAGTACTCACACAGTAGTTGTTAGTCTAAGAACCAAAGACTCCCTGTTACTCAAGTAGTTACCTCATTATACATAGTTATTTATCCTGCAGTGTTAAGGGGCGACCCTCCGAATATACCGGCAAAATAGTAGAAAGAAAGAGATATACTCTTTCCCCCTGGTCCTGGCATTTTCTTTTCTCTCCCTTTCCTTTCTACTTCCGAAGTACGATCTCGACTTTCGATTTTCTGTTCACTCTTTTAGATCTATAGAAGCCGAATCTACGTTCGGTCTTTGTTTGATTCAAGGCGTAAAGCTTAAGCCAATAACTCTATAATACAGAAAATTCAAAAGCAGCTACAGCCCTGGTTCCCCCCCCCCCTTGGCGACTCAGCCCGTTCGATTCGCCTCCATTAAAAAAAAAAAAAAATTTATAACTCCGTATAAAATATATATATTTTACCGCCTCCATCCTTCGCATACCTTTACTTACCCCCACATCCTCGCCACGTAATCCTCGATATCCAGCTCGTCCTTTCCACCCTCGATCTACTCCCCTCTCGAGCTTCTCAGTCGTTTCTATCCGTGCGACCGTCGTTACATACTTAAATTAATGTTCCCCTCCACTCGCTTACGACTTTAGCGCCCGAAAATCATCACGAGAAAAGAAAGCAACAAACCCACGAGCTACTCAGGGGTGCCACGATACCAAACTACCTTCTATATATACCTCCCGTTCGCTTTATATAATGATCTTAAACCTCAACCGTCGCCTAATAACCAGCCTAACCCTCGCCATCGTCCTCCTCTTCCTCGTCCTCAACTATGTCTTCTACAACTCCACGATAGCAGAATACTTCGGCCCCACCGCTCGAAAAGGGTTATCCCACATCTTACCTTCCTCCTCTTCTTCTAAATCGAAAGATATAGACGATCCGGACTACTACGACGGGGACGACGCATACGGCGACCGCGGATCAGATTGGTGTTCGCGGATCGGTGGACGACGATGGCTGGATGAATTATCCTCAAATTGGGCCGTTTCCTGCGGCGCACCGATCGAGCATCCGGATTTCACGAAACCCAAGCATAAGAGTTCGGTCACGGAGGGGGTCAGTAATTCCTCCCTCCTGTGTTTTCAGGTACAAGTCGAGGAGATGCCGGACAATTTCTGCGTGGCGAGGAATGCGGTGTATAATCCTGCTCCTCCTGTTGCGTCGGGTGTACCGGATGGAGGAAAGAGTGCGGGAAGACGGTTCACGCGACACGCGATCAAGGAAGAAAGTGAATTGGAAAAACGGGACGAGGATAGGAAGTGGCAGTTGAGGTGTTCGGCCAACTCGGAGTGGGATCATGGCGTGCAAGCGCCGTCTAAGTTTCGACGATACTTCTCCGATACGGGCGTGGGCATTCAACTTAAAACCGAATGGCAGCTCAGTACCACCGCCGCGATGGCGAACGAGGAATCCTCCTGCAAAGAATCGATCATGGTCGCCGGCCTCGAAGGCAACGGTAACATCTGGCACACGTTGATGGAAGTCTGGTCCGGGTTTCTAACCATGGACGCGTTAAAACAAGCCGATCGCGCGAAAACAAAACTATTCGGAAAATCCCCGGAGTCCCACCGCATATGGGAGGAAGAAAACGTGCAGATTTATATCGAGAAGAATCTGGAGAAGGAGAAGGCTGCCTCGCCGTGGTTCGATATGTGGACGCTCGTTACGGGAAAACCACCGAAACATATCGATGAGTTGAAACCGGGGTGTTATAAATCGGTTATTCTGCCGTTGGCGGGTGGCGCGAACCCCTTCTGGAAGGATCATTGGAAAGCTCGGACGTGCGAGAAGAGTTATCTGGTAGATTCGTTCGTTGATAAGGTGTTATCTTCGCACGGGGTGTCGGACGCGAATATCGAGTTCCCGGAGAAGGTTACCGTGCGGTTTATCGCCAGGGAGCATAATAGGAGGATATTAAAGATGGAGGAGTACATTGCCAAACTGAAGAAAAAGTACCCGGAAGTGGATATCGAGATCGCGAAGCTGGAAAAGTTGAATATCACGCAGCAGTTGGAGTGGGCGCGTAAGACGGACGTGCTGGTCGGGGTTATCGGGGCCGGGATGACGCATACGATGTTTTTGAGGGAGGGTGCCGCCGCGGTGGAGTTGATGCATCCGGAGCCGTTTTGGTATTTTGGGTTCGGGAATCTGGCGAGGGTTAGGAAGTTGGAGTACTTTGCTCTGCACGGGGATCGGAGTCGCGGGGAGGTGAAGGATTGGCAGGCGGACGATGTGATGGTTGAGGAGAAGGTGTTTATGGAGACGCTGAGTCGGGCGATTGACGGGCAGACTGAGCGCAAGCTGGACGAGCAGCGGTAGCCTTTCTATAATTGATATTTTGGCTGGAGTTTGGTCGGGTATGAGTATTCGATGTTGGATTTCTGGTGTACAAATTACTTTTTAGCGTCGTTTTACGAGCCGGTCTGGTAGGATATATATATATTTATAATTATTTATTTATTTATATCAATTAAGTATTTATGAAAGATATTCAAGAAAATAAATGCACAATACCGCCGTACTTTTCATGCTAAACAAATGCTAACCCATGCATGACACATTACCATTACTCGACGCCGATGCTCAAAGCTAAACCTTCTCAACATGCAACGGCGCCTCCTTATCAATCGCCAAAGCAGCCCTCTCGGACTCCTCCGTCCCATAAACGTCAAGATTCGTACTCGCGAACTTCCTCGCACTGACCCCCTTCTCGAACAACAGATCGAGCTCAGCAAACGATTTCCCCGACGGCTCCGGCACCCGAAAATGCGTATAAATAATCGAAACAAAACATATCCCCGCCCAGAAGAACGCCGTCGCCTTCTGCCAATCCCACGCCGTCGGATTGATCATGTACGGCGTGAGAACGCTACAGACGATATTGACGATGATATACGCGCACCGGCCCAGCGCGACGGTTTTGATGAGGAGTCTCCGACTGGGGATCTCCCCGACGAGAGAGTAGCATATCGTCCCGACGGTGAGTTGGTAGATTGTCGCCCAGCCGAGCATCAGACCGCCCGTGGCGTATGCTGCCTGGTTCGCCGCGGATGCGGGGACGAATTCGAGACATCCGATGATGAGGAGCATGATGAAGAGACCGCACAGGCCGTAGAGGTATAGCGAGCGACGACCGATGCCGAAGGACATTAGCGCCCACGCGCCGAAGACACCGATCATGTTGATTCCGTACTGGCCGATCGTGAAGGAGAAGGCGTCGTCGGTTTCGATTCCCGCTTGTTGGAAGAAGTAGGTCGAGTAGCCGGTGAAGGAGTTGCCGGAGAGGTTTTGGATGGCCCAGATCATGCAGGTGACTTCGGTTCTGCGGAGATTGATGCCGCGGAAACAGTCGAGGTAGGTGGCGCCCGAGGTGGTCTGGCGTTCGAGTTGGGTCGTGTGCGCCATCATGGAGACGGTTTCGTCCGGGTCGAAGTCGGTTTCTTTGTTGAGGCTGGTCAGGCGGAGGAGACTGCGTTTGGCTTCCTCGAGGTTTCCCTTTCGGACGAGCAGCCATGGGGATTCCGGGGCGAAGCAGATGCCAATGAAGAGGGGAGGGATCCACATCCATTGGAGGGCCCAGGGGAGCTTGTAGGCCCACACGCTGTCGTGGTGCAGCTGGGATTTGATGACGCCGACGCCGACGACCTGGCCGAGGCCCCAGCAGAAGTTGACGTAGGTTGTGAGATAGCCGCGTAGAGCGACGGGACACACTTCGGCGGCGTAGGAGATGGTGAGGGTCTGCCAGATGCCCCAGGGGATTCCGGCGAGGATGTAGTAGACGAGCAGAGCTTCGACGGATTTGGCGGTGACGGGGATAGCGATCAAGCCGGCCATGGCGAGCAGACAGGCCAGGACGGTCTTTTTGTATCCGAATCGCTCGGAGACGACGCCGTTGACGAGCAATCCGATAAACTCGCCGACGTTAGCGCCGTTGGACAATCCGGCCTGCCAGGGCGCGGATACTTGAAAATTGCCCTTTCCGTCGTCCTGGCCGAACTCGCGATTGAACTGAGGGAAGGCGTAAAAGTTGCCGAGGAGGCAGAGGTCGTAGCCTTCCATTGCGATGCAAGTGGAGATGAGGACGGACCAGGCGATGGCTTTGGGGTAGAGCTTGATGCCTTGGAGGAGGGTCATCTTTTCTTCCTTGTCGGAGGCGGATTTGGCGTGGAAGACGATGTGCTCGTGGCCGCGGTCGTCGAGCTGCTTCTCGGCGACGACGTCGCCGGCGATGGCTGCCATGTCGATATGAATGCAGTACGGCTCAACTGCTCTCTCTCATTTATAAAAAAAAAGCCGAGTAGAAGCTAGAAGCAAAAGATCTGTTAAGGTTTTCCTTTAAGTTTCTGAGGGAAAGGACCCTGGATATTTAAGTTAAGCCCATCCATTTGATTCGGAAAACCTCAAGTCTGAGCTGCTGGTTCGGTTATTCGTTCGGCTATGCTGCGCGCGGAGATGTCGACAGAAGAAGAAGGAGCACAGACGGCTGCATCGCGAAGAGCAAGCCGGTTTGAAGCTGGCAATCCATGTGACTGGGATATGACGTTCTGTCCGACATGGGGAACGTCTGGTCGATGCCCTTCTGGGAAACGGGGTGCATGTTCCTATATTCCACAGCGTTAATCTTAACAGTTCGATGGAGAAGAGAGAATTGGCTTACCGGTGGGTCAATATACGATCGCAGTGAAGAATGCCATGATCGTGTGATTACTTAACTCCAGTTCGGCCTGGACCAAGGTGTTGTGGATGAAGTTCAACAGATGGAGTTCCGCAACACGCCAACACCTTGAATAAAATCCACCAATCGGAGACCTTCATCAGTTACCTTTGTTCCATCAAAGAAAGCGGCAACCTCAAAGCGGCCAGTTCTTTGTCCTTCCTTCTCGGTGCGACCAACTAACAAAGTCTATCTTCTCGGGCAGGAGCACCTCACTACCATATATTCTGCACGAAACTAAGAATACTAATGAATGAGCGAGTGGTATGCAGGCTGAAAGAATATCATATTGTAAATGCAAATGCCAATGCTAATGTCGCGATTAATTATCAGACTCTTATCAGTTCGCGCCATCAGTGTCGCATTCAGCCTCGCCGAGCAAGAATTAAAGGCCGCGCAATATACTTCGATCGATCTCGGCCGGGCGTGTGGTAGCAATGCAGGTCTGAGTGGGTGTCGGCATGGATATTCCTGCGCTCAGGTGCTCGTTTCCTAGCCCCACGCCAAAGGAAGCCATATTCAGACAATTCGCATCGATATCCTGTTGAATGCAAATTATCATTTCCGATCGAACAATCGAGCAAGCTTTGTGGCGTATCACAATGCCATCGCAATCGTCTCTCAATCCCGACTTCGATTGGAAGCCGTCTTGAAAGTTTCGGCACCATGACATGGCAGATTGCAGGGACCTTCCAAAACACCAAATACGCCCAATACGGGCCAATCGCGAAAAGCGAAAAAAGAGCACCATCCAAAAAGGAATTAAAGTGCAGATAAGAGGCAAGGTTGTGCCTGGGATAAATGGACCCGCCGTAATATCTGATTATTATTCGAATTTTCGTTGGCTTTATTAAGATGGTGTCCGCTCTGCGATCCGTCCTATTTCCAATATTCGATTCGATCGTTCGTTCATATCATTTCCAGTCGCTCGTTTAACATGCTGTCGCCGCTCAATCTGCTGGCCCTCATCGGCCTCCTCTCGCACGCCGTCGTCGCTCTCGACTGTCCTCGCGGCGGAATCTCCAACACCACCGCCGTCAGGTATTTCTCTCAAAACCATACCAATATTGCAATACAATGCATGCTAATTGTAGTGCCAATTCATCGTAGAAAAACATACCCAGTCCCCCCGATCACAATCTACCCGCTCGTCGGCGACTTCTTCAACACCAAATGGTCCACCCTCTACTCCTTCGGCTACAAAGGCGTCACCCATCCGCCGACCCCACGAGACTCCGAAATCCCACCGACCCCTAACGCCACCCGCACGATAATCTGGGAAGGGTACCAGTTCAAAGAACGCTTGATCTACATCAACGACACCGACCCCGCGCAAATGTTCAATCTCAGGTGGAACCTCACCAACCCACCCGTCACAAAGGAATACGTCACCCTGGTCGTAGACGCCTACATCCAGGACTTCAAATTCACCGCCGCATGCGAAGGGGAAGCCTCGCTGATGGAATGGACGGTCGAATACTGCTCGAACAATCAGGCTGCCGGGTGGGATTTATTCCAGAATAACACGCTCTTTCAGGCGAATAATCTAGCTCTAGCGTTGAACGTCAGCGGTGCGGACGATGGTAGTTGGGATGTCGGGTGCGCGCTGCCCGTTCCTACGACATCGACGTCGGTTACGTCGACGATGACTTCGACGGATTCAGCTGGGGCGACGAATACGGATGCCACTGCGATTAGAAAGACGACGATGAATTCGCCGAATGTGGCTGCGGCGACGGGGATGCCGGTGTTTGGGGGTGCTTTTGCGTTAGCTATGGCTGCTGCTGCGGTCTTATAAATTTCTTCAAACCGGGTTTATTATATCTTTAATATCACCGGTGGTATATTCTTGTAATTAGCGTGACGAATCTAAATACGATACTTTTCCCGTCTAATCAACTTTTTGACACCCAATAACTCCACCCATGACGACAACATAGAGAGAAAAAAGCAGTAATATAGATAAATTAAGAAGTCTCCTCCAGAACATCCTTCCCCAACTCCAACGGTTCGAGCATGTACTTCTCCACATACGCACCCGGTATCCCGACCTTCACCGCATCCCGAATCGCCTCCCTCATCCGTGCGATATACTCCCTCTTTACCGTCCCCTCCGTGGTCCGCTTAGAATCCACATACACAAGCGCATCCACCGTCTCCCCGTCCAATAACTCTATTTTCATGATTTCCTTTTCGTAAGCGGTGGGCACACCCTCGTAGCTGTCTAGAATCGCTTCGTCGGTCGGCGAGAGGATGTACAGCATTCCCCAGACTTCGTCATCAGAAGTGGAAGGTACGACGTTGGCGTAGCCGCGGGCGTTGATGAGCCAACGGTAGGAAGGGAGGCGGGCGGCGGAGGTGAAGGAGCTCGAGGGGCAACGGTGGGACATTTGATCTCGCCAGAGGTTGGAGCCGTAGGCGAAGTAAAGTTTTGTCCTGTTATTATTATGGTTAGTGGAGTCGGTGTAAGCAGTGAGTGATGGAGGAGTGCTTACGTTGGTTCTGCCATGGTTACTATTTTGCGCCACTTATGACTTGCGGTCAGTCTTGTAAGGGCTGTGATGTTTGTGGAGATGGATTGTGGATTGAATTTAGTTCTGGGTATGACTCAAGTAAGCAAGATAGATTAAAGTTGTGCGCGTCCGCGTGGAAGAGAGTCACGACAATCGACCTGTCGACGTGACAGTTGATTCAATTACAACGTCTACAACACAACTATCAACATTCTTCTGATATTATATAACTCGCGAATAATATACGCCAGTTGACTTTGATTCAGAAACAATATCAGTAAGAAACCAGGAATCCTATTTCGACGCAAAAGCACAAGTCCCCATATCAATCTTCTTCACCGGCGCTCCCGGCATGATATCAAACTCGAATATATCAACCGGTAGACCCATCGTCGTGCACGCATTCGGGATCTATAAGCTCATCATTAGCTAGCCCCTCACTTTTATCAATGACAAAGATACTCACATCCACAATACCCGCAATATGCCCTTGCACCGGTGCGCACGATAGCAGCAAGTATATCTGATAATCCGAATACCCATACCTCCTCAAATACTCAATACACCTCAACGAAGTCTGCCTGTACGCCACCGTCGCATCTAAGAAATGCTGTTTGCCGTACTCGTCGACGGAAAACCCTTCGAAGTAAATATACCGCCCAGCACCGAACGACGGTTCCACGTTTCCCGGAACGTAAATGGGACTTTTAATCCCCAGCTCCCGCATCCCGTTTTTCATCACTGTAAACTTGATAGTAATACACCCGGCCATCTCGATCGCGCCGCAGAACGAAATCTCTCCGTCGCCTTGGGAGAAATGTAGATCTCCAACGGAGAATTTAGCCCCGGGAACGTGAACAGGTAAATATACTTTCGAACCGCGGGATAGGTTTTTTATATCGCAGTTACCGCCGTGTTCGGGTCGTCCGGGGATAGTGCGTGCCCCCTCGCGGCCGATTTTATCTTTGAGTTCTGAGGATGCGGTGCCAGCGTGCACGTTGTTCGGGTTGGGTGCTAATGCGACGACTTTACTCATATGCGAGGAAGAAGTGATCAGTTCTGCTTCTCGTTCGTTCCAGATATTGAGGATTTCAGGGGATGGCGCGCATCCGAGGATGCCCGGGTGGATTAGCCCCGCGAAGCGCACGCCGGGTATATGCCGGGACGAGCAGAAGATGCCTTCAAAGTCCCAGATCGCTTTGGCACTATTATCACCACAGAAGGGTCAACAAACCATACGAACAATCTCATCATCAGATACATGCTATAATATAATTATGTATAAAAGATCTGAGATTAATAGTAGAGCAAGAATGAGCATACGCCTCCGGATAAAAATTATCCAAAAACCCGCCTCCGTTCTCTTTAGCAAAGATGCCCGTAAACCCCCACGGCTGCTCCTGCAACGGCTGCACGTCTTGAATCTCGACAACGAGCACATCGCCCGGTTCCGCTGTTTCGATGTCGAAGGGACCTGTCAAGTAGTGGACTTTTGTCAAATCGACGTTTTTGACGTCGTCCGCGCTGTCGTTGTTGCCGATTTGGCCGCCGGTCCAGTCCACGCATTCGATTTTGACGACTTCGTTGTTTTTGATGGTGGCGTATGTGGGGACTTTTTAATTGAGGTTAGTATGAGGGTTCAATTGTACATGTGAGTGGGTGTGGTTAAGTTCACGTGCTGTCTGGGTGCCAGCGATTCTATAATTCGGATTGTTAGTTTGAGTATAGGATTTTTCATGTGGAATGTATCATACGTGCAAATACGGCAGCGTCGCCGGATCTTTCGCCAAGTCGACCTTGGCTGCGTATCGTAGTTCTTTCAGTCCCATATTGATATAAGTCTTGTCGGTGAAGTTGTAACTGAAATACTGGATAATATCCGCTTATTGAAATTTGAGACGACTTATCACTGAGATAAGAATTCCGGGGAATTAAATTGATAACCCGAACATCCGTTGGAATATCATACTGTTTAAGTAGCTCCGTCTCCGCATCACACAACTGTTATCCTACAAGCACATTCGATCGAATTCACATGTCGGCCATATGCGAGAAATGTCACTTTTCGTATAATCGATACTGGATAGGGATACAAGCTAATGCATACCATCCCCGCACTCAATTGTATGCTATTTTCTCGATTACCGCGTTGAACGGCAGGACATAGTTCGGATTCCAAGTATACGATACCTTGACCTTGCACTGTAGACGTAGGACGGAATGTCATATAGTCTGCCGTTCCAAACCGACTTGGCTGCATGCGGAGACGGGTCGGTTGGGTATTCATAATCATTACCCAATCGTTTGTTCTGTCAGAACCGGTTGGCCAATTGATACCGAGTTTTTTAGTGATAAGGGGTGTTATCGATTGATCCATCATGCCTGGGTCTGGGTATCGAGACGCCGGTTTCCATGACGTCCTGCCGTTGTGCATGTACTTGACTGTATCCAACAATGGCAACGCAGATGTATTTCCCAACCATCACGCTTGTTCAAAAACTGAGAAGACTAGTTCTGTGAAAGGCTTTCGAAGTCATATCGATCATGTAATTCAGAGCTGGGATTATTGGAGATAAATGACGCCAAAAAATGGTTTATATTCCCCATGTGAAAACCCCCTTTCTTCAAAGTAACCCCGCCAAAGATCATATAAGATCCGGAACCAAAAATATAAACATAAGAAATAATATGCCCCAAAAAACAAATGTATAAAAGTTAAAAAGGGAAGGAAAGCTGGTCTAGCTAAGTATTCAAAAAAAATTATATCCAATCATGCATTACTCGAAAAAAAAGGAAAATCCAAAGAAACAATCACACGCAATCAACTACATCTACGGCTTTGCGTACGTATCAAGTCTATTTCCCGCACCGCATTTCTGAACCGAGTTGCCCGCACAAGGGGATTTACAATCGGTAGATGGCGCCGGACCACCGGATGGCGCAACGTTGAGGACATTACCGCACCAACATCTATAATATTTTATTAGTATGGATTTAGGGAAGATGGTTAGGAGGGTGAAGAAACTTACTCTCGTCCGTATTCGACACCGAAGTACTTGTACGCCGCACAGGCGGTGGCGCACTTCTCAATTGTCATTGTGTCGTCTGCGTACAGCGCGTTGGGGAGGGCGCGGACACCAGTGGGCTCTTTGTAGCAGCCCATTGTCGTGAATGCTCCGACGGTTCTGGGATTTCCTGTTACAACTGTTGTCGTCGTGGTCGTTGTTGGGGGACGAGTGGTGGTTGTAGTGGTGGTGGTGGTCGTCGGAGGACGGGTGGTAGTATTAGTAGTCGTGGTTGTAGGAGGACGAGTGGTGGTTGTTGTCGTCGTGGTTGTAGGGGGACGGGTGGTGGTGGTGGTGGTCGTCGTAGTCGTTGGAGGACGACTAGTCGTGGTAGTAGTAGAGGTTGTCGTAGGTGGACGAGAGGTAGTAGTGGTCGTCGTGGTTGTGGGAGATGCCGTGGTTGTCGTCTGCGAAGTCGTGGTAGTGGTCGTCGACGATGTAGTGGTGGTCGTCAGAGTAGGCGTTGTCGTCTTTGTAGTCGTCGTCGACGACGTAGTGGTGGTCGTCAGAGTAGGCGTCGTCGTCGTCGTCGTTTGAGAAGTGGTGGTGGTGGTGGTAGTAGTGGTAGTAGTAGTGGTAGTGGTGGTGGTTGTGCTCGATATTGTCGGCTCGAGGACATACAGATTGAACTTATCACCAGCACCGCACTTCTCAGACGTCTTACCCGGGCAGGAGAAGCTGCACTGGTCAATTGGCAACTGTGTAGACTCCACTCGAATAGTGGAACCACCCCAGCATTCAGAACCATACTCGACACCGCAATACTTGAATCCTTGAGAGATGGCAACGTCAATACATAGCTCGATGTACATGGACGAGTTGGCAGCAAGGAGAGTAGCCATCGCACGTTCACCACCTGGTTGAGCCCAACAGCCCTTGTTCACATAGCCCTTGTACACGGCTGGATTGCCAGATGGAGTCGGGGTAGCTGTGGTAGTGGTTGTCGTGGTGGTAGTGGTAGTGACCCCGGTGGCGGTGGTCGTAGCTCCCGTAGTCGTGCTCGTGGATGTGGTTGTGGTGGTAGTGGTAGACGACGTTGTGACGACGAGCTTGTAGAAATTGAACTTGTTACCAGCACCGCACTTCTCCGCTGGATTACCTGGGCAAGGGAAGTCGCACTGTTCGAGAGGAAGCTGTTGCGACAGTGCGTTTATACTCGTGCCGGCCCAACATTCCTGACCATACTCGACACCACAGAAACCGTATCCAGCCGCGATAGCAGCATCAATACACTTCTCAATAGTCATATCAGCGCCGGTGGCAACCAAGATGGCCAAGGCGCGTGGACCATTAGGCTCTGACCAACAACCTTGGTTGGCATAATTCTTGTAGACAGCCGGATTACCAGACGGGCTGGGAGTGGACGAGGTTGTCGTCGTGGTGGTAGTAGTAGTAGTATCACCCGTGGTAGTGGAGGTTGCAGAAGTCGTGGTTGTAGTGGAGGACGGTCCGGGAACATATTTGTAGAAGTTGAATTTGCTGCCGGCACCGCACTTTTCAGCATTGTTTCCTGGGCAGACAAAGTCACACTG
Organism: Orbilia quercus; assembly: GCA_036971405.1. Classification (NCBI taxonomy): domain Eukaryota; kingdom Fungi; phylum Ascomycota; class Orbiliomycetes; order Orbiliales; family Orbiliaceae; genus Orbilia; species Orbilia quercus. The sequence continues at coordinate 3,165,546 of JAJTUE010000001.1, read as the reverse complement.
CGAGAGTGGCAACTGCTGCGATTGAGGGCTGATGGTGTTTCCACCCCAACATTCTTGGCCATATTCCACACCGCAGAAGGTGTAACCCTTCGCAATAGTGGCGTCGATACACTTTTCGATAGTCATATCAGCACTGGCGAGAACCAAGTTATCCAATGCACGAGGGCCGGCAGGCTCAGACCAGCAGCCTTGGTTGACAAAGTTCTTATAGACATCTGGGTTTCCGGATGGAGTTGGTGTAGACGACGTCGTGGTGGTGGTAGTGGTGTCTGTAGGAGTGGTTGTTGGACCGGGGGTAGTGGTGGTAGTGGTAGTAGAGATCGTAGGATCCAGAGAATAAAAGTTGAACTTGCCACCAGCACCGCATTTCTCTCCGGTGTTTCCAGGACATGGAAAATCACATTGCTCTTCGGGCAATTGCTGAGATAGGGGACTGAACGTATTTGATCCCCAGCACTCCTGTCCGTATTCGACACCACAGAACTTGTAGCCCTTGGCAATAGCACCGTCGACGCACATTTCAATCGTCATCTCAGCGCTAGCAACAACGAGATTCTCCATGGCACGAGGTCCAGCGGGTTCGGACCAACATCCCTTGTTGACGTATCCCTTGTAAACATCAGGATTGGGGCTCAAGGTTGGCTGGGGACCCTCAGTCGTAGTGGTCGTGGTGCCGCCGTTGCCGCCGCCAGGAGTGTATTTGTCAGATCTGGCGAAGAGAGAGATGAAAGTGCCGGTATCAAAGTAACCGTTACCACCGCAGGTCTGGAGATCGGTGAGAGCGCAGCCAAAGTCGCAATCACGGTCGAGAGAGAATGCTTTAGGGACGGTGTTACCGCACCAACACTCGGAGTGATATTGGGTACCGGCAAAAGTCCAGCCAGCGGCGAAACAAGCCTCAATACAGGCCTTGTTGTCATTATTGTTCGAGGCATAAAGCTGGGTCTGGAGCTGGCGGCCGGGATTGTTCTCAATGGCGCAACCGACGTATCTGTAGAGACCGGTGGTGGCGTTGGCGAGAGGTCCGAACTGTTGCGAAACGGCGTTACAATTAAAATGGAAAACTTGCTTGCCAAAGGTCGGGTCGTTGATGTTCATGGTCCAAACCGCAGAGCCGCTGTAAGGATCAACGTTGACCTGGGACCTTGGAACGGAGCAGTAGAGAACAGCGGTTTCCGATTCGCCAGTGGGGATGAGAGTACCCTCACCGAGATCCACACCGTTGACAGCGCCGACAATACTGTCAGCACCGATTGGGGGCTTAGAGACAGTGATGGAGAGCGAAGCAGCATCAGGTCCGCCAATGTTGGAAACACGGAGCTTGAGATTGCGGGTGGTCTGTTGCTGGACATCACCAAAGGAGAAAGGCACAAGTGGATCGTAAGCAACCCATCCAGTGCCGTCTGCCTTTTCAAACTCGATAAGAGCCTTTGGCGCATCGGCTGCTGTGGCGAGAATGCTGGCGGTCTTAGAACCCACGCTGCTATTTATCTTTAGGTAGACGGTGTAGGTTCCGGACACGGTGGTCAAAAAGTTGATATCAACAGTTTCCGCGGTATTGGCAGCAATCGCATTTGGAAGACCGGTAAAGGTGAACGGTCCAACCTTCTGCGCATCATCATCGATGGTTGGGTTAACCCATGGGCCGGTGGCAGAGGTGGTAGAGAACTGGTAGCTGCTGATGGTGAGAGGAGAGTCACCGTCGTTGGCAACGATGAGGGTCTGGTCAACACCAGTGCTGGAGGAGCCAGTGATGTATCCGGTGAAGGTGACGGTATCAGGTCTGAGAGCGAGAAGAGCAACAGACGAGCGACCTGTACCAGCCAATGAGATGGTCATCTGGGTAGAGTATCCAGCGACGTTGTTCGTGGTATTGAGGTAGACGTCTGCAGTCAAAGTACCAACAGATTGAGGAGAGAACTTGGCAGCAAAGGTGAAGTTTGCACCAGCGGCAATGTTAACGGGAACAGTTGGAGCGGTATCGAACTGGAAGTTGTTGATGGACGAAAGACCGACGCCGGTAACCGTGAGGGCAATCTTGGCTCTGCAGGAGATTATCTTAGCCGCAGTGGTGGTTCCGAGGTTGGCATTGCCAAAGTCATATGGATCGGAGCACTCGAATGGAGTATTGACGGGAGAGCCAAAGGCGTAGAGGTATCCCTGATTGGTACCAATGTAGGCAATACCGTTTCCAAAGACTGGCTTCTGGAACTTGACGACACCGGGAACGGTGAAAGTTCGCAGCGTGGGGAGAACTCCGTTTTCGGGTATAGCTTTGTAGATACGTAGTCCAAATCCCTGGACGTCAGAAACCCAGACGAGACCGCTGTTGGCCTTTCCGGGGAAAGATGTGGTTGTTCCATGGCCGACGCCGAGAACGTAAGAGGTCTTCTCTAAGCTCTGAGCGACTGCGGCGAATTGCGGGTTTCCAGCTGCGTCACAGCTGAACTGGAAGACTCTGGTTGGAAACTGGATGACGTTGATGTAGATGTAACCACTCGTGGCAGACAGTGGGAAGTATCCAGCACCGGCGTAGACGGAGTTCTCGTTTTTGTAGGAGCCGAGAATAGCATCTTGTTTCGTGGGGCTCATGCAGTATCCACCCAAATTGTCCAGATTGAGGAAATAAGTTTTCGAGTTCTTGCCGGTAACTACACCGATACGCTGGGCGTTCGGACAGCTAAACGGAGATATCGTGAGAGGAGACGTTCCCAAATCCTGGTCGGCTCCGTCGAGAGCCTCCTTTTCGTAGGGCATGAAAAAGTCTACGACGCGAATAGTTCCGTCCTCTTGAATAGTGGCGTGAACAGCAGCTTCTTCTAACGCAGATGGAGGCTGTCGTCCGGGAACCGGTGTACCGTGAAGCTGAGAGGCATAACCGTTACCGGTAGAGAACCAAATGGAACCAGTGCCGTCCGAGGCGATACCACCACCGGACATCCAGATACCGCCGCCCTTGATGTCGAGTGCCTCCGGTCCAGCTTGGGTTGCGAAACTCTCGACGATAGCACCGCTCGTCTTGTCCCATCCCATCAGCCAACCGGAAAAGTTGTATTGCACGCAATGGGAGGCGAAACCGGCGTAGATAAAGTTGTTATACTGCAACAGGGCTGGACGTTGGTGTTGGTTTCCACCCTTGAACAATCTCCTGGGGTTGTTCCTGGCCGGGAGATCTTCGAGCGGCACCGGGAAGTTTGGCTTGTCGGCAAGAGTAGTTGTATCAATGGCGTAGATCCAGTATCTACCGTTCAATCTTCCTTTCTCGAGGTCTGGGAAGTTCAATCAGTATTTCCTCGCTTATCATTTCCTGGCGTTCAATCGGTACTCACCGCTCTGGTCTCTGTATGTCTTGATGGTCAGGTACCAGGTTTCTGTAGCTGGGTCGATAACACCAGTGGCCTATTTGTAAGTCTTAGCATATTTATTTTTGAATTTGGCTCAGCCAGAGTTTTACGCACAGTATTCCCAACGAGAGGGTTGATGTCCAAACATCCATCAAGGTCAGCGGTCAAGAAGGGAATGGCGAGTGTACGCTCGGCAACAATTTCACCCGTCTTTGCATTGATCTTGTAGACTTTGTTCTGAGTAGTAGACAAATAGACGTATTGCGTCGTTCCAGCACTTGGAGTGAAGACCAAGGGCTGCGCGAACAGCTGTTCCGGGTTCCCACGGTAGTTACCAGTGAGTTGGGTTCTCCACAGTTGACCGAACGAACTCGATCCCACCACTGAAGGGTCCATGTTGTGATTTCTAAGCCAGCTTATTAGCACAACTGCGAGTGTCTGGGTAGAATTTCGGGGAGAAATCGAACTCACGTCTCGTAACATGATCGGCCAATGTCACCACAGCTGGTGATTGTATCGGTAGCTCCCAAAGAAGAAGCAAGAGGGGCCCAATTAAAAACAGTAAGGGCTACGGCGAGCAAACAGCTCGACGCAGAACGAAGGTACTTCATGGTTTTATTACAAGAAAGTACGAAAGGTAATGTCGTGTATTCTCAATTCTATAGCATTAGGTCCTCCAAATTATCGCCAAAAACTAGCCTTTTGCGTTGTAACTGTTGTATTTTTATTAACCGCGTTTGGAAAGAAATACGATCGAGCGAGTGTTAGGAAAAACCTCTACAACACCTTTCGCGAGTCGAAAAAAACGTCGAACGTCCAGATTATAAAATTACTATTAAGTAGGAAAGAAGCCCCAAACAACTCCGTCGGTCCAGTCGAATGGGCGACGAGGAGGTTTGTTATGAACGAGTGAAACTACGCAAACTGCGTATATGGAGCAATGGGCGAAAAAGGGCGAGAATCAAAATGGCAGAGAAAGGACCCCATGGAAGGGAAGGAGGGGGGCTAAACTTCATATACCCAGCCATTATCTGCATACAGGACCAAGAGGCATCTTCCTTTTTTTTTTTGATCCCATTAATAAGACCACTTTCAGCTCTTCCTTGGCGTCCCTGGCGAGAAAGAAGGCTCGGTTGCCAAAATTGCAACGGATCGGACAGGTGCAATTGGGATTTTTTGCTCGTCCCCCCTGCTTCCAGATTGACTCGAAATTTAGTTCTGGCGCCATGGTGTTTCTCGGCAGGCGGAAGAATAGTCGTGGCACCACCAGTAGTAACCTCATGGGATCTTTTTAGCCAGGGGTAATGAAAGCTCCCCACTATTATTGTTCACCATCCTCACAGGGTAAACACGAGTGTCCATCACGATGCTAGATCAATACTCGCTATAATTCCGTAATTATATCAGGCCACTAACGGCTATTGAATCTTGGAGCCGCAGATAATAATCGCAAGAATAATATTAAAGATCAACAATAGTTCCGTTATGCAATCACTTACGTTGAGAAATCGTTCTTCTTTTTGTCCGCGCCCAGTCGCCGTAGACGAGTTTTTGTTACCCCTGGACCCTGCGCACACAGGACTTGAACATCCCCGTCACGCACGTTGCTCAGCAGAAACCGCAAGACCTTGATACTTCATGCACAAAAAAGGATTCCTTCCAGCGAGTCCTCACCTCAGTTACCCAATACTCAGGACTCGGGAACCGCCTGCCCAGAACGGCTACACAAGTGAATCTTTTTTTTTGTTTTGGTGATCCACGCCGAAGATCTACCCTGGTGGTTTCCTATTTTTACTTTGGCCGGGCCAAATTTATGCTGGGATTGCGATGCTTTTTTACCAAGATTGTTCGGCTATAGCCAAGAGCCCAAAGATGCACTAATCGATCGAAAGGGGCGGGAGACAAGTTCATCGATATTGATAGCGACCTTGGTCTCGCCTTTCGCATCGACAGATACCAGCTGAACAAAGACTGTTGGATGTTGCAAGGATTCCATATCCGTCCGTCGAGCATACGGAAAGATTATCCGCTAGATTGTTGGTGTACCATGCATATCATGAGTTTGATTTTAAAGAAGGGCTAAATTCGAAGCCTCGTTCGAGAGCCTCGAGATACCAAATATCGTATTTCATCAGCAACATTAATTGTGCCTTTGCCGGCATTTTGGGCTGAAAGATTGCCACATATTCGGCTCAATTGGAATAAGGGAGATTCGTCTTTCCAAGAGTCCTTGGCCTAGGAGAGGCGGAAGACTTTGTCGAGATATCAAACATGCATGAACTGATTCTCAGGTGAGGGAGCAAGCAACTGGTCTTTCGCATAGACGGGAATCAGATCGCTAAGCTTGTTAATTTCGCGCGCACATAAGCCCATCGCCCCACTGGCTTCCTTTCTCTCGATTATCGTCGAACAAACTGAGCGCTCGAGCGCTGGGGAAGCCTTCCGGTTGTCGCATCGCATCTCCACCAGCACTGAGTGGAAAGGGGGACGTTTGCCGCCCAAACCTTACGTGCGAAAAATATCTGAAGCCTCACTTTTTTCTTTGGCTGTACGTCATTTCGCCAAAGCGCGAAATTAGGGAAGGTGAACCATGACTTGTTTTCTCAGTCCATTTCGGTCTGTTTTAGTTTTTCTTTTCGCTCGAAAGTTATCTCCTTTTGCGCCAAGTCCCTTGTTCCGTTCTTGCAGTGCGCCTTTGATTGTGCGCAAAGGCGTGCATTTCACTTTTTTGGGGCCAATTATAAAACCGCGCCGAGCCCTTTACGAGACCTGCCCAGAAATGCATCCTGCATTTTTGATCCTCAACTTCCTCCTATCCCGTGTCTCTCAACTGTAGAAACTTAACCCCCCAATTCTATCACACGTGTAGGCTGAGCGATCAAGGGGCACATTTCTTGGCCTCGGGGCTGAATGAATGTTGGGATATTCCCAATGCAACGCTCCTTTGGAAAAGGCATTGTTCCGTGTTATCCGAAGAGTTGGCGGTCATGGCATCCTTGGTGCGCGATATCAACTTTCCAGGATCCGCTGTCCGATGTTCCAGACAAAATCGATACCATCTACCAGAACCAAACTCTTATATCCGTTTATCTCGATCGTTGGGAACTTTTAGTGGCCGAATACTAAATACTGGCGTGACTCCGATTTGGTTTTTTTTTTTTTTTTTAGAAAGAGTTCTTGCTGGCAGACCCCGTCGCTAATGCAATGCATCTGCATGGGCCATTCCCTCCCCTGACTGTGAATAAAGGAGCGCCTCGGCCAGAATCGAATTATTATCTTCAGCCCAACGCGCAAAAAAATTTTGTTCGGAAGAGAAAGTGTGTGATAAGATTGAGGCATGAGGGCTGAGAAGGAAAATTGCGAAACGCCCGAAACTGCTCCGAGAATTGGAGAGTCGGATTTTCTGCTAACTTCACCACGCCGGATTTCTTCACAATTGGCGGAATGAAATCCGGAATGGCTTGTTGATTTTGTGAACGTTACAACTTTAAGCTAACAACGCTTGATCTCAGACTCTAGATCTTGATCAGTTGAGATTGATCTGGCCGATCAATTGTTTCTGATATCGACATATCCAGATGTTATAATTATCTTATCGAAGGCTCGAAAATTTGAATTCGTGAAATGGAATAACTTTAAGTGATTGCTGTGTAACAGGATTCATTTCCACGAACACGCCCACCATTGATTCAACTCGGTCCAATTGCCAAGTTCCGAATCCGATTCGGAGATGTCTACGTAGTAACGCAAGTGGGTATATTCCGTATGAGCTCGTTATTTACGAGACAAAGCAAGAGCGAGATTTTGACGCTTTGAATCTTGGCCAAGATCACATCCGTGGGGGTAGATGAGACTTTTCACAAAAAAGTATAGCCTCGACTCGACTCGAGGGTAACAAATTTGCGAGAGAAAGATAGTGGATTCTCTTGGCTCAATGCCAGCGGGCATAAGTAGATTCTGAAATATTTTATCAATGGACAATTAGAAGCTCCATGTGGCTAAGAGCCCGTTCATGTGTACGACGGTAGTTACAGTCGAGTCTCCTCAAGCCTAGTATTTATAGCTATCCATTGCGTCTGCTGGAACCATCGGCCATCTTTCGGGTACGCTTTACTATTTTTAAGAGAATTCACGATTGAGTATAATAAGAACAAGCTTGCTTTTGGCTAGTTCCATATATAAAACCTGGCTTGTGTCAGTACTTGATCAATGGATTGCTGGTGTACTTAATACAGGCAATCGCATTATATATTATTTGCATGTACCTAGATTTGGTTAACACTTGTTGGGGTTTGTATATAAGAAAACAGGAGGTTCAAATTATTTTGAAATTATGATAAAAGGATATTATTTTGTGATTATTTATTCACGACTATGGAAATCAGTTAAGTGAGTACGTTTTTCCTTTCTCAGGTGTACATGGAAATAATGCAATTTCTTGTACCTGGGAAACTTATAACTTAGGTCCACGAGACAAACTTAGGTCGTTTAACATTTTCAAATAAAAAGTATTTCAAGATCGAGAAAAGTTTCTGGATCTTGATTCCGATTTTTTGGCTATCTAATAGCTGGAACGAATACTGCACTGTGGTCTACTACTTTGATGCAATAGATCCAGAACTACCCAGCTGCCACCTAAGCTTTCTAAACAGATGTAAACTATTACACCTACAGAAACCATCTAGAATACACGTCGAACTTATACATCAATCACCACCACTTCGATCCAGCCGCATCAATCTGGCAAGTCACGGATCCCCAATTCCAACTCGCGGCCGCAACAGCCTCAGACACGCACTGATAAGTCGCCGTAGCAAAAGCAGGCGATATCGAGAACTGAGCGTGTCCCCAAGTAGGAGGTGGGCCGGAATCGTAATAAAACGTCCAGTCCCAGACGTAATCCCACGCGTAACATTTCCCGCGAATGTTATCCAACAAGCCTGCGCCCCAGTCATCATCCCATTCACCCCAGGTGTCGAGGCGGAAGTACCAAATTGGCCAGACACCGCCGCCGTGCCAGTAGTGGATCCAGCATGATCCTTGGTCACGCTTTTCGATGTCGATCACTTCAGCCGCGGCATCCTTTTTGATGATTGCGGTCTCTTTTTTGACGACGATGGCGTCGAGGTTACCGACTTCCGTGGTGCGTTCCTTGATCGTTTCCGGTGAGGGAACGGCGGAAGCAATGGCCAGCATTGCTGCCACGAGTGGGAGGAGCTTTGGCAGGAGTAGCATGGCTATTGTGAGAGGTTTGTTAGTATATAAATAGGAAATCTTGATTGGGATGTGGTTTATCTTACTCGAAATATGCTTTATACTCTATCAGTAGGAGATATAGAATATTTCTCTCTTCCACGGCCATGAGAGACTCTGAGATATCGAACTTGGAGAGTAATTTCAGGCCCTATTTATAACCCCAAGAGCAGACCGTTTCCCCCAAGACCGAGTCATGAAGACGCCGTTCATGTCAAAAGTTTGGACCTTTCGGTTTACGAAACAAAAAATGCCATCACGTTACGTCCATTATCTACCATTGTTCCCCCGATGAGTACTAGTCTTGCAGGATTCTTCAGATGCTAAATGATTAATCATATTCGTGCATGATACTCCCTGAACGATATATATTGAAACGGTAAATGCGAATGAGCGACTTAGGTATCGTCCTGCAGATGTCACAAGGGGGCGGCCATGTTGTGAAACTTAGTAAATTGGTTGTTATAGATGCTATGCAGTGTGTCTTCTGCTCGGTTATATATATTCAAGCTCATGGTAGCGAAGCCCTTGTCTCATGGCGGAGCCCGAGAGCAATAAAAGCTTCGAGCTAGAGCACCGACATGCACATGCAACGGGTCCGGGTGCCGACGTCTTCTGCAATATAATTGACAAGCCTTCCGTCCTCCTTCGTTATATTGTATAACTGTAACGTTTTGTGATTTTAAGCAACTTGAGCTTGAAAAGAAAGAAAAAAAGTATCCAACGGTCTTGTATCTATGTCTGCAGAGTAATAGATAAACGACACAGAAATATTCAAAAGCACGTCAATACCAGGCAGAACAAAAAGCTTAAAGACCTTGCAGAAAGTTCTTCAAGACCCCTGGAGCTTTGTTCGTAGACCCTGTGGATCTCCCGCGTTGCCGTGATTAAGTTGTACGGTTGCTGCCGAAGTAGCCAATCATTCGTGCTGATTGCTCGCCATTCGCACTGAGCGCACAGCCTAAGCTCGGTATCCAACAGCATGCGGACACCGGATGTTCAACGTGCTTCCGTCGGAACGCCAGGCCACAAAATCAAAGTATCACGACCATGTGGGATGCCACTTGCATTGCCTGGCTGTCAGGTTTAACGGTTTGTCGTCGGGGTTGTGCGCAGCGCAGCTCTGTGCACAGCTGTGTGGCTCGGCGGGTATTTGGAGCCTTATCGACAAGGCTTATAGCTGTATCGTACGAGTATTTTTTCCGATTGTTATATCACTCAACAACAAGATTCTTTATTCATCGATATTGCGCGATAAACAAACTAATCAATCAATCGCGAAGTCGCTGTCGAGTCAGTGCATGGAGTTGATTGAATTATATCTAATTCGCCCTGGTGTTACACGGCTTTCGATTGATCATCGGCAATAGTAAACCCCAAGTTCGAAATGCTGACATGCATACATGCGCATATGCCATGGATCAAAACACTGCATTATCAGGACATCGGATGCCAATTTCTCGCGAAAGGTACATTATCGTCTTGGCCCGATTTAATTCCTAGCCGCTGAGTTGGATCCGAATTGCTGTTGTTGGCTCTAGTTTGTGGTGCATTGCAATTAATTGTAAGCGGGTAATTTTGAGCCGTTTACCAACCCCGCCGGCCGGACGACTATTGGTGAACAGGATGTATATCCGAAGCCCGCACATATAATCTTGGTGCAGTCGAAATAGGTATCTTCTAAGGACCCACAGGTAAAAAAGGACTATATATTGACTCAAGAGTTAATCACTTTTATTAAACGTAGGTCCTTACCGCGGTAATTCTAGACATCATATGCCCAGCAACCGCGCAGATATGAATATTGGTGTCTTGTCTCGTAAAACAGAAGCTGAACGCGAAGTCTGGTTTATGAGACAATCAGTGTCGATAGATTGGTTTGAATGCACGTGTTAGTCTGATAGCGAGGCCAATAGCACTTATATTTCTACACTGAGACGTTGAACAACGCTGACCATATTTTGAAAGTCAAACGAGAGTGACAAAAGAGTGTGATTAAAAAAAACAAAGCTTTGTCTATTGGGTTTCAAGGGTAAATGGTATACGGGACGAGACCATACACAGGTACCTAATTGTAAAATATCTCGTTTGATCAGTTATCGAATTGGCACAGGGCGACCTTGAATCTTGGATCCGACGCGGATACAGAGTTGTAAGCGCTCACACGTGACGGGCCGATAAAATATAGCCTCGAGTCTATTTGCTCTGCTAGCATGCTTTGAGTGTCTGGATTCGAGGCGAGGTGTGAATCGTCTATCCTTGCGCAATCACCGGCCTTGCCTACAGCTATATAGGTACACGAACAGGGGTTGCTTCGCGGAACTCGTATGCATATGCATGGGTACCCCAAACCAAGAATCGATTAATCAGGGACCCGGAATGGAATCTATGAGGCTGGATCTATTCATCCTGGATGCCAAGGGCTAGAACTCGATATAACTCGTTCGCGGATACGGGCACCACCGGGTTGGGAATAACCTCCCAGGTTAAGACTAATAGATATTTTTTGATGGCTGTAGATATTTGTAATTAATTTGATGGTTATATATTTTAGATTTAGACGTACGCGAACGGTATTGTAACTACTATATATTATGGTCGGTACAAACGTTAACCTTTGATAGATTACAAAATGCACTCGTCAATATTGCAGAGTCGTTCTTGAGTTGGCGATGTTGACTTATCACATTGTGCATCGTCTCTCCAAAATAATCATTTACCAACTGATAGAAGAGCATATGCGTGTGTCACTATACATTGGAGGAGAACTTTTGGCTGTCCTTGGGACATTTCCGACAATTCTAACGTATTTTATGAGGAACCGAGTCGTTAATTGGAGTACATTGAACCTTTCAAGTCAGTCTCTAACGAGCAAAACGCCCCCGGCGGCGTACTATTCTCCGTAGCTACCTTATATTGACAGGCTTTTAATATTCTAGTCCTAGATAGATTTCCGTTCGCAATATGAAGTGGGGATGGCGTAAAATTATTAGGACAGGGTCGATAAATGTCGACTTGGTTTGCCACCCTTGGAATATCTACCTTTGCGGTTCTAGTTATAGATATTTTCCTTTGTCGTTTCTTACTTGTGATACAACCTGGTGGCTACCGCTCGTGTTTCCCGACCACCGTGATACGGGCGTGAATATATATTGTGCGAGAAATACAATATCTGCGTTGTTGATGTTGCATTTTGACATCCCCACTTTTTGACCGATTTGAGCCGGGTGGATTGAAATGCGATCCGAGTCGAGAGCTAAATTACAATTTTGGATAGTATCGATGATGTTATTGCTTTTTGGGATATTGGTTCCAGAGGAATTCACGAAGTCGAATATTGAATAATTTTGTGCGGTTGAGCTCAGAGTGTCGTTGAAATCTGAGGATCCAGCCTCGTAGGTGCTGTTGATATAAAAGTCACATGACAACCGATAAACAGGGCTCTTCTCAACGTAGAAAGATGGGAAAAGAACGGGAAAAAGGCGAGAATATCACAAATAAAGAGAGTCCGCACCTTGGGGAATGGGCAGGTCGAAATCGCGCAAGATCAGAGAGCATGGCATCGTGAACGCATTCCGGGGCTGTCGAATGGGGCCCCAAGGAACTGCACTTGTCGGTTGTTATTAAACCAAGCGAGGGAGAGAAAAAACATTCTTTTTTCAGGATCTCCCACACGCCGAATTTATCATACTCCCCGCCGCTCCAGCTTGCTTGCTTGCTTTGCTGCTCGACCACGCTAATCCGTTCGGAAGGACTCGACGAGTGACAGCTGCATTTTATCGAACGAACATTCTTATTTGGTGAACCCTGCCTGTTACACACGCCCGGTTCATCTCCCGGGAGGCTTTTTATCTCGTTCGTTTCGTTTGTTCGTTCGTTCGTTCATACAGATCGGCCCGCGTGTTCACGCTGTTGCCCCCCTTTTTCTGCGGTATTGTTGGAAGTTTTTGGAGACGCCGTAAAACTTGGATCCGGCCATCGTCGCTCACACACTCGGTAAGACTTTCTCTCTCTCTCTCTCTCTCTCTCTCTCTTTCTGCCGTCGGTCTGGAACTATCTTGTCCGGTTCCCTGTTGTCTCGAGTCGTTCTTTCTCAGTGGGCTCCTTTTAAGCTTTTGGCCATGTGGGTGCTGCTTCGGAAACGGCTCTTTTTGAGCAAATTCCCAAGCTGGATTCGTCGGACCTCACACGGCAAAGGCATGCCATGACATGCATCTGAGATGTAGATGGGATGAGACTGCTGAGGCTCTTTGATTGAGATCTGTCCCCGTGGCCAGGCAAGACCGGACCAGGCCAGGCCAGACCTGGCGTGGTTGGGCTCCGAGCTCTCAACTGACATGCTCTTGATTGATTGATTGATTGATTGATTGAATCGGTTTGATTGCTTTGATGCCTGTATTCGTGTATTGTATTATTATTGTTATCGTCCTGCTGCTCGGTAGCGTCTGGCCTGGCCTGACCGTCCGTCCAGTGGGCCACGGCCACCACCGCAGCCGGCCAGCCAGCCAGAGCGGAATCCGTGCCTGACATGCCATCGCGTCATCCTGGCCTGGTTCCTGTTTGAGCATCGCCAGTTGTGCTTTTCTGGCTTCGAGTCTTTCGCTCTCTTAGATTTGATTCTGCTGGTGTGTCCATTTGGCTGTCTGTTCTTGCTGGTGTTTTTTTTTCTTCGTTTCGCTCGCTGCAATTTGAATCTCCCTTCTTACACACTACAACCCTATCTACCCCCTCAACCGATATTATTACAGACCATCCTCCCCAGCCCAGCTCGGCCCAGCAGCTCGAGTCCCGTCGGTGTGCTCGTTACTAAACTTCGTTCGCAGGTCGGCTCCAGCCTTGTCAGACATCGCCAATCGAGTCGGGTATCTCTCTCTCGCGGAGTGCTGCCCATCGCGCCTGATTAATATTATCCCATTCTATTCTATTCTATTTTATTTTTATTTTCATTTCGCGACAACAACGAAGCGTGGCGACCACCAGCATCATCATCAGCCATTAAACAAGATCAATCCTCCTCGTCACGCCGAAATCGCATCGACCGGCCCGTCGAGACAGCTCGTCGTCGAGATCGCGCCCGTTCCAACCTCCGTCCTCGAGTCGCCCTACGCGACTGGCTTCCCTGCGCACGGGGTTGGTGGGTTCAATCGATAGTCCCTTCCGGTACATCACCACCCGCCTATCCTACCTGCGTCGTCGTCGTCGTCATCGCCGTCATCGAGATAGATATTCCGTCTATAATTCCGTTCTGTAACTCGGCTAACGACCCGTCCAGAGCAGAAGAATGCTAGCAATTGGGCCCTCCATGCAGCAGCACAGTCCTACTCCGCCAGGCTCCCAGCAGCAGCACCCGACCCAGCCCTCCTCCGCCAATCCTTCTCCCCACCCTCAGCCCTACCCCTTCGCTCCTCCGTCGCATTCGCATTCACTCTCCTCTGCTTCTATCTCGGCTGTGAACCCGTTGGTGGCGGGTTCCGCGATCGGCTCTGCGCACAATACTCCCTATCTCCATCACCAGCAACTGCCCTCGAATTCATCCTCTTCGTCGCCAAACCTCAGTAACTCGTCGATACCTCATCCGACAATCCCATATCCTTCATTCAACTCTCTAGGTGCTGGCAACGTGTCTCCTTTACCTCCTACCAACGGCTTTGCGAATCCTCCGTCCTCATCATCCACACCCGCCCCAGACGCCTCCCTAGCTTCTCCTATCAAGGCGCAGACACCCAATCCACCAGGTACAACCTCGTCACCAAAGCTGTCCCTAGATGAGTTGAAGGCCAGAGCCAGGTCGAAAGGTAAGCAGCCGGCGACCTCGGCCAGAAACTCACCCATCCTGAAGGAGGAAGACGCGGACAATGACTCGGCAGAGAAATCCGCAACCGTCTCACCTTCGAGTTCCCCATCATCATCTCCCAAAACTTCGCCGAAGAAACGACCGACCCAAAAGGAACTCCTTCTCGATCAGTATGTCAACCGAGATCTCCTGCACGCCGCAGCCCTGTCGTCTCAATCACACGCCCATCTCGACCTCATCCGCTCGAAACGTCGTGAGATCGAATCCTACAAAACCCTACGAGAAGAGAGAAGGGTCAGTCCTGCTTCGGTGTTCGGATATGGCTATCAAGGCTACGGAAACGCGTTTACGGATGGCAAAACTCGAATATTATACCCCGTGGAGCGAAAACGGCCTGGCGGAAGAAGAGCGAGAGAACTCCAGATCAGTCGAACTGTCATGAAACAGCAGGCCGAGACCACGGAAGACCTCCTGCCCGTGAGATTGGATGTGCACTACGAGAAGATCCGGCTGAGAGATACATTTCTCTGGAACTTGCACGAAAGGTGTATCCCACCGGAACTTTTCGCCGAGCACCTGGTCGAAGACTTTCATCTCCCGATATCCCACGGCCTGGTCAGCGCGATATCGAAACAGATAGTGGACCAGATCACCGACTACCATCCGCACATATACCTTGAAGATCAGCCGTTAGATCCGCAGCTGCCTTACTCTGCCTACAAGAACGACGACATGCGCATTTTAATCAAGATTAATATCACCATTGGCGAGCATACCCTGATGGACCAGTTCGAGTGGGATGTCAACTGTCCCGAGAACTCACCGGAAGAGTTTGCTCAATGTTTAACCCGAGAAATGTCCCTATCTGGCGAGTTTTCAACGGCTGTTGCCCACCAGATCAGGGAGCAGTCACAGCTGTACACCAAATACCTTTATTTCGTTGGATATCCGTTCGACGGACGGCCGATAGAGGACGAAGATCTGAGAACTTCGGTGTTGCCTTCGCCGCTGGGATCTGTACTCAGACCCGCCCAGCAGGTCAAGGAGTTCACACCGCAATTGTGGATCATCCCCGAAACAGAACTCGAACAACAGGAGAGGAAACACTCGCGCGAAGCTAGGAAGAACAAAAGACGTTTGAACCGACGAGGTGGCCCGGCTCTACCTGATCTGAAGGACGTACCCAAGACTCGAAGGACGCAGATTGTGTCTTCGATTCTACCGGGAGCCGTGGAGAAGGCATCTGACATGAAGATCTACAAGGACAAGGTCCCCGGCGAGTCTGAGTCCGAATCTGAGGAGTCGGAACCGCCGTCGCCGCAACAGACGCCGCATCATCTTTCGACTATGACTCGAAGACAACGCACGGCTGCTGTCGCTGCGGCCTCGGCCTTGAGAAACTCCGCCGCCAGAAGTGCTACCCCAGAAGTCAGCATTGACTACCATACCCCGACGAAACACGTCCGAAGTATCGCACCTCAATTCGATCGACGGCCGCATTGTCCACCTGGGGCGGATTCTTTGGTTGTCAAACTCAGGATCGGCAGGGACAAGCTGGTTGATATCGAGAACCAGCTGGCCATGATGGCTATGCAACATCAAATGGCGGCCAGATCACAAGCGGCGCGTAGCCAAATGAGTGGACCACCCATCACACCGCAAACAGGCGGACCCATGGGCATGATGTATAACACACCTGGAGGGCCGCCGCCTCCCGCACCAGATTTTGGGTTGATGCTCGGCCCGATGGGACAAACCAATGTAAGTTCTATGAATTTAGCATCCAACGCCGTAGCCTTGTACTACCTGAGGACGAACACGGAATACTGATACTATTTCTTCTTTCTTCTTCTTGCAGGTCCCAGCGTGGCTTGAAGGTGGCTTGACAGCGCTTCGACAATCCTACCCGACCGATCAGTTTGAGGGTATCATGCGTCAGGTGGTCATCGATACCCTTACGGGCAATTCGGTACCGCATACTACACCCATGGTTCCGGGCAGACATATTACGGATTATACGCCGCGAATACGATGTGTGGATTGCCCTGGGAAATTGTATACGCCCGGCCCAGGGGAGACGGTGGAGAACTTTGAGATTCATTTGAGGAATCGCGTGCATAGGGAACGAGTGGAGGCTAGAATTAGGGGGTTGCCGTATCCTTCGTGATAGTTAATATCTGGGAAGATTTTGGATTTGTTTGTCACGCGATAACGGGGCAAGATGGGATCTTTTTTTTCTTTGATATATGGGATTACGAAAGGGTGTGCTATCTTTTTCTTTTTTTCGTTCGTCCCTTATTTGCGATTGGTGTGCTTGGGGGTTAAAAAATCTCATATCTTTTTATATTCTGTTTATTGCTCTCTCGCCCTTCACTTCACTTCATTTAAAGCTTTGCTTTTTTTTCTGCATTCTGAATTAGTACCATGGAACAGGATAAGTTTAAAGCTTCTTCCCTTGTGATATATACAGTCCCCCAACTTTCCTCTACCTTTTCTTCTTTTCTAGTTATTAGTAATGGCCCGGGCAGCTTGTTTCGTCCTGGTTACTTTTTGTTTTTTATATACTCATGCGATCGAAGCCTTATGCTTTGTTTTTTGTTATGATTTTTTTGACGCCTATATATTACATTACCGATTCGTTTGAAGTATCCAGTGTGGTTGCTTTTATTTTGTGAAGTTGGTTGTAGAACAATAATTCATATCAAACTTGTTGTGTGACACAAGGGAATTACTAGTATTCTTTTTATTTTGTCTTCAAAGTTGGAGTATAGATTGATATTTATATATATCATTCGGTTGAGCTCGCTCGCACTCAGGTAATGAGACTTATATCAAAATATTAACAAGGTCCCATTATTCTCGGGTCGAGAGACAGGTAACTATAGAATCTTGGTTCGGTAATTTCGTGTATCGATAGATCGGGGAGTAGGCTTATAATTACAGACTGACTCGGTAGAAGACTGACTCGCGAATACTGGGCTGTACGATGGTATATATATGTTCATCCCGGTTTGTCATACTTTTGAATCGTACATGTAGGGGTGCACGTACGACTTGAAATTCCAAATCGGAATAGAATCGATATCGATACGAGATTGAAATCGGCCGCGGGTTGTCTCGTAAATCTCTAGTACCAAGTCAGGTTGTAAGATTTACTGCGATATATTATACTTCCATGGAATTCTAATGTATTTAGTTAGATGGTCTAAAAAAGCCAGCCAATGTGGCTACGCATCTTCCCGATATATATATTGCGCCTCGTTTGCAGTGGTGAGAGAGCTCCATCTGTAGACGCTAGACGTCGGAGCCAAGCTAAGGTATGTACTTCGACATATACGGCAGTGATTGTCCGGTGCTGTTGCGAATGTTATATCCTACAATTGCAAAATTGCGAAAGGGATTCCTTGTCATGACAAGCAGATCTTTTTAAGCTTCTTTTTTCTTGAAATTTTTTTAAAAAATGTGGACCGTCGGGGTTAGACCTGTCATATCGGGTATTAGACAGGGTACATTCGAATACACCGATCGATATCGCGACATGTTTCTGCATTGACATTTCTTCTTTTTTTTCCTTTCGAATATATGAAATGACTTGAAGGAAAATTTAGGCTAATATCACATCCAGCCAGCCGTCTACCGAGGTATTTCATTGATATACTTAGAAATTAGCATATAATTCTACTTTTTCTTGAATGTAGGCATGTAGGGCAGCTATCTGTCCACGAGACACGATGCTACAATAAGCAGGCGCTGTAATTTGTTAAATTTTGCTGAGCCTTTTTTTTGAGTTTTCTCGTCGCGAGAGCTGAGCTCTGCTGCAGCGGCGGGTGGACGTCTGGCTCGCTTGGGTTAACTAGGATGGGGGTTTTTTCAAGCGTGGATTTCGCGACTTGCTCAATGCTTCAAAGAACGTACCAGAATCGAATTTACAGTGTGTTTTTTTTTTTACTTTATCGTCTAGACCTGATTGAGGCCTGTTTTTAAATATCTTTTTGATAGTTCTTGCAACCATAGATTTCGATGCGTAGAAAGACGATCTTGTAGTTTTTCTCACGTGCGCGTGATACGTGGTGATGCCCGCATTTGAAGGGAATGGGAAGGGCCGCCTAGGGGTGCTGCGAGGTATATACCAGGTACCCCACTTTCGATCCCCAGCCTACTCGACATGACAGTGGGATGGTGAAGATGAGGGTTCATACGGAGCTTGTATTCTACAGAAAAAGAAATTTCCGCGATGGACCGTGAGCCAATGTCATCTCGAAGGGGGAAAAAAAAAAAATGTCATGCATCGATAAGTAAGATGGACGCAAGAAAAAAAAAGATGCTCTGCTGCTCTGTTGCGTTCGAGACACGCATGAAGAGTGTCCCGTATCGTATTTCTGTAATACACGGGCGAATGGGGAACTTTGATTTCGAAGGCCGGCGTCATGCAGGAGAAAAAAATGCAGATGGCTGAACATCCATCTCTTATGATATCAAGTTCGCCACTTTTTTATGAAAAGGAATGGGAATATATGTGTAGCAGAGTACTGATTTTTGTGTCTCTTTTCTTGATTTGCATAAAAATCTCAAGTGATGGGATCCACTTTTCTGTCGCGTCTTGCCGCAAGGACCTACGAGAACGTCCCTGGATTGTCGAATTGGAATGCAGGAGAGAGCTTGACGGTGTGGGTCCCGAGCTCCCCTTGCCCATGTCGCTTTTTGGCATAGTTTTTCTCGTTCACCGCACTTTTATTTTTATTTTACTTTGCGTGATCTGTTCGTCTTTTTTTTGGTGGTGATGCTGGTTCTTTTTTCGCGCTAGATATCAGCGAGGTTAGACTTGGAGACGTTCTTTGGAAACATGCCGGAGGGGTATATTTCGCGCATCGAAGGAATAGAAAGATACCTACGTGCGATGTATCGATATCTCCTGGCCTGGGTTCGGACGAAAATATACGTCCGGAGCGAGAAAGAAATAGAGACAAGTTGTCAGAATTTCGAATTCCAGTTCGACGCGGGGAGAACCTTTCCCAGACTCCGATCGTGACTTGACATGGGGGTGGGAGCAGCGCAATATCGCTTTGGACCGACCCCACAATTCGGTATAGCTTCGCAGACTTTACTTTTGTTAGCTACCTAACATGTAAAACCTCTCGTGATCCCACATTTTTCTTTTTCCCCGTGCCGAATTACGTCTTTGGGAGAGGGAGAAAAAGAAAGTAGAGGCGGTGAAGCTCGACTTTTGTCGCGTAATGGTAGGAGGTGATTCGCGCGAATGGGCTGAATCCGAAGGACTTCAGTGAAAAGAAAAAAAAAAAGAAAGAGGCGTGCCTGCAATGAGAGAGGGGTCCATTGGAAGAGGAAGATTTTTTTTTTTTTTGATATAATCCATGAAGCAGGACACCGATGAGCTGTCCTAGTTGCCCCTCCTTCTTCGCCTCTATCTCTTCTTTTTCTTTCTTGAAGCCCTTTTTGCTTTACCCTCGCAAGAAACAAAAAAAACTTCTCTAAGATTCAGAGATTCGAGTCGAAGAAAAGAACAAACAGCAACAGTGGAGAAGAGGGAACTCGGATCTGCTGCCAACGAATCAGACAGGCTTTTTTCTTTTTGCGACACTATTGGACCGAGATAGATACGCACCTTTCTGAGACTTCTGGGGACCCTTCGACCTTGCATTTTGCTTTGTTGGCAAACTTCCTCCTGCTGGGTTCTTGCGATATCGAGGGCAGGACGGTCTTAATACGGATCACGCCAAAAACGTATACAGTAACGCCGTGCGGAAACGGGCTGCGAAACGACGTAGACGAATTTACTTTGGCTAGCTAGACTCGACTCGGAGATCTGTCAATTGCAATCAGAATTAGCGGTTATCAAGACGGACTCATAATACAGCTGAGTGGCATCTTTCTGAACTTCCCTTTTCCTTCCGTAGCCTTAATTTTAGTTTTCGCCTTGATATAATTAATTTGGGTGGAGGTCAGTTTATTGTATTTTTATCGCCAGCTTCACCGTCGTCTTTGTCGTTAGTGTGATCCAGCAGGCAAACCTGGTTGATTTGTTGTCCAGCACACCACCAAACCGCACCCGAACAACCTCAACCACACTCCCTTCCAGCGACATCCTGATTCCTACCAGCGCATCAATTGTGCATTAGTCTGCGTCTTGCATTGATTCGGAAAAGATTAGAAAGAAAAAAAATTTAATCTTATTAGTCTTCTTTTTTTTCTTTGTGGCTCTTCCAATTGGTATTGATAGGTACTTACCCCTCAGTTGTATGGTCCGTTTAATTTGCCTCCTCATCTCTTCCCCTCTTCCTCTTCTAAGATCAGAAGAAAAGAAAAAGATACCTGTTTTCTTCTCTCTTTCTATCTCTCACACTTCATCTGTTTTTTGAAAAAGTTTGTTCTGAAGCAAAACAAATTCTAATAGAGCAAAGAGTCGACCAGTGCTTTCCAGTGTTGAAGAAACTTGCTATATCCAACACTCAAGGAAAAACAATCGAGCAATCACCACTTCACCATCATCGTCACATCACGATACACGATACACGAGCTTTTGATAGCTGTATAAAAGAGTTTATTGGAGAAAAGGTGATTTAGACAGGAAACTGCGAATCCCTAGAATTGGCTACTCTCGAATAATTGAAACGAGTAAGTTACACGCCGCTTCTAGCTTCGATAGCACACCACTCGGCTATCAGCATTGACGAGATATCCTGCATCTCAACCGAATTATTCGCTAAATCATGGATACGGGAATCTGCAGGAAGTTATATACCTGGAAAGAATCTGATTATCTGTTGCTTCTTCCAGACGAGTGCAATATCAGAATTTATATTCTCCTTGAGTTCTGATACTACATAGACATACGCTCGCCACCGTATACCCACATTTCTCTATATTCAAAGATAAAAGGCTCTCATCCATAAATTTACAAAAAACACTAGTCGAAATGGCTACAACTGAAGGTATGGACAAGATTTCCTAGGTTGCATTGCCATCTTGTGCATAGCCAATATCGCAAATATATCGAGTCATATAGAATCTAACAAAGTTAAATTATTCTCTAGAACCCACCCTCTCCGCCACCATATCCAATCCCACCGATATCCCCACTATCGAGAATATCGCGGGCAAACCCTTAGAAGAAACCGCATCCATCCCTCTCTTCCATCCCGCACCTACAGATCCCAAAGCCGAACTCCAGCGGGCTCTCACACCGGGTCCCACGGATCCCGCCACCCCGCCTAGCGAACCGGCAGAAATTCCGGATACAATCACAAATGTTAATTTACTATCCGCCGAAGATAATTCCATCTCCACACCTACTCTGCTCAGGCCATCCTCGCCTGCGCCGTTAAACCTCTCAGCTGCTGCCTCGCCTGCTTTATCTTCGAGATCCTTGGTCGATACTCCACCGCAAACGGCAGGTTTAGAAGAATCTAATTTTTCTTTATCCGATGCCAAACCGTCTTCTTTCGACCCCTTGGGTATTTCGATACCGGATGCCGGTGTACCAAAGGAAGAAATCTCGCCTGTTGAGCCTGCTACTGCCGATTTAGAGGTCAAGCAGGTCAACGAGACCCCTGTTGAATTGGCGGCTACACCTGTGGCGGAATCGCCGGTTTTAGACACTCCTAAATCACCCACATCTCCCACAACTGGAGCTCCTTTGACAAAGGCTCAAAAGAAAAAGCTAAAGGAGAAGGAGAGGAAAGCTCGCAAGAAGGCCGAGGCAGAGGCCGCCGCAGCTGCAGCTTCTCCCGACCTAAACGGAGAATCGTCGAATTCGGCCGCTGCTTTCGAGGCCCCTCTTGCTGTTGCGACTGGTACAGCCATAGTTCCTGAAGCACTGGAGAAGAATGTCGAAGAAGAAGCACCTGTAGAGCTCGCTCCAGCTGCTTCCGTAGAGGAGGCGGAAATTCCAGTTCCAACCAAACCTGTTGACGAGGAAATTCCGTCGATATCGGTGGAATCTGCGGCTGAAGAGTCCAAGCCGGTCGAAGAGGAAATATTAGAAGTCGAGGAAGCTGAAAAGCCAACCTTCCACAAGACCGACACGCTTGAGCTTCCCGAGAGCGAGGAGCCCTTGGCTGCTGCGACAACTCTACCCGAGACCACAGAAGATGTCGAACCTGCAGCAACCGAGGCAGCTGCTGATATTACTCCCTCTGAACCTCTTGCTGAAGAAAAGGAAGAAGTTTTGGAGACCCCAGCTGTTACACTGGATGCTCCGGCACCAGAGGAGGAGAAGGAGCACAAAGATGATATTGTGGACGCTCCTGCCATCACATTAAATGCTCCAGCCGATGAAGAGCCCAAAGAACACAAGGACGATATTGCCGAGGCCCCGGTAACTGAAGCACCACCCGCAATTGTTGTCGAAGACGAAAAGCCAGAAGAGATCGAAGCCTCAGTCTCCGAACCGGTAACAGCGGCAACAGAAGAAATCCATAGCGCAGCTGTTGAAGAGCCAGGGACAGTCGACGATACCCCAATCGCCCCTACAGTCGCGGAAGAACACGAAACCCATGTTGCCCAAGCTGAGACTGTTGTAGCTACAGAAGTTCCCGAAGAAAAAGAAGTGCCAACACCGGAAGCCACTCTCGAAGAATCCGTTGAACCAGCTGCGGTTGACGAAGTTGTTTTGGAAAACTCGACCAAGCCAGCTGAGGACGATGACGTCTCTGCCAAAGCTGTCGTCGACGAACCTGGTGTCGTTGAGCCTGTCCACGAAGAGGTTTCCGAACCCACCGAGACCGCAGCACCAGTCGATTTGGAGCCAACTGTGACCGAAGCGGCTGTTGTGGAAGCGGAACCAACCGCTACAAAGGAAGAAGCTCCAGCTGTAGAGAGCCCACTTGTCACAGAAGCCCCCGAGACATCGGAAGCTGTTTTCAACGAGAGCGCGGAGTCCCTACCGATCGAGCAGACTGAGACTCCAGCTGTTACTGAACACGTTGCGGAACCTGTTGCAGAAACCCTCGACGTTGTTGAGCCAGTTGAGGCGGTGACAGCCATCGAAGAAACTGCTGAGAAAGCTACCGTCGACGATACTCCTACCGCTGAAGCAGAGCCAATTGTTAAAACAGAACGTACAGTCGAAGCGGAACCAACTGTCGGAGCAGAGCACATTGCCGAAGCTGAGCCCATCGCTGAAGTAGAGCCCACTGTTGAAGTGGAGCCTGTTGCTGAAGCAGAGCCAACTGTTGAAACTGAGCCAGCCGCCGAAGCCGAGAAAGTTGAGACTGCTGAACCTGACAATGAGCCAACTGAACGAGAAGTTGAGCCAGTTTCTGCCAACGCCGAACCCGAACTAGAGGCCGTCGTCGAAAACAAAGAGACAGAACACACTCCGGAGGAGACCGCCCATGTCGAAGTTCCCGAACCAGTCGAGGTCAAGGAAGAACTAGCCCCAACAGAAGACAAAGAAATCGAAAGCGCTCCGGCAGAAGAGCCAAGCACTGAAGCTGCTGTTGCCCCTGTCTCTGAAGAAATTGCTCCAAGCACCGAAGAAATCGAGCCGGCAGTTCAAGAACCAGAAGCTACCGTCGAAGCAGCACACGAAGAACCCACCCCCGCACGCGAAGAGCCAGAAGTCGAAGCCGCTCCGGTTGTAGAAGAGAAGGAAATTGAGGCTGCTCCAGTTGCGGAGGCAGAACCCACCGTCGAGGTGGCTGAGGTCGTCGCTCAACCAGAAGAGCCAGCTGCCGTTGAGGAAGAACCTTCAAAGCCAGTTGAAGAGGTACATGAAGAAGCTATCGGTGTTGAAGAAGCTCCTGTTGCGGAACCCGAGGTTGAGCACGTTGAAGCCACGGAAACCGAGATCCCAGCTGTTGTTGTCCAAGCCCCAGAAGAGACTGAAGCAGAGATTCCAGCAGTTGAGGAGATCAAGGAAGAAGAACCAGTCTCTGAACGTAAAGAAGAAGAAGAGCCGGTTTCTGAAACCAAGGAAGAAACTTCCGTCAAGGAGATTTCATCTGAAATCCCAACAGCAGAAACAGTAGAAGAAACCCCAGCTGGCCATGCCGAGGAAGTTGCCGACGTGGAAGCCCCCGCAGTTGAAACTAAAGCCGAAACCGAAGAAGACAAGGTTGATATCCCAGAGGAGGTTATGACTGCAGCTGCCGTAGCCGAGCCAGAGGAGAAAGAGGAGGCCAAAGAAACAGAGCCGGTTGAACAGGAAGAAGCTAAGGTAGAAGAACCAGTTGAGGTCGAGGAACTCGAGCGGGCAGTCGAAGAGGTACGTGAATCATTATCTTACTATCTGAAATTACAGTTTCATTTAAAGTGACATAACCTTATGGATACTTATTGAATGAACTTTAGCCCGCACAGGTTGAAACTGAGCTTGTAGTCGAAGAAACCGCAGCTCCAGAGGTTGAAGAGGTTCCATCGAAGATCGAAACTGAAGAGTCTGAGATTGCACCAGTCGCAGAGGCTGCTGTGGTCGAGGAACCCGTTGCCGCTGAAGAGACTCCTGCCGTTCACGAACCCGTCGCGGTCGAGGAACCTACTGCCGTCGAAGAGCCTATCAGAGTCGACGAACTAGTCGCTGTTGAAGAGCCCGTCACCACCGAGGAGCCAATCGCCGCTGCTGTGGAAGAGCCAGTTGCCACAGAGGAACCTGTCACCGTCGAAGAACCTTCCGTTGAAGAACCCGTTACCGTCGACGAACCAGTTGCCGAAGAGCCAATTGTCACCGTAGAACCTGCGTCAATCGCTGTTGAAGAACCAGCCGTCATCGAAGAGCCGGTCACTGCAACTGGGACCGAGACAGAGGAACCTCTCGCTGCTGAGACCGCTAAGGTCGAGGAGCCCGAGTCCAAAGATGAGGTACACCCTGTTTCCGAACCAGTTGAGCCGGAGAGCGTACCTGAAGTCCATGAGGCCGAGGAGACCGTAGCTCCAACCCTCGAGGCTGAGACCGCACCAATCGCAGCAACCGAGACCGAAGAACCCCTTGAAAGGGCTGTTGTAGAAGAAGCCCCAGTTGAGGAAGCTGTGGCAAAGGAGCACCCAGTTGCAGAGGCAGTTCCAATTGAAGAAGTCCCGACCGTCGAGGCCGAACCTGAAGAGACCCCAGTGGTAGAAGATTATACTGAAGAAACTCCAGCTGAGCAAGCTCCAATTGAAGAAGTAGCAGTTGCAAAGGCGCCAGTCGAAGAACCCACCGCAGAAGAGCCGTACGCCGAAGAAACGCCCATTGTTGCGGCTTCTGTCGAAGAAGCACCAGCCGAAGAAACACCAGTCGAGAAAGCCGCTGTCGAAGAAGCTCACATCCTGGAGACACCAGTTGAAGAAGCACCAATCGAAGCCCCAGTCGAGGAGGCTCCAACTGAATCTATTGCTGCCGTAGAAGAGACTCCAAGAGAGCTAGTAGAAGGTGTGTATTATTCCAAGCTGCTCTGAGGTATATCCACTAATTATTATTTTTTGTAGAAACCCCTATTGAAGAACCAGCTCCAGAAGCAGAACCACTCGCTGCTGCTCTTGAAGAACCCGTTACTGTCGAGGAGCCATCCACAGTCTCAGAAGAGCCAGAGGTTTTAGCGAGTGAGGCACCAGAAGAGCCAACAGCCGTTGCTGAAGATACACCCACTCCAGCTGTTGAAGAAGTGGTTGAAGAGGCTATTGCTGAAGAGACAGCTCCTGAACCAGAGTCGACCCCAGCTGAGATCGAAGGCGAGATTCCAGTTCCGGAAGGCGAGGTTCCAGATTTCTTACGTGACGGTGATGCGGTTGAAGATAATAAGAAGGATGTTGAAGAAAAAGAGGACTCTGGCCTCACTGAGGCGGTTGTTGGCGGTGCCGCAGTACTTGGTGCCGGTGCTATTGCTGCCGAAGTCCTATCCAAGGATGAGAGTGAAGAACCCGAGACAAAAGAAGAGGAGGTCGCGGCACCAGTCGAAGAAATTGAAACCGAGGCTCATGTGGCTCCAGAGACAGGTAAGTGCAATCTAATTGAGGTATGTAACGTATTGAGCAGAACTCACATATACATAGAAGAAAAAACCGAGGAACCCACCCCTGAAATCACTGCTAGAGGGGTTCCAGAGCCAACAGAAATCGAAGCCGAAGAGCAACACGCTGAGCCCGTCTCTGAGCCAGCTGAAGAGCACCCAGCCATCGAAACCGTCAACCTTGATCTCGCCGGTGTCGCAACGTCAAACGCTGCCGCGCATCATGCCGAAGCAGAAGCAGAAGCTCCCGAAGATGAGGAGAAGCCCGACTTCGACGTGGAAACCGCTACAAGTGTCCCCACGCTGATCGGTGACGTCGAGGTCAATAAAGAAGAACTTGAACAGGAGAGAGAGGAGATTCCAAAGGTCTCTGATATCTTGGAGGCACGCGAGGTCGAGGAATCTCATGTTGAAGAGCCAACTGTTGAGACTCAACCGGAAGAACCTATCGTCGAAAGTCAACCGGAGGAGCCCAAGACCGTGGTCGAAGAGCCCACCGTCGTAGTCGAAGAACCTGCTGTTGATGCTCATACCCAAGAACCCGTCGTCGAAACCCAACCTGAAGAGGCTGCGGTGGAGAGCGAGCCCGCGGTTGAAAGCCACACTGAGGAGGCTGTTCTTGAAAAAGAAGCTCCTGTCGAAAGCGAGGCGACTGAACCAGTCGTAGCCGAAGCTGCGCCTAAAGAACCTGTGGAACTCCGGGAAGCACCATCGGTCGAGGAGCCATCTGCCGAGGAACCATCCGCCTCAATTGAAGAACACGCACCGGAACCGGAAACCGTCGCAAACGAAGAGATTCCTATTCCTGAGGAGAAACAAGAGGAGCCCCACGTCTTCCATTCTCTGGCAGCGGGTACAGCTGTCGGTGCAGCAGCTTTTGCTGCCCACGAAAGCTCAAAGACTGAGGAAGCACCACATGAGGAGACCGCCGAACCAGTCTCCTTGATTGCCGAAGAAATCGAGAAGCCATTTATCGTACCGAGTGACGCTCCATTGGCAGGCGCGATTACTATCAACGAAGAAGGCAATGTCATTCCTGACGAAACCGCTTCTTCTCCATACGACGAGAGTCCCGCCCTTGGAGCTCGAGAGATCCTCCCAGAAGTTGAGAGTGCACCAATTCAATCACAGAAGACAGAAGAACCAACCCATGTCGAGCCACAGACATTTGAGAATGCCACGGTTTTGTCCACCCAACCAGGCCATGTAGGGTCCTCCCAGCTTGTTGCACTCCCTCCTGCGGAGAGTGGTGAAGGTCTCGTCTTCTCCGAAGAGCTTGCAAGAGAACTAGAGGCTACCGAGGCACTTCTCAACGGAGAAAACCAACGATCTATCGAAGAGCCATCAGAAGTCACGCCAATTGCACCACCAAGAACTCTGGCCGACATTGTCACCGTTGCACCCACCCAGGCGGAAAGCCACCCCGAAGTAAGAGAAGAAGTTGTAGTGCCACAAGAAAATAAAGAAGAAAATAAATTTGAAGAAAATAGAGAAGTCAAAGAAGAAGTCAAAGGAGAAAGCAAAGAAGAAATTAAAGAACACATAGGAGAAAGTAGTGTTGGGAATATTCTTACTGGAGCGGCTATTGGAGCAGGCGTGTTAGGAGGAGCTGCTGCATTGGGTTATGTTACTTTGAATGGAAAGAACCAGGAAAATGAAGCTCCAAGGGAAATAAACCCGGTTGGAAGCAAGAAGGAAGAGCCTGTTGCTTCTGTCATTTCTGTAGAGCACAAGGAAGCTCCTGTTACGCCAATTTCTGTTGCACATGCTAACCTAGTAGAGACTCCTCGTCAGTCCGTCGAAGTTCCCAGTGCTCCAGGTAGCCCAAGCAGCCCATCAAGACAGAATCACGTCAAGGATCTGCTCCACAGACTCAGCTCCCGCCCAAGCTCGCCAACCGGTGAGGAAGTCAACCGACCAAACTACTTCTCAAACCTCAGCAATGCCGCCGTCACCCGCGAGCTCAGTCCATCACCCCAACCGGAGGCCACCCCATACCTCGAGCTCGACAAGCGCAAGAGTATCCCATTGCTCAGCGCAGCCGACATCCCCGGCGGTCCATCCACCATAGTTCACACCGAGGACGAAAACAAGGTCGCTCCTTCTGAAGCCCCAGCCAAGACTCCAGAGGGAGGACAAGGTAAGTACCCTCTTGCTATTCAAGCCACCATTGCGATTGTAGTACTTAGTGCTGCTCTTTCTATAATTAGTAGTATCTTCTAAACAGATTGAGAGCCGGGAAGACCCCTCTGGGAATGAGGTTGCGCTTGTTGGTCCTAGTGGGGAAGCGAGTCGCTCGGCACCGGGTGAGGAGGTTAGACCTACCACATCCAGGGCTCCCACGGTCATAACAAACCAGTCAAAGAACCGTCGTATTGCTCAGGCGTTTTTCCATATTTTCTTCTTTTCGTGGTTCGGGGGTGCTGGGAGATGGTTTAGCGGGTTGTTCGGGAAGAGCAAGAAGAAGAGCCAGCCAGTGCCGGCGGCTGCAGCTCCGGGCGAAAGTGCAGCTCCTGCAAATCGAAATCAACCAGATGATGGTTTGCTATTTTAAGGTTTAGTGAATGTTACTATTGCTTTATGATCAATGATTTTCTCCTATTTTGTTCGTTTAATGTTCTATTTTAATGTTTTCAGAATCATGATTAGCGGAACATCTTTGCGATTGCCTTGGTCCTGTTTATTTAGCGTTATTATAGAGAGTTACGCGAATATAACTACGAATTGCACAAATATTCTGGAGACTTTCATTGTGATCCTAACATTTGGCAAGGAATATATCTGAATGATTGCCTATGTATAACTACAAATATATAATGCCTAGTTCTGGAGCATGTACATATCATGGTTAATTAAGAGTAGATAGAGGGCAGGTCGACTCTATGGTTATCGTCTTATCCGCCTGGCTAAGCTAACCGAAGATGAGACAATGCAAGAGTTCTATATGTTATTCTTAGGTTCAATCACTCAGTTTGATTCTGTGAAATCTGCTTCTGTCTGTAATGAGTTTGATGCCTCTCGTCTTGATCTTAGCGCCTTGGCACGTCGCTTCTTGTGTTGTTTTTTCCTATTGGGGTAGTGTTATAAGCGCACGTGACTTTCATGAACGTGTTGTCCCACAATGTGTTGCGGTCACACAGGCCAAAAAATGCAACATGTCGACGGCGCACAACGCACAAAACTGGAAAAATTGTAGCAAAGCAAGGCACTATAAATACCTAGTACCCCTATTGATCCCTCTTCTTCATCACGCTCAGGACCAACTTCGATTTACCCATCACCAAATCTTACCGACTCTCAAGAAAACTCTTACACTCTCGAATTCTCTTGCTTACTTTCATCAAAGTTTCATCAAAGCTTCATCCAGAAATCGATAACTTGTTATCAGGTTCTTCTCCTCGGCGGGTTCTGAGCTGTTGTGATATCTCCCATCTCGGCTCTTTTTATTCACCTCCTGCTTTCTTGCGCATCGGTTGTTTTTACTACCGCATCCTTTGCTATCTTCTCACTATCGTCAGTTCATCAAATTCTTTGCTCTTTTTCATCGTCAAGTTATCGCATCATTTGTTTTTGATTTTCTTTTCGTCATTGGTTAATCGAGAATTCACCAAGAATCTATCGCATCTTTGTCGCAAACTTTTTACGAACTTCTCACGGCTCTTTCACGGCGTTCGGACGGCTTTCTATCGACATTTTTACATATCTCTCTCGGCTTTCTCATTCAGCGATTTCTCAAGATTTTTTCTCACGGGTTTTTCTGACGAACTTTCTGAAGACCTTTTCTGAAGACATTTTCTGAAGATCTTTTCTGACGAGCTTTAATTTCCTCACAAGCTCTTCTCACGGACTTTTCTCACAAAAGTTTCTCTCAGACCTTTTTGTCAAACTTTTCTGTGGAACGTTTCTGTCGATATTTTTTGACGATTTTCTTACCGGCTATCACACGGTATCATTCTCACGAATTTCTCACGAATTTCTCACAAGCCTCTCACCATCATCATCAAAAGAGTACCGGTCTTTTCTTCTCTAGATCATCACAATGGCCACCAGAGTCCAAACACCCCGCAACCAAGTGCCAAAGGGCAGCCTGAGCGAACCCCAGAACTTCAGGTGTCTGTCGTTCTCATCGACGCACACCTACATGAATAGCCCGACCAATAAGATCACGATGATCGGTGGCCTCGACGATGACGACGTCGACCACTTCGACCTCGATTTCCCCGAGAGTGCGGGAAAGAGCGGTAATTACTACCGCCGGGTCATGAAATTCCGTGTCCCAATGGACAAGACGATTGTCTATTGGAACGGAAAGGACAGCCGAAGGTACGACCTTGTCGTCAAGGTCGACCCTAGGGACGTCCAAGTAAGTCAATACTCTATTCTATCCTTTTCTTCATGCTCTATATATATCTACTGTTTTTTTGTGCTCGTTATACTGATTCGTGTGTGTGGTATTATAGTACCTTGTCAGAAATGACCAAGGTGAGTTCGTCGGTGTTGAGCACCACGAACATCCGGATGCCGAAGAGGCGTTCGTGGCCCGCGCCTTCTTGAAGGATAATACCTTCCTCGACTCGGGCGTTTTCGTCCTTGGCGAGTCCACGACTCCCGGTCGCCTTAAGGATATCCTTGAGGAGATGAAGGAGCGTGGGAGTAAGGTCGTGGCGGTCGGTTCTGGGGGCGAGGACGATGTCCAAGCCCTACACGCAGTTACTAGCATTGGGCTGGACCCATGCAAAGTATGTATTCTCTTCTACAGATTTTTGTTAAAGATATTTATACTGATGATTTTTTTCTTTCTTAGCTGTACGAATACTGGAACGCGATCGACCAGAGTCGGATCACTCGAGAGCAGGCCGCTCGCATCTCCTATGGTGGGGTGCAAGCCGCCAGTGCACTCGAGTTTGACGTTGACACTGGGGCGAATGTTGACCTCCTCCCTCTTTCCTCGCCGTCGGTTCAGACCGCAGCTGATGGGAAGAGGGCATTCTTCGACCAAAAGGCTGGTGGCCTTCTTGGAACCTCAGTTGCCACGAGTTCCACCGGTCCTGTCTTTGAGGCAGAGACCGTTACTGAGAACCGGCAACCCAAGATCGCCAGACCACTTTCTGGGAACGCCGCCGGATCTCCTTCCAGCGAGGCTTCGCTTCGAGGGGATGACGACAAGGAGAACCTCCCTGCTAGCAATAAGGGGGAATTGCTAGCGGAGAAGAAGCGGAAGAAGAATGCCAAGAGGAGGCAGAGAAGGAAGGAGAAGAAGGGTAAGCATTAACATCCATTCTGAGATATATATATAAATAAGAAGAAGAATTATACTAACGGCGATAGCTAGGGAAGAAGTAGGTGCCAGGCCGGGTGGTTGGAAAGAGGAGGAGGTAAGGAGGTGCCAAACGGACGAGGAAGAGAAGGGGAAGCACCACTTGGGCTGAAGTCTTGCTTGAAAGAGCGAGACGACGGGTACAAGACGCCATCACCAACCCGTGACAACTCCCATAGTGGAGACTCCCGGGGGCGTGGCAAGAAGACGATCAGCTGGACGGAATATGCGACCTCTCTGAGGTTGTATAGGAAGTTTGAGGGCGGCCGGCTCATCTCCGAGACTCGCGTCGAGGGGATCGAGCCCATCGTTGTCCGAGAGGTTGAGACGCGAGTCTCGATCGTCGGATGGTGATGGTCTTTGTGGGAGGAGGCGGGACTTGATCCCCCGTTTACCAAACATGAGGCTTGGTGTGATTGGCAGAGCCGACTTCATAGGAAGCGGCTCGCTATAATTGGTGCAGGGTGGAACCACTTGGTGGATGATGAGGCGGAGTTCGAGGCCTGGTACGATGAGGAGGAGAGGTTGTGGAGAGAGAAGGAGGCCGTTGGTGTTGCTCAGTTGGAGGCTGCCGAGTCGTGCCGACCATCTGACCCTTGTCCTCGGACTTGGGCTCAGGTTGCTGCTTCGGTGGCTGCAACGGTCTCTGAGTAAATGGTCCCTGTCATGCCGCTGGCGGGTGGTAAGGTCATTTATCTCATGTCGGTTTCCCTCTGCTGGCAGAGGAAGGAGAGAGAGGAAGAGGGAGGGGCCAGGTTGGGTCTCGCAGCGAGCATCGTCACCATCACCAATCGAATTTTTATATTTTATATCTTCAAAGCTCTAATCCTGCTCCGTAACATCGTGACATAAATAAGTGATGATACTGATCAAGTGATCTTGAAGTATAATAATATGTGAGCTAACCAGTACATCTTTCTGTGGGCTCTCTCCATTCTAGCCCGAGGACTTTAAACAATTTTTGTTCCTCGACTTCCCATCCTACCCACTCGCCATCGGGCTTCCGTTGTCTGGCCTCGACATTATCATCTACCTCTACCCCATTCTTCTCTTCCTCCTTTGTCAATCCAATAAATTCCCCTGTCTCCGGTCCCACTGGAACCCTTAGACCCGTCGCCCGATCTGTAATCCCCTCACTGCTAAATTTCCAATATCTTTGCGCTTTTACGTATCTCCTCAAGTCTCTTTCGAAAGTCGTAGCCCCGCTCCAAGATGTAAGAGTCGATCCCGCGCACCTGGGTGGTGGAAACAGAATATCGATTCTTCGATGTGGGTTTCGGTTCTTCCTCTTCTTGGTTCCAGCCATCTGCGAGTCACCCTCTTCATCTTGATCTGGAGTTTCATCTGGTTCCTGCCACACCCCCAGGACCTTTGGGATACCGTCAAAATTGTGGTGACTTCGTTTGCCAAACACTTCTCCTCCTGTGTTCGCTACAAATGTCGACGGCTGATGAATAGTTAGTACATGCGTGATTAAGCCATTTTCCTCCAGTAAATCCACCAAAGGAACAAGTAACTCTTCCACGCTTCTGCTTTTCGAAACCCGGGGGTGGGTGATGAGTATATCCACATCGTTGCTAAGCTCTTTGCCCCTTCGAAATCCGCCTACTACAACGGCTTCCGCACCCGGGAGGAGTTGTCGGGCGTAATGCTGTACTCTGTTACGGATGGCAACGACTTCGTCTCGGGGAATCTTCGTTTCAAACTCATCGTAAAACTTTACTCCGATCTGCTGAACTCGGGTTAAATGTTCCCAGTGGTATTCTACCAAATCGTCTAAATCGCGGAAACCGAGTCTGTAAAAGTTCTGAGCGGTGTGGGCGCCCGCACCCCATATGTTGTAGAATAATTCCAAAGTCCGGTAGTAAGTGGAGTTTTTTATTTCGTTCAAGATTTCCAATTCTCCTGGAGGTTCCGAATGCTGGAATTCGTACCACAGCGCGGCAATTTTGTCATCGCAGCCGGGGAGTGCACGAATCTGGGAGATATGGGTTATCGGGTAAGGGAATGCTGCGATGGCGGCTATAGATGTGGAATAAGCACGCACGCCAATTGAATCGGAGATAATAAGTCTGTTCAGTCGGATTCTGAACAGAGCTTCGAGAAAATCTTTGTTATAGTCCATAGACGGAGTTGGACGGGCACAGGAAAACTTTTGTTTAGAGACGACCCAGTCTGGAAGTGGGGGGAGATTCGTAGCTATTCCTTCAGCTTCGTCATGAGAGTCAGTTGACTCTTGTGACATGAGCTTGGGACGCTTGAATTGAGACAACTGAGAAGCCTGAGGCTCCTGGGACTGGTGGTGATGATTACGCAGGTGGCGCGTACCTGAGCCTGCTGGCTGAGTCGTAGCGAATGCTCGTCGCATAATAGATTCACGGCGTGCATCATCTAGAGCCTGCCGCTCCGCGTAAGACGAAGGGCTAGATTTGCGCTTTTTAGAAGCTATCGGTGACGATAATTGAGTAGTCGTGGTGTTAGAACTGGAAGGATCGTATATCCCACGGTACACGGTAAAATCGTCAATGTTGACTTCGACCCCTCTCGCAATCGCCTGGCGATACCATTGCAACTTGACAACTTTTAATAGCTTGCAATTAAGCGGTATGTCTTTTGCAGTATTCGCGTCTACGGTGTTCAGACGAAGGAACCGTAGTTCGAGGGCAGCACGTTTGGGGCCTATGACGTCGCCAATGAATATAAATGCATCTTGGGGTGATGCTGCGACTTTATATTTCTTGGATTCGAGATATGAGATGATATCAGCGCGCTCGGAATCTTCAAGACGGAAGGGTAAGACGTAAATGCTGGGAAGCGCGGAGGGGTCTGCCATTGTCGGTTCGCGTTCGAGGTCGGGGGGTGAAGAAGGTCATGTCTTTGTGTCGACCTGGAATGATGTAATGGGGGACCGATCCAGATCTGGCTTTTTCTTCTTGACTTGGTAGCATCACAGGAGCTGAATTATGATTTTTGGAGAAGTCGATGGCACACAGATGAAGTATTAGCAATGGTGAAGGAAGATGAAGAGGAGGAGGTTCGAATTCGGAGGCGGGACAACAGCCATCCGTGTCGCAGTAGCCTTTGTGTTGTACTGACGTCGAACATCTGCCCAATGCGGTAATTATAACGTTACCGAGGTGACGCTTAACCGGATCGGAATATTTTGCATACAGCTTTTAATTACGCAACCCTGCGAGCTTGGGATTTTAATTGGTCTTGTCGAAACTAAGAACTTAAGGAGGTGCCTACATAGGTACTTAGGCACCTGGGTATGTACCGCAGATGGATTCGAGATGTCGATGTAGTTCAGTTTCTTTATTTATCGTATATTATCTTTTTAATGCTACTTCCAGTTAATTACACAAACAGCTCTGAAAAACAGCTCTAAACTAGAACCCAATATCCATTGGCGCTGGTTATGGAAGGGCGATGTACATATGTGTATTGTTGTTATATTTGAGGAATAAGAAAGGTTCAATGAAAGTACTTTGCAATGTTTGCATTTGGAGATATCGAATGCAAGCCGTAGACGTAGATACAGATACCAAGTAAGGAGATATCAGGACTTTTGTACTTATATATCATTATCATTATTGTAGTATAACTAAGCAATTATAGAACTGGTCAATGTATTCTCCGTCCCAAAAGCCAGTCTCGTAACACTGAACCGTAGGAATTCACGAATAAACTCCATGGTTTTCTCACATGCCTCAATGTCAACGGCAGCGGTGCAGAGTATTTATTTGGTGTTGGATCGCAGCGCTTTGTGTTGGGCTGATGTGCTGGAGTGAACGCGACACACACAAACGATATCGCCAACTCCATTTCATCCATCTCATCCATCTCGTCATCCCTCTCCCTCCATCTCCAACATCCCTCCTCCAGCTCCACCACCGACCTATCTGTAAGGACATCCCCGGGACATCTTTCTGCTTCCAGTTCTTCCCTGACGGCCATCCGCTCTGATAGCGCGCGCGATTTCAATTAGCGATTCAAAGCACTCATTCCTTTCTCAGATCCCACGTTCCTTCATCACACGGTTTCGCATCCACCATCCTCAACCCCAAGTAACGCGATTTCCCCGCGTAGTACCACACTCACCTCTCGATATCACTCGATAAAACACACCCACTCCTTAGTTTCGCACAATCTCTCCTCTCACGATGGCGCGGGGAGCCGCATCCCAGCCCTCTAGCGCCTCTCTCAAGTTCAAAGAACCCATCTCCTGGAAGGCAGGCAAGCCAATCCCGGTCCCTCAATTGGTTAAGCGCCTCAAGTCCCTCCATTTGGAGCTACAATCGCTTGTCGATGAAGCAGAAGTGGACCTTCCATCCATCGATGCCGTAGCCAAAGATCTCGCCTCCACCGCCTTACTGCATCACAAGGATGAATCCATCAGAGCTTTCTTGGCCTGCTGTCTTGCCGACATTCTCTACTTGTATGCGCCGGATGCGCCATACACCGCGAATCAGCTAAGGGTACGGCCTCTCTCGATCAATTGACACCAACTACGATGACTCGGTTCACTAAGATAGATGACAATATCGCATAAAAATAGGAAATCTTCGACCTCTTTATCAAAACCCTCAAAGGACTCGAAGACTCCGACAGCGTGTTCTACCAAGAGCACCTATACCTCCTCGACCGACTTCACGAGACCCAATCCATCGTCCTTATCACCGACTTACCCGGCTCCGATGCTCTCATCACCAACCTCTTCACCACCCTCTTCGATCTCTCAGCAAACGAAGGCGAGAAGAATGTAGAATACAAGATGACAGATTTGCTGGAACAGGTAGTCGGGGAGGTCAACACTTTGCCTACGGAGGTTATTGACGTTTTGCTGGCCCAAATGATGAGAGCTTCACCAACCACCGCAGATGCAGGAAAGAAAAAAGGACTGGTCGACAAGAAAGGGAAGGAACAGACGACTCTGCTTGGCGCACGACAGTACCCCCCTGCTTACAACATGGCCAAGACAATATGCGCCAACTGCGTCGACAAGATGTCAAGGCATATCTGCCAGTACTTCACTGACGTCATCATGGAAGCTTCCCCATCTTCCCGCCGAGGCGAATCACCCGACGGTGACCCTGCGGAAACATTGAATGATGATCTCAAAGAAATTGAAAAAGCCCACAACCTCATGTTGGAACTTTACCTTGCCGTGCCTGAAGTCCTTTCGAATGTCCTTCCTCTCCTCGAAACCGAAATGGCATCCGAGACTGTCGACCTTCGGGTTCAAGCTACGGGTACCGTAGGAATGATGGCTACCACAGGCTCTCTGCCTCAGACATATCCTCAAACCTGGAAGACATGGCTGGGAAGAGCAAATGACAAGTCCGTAGCTGTTCGTGTCCGATGGGTTGAGGCTGCTGTCGAAATTCTGCAGGCCCGTACGGATGTAACGACTACCCTGCGAAATGACATCAAAATAAAACTTTTCGATGCTGACGAAAGGGTTCGCATCGCGGCCGTGAAGAAGGTTGGAGAGATGGGTTGGGAGTCGGCCACGAGCAAGCTCGTTAGCAGAGACTTCGGAGACAATATCCTGGAGACTTTAGCAGAGCGTGTGAAAGATAAGAAGCTGGCAGTAAGAGAAGCTGCTATTGGTGTCCTGAGTAAACTGTGGGCGGATGCGTATCCGGAAATCGCCGCAAACAATAAGGTCGTCATCAGGGATCTCGAATTCATTCCGGCTAGCTTGTTCGATGTGATCTATGTAAACGACAAGGAAACGAATGTTATACTTGACAGTGCGCTATACGAGTACCTTTTACCAATTGGGGATTACACAGGCAAGAAAGACAACAAATCAAAAAAGACCAAGGGCAAGGAGGCCCAGACAGCTACACAAGCAGCCTCACAAGCCGCATCTCAGGTCGATACCCCGGAAGAGGAAATGTCTGAAGACGAGATTCGAACCCGCAGAATGATGGTTCTACTTCGATGCATGACAGACTCCACCGCGAAGATCGACGGATTCAACGAATTTGATACGCAGGAGGAAGCTGATCTCGCTGGCAAGACTGCGCAGGAGGTTGCCCTGGATCGAAGTCGAAAATCTTCACAGGGTTCGGAGCGGAAGGAAATAAGGAAGAAATTGAATGCTCGTGCTCGCAAGGCCTTCTTCACTATTCCCAAAAACCAACAGGCATACGCAAAAGCCATGGATGCGTTTCTGGAATCCTGTGAAGCGTTCAACGGGGGTGTCATGGAATTCAACGAAGCAGATACTCGCCGCAAGCTGGAAAACACCATTACATTTCTCTCAAAGCTCCTACCGGACCCTTCTCGCTCTTCTACCGATCTCCACAATTTTGCTAAAGTACACGATCGACGCTGCTACGAACAAATTCGCCGTTGCTACTCACCAGATAGCGACTATGAGACCGTAGCAAACTCAATGTTCGAAGCTAAAAAGCGTATATCTAACAATACAACACTCGGAACCCTGGCCACATCAACCCTTCTTGAAACGATTACACCGCTTCTTTACCGCACCTCCTTGCTTATTTATAACAAATCACACATTGCACATATGATTCGGTTTTCAACGGACGAAGACACATCTTTTGGCACTTCCCTCAACTTGGTAGCTCATGAAGTTCTTCGTGAAATGTCACAAAGCAACCCTGGAGTTTTTGGTGCACACATCAAAACACTCTGCGACCTCATCGTGGACAAAGCGCCCGTCCCACCTCGTAACAAAACCGGGAAGGGTCGTGCTGCCGCCCGAGAAACCGAAGAAATAGATCTTGAAGGTCTAAATATGGAAGACACCATCAAGGCATGCTCCGGCTTTGCCAAACAGTACCCTAAGGAACTCCCTCACGACAAGAAACTTATGGAAGCGCTGGTCAACTTTTCTCTTTACGGTACTTCTCCTGTGGCTGCTAAGCATGCTGTTGCAATCATTATGCGCACTTCTTCGCGAAAGGATATGTATGCTGGGGATCTGATTAGGAAGATCCTAAAGGAATGGGAGTACGGAAGTGAGTTTTATATTGCTAGGTTGGCGACTTTATCGCAGGTTGTTTTATTCGCTTGCAGTGAAGCCGAGTCGGATACAGACAACATGAACAGAATCAGGGACATTGCTATCAAGGAGGTTTTATTGCGTCCGCCTGATGGTGATGCAGTTGTTGAAGACGAAGAAGAGGATGAAGACGAGGAGGTGGACAAGCCATCGATACCCAGCGAAGTATGCCAGGCGAAAATGCTCGCATTGAAGATTCTCATCAACCACCTGCGTGCGCATGGATCTGATGCCGATGCCGATGCGGAAGCTACACGTAAGACTCTTGCGGAGCCAGTATATAAACTTTTGAACGCATTATTGGCAAACAATGGCGAGTTATCTAAGAAGGGGGATACTTCGAAAGACGACAGAAAAGCGCTGTACTGGGCTGCGGCAAATGGGTTCTTAAAGGTTGCAAGGATCAGAGGATACGAAATTCTGATCTCGCCGAGTGTGTTCAACCGTGTCGCATTGGTTTCGCAATACAGCGTGCAGAGTATCCGGAAACGGTTTGTCGACAAAGTCAAGAAACATCTAGCGGCCTCCACCCTGCCTGCAAGATATTACACTGCCCTCTTCCTTCTCGCTGAAGAAAAGCAACGAGATATCAAAGAAGAGGCGTCAAGCTGGTTGAAGGCACGGGCTAAACAGCATCGGGAGATGAAGAATATAATTATGGAAACGACGTTTGCACGATTGTTAAGTCTGTTGGCGCATCATCCTGATTTCGAGCGCGATGACGAAGAGGTTTTGAAAGTCTTTGCGGTCTACGTACTTTTCTACCTGGAATGTGTAGTTGTCGAGGAAAATCTAAGTTTAGTGTACTACGTAGCACAGCGTATGAAGAGCGTCGTGGATGGGATTGTGCCAGATCGTAGCGAGGTAGGTTTTTTTCAGCTTCATTTTCTCTACCACGGAAAGACTTTTGCTAACTAGACTGGATTAGAATCTTTATACACTCTCGGATTTGGCACAAATCGTAATCAGGAAATATGAGGACATGAAAGGATGGGCATTGCAAACTTGGCCGGGAACCCTCAGGCTTCCGGCAGGCTTATTCAAGGGATTCAAGGACAATGCTACAAGCTTGGAAGTGGCAAGAAAAAACTACCTCCCTGAAGGTCTTGAAGATGCATTAGATGTCATATTCAAGAAGCCGAGCAGCAGAAAGGTATGTTTTATAAATATTTCTCATCTGGCGTTTACTATTGTGGAAGGTCTAGAGCTAATCCGGCGTGTTTATTCCAGAGGAAATCTGATGCCTTTGGTGCAGCTACACCTGCTAAGAAACGATCACGGACTTCCGCTACAACGCCAGGAACCGGTACAGCAAAGAAGAAGACCAGAACTGACAAGTCCGGTAAGCCCAAGAAGAAGAAGAGAGGGGATGATGAAGATGGGTTTTCAAAATCGCGCGGCGCTTCAGAGAGACGGAGAAGCGGAAGGGTCACCAATTTTGTTGCTGGTAAATATGCTGAGAGTGATGGAGAGCAAGAAACTAGCGAGGAAGACGAAGAGGATGAGGACGACGAAGAAGAAGAAAGCGGCGACGATGAAAAAATGGAGTGGGAAAAATCAGCTGATGGGGCTGGTGATGACAAAGAAGAGGAAGAAGAGGAAGAAGAGAGCGAGCCAGAGCCACCGAAGAAGTCGAATGGTGTAGGAAAGTCAAAAGCGCAAGCTACGCCGAAATCTGCCGCAAAAGTAAAGCCGACGGAAGACCTTGAGATGGAAGAGGACGATGGTGAAGAGGGTAGCGACGGCGGTGAAGACGAGGACGAGGAAGAAGAGGAAGAACCGACTCCACCACCTACAAGAAGAGGAGGCAGAAGGGCAGCCTCCACACCGCAAGCGAAGAAAGCACCAATGAAGAAGGAGAACCTGAGCGTGAAGAAAGCTGCTTCGCCGGCCCAGACGAGAGGAACTAGAGCGTCCGCTCGTACGCGTGGGAAGGCGAACGGTAAGGCGGTTATCAGTCAGAGAGACGTGGAGGACTCTGATGATGATGAATAAGGGATATTTGTGTACGATTTGGACGACGGGTTTTTACGCGCTAATATGACTGACCCAGCTTGACATTGCTGTGAAGGGCTTCTCTTTATTGTACAGCTGATATTATTCGTGTTCTGGGCAACTTTTTACTTTCAAACTTTTTCTGCATTAAAGCCTATGCATGGCGATATGTCTTTCTACCTTGAATTCTTTTAAGTGTTCTTCTTTTTTATGTTTTAATTTCGATAGCCCATTCTAAACCCCTCTTTGTCGTGTCTTTTACTTTTCTGATGTGGATTCTCACGTCGGTTTTATAGTAGGGGATTTCCGAGCCGATCTCCCGATGGCACGTTTTTATTGACTGGCAGTAGTATAGCATTTTAATATACTAAACCAGGCAAGCATCTCCAGATGTGACTATGTGAAGAGCCATACGATGCCAATTAAATGGTATCAAACAAAATCACTACCCACACTTGCTGAACCTACTCGCATCCTTAAAGTTGGTTTGCGGCAACTATAATATCCATCAGTAGCGCAATAACAATAGATGGTGCATAGTACACTCACCGTCGGTATCGGACCAATCCCGCCATCCTTACAATTCTCATCCGCAAACGTGGTATCCAAATCATCATTATAAGCAGTAAAACTCGACTGACCGACGAGTAAACCACCATCCTCACTCTGTACTTGATCCGCCGTATCCACACCCGGATAACGAATTACATAACCCGGGTGCGGGTAAGGGGGTATATCCTGATAACTCTCCCTCAGCATGCGTACCCCGTTAGCCCAAGCGTTAAACCAATCCCCCAACCGCTTCAGATGCGCCGTGAACGAGAAATTAAACTCGAACGATGTAGTTCTCGCCAACGGCTGTTTATTATTCTCGAACCCGAATCTGAGGGTGTATATTTCGTCTTTTATCGAGGTGAAAGTTTTTTCGGTGTCGATGAAGAATTGTGTCCAGATCGGGCGCTGGAAGGTGTCGTATTCTATGTATTCGGGATTGTGGACGTTGAAGTGGGCTTGCACTGCTGCCATGGCCGTTGAGAAGGGAGAGTGATCCCAGGAGTCCGGGTTGCGGTCTACGGTTTCGTCCACCCAGTGTTGGAGATCGTTGAGTCTGGACTTTTGGTTGTAGATGCGCATGTAGAGTGCGTCTAGTTTGGGGAGCCATGATGTCGCTTGATCGAGGTCTTTGAAACCGAAGGTTTGGAAGTTGGCTTGGCCGAGACCTTCGTCCGGTGGGCCGTTTTTGGAGGTGGATTGTTTGAGGAGGTGGTAGGCGCGGGCGAGGCGGGTTTTGAAGCCGCGGTAGAGGTAGTCGAATGTGATGTCGACGAGGCGGATGCCGTTTATGATTTCGTCGGGTTTTATATCGCGGTTGTTGGGGTTTTTGTAGGGGTAGATTTTGTCGAAGAGGCGTTGGATGTAGTTTACGCTGTCGGCAAAGTTTTGCAGGGACTTTTGGGCGTCGTGGAGGGCGAAGTATTCGAGTTCTTTGGCTGGGATGGTGATTTGCTGGGCGTGGGTGCTGTACAGTATCACTGTTAGCTGGAATTGGGTCACAATGCTTGGGAGATGGAGGTGAAGCCTCGATTTTTGTGCGTACCTGTATGGTTGGATGAGGATTGAAGCACCGAATAAGATCCAGTGCGATATATGACCGGGAAACATCGTTAAGCTTGTATGCTGGCTTTAGTACCTCATCGATGCATCGTCAGTTATAATAACATATTCCTCTAGGCATGTCAGAAACTAGAGGTTTGAATTAAAGTCTGTCGACACGACGAGAAAATGTGCGCAAAATGGCTATATTCTTCACGACGTTGCTCCAGCATAGCAAATTTCGGGCCCTCATGGTATACACTGTAGATTTAATTTCATTAGGTTGTCTGTAGTTGTAATTGTAGAAAAAGATGAATTTTCACTATATAGCATTAAAATAAATCACATCCTAGGTCTTTCCCTTTCCCCTCAATTGCAGCCTTATCCTGAATCGAACAGTACGGCCCACTCAGAAGATCATCGTAATACGTATCCGCGTACGCCTGCTGCGATTTCAAAACCGGCATGGGAAACGTACTCTTCGTCTCAAACCCCGGAGTCTTGATATTCAAATGTTCAACCAATCTACCCGGCGAAACAAATCCGTGCATAGGCTGCGTCATCTGCGGAATCTCAGAAATCCCGTCCCAGTCTTCGAAATCCTCTTCGATTTCGCCTTCCGGTACCGGTAGTCGGGGGATAGCATTATACGCATCCCTGACGACCACTATACCGTCCCTCCAGGATTTGACTATGGCTATTATATCCTCAAATATCAGCTTGATCTCGGCTGCGAGACCGAGTTTCGGACCCATCCTGAACCCCTTCGATCTGACGTAATCCATTTCTTCAAGGATCAGATCGAACACCGCGGTAAACCTCCCCAGCTGCTCGCGGTCTTTTACCCGTTTCTTCGGATCGAACGTAAACATCGATCCATCATCCGTGAAAGAACCACCAAAAAGTGTTAGAGCGACAAATTCAGCCGCAGGAATCTCTTGGTAAAACCATTGTAGTAAACCGATATTCTGATCCGACCATACGAAAAAAGCGCGAAACACCTGTCGGGCTTGTAGGGCTTCATCTCGCATTCTGACGGTTGGGTAGAGGAATCTGTTTACCGGAAGGTCGGTTAATTCGATGTGACTGTCCGGGGGGATGGGTACCTCGGCGAATCCGAGGGATTTGAGGGTATCCGGTGCGGATTCCCATTCGGAGTCTTTGATTTCGTTGAGGTCCGCGAGTTT
Organism: Orbilia quercus; assembly: GCA_036971405.1. Classification (NCBI taxonomy): domain Eukaryota; kingdom Fungi; phylum Ascomycota; class Orbiliomycetes; order Orbiliales; family Orbiliaceae; genus Orbilia; species Orbilia quercus. The sequence continues at coordinate 3,122,079 of JAJTUE010000001.1, read as the reverse complement.
TTCTTTGAGTTCTGCGCGAAGGGTGTCGATTTTTAACGGGGCTTTGATGGAGTTGGTTTTGTCTTCGTTCCAGAGGGAGAAGACTGCGAGGAGGGATTGCTGGAAGCGGAGGACTGCGGGGAAGTTGGTGTGAATGAAGGCGTCTAGGTCGGTGGCGGGGATCGAGCTATCCTGGGCGGTTGCTATTCTAGAATGGTGGATGTTAGATATCTTTTTGGAGAGGCGGGTTTGGGTACTACTAACATTGATGTTCCGTGCAGGAGCCCGGCGGTCCCGATGAGGATGTACCGTGGCCAGCGTGATAGTTTCATGCCGTATATCTGTGTGGTCGGTTAAGGTATTCGTATCACCCATAGCCATAAAGATGAGCATCTACGACCACGTTCCTGTTATGGTTTTCCTGAAAATTAAACATGCTCTATTGTAGCTCCAAAAACATATATTGAGGTATTTCACGGAAAGTTCAATGTCGAATTCCCCCGAGTTTGAAAATGAGTTGTGTGGTATTTCCCATTTCAGAACAATATCGAATTCAGCTCGATACCTAGTACTTTGAACTTGTTAACAAAAGACGGCGAATAGGTTCACAGATTTAACGTCATCTTCTTGGCTGTAGCATCCTTAGGTGACATGTATCAAAACACAGCATTTCCTTACGTCAGCATACGACACTATATGATATCACGTTCCAGGGTCCGTCATGTTCACGACCGCTAAGGGTAGCATCTTAGCTTATACGTTACACAACCAAAATATCTACACGCGTCGAAGGATCTGACGATGAATACCTAGCGCTAGATATGTCCGAGACACTGGTTATCGTCGGTCCGTTATATGTCCGTGGAGGACTGTGCGCTCTCCAGCGCCTACGTAGACATGGTGTGACAACCCAGCATTTATTATTGGTCTAGTGTTTTTTGATCGCAGTGGCGAGCTCGAGGACGGCTGAAGAATTTATGGCAGGATACCTTGGCCTGGTTTGCAGACTGTAGTTAATAGCAAGCGGTTGCTTTCCCGCGCATTACACACTCGTCTAGTTCAGCTGTCGATGGTGCATGGCACTGAACGTAGTCTGGGCCCTTTCTACCACAATTAATATCCGACCTGCGAGATTTTCAAGGCGGCAGAATTATTCCTATGCAGCCCGGTTTCCGTCCAGGTTACCCGACGAATCAGGCGTTAGGAAATGGTCAGCCGGTGCATAGATGATTGGTCGGGTATGTTGCTCATGCAAACAGTTGTGGTCTTCGTTTGACATTGGCGCTGCGCCATTCAGCTTTCTTATAACCTTTCGGCTTATATCTGTTACAGACTGATGGTTTCTCAAGCATCCATATCGATTATCTGTTCCAAAAGTGCATCGCTGCTGCTTTGTATTGAACGAATTATGGTATCGGTAGCCGATGAATCGATTACTTAAGAGATCTGTTTTCCGGCTTCAGAGGATACCGGATCGATGTTAATCTGCTATAGTAAAAGTAATCGTCGTATTCTATATCAAGATCCTATATAGTAAAATATCTTATTGAGAATATATCAGCATGGCAGATATTGAACCCACCAAAGACATCCCCCAGGTCAGTTTCCCAGCCAACTACCAGATCAATGAGGTAGATTTCGGCGAGGGTTCGACTTCAGGTCCCCAGTCCGTACCCTTAGTCGAAGGTGCTCCCCCTCCAGCTCCTCCACCTCTGGGAGTTCTAGAGCATTTCAAGGGAGTCTACGCCGGCTCCGGCTTCAACATGATATTCCGCCCAAACAGCAACACCACATCCGCCACCACCTTCCCAAACCCTCTGTTGCCACCTCCAGCGAACGGGTTCAGCAACAACGTTCTAGAACTCAATCTCACAAGAGAGACCCTGAGGTTTTGGCCAGCGTTGGGATCCACCCCAAACCGTGGTCTGAACAGCCAGGGTGACATTTTCTTGAACGGAGTTCCCTATACTCAGACCATCGACGATGTTACCAATCAAGCCACCGGTAAAGCCGATAACCCGCCTCAAGGTATCCACTTCGAGCCGGGTCTGTGGATGGCCGTACCGTCGACCACTGCGCCCCCGCTTCCGGATACCCTATCACGAATGGCGTCCATCCCGCACGGCACCACCATCAACGCACAGGGTTTCGCACCGACGACCACCACCGTGAAACCGGATATCAAGCCCGTATCAATCACCCCGTTCCGTATCGGCAATGTCGGGATTCAAGTCCCATTCCCCAGCCAGGATGTAAACAACATCAACACCGCCCGTCTACCGCAGGACCTGACCAAATTCATCGCGGAGGGTACAATCAACGATACGATCCTGAAGGATCCCAACAGCATCCTTCGCGATATAGCAGAGAAACAAAATATCACGCAGACGATCGAGTTCCACATATCTACCAACTTGACAGAAATGCTCGCGGGCGCGCATCTCGGCGGCGGGAGCAGTAATATCGCTTTTCTCGTCGGCGCGGGAGGAGAAGACCCCAACGCTCACGCGGCGCTCATGGTCGCCACGTTTTGGATCGAGACTGTACAGGTCGAACTCGAGCTGCCGTGCATAGAAGCCGAAGGGTGCGTTGATATTCCGGCTCCCGGGGCGAGTTATCGGTTTGAAGGACGGGTGGTGCCGTCGTTCACGGTGGAGCCGCCGTACGAGATTACCGCGGGGCAGAAGATCACGGTGACGTACACGCAGATTCAGTATTCGCAGAATGTGAATTTGGATTTCGCGGGGCTGACGTGGCCGCATGTGTCGGTTGCGACGTTAGTTCCGACGGACCCCATCGCTGTGCCGGCGTCGGCGTGGGAGTAGAGGGGTTCGCTTTTCTTGTCCCGTCGACTTCCTATTTGTGCCTCGGAAGTTTCTAGTTAGCTCGGCTCCTTGCGTGTAGTAATTTGAATATATGGTAGGAATGTCAAAGGACACTGTTCTTCTAAATTGAAATATATCAAAGACATACAATATGAATCTGAAGTCGTAATTCGTGAATTAAATATATTCGTAGAACCCTTCGCTTTCCTTATCCCGTAATCATCATGGTATTCTGTGAATGCGAACTATCATGTCGGATTGCGACCGAGTGTCCAGTCCGCCGTTAAGAATGGTGTAACCAGGAGTTCTGCAAATCGTTGCCGTTAAAGTTGGCCCACTTCTTTCGCAATGGAGACTCGAACGGGTTTGGATTAACCTTTTTCCCTTTCGCCGATGATTGACATTGAGCTCTGCACTGACTGGCAGGGAAGAAGATTTCCCACGGTCTAGCCCCGCCTCAAGGTCCGAGCTTGATAGCATGCTAGCGTCGATTTGAATCTCAGTCCACTCACCTTTGTATGATTCGATGACGTCGAGGACATCATGTGCAGGGATGATTCGGATCGGAAAGTGTATTGTACATCTCGCCAAAACAAGGTTTTGGCAGAATTTCGCATCTGAACAGCACGTAACGTAACTAGGTGCGGGATAAAGAGCGATGCAGGATATTGACCAGACGTGGAATATAAACGGTCCGGTGGGTCCTGTCCTTGCATCGACGCTTTACCCTGAATTTCTCTAGCTTTATTCTAGTTCGACGGGTCTCCGGCCGCACTTTCGGGATTTTTAGTTTGAAAAAGGAATTCCCTGGCGTAGATACTACCTCCTTGGAAGTAGTAGATGTCTCTGAAATAGAAAAAAATCCTGCAGTATCCCGCGAGTACCACGGAAACATGCCGCCGACTACCATTTGATACACTCAGACTTACGTAAATAGCAACCATCTGGACTTGTTGTCTCTGCAACACCATTCTCGGCGATCGGGTCGCTTTTGATTTCAACATCTCAGACGGATTGCATTGGACGGTATCTTGTTCGTATAAACCTTGGAACGACCCTGCGCGCAGCAATGTTGCGGGCTCAGAACGTCGGCGCGATTACCATTGACGACCAGCCGAAACTCAGCATACTCGATCCTTCCGATCTCGAGTATTTCACCGAAGGTGCCGCCAATGTTCTCTACAGATACGTCGGCAGGGAAGAACAATTTGTATGTAGCATCTCTATTCAAACGTTTTATCTATGGCAATCATACTAAATATTTATCCAGCAAACCCACCTCATCCGATTGAGAAAATACCTTCCAAACTCTCCGACAACTTTACAACTCTACACTCACCTCCACAAGGTGTTCGTCCCGCTACTTCCCTCATCGATACTCGACACCAAACTCGTCCAAGTCACCCCGGACGTTTTAAAGGCCTTAAACGTCCGATTACAGCACGATGACCGGGGTTCCGTCCTCCAAGAGGGTCTACCCCCAACCCTCAACGGGAAACGAAAAGGCAAACTCGACGACTCGGAACAATGGGGGCTAATAGTAGAAGATATGGCACCGGGAGTCTATCAAAAATACAACATGGCGAACGCTACTCTCGAACAGAGCAAACGGAGCAGGAGTAGAGACGCCTTCTCGTTATCTCTGCTAAGGGATAGTTTAAACTCCGAACGGGGTATAAACGACATACCACTCTGCGCGAACGCGATGAACGCAAAGGCGCTAGCGAAGGATGGATGGAGGGATCTATTAACCGTTGAATTCAAGCCAAAGTATCTAGTACAATCCCCCGACGCGCCGAAAGATTGGAAACTGTGCAGGACGTGCGCGTTGAGGAGTATGCGGTCCAGAAGCATGTCCGGACGATCCACGGCAAGCGCCAATTCAGAGGACGAACAGGGTCACCATTTCATCGCACCGGATTACTGTCCGCTCGATCTGGTCTCCTTGGATAAAACCCGAGTGCGGAGAGCGGTTGAATCCATCGTCAACCGCGACGACGGGGTGTTAGTCGTCAACGAGGCCGAGGTGCTGGTCACCGATACCGCGCTCGGGGAGGACGGGATTTCCCCTTGGTTGGATATTCTGGATACCTCGATCGTTGATCTGCTGGTTGGTTATTTTTCGGATCCGGCGGGAGTTACGCACGTTCTCGCGGATCTGCAGGCGCATTTTGGTGGGAAGATCGGGGTGCTCGCGCCGCCGACGCCAACGATCGAAGTATCCGCTGAGGAGATGGCGAGGGTGTTGGCGGGACATCCGACGACGGCAAAGATCGGGGAGGATATCTGTACGGCGATGAGTTTGAGGGATTGTACGGTTTATGTGAGGGTGTGGGTTAAGGCGAAGCCCGGGAGGAGTAATGGGATCGATGTTCATATCGAGTGTAAGGTTGGAGATTTGGATATGAAGACTGGGGTGCGTTCACTTTCTACATTATTTCCAAGAGAATCTTATTGATAATATGAATGATGATTTACAGGAAGGTGGTAAAGGGCTATACTGGAGAGAAGCCGAGAGACGATTACTCCGAGGCGACTGGTACACCGGTCGCGGAATGATCGATGGACCGGGATGCCGAGAGGAGTCGGAAGAGGAAGATAGTGTCGATAGTTTCACAGACTACGTTCTCACGAATACAACATCGGAGCCAACAGAGCTGCTAAGAAACGGCAGCAACGACAGTTTTCAGTTGTCGAGCGACTTTTTGAAGGTGCCGAAGAGCGCTTCAAAGCCTAGTCTTTTGTCGGCTGGCACTGCTGTGATGTAGTCGGTATAAAGCACGATCTTTTATGCATACTTGTGGTGTTGAGCTCTATTTGCGGGCGTTGGATACTTTGCATTTCTTCTGATATAGCGTTCTTACCAAATACTTGTTACACACATGGCGGTTACATTGTTCATTGACTATTCACGGTGGTCAAAGCAGACATAATAATATAATTCAACTTGCATTCACCTAGAACCGCTTTTGAATTCAACCTTTATCCCCGGCTGTGCTATGGATACTACTAGGTTTAATCCTATCAGTCCAACTGATGTGATAACAAACCCACAGACAAGAGCGATGATATCGATAAACTTCAAAGATCGGTTTATTTTTATTTGTTACAACTTTGGCGAGATCAGACGAATACAATAAACGAATTATGAAATCCCTGAATCATGGCGTACGTTTCGAAATGTCATACTCTTCAGACGAACACATTCCTAGCTCGCACAATAATGAAGTTTAAAGAATATCAAAGAAACCGACCAACAGAAACCCCTGACAACCAACTGCTGCGGTCCCTGTTGCTTGGGTCGTCCTCCCGAGACAAAGAGCTGCCCTGCGCTGGTTGCCGCGGCACAACAAAGAAAATCCAACAAGGTGTTTCTGGCGCGAGTATTCTTGCCGCGACTGGGGGCAAAACAATGCGATGGCGAATTCATATTCATCGACGCGTAGGCGAATACCATCGAGCTTCTAGCGGCGAGGGAAGAGAAGTAAAAGGGCGACGACAGGACATCTTAATTTCCCACCGTCGACCATATTGTGATCAAAGCTTTATAGCTACATAGTATAATACGTTGTACGACAGTACGATCCTATCTTCGTTTTTTACTCTTTTTATTTTTATTCTCTCGAGCTAGCTCACGTATGGTGGTTAAGTTTTATCCGTAGTTTTATTTTATTTCCATAATATACCCGGGATACTTCTCTATTCTGATACCAGAACGAAGCCGGACCAGGAGATCGAGATATAAACTGTTGAGGACCTTGTTTATTGGATACTTTCAAATCTTTCCCAACGGGCTTCCAAGATACGCACCTACCCGGCTTTAAGATCTTCTCGATATTTCCGCTGAAATCGCGATCTGGAACAAAATGAGATTTACTCCGCCAGACGCTCGTCGGTTCTCGCTCCCGACATTCGACATGTTCGGCCAGCCAATATTCGAGCCGTATCTTTACTACACCCACTTCTACCAATATCCACATCACCATCTTCCTCCACTTCTTCCCCCCCCTCCCCCGCCGCATATGCATATGCACGAATTATTCGGCTACCCGCCAGAACCACCCTACTTTAACCTTCCAGAGACCCTCCCCGAAGAACCGATCCATCATATCCCAAATTATCCCGACACGAATCCATATCCCACCCCTTCAACCTCTCAATACCAGATTTCTAGGAAAATCAGCCCAGACACGGAATCATACTCTAACCAGTCCTACACCGACTCAACTTCTGCCTCCTATTCGAATTCCCTACACGCCAGTGCAACCTCTTCAGAGGTATCCCAAACAAACTCATCCGAGACAATACCTTCCGTCTACCCGACGCAGCCGAAATCCGATTCGTTGCCATCGTACAACGATAATCCTTTTTATCAGTCCCTAGATTCTTTCGCCGAATCTATCCCTTCGTTCGACGTATCCAGGACAGAAACGCCAGGTGATATCCACTACCCTTGCGAAGAGGAGAATATAGAAGCAGACAGTATGGTCGTACAAACTATTTCTCATCCTGATACCGTCAAGGCGGCTAAGGCCAAGATGCAGCATGACGCTGCGGCTCCTAGACGTAGATCCTTCCTCGACTAATCCATATAACTTCATGAGGCTAACATAATTTTAGAAGGAGGTAAAGCTCTCGTTGTCAACGGGAGCACGAATCAATCCCTTCCGTCGAAGGTTCCAAAGGAACCCAAAGCACTCGACGAGCCCAAGGGCGTCACTTCCATTACACCGGCCCCCTCACCAACAGCCAGTCAATCGGCATCAGACGCCGAAACCAAAACTGAGTCCACGGCGAACACAGAACTAACGATCAAACTAGCCCCGGAGGGTGAAAGCGGCACCATCCACATCTCATTGAACCACCTCACCCAAGATAACAAACTGAAAAACCTCCACTTGCGTGCAACCAACGTCACATCAGCGAACAAACAAAAATTGATCGCTTCAGCAAAAGCACTGATCCTCACAGCCCTCCACGCCCACGATGCAACCAACACCGTCCACCTGGGCGCCTGGTTCTCCTGGTCCGAAAAGGGCTTCAGCGTCAACTTTAAAACCCATACCGACCGTTGGACCGCAACCGAACACACGGCCTGGCTGACCTCCCTCGGCGAGAACCTCAAAATCGGCGAAAGATGGGCCGGGATCGTTATCCGCAACGTCTGGAACACGTATATCCAAGAATCCAAGATCGGGGACGACGATTTCCGCCGTTCCTTGGAATCGTTCAATCCGATGATCGTGTCTGTAGACGAGACGGAAACCGTGCTGGAACCATATCGTATTCGCAAGATGCGGTGGCTCGGACCTACCACTTTAGCTATATGGTTTCACGACGCCGTTGTCGCTGATTACTTTGTCCGGAAGGGCGTGTGGGTTATGGAAGGGTGGGTTGGGCATCCGAGGTTTAAGCAGGTCGGGTTGAGGGGTTTACGCACCGTTTCCCCGTTGGTTGAGCAGCTGAGGACGACCCGGTTCGGCGGGAATGCCGGTGCTAGGAAGAGATTTCCTGCTGTGCGGGATAATGGGATGAGTAAGGGTGGCGTCGAGGGGGGTAAGTCCCGCCATGCGCATGTTGGAGGACACGGTAGGAAGTAGTTGAGAGAGAGAGAGAGACATTTGGGAGGTAAAAATTTAAAGATGAGAAAAGGGTAGAGTTGCTGCGCAAGGTAGGCAGCAGCTCTTGCATTGAATCTATTCTTTTGAATTGAGTAAACTAATTGAATTAATAATAATTGTCTTCGCCTTGTTGTTTACGATCAGTGTACTTTAATGTTTCGATTGACTTTCGCGACTAGAAAACGTTTAAAACCTCACGATCAGGAGCTCTTTGATAACTTTTTTCTTACATTTTGTTTCATTTTCCTATTTCGGGGTTTAATTTATTCTTAATATCTGTTCCTGCATAAGTTTTGGATTTTGCTATGAAAATTTCCCACGCGCATTTCGCATATACAGTGGAAATCGCGTTGCAGGTTGCAAGGTTGACGATGCATAAAATGCCGTGTGCGGAGCCATGCTAACTTAAAGCCGCTCCCACGTGCAGAACGTGGAGAGCAATCCCCCTTTTAAATCCAGAAATTTTGCTATCTATTAAATTCGTCTTCCTTTCCACCTAAATCGGAAAAGAATAAAATTTTAAAGCGAAGACCTGTCAGCTGCAGTGCAGCGACGCATGTATGTATGTGGTGCAGGTCGATGGAACACAGGTCGTGCGAGCAATGCTAATATATCCGTAATCGAAAATGAAAATGATGAATCACAAGTTTCACTTAATTACGACCCAGCGCGAATCGGAACCCCAGCCAAGCGAATTTTTCTCGTGGCAAAAAAACGGGGGGTGAAGAGAGAATAGTAAGCTGATGGTCCGATGTATCTTCCCGAGCTGGTACATATACCACTACAGCAACTTCCCGGGAAGAGGAGGAAGAAGAAGGGGTGTGTCCCTGAATTCTAACCGGCCGGTCAATGATAGGGCATGGGCAATATTCGCACCCAGCTAGCAGGATCCGATTACTTTGACAATGCCTCATCGGCCGGCGTCGTATCAGCATTCCTGTAACTGAATTATATTAAGATATCTTGATATTATAATACTGCCGCGCGCGGTGCCTGTGGGTGAGTCTTCGGGACGGAGTACCAAATCTATCATGGCTTCCGATAGGAAATGCGATAAAGGCTTGCAGTTGTTATAATTGTAGACGCTAAAATGGGGTACGGAGAAATAGCGAGTGTAAGTAAAGTAAGTAAGTAAGAGAGAGTGATGCTTACCCGACGGTTTTCCTCGTGATCGTCGATAGGTATGATGCAGTGATGAGTAAGATACCCGCAGAGCCGAATATTATAATACGTCCGAAAGGCATCTACGAAGTCGGAAATCCTGTTCGTTCGGTTGAGCTAGAGGTGGCTTTCTAATCGTCGAAACTCCACATCTCAACAGAATGATGCTGCTGCTCGCTATGATCGGTGTAGTGTGTATCTTATTTATCATTCATCTTTGGTCAGCAGATTTTCCAGAAGAGAACAGAGTTACCGAGTCTAGACACACCACGCGACGTCCGGATTTAGAGGTAATATTGTGACGTGAGGACATGTGCGGCCCTTTCTATTTTCTTTCGAGCTGTCTCGTCTTGCTTCGTATTACAGACAGAAAAATGCGAAACGAGATTCTCTGTTGTCTGCCTTTCCAGCACCGCATTTCCTCAATTTGAAATCATTTCGACCAATCAGACCCCTGCCGTTTTTCTGAGGCTCCGAGCCAAACAGTACATGAACAAGGACCGCCCGCCGCAAAACGTGTTGTTGTCTAAAGCGAGGCTTCTCTCTGCCTTGGGAGCGGTGCACAGTGGTGTGAATAAATGGGTTCACCGGGTGGAGGCGCAGTTCCCGGTTCGAGCACCAAGGTTTCCCTCTTTGGGTATGAAACGACTGTAAAAATAGAGTGAAACAGCCAATGACGACCTGAGATTCCTTCCCCGGGGGTGGTATCCATCCAGGGTTCGACCTAAACTCAGGGTCGATCACCGGCGACTCCTTGGAAGGAAGAGAGCCTGGGAGGATTTAAAAAGGTTATTCTTGACTTTAACTTGGAGATGAGCCTCACCCCGTGGAAAGATCGCCGACCTTTGCACCACCTATCCACCTATGCCCCCCTCTCCCCCTGCGCCAACTGAGGATTTGACATCTTATTCTATTGTTTTATACTTATGATGCAACGATTAATTCATCCGAGGTCTTGGGTTCCCAGCGGATGGAGAATTACCGGGGATGGGGAGATCATAGGCCGATCCTAGCTGCGCAAGCCAGGCCCAGGCCCCTTCCTTCGCTCGGAGAAATAAAGAAAAAGACAGATAGGCTAAGTTAAGGTACAGCTATAGGCTATCGTAGATGCTGACCTGGCGATTTCCTGATGACAGGTGGGACCAGCGATCATCGTGGTAAGCTTGTACATTCCTCTGGAGGATATCACCCAATAACCAGGCGCATCCTGGCGTTTTGACAGATAGTACGGAGTACAAATCGAAGGGAGGGGCTTGCTGCAAGGTACCGCTTATCACAAGCCCTGATTCGGCGAAAGATCATCAGCCATCTTTTCGAAGTGGGACTCTTAACACTGGCGGGCGTATAACATACCATACTTAACTTTTACCGTACTTTAACTGATCGAAACGATATCGCGGCTGTTTTTCCCACGGAGCCGAGGATTAAGAGGCTATAGTATTGGTCAATTAATCCTCCAGATAAGGCAATAATATAATAGCACAGCTGGTTGCGAAATTGGAAACGAACCCATCCTTCGGTTCTGGGCCGTATTGTTTCTGCAAACGTCCATTAAATTCAATCCAACAGCTATTTTAATTCCGTAACTGTAGGTCAAAGTAGCTACCTAGCTGCTACTTGGGTATACAGCGCAAGCCTCCCCGCGGGGTAAACTGTTGCAATTATGTACGTCAAACGACCGCGACGGAAAGACGACGCCTCAGAAAGAACCTAGTCGGCTGCCTGAAAAATCGAAATTGAAATTGAAAAAAGAAAAAAAAAATCCCGAGTTACGAGTTAGCTAAACGGAAATCCCTTCTTTGTAGAAATCTGCAAATTTGGTATAATATACTTTTGGTCGAAAATCAGACTTCCTCTCTGCCCGGGTGTTCGTCTTGTGAGAAAATAGAACCAAAAGTGATGCGTCGATGATACGGGCCGGGTACACGTACAGTTCTCCATGGAACGAATACATGAGGCCAAGAGCAGACAAGTTCCCCGTTAGGAATACCAATGCATGCACAGACCGTTGTGTTACAACAGCAAAGAGAAGAAAAAGAATAATATGATAGCGAACAAGGACCCTGACTAAGACAGTTCTTTGCCCTGCCCCGGGGTTTTTTTGCTAAGTATTCTGATACCCGCCTGTGACTTTCTGAATCACGGCTACGCCGGCAGGTATTAGTCGTCATCGGCATGCATGGGGAATCGAATGAGTTGAATCGAACGTCGTAAGTGCGAGGGTTTAATTAGTCTCCTAGCTTCTCAAGATAGACGCAACACAAAAAGTTAGCCTTGATCCTTGCCGAGACCGAACAGACTAGCTACTAGACGCATGTGGCCGCTGATGGAAATTCAAACATGTCAGTATTCGGAGAATTCGTAGTCATACCTGCATAAGTACCCTCCAGGACCAAGAACGAAAGCTTCCTAACAGAAATAGCTAGGAGGCTGTACGCTCTTTGCGAAAGAAATACGAAATTTTTTACAACTTCGTTAGCGTATACGTATGCGTGCCTCGGACTTGCGATTTATACGATCCTCGTGTGAAGGAATCGGGTTGATCTGCTTGGCTTGGCTGTTCCGTTAGGCCTGCCGGACTCCGACTTTTGAGCGAAAAAGCGAGGCATTGGATTCAACATCCCGAGGGATCTCGATCCAATCTCGCCTGGTATTTTGCCGTAAATTTTTTTTTTTGTGTGCGTCGCGAACTCGAGAACATCGAACTAGCTAGCTAGCTCAGGATACCGAGTTTACGCTTCTTCCCGCCGCGAGAACAAAAAACGTTAATCCATAGTTGCTGCCTGGTCTGGTATGCACACACTCACATATCATCGTCTGTATCGCTGCAGCTGTGACTGGTGACGAGTTCTCCGTCCAACAAGGATCCTTCTTTCTCTTTTTGTTTGATTTTTATTTTCTTTTCTTTGTGGGAGAGTCCTATTTTTCCTAACACCCCAACGGTAGTTCCTGATTATGCTCCGTCACGCATGACAGTCATCCCGAAGATTTCCTTGAGGTGCCACAGGTTAGCATGGCTTGGACCTAGGTTTTTTTTTGGTTCGTGGGAAAAGTCTGGAACGTACCTATCCTCATGACCTGTGACCAGTGTGAGAGAGCTTTGCATTCTTCTGTGATGCGTCTTTCAATTCTAAGCTTTTTTTTTCGGTGGTCTGCGCCAGGAATGATTCCATCTGTCAGTACAGTACAGTCAGTCAGTGACATGAGTCGAGTGAGTGCGACCTCAGCTGCGTTTGCTAGTTTCGCAAAGTAAAAATAAGTTACGTTCACGAGCTCGAAAGGAGATTTTAATTGCGATCTTATGATTTGTTGTCTGTACGAGAATGAGATGGGAGCAATTTTTAGAAATATAATCTTTGTATTCTTTGATATATTTGGATCTGTGTGTTTATCGCTTGTGAATGTATGATACAAAGGAAAATGATCTGATCTTTGTGGAACCGGTCCCTGTCCGAAGATGATGATGGATGATGCTGCAACGCAAGAAAAACAGAAGAAAGAAAAACGCAATTGAATCCTGACGATAACAAATCCGAATGAAAAGAAAAAATCGAAACAATTGAATGGAAAACCGGGGAAGTAATAAAAAGCAATGGTATGCAAGAAAAAAAAGAATATAAACGTAAAACTGGTGTACGAAACCNCCCCCCAAAAAAAAAAAAAGGAAAAAAGTAGAGATTATGTTGAAACTCGAAGTGAAGAAATGCAATCAATTGCGCCAGAAACTCCGAATGAACCTAGACCACCCCTTCCTTCCAAGTTCATGTATGCATTGATGTATTATTGCGGAAAAAAAGATAAAATAAATCCAATTGAACTCCGAGCTATGCTGCTGGTATAGGTCGCTGGGGAAAAAATAGAGAAATACAAGAAATGATAATACCAATTTCGAAGAAAAGGATCAGAAGTGAAAGAATTGCTCGCTCGCTGAAAAGTGCTTATCAAAAATCGAAATAAGAGTTTTTGACATCCTTCGTAGGGTTTCCTCAAGGTCGTGAATCGGATCGAGTGGGGGAGGGAAATTGTTTTAAAAGATTTCGAGAGAATCGTTTCATGCGGCCGTTAGGTTATTGTTGGTTGTGCGTGTTTGGGTGTGAGTCGTTGCAAGAAAGGTGAATGGAATGATATATACAAAAGTCGAGATCGATCAATGAATTAAGTTTCTTTAGAAGGTCGTCTTTGAAAGTAGTTTTTTTTTTTTTTTGATATCTCGACTTTGTTGATTTATTTCCAGCTTTCGCAGGTAGGACTGGGTAGGACACCGACTCGGCTTCCGGGAGCTGGGACGTGTAGAGGGCAGGCGTATCCAACCAGGACGACTCTTTCTTCTATAACGTGGCCTCCCATGTGTTTCGAAGCGCAAGCATCAACACCGTGCTATAGTTGTTGTTTGTTAACAATGACTGTATTTTTGAGATATATGGGATCCTGCTTACTCATACCTGATAGTAGACGCACTTGCAAACAGCGTATCGCTCAGTAACACGCTTGCACATTTTGAAAGTGGTTCTTATTTGAAAATGCTCTTGAAGTTTTATAAGGTTGAAAGGGAAGTTTTGTTGTTTTGCTTGTAGCGAAGATCTAGGAGATTTGCTTGGTTTATATGCTGAGTAATATTAAAAAAAAGTATTTGTCGTAGACCGAGTGACTTGAAGGAGTGGCTCGAATGGGAAAGCGGAGGGGAATTGAGGACGTCTTTATATTAATTATTGAAAGGGAATATTTCCGAAACGAATGGATCAATTGAAATGATACTGAACAAAGGTGACTTGCGAAAGGAAATATGTGTCTTTGAAGGGGATGTATGAATTCGTTGTTGTTGATGGTGATATACCGGGAAGGGACGATGTGAAACGGCGGGAGGTTGAATCATATTTATACAAAGCGATCGATGGGGATCCTACACGACCAAACTGTCGGTAACATGTAGTAGTTCCTATTACAGTAAACAGGGCGTGTGTGTGTGTGTGTGTGTGTGTGTGTGTGTGTATGGTTCATTGAGAACCTCTTAGCTGCTTTCTGTGCTCGCGTGGATAGCAGAGGCATGGCTAAGCCTTTGCGAAAAAATATCGCCAAAGTTGGACACCAGGTCCGTTAACGCCCCCGATTCATTTTGACATCTTAGATGCAGTTACTTTTTCCTAAGGCTATTCCAGGGTGTGTGGGCGGGCGCCCGTTTGGTACAAAGTAGAAAAAAGGAAAGAAAGAAAAAGGTCGTGAAAGTGAAGAAAGAAAGCAAAAGCAGAGAAAAGCAAAGAACACCGAAAGGGGAGCCAAAAGAAAAAGGTTGAGAAGAAAACAAAAAGATAGAGTCGAACTGGTCAGGGATGCTTCCGAGATGTTGATGGGCACCGGCGCGCCAGGAACCAGTTGCATGGTCACTGTACGCCAGAAGGCTGGAGATGTCATCCAGGTGGGAAAACTGTGGTTCGCAAAGAGCAAAGTACCTTTGCAGCAAGGTACAAACATCAGCTTGACTGACTGAATGCGGTAAAAGTGGGACGCCGAATATATCCAGCAAAATAATCCATAGGCCAGTCCGGGAGACCATGCCAAACGTGGGATGGAAAAGGTGCCCATCCTATCTGACTGGCCGGCGGGCGATAATGGGAAGGCTAATAGCAACTATGGGTGTGGAGGCGGAGTGGTTGTTTTCTGGTCGCAACAGTGTGGCCGTTAGGCGCATTTTCTCTGGGTATCACCAACAATTTGAGAGGGCTGAAAAACAAAAAATAAAACTCGAAAAGTCGCCCAATTTCTTTTCGGCATCTTCTTGGTTTTCTTTGTCATGTGTGCTGGGATCTAACTAGCTATGTTTTTGCTTGCTGGTACCTATTCCCCCAGCTAATTTCAGGTACCCGGCTTTTTTGGGCTGGACGAGACTACCAGACAATAGTTTTCCCATGCCCCACCCCTGCGAGCTGTTACGATCTCTTTGGTGAGCAAGCAGCACACTTGCCCCAATAAGTCGAAGCGGACAGTGTAGGAGTATTCTCAATGTTAGCATTTTAATTTAGCTGAAGCCTATCATGGGCAGGATTCCTAGACTCCGATGGATGCAGCCGAGCGGGAGTACCCACTGTTCAGCTCATGTTGGTCTCGAGAATAAGCTTCTGCTCTCTCCCATAGGTAATCCCACAATAAGACGAAGCGGGTGAGTGAACCAACCAGCGAGCTGACTTTGCGTGGGGCTGGGATTCGCTCCTTTCTTTCCTCGTTTCCAGAACTGCGACAAAGCTCAAAGAAAGAAACAAAAAAAGAGAGAGAACGCCTCTTTCACGGTTGCCGATGCCGCGAAAGAGAATGTTCCCGATCGGTCTTGGTTCCTTAAAGATCCAGGCCCAGTTTTTCGAACTTCATTTAGAAATTTGCGA
Organism: Orbilia quercus; assembly: GCA_036971405.1. Classification (NCBI taxonomy): domain Eukaryota; kingdom Fungi; phylum Ascomycota; class Orbiliomycetes; order Orbiliales; family Orbiliaceae; genus Orbilia; species Orbilia quercus. The sequence continues at coordinate 3,106,119 of JAJTUE010000001.1, read as the reverse complement.
AGCAGCTTAGCTTCTTTCGTGCTATCGCAAGTATAGCTGTCTGTTTCCTCTCGCAATGAAAGGAACATAGCCACTATCTCGGTTCAGTTTCTCCCTCTCGCGGGAGGCATGTTTCTCGAAATAGCACAGTTTCTCGGTTACGGACCAATTGGATGCGTCCCAGAAGAGGCAGTCTTCTGGAAATTCCATTTATCTTGGCGCTCGTGGAGCTAGCTTGCCGAAGGCTCGCTGGAAAAGGTACTCCGTGTTGCTACCATTTCTAGTGTATGCGATCCTGTAGATCCCATTTTAGGATAAACGATCCTATAGAGTAACTAGCGTCCTTTTCAATATTTCCTCCAATTCACCATTTTAGTGATCGAAAGCACTGCGCACCCGGAATCCATGGATCCAGCACATGGAACTGAATACAAATCGTCTTGACAGCAAGTCGGAACTACGTACAGGGCGTTTTTGTGACAGCTCGATTGGTAGAATCGATGAGGCATATGTAATGGCGTTGCCGGCTGCAACCTGGCCATAGCCTAGGTGATGGAATACGGTATCGTTCGACGGGGCGGCAGATATGTACGTGCGTGGTTAATTTCGCCGTTCAAAATGCGCAGATCTTTTGTGCCTTATCACCTTGCGATTTTGATCAATCGGGGGTATCGAGACATCGTAGGCATCCGCGCTGTGTTAGCAACAGCAATACCATTGTTACCAGATATTTCATAAGATGATATTTATGACAGGCATTGATGACTATGGAGATGACGGCGGTGATTCATGTTTGTGCGACAAGATGTACGATGCAAGGCACCAGATACTGATCGAATATGCCGTTGACGAGGAAATGAAATCCTGCTTAGCAATGAATTATTATTTTTTTGATTTTTTTTTCCGTAGTGAGCCCAGAGTTACGGTTACAGCAAATGCAGCCCACCTTGCAGCTGGCATCACATAGGGCTGCATATTCTACTGCAGCACAACAAACTTCCTCGATTGCATTGCATCGATGCGTGATTTTTTTTTCTTTGCTCTCCCCCCTTCGCGAATCTCGCCCATTTCTGATTTTCCATCTAATGTTTTTTCGATGAGAGCTCGAGCTCCGTGCATCATTCCTGCAGCTTACACGATAGGGCTGCATTTACAATGCAAAAGAGTGAGGTTGAAGCCGTATATTCGGGACACCCGATCTTTGAAGCTGTCAGTTACGGCTTCGGGTCATAATGCATTTTATACCTCGTTTAGTAGAACGTGCATACATGGCAAGAAGAGCCGGATCGATTTGGCCCAACATCTATTAATATTTTCCACCGTCAATGACGTTAGCAATGTGAATGCTTCCGACTAATTCACGCGAGGAGAAAAAAGTGTCAGTTCAGCTCGAATGTGTTCGAGTTACGTTCGGGAAGATGCAGTACACGTAATAAACTAGCTTGTTGTCGGAGGTCGGGTGAACTTTCTGAGGTTCGGCGACCGGGTCGATATCGCTACGCTGGCCTGTAACGTATCTTTTTACCGAATTGTACTATAGACGTCGACTCCGACCCCACACGTGAGGTCGTGAGTGATGCTGGGATATGCGTAATTGGATATCTACCTAACGGTTTTAGAGGCAAGGAGTAGTTTGTCAATTTAAATCATGGCTGTGATAGAAATGACTGGAACGTGCTGCCGCCTGCGTTTGTGTTACCGCAATCGACGTAAACCGCAGCGAAATCGCAGCCAAACTTGCTCGTGGAACCAGTTGCAACTGCGAAAAAACGGCCTGCAGAACGGCCTACGGGTACGCCAATCCATGATTCATGATGATGAAAATGTGCACAAATTTTAATCGCTCATATTCTGTGACCAGTTTGAGATCTGCGCGGCTGCGGATGCGTGATTGTATACTACAGTGGCAACCTAAAAGCTAACGGTCTTGTCCTCGCCTTTCCACCAACGGCTGCGGAGAGTAAGCAAAGACCAAGATTCGAAAACGGCATTTTTTTCCAGAGTTTTTTATTCGCTTCCAAGCCAAGAGCGTCCGAATTGAGAGTATGCGGGAGCCAGTCACAGTAATTGCAAATACACGAGACATTAATTATTATACCGGTGGTATCGATATATCTCTATAGCCCCAATGCTGGGTTAATGGCATGTGGTGTGGGCCTGGAGATTGAACAGCGAGGGGCTTTTTTGGCCTGTTTGTCAAATGAGGGGAGATCATCCCGCCCAGCGCCGGCCATTTTCACTTTTCTCACGCCCCGAGAACCTGGAAACGAAAGAGACAGGTTTCAATATACCTTGCCCGGGTTCCTCGCGAGATGTCATGATACAGATGTCAAACATGCCGCTGATGGGTAGGTTCAAATCATCCCGCGCATTTGCCACAGTTAAACAATCCCGACGCCACTTCTGACGCTCCTTTTCTGAATAAGCATTTTGTCGTCGACATCATGCCAGCAATTACTGACTGTTCCGCAGATCGTATTTATCTCAGCGGTAGTAGATTGTTGTTTGTCGCAATTCAATTTCTGCCGAATTTTTAGAAGTTCTTGGAAAGAATACAGCTTGGCGCAATTGATTGACTACATTCGGCGCGCGCATCTATGATTTGATATGGGCATCGATAAACTACGCTGATATTATTGAATTAAGATAAAATAAATTTCTCCTCAACAGCACAAGCTTAACGTTAGGGTTCAAAGATATCCGTCGATGTCTTTGATGTAAACTCTTCTGAGACATCGCATTTTCAGAAGTTTTAATTGAAGATGTTCGAGCCAAGCCGTCATCGACAGCCCATTATCATAACAGTGCAAATACGAACCGACTCGCGATCCCAGCCTGGACCTGTCAGCGAGAAAACAATTCTGGGGTAATCCCCAACCAAAAATCGAAATTGTCGGCGACGTTTGATATCAGCTCCTGATGCCTTGGGATTTCAAATGAGAGAAAATGTGCCTCGCGATTGCGAAATATTCAAAAACTTCCCACTTACCTCCGACGTGCCATGCCGACATATACACTTATTAATTGCAAACAGCCACATCTATATCGCTGAAGCAATTAAAATGCATCGGCTGTTTTGGGAAGGGGAGGGGTTGGGAACCTTCGATTATTCATGGAGTGAGTAGGCGTTTCGAACCTCAACAGGAATTAATTGCGACGGCGGCTTTCTGTCGCGCATACGTCGGGCCTCCCGAGGGGCTTTGGTTTAGTCATTCTCCCTGATACCTGCAGCTGATCAGTACATGTCATGTAAAAAACCCTAATCGCATGCCCAGCATCATTGCATCGTCGACCCACGCATTAGCGAACGGGTAAGGACCTTAGAATGGAATGGGTGGCCGTTCGCCGGCTAACTCTGCGGTGTGTCTGTTCACATATATCGGACGCTTTTAATAGCGCGTGCCTTGTACAAGTTGTAAAGGGGGTTGCATAGTAGGAAAGGATATCGTTCACACCGCAGGAAGTATGAGCGAGCGAGCGAGTAAAGCGAGTGTGAGAGGGCTTGCTCGTTTCTATTCTTTACTTAGAGCCTTTGAAACGACGCGAGGCTGAGCTGCATGTTCTTGGCCTTGCAGGGGTGATTGCTGCCTTATGGGTACTGGGGATCCGGACAGCACTTCTGATTGGCTCGTTATGGACGTAGGGCTGAAGTCTGTATGTATCCAAGCTTGAAGCTTGCAAGTTGCAACATCACGCTGTCGCTCGACATCATTATGAGCGAAGAGAATTAATATTGGGGAAAAAAAGAGAGAAAAAGGATAGACGAAGCTTCGAAGCGGCTCGCTAGGACGTTGCGGTGATAACTTCGTTAACCTACTTGCAATATCGACGTTGCAACGTACTACGGCCCAGTTAATTAAAATTACTTGTGATGTCCCGTGCAGACGCAATTGAATTCAACAACGCAATCCAATCGATCTCGAATCGTGACATTTGGCATCTGCGGCTTCTCCCAATCGAGCAATGCATATACCGAAGAGAGGCCGCCCCCTGGCGAATAGGCTCGTCTCCAGCCCCTGCCCGTCGCTTTCCGGCTCCACTTCCAAGGCGCCCTTCAGCTACCTGTCGACCATCTTCTCTCCTATTTCCTCAGCAACCTGACCTGAACATCACACGATGCATCGATGTGGATCCTAACAGGGCCACACCATTTTATTTTTTATTTTATTTTTTGTATTTTTCAAATACACCCCTCTCGTCTGTTCATTTCTGTTTTCCTCCGACTCTGCGATCAATAGTGGATGGGTGGATGGCACAAACCCGTCAACCGTTATCTTGGAATTCTCTTGTCTGACGGATGACCAGGTCTGGATACCGTTTCGACGCTCGAGACATCCAATTGCAGCCGTAGACTCATCGACCCCGAATATGCAGTGTTCACCCAGCCGCAGCGGGTTGAATACCCCTCACGATCAGTATGCAGTCATGTCTTGACGTGATGCCACAATCCTACTCGTCGAGAGGAACTTGGTCACGATCATTAACATCTAACATGATATTGCTCATATGCCAAATATCTCCTGTCAATGGCAGCCGACTAGGTTTCCCCGGAAAGATTTCCCTCTCCAGACCCTAGGAAAAAACATACACCTCTATTTCTTCATAGACTGCGCCAGCCCAGGAATAGGAATGAATTCAGGTACACCCGCTAGGAAGTCTCCACGAACCCACTTCTGTACCCTTGGTTCACAGCTCGCTCTGTTTCACTGGTCCGTCTTCCTTCTTAGACATTTCGTTTATTCTATATTCCGAAGTTACCCCTGAAAGCCACCTGAAGTCGCCCGGGGGAATGAATAACAATTCGACAAGAAGTACCTCTCCGGGGAGGTACATCTGTCGAAAAGAAAACTGTTAATGTCTTAGATGGCCTAGACGGGGCGGAAACCTTCGTTTTCTTTCCTCTTATTATCATTACTATTACAATCAAGGCTAGAAACGTGGGTTTTCGTTGGTTTGCCTTGGGCTTTTGCTTTCCAGCCTTGGATGTGGGCCACCCCGTCAAGTCTATCGGATATCCTACAGTTTTCCGACTAGCACAAATCTGGACTACAATCCAGGGTTGGCAGACTATCGTATGCATGTTTCAAGAAGGAAAAAACCTGGCAATCTGGCTTTTCTCCAGGCCAGCTACAGGTACATGGTCTCCTGACCCTCTTCGAATTCGAACCATCGAGCCTCACCGGCTGGATCCTGTATTTCCCTACCATCAGAAATCAAGGATACGGCGATACCGTCTCAACAGATTTGTCATGCAAGTGTCGAATTGAGACTTGCATTCTCAGAACGCCCTCGATCGACTCCCAAAACTTCGGGCAAATCAAACCTCCCCTCCTCACTTTCACCAATTGCGGACTTGTCTAGACGCTGTGAGGCATATACATGCCTCATTATTATAGATAACGACTGCACAAAAATGAGATTTAATTTCGCCACTTTTTTCCTTCTCAACTAGTCGACCTCGAGCCTTGTATGCTTCTCAAATTTCGTTGATAGCACCCCCCAAATATGCAGCCGCTTGAGGCAGGCCTTCCATTTTTACTTTTACTCTCATTCTCCACCCCGTTGGCACCATACCTCCCCTGATATCTGCAGTTACACAATCCCAGAAACCGGTCTCATTATTCGCCAATGCTCCCCATTTAGTCTTGCACACATCTCGGTTGCAGTAAAATGGTGGCGTCTGGACTTTTATACGAAGGGGAAAAGATTCTCTCATGTCGTCTGGTTCCCTCCAATCATCATCACTTTTTCGTCTCTTCATGCTTCTTTTCCTTTCGACGGCCGGGACCCCAATTCAATATTGCCTTGTGCGTACCCACCCACAAAGCAAAGTATACGGGGCCCACAATATTTCACCCGTTCGAGACCCCATCCTGTCCACGTATGCGCTTTAATTCTTGGATCATTGACCTCTGATATGATCGTCAACGACTATTTCCTGTTCGATTCATATTCCCTCAAAAGCATGATTAATGCGTATTCGTTACACTATCTTTGCCGTCTGTGCATGCCGTCTTGCCCTCGTGCACGGTGGAGTACTTTACTTCATCCACAGGATCGCAAAAAGACGACATTCAGTTCGATTAATTAAAAGAAATCTTTTTTTTCCCGCTTTTGATAAATGAGCTTTAATTTTATACAAAGCTACTAAATGAAATAGGCAAACAGATGCTAAGAAAAAAAGGCGGATATTGAAAATCGATGGCCAAGATGTATTTCGTCGAAAATGGGTCCGCTTGGGTGGAGAGGGAAAACATTTCCTAGATCTGTTGCCCTGCATAAGGAGGGAGAAAAGAAATACCACAATGAATAGCGAAAAGAAAACGGTATGCAGCCACGACGCCTCTTCCGCATTAGCATCGACTCATATGAGCCAGTATGCAATAACAGAAGATAGAAGGAAAGAAAGAAAAAAGGGTGGTCCAGACGGCGGCACAAAGCAGTGCAACCTTTCCAGCGGCTTTCACCGACCTCCCGTTCCCCCAAAAGTCATGATCACCGTTTTTCCCACTCGGAGACAGTTTCCCACCCAATAGCTGCAACACCCAAACCACCAACTCGCAAAGCTAACTCAAAAAACCTTCAAGCAAAAATAGAGAAACTGTTAACCGGCCTTCTTTATTTCGCATCCTTGCACCTTGATGGGATCTTAGTACTCCCAGTCGTCGTCCACACCTCCCTTCTTATTCCCCCCAACGCTGTCCTGCGCTCTATACATCTCCGCCACCTGTCTCGCCGACGTGGCCGCATCCGGTTTCTTATCGTCCCTCTCCCTGATATACCGCGGGAACCTCAAACTGACGCCTTTGCCACTCGCGTCCACGTTATCGGCCGCAGCTTTATACCTCGGACTCAACGTGAGATCGGCGCATAGAACCTCCCAGACCACCTGCGGTTCGAACCATACATCCGGTTGATCCTTCGTTACCGTGGAATGCGAGTAGAACGGTTTCGGCTTGGGAATAATGAGCGGTTCGAGCTGCTTGTGCAGCGCTGCGAGCACCTCATCCGTGAAACCTGTTCCGATGTTGCAGATTGTCTCGTACTGCTCGCTGGATGGGTTGTAACAGGCGAGAAGGAAGGCACCGTAGACCGAAGTACGTTTACCCCGGCCGTGGTATGCTCCCAAAACGACCAGGTCGAGAGAGTCACCCGTGCCAGCGAGGTAATCTTTTTTGATCTATCGAAAGAAGAAGGAAGCTATTGTCAGTATTGCACTCGTATTTGAAAAAAGTTGAAAGAGAACGATTTAAGCTTACCTTCAACCAATTGTGACTTCGTTTACTGGGCGTGTAGTGACTATCCTCGCTATCGAGCATCTTGACCATCAACCCCTCGCACTGGCTCTTCACACTCTCCTCTAAAAAGGACTGTATCTCATCAACCTGGTCGATATTTGCATATCTTGCATATGTGAATTCTCCCTGCACTTCCTTGAACGCCGCCCGCATGGCCTCTCGCCTTTCGGTTAAAGTTTTATGCACGAGCGCCTCGCCGTTTAAAAATAACAAATCGAACGCATACACGCACACCTTGATCTTAACGTCCTCCACCGCCACATCCTTCCTCTTCCTGGTCATCAGGGTCTGGAACGGGAGCAGCTTTCCGGTATCCTTATCCACGGCGGTTGTTTCGCAATCAAGGATGAAGCTTGTCGTGCTGTCGCCGACCCATTGGTCCAGCACGGCTAGGATGTCCGGGTACTTTGTACTCAGATCCTCCGAATTTCTCGAAAAAATCATCGCCAGTCCTCTCTCCGGGTCCTTCTCGGTGGCTGCATATCTTTCCGTTGCCTTCGGGCTAACGTAATGAATCTGCGCTCTTTCGCCGTCGTATTTGAACTCGCAGGTGAACTTCTTGTCTTCGAAACGGTCGAGAACCTCTGTGATTGCTTTCGTAGGTTTGGCCAACATGGGTTTTAGAGGAACTCCCGGCTGCATGGAGCAGTAGTCTCGAAGGTTCATAATACCGTGCTCAATCATGGCGGGGATGATTACCTCGTAACTTGGTAGTCCGCTAAAGACGTCTTTTAGAATGACTTCCGCGGCAGCCAAATCCTTTGTAGAGGCGACCTTGCCTTCGTTCTGCTTTTCTACTGAGATAACGGCTTGCGCCAAGGCAGGCAGGACTGTACCTTCGGCGAGTCCAAGTCGCAGTTTCCCTTCGAGGCCCCGCACTAGAAACTTGGCCTCTTCACCCTGACAGGCTGCCAGTAGCTTTTTGATCTCTGCAACCTTGAGGCCCATTGCACCATCGCCTTTCGTCGTAGCTACCTTGTACAACCCCTTGAAAATTTTATCCACCGTTAACGGCTGCGGCTTGAACATTGTTGGCTGCGCGTTTCTGCTCTGGTAGGCGATCATGCCCAGATCCCCAACCTCCGATTGCATCGATTTGATCTTTTCCAAAGTTCGCCCGGTGGATTCTGAAATCGCCTTCATTATGAGAGACTCTCCGATACCGAGTTCTATACCCATGTAATCTGCCGCAAGTCTGTTGAGCATCAAATGAACAACTATGAGAAGCTCATTAGGGGTTAATCGTATGACCTGTTGCAGGAAAAAGCTCGTATGTGCCGTGATCTCCAGACGTTTTGTGGTTCCATCGATGAGTTCAAAGGTTTTACACAAGGCCGCATAGGGGACCGGCGTGCCAGCTTTCCAGTCAGGGTAAGGGTGCTTCTTCGACGCGACAAGTTTTCTGATCTGTTCGGCTTTCTTGACAATAGCGGTTCGGTCTTCGTCAGAAGCTGAAGCCGGGTCTGGGTCCTCCTCGCCTTTTAGGGTGAGATTATCAACGCCCGTGGAAGGTGATGGTGATTTCCGCTTTTTGTTGGGACTGCTGGAAGACTCTCTCGCTTTTTTCTTCGAAGCTTTATTGTCATCCTCCTCTTCCTTGGGTTCTGGCGAGGACTCAGCCTTCTTTGCCTTCCTACCTCGTTTCCGTTTCACAACCGGTTCGTCTTCGTCGCTGTTTGCCTCTTCTACAGCAGAGGATGGTGTCGGTTCAACCTCCCGTTCCGGTGATTTCCGTTTCCGCGACTTTTGTGGTTTCACTGGCTCGGGAGTATCCTTCTTTGGAGTGGTAGCAGCGTCTACACCGGCCATATCGACGTCATCTCGCGTATCCTTGGTAGTAGCGACAGCGTCAGAGGAGGCAGGTGTTTTGGCTTCATCGTCGTTGGTATCCTTCTTCGCCTTAGACGAGAACGAGAGCTTGGCCTGCTCCTTCACAGGTGGTTTCGTACCGGGTGGCAGCTTGAAGAAGCTCCTACAGAGTGTATGAGCACACGAGTTAGCTAGCTGACATCTCGGGCCACTTTACTAGACACGACCCAGTCGCAGCTGTGGGAAGCTCGAGTTTTGAGAATTCAAAGGTCTGCGGGTACAAGCTGCCCACCCTAACGTCTTCTGCCCCGAGGTAACGTACCCCAATGTAGCCTGCTTTGGCGGCATCCTGGCGACTGCGTAGCGGTAATCGTGTGGTTGGTATCGAGGGATGGTTCGGAGAGATGTGCAGGTGTGGAGGAAAGCGCGAGGAGGAGGTGGTGGTGTGGAGTTCGTGACCCGGCAAAAGGTGTGCGCGCTGCACCGTGCCGGACGGTACAGCCAGCGGCAGCTGAGCGGGAGCAGTTGGTTTATTTGTGATAACGGCGGCAGTTTGGTGGTATTCTTTTGGTAAACTGCTATACGATTGTATAACAGTTACAGTCGTATATAAATATTAAGGATAGAGAAATAAATGAGTATAAATACAATTAACGGCTTTAAAGATACTTTCGAATTGGTGAAATTTCAAAAAATTTTGTGTCGACGCGTGCCCACAATTTCTGCGGTTTTGGCGACGCCAGTTCCAATTGGCCAATCCGATCGAGTTTAGCGATGTCAATATCCAACACCAACACTTAACTGAGTTGGTTTAGCCGAGCATATAAACGGGCAGATGTAAAAGTTGATGTTGAAGTTGTGGGATGTTAATTTCGGATACGAAAAGTTGAAGATATTTGATTCTTGGCCATGTCGCCATTGCATGATGATGTCCCATCCCGTGATATAAAATAGAGTGCGTATGCGATCCTGGTGAACAATATGTATCTGCCTCAAGCGTCTGGATTCGAGGCTAGATTATCGCCATAGTAGATGACATGTATCTAATAGTGTAGTCATTTCTGATATTATTTTCCATTTTTGTAAGCCTTTTCCTATCCTCGTATAATTTGATTCTTATCCTGCGTCTTATGTCCATATCAGGTCAAAAGTCTCGACCCACAATAATATTTATTTTATGATCCATTGTTTGGTACTAATAATATATAAATTTACTAGTACAGAATTGTTACGTAGGGGCATTCTAGTGATAAGTCGATATCGCGATTGAAATAAAGCTGGCTATTCCTGTACTAATTGTGTAGGGTACGAGACCATGTTGCAGAGTCGCGTGACCTTAATTTCACTTGGATAACAAATACGACTCAGTCCCATAACCAGAATATATCGTTAGACTCATAACTTAAAGACTACTGACCGAGAGTTTGCCTAATCTCGCCTGAACCTATCCCTTGCATTGGGCCATAAGCTTGTTGTAACAGAGTTGGATAGATTGCCTGATGTTGGCATTTGATGTTCAGAGGGTCCGAGCCGAGTATTTGTAGCCTCGTGTGCGGCCTGAGGGCATCGAGGCAAATAAATATAAATACCAAATTTGGTCTCTTCAGCGACGAAATTCGCCCAAACTTACATAAATTCGCCTTTGGCACCAGCTAAGCCTCTGGCAGCTTTATAAGCCCTTAAACTTTCCTAACTTAACTCAAAATGGCGACTTTGCCTAGACTTAACTCCAAAAAGCCTCGCCGTTGTCCCTTCTTGGACATCCCGCTCGATGTGCTATTCGGCATTCTCAAATACCTCGACTTTCACGATCAAATCGCTCTATCCCTCACAACAACCGGCCTTCGGTATCTCTGCCCACCGAGGCCACCTATAACTCCTGAACTAGCTTCGGTAAAAAGGCACCGGTGTTTTGCCATCCTACATCACAGATATCTCACTCAAACCGTGCTACCTAGACGGACTCACAACTGCCCATACTGCCTGCACCCAATTTGCCCGCCAGATTGCAGTACTGCGCTTATCCTTGATTCTGACAGCAGTGTCTTCTTTCCTGGCTCTTTATTTCCCCTCCATCTAGCCAAATTCAAATATGCCAACCCCAGCGCCGTCTTCCAAGAGCTTTCCAGCCCCAGCATCGTCTTCCAAGAGCGTCCTAGCGAACCGACACGAACGCGGCGGGTGGATGTAGAGTATCCCTACTCGACTGTTTGGTGCGAGCACCACCGATGTCCGAGAGACCTTTTCACCAACGAAGGATACTACGATCTCGGAAACGGCTTCGGTTCTCAACTTCTCATCAAAGAATATTAATGGTGGCGGTAACATAAATTTCTATACATTGAAGTGGGAATCGGATATTGGGTGCACGATCGGTGAAAAGTCGGGTACAGGTTACCAGCTGGGAAAAACAATTATTGCCAGACACAAGAGCCAAACATGCCTCCTGGGATCTCGGGACTGGCTGGCTCTAGCAACAAGCTCGAAGAAGGAAATAATGACGATAGCCTCAAGCCAATTCATCAGAAATTCTACTACGACTCAATATGTCAGCATTGTCTATCGGCAGTCTTGGAACCGGGCCCGGGGGGGCACCCTGCTACCGCCAAAACGCTGGATTTATAGCATACAGTTGTACTTTCAGTAGCCATATCGTGGAAACCGTATATTCCACTCGACGTCACCACCGCTTGATGGCCTTTGCTAGCGAAGCCTCCCCACTATACCGCCACTGCCCCGGCTGCCGCCCTGCGAGTGTCAATTCACTAGAGTAGAAGGTTTCGATTACGTAGCAGACCCCAAGGGTGCGACCAGAGATAAGGGACTACGCCGTGAAGGGTTCTGGGTCTATCTGGCAACAAAGTGCAAGCTTGTTCCAGATACGAACCCGCAAGCTGTGGAGAAAGTAAGACTCCACCCTGTCTATCCCGCCCTGCACGAGGAGCTATTGGATATAGTCCGAGGGCCTGGATATAGCCTCATTCCACTGGAAAGGCCTACGGCTAGAATAGGTATACAGAGCCTGCCGAGACATATACTCTGTAGAATTTTGTCTGATTTCGGCTGTGACTCCCCGGATATTTACTTACCGGGGCCTGCCTATCTGGCGGTACAATCGAGCTACTTATTTCTTCAGGCGTACATGGAGAATTATTTTTCCCACTAGAAAATTCAAATGCCAAGAGTTATCGCGGAACCGTACGTGTTACGGTATTGGGAGCCATATAACAGATACGAAAGGCAGCAGTATGCTTTTGGACTGAAATCTTTGAAACGTACTAACTTTTTCGGTACTGAGGAATATCTTGCTGGACAGCTTTCGCACAATAACAGAACTGTGAATAACGAAAACGAGTATTATGGAGGCACGATGTCGAGTATTATCATCAACCCACAGCTTTCTGTATCTGGCTGGTAACGTACGAGACTAGATATTGAGGAACTTAGAGCTTCGCAGTCAGCATTGGACCCTAGTCTTGTAACTGCCTGGTATCCGATTTACGGCATTTGGCGACGCTGAGTTCCAAGTCCATTGTTATTTGTTCTTTTTTGTTTTTAGGTTATATCTTCTTAACGACAGTTAAACTTTGGAACCGGGGCACATTGTTTGGGAGAGCGGGTTTTCTGTATGCATGCGTAAAATGTCAACATGTGCACCACATGTGTATCTGCCGTTGGTTTGAGGTATTTTTTTCCACGATTCTCCTGACTACCAAGGAATCTAGAAGTCTGGTAAATTTTATTTCAACCTATTCGAGCAGCCGGACTTCGTAGGGTATCTTTTTTGCATACGTGGCGATGACACAACTTTTTCCGATGACGAAAATTGTCTACCTCGTAGCATGTACCCTCGTCGCGGCGGTGTAAGTGGACAATTCCATCCTACTTGAATCCAACTTATGTCTTATACAAATCTCCTGCGATATATAGATCGGCAAAGCTCGCAACTTCTCCCATAGATGTCTTTGGCAACCTGATAAGTCACCCGGATGATACATTACTCTGGGAAGATCTCGTGACGGAAATCCAGAGCCTCCAAGACTGGAACATGAAATACGCACCCACCACAAGAATGCCAGGTCAAAAATACCCATCCTGGCTAAAAGCCTGGGATGAACTCGCAGTAGACGCATTAGGGATAATTGAAGAAGTCAGAGTTCGATTCGAACCTGTAGACGACGACGTCGAAATATTAGCGGATTCGTTGGGGTTATTACAGGCCAACGACTTTGGTTTATCGAGCGAGACGGATGCGTTGGGGGTTCTGGATACGCTGGACGGATATCTTCAGGATATTCCTTTTTGGGTGGATAATCTTATGAATCTGATCAAGAATATCGAACCGTTCGAGACGAATCCGTATTCTGCCGTGTTCTGGCTGCTTGGTGCTTCTCTCGCTCGTAAGGCGAGTTTGGAAGCGCCGGCTTTGTTGCACTGGCTGACCGACCGCCCTGCTGATATTCGTCGGTTGCTGTTACACTTGAAACTCGAATTCACTTGGGCGAGCGGGGAATTCCAATCACAACAGGATTTTCTTAAGTTGTTCGCGGATAAATTTGGTTATCCGCAGTTGATCGTTTTTGAGACTTTGACGAGCTATTGTAGTATGTACGCCCAAAAGATCGAAGCGATCTTGAAGCTTGTTGAAGAGATTCGCAAGAGACCGGCGTTCCAGGCGTTATACGAGGATGATGAATTTGGTCTGCCGAAGGATTTGGGGAGTTTCTATCATAAATACCAGCGGATGCCGGAAGCCGAAAAAGAGAGGAGGCAGACAATGTTGAAAGAATCACAGACATTGTCGGTGGCAGAGGAGAATAGGGTGCAGAGTAAGGTCGGTACGATATTTGGTTCGGAGTATCTTTCGTTTATAACCGATTATTCTGAGTAGTGTTGTACATGGCCCTATAATCATGGTATGTTTGCAAGATACAATCTCGAGTCCAAGGGTGTGCAAGGGCAAGATGTAACTACTTAGTTTCTGCATTTTTCTTTGTGTAAACCATACCATCGATTCCTTGAGAACTCATGGGATTAAACTCAGCATTATCCCTGAGCTCCTGTAGCTGTAGCTAGATGTCATTAGCAACCTCAGCCGTCTATCTAACACATAGGCACCATGAGGTCAAAAAATGTGTTGAGCAAAGGTGTCACGGTTTCCATAGCAATGATATTCCCAGAAGAGTATTTCCAAATCAGGGAAGACCCAAACGGCCCATCCAGTTCTGGCCAATGGTTGGAGACAGAAGCTCAGAACATCCCACCACCATCTCACATTGCATATAATAACTTTTTGAGCGCGTCGACATGTCGGAACCAAGTGTATATGTCGGAACCAAGTGTATACATCGACCTACCGCCCAAGTCGGACATCATGGAGGAAGCAGAAGAAGAAAACGAAGCCATGGAAGATATCCCCAAAGAAGTTCCAGAAGAACCCGCACCAACACCATTGAGCTTTGTAGAGTATGCCTTTCCCTATATACCAAATCCCACAATCAATTCATGGATTCACCACCACCGTTATCTATGAAAACCATTCACCACGATGCATATATGTATCCAAAAGATCAAAATGGCTGACATATTATCTGAAATCAGTCATCTTCAATCCTCGATAGTAACCTTATCAGTAGGCGAAGGCCCAGGCACTACAGTCGCAGCCCATCAATCTCTCCTCCAGAAATCGCCCTGGTTCGTCTCCCACTTCGCATCATCCACAACCCCCACCGCAGTTTCTCTCCCCAGTGAAAACCTCGACGCTGTGGGTTGCTTCATTCAGTATCTCTATACGGGCGACTACTTCCCGCGCATCATAAAGCAAAAGGGCGAGGAGGTCCTCGAGAAGGATCCGTCGCAGACAGATCCCGATGATGGAGATCATCTGTTGAAACACGCGAGGGTGTACACTCTCGCTGAGAAGTTTGGAATGCGAGAATTGAAGACTATGGCGCACAAGAAGATCCATAGGATAAATAGCACGGCGAGAGGGGAGATTCAATACGCCAGATATGTGTACGCCAATACCCCGAGAGAGGATAAGACCATCCGTGGTCCTGTGGCTGCTTTCTGGGCTGCAAGAGGTAAGTAACTGCTTCTATTTATACAGCTCCTCTTCAAAAAAACTTTTAGAGAGCTATTAAGTATAGTGGTTTTGCTAACGAGATTCCAACCGAACAGCATATATCCTACGACACGAATCGGAGGAAGAATTCCGCAAACTCATTCTCGAATTCCCGCAATTCGGCTACGATATTATCACACTTCTGCTCGATCAGAAGGAAAAAGAACCATCGGCAACATCTGGTGGCGGTAGGAAACGACCACGGTTTAGCTTGGCCTAGAAGGACAATGCTGAACAGGAAAGGAATCCAGCTAGAGATCGTAACGGCGATATAGTCGAGGTTACTATCATCGACAAGACCGGTCCCAAAGATGGGAAATGAGCGCGTGTATGGGGGAGGGGACTATACTACCTTTCGTTTGTTATTTGTGTAACATCTAGGCGTTCCGTTGATTCGGTGTTTCGAGAACTTTGTTTATGCGTTTTATGGGCTTTATTTTAGTGTCTCTGATATTATATTTGTTTTCACTGGGACTCGGGAGGGCATTTTACTGGGACGAACCGGTTGCTGAACGCTATATATAGTTTGTGTTCTGTGAACGATGCCCATCCTTCTCACGCTCTAATTTCATGTATGTTAGTCTTCAAAAGGGATTAACCTTCTTCAAAAGAATAAAACCAATGTCCTCACCAGCATTCGCATAATTTAGATTCCGTTCAACAAATGTATGGAAACGCTTATACCAGGTTTGTTTTGATATTCTCATACCAACAGCCCACCTTAGTATCGATAGCGCAGACAAAAATATACATGCCAAACAAGTACCCGTAACATCCGTTACACGTGTACATCCTTTCCCGCCCCGTTCGATCGACGAGGATTTTGCGGGTAGCATAATTCGTTCCTCTCCCTTTCCCTAGCTGTCGTCGCACAAAAAACAATACTTCTGCAAGGAAGGTTGGACGAAAGGCACATGACGGGAGAGGGAGGGAGGTGCAGGTTGAACTAGCTTTTGGATGATCACCGTTTCTTTTCGGAATAGCTCACTGCTACCAGGATATTGGGTGGACTAATTGCTGGTTTTCATGCAATTCTTATCACATAATTATATTTTGTTAAATTTTGGATTGTGTGGGGTGATTGGTTCCAAGGAACCAGAGGTCCGTACCAGGAAATCTTGGAAGTGGATCATTGGTCTGAGTAGTTCGGCCGATGACTTTGCCATAGCTTAATTAGTTTGGGGGTCATTTGTTTCAAATTATGTGAAAGTGAGATTTATTCTATGGTATTTGTTGGGTGTCCTTGTGATCTTGTATCACAGCCAAAGAGAGACTTGCTTTTGTAGAATGGATGCCATATTTTCTCGGGATAGAAATCCGGAAAGAAACAGTGATACATCTGAGTCCTTTTACCTCTCGAATCATCATATGGTCGCCCCCACAAGGTTACGAAATTGGATTGCATCGGCAATGCAAACAAAAGAGGGGGATTGGTCTTGGAGAGGAAGATATTTGTTGGTGTGACCTACGCAGACGTGGACAATTCTATGAGGACGAAAGTATTCCAACAATGCAACAACAAAGTGTGAATATAGGAAATTTCTCGACAGAACAGGAAAACTGGTGCTTGGTTAACATTCGATCTAGTTGGATGCCCAAGAATCGAATGCATCATATCATCCAATGCAAGGTGAAATCGTATTACTTGATTATGTAAGACATTTTTCCGCATCGCGATTTTTAGTATCCTCGGATTTCGATCCAGGCATTGCTTCTCATTTGAATTTAGGGAATTATATGGACGAAGTCAAGGATATAGGTAAAGACAGCGCTAGCGCTAGAAAGGAACGATTGACGAATCATATTCACAACTTAAAGCTCATGGCTAGATTGAAAGGGATATATTTGAGACAAGTTTTGTCAAGATGGTGCTCCAGCAGGAGCTCCGAGAAGCTCATTTCAATATCAATACGAAAGGTTAGGCAAATTAAATGAAGACTATTTTTCTCAAACTTGACATAACGCCGGCATCGCTGGCTTGTAAACTTCAAGACGGACCCGATTTATTCAATCCGATGGCATACACCACTACCCCTCCTCAACAATGCTGTGCCAAAAATCCAAAAAAACACGATAGCGACCAACTATCTAATCTTACATCATCTAGATCCAACCAGATATCCGGGTACCCTATCTGCCGAAAATCTTTCCCAACAGAAGCCTACCCAAGCGAGAATTCTCGATCCGTACCAATGGTGCTGCCGTCTTCCAGCATCCGTAACATATCATTTCCAATGGAGAGGATCCGTAAGGCTGCCGTTGACTTTATGACCCACACCCTTGCACCTGGGTTAAACGGGACATAAAATGAAAGCAACTGAAACAGTACTTGCATTATTATAAATTTTCTTACACGAATCCCGAGGCTATGAAAAGGATCATCCCGCTAGATCGGTTGCATCGGGACGACGCAGTTGCGAGGGGGGTTATGATAGGTTGGCGGTAACCTGAGGAGTCTCCGTACGTATTCGTATGCGAATGTATGTCGATTGTTATTATGGTCATGGGTTCGATTCATGCCGGTTTAATAGCTCAGCGGGGTGGAAATTACCAAGGTATTGGGTTGGGGACGGAATTACTCAAGAATGGGTTCAATTACATACTATAGACCTGGGTTTATGGGTATGTTAGAAGTATTTGCTGGTAGACGGGATGTTGAATTTTGCATTTTGGTCAGATATCGTATAATTAACTCGTGCTGATACGCCTGTATACGAGCTGTGCGTTCAAGATGGTGTGCGGGATAGCTGCGACATCCCGTGAATATTCTGTGTACTAAAGTATTCATCAGGCGAAAAAGTCTTGAGGGGTACCTAACATAGCTGATATGATACTGCAGGGCGGTAACTTGGCTTGACGCTCAAGCGCGGCACAGAACCGGACCACGTTAATAAGTTTTGGAATCGAATCGATGAGCAGCCTAAAAGTAGCAAGTATCGACATTGTAGAAGAGCTTGATACTAAAAATTCGAATACGAGATCAGCTGCTGGTCCCTGCATATGCAAATAGACGCCTTTCGATTCGACATCGAAGCTCGTGATCCTAGCTTGGGGACAGCTCGCTCCGCGTTGTTGAAAATACTAAGGGCTGCCTGCGCACTGCGATGTCGAATTTTGGATCGGTTTTAGTTGACAGCGGGGTAAATATCGTTCGTACGATTGGCAAAGGTGGATTAGAGCTCTATCACAAGGCTAGGAATCCTTTCTAATGGGAAAAATGCACGCTTTGACCCAGATTTTGCATTTCGAAGCTAGGTGGTGCAGCATCGAGAATGGTGAGTTGTTCGAGCTTCTCCTCGGGTCGCACAGGATGGCCCGAATGCTTCAATTTACCCGAAAAAAAAGAACCAGTCCAGCCTGAGAAAATCCTGGTGGACAGAATGGTGTTGAAGGCATCGGCTTGTGTTACCTGTAATTATTCGCATACCCAGCTCGCCAACATCGAACTTCTTGGGTATATTCGAGACTACTAGGCTACTAGTACTATATAGTAATTAGAATATTACTTACACGAAATATCTCTATCGATACAGGCAAAGAAAAAGTGGAGGCGCTAAAGGTCCCGACAAATATTCCAGCTCGGTATTTTAAAATCCCAAGGCGTCAATAGTGAGACATTTCGTGTCCGTTCCGTTGACAGAACAGAGCTGTTCGACTTTTGACAGACGGGGTTGGCTATTCCACCCAGTTAGTTGGTCAACCACATTTCCGGGATCCGGACCCCAGCTCGAGCTGAGGCAGGGTTGCTATAGAAGTTTTTCTAGGGAATCATAATAAAAGTGGGCCTGGTTTCTACGCCACCGATGTGCATGCACGATGCAGGAAAAATATACGGATAGCTCACTTTACCTCCGACATTTTATCCGACGTTTAGGAAGGATCCTAAATGTGGTTTGAGCCCGACCCGAACGCTTTGATGTCTCCGTAAAGAAAGATTCCTGGCGCTGGGAGATGGGTGGATCTTGTGATGCTCGTTCCGGTATCTCCACGGCACGGGTTTTGTATACGAACCGTGGCAGTGGAGCTGATACCCGTTGAACTGGGTGTTCGCTACGAACGAGTATTGAGAGGGAACATCCGGATACGAGTATATACATGCCTTCAATTCTCGGTGTCGTTCGATTTCAGGCTTTTGTATAATGTAAAGAATGCTAAGTTACCATTTGCAGCAAGCGAAACGGCCTGAACCGACGAAATCCGGATTCTTGGGACGGCCCACATGACATCGCGATTTCTAGCGTTCCAGACATATGTGTGCGTCTGCGATAGTGGTCCCATTCCGATGATGTCGAGATAGCGATATCGATAAGTGGATACTTAACGCTCAGATTTGGAGGCAAATCAGAGCACACGAATCGACGTGAGTAAGTTCGTACGATGGCGAGATTTAATTCGAAACCAGGTCCTAAGAACGACGCACGAGAGTAGCGAACCGCCTGGTGGTGCGAATGATCACCAGTAGGGCCCTGCTCGGAGGAGGCAAGGCTAGTGGACCCACTTTTTCGTTCGCTAAAGCAGATGTTTTGCGAATTCTGGAAGGGACCCGCCTGCTGAGCATGACAGCATGATCGCCTGAACAGGCGGCCCCGAATGGAAAATTAATAGCGACGTCGATGTCGTCGGGTCTTTCATCATATTTTATTTTAACTTTGTAGATTTCATAGATTTCATAGAAGCCTGAATTAATATTTTTGATGAGCACGTACGATCTAGATTTGATAGATTACATAAATAGTAATAATTAAACCGGATATTCAATGCTTTGTACGAACCATAATAAGAACAATGTGATTTGCACGACTCCAAAACCAGGCCAATATAAAACATCGTGTACAACGTGCACAAGTACCAGCTACAGCGCAGTTCTGCTCCTGTCGCACCGCATGTGGTGAGCCGCTGCATTTTTCTTTGTACCCTTGCTGTCTGTTGCATGCAGCTACTGGGGTACAGCTCGACGACTTAAAACGCCAGATAAAATATTTAACCCTTCGAGAGAAAAAAAGGAAAACTTGGGAGCGAGTAAAAGAGAAAAGCACATGAACACGCCAGCCGAACCCGAGCTCATGAGGCCGAATCATGTCCCCTTAATTTGCAGCTTTCAGGGCTTCACAAACACCGTCAAAAGGAAGCCCTGGAAACAACATTCCAATCAGCATTTATATTTATGCTGTGCA
Source organism: Orbilia quercus (assembly GCA_036971405.1). Taxonomy (NCBI): domain Eukaryota; kingdom Fungi; phylum Ascomycota; class Orbiliomycetes; order Orbiliales; family Orbiliaceae; genus Orbilia; species Orbilia quercus. The sequence goes on along the minus strand of JAJTUE010000001.1, from coordinate 3,085,735 downwards.
ATTATAGCAAATAAAAGAACCAAATACGAGGTGCAGCAGTTCCCAGATCGCTCGATCTCGAGCGAATTAATTTACTTCAATATAATTATATTTCGTATTCTGCAGGAGTTCTGGTTCTGTCGCATGTAAGGTGTCTCCAACAAACCGAAATCGAACCAATACATCTCGGAAATGGACAAGGAGACATGATTCCGTGATATCATCCGCTAGTTCAAAAAAAAAAAACCAAAAAAAACTTGTACGATTGTGGCAAGTCCGGGATTCGATCTCCAAGCCCGTCGACGAAGCTATCCGGTCATTCAGTTCGAGCGTGGGAAGGACCGGATACTTTTGGGAAGTCTAGTTAATAATCAATATGCTCTTTACGAAAGCATATAAGGCCATCGATCATCCCCCAGATCACACTATCAAATATTTCCACAACTCCCTATGATCTTTAAGGCTCACTTACTTGAGCACCTACTAGCCATCTTGTCTGCTCCTCACCTCCGGAGGAATAGAATTTTCACCGTTATCTGTCTCTTGTCTTTCTATTGTCGTTCTAGCTTAGTCGTCCCAGTCGTTTTCCAGGGTTCGAACCAGACCCAGCAATCGATCGAGCTGCATAGCCGAACTAAGCAAACTAAACAGGGGACGCGAAGCTAAGCTACCCGACGCAAGAATGGCGCAAACAACACAACTCATGCCCGCCAACACCATCAACACCAACCCCTCCATCCCCCCCACCGACCCGCTATCATCTCCCTTCCTCACCGCCTTCCTCACCGCCAATCCCGTAGCCTCAGAGATAATCTCCCTCCTCTCCACCGCCCAGCAAAACTCCCTCTTCGCCACCTGTCAGGCGTTAGCAGCCTACAGCGATTCCTGCTACGCATGGCGTTGCGTTTCCCTCACAAAGGCCGGCTACGAGCCCAAAACCTCTCTCTCAGCCGTCAATTACCAGATCCAGGCGCGTCTGGCAGCGCAAGGCAGATATATCTCCATTCCGGATGAAAAATCCGTGGTCGAACAGGCGGAACGCGAAGGATGGTATTCCGCCCGGCCTGTCGAATGGTATTTTTGCAAAGAACTGGATTCGAGCCGGATATGGGAAATGTTTTCCACCAGACCGGCTTTTGGAACGGTGTTGAAGGAATTAGTTCTCGATGGTACGAGTGTCGATATCGCTTTTATCAAAAAAGTATTGGCTATCTGTGCCGTCAGCGGGAAAGGGTTGAAGAAGTTGAGTTTGCGGTACTGCCAACAGTTGAATTTGGGTGATGTGGTGGAATTGATGCCGCAAGATGTAACGCAGAGGGTTGATGAAGGAGAAGATTCCGGGTTTGAGAGTCAAGGTGAAGAGGAAGACGACAGTCTTTTGAGAACTTTGACGGACTTACGAGTACGTATACTAAATTCTACCTTTTCCCAAAATCATGCAAACGTTACATTTTGCATGCAGGAAGATGAGCATCTGACCGCTAGTGTTGAAATCCAGATCTACGGAATCAAAGATATCAACCTCGTTAACCAGGATCACAAGCCTTGGCTCTCCAAGCTTGACAAATTCTTCAAGTACACAACCGATAAAAAGGTTCGCACCGATGTCGGTTGGTGTTCCCAAACACTGCAGGGTCCAAAGAAACGGCTACGACGGTCCCACTGCCGTGGTGGGCGAGATTTGCCGTTCATTCGGACCTTGCCGCTTGCAGATACCGGGTCTGTGAGAAATAAGCTCTGCATGGGGTGCAAGAAGGGCCCTGAACAGATCGGTTGGCATTGCGATGGGTGCTTGAAGGATGTCTTGTGCGACGGGTGCGGAGAGTAAGTCAAGCGTTTTTTTACGAATTAGAATATTTGAGACAGAGATTTGCTAATATGAATCAGATTTCTCTGCGATGTCTGCGACCCCAAACGCTCCCGTCTCGTAAAATGCGGCGACTGCCCCACTCGCCGGTGCAAACCTTGCTTTGAGGGCAACGGCGGCACCTACTGCGAGAACGAAGCATGTCATGAAAAACCCACCTGCGGAGCCCACACTATTGTACTCAATTGTACGACATGCTCGGATGGGAAAGAGATCTCGTGCTCGTCCTGCAATCCGGCTAGCAGGTGTAAGAAGTGCGATACATGGATATACTCCCACTGCGACGACTCCAAGCCGTCCTTCCAGTGCGGCTGCGATTTTGAATTATGTCACGAGTGCTGCGAATGTAGGTCTTTGTCACTGCCATGCCTTAAATCTCTTTTCGAGAAAATTGCGAGCTCCGAAAGACATTGTGCTAACTATTTGAACTACAGCTTCTAAGGCAAACTTCATGGCGTCAAATCTTGAGGGCGGATATCTGGAAGAACTCGTTTACGCAATCGACTCTGAGGAATACCCGATAGTTCCCAGAGCCTACAGGGCAGAAGAGCACGACGCGAGCTATCTGCAAGATAACAGCAATTGGAGCTGCTTCTACTGCAAGATCATGCCAAGGCGCGGAGAGAGATATACGCAGAGGAGGAAAGAGCAGAGTATCCGGCGGAGGAGGAGTAGCTAAGTCCTAAGTCGAACGACCAACTCTGCACACACATATTGCATGGCAGTGCATTGTTGATGCAGATGTGCATGCGGGGCGGGGATTAATCGACTCGGACGAGAGTCCGGAAGGCTGGAAAAGAAATCCTTGTGGAAGGGAAAAAAAGTTACGGGAGGTTCCCTTCATTTTTCTTTAGTCTTGCTGGGTAATAGGGTTTCATTCTTTTTTTTTTTTGTTCAAAATTTTTGTATTTGTCCTGGATGGAGGGGTTCGGCTAGTCCATCACCAGGCAACAACGACCAGGGGAAGGTTTTTTTTCTTTAAGATGGTATGATATGGATAAAAAATTTAGGTTTCACTAGCTAGGGATTTTGGTTTAGTTCGGCGTTATTGATTTCCCTTTGAAGTTCACGTTAGTCAAGATAATATGGGGTATTCCAAATGCGTGGTTTCTCGTTCATCTGGGGGGGTTTCTCCACTCTCGCTAAAAGAATATACAATTGAATTCAAGAAAAAAATGGGTTTGCTCATAGGAGTTCCCGAAAATTTGTTTGTTTCTCATGACTCTCGCACTGTCTCCGGCGCTGTTCTTCGGCTTGAGTTAGCTGTGTGATTTTTGCTGGATGCCGTGCCCATGGATCTTTTTGGAGGGCGTTTTTCGCTAAAGCCCACGAACGAGAATGGAAAAACCTGGAGCCGAGCTGGCGCGCGATCTGATAACTTAAAAGCAAATGAAATATTTTTCCATCAGCGAATTGCACAAACTGGCCGACCACCCCTTTAAATTCGGCGGGGTATCACAGGATCATTATTGATAAACTGTGGAATGTGAATTTGAGTCTGTGCGGCTGATAATCTATATGCAAGATGCGATTCAAAAAGAGGGGAGAGTGAATAGAAGAGAGCTCGAGAGGTCAATTGAAGCGAGGATATCAGATCGCTTCCTTCTTTTTCTTCTTGGTGGTCTCTTGGGAGTTGTTTGCCATAGGTTGTGACTTAGTTTAGCCTAGCTTTGCTGTTAGAAGTGTGAGTCCAGTGAGCTCTCTTTCTTCGTCTTTTTCTTCGTTATTATATTTCTGTCGGGTTTTCCGCGGTATGATATCGTGTGCACACACCATTTCATCTGCTTGGCGGGGGAACCAACCTGATGCATCTAATCTGATTCTCGACCCACACTTGTTGAATCCTGATCACGGTCGAGATCTTTTCGTTTTCTCTCTCGATACAATTGCCAAGTTTGTGGCGGAAAATATTGCTTGCGTTTGTTAGGTAATCAGGTCGGTTTAGTTGGGAGTTTCACACCTCCGTCTTGATTCTGATTAATTTGTGTGTGGGCGGCGGGTGGTCCATCAGATTAGATTACGTCGTTGGTCTGTCATGGCTTTTTCCTGGGTACGAACGGACAGGGATCAAGGGGATCTGATAATGCAAGCTGCGACGCAATGATCTGAACAAGAGCTAGTTTTTATAACCTGTGATTTTTGCAAATTCTACCCCTCGTTGGAATTGAAAAACTTCATGCGATTGAAATGATTGTTTGCGCAATTTCCCAGGTGGAATATCTTAGGTGTTTACTTGAGTATCTATTAATCTGGCCTGTTTTATTGAGGATTTTTATTGATTACTCCGTTAACTTTGGCGAGCGATATCTGGTTTGGTAAAAACGTTTAATTAACTTGACTCGGTTCCTGGTTCGTAAAATATATTACAGAGCACCTTGGATGCATGGCCAGGCAGGGTTAGAGCTATTGCCAGCCTGGGCTGGGCGTCGGGAGACCACACAGCAGATCATGGGATTACGATATGGTATAATATGATTGCAGATTTTTCTTTTCAGACAGAAAACGAATACAATAATAATAATAATTGAACATAAGAAATAAACGAAGAGCGCCTGCGCACGCTTATGTGGAGACTCGACCGGTATGCAGGAATATCGATCGGTGTGCGCCTCTTCGATGGGGACTCCGCTGGGGTAGCAGATTGAACGTATACTTTTGTACGCATATGATATGCTACCGTCACAATCGAGAAAAATATATTTGTTTTTATTTTTGTTTCTTTTCCTCGCTTCGAGCCTCTTTCTGCCTCTTTTCTCGATTCTCACGTTTTTTTAAATTCTGACTCGCCTGGAGTGGTAACTTTTTTTTATTTTTTTTTCTTAGCGCGACATGCATATTCTGTCCGGGCAAGGGATCCAGAACGGCCATTGCCTCGGGATAAGACAAGACAAAAATTCGCTGATACAGGAAGGCGGGCACAATACAAGATTTTAAATCTGATAAAACATGTTAAAAACGGGGATGAGATTCTATGGTATATATCCAGGGTGTTTCCCACATGTGGGCTTCCCTTAATCTTTTTGATCTTATCTCTCTCTCTCCCCGAGCATCTCTCTACCTGTTCAACCTTCTTTTCTACGCTGAAAAGATAGGAATCTCCTTTTCCTCTCGTATTGTAATTATCATCAAGGGACTGTACACTCTTGGTTTAATTTTTCGCTTTTTATCAAAGCGAGAATACTGCCGACATGTCGTCGCTGTTCTCCAAGATCAGGATTGGCAAGTCTGGCGCCGAATCGAACCTTGACCCGGTCAACACAGCCGTCGCCGAAAAGTCGTCGGACGGGTACGATGCCGCCAGCATTGAGTCTACCGAGAAGCAAGCCGGTGTGCAGAAAGTTGAGGCGATCGCCTTGACGTGGTCGAGGACGTCGCTGTGGGTTGCTTACGCTGGGTATGTAAAATTCCCCTTTGCATTTGAATATCACGTGACGAAATCAAGACGTATCCAAATGAATGGCAAAGCTAATTGAGAGCCTATTAGTATTCTGTTGATGGCAACTTCGACATCTCTCGAATCGCAGACTACGTATTTGTACTCCTCATACGCACTCTCCGGGTTCGGAGTGCACTCGCTCCTATCGACGATTTCCATCGTGACGGGTGTCATGTACGGTTGGTACATCAATACCATACACGATAAATATTTACTAAACGAAGAAAAAAAAGCTAATTGATTATAAATAACAGCCGTGGTCAAGCCGCCTATGGCCAAAGTCGCCGACGTGTTTGGTCGGTTCGAAGCCTTTGCTTTCGCCATCCTTCTCTTCACCATCGGATACATCATGCTCGCGAGCAGCAACTCCGTCGAAACTTACGCGGGTGCACAGGTCTTCTACGCTGCCGGCGCGACGGGATTATTAATCCTCCAGCAGATCTTTGTCGCCGATACTACCGATTTGCTCAACCGTGCTTTGTTCTCTTCCTTGCCCGATCTGCCGTTCCTGTGGACCGTCTGGGCGGGTCCTGAAGTCGGCGCTGCCGTCTTGACACATTCTACTTGGAGATGGGGGTACGGTATGTGGGCTATCATCCTGCCCGTGTGCTCTCTGCCGCTTTTGGGATCGCTGTTCTTCAACTTCCTCAAGGCGAAGAAGAAGGGTCTGTTGCCGCCCAGCGAGGCTAGCAGACTCGGCTGGGGGAAGTTTTTGGTTAAGACTTTTTGGGATTTGGATGTGATCGGGATGCTCTTGTTCAGTGCTGCGCTGTGCTTGGTGTTGATCCCGCTCACGCTTGGTGCTGGAGCTACCGGGAAATGGAAGAATCCGAGTCTTATTGCCATGTTGGTCGTCGGTGGTGTCTGCTTGGTTATTTTCCCGTTCTTCGAGATGTCGAAGAGGTTGGCGCCTAGTCCGCTGCTTCATTTGAGACTTTTGAAGAACAGAACAGTGATGGCTGGCTGTCTCATTGCTGTCTTCTACTTCAGTAAGTTGGACCCTTTTCTTATTCATAACCAAGGGAACTTTGCTGACAGGATCGTTTTCAGTGGCCTTCTACCAATCCGTCTTCCCATACTTCTACTCCTACCTCGTCGTCGCGAACGAACAATCCATCACCTCCGCCGGCCGTATCGTCCTCGTCTTCTCTTTCACCTCCACAGTCTCATCGATCATCATCTCCTTCATAATCAAATACACAGGCCACTACAAATACTTCGTCATCGCCGGCGGACTCATCTACATCCTGGGATTCGGACTCATGCTCCGCTACCGCGTCGAGGGGTCAACCCGCACCCAGATCGTGATCAACCAGGTCCTCGTCGGTCTGGGCGGTGGGTTCCTCAACGTCCCCGCGCAATTAGGCGTGCAATCCGTCGTGCCGCATCAGGACGTCGGACTGGCAACCGCGCTGTTCCTGACTTCCATCTCCGTCGGACAGGCGATCGGGGCTGCTATATCCGGTGCGATCTGGACGAACAATCTGCCCGGGAAACTGCAACAGTATCTTCCCGAGGCGGTAAAAGTTAACGCTACGCTTATTTATTCGGACTTTACGCACGCGAGCTCGTATCCGCCCGGGAGTGAGGCTAGGTTGGCGATTAATAGGAGCTATCAGGAGACGATGCGGTTGATGTTGATCGGGGCGCTGGTTAGCGCTGTGCCTATTATCTTTTTGACGTTCATGATGGAGAATGTTGATTTGAACAAGCAGGAGCAGAATACTAAGGGTAGAGTGTTTGGGAGCAGCGGGTCGGACGCCGACGAGAGAGTCGCGGAAGAGGAGTCGTACGCGCGGAGACAGTCCGAGGCTGGGATTAAAGCTTGAACTGTCTGGAGTTTTTCTCTGTTTTTCTCTGTTTTTGAGGTTAATTATGTTCGTTTCGTTTTGTGTCGATGCGCATTCTCGGTGATATCGCTATCAAGTTGGAAGGTGATACGAGGAATACACGCCGACGGGACGAGTGGGAAATATAACTTCTACTGGTGATAAGATTAATATGTAATGTTTACAGCGAGCATATAATGTGGATTAATTATATCCATTACCGATATATCCGGGTCAAGCGAAGCCCTGCAGCCTTGCCCGTTTCTGTGCCATATCGAGATATAAATAAAAGGTCCTTGGATGTGAAACGTTCAAAGCTGTAGGCGTCGACGTACAGATGTGCTACCTGCTGCTCCCGCGTCGTCAGCAGCATATCGGAGCTCGTAGATATGCCAAAGAATGGCGATATGATTCGCTGCAGTCAAGCTAAAACCTATATTTATCCGTCTTATATAGAAACGCCATGTTTGTTCGAACGGGTCGGCCTGGAGACTTAACTAGGCTACCATTTTNCTGCGTTCGAAGACGGCCGTACCCGCCAAAGAGCTCGAAAGCGGCAGGTGGGGCGTATCCGAAAGTCGAAATCTGCGGTGCGACAACAAAAAGCTGCTTTGACTCAGGAACGCCGATGTCTGGTGTAACTGATAGCTCCATCTATATCTCATTTATTATATATCATATCGTGGAGATAGAGATGGCATGCGGTTTATAAAATCCCTCGTCCCCCGGCATCCTCATCTTCAAAGATCGATATCGATCGTACGAGCTCCACCCTCAAACTCTTACCGAGCAATCCATCGCGGGGTCCACGCCGCCGTCAATACCCGCCTCCCTCAAAATCCAACACCTGCCCGATCTCGCCAACCGCACCACCAGCCGTCGTCGGCCACCACCACCACCAGAAAAATGGATATAAACACCGCCGTGCCCACCGTTACCGTTGCCGTACCTTCTCCCAACACTATCAGCGCTGATACCGAGCGGTTTTCCACGCAAGCCGAACCCAAGATGCTCGTCCGATCCCCCGGGTCGTCGGACCCGAACACCCAGTCGAATTATCTGATTTTTTATCCCTTGCACAATAACGTTTCGATATTTATCGATTTTGAGAAGAAGGTTTTTCGGGGAAGTGTTACGACGGGGTTCGAGTGTAGGCAGCAGGGGACGTGTGATGAGATATTGTTGGATACGAAGGATATCGAGGTTCAGGATGTTGTGATTGTTGATGGGCCGGATGGGGAAGGGCCTACGGTGAAGAGCTGGGGGTTGGGAGAGGAGGCGAAGAAAGGCGGGTATGGGAGGCAGTTGAAGATCGCGCTGTCTAAAGCGATGGATTATCAGGATAAAGTCGTCGTTCGGGTATTACTTTTTCTCTCTATCGATCTATCGATCATTCGGTTGGATTCATGGATTTTGATATATCTAATTCTGTCCGTTTATAGATACAATTCTCGACGACGGAGAAGTCTGCCGCCCTGCAATGGCTCACGCCCGAGCAGACCACCAACGGGAAATTCCCCTACGTTTTCTCGCAGTGCGAACCGACCTACTGCCGTACGATCTTTCCCTGCGCCGACACCCCCGCCGCAAAATCCACGTTCACGTTCTCCATCCGCTCTCCTCTTCCGGTACTGTGCTCCGGTCTACCGACAACCATCGGCGAGTACCATGCCGCTACCAAAACCCTTCTGTACGGGTACGAACAAAAAGTCCCGATCCCGTCGTATCTGTTCGCCCTCGCGTCCGGTGATATCGCAGGCACGCGAATCGGACCGAGGAGTTGGGTGTGGGGTGCCGCTGAGGAGCTGGTCACGCTTAAAGCCGAACTGGACGGCGAGGTCGAGAAGTTCATTTCGATCGCGGAGAGGATCACGGAGAGCGAGTACGCGTGGGGGACGTATAACGTTTTGATACTGCCGCCGAGTTTCCCGTTCGGAGGGATGGAGAATCCGGTGTTCACTTACGCTACGCCGAGTATCATCAGTGGGGATAAGGAGAATATCGACGTTATCGCCCACGAGCTCTCGCACAGTTGGAGTGTATGTTTCTCCTTTTAAAAATCTCCGCTTCTTTTCGGTATGGAATTGAGATGAGGACTAATTAAAAGTTTTCACACAGGGTAATTTGGTCACGAATGCTACTTTCCAGGACTTCTGGCTTAACGAAGGGTGGACGACGTATCTCGAACGCCGGATCGGTGCGGAAATCCACGGCGAGAAGTTCTTCGATTTCTCATCGATTATCGGCTGGAAAGCCCTGGAGGAATCGGTCAACCAATACGGCTTGGATCACGAATTCACAAAGCTGGTTCCAAATCTCGTAGATCAGGACCCAGACGATGCGTTCAGTTCTATTCCCTACGAGAAGGGGTTCATATTCCTCCGAAAGTTAGACGGGTTGGTTGGACGGGACAAGTGGGATAGATTCATCCCGCACTATTTCAAGACGTTCAAGGGCAAGAGTCTGACGAGCAAGCAGTTCAAAGACACTCTTCTGGAGTTCTTCGAGCACGACGCAGACGCTAGCAAGGCGTTGAAGGCAGTCGATTGGGATAAGGAGTTTTACACACCAGGATTACCCACGAAACCTGACTTCGACACCAGCATGGTCGATGTGTGCTACGATCTGGCGAGAAAGTGGAACAACAAGCGTCTGCTCGAGTTCCACGCTTCGCCTGAGGATATGAACGGGTGGTCCGCGAACCAGAAGGTAGTGTTTTTAGATAGAATGTTAGGTTACGGTCCGTTGTCGAAGGATGATGTGGACGTGATGGGGAAGGTTTACGGGTTCGATAACAGCGGGAATATGGAGGTCGTGTTTAGATTCTACGGGGTCGCGCTGAAGGCCAAGTACGAGAAGTTTTACCAACCGGCGGCGAAGTGGGTTCAGGGAATCGGGAGGATGAAGTATTGCAGGCCGACATATCGGAGCTTGGCGGCGTGCGATCGGGAGCTGGCGGTTAAGACTTTCAAGGAGCGGGAAGCGTGGTACCATCCGCTCTGTCGTGCGATGGTGAGGAAGGACCTGGAGTTGACCGACTAGATTTATCTTTGCATTCATTAAAAAAGCTCAATACAATATATTTTGAAGTATTAATTACTTAGATGCTCATTTATATCTATCACGATACCGCAATCGGGCAGATTAGATTATATCTGCCGGTTCGCGAGACGGTTAGCGTGATTGCGGCCTAATTTAGCAAGCGGTTAGCCGGCGAAAAGCGGCGTGTTGCAGAAAAGCAAAACAAACCAAAAGACGCGTCTTCAAATCAATCAAACTGGCCACCCGCCCATGCCCCATCGTCACCACTTACCACGACCTCCACTCCACCTGTCCAAATATAGTACCATCTCCCCAGGTACCTCTCCAAAGTACCATCTACAGTCCTTTCCGACATTCAACCTCTCCCTCGATCATACAATCTTTCACACATACCTTGTACCAGAAACAACATGCCTCGTCCGCCTCGCCGTACAGCGGCAACGCGTCGCGGCGAACAACAACAAAAGACCGCCACCGCAGCCTCGAAGCCTGTTCGCGGCGATTCTCCCTTACCGTCGACCAAGATCCCCTCCTCACCACCGTTTACCCGTCGCTCTCAGCTCGCAAAATCCGCTTCTGTGCTCAGCACGACATCTGATGTCGACACCGTCCCCTCCACCATTCCGCTATCCATCAACACCGACAGCGTGCCCGAATCTTTCGGCACCGTTTCCCGCAACACGATCCGAAGGGCGAACCAGGCTGCCTCCGTGCTCACCAAGGCCGGTTCCGCGAGTGTAGAAGTATCCAAAACACCGTCTCCAGGGCCGATCATCAGACGATCTGATGTCATTTCCATGTCCACGCCTGCGGTTGAAACACGAGGGAAGAAACGAGACTCCAAGACCGCGTTTGAAGAAGATTTCGCGGCAAGTCTGATAGCTGCAGAGGAGAGCGAAGAGGACGATGATCTTCCTTCCCCGGATACGCCGACCAAGAGCAGCGGACATAAAAAGAAGAGACAGAGTATAGAAGTATTCTCGGATGACCTTCGTTCCGTGTTGAGTCTGGAGGACAAACATGAGCCCGTGAAGGCTAGGCGGGTGCTCAATCCGGATGAAACCATCGATTTCAATTACTCGTCGAGTCCTGAAAGGTCGCCTGCACCTAGGAGGTTCGGGTTCCTAAATCCCTTGGAGGATTCAGATGCGGATTCGGAGTCCGAAGTAGAAGTAGAACACGACGAGAACGAAAACCAACAAGAAGACGAAGATGTAGAAGAACTGCCCACATCGCGACTCCGAAGGAAGAGGGCCACGTCCGAAAAACCAAAGGCCGGCCCGGCAGATCCAAAACATCCCACGACGAAATCATTACAATCATTATTACCGAAACGAAGGGCAAAGGCCAAGCCGAAGGCAAAACCTAAATCGAAGGTCGCGAAGGAATCCGCAAAAGGGAAAGCACCGGTTCGCGCTCGTCCGGCTCTCGGTGACGTCACTAGAGATGTACTCGACGAAGACGAACTACAAGCAATCGATGTACCTCCAAAACCGGTCTTCGGCGCCGGTATGGACATCTTATCGGACGACGAACTCGGCCGGGAGATTTACGTAGACTCGTCGGCCCGTTCGTCGTCAGTCGGGGCACCGCCTACACCCCCATCCGCGCCTCGTAGGACTGCGCGCGGAGGAAAGGGAAAAGGGCGGGCTGCATCCGCTGATCCAGAGGCCGGCCGACGACCGCCACGACGGACGTATGGGAAACCGCGTCGTCAGGACTCGGAGGTATCGAATAAGGAAAACGATACGCCCGCTCGTGGACGGACGACTACTGCTGCCGCTGCTGCGAGGAATCTACTAGCGGCGACGGGGAAACTCGGGGATGCGGCGGATGTGACGTTAAGTAAGAAGGAGAAGAGCGTGGTTGATACTATTCGGAAGAAGTTCAAGGAGGTTGATGAGTGGGATTTGTGTTTTGAGGACGTGGTACCCAGTAGTAGTGATGGGGTTGTCAAAGGTGGTAGATGAGAAAAGAAACAGCTGTTGAGAGACGAGGATGCCTTTGATATATAATTATCACACTCCCTTGATAATAGATTTCCTTTGTTGATTGTCTTTTCTGACCCTGACGTTTTAAGCATACTGGTATCCTTTTACTTTTCTCTTTTTATTCTTGTTTTATATTACTCTACTTGTGGTCGGCGCGGATGATAGTATTACTTGCATTTGTATTATGGCTCACGCACTCTGGCGTTTGTGGAATCTGTATCATAGATATTATAGTAATGATGAATCCCTGCACAATGAATTCTCATGTTCCTCCCTTTTCTTAATATCACCTGGCGGAAAACAGTGTAGTCCGACTCACGGGATACATTACCCGGTGGGACTAGTTGAAAACGGCATCCATCTTTGACCTGTACCCGTCTGAAACTAACGAAATAAAATAAACCACATTTACTCTATTCTGAGCTAAACTTTCTTTTTGCTACGCTGAATTCGATACCAAGGTAGTACGGATCTTTGACGGGTGCTATTGACGAGGTTAAGATCTCGAGAACGACACCAACTTGAATGACCAGAACTATCCATGCATGTTTGCGATATAATATGGGAATTACTCGAGGTACTGATGATATTGCCCAGAGCCGGGCAATATCACACACCACAATATCGACATAACAGATACCTCAGTACTGTGGGGGGCTGTTACGGTATCAATTCAGTTATTCCACTCCAATACACTATCAAATACGAACAATTGAATTGATTCAAGATAGGTATTTCTATGACTACTCTATGAATATGTTGATTGTACATATTTCAATCTTTATACAGCAAATTCTGATTTTAGAGATGCCAGGAACAATATCATATCAGAAATTCCCCCTAACCTCGTCACCAAGATGAAAATTTCCACCGTAATCTCAGATACTAGTACAGAATATATTCGAACTCCCCAGATCGCGATATCAATACTGTAAAAGGAATCACCTCTTGCATCCTTTCGTCTAAAATTGAACTTTGAGCCCAACCAAATTTTCTGATTGGCTGAGACCAATTTTCTCTCGGCTCCTCTTTCCGAGCATTCTGTTGCGAGGGTGCAACCTGAACAACCCTGGCCTCAGTCTGTAGATATTTTGATAGTAATTGATTACGGCGCGAGCTGGGAGGTGGGAATTGGAAATATAAACCCCCTCTGGAGCCCTGAAGATTCTCTTCATAGAGAGCATGCCCCAAGACAATCTACCGTCCCAGTGCACTATCGGAAGGGTAGAGGCATATACTACCGACGCCAAAGGAACAAAACCTCAAGCCTTGGAGATTCCAGAATGCATTTTCAAGCTTCTCCCTTTCTGTAAATCGCATGATCCCCTTCTCCAGGTATGCAAAGAGGAGATCAATCGACGTTTCGGGCCACGCACAGACATTGGAAGAGTTGCGAACAACGGCTACTTTAAATACTTAAAGAAACTTCTGTTCTATCTTTCGAATGATCTTATGCCATCACATATCTTGGATGACCTCTTAGATCGAGTAGAACGCTACGGATATCGGTCCTCGCTCAAACATCTACTCTCACTCAAGACACTGCACGTGAAAATTGCAGCGGAGAACCTTCTTCCAATCCTAATAATCCGGAAGGATGAAGATATGATGACACACATATTTGCAGTCCATGAGTCGATCAAGGTTGACTAGTATACTGCATTATCCGAAATAGATACACGCTTTCCCGAGGGATATATCTTCAGGGAGAAAACAGATGCGAAGAGGTTGTCGAACAAGTACGGTAACAATATCAGAACGTTTCTTGAAAAGGGCATCGAAAAAGACCAACCTTTCGTGTTTACGGCGAGAGAGGTTGCCATTCTTGTAGCCTCCGTTGCGAAACAAAAAAAAACTCGTATCAGCAAATAAAATTCATTTTGCTCATCCCACCTGACCTAGAACAGGACGACATCGAGAAGAGCTATGCGAGATTATACGGAGACCCGACTTTAACATTTATTAATTCGAACGAGTCCTTTCTACTATTGGAGTTTGGGTTCCGGTTTCGGAGAAATATATTCTGCGTCACCCTTGATGCCGTCCTCCGGAATGACTTCGAGAAAACTGGTCAATGGGTGAATATCCGCAATATGTCCCTCAACATGGAAAGAGTTAGAAACCCACTGGAGCATCTAGCAGCGCAAGCTATCCTTCGTTCGAAGAGACAAACACTTGGTACGCCTATTAATATAGACCAAGTTGATGCTACCGATACCTGTGTGGTTTGTTCTAAGCTTAAGCGCACGGTTTCGAAGGTTATAGCCACAAGTCTGGCAAATCCAGAGAAGACTTTTCGTAAAATTGGGCGTCACCATGCAACTGGGGCTCATTTACTTCACGGGAATCATAGAGAAGGTATAAGCCTTTTAGTTTTCGGCCACGGTATGAAGAATGACTTGAGCGACTGTGATAGCAGCTTTCCGACAGAATCACTCCGTCCCGTAGGCCAGGGACCGGATACAATACAACAGCTTGCATTCTTTGGGGATGTTGAGGTTTTGAGAATCTATCTCTCAAACTCTGGTGAGAAGCGTACGCACCTGTCTAATTCACGGATTGTTTACGATACAAAGCTGACTGTACTCCGCATTCCAGCCGTGAGATGTCACGACAATCGACAATATCAATACACATTGTCGTCAGTCCAGTTGGCTGCGAGGTAAGACAACACCGAATGTCTCAAACTAGTAGAGTAACGATCGCGAAATGGATAGAACAAGAATGGATCCATCAGGATCAGGCGGACGTCGACCAAGCCTCAGCTCCTTCCTCGCAGATGGACATAGACTACCCCGATTCTTACCTCGTAAACCGACTATTGGTTTCTGGGACAATCTAAATTACTACGACTGCCCGACTCCATGCGGGAAATCCGCTCTAGTCAATCTCACAAATCAAAATGTAAGAATGCAATTTTCAACCAGCCTCGCACTCTGCCTTATCTCCCAGCTATTCTGAATCTACGTATCCTTCAATATATCCTCACAAAACGACCAAAGAGAATTCGCCATCCTCCCAGGCACCTTTGGCATTCCCGGAATAAACGTATCATAAAGACACTCCGTATGAATCTCCCCCTCGCAAACCACGACCTCCACACCACCACCCCCCCCAGCTGGAACACCCTTCTCCGCCCCTTCCTTCAACTTTTGCCCAAACTCGATAATCGAATCACACAGCGTCTCTTCCGCACCGATCAAAACAATCGTCTTCTTGACCGGAAATCCGGTCCACCACGACGGAGTAGCCTGGTTGGGCTGGTTGTATTCGTCCCAGGTGTATTTATCGTTTGTCGGAGGGAGGTCTTTGTGTCTCGGTTCGTCGGGGTAGTCGACTAGCCAGCGGCCCCAGATGTCTACGAATTGCGGGAATACCACATCTTTCTGATTAGGTGTGGCCATGGACTTGTAATCGGTGGCGAAGGACATCCACGGGGAGATTGAGATAATGCCGCCGAGTTTTGGTGAGGACTCCGGGAGAATCAGTGGTTCGATCGCTGGATGCGGGTGGATTATATGGGCAGCGGCTGAGACAACGAGGGAACCGCCGGCGGAATCCCCCGATAGAATTATCTATTATTACATTTCATTAGCTTATCTCCAGATACCTGCATTTTCTTGTTTTTGTTCTTCTTTATCGAGATTCTTACGTTGGCTGGATCATATCCGCATTTGTAGACCAGATGTCTTAATATCTCGACGGATTGGCGAAGTTGAGTAGGATATCGAGCAACAGGAGTCAGATCTGTAACCAGTTATCCATATCCCCATATTAGCGACCAATGATAATAATATTAATATCCTTTTGAAAATTCCGTAATAGTAGACATACCGTATTCCAATATCGCAATATCGACATCAACTCCTCTCTTCTTCAAAACCCTCGCCGTCCGATCTATAAACGCAACATGATGGTCGCCGATAGGCAGATTGTATCCACCGCCTATATATTTACCTCGAAATCAACTATTAGCGGATCACGTCTCATATTTTAGGTATTATATTATGATAACGGGAAATCACGAACCGTGGATGTGAACGAAAACTTTTCTTCCAAGCCTCGGACCCCACCAGTGGATTTGTGCCCCGTGTGCCAGCTCCTCACTGGTAACTGTCACCTTGAACTGTTTCGCTGACAAAGCGATTCTAACTACAGTGGGCGAGCTGATAAGACTATATATCGGTTAGCAAGTTAGATTTCAAGTCAAAGTCATAAAAGAATTTCCAAAGTAGAATTATAAATGGTATAAGACGTGAAGCAACTTACTTGATCTGTCGCGGCGTCACCCTCGCCAGCAGAAAATTCAGAATCCGACTTCGAAGCTGGTATATCCACGGTTTGCCCGATATCGACTTGCCGCTCCAAATAGCTTTGACGACGAGAAACGGTAGCGCGGCGACTATATTTTACATAATGAATTGTCAGAAACTACCAATACACGGTACAATTGAAGACTAAACTTCACGAACAAAGATAGTGAGTGTATGACATACCCAACTTCAGCGCCACAACCAGCGCGGAAAACTTCTCCCCCGTCGTAAGATTCTTCGCATCAGTCGGCGCGAACGAAACCGGTAGTATTGCGTTGGGCATCGTGGTGTTTTAGAATCGAATCGCTAAATTGTCGAGTCGTCGACGGATATTTCAACCTGCCAGCTGCCTCGGTTTAATTCGCGCGAATGAATTGGAAGCTTAAGCTTAGGGAATAATCCAAAAGCTAAAAAAATAAAAAGAAGGAAGGAAAAAGAGGAATTATTAATATACCCCGCACGCGCGATAACCCTGAACATGCGGGCTTTAACAACAGCGCAGTGTTACCTTTTGTTTTTTGTTTTCCAAGCTGGGCGTCCAATGTAGAATTTACTCGTGAAACCCCAGGTCAAAAAAATCATATGCAACCGCACAAACCGGCAGCCTCCTCGGTTAGAAGGGAGGTTTAGTTGGCTGCATGGCTAGTTCCCTCTTCTGGCGTGCAGATCGAAAATATGCAATCCAGGAAATGTCAAGGGGCCACCGGCCCCACACTAGTACTGCCAGCTGTGGGGACTAATTCCTGCAGAAGTTATAATAAAAAAGAATACTTATCTCAGCAAGTAGATACTAGCTAAGTTGAATATCTACCTCAGAACAAGTAAGAACTTAGTAGTCAGCTACTTCATTATTAACTTGTAAGGCCTTGTGCCCAGGGACGTAACGGGTGTTGATATAGTTCTTAGCACTTAGCATTTGCATTCTGTACTTAAGTAGTACTCTCGCGGGTTTTAAACAGAGTGAAAATAATCGGACTTAAATAAAGTGATATTGATTCCAATGTAATCCAATAGCTCTAGCCTTCTAAATTGAACAAATCCGTTCCACTGTCATGATCACGCGACTTATTATTGATATATTGATCTTCACCGAATACTTCGAACTTGAACATCTTGTTTGTGAATGATAGAAGGGAATTACCGCCTCCCATCAGAAGTCCCACTATATTATTAAACATCTCCATCCCTATAACCAAAACCGCTAGGGAAAAAGATACAAAAAAAGGGGGAAGACATATATCACACCCCATAAAAATATTGTACAGCTCTCCGCGATACTGATCGGCCTAACAGCTCGTGGAATGAAATAATCGATATAAAAAACAGTATCGCACTTCCACAATAACGCTTATAGGTTCGACATCAATAAGAAACCAGATCACAGGAAAAAAAGAAACAAAGAAAATAAACCATATGATAAAAAATAAAAACACCTAAAACTCCGACTTTTCATTTTTTTTATGTCCACAGGCCATACATATCCTTTTGCATCCTCGTTCAAATGTGAAACCGCTAAGAAAGGGGCAGTAAGAGACAAATGGATGGCAAAACAAAGTATATATCCAGCAACAAGAAACGACGAAAGTTGTACATATGCTCGCCCGCTTGAATGCGAATGTAATAGACAATATAAGAAAAGGACGTAGTTGCTGAAAACACACACGCAGATCTCATAGGAAGATACGGACTTTCAAATGAAAAAGATATGATAGATAAAAACGCCGTTGAAAATGCAAATGCAGATGATGCGTTCTCCTCAGAACCCAGCGTGATGTATAAGGAGGAAAATCCGAGCTTTTTTCGCAAGGAAAATTCGTGAGAGAGAGAGATGACCCGTGTCGATATTCCGGGACTGGAATCGCAAACGCTATGAACTATGCGTGTAATATATAATCTGCTAATGGTGGCTTCTAGATGTAGAGGCGTTGGACGTGAGGACGGACGTCAACAAGATCGGCCGGAGAAGTCGAAGACGATCAGACGCAAGGAAGGTTCATCTGGATCGTAGATAGTAAGATTTATAGTAATCCGGCCGAATTGCGAGAGATCGGGATAGCGAGAAGCGAGGTCGCATAGACGAGAGAGGTAGAAGATAAATAATAAACGCAGAAGATAAATTGTGTTATAAAACCGATCGGTGTGTCGGAATTAACATCCGATATGAGATGACTGGGTGAGCTTGGAACGGAGGAGGAGTCGTATGATCTCCGAAGCTGATACCCGATTGAAAATTTGGCGACTCATTAGAACTATTGCGTGCCGAGCAGCCTGCTGAGCTTAGCCTCCATGCTTTTCTGAATGGCAGTGATGATACGAATCTGATCACCCAAGTCCTGTCCGATAGTGCCTTGAAGAATCGAATTCTCAACGCCACCAGCGCGATATGGATCCGGCATGTTACGCAGGATAAACTCGGCGAGGGAGTTGGCAGAAGTTGTTGGACTAGCTGAAACAGGTTCATGTTGTTCAGATTGTGCGGGCTCTGGAGGAGCTAATTTGGCTCGAAGAGATCTGAGTGCTTCGATAGCTTGTAACTCGAGACCAGTAAATGTTTGTTCATTTAGTTCTTTTTCTTCTTGGGCCTTCTTGACGTTCGGAAGGAAAGTGAGCTTGAAGCCTTTCTCTGGGAGCATAAGATCTCTACCGCTAAGCTTGATGGGTTGAAAGTTTTCGACTGGCATATCGGGAGCAGGTGCAGGCGGCTTTGAAACACGATTCTTAGGTGGCCACTCATAATCGGCTCCTTCGACCTTGCCTTTGGGCTGGCGGATAGGCTGTAAGAAAGAATTAGATTAGTCTTTAGTCTGGTTAGCAAAAGGATGATGCAAAACTCACATAGACATCCTCGGGGATGTGCAGTGGACACTTCCACTTCATAAGAACAATATCCTCGCCTCGCTCAGGGGGTGCTTTCTGTCGCTGCTTGATTGCATGTGGTTCAGACAGGGGAGAAGGAAGACAGTCCTGGTGCCAGTACTGGCTACAATAATCGCAACCGATAAGCATGCCGCGGTCCTTTCTGAGGCGAGATTGTCTGCAGCGATAGCAAAGAGCAATTTTACCCTCCACGTCGAGTAGTTGTTCCTCGAAAGGCAATTCGTTGAGGCGGCGTAGATGGTCATAGGCACGAAGACTAGAGGGAAAAAGGGGAGAAAGTTAGTGATACTAGCTTCAAATTATGAACTAGTGGGATACATACTCCTTGTCCTTAGTCTTGGTTAGATTAAAGTGGTCAATAGCCTCCTTATAGGCTCCAAGTTTTCCCATCTTCACGCCGGTAAAACAATCTCTGATGTCTTTCGGAAGAACAAAGCTTCGAGGATTCATCTGATCCGCAACTTCAATGAGAGGTCCAAAAACGCCTTTATTCGTGCTCTTTCGGCTGTTGTTTTTCTTCTTGAGAGCGCATCTTCTGCAATACCAATCCGGTAGGGCGTCGACTTCCTCAGAGGTGAGAGGGGGTACAGCGCAACCGTAGTGCTGTTCTTCGTGACAACCCGGTCCATCGCAAATAACAAGGGGTGCGCCGGTGCCTCCGCAGACGGTGCAAGGACTTTCTTCATCATCCATCATCATGTTCTCCGGGGGATCATTGAAATCTCGGACATCCTCATCCTCTGAGGCGCCTTGTTCATGAAGCCTATTGACGAGTAAATGTGTCAGTATATATCTAGAAGATGAATCATTTCGCCTCCCAGAAGAAGAGCCAGTGATATTTTGTGAGACTAACTTTTCAGTGCCAGTTCTTCGTCGCGAACCTTCCAAACTGATTGATTGTCGAGATCTTTCCTTTTGTATTTCTTGGAAGTCTTGACAACGTTGGACGAATGCCGCTGTTTGATCCCACTCTTTACTGAAATCTCGTTTGTCCCTGTCAAAGCAACGGTCTTCCATCTCATCATGTAGAGGTTCTCCTTCATCGTCAGGCTGATCTCTCAAATCCGTGTACTCCTTCGGGACAAATTTTTTGTTCAAATCCTTAATACGCTTTCGACCATCCTCCATGATCTTAACCATGTTTTTTTGAAGAGCTTCATCAATGTGATCCGGTCGCTTTGGTCGTACAGGTGGACAATAAGGTTCGAGGAAGCGGCGTTTCTTGCCCGGATGGTCCTTAGTTTCACCTGGCATAATACCTTCGTCTTCGTCTCTTTGTAAGGCGGTGCGTTTGTTCCCTGGCACAGTTGCAGGCTATTTCTAAGTTAGCAATTGAAGAAAGTTTAAAATAAGAACAGGGAGAAAACATACCGAAAGGCGGCGTGACACATCACCGCGCAGGATCTGATTTATTATATCAAGAGCCGTCGCGCTGTTACCAGAGGTTTCGACTTCATTCAACAGTCTAACGACATCTGCGCTTCCTGCTTCTTCGGCCTTTGCTTTTGCTTGTTTGATGATAGATAGGATATCAGGCTTGGAATTCGAATCGTGAAGGATCGTCCCGAGCTCCGAAACCTCCGATGTGATTATATCAATCTTCTCCTCTATGACTGAAGGGACTTCTGAAATGTTTCTGGTCTGTCGGAATTCAGGTTCATCGACATCCATCGCGGCAAGCTCTTTCGGAGTCTCGGGTACATTCTCGGAAGCCGGAGAGACTAGTTCTTCAGTCGATCTCAGCTGGGGTTCTGGCATGAACGACGGGGAAGGTGAAGTGGACGTCTCAGGACCAAGATTGGTTGAAAGTCGGGGTCGCTTATGCTTTGACTTGCCCTTGGGGCCTGATCCAACCGTTGGCATGTCCTCCATGTCCGCAGGCTTCATCAAGGTCGCACCCTCGGTGTCTGGGAAAACCCATTCGTTGTCAGCAGACAGCTTCCCGTTCTTCTGGAACATCCGCTTTGCTCTTCCCTGGTTCGCCTTCATCGTCGTAACGTCCTTGTTACCGACGGTCCCCCACAGGTTATAGAAGGCATATGCGGAGGTCATCTCGCACCTCGGCTCAGGCTCCTTGGGCACCGGCTTATTAAAAACCTCATCGACTCTCTCTTTCGGAGGCAGGGTGCCCAAAGGAAGCAAGCCGTACTCGACCGGCGCGGGGCCGGCTTTCGGGTTGCCGTACGACACCGTCTGCTTGGGCGGCTCGGCGTCAATAAAGACACCAGAGTCATTCAAGCATCTGGGTCGCTTAGGTGCTCGATTCCGTCTGTCATTAGCCGTCGTCTTCGTGAAGGCGGCCTCCATGTTAGCGTCAACAGGTGTGATAGACGGTGAAGCGGCCGCAAGTCTTTTCGCACCACGTCGGGGACTGATCGAGCGTGGTGTTTTCTTAGCAGCCCGCGAGCCAGGAAGGTGGGTGCTCGGACTGGGATGTCTCGAGCTGGCGGCGGTCGTCGGAGGGGGAACGGACGAAGCCGTTGGAGCAGTTGGGACAAAACCTGCATAAGTAGGTTGTGCGTTGCGGGTTGCTCGACGCCCGCGCCCACCGTAGCCCGAGTTCGTGTCAATGGGGGTAATAGCCCCCATTTCGACGTCCCCTGCGGTCACTGGCGGTGAAGGGAGGCTCTCCGACAGAGTATCCGACGAAGGCGGATTCGTCTGAAGGATGAGCTTCTCCTTCCGCATCCCGTTACTTGCAGGTTTGCCTGCCTTCGATTTACCTGCTTCGGCAGGTAAATCTCCGCTGCCTTTCTCAGCAGCCGCGCTTCCGTAAAAGCTGGCTGGCGGAACAGCTGCGGAGGAGCTGAGGCTCTTGAGCTTCAAAATGATACCCGACTTTGCCGCCGGAGGGTCGGCCTTCTCCTCTACCAACGGTCCCTCCGATCTTGCTTTTGATGACTCTTTCACCTCAGCATCCTGGCTGACTGGCCTGAAGTGCCGCTCCAAGGTCGACTGTTTGGTTGCCATCTTGGATGGACCAGCAACTGTCGCCTTCCCCTCTTTCCCGGCCCACCTTCCCTTCTTCTTCACCTCTGTTGGCTTTTCCTCCTTGCCCGGAGCCAACACATCATCGGCCTCCTCCACGGCCCCCTGGGACTTGGAGGACTTTCGCCTCCTCGGGATCTTAGACCCCTGAGATATCGGGACGATATCTCCAGCTTTTGACGACTCACCATTGCCGGGCGTTTCCACCACAGCATTTTGGGTTCGTCGCTTAGGAGGCTTCAGACCTTTGGCTAGGATTCAAAAAACGGATTATGTTAGCCGAGCCCTGATTGGGTTGAACACACGGGATCATAATAAGAACGCGTCAAGTGGATATCGCGAGGCCGAAAGTTGCCACCTTCAAAATTAAGCTAGGGAACTTCGCCCGCAGGCCGTGCTTGCCGACCGGCATCCTCATCCGATCCTGTAGACACTGCCACACAGCGAAGCTCTGAACCTCGGGAAAACTTTACGCGTTTGGGATATTCCCATCACATTGCTTTAAAGGGAACGAGGGATTTTGAACAGGGGCCAGCTTCGCATCAAAGCAAAGGAGGATATTAAAAAAAAGAGAGGTTCTTACCCTGCTTCTCGTCCGAATCGTCATAGAGACTGTCAGACTCCTCGTCCGACAGCTCTGCGATCACCTTCTTAGGCCCGCGTTTCCTTGACCCATTCTTCGGAGGAATACTTCCTGCAGTCGACTTCGGCGGTGCGTTCATCGGTGTGAAAGCAATGACTCCGGCATCAAAAGAGCCTGAGACACCGTTGCCGGGCGTAAAAGACCCACCGGCAGAGTCGGCGACCGCATCATTCGGCGTCTGAGACCGACTTCGGTTCTTTGTTCTTGTCTCTTGATATTTGCGCTTAGTCCCTCCCGTGCCGCCTGTTGAAGAGTCACTGCTCTTCTTGGGCGGCATCCTTGGCCTGTCCTCGGGATGCAAGTGTTAGCAAAAAAAAATGTGTGGCAAAGAAATTTCTTGTGTGGTGTTTTTTTTGGGGAATCTCACCCCTAGAAATCGGCAAAGGGGTCAAGTCTGGTCTTTAGGGAAACGAACAGGTGAAGAAAAGCGAGTGCCAGCCAATCAACGTGTATGTAAACAGGATGATGACCGTGATAGCTTCAGCGAAGAAAAATAGATAAAATATGAGATCTTGAATCAAGCTTCTCGACGAGGCCCCGAGCTTCCGGAAACCAAAAAAATGTATAACGTTAGTAGTGTAACGACACGAAAACCTAACGTTTACAGACTCTTGTTCCCCCGGTGCTTAAAAAGCCAGAATACAGCCCTCGAGAGAAGCAAGAAAAAGTTCCCCACGGGCGGGATTTCGACCTTTTCAGCCCTAAGCTTCCATCGTTCATCAAGACGACAGCTGAATATTTTCTCGCTCCCAGCTCTTCCTGTTCGAGACCCAGACAAAGGGCAAAAGGGGCAACGAAACCAACGAGAAAGAGAGGTAGATCACCTACCGATCCCACAGAGAAGGAACAGCAACCTTCGAGGAAGAGATAGCTTTCTACTAGCAAGCTAAGATGAGCCGAGTTCGACGGATGGAACTCAAGGCAGGACAGAAAATCGTCCGGGCTTCAACGGAAGAAACGGGCAGTCACCGGGGGACTGTCTTTCCGATGAGCAAGAGAAAAAAAGTATCAATGATTTGTCTGTAGAGATGGAAGGTTTAGCGTATGATGTGTCTAACCATCTTAATCATGCATAAAGCGGAATGTCATAGTGTAGGGCTTCCTTCTTTTTTTTTTTATCCCTCAAGCTAGTTAGTGGGTTTTTGCAACAGCCACTCAACGCGAGATACTAGGAAGTAAAACAGTCGACGAGAAGAGCAGCTGGAAGCATAGAAAACGCGAAAAATGCATCGATGAATGGATAGATGGAAAGTAGAGTGTTCGGAGAGGGCATATACCACGTTTCTTGGGGTGTTTACCTATGGTTGGTGATGCCAGGAATGAAGTCGTAAGGGGAACTCTCTGGCAGGATAGGATGGTTGATGAATGGATGAGGAAGAGAGAGAGAGAGCTGGAAGTGGTTGGTGGCTCGTTAGCGAGCTATTCGGGAGTTGAGCTGGGTTTGGTTTTGATTTGGTTTCGAAATTGGGTGGGTGAAGGAAAGAAGGAAGGGAAGAAGAAAAGGAAAAGGAAAACAGTTTTTGGAATCAATGGAAAAAAATTAAATAAAATATCCCACACACGCAACAATTAACAAATCAAAATCAACAGCTGCAGGAAAGCACAGGACAGGCCAGCCCGTCTGCCCCAATTCGATCCCAGCTGTAGTAGCCCCGTCAAAATGCAGACGAGAGGGCTGAGGAATGACCGTCACTTGCCAGGCAGGAATTTGGGATAGTCGACTGCTGGTGACTGGCTGCTCTTGACTCGACCGTTGGAGCTCGGTCTGGCAGTCGGCAAGGCTCTGAGGTTGAAGCCGCTGGGCCGGGCTTGGGCCTAGGGAAAAAACTCGAGACCACTTATTCAAACCTACCTGGTCGCTCTGTGTTTCTTTGTGCTTGTGACGTGGCGTCACAGTATCACCACCTTTTTTTGCCTCTGTAAATATTTTCTCGAGTGACACTTTGAAGTTGGCGTAGATTGTAAATTGCAGCTTGATGAATGTTGAACCTGTTGAGATGCTCGAAAGCTGTGGATTATTCGATCCGAGAAGCTTACAATCTGATCAGGATCAGGACAGCACGATCACGGTCGGAACAATTAAAGATGACTTGAAGGGTTCGAAGTTGATGAGAGATGGATGATGATGAAGATGGAATGATTGATGTGTTCGAATCTAGATCTGTGGGGAGATGCGAAGGATGATGGTGATGGGAAAGAGGTTGAGATAAAGCTTCTCAGAGCTGGAGGGTGGGGGTATTTATACCCGCCCCATCCGAGGACGACGCTACCAATCAAGGGAAAAACTCACCCACGACTTGCCTGTCACAAATATTTTCCCTCACGCCTTGATCCCTACCAGCTATGTCTACAGTAGTACGATAGTCACTCAAACCTTGTACTTTTCCCCCTTGTTTACAGTGGAGGTACCTTGTTGAATTTTGATTTTCTAATCTGTACATGAAGAAATAGGCTGATACATGCCTCCGCTTTTTTGGATCGTGTTCATATTTAGGTCACAGCTTCGTAGCTTCCCTTCTGCTTCAGACTTTTTATTCGTCGGCCTCAGCTGCGGCACTGGCCTTCTTCTTCTTCTTGTTGGCCTTCTTGGGTGCGCCGATGGGGATCTCGAGGAGCTTGAGGATATCTTCATCTGTAATCTTCTTGTCCGACTTGATCTTCTCGAGATCGATTGCTGGAGGAGCAGATATAATCGACAATCCCTTCTTCGTGACGGCTACAGATAAATTCTCGTCAATGATATTTTTCCATCGAGAAAGAGGGGAAACTACGTACCGACGACACTGAAATCCTTCGAGGTGGCTTTTCCTTCCTTCTCGACAAGAATTTCATACTGTCTTAGCAGGTTGCCTCTTGTGCACTCGAGTAACCCGAACGAAGCCGCCTTTTGGTCGCTGAGATGTCTCGACGAGAAGGGGAAATTTCCAAACTTCGCCTTGACTTCCGAGAAAACCTGACGGGACAACTGTCGCTTCAGTTGGAATGTTGTTCCAGTATTGCGGTGTAGCGTCGGCTTGTATTCTGATACTTTCAACTGGATTCCGGGATATATCATATCAGCTCTCCCTGTTGTAATAGCTATCGGAAGATGGATATTTCAATCTCGATCGCCTACCTTGCCACTATCACCGAGAGCAACCGCAACCTCGACACCCCAAACATCTCCGACTTCAGGATGGCCTTCACCCTTCATTCCCTCAGCTGGAGCCAAGATGATCTTCTTCTTTCCTTCGATCTCATTCCTCTCGAATTGATAGCTGGTCGTATTCTCGACAAGGCTGCACCCGTATGTCTTCGCGATGCTACCTAGGATAGAGTTGATCTTGGTCTGGGTTGGTGGTTTGGGCTCTTTGCCTTCTTCGGCGCCAGGGTGGAGGCTGGGTGGGAGGATGAGTCTGAGGAAGGCTTGGTTGACGTAGTATGTAGCAAGAAGGAGGTCGGCAAGTTCGCCGGTAATCTCAGCCTCTGCACCCTCCGAGGCCGGAACCACGATTGTCGAGCCAATGACGGCAGCGAAACCGTCAATGTGAGCACCTAGCTGGATCTTCAACACCTGGCCGGCTTTGACGGACCACTCGGGGGTAGCGGTGTCATGGGGATTTGGTGTGAGCGGGGTGATGATATCATCTGGCGAGACGGTGGTGGGGAAAGAGACACCTATCATCATCATCGCAAAATAGCCATCCGTCAGTGTCCCAGATTCTCCATCGACGTCCTACATCAGGATCGAATTCGAAGGGTACCAACCCTTCTTGATGTCTTTTCCCTTGAAGACTTTGGATATTTCCTCCTCCAACAACTTATCGCCCTCCTCGCAGAGACCCAGAACAGTGGCGCCTTCCTTTACAGAAGCGATAACAGCGGTCAGGACCTTATTCGAGATCTCGGCGGCGGTCTTGTACTTGGTCAGAGTATCAGGGTTGGCGAGGGTGTAGTCTGAGAATCAAACCACGCAGTCAACCGTTAGCAAGAGGAAAATCTACAGAATACTCGCGGATGGCAAAGTGAGAAAACCGCAGATACCGTCTCTCCAAGCAAATCACCACTGCAGTCGTTGACTTCGAGCACGCATCATGATGGGATCCTTGGATCGCGGGGTAGCGAGGGAGAGGAGGGGAATTTTTTTATTGGTTGGCACGGTACCGATTTCTTTCTTCTCTTCAGCCATTTTGAAAGACGAGGCAGGCGAAACAGGCGATGGTAAAGATGAGTATATTCCGGGAGATTGTAATTGAGACTCGGATGGTGGTAGACAGAGGAGGGAAGAGGTCCCGTGAATCGATCGAATTGATATTTTTGCAGCGGACAGTTTCGGTCGTGTTTTTGTGTGTGTTTCAACGGCAGCGGCTCCAAGCGAAAAATTTAGCAGCAGCAACAGCGGGGAAGGAATATGACACCGAATGCAAATGACTACACCGACATCGACTGAAGGGACAAAAGCCTGATTGACTGAAACTCCGGGGAATGCTCTTTTGAGGCAGGTCCACTCAGGCTATTTAAGCATCTCCATCCTCCAGGCGTCTTTCGATCGCAAGGGTCGTCGATATCCGCAAACGTCACCACGGCCGCAAACCCTGTCCAGCTTCACGAGCTACGAGCTACAACATAAAGACAGGACGCATGCGCAAGAATGGGATCCTGAAGCCATAGTCTATACGGATTATATTACGAGAATTACCACTTAAAGGAGCACGCACGGACCGAAAGCTATCGAGTTCTCGCTTCACAGATAATAGTTGTATCCCACAAGCTACCACTGTCTACTACTCACAACCGCTGGCATAAAACATCTCGAGCTTCAATCCCCATTATCCCGCTTTGAAGCGAACACGCCGACCGAAAGCACTCACCAGGTTGGAATCATCCATTTGAGACGGGTCGTGGAATGTACCGGGGTGTTAGCTCTATCAAATGACGTTGAAGACGGCCCGTTCGGAAAATACAACAGTCCAACGCAATCTCCGCCACAACCTCGTATCGGATCCTGCTGCAATTGAATGAAGCATCTACACTTTGCTTCGGACAGAAATCGCCAAAGCAACGATACTCCGTGAAAGAGACCCGTGTTTGAATCCCGTTCTTTGATTCGACGATCTATATACTCGCAGTGATCGAGCTCCGGGGGTAAGCGTAGCTATCAGCTGTCAATTGGCAACTTCCCCTCGGATGCCTACATATCGTTTTCCAGGCATTCTTTGACATCCACAAGCATTTGAAATCATTTTGTAGAGACTATTTATCACTTTGACCAAATATCATCTTGCCAGTGCCTAATTCCCTCTTTTAAATAGATATTCCGGCAAAGACATAGTCAAGAGCATAAAAGCCGAATATAACCAGATATGCGGTTTTCCTCCTCGTCCCTCCCAATCCGCATCATCTCCCACAACATCCGCTATGCCACCGGCAGCCCCTTTCGCGGCGAAGAGCCCTGGCCGTCCCGCCTACCCCTCTTGATCTCCCAGCTGCACCACCTAACCTCCGCATCCCCGCACATCCCCACAATAATCTGCCTCCAAGAAGTCCTGCACAACCAACTCGTCGACATTCTTACCAGCATAAATTCCACCCTCCCCCAAACCTTGCACTGGGTATCCATCGGCCGCCACCGCGACGACGGCAACCTCGCCGGCGAAGCCTCCCCCGTAATATACCAACCATCAACCTTCAACCTCATCTCAAACACCACCACATGGCTTTCCCCGACCCCAGAAATGCCAAGCAAAGGCTGGGACGCAGCATCGATCCGCATCCTCACCCACGGCGTCTTCCAGCACATCGCCACCGGTAAATCTCTCGCCTTCATGTCAACCCACCTCGACGACCAAGGCAGCGCATCACGTCTCCACAGCGCGGAAATAATCATAAAAACCGTCTCTGACTACAGATCCCGCAAGCTCCCCGTCCTCCTCGCCGGTGATTTCAACTCCGAACCAACCCAGGAAGCCTACAAACGTCTCGCAGAACCGGACAGCGGACTCCTCGATACCCACGATCTAGCCCCACCCGCCAGTGTATACGGTGAAACGAACACGTACACCGGATTCGGCTACGAAGGTGAATCGGAGAAACGTATCGATTTCATCTTTGCCAACGATTCGATCCGCACAACAGATTTCCCTTCCAGTTCCGGTAATCAGACGCGTCGAGTGGACCCCGACAAGGATGAACACGACAAAGACTGGACGGTGAAAGGATACGCCGTTATGCCAAACAGATTCAAGGACGTAGGAATGTTTGTGAGCGATCATCGAGCCGTCGTGGTGGATTTAGAGTTACATTGGATAATCTGAACCAGCTTCGAATTCAAAATTAAATCATGGAATCTGTCGCAAAGCCATGCATTATTATATTAGCCTCAAATCGAAATAAATTTGTGCGCATGTTTGTACATATCTACACATCCATTCCATCTCCGAGTGCGATCATAGTAACCAGTGTGGGTCCTTGTTTTCCCTATTTTTGTCTCCGATCCGCACACTCCAAGTAGACGCCGTTCTCTCATCGCAGCCTAAGCTAAGTGACCATTAAAAAAAAGTGGAGTCTCCAGTCATCAAAATGTCTTACAAGCTCGTGATTCCATATGCAACAACGTGGTATTCCGCTAAGCGCCTCATTTAGCTCAATGTGGGTAACATCTGAAAAAAAAATCACCGTTCGTGCTTTTATATAACCCCATGATCATGACAATCTTGCGGTTTCAATATTGAGGTTTGCATTCTGCATAATGTACATTCTTCCCCATCCCCTTACGCTTCCCGAGTCTGTGGTGTACTATCCGAGCCATGATGAAAAAAAGTGGGTAACTTGGCAAAAAGTGTCGATATTAAGGAATATGAGACTTCGAGAGTCCCCCAAACAGGGTACCGTCGAGATTGTGATATATATACAAAATATGAGATTCCGGGGTTGATCTTATAGATACTCCCGGGCGCTTTTTTTGTGTGGTAACAATTGATCCTCCCAAGATTTGAAGAAAAAGAAAGAAAAAGAAAAAAAAAAATAACTGAAGAAATTATCAGTTTTCTGAATGAAACGCCAAATATATACAAAGATACAAGCTGAAAGTGAGAGCTCTTTTTTTAGAACAAGGTCTGAAAATATCAGAAATGAGAGAGAAAGAAGAGCAAAGGAAAGGACAGGAGAAGAAAAGGGGACTGAACACCGGTATGAATGCAGAAATGTTAAAAGAAATATAGGAGAGAAAAAGGTAGAGCTACAAAGAAGTGAAAAAAGGTAGATGCTTCAAAATGGGAAAAAAGGAAAAAAGAAAAAAGATTAAGGAAATATAGCCAGTATACCACCGCTGATTATGCAATTATGCCAAACGAGCCTATGAAACGTGAGCTTCGTAGCAAAAAATAAAATAAAAAAGGAAAGTGTCACAATCGATCATTAAACAAAACGAGCTCAGCTCATAATCAAAGTTTGGCCGTT
The DNA here is from genome assembly GCA_036971405.1 of Orbilia quercus. Taxonomy (NCBI): domain Eukaryota; kingdom Fungi; phylum Ascomycota; class Orbiliomycetes; order Orbiliales; family Orbiliaceae; genus Orbilia; species Orbilia quercus. The sequence goes on along the minus strand of JAJTUE010000001.1, from coordinate 3,055,333 downwards.
CTCCTTCATCATAACCTCCCACGGAACCCCCCTGACCACTCCGGGCCCCGCATGCATCTCCGCCTCCTCCTCCATCTTCCACACCTTCTCCACCAGCTCGTGGGCTTCAAACACGTTCCCGAACCCGATATTGGCGCCCATCATCGTCATGCGGTTCCGAACGGCAAATTTATCCTCAGCGCTCGACGCACCGACCCCGGCCATCAACATCGGAAACACGAGAATACTCTCCGACAGATCGCCGATGGGGATCTTGGAAACGTTCATGATAATATTCCTCACCCCGGTCTGCACTTTCGCGTGCGACTTGTCGTACCCGTAGATGAGCTGGTGTAATCTGATGATTGCCGCCCACCGGAGCGCCTCGGACGCGGCGGTCATTTTCTCGCACAGGTACGGATCCGACATTGTGTTCACGCAGTTCTTCGGCCGCCAGTCCATCAGCCGGGCGTCGATGGCCATAGCTTTGGCGTAGAAGGTCTCGCGGGTGAAATCAGATACGTTGAACTGGGTTCGCTGCTGGGCGAGGACAGCGATTTCGTTGATGATCGAGAACAGTTCCGACGCTGTGCCGAAGAGGGCGTGCGGGACGGGACTGCGAGGGGCACAGATCATTGGCATGAAGGGCTCTTCTTTGACGTCGCTCTCGAATCCCTCCGGGTAGACGGCGTCTTCCAGCATTGCCGGTTTGGAGAACGACAGGGTGGCCATGGAGTCGAAATATGCGACGGATTCGAGAAGGAACCGGACGGCCGGCGGGAAAGGTTTCGACCGTTGGCGGGAGTTGATTAGTGAGCAGGCTGCTCTCATGTGTAGTGCCCATTTTCGGCTCTTTCCTTCACAGATCTAAAAAAATTTAAAAAATAAAAAGTTAGATGAATGCTACCATGGTATTTTTTACTAGGTTGGTGGTGATGGCACATACCTCATGCAGACAAAGTACCAAGATAGTCGCTAGACCCTCTACGGCAGCTTCGTCGGATGTTTCGGCCTCGAAGATAAGCACCCTGGTCCGCTCCATCGCCAAGGCCAAGTACTTTGTCATAACGGTCTCGAATTCCGGATGGTGTCTTCGCAAATGGCTAGCGGACAATCCGAGCAGAGCGAAGCGCATGGCATTGTGCTCAAAGGCCATCGGCATGAACAAGCTCAGGAAGGGATTGATCTCGTCCGGCACAACGGACAGAGACCTCGACACAACACAAGCGTAGTGTTGTAACAGCGTGCTCTCCTCTGCGCCGACGCCGATAGGGAACATGGACGGGGCGAAAATGGAGAGCTCGGGAAAGTCGCCCATTTCTTGGGGATACGTTTCTGGCATCAATCCGGGTACTGCTGACATGTACGGCACCATTAAGGATGCCGTCTCGGATATCGGGCTGCCGTCCAGGTATCCTCGTTGACAGTCGAGACCGAGTCTCGAGCAGTCGCCACATTTTGGTAGCATTTCATCACACTTCTTTCTTCTATCGGAATTATCAGTCAGAATACATATTTCCCTATAGTTTTGTATATATATATATATTGATATATTTGCTCACCTGGACTTGCAGGAACTGCAGCCACTTCGGACTCTCTTATCCTTGAGAGACGAAGGGCTCACAATCATACCCGACGTTGGAGCCTGAGCCCTCTCATATCGGCGGAAGGATCTCTCAACCTCGCTGTCGGAGCATGATGAGTTATCTGACGAATCCGGTGATACCGGCGAGTTTGTCAGAGACGGTGGAGATCCAGCTTCGGATTTCAGCACCTTTTCCTTCCTTGGCCACTTTCGAGGCCGGCCCATAGGCTTTTGTGTTCTTGTGATTTGACACACAATGCCCAATCCTAAGTAAAGCACGCCTGTCAGCAAAAAATCCTTTGAACATTTGAGACATAGAAAAATCAATCACGCAATTCTACTTACTTGCGCATCTGGTGCAGTCTTTCTGCCCGTCTTTGCGGTTACATACTTGTTTCTAAAATATCGAGTCAGCCGCTGTCCGAGACATTTCTGGAAGAAATTTTCAGAACGGGGGAAGAAAACTTACTATCGCCGCGCATCTATCGCAGGCCCGTAACCTTATTACAGTATTCGACGAAGTCGTAGACATCTTTGCAGTGTATATGTGGAATAAAAAAATAAAACTTCCTCAACGATGATTGATGGAAAAAAGTTTTCCCTCTCCGCAGTCTAAAGCTGCACTACCTCCGTAAATTAAGATGAGAGAAAAGAAAGCAGGTTCGGATGAATCAAGTAGAACAAGTGAAAGGATAGAGTTAAAAAAGAATTGGCAGGAAACCCCGCAAGAAGAAAGTCGCTCTGTTAAAAAGGAAGCACCCCCAGGAGAAACGAGAGAATGGGAGGGAAAGGGAGGAATAGATGATCTGAAATATCTCCGTAGAGGAAGAGTTAAAAATCTTATATCGAGTGGCGACTGTGCGGGGTGATCGATATCAGCGGATCTGACAAGTATCTTTTGGAATATTTCCGTCGGGCGGCTTTGTAGTCACGAGTTAATGTGGATTCGATGATATAACAAGTCGACGCCAGCGTGAAGGTATGAAATTAAAGCTTGCGCAAGTTATTATTGTTTCGTGGTTGGAAGTGGTATAAGAAACGAAAAGTGTGAGGTTGTGGTCAACCTTGGTGGTCACTTGATAGGAAACCGGTTGGAGAAAAAAAGTAAGAGCGGGTTGGTAAGTTCCGATAGACCAGTATTATAGAGGTTCAGCGAGCAAGGTCCGTAGATATATACCGGCGAGCCAAGAAACGGACTAAAGAACTACGATAGTATCCTAACAAGGATGAATCGAGGATCTCAAGACAAAATGGAAGGTTCGGCTACCACGTCGAAGGGATTCTACCAGGTAATCGGATCGTAAGGAGGGAAGAGAGTGAGCTTCAATTTCCGCACGAGAAAGGTGAACTGGGTTTGGACGTGCAGACTATGATGTTCTTATCGTTGCAGACGACTTCTTAGCGGGAGATCGAAGTGAGGGGAGAGCCTGTTCTTTTCTTATTCGTCCAGGATTGACCTTTTACTTTTTTTCTCTCTTGAAGTGTAACCGACGTAACTATGGGTTGGGGGAAGTAGATATTTTAGCGTTAGATCGAACAGGGCCGCTGCGTACTGTCGAAACAGGGAATCAATATTATCGACGATATGCTTGTTCTATTAGCTCGGGGAGGAAGCCCGTCGCAGGGATATTCGGAGTCTGAAGGGGGTCGAATCAGCTGCCGCAAAAGAAAAAGGCCTCCCAGGCAGCCCTAAAATGTCTGAGAGTGGGCCGTCGTTAATTCTTTTTTTTTCCTTCTTTCTTTCTGTGAGAGCACACGACACCCAAAAATGGAGACTGGCAAAAGAAGAGGTCTCAAGACGTTAGAGATCGAGGAAGTCTGAGTGGAGCGCCCTTTTCTCGCAAGCTCGTCGTCAACGTAAACGCTAACTGCAATTTGAAGCCAGGGAGAGACAACGTGGTGGTGATGTCTCAGATGGAAAGTGCTAATGTTGACAGCTTTGGGAATCGAACAACGCCGTTTAAACAAGCTAGCTAGGCGGCCTCGTCAATTTGCTTTGGAGACAGAATAATAAAATATATTTTTTTATTATTTATATCTGTCGGTTAAGTAAATAAAAAAATTATGAAAAAAGAAATTGGCGCTAAATGGGACGCTGGTAGACGGATATATCAAGTCGTTGGAGATTGGGCGAAAACACTCATCAAAGAAAGGGAAAAAAGGCCTTTGTGGAAAGAGGAGGAGGACTGGGCGTCGTTAAGTAAAAGCTGCTAGGCCGGGAGGACCCAATTGGGGAACCAATAGCAGATATCGCTATTCTCGATTTCATCTGCATGGCGAAGGCTCTTCTCGTCTTTCCTTTTTTTTTTTTTTTNTTTTTTCCTTTCTCTTTTTTTTTTTTCTTTCCTTACTGCAGCTTGCCTTCTTTTCTTTTGCTGTTAAATGACTAGCGTGGTACGGATGCTGCCCACCACCGCTGACCCACCAGCCGGCGTCACTTTTCTTTCCCAGGTCGGTTTTAATGGCGTAAACTCCTCTTTTCGTGGGCGCACTGCATAACAGCTGCATTGACCACCACGAAAGCGGTCAGCGACTTGCTGCAAGGTCAAGAGTGTCAGTCACTTGGAGAAAACATTGGAGATACTCGATCTAGCGACGACATTTCGAAATTTGATCCATCTCTAGCCTCTGTCGCATTGGATCCACAAATGTTCACCAAGCCTCTCGATGCCTGGTTCCATCGCTCGCTCTTTCGCTGAAGCATGCTGCCTCTTCTTTCTTAAACGCTCGCTAGCTGTGATACAATGTGGACACGTCCCAATAATCTGGAGTGCTTTCCTTTCAGAGCTCGCGCGAAGGTTATGCGGCAGCTGTGCTCGATCAAAGCAGATGCTGTACTTACCGCAAATGCACGCTTGTCTGTATGGCGCATGTAACCACCACCACCCCCTGCGGGCCATGGAATATTCCATGCAGGCCAGTAGCTGCTCGGAAACCTGGTACCTGAGGATCCTGGGGTTGGGAAGTTAACCCCCCTACAGCTTGTACTTGCCTCTTCGGCGGTGGGCCTGACCCCATCGATCGAATTGCAACGAGGGCCGTTATCTGGAAAATTCGAGTAAACGAATTTTCAGCAGTTTTTCGAAGAGGATGTGCGGAATTTTAGCCCGCGGAATGACGAAGGTGGGTGTCGAGGCAAAATTTTTCAATCGATCTCCTCGCCCACGTTTTTCGCTAACAAAAAAGTACTCCGGCACTTAGTATTTTCGCAAAAGAAAATTTTCTATTCAAGTTATTCGTTTGAGCATGGAAAAGACCGAAGTTATTCAGGACCCGGCCCTGGACGAGGGGGAAAAGTACGAATTCCTTTCCAGGGCAGTCCCAAATGCCGCTGCGGCAGCTCGCGAACATGCGACCACGAAGCATGAGGAGGTTCTCGTGTCACATCAAATCTTTTCTGGAATATCAGGGTCCCGGAGAGGAAAGTGCCAAAGTCCCGCAAGTTTGGTCGAGATGAGAGTATGCCAAATATCGGCTGGGTCATGACATAAGCTGCTTCCTGTGTCGATCCAACATGTTCCTTTTCGAAAATTTTCTTCTTCCTCTTTCCCACGTTTTTTCTTAATTGAATTTCTTTATTTCTTATTTTTTATTTCTTATTTCTTATTTCTTATTTCTTATTTCTTATTTCTTATTTCTTGTTTTATTTTATTTTATTTTATTTTATTTTATTTTTCTTTGTTTTGAAAAAATTGCGAATTTCTAGAATGAATCCTTCCCACAGCGGGCAGCCATTTGCTAGGCAGCATGTGAGAATATCTTCCTAGCGAGAAACACTCAAAGAAGTCCCGATCCACACTGTACCTTCGAGTTTGAATGGTCGACGAGGGCAGGGATTTAGCGACCCAAACATGTATCCTCTTGAGAATTTGAAAAATGAAAAATGAAAAATAAAAAATAACAAAAACCTGCAACAGCGATTCCGCTAACGACAAGAAAGGGAAAGGGGAAAAAACGTGGAAGTTAATAAGTCAGCAGATATATCGAATGGGCTTGCAGCCACCGATTTCATGGGAAGCCTTCTAAAACATCCTCCGTGAAGTGCGGGAAGAGAAAAGAAGCATCCTGGAAGCTTCCCTAGCCGAAGATGCATGATGAGGGTTTCTTGCGTGTGTCGAGCACCCAGTTGGCGCAGGTCTAGGAGGAGTGGATGAGCCAGAAATCGGACGGGGGTCCGCTTCGCATTATGTCAGTTGCGTGGGTGCCTGTGCGACTGCCTAATCCAACCTGGTCGCTTGAGGTCAGCTCGACGCTAAGGCCAGGACGGGTTTACACAGAAAACCTTTTTCGGGTAGTCCTTTTCGGTCTCTGCCATACCCCATTTCGAATCTTTTGCGTCGACGAATCGATGGGGGATGCATATTGCTATCTCGTCGCATGAGACTCGAGGGTGGTTTAAACGTCCTCATCGAGACGCGAGATAAACTGTTTGATTGCCCGTGCGTCGATATGACTTGTTTGCCTGGCATGACGCTGCAGGTACTCAGTACAGTCCGAGTCGGATAAGTCTGTATACTCCTGTATCGGCGATTGCTGTGCAGCGACAATCAGACATACCCTCACATCCCCGGTGGGGAACGTTGAAGTTCAAAGTTGAATCTCAGCCAGTCGTTATCGACCGTTTTACAGGCACAATCTCAGTTTGCGCGCCTGTGCGCACCCAGTATTCGTCTGAACTCCTCGGATGGACTCATTCAGCGAAATTATTTTTACTATTATAGATGGTAGATTTATATGTAACATTGCGACTCCATTTCGATATTTAGCAAATAGAAAAGGCAAAAAAAGGAATTCATGATACTATATTTGCGTGCACTCGTTCGTACAATTTAAGATGGTGCAAACAATTTTGGATGGAGAACCCTCTTCTAACTTGTAATTGCCAGATTCATACCGCTGCTGAAACGAAACGAGAGCACCAGCGCTACGCTACGGTTACGCTACCAGAGAAAAGGTGCCAGTCCGCTGTAGCAAGCTAGCTTCCACAATTCGCAATAAATAAACTAAGGTTGCGGTTAAAATCTAGATCAAGTCCGGGAAAGACATCCTGACCCATGCGTCTACGAACTCTCTGCAGTTCTATATCCGCGCCAGAACGGCGTTCAAACTCGAACGATGAAACCTAAGAATTTGTAACAGAGAGGATTTCGAGAATGAATGGGAGGCAGGTCTTCAGCATCTGAGTCCTGTTGCCACACCCTTACCAGCATGCGGTATGCCCACCCGAAATATTACCGTATTCGGAAAGGCGAAAGACACCGAACCCACCAAACGAACTGCCACGTTTTTTTCGAAGGAATGCAGAGATGCGATTCGGAACTGTGTATTTCAGCTGTTCACAATTTTTTCGGTCTAATGTTTTTTTAGCATTCTGTGTCGCTTGCTGCAGCGCAGCCACATTTTCTTGAAATTGCAACCAACTGCAATACACCCTTCATGATACCCACTTATATACATATATTTAGTGCATCTATCTATATTGATTGTCTCGTACTGGATGGAGTTACTAGCTGTGCCGCTCATTTCCTCTCTCCCCTAAGAGCAACATGATCCAGATTTGCTCTCATTGTACAGAACCGACTTGTTGACGATCTGATTCGATGCTGGAACATCAATTGCCGGGTTGCGCTCGAAGAAATCTGCAGGTTTCAGACTGACTTGATGGACCTCCACCGGCATGACTGGAAAGTCTTCCACCCGTGGTATATGCCTAGATGTGCGAGAAAAGGGTAACGTCGCAAGTCAGTAAACGGTTGGTGCAAGCGGTATTAGAGTGGATCCCGCGAAGGGGAGCTAGTCAAAACAGGTGAAACTAACGTCATGCCAAAAGTATGCCAAACCAATATATCTTCGTTTTCGACATTTTCATTTCGCTCAACCATATCCTGCACACCGCCGTCTTCTCTGTAAGATTGATTTGTGTACTTTCCGGCGCACCATAAGTCCTCATCCCGATGTCGGGTGACCCAGAGGTGATGCTGCGCGAATCGAGCTCTCGCAGCCGCAACGCTGCCTGGATCTGCTAAGAGGAGCTGACCCGTATGAGGAACTAGCAACCGAGCCAATCTCGTCAGCACGAACGAACTATTTTTTGTTTCATGAATTGAAAGGGTTTCTTCTCCCGTCCAATGGTGTGTTTTACCTAGTTTATACCCGACCGGGTTTTTGCTGTATGGATTCAACTTGGATGGGTTGACAATCTTAAACACCCTGTTCTTCTCAGGTGCCGCATCCGAATATGAACTAGTCCTGATTACCTTCTTCTCTGTGACAAATCCATTGCCAAAGGGATTGCGCTCCTTTGAAATCGGCAGCGACACTGCCTCTTCCTGGACGACGCTGTTCTTCCAACCGTCGATGGCGGGGTCGATTCTTAGACAGAAGATATGCTGATGATACTGCGCCAAAACACCGGGTGATACAACGTTACCCCATTCTGACACCTTCCCCGGGTCGATTAAACACGTCGAAAGAATACCGGTAGCTCTGGTTTCGAAATGGATCGCTCCAGCCTGATCGAACTGCCAAGCGAATATGTACTCGTAATTTGCAACAGTCAAGATTTGTTGTATGACGAGCATCCGATTTCTGGTCAGGACTGCCCTATTGGTTCTGTAGTTGGTGTGCTTCCAGCCGATGCCCATGTCCTGCTCGTGCAAGCAGACAGCGTTCCCCTTGACCTCCCCCTCACCCGTGTGACTTGCGAGAGCTCCTGGGAAGTAATGGATCAGACCCAAGCAATCACAGCCTAATGCGAGGTTGTTGGCGGATAATCCCGCACCGATGTCGCCTGCGAAAAGGATGCATGAATTAGCGATTTCGCAATTCTTCAGAGGAAAAGAATGCAAGCTTGGCTAGGAGGGGGTTAGGGCGTCTACACTTACCCAGGTCGAATGCTTGTTTCCTGTGGTATGCTATATCATGTTTAAAACAGACGAAGAGAGAAAAAGGAAAAAATTAGTCAAAGAAAATTCAAACATGTCCTAGACATCGATTGCAAATCATCGGAAGATTCCAGTCTTACGTGTTCGGGGATCGCCATACGGCACCGTCATATCTGAGAGGCTCAGACGGTGGAACACCCTCCTACCATCATAGGTCACGTCGTGGATGACCATTCCTTCTCTGAAGTTCCAGCCAACTCTAAATCGCCACTTTTGCCATTCCACGAGCCTTCCTTTGATGGTAAAGCTCGCTCCTTCAGGCTGGACCACCTGCAACGGTTTCAGATCCTTTCTTAGGCCGTTCGGTTGAAGTTCTGGAACGTATTCGTTGGCAATACAGTGGTCGATAGCCTTTTCCGGATGCGTACCGTACGCGAATCCATCGTCAGTGCCCCCGGAAGCTGCTGGATCTATGGATAGAACCTTCATGGTCTGTATGTCCATGATTGGAATGATCGGCAGTGGGACTGAGTAGATGTTTCCATCGGGGTGGTTGTTCGAGGGATGCCGGGCGTAGCAGAGGAATGACATCCGGTTCGGTCCAAAGTTCGGCATATCGACGCCATACATCCACCTATATATCCCTTTTTTAGCAATTATTTTTCCAAATAAACTCAAAAAGTGGACTGGCAAGTATTCTATCTCTTACGGGTCAATCTCAATCACAATATTCTCCGGAAGTCCAAGTTTTGCAACGGCATCCTTGAATTCTTTAGATTCGACGAGAACAGCCTGACAATCCGCCATAGATTTGAATGACAGAGCTTCCGCAACGCCCTCTGGCAGCAGTGCTTCTTTGACAACCTTGTTTGTCGTCAGGTTAACGATTGCTTCGTATACTTTGTAAGACCAGCCGGACTCATTATCGAAAATCGAGTAGAGGGCCCTATAGTGTCATACGAGGTTAACTTTGCACTAATAATCCCTATAAAATTGAATCACGACAACAAGTTTTAGTGTTGAGTTCATTTAGGGTATCGCTTACTCGGCTATCCTGTCAGGTTTTGAAGTCGGGGTTCGGCAAGCAAGTTCTTCGTCAAGATACGAGATTAAGGTCTTCTTCGGAGGCTCAACGAGCGTAACATAACGGAATTGAAATCGTTTTCCAACATGGCCGGCCTTGATAAGAGTTGAAGCAATGCTGATTTCGGTAGCAGACAGGGGGTCCAAAGGATGGTTGTACGTCTGGCCGGTTGGGTCGATCTGGCCTTGGAGCGACTTCAGACGATCGTTCGCCTGGGCGGCAGAATGGATCGTCGTGGTATGGGGCGTCGGTGACATGATGTCAGTTTACAAGTGATGATGTGTTCACACGCTGATGTTATGATATATGGAATTCTGATGGTAAGGGTGATTGAGGATCAGAATGGTTTAAAACCGTTGGAGCACATCAGGTTAATATAACAGACGAAATATAAATTTGGACCCTGAGAAATCCAGGTGCACCAAACTTTATATAATTTTTAGTTCTAAGTTCACGTTGAAGCAGCGGCGGGGAAATATTTAACTTTTCTCCCATATCATAACTCCAAATGGTCAAAGCCGGCCGAATCTAGCCCGGTCGAAGTTGCATTTAGAAAAGACTTCGGCTCGCCAAGATGGTCCAAATTGGCGGATACAAGCTTACATCAAGACGCACAACTCCGAGGCAAGTTTCACGTAATGGCTCGCATTATATCTCGAAATGTCATATCTCGAGTGGGAACAATATACCCGATCGATATCGCTTGCTTCACTAACTCGAGATCCGACAGAGCTCTCTCTTCGGATATTCTCCTGCAGTAACACCCCAATTTTGCCAACGGACATGTACATGTGTCGAAGCCACAGACATTCTAGTATCCGTATGACCCACGCGATCGGGTATCGATAGAGCCTTTCCTGTCGTCAAATCCACGAATTCCTGCAGCAATTAGTATGCAGAGGTTCATGATGGTATCTGCATGCTAATCCCGATCCGCTAGGTCCAGCCGAGAAAAGTGGGTCCCCTTGACGTTTTTTGGTAAGAAACTTTCCGACCTTGCAGCCTTATGCAGGTGGCCCGACTAGGAATGTCAATGCGGGCGGCGATGATTGGCCTGACGGCGTTGACAAAACTACATTCTTTGGGAGATGCAACACCGTGCGTCGAATGCACATGCTTGAGTGATGATCGAGTTTCAGCGGGCGAAACTTGCTTCATTTGCGAGATAAAGATAGTGACAAGAAGATCGGGTGGGCGGCTCCGAGATTTCGTTTTGACAGGAGATTTGAGAAATTCTCGGAACGATCCGCTTACTGAATTTCTTTACGCATGTCCTAAGAAGCAACACAAGGCTGGAATTATACAAGTGCGAGTTAGTTCGTCAAGATCAGTATCTTCAAGTCTGCGCAGCTATGTAAATGTATTATAGAAGCTATTTGGGTAAAACCTAATAGCTCTCTCCGAATGGACAGACAGAGTTTTAGATCGGAAAAAATATGAATTGGATATACATACAAATATCGCGTTCTGGAACAAAATACATGCGCGCCTCTGTGCCTCGATGGTACATGAATCGAAACAAGCCAGCTAGTTGAGTAATACACACTGGAAAAGCCTGAAGTAGTATTTGACAGAAACATAAAAAAAATCCGGGAGGATTAACACCAGAGACGGTTATATAAAAATCCTAAGGAAAACTGTCGTCGTATTTCGGGTAGTAGTATCCCGTCATAGTAAATATTGGTCTCAACGGACTAAAGAAAATCGCCATGATCAAACTCAATAAAAAGAAACCTAGGAAGCAAAATTCAAAAGACATCAGTTTAATGTCCAGTAAATCCGCTATGAAAAGCCTCCGTTTGGGTTGATAGATCGAGGGCGGGAGGATGATCTTGGCCGAGGGGGCGGGATGGGACGGCGCATGCCGTTTGGGTAGCTCGAGCCTCGACCACGAGAGAGGTTATCATCATCCGAGGAATCATCAGAGATCTCAGCGACTCGCATGTTGCCATCATAAGGAATCTGACCGAGCTGTCTTCCGCCGCCGGCGGAACGATTCATCGGACCCTGCGATCTTGGACGAGAATTAGACCGGTTTACCGACGGCCTGGGGCCTCGGCCGCGGGTATTAGGGCTCCAGTCAAAGGTATCGTACATTGGGCCGTCGAAACCGTACGCGCTAGAGCGACCCTTGCTGGTATTCGACATATTGTCGTCCATGCCCATGTGTCGTGGGGTTTGCATGTTGTACATGGAATGCATCGAGTGCATGGGGTGCATTGGATGCATCGACGACATGTCATGTGGATGGGGTCCCGGATGGTTGGCCTGGCAGAGCATACAGTTTTCCATTTGTGTGTAGTGCATGGGGCTCATGGCCATCGGGCCACCCGAGTAGCTGTACTGTCCGCTCATGTTCATCGACATGGAGGATCTTCGCGACCTAGTGTGTTGGAATCTAGATGGATCCATCTCTGCGTACGCTGGTGGAGCGTAGGCATGCAAGTCACCTGCATATGGTGTATGCGCGATATTCGCCATCGGATGCTGTATACGAGATAATTTAGTCGCATGAAATAAATTTGATAAAAGCTTTTGCGGCAGAATGGCTTACCATGTATGAGTTTGCACCAGGATGCCGGAACTGGACTCCAGGAAATGGGTTTCCGCCTGTAGGCAGAAAATGTACCTGTTGTCCGCTGGTGATGAAGACTTGTTGCTGCCCTGGAGCGGGCATATATCCAGGAGTAGGATACCCTAGCTGCTGCTGGGTAATTGGATCAATATCAGCATAGTTGTTTGGCTGTCCCATCATCCCTGGGATCTGGGTAGGTTGGAGGTATGCTGTGGCCATTGTGAGCGGTAGTAGAGTATTGTAAGAAGACCGAGGCGAAAATTTGGCAAAAGAATAGCAATCTACGCGGTTCTAAGGCGGATGACTTGCGGAGAAGCTGAGACAAGATAATTTGGAAAGTAAAAGGACTTTCGAGCTTTCTTTGAAACTTCAAAATTTTGAGAAGTTTTCTAGAAATATGACCGCACTGTCGCAGATCTGGAGGGATGTTTGGAGTATGATCGATGGATGAGGCGAACTTTCGAAGCAGGCGCGAGGTCGCTACTTATATACAGCATCGACAGAGATGCGTAGATGCCTCGTTCGTATAAAAAATAAAGCACGAAATCGAGGTATCGTTAAGGTTATCGATATCGGGTGCGGAAAGCTTTCCTCCCAGCTTACGTCCCGTTCGATTACATGTACATCTTTGCATGCGTGCGCAATAACGCACAGCGCAGAGGTCGCATTGTGTTTTGAATGATAGCAGCCTTCAAACTGCCAGACCAGATATTTGTATATCGAGATGCTGCCGACCTACTCATCCGTCAATGCAGGCAGAAGCCGTGTATGCGAACGGAGGTCAGATGAGCGTGGATCCGAAGCGGCCGTTCAATCTCGTTGCGAAAATACTTTGGAGTGGGTACCTGAAAGTACATTCTCCCGGGAAATCTTTCCAAATTTACCTGTTGCTGAAGTCAAAATATTCTAAGCCCTGCCTGTAGACAGGCTGTTTTATAGCGGCGAGGCTGTGGTGTATACATCGCACCGATAGGAATATAATTCTTGGTATTGAGCCTAGTCCTGGGAGGTATCGTTTTAAGCCTCAAGGTGGACCCCTCCAAGCCGCTCCAATCTATATCTGCGCTTCGTGCGCTCGTTTCATGTCGGATATCCGTAGATATATAGTGGCACGGGAGCATGTTCGATTTCGCCAGCGCCTGTTGGTACCTGGCAGTTAAGTAGACATAAAGATTCTGTCAAGGGCACGCATGTGTATTAGTAGGACGGTGATACAAACGTACGATGTAGACGTCTACAGTCTAGATATAAAACTGTAGGAGAAAAGTCAAAAACGCGAAATTTCTGGCGTCGAGGCGCAATTTTCGAGACACGCGGTGGCGTTGGTCTCGCCTTGAATTACTCGGACGTGCAGTAACTGTCGTACGTAGATAGTAGTAGATACTGAAGGATGGTCTGGGCAGTCTCGAATCCAGAAATATCTGTAGTTGATACTCCAACAACACCAGACATTTCACTGTTTTTTAAGCAAGCGATATCTATATCTACGAAGCCCAAAATGAGTTTAAAAATTCTAGAGAAACCCAAGCTCGACTATAATGTCGAATCCAATCCTGAGGTATATTAATACGCCATCTTTAAAGTTATTTTCTATATCTTCAGACACGAGCATTTTTTAGTTTTGGGGCTCCATCTCCATATAACCGGCCCGGCTTTTGGTCAACATGTGCCCGCGTCGACTCCGGAAGGCTGACCCAAACCGCCTCAACGCAAGCACTATAATCCTGCCGCAGGCCTCCGCGGAGCCTGCCGTTCTGGAATGCACCTATGCAGAGTATTGTATGTAGATAGAGATCATATCTAGGCACTTGCGGCAATCTTTGCTGATAGTTTTCTGTATCTGTAAAGTTAGTTGGGCTAGGCTTGTTCAAATATTCCCAGCGCCAGTCCACTTCCAAGATCCACACCTACGGTAGCACCAATCCATGATTTCGGCGAAATGCACGCGTGAATTTTCGTAAAGGACACGACTTAGGAATAAGGATAATTGATTAATTTGGGTGCACGTGATAATTGCGCTATCTTTAGATAGCTCCGGAGAGCTCATTTGCGACGGCCGAAGGCATCCTAATAAGGCTAGCAATACTGTAATAAATTGCAACTGTGTAATGGCACATTCTACGAGCATTAAACATAAGATGATAACAGTTTCAGGATTCCAAATTATACTCACCCCAGATGTTAACGTAGGATGAGTATAATTAACCATGCTTTGAGTGCTGCGAAACGACCTATAGCTAATGAAGTTGAAAGCCTGTAACTCTAAATAACAACGGGACGTATTTCATCCAATGGAATATGTCTGCCGTCCTCAATATCACCTGCAGGCAAAAAGTTGCTTTCGCTGTTATCCGAGGTGTGTTCCTGAGCTGCAGGAGCCTCTTGGCTCTCAGGTGAAGTCTCAGCCCTCCTCTTGCACTTGAGATAGTCTTTTCTTCTTTCTTTTCTTCTTCTCCTCCGCAGTTTTCTCTTCCAGATGCAGGCGAGAATTATGGCTACCGCGAGAGCCGTAAACCCCCCAATAAGTCCTCCGAGAGTGGCGCTGATTTCAAGTTTTGGTTGGCTGCGAGCTACAAGTTTATGGGGAATTGCCATGGTGGCGGAGGAGGCGTACACTCTCGAATTGTTATATTAGCCAGCCCTGGAAGGTGGTGATTAGCCGATCTATATTATCAGAGCTATTGGCTTGCAGATTTAAAGATGATAAGTACCTTACTGGCAAGATGTGTACTTGCAGTTCGAGGTGGAAAGGTTGATAGGTGGGATATCGTCCCGGTTGGTGCGCAGGAACTCCCTCGAGACCTCCCAGATTCGAGATAGCGCGGCTGTACGTATGGCTAGTTTGATATGTATGCTATCGATACACTCCATTTACCTGTCATTCTTAGATGTGCAAGAATTCTAGAACTCGGATGAGATAATATTTCTGGGTGTGCTGTATGCGTATGCTGTCTCACGATCTTGAAGCTGGTACTATGGTTTAACGTTTGATTCGATTACGGGTTTGATGAATAGAGTTATGCTCACTCCCGAGTCCATATCATTTGGATCGCCCTCATATTTGGTTTTGATGGGTCTATATTTGGAGGTGCTTGAGCAATTGAGAGATTAAATCTCAAATCTGGGTATCCGCGATGATGATCCGGAAAACTCTAAATTTAGATATAGACGGTTTGTTCCTGGTGTCCATATCCCAAGGTTTTGGAAGTAAGTAAACTTACATAGTCATTTAAAATGGCTATTTTATTCCGACGCGAAAGAAGGTTTCCTTTTTTTCTTGTTTTTTCCATGTCTACAAAAACATAATTGTGATTATTTTGGCAGGGCGCATTGTGTGGTATTTGCATGGGGAACTGTGTTGCTGAACTCACGGTATAACCCAGTCAGCTTCCAGTCCATTGCCTCGGCCTCGAATACCATGAGGATCCGGATCGTGGCTTTCTTCAAAACATAGACCATCCAAGGACGCATAGATCAAGAAATGTACAAACTATGGCCCGGTTCAAGGATCAAGCTTAAGTTCGATGCCCCACACTACCCCGGACCCCTCGATCTATGAAGCGACATTGATCACAATCTTGGCTTTGTGCAAGTCTCGCCAGCAGTAATTCTTCATTGCGAACCTGTTCGCTCATAAAACCATCTATTGTTCCTATTCAATAAACATCTAATATTCAATCGAATCGAGTAATAATCCACCCAAATCATGATCTTAAGAAGCCTTCTGGCTCTCCTACACGCCAGCTGCCTAGCCGCAGCACACGCAACGCACGAAAACCACGGAGAAGACAAGGAATCCGAGTTATCCTCGGAAGAAATCCGTCGGGAGGCATTATCCACGAAATGGTCCCACGATTGGGCATACTCTGGTATTTCCACGTTCGCGCATTTGCCACACACGAGATGTCTGGTGGACCCGCAAGAAGGGTACGATATAGCTATTATCGGCGTCCCATTCGATACCGCGGTGTCTTACCGGCCCGGCGCTAGGTTCGGGCCGCGAGCTATCAGGGCTGCATCGGCGAGACAGACGAGTTTTAGAGGCTTTAATCATCGGGCTGGGTTTAATCCTGTAAGCAAATTTAAAAATCCGTTTATAACAGTTTTGTTCGGGTCCCATCAATACTTTACTACTCGGTGTGATTCTAAATTTTGCAAATTTTGACAGTATAAAAACTGGGCTAAAATTATAGACTGCGGTGACGTCCCCGTCGTGCCGACAGATAATCAACTAGCTCTAGACCAAATCGCAGAAGCAGTCGACGAGCTTCTCTCCAGAGAGAGTAACATCTACCAATCCGCAGAATCAGACGAAGCCAAAGCTTCCGTCGAGAATAAAAGGATACCGAAGATCGTAACCCTAGGAGGGGATCACACGATAGCTCTGGCGAACCTCAGAGCCCTGAATAATAATTACGGACAAGTCGCCGTATTACACTTTGACGCTCGTAAGTCTTTCACATTCCACAAAACTATCAGTTTCATGTAATCTTTTAAATATGTTAATCCTACAGAAAATAGACTTGGACACCTGGAACCCCTCGAAATACCCGAGCGCCTGGGTATCCCAACAAGCGCAATTAAACCACGGCTCGATGTTCTGGCTCGCACAAGCCGCTTTCGACCCACCGCTGATTCGACCGAACTCCTCAGTTCACGCGGGTCTTCGTACCCGGTTATCTGGCGCGGATTTTAGCGACTACGAAGACGATACGAACCAGGGATGGGTACGCATCGAAGCGGACGAAATCGATGACATCGGGGTGAATGGTGTTATCGAGAAGATTCTGAATGGGTTGAGTAAAGATGTACCCGTTTATTTGAGCGTTGATATCGATGTTTTGGATCCTGGTATTGCTCCTGTAAGATCTACCTTTTTAACCCGCCGTAGTATAGATAGTTTACTGACGTGACGGGGGAAATTTTTAGGGAACTGGAACGCCGGAGCCTGGTGGGTGGACGACTCGTGAGATGATTCGGATTTTGAGGGGGCTCGAGGGACTCAACGTTGTTGCTGCCGATGTTGTGGAAGTCGCACCTGCGTATGATGGCGCCGGTGAACAGACTGCGCTTGCAGCAGCACAGATCGTGTACGAAATACTAACTAGCATGGTGAAGCGCGGAGTAGAATCGGAAAGAGAAAAGATGGAGGATGCGAGGGGTATGAGACATTTGCAGAACATCGAGGATGTGATTCCGGAAACACTAGAAGTTTTCGTGGTCCAAAACGAGCAAGATATCATGAAAGATGAACTCTAGTCGATTTTCCACGTTTATATATTTTCATGACTTATGTATAGTAAGCTAGAAGAATTCCAATATGCCAAATAGAAAATAAGAAATGCGCCAATGTCTATGCTCCGCCCGCCAGTTATGATACAAGAATATGAATTTTATATGTACAAATAAACGATATCAGTATCTTACTTCTGAAAGATACAAAAAATATCTAATGATCATGCAAAAGCGCTCTCTTCTGTCTTTGCAAGAAAGCCTTGACGGTATGACTATACGGATGAATAAGCTGGCTCGTTTCCTCGTCCTCAGGTAGCAGCGTGATCATAGACGCTACGGCCAAACTCGATATCAGACAAGTCTTCAAGCTTGTCCGGATGTCGTCTGGTGGCAGACTGGCTGCCAACATGCGCTTACTACGGGTTTTGCATAAATTGCAAGCCTTGGGATGGAGAAGGCTCTTCTGGCGGATAAAGAAGTCGGTGTCTACAATTAATCAATACTGTTAGTTGCGTGCGTATATAAAGAATTGTAAAAGATGTAATCACTCACCTTCACGAGTCTTAAATCTGATCCGCGCCAAAGGAAACGAATCTTCTTGTCGCAGATAATCGTCCAACGGCCAAAACGGGAAAGTCTCCGAATCGTTCTCGCCAACGAATACCCTCCTCGCCTTTGGCGGCTGGTTCGACAACCGCACGGTGCAAGGATCGATATTATCCCGTTTTATATCCGCAGAAGAAACTTCAACCACGTGCGTCCAATTCTTGTAACGAATGTATAGAACCATAGCGCACCGAGTGTCGTATCTGGCTTCCTCCACTAGCATGTTTAGGTTCCCTGGCTTTTTCCCATACATCCTTGGTCGCATGAGGCGTTGGAAGGCGATATCCCCTGAAGAACGATGGCAGAGGTAGAGTGTCGCATCTCGTTTTTCCTCTTCTCGAAGACCGTAGTTGGTTTGGAAGACAAAGTCGACGTCTCGTTCGCAGAGGAGTTGGCCGCGGATGAAGGCCGCGCCGATTCTAGCGAAATCTAGAAACGAATATCAGTATAAAACCCAGCTTTGAGTAAATATTTGGAAATAAAAACATACCAGTCCCCATGTCTGTGATATCCTGAAAGAAGACGCTAACTTGGGATTCGATATTGTATTTGAACTTGGACAGATAGATGGATTGCTGCGGCTCGTCCCATTTGGTGGTATACTTCGCACTCTGCACTTTTCGACCAACGACAGCGATTTGCATATCCATCACAATATCCATCGACGGCGGTTCCACTGGGGTTCTAGGGTGGCCGTGCACTAAAGATCATCTTGGTCAGTCTCCTCTCTCGAAATTTACGTGACTGAGCAACCAAGGCTAGGGATAGCATATCCATACTCCAACCGGAAAAGCAATGACCCTCGCCGAAGAAAGCACCTCGTCGTCTCTCATTAACATCTTTATAGACTTGAATCGAAGAAACTCGATCCTTCAGCCCCTCATGAGGAGGATACGTCGCCCCCACTTTACCCAGTCGAAAACTTCTCGGTTCACTATAGCCGCTTTATCAGTCACAGTTCTCGAATATTTATCCAAGAACGCTAATAGGGAAGACCTACAAATAAATACACTCCGTCTCCCCAGCGCTCTCGTAAGCATTAGCGCCCAGCAAATGCCTCATAAACGCCGTCGCCATATCGTGCGTCTCGAAATTCAAAATCAAATTCACCGGTTTACCCGTCCAACTCGGCCGAACGTGAAACAGCGCGACCCGTTTCCCTTCATCGAAACTAACCTCTCCAAAGTCATAATCGTAGATGATTTCTGCGATATGATGGCTGATTTCCGTGGGTACCAAAGTCGCGGATCGAGAGAAGGATGAGTCCGAACTAGAAGTCTCGCTGAGGGCGGTGGACTGTCGAACTAGAGTCGGGCGGTATGCTGGGAATTCGATATAGTTGTCGACTTGGTCGTTACTGTAACAGTAGAGGTATGGAGTGTGCGGATATTCGGCTCGACGGAGGATGTGGACTTGTATTGGAGCGACTTTGATTCCTTGGAATAGATTATGGCTTTGTATGGAACTGCAGACCGGCGACGGGGGGTGTAATGTTAGTTATGCAGTCGTCCTAGGGTAACAGCTTGTACGAAGGGCACGGGTATAGTGACATACGTGTGGAAGATACATTCGTCACAGACGGTTGCGCACGAGAAGGACCTGGCGCTGGATTTGCTGCTCATGCTGTTCAGACTACCCGACATTGAGCTGTTCGTATTCTGCGTTAGGTGACCCATGTTCGATCTTTGCCCTTCGAGTATTTCTTATTTCTCGTATTCCCAAAGGAAATGCAGCGGGGTTTATGAGTAGACAGAAGAAGGGGTCGGCGTGAATGTATCCCGTCGACAAACGAAGATTGCTATATATAAAAAAGAAAGAAAAATATAAAAAAAGGAACGTTAAGAGAAACGACAGGGACGGCGTATGAAATTCAACAGACGCTCGCGCTCCGACCCCAGATTATAGAGAGAGATACAATCTATCCCAGTTCGTTTTGATAAGAAAGTATGATGAACGCACTCTGCAGAATAGCCTTGCTATGGTCCGGGTGGTCCTAAAGCTATTTAACGGTATCAGCGACTGGGCCTTGCCTGTCGTTCCCAATTCTCCGGTCGTGAATTCGAATGAGTCTAGGGATGGGTGGCAAGGATAAAGTTGGAAGCCGTACATCTATAACATGGGAGGTCGCCCATTAAACAAATCGAGGAGGTCGAATTGTCAGAGGGCGGCGAGGAACCGATCAGGCCGAAATATATATTAAAAACAGAAAATATATGTACGGAGTGGAGTATAAATTCCGATCCTGGCAGGGAAGAGAGAGGGCGGCCTTAAGTTTCGAGCGCGAAATAATATAAATTAATGGTGGGTTATAAAAAGAATTATTTAATGATATTTCCAATCAAAACGGTTGTCTGCCAGGTACGTATGATCTATGGACGAAGCGAGCTGTTAGATTCAAAACTTGCACATTCCTAATTTGAACGTCGCGGCATTCGGGAAGGCGGCGAACGGACCTCAGATTTTTTATCCAAGAATCGACTGTGGATAGATATAAAAATGCTAAGAGGCGGGTACGTCTGAAAAGAAAACAGATAAGTTCGAGAATCGAGGAAGAAAAAAGGCGGGCCACCCGGGAAGTTTAAGAGAAACCATTCTATATCAGGTATTATAAATGCATGGCCTCTATTCTTCGATATCTCTCGCCTTTAGGTAATGATGGCAGAAAAATTTGGAACTTTATTCCTTTTAACTTTATTCCTTTTTCTTATGTAACGAGAATTAATATCGGAGAGACATACATTTACAGAACCGTTTCCCAAAAAATGTCATGATAGCTGCTCTTTGCAATTAAGCCCAAAGCCCACCGCCCACCACCCACCACTTCAACGAAACGCCACTGTTCCTCCTCTTCCTCGGCCCCATGTTGCATGATGTACTGTATGTCTCTGAAATCGCGCCACCGGAGTTGCTCAAGCTTCTTCTGGAGGGCCTGTTCGGCTGTTCCTTAAGGGGTGGTCAGCCTTCTTTTGCGTGAAGCAGTCCGACCTTCCCAAGTCAGAGTCTCCATTGTCAAACCCTGGGTGGAGGAAACGGGCTCGAATGTTAGGGATTTCTTTCCCTATTCGGGATAGGTAGCTAGGCTTCTGGCATATTGCATTTCGACATCCTGGAAATTCTCCTTGATCGACGTGCATATTTCGTGGAGACTTTTCTGTTTCTTTTGACTGTCGGACGTATTTTTCTTTTAAAATCCGTCGTCTCAACTTGCGTCGAGATGATGGCAGGTTCCGAGCCCCGGATCCCGGCTGGGTGCGTACAGCTGGGCGCAGTTGCGACTAAGAAATCGAATCGAATCGCAGAATATCGATACGTCGAGCGCTCACGATGTTTGGTACTGATACCACAAGTTTCACCCCTCAGCTCGTAATACAAATCTCACCCAAAAAACTAATCTTAAGCCTCCGTATCATTCGTTTAGTTAAGACGCCGAGGTGTGTTTCCCGGTTCAAGCCATATACGCATGCGCACGCGAAAAGCCCAAAACCAAGAGACTGGGGCGAGCTTAAAGCACTAACTAAGCGTTAGCTGGTCTGGGCACTGCTGCACTGTATTTTCAGGTCGGTGTCGTCGCCTTAACCCGAGGCTTTAACTTTAGCAGTGCCTGTGATAGTTTATAGAAACAACAGGAATACTATAGACTAGAGTAACGTTCGTTAAAATGGTTGAGGTTTCAGTCTCGCGCTCCCGGCCAGGTTCCAGCGACATATGCATCCGCATGGCAGTGAAACATTTCTCTTAGCTCGAACATGCAAATATAAATATATTTAAATTTTAGGACTGGGTTCAAATCGATCAGTTGCAAGCGAGGAGAATAACCTGCAGCATGCCGACGGGAAAGATTTCAAGGAAAGAAGAAAAGTTATGCCATGTGGCCAGCCACGAGGTTGAGGGCAGCTAAATTAGATATCGATAGATAGATGGATGGATAGAAATTATCCCGACAGATCTAACTATCTATCTATCGTCTCGAGTTCACAACGGCTAACACTTGAACCTCTTGACAGATATTTCTGTCATGAATACTACCGCAGTGGAGATACCTTCTCAATCGGAAATCTGCGAATGCGAAGCGGAGCGCCGGGAACTCGTGTCCAGCGAGCGGCCCCTTTCGACAGTTTCCATTAGTTATCCAAACAGCGCCCACCTTTTCCCCCTCCACCAACCAAACGTCGAGAAATCGAATAAATCGAATAAATCCCCAGTCCCACCGACCCTTTGAACTTCTAGGCAGCCAGCAACAAAAAATTGTCTTTTTTTTTTTTTTTTCTGGAACACTACGCAATGCAGTTTAGCCACCCCCGGCGGGTTCCATCGTTCGAGAAATGGTACATAATGCGAAATGGCGTTTCCTCGAACCAAATGGAAGGGCGCCCGCCAAGTCCGAGACAGCGCCAGAACGTATCCTTTCGAATTGCAGCCGAACGGGGTAACTGGAGCCTTGACGCGTGCGCTTGCTCAATTAGGACTCGGGTCCTGATAGAACTGATATTACACATGTTTTAATCGATTACTGAATCCAGCAGCTGGATTGTTCTGTTCGCGGTAAGCAGCCTGCAGCCTTTCAATTGTTTAATTGAAACTCTCGATCGAATGAATATATCTGCCCATTGTTAAGATATGTTATCTAACGCTAAACGGGTACGACGGGAACATAAAAAAAAAAACTACACATTTGACAGAAAAAAAGAATGAAAAGAGGCGCAAAAAATACTACGCCATCTCAAATCTAATTTGTAACAAAACCCGGGTCGCAATGGTATATCAAATGCCGCCATGTCAATATGCGGCTGAACGAGTAATAGCTAGCTCAGTCTATAGCTAAACAATATGCATAATAATACTCCCGTGGCTGTCATCGCCTGTCATATCACTTCGAGTTTCTTAAATCGTCGAAAAACTCCCAAAAGACCGCCGTCTAACCCAGCAAGTTTCTTCAAAAGTTCAGCGTACCAAAAAGTCAACATCAAAAAAAACCGAATCCATGGTCGCCGTTGAACTGTGCAAATCCAAGGAAACTCAAATCGAAACTTCAATCGCTCTCATCCTCTCGTTCCAAGTCATAGGACCCATCGGAATCGTAATCCCAGGCTCCCCTTTTCTTCTGACCACGGACCCTTGGTCTCGTGTACTTCTTGATCTGCTCAGCATCGTTATCCGAGCCTGCTACGTCGTAATCATCCTCGTCAGGGTAGTCGTTCTTATAATACTCTTCAGCTATAAACCGTGAAAAAAAAAGGCTCAGTCAGCATTCGAACCCATGTATATCCCCTGCACAACCAGATATTACAAACCATTGCTATCTTCATCATCGCTGCCCCACACATCGGATGCGCTTTCTTCATCCTCATCGTTCTCATACCACCACTGTTCATCATCGGAATTCGCAATCCTAGAATGGTAATCAGCCTCCGTGTCATATCACCAAAAAGTGCAAAGAACAAAAGTTGAAGATATGAACATGAACACAAGGGGCGCATTGTCAAACTTACACAAGCACACCGTAATCGCCGTTGGTGACAGCAGTGCTCCCGTCATGACTCTTCCTCAATTCCTGCCGGAAATAGACGTCATAAACCCACTCCTCGTCCTCGCCATCGCTGTCCAATTTCATAGCGTCCCCTGCAACCGCAGGCTTCACATCCACATCCATGACTTTCTCTACATCTGCCCACGTGCCACCCCCTACCCCTCCGCCAAGCGTATCTAGGGTCCTGCTCCGCTTCTCTTGAACTGGGGACTTTGGAGTGGGGGCAGGGTAGTTGTTCAGATCCGGTTGGTTGGAGATATAGTCCAGCACCATATCCTGCAGCTGCTTCGCGAGCTCGTCAGATTCGAAGCCAAAATCCAGCCCTTCCTTCGCGACGGGCTCAGGCTTGGCCTCGTCTGCCTCGATCGGAGCCTTCCCGCTGATTTTCTGCCGGTGCAGCATTGCCTTCTCCCTAACATGGGTTTTTGGTTTCTTCGTCGTGCTAGCTTTCCTAGAATCCATCATGTTGCCGTGTTCTCCGTCGTCGCCCGATCCCCCTCCCTCCTGTCCATCGTCTGAATCCTGACCGTGAACTCCAATCTTCAACGCGCTTCGCTTCTTCGCCACTCTTCCCGCACCTTCCATAAACACGGGGACGAGTCCGCGTTCTCTCTTCTTCCCTGTAACGGGACCGAAGGCTCCGTTCTCGATCTTCATCTTCTTCGATAGATGGTACCGTCGCACCTCTGCCCGGGTGGTGGGACTCAACGTCGCAGGATCCACAACGGTACTGGTGCTGGATATCGATTCCGAAAGTTTATGTCTACCCCCGACGGGTGTCGGTTTCTTCTTCAACCTTACAGATCGAGCCGGTGATACCGCCTTCTTGATTTCTCGTTTAGTGATCGGTAGCTGTCTGTCCGCGGCGATGGGTCGACCCTCGCGTTCGGACGAGGCATCGTTAACGCTAGCTGATAGGAATGCGTCTTTTGGAGCGTGCGTTCGCGTGGGTGTTGCCCCCGTGGTGGAGATTAACGGGATCCCGTCCGTGCCGTTGGAGACGAGAGGAGGGGTAGGAGCCGTGCTGTCGGTGACGGTGTCGTGGAGGATGAAGCAGAACTCGCCGTCTACTCTTCGACGTTTGGATTCGACGACTTTATGAAACCACAAATGTTGAGAAGAAACAGACGGTTAGCAAATGTAGATTTGTGCCTTTTTTGATATATATTTATATATATTTCTCTTCACGGGATTTTTGGGTGGAAAAAAGGGCGGGTTTGTGGGTGGAATGGTGGCCATACGTAGTGTTTGAACGGGGTCTTCGTTCCTCCGGCGTTTGATACGGATGGTATGAGGTGGGAGAGCCATTTCGATTGTGTCTCGGGAGGATACAGCGTGTGGTCGAAGCTTTCGGGTCGGAGGGAATACGGACAGGAAGGGGCAGGATGCTTGAAGTTTGTGTGAGGTTGGCAGGACTGGGGTGACATTGGTAATGTTTGGATGTGGACACAACCACCAACAACTCTACATTACTCCAAAAGCTAAGCTTCAAAGCGGTCTAGCACAGCTAACCCACCAGAATTCAAAATTACATCAATTTCTTGGTTGCGAGATATGGATTAGACTGGCTAGCGTCAACGGTCACAAGGTCCATTCCCCTTAGCTATCCATTAAGATATCTAATAGACCCAAGTTGGCAGCTAACCAGGCAATCGGATTACACACGAACACTCGATAACCACCCAAAACCATTAACAAATCCGGCCATCTCCAATCGATACCAACCAAACTAACCCAAATCATCACAACGTCCTGATGTCATATTTCGCAATTAAATTGACAATGCGGGGATCAGTATCATATCGAGCTGTCAGCCGTTACGAACCGCGTGTTATCAGGCTAAGCCCTGCAGTATACATCCCAGCGCAATTCCTCATCCGGACTTTTAAATAAATTGGAACGAAATCTCTAAAACAAAATGCGCTAGATGTAAAAGCCGACATAATCATGAAACTTTTAGCCTGTATCCCTGCGTCCGGATTCGCTATCAGCTTTGCAATTATCGCGTCATGTTATAATTAGAGAGGTATCTTAGCTGCTGCCTATACTCTACCATTTGATTGTTTCCGAATTTGATATTCCCAGCACGTACGTGCATACTTATGAAAAACGGGAAGAAAAGGCCAAAGGTACAATGCATTGCCTGTATAGTGTATATAACTCGAAGAAACTTCGATGAGAAGAAGGGCCACCGGAGCAGTGGTAATCGATAAAACAAGTACAAGCCCGCATCACGATCAGGTAACATTGCGGCAAGAACCCCTAGCAGGAAAAAAGAATCAAACAGCAAATCGTAATAAAAATGACATATAAAAAAAGTTTAACCAAAAAAGGGCGTGCTGGCAAAAGCTATAACAAATATGGCATACGCGTGTACGATAGCGAAAAAGATATAAAAAAACTATGATGGGAAAAGAAAAGGGTAGAAGCGAGCAAAGAAGAAGAAGGCGAAAGACAAAAACATAAGCGCACAGGTTCTTCTTGCTTCTGGGAGGGTCGGGAAGATAAAAATATGGTAAAGTCGTTAGATGGTACATTCCGTCGTATACGGAAACTGGAACGATCGATCGTGTTCTGAACACCACATGTAACAGAATTGCCCCTTCGTCTCCTCACCCATCAGAAGGAAACAAACAGTAAATCCGTAATCCCCCTTTCTGGTTCTCATGCCACCCTGCCACCTCCGTAGTACCCAGTAAATAACCCTTGCGTGTGACAAAGATACGAACCCCGCAACAGTCTGACTTTACTCCAAGCTTTAGTGTACATACAAAACCGAGAAAATAAAGCGTCTGCTGAAAAAAAATAAAAAATAAAAAATAGGGATGCAAAATTATCGTAAAACCTTATTCGACTTCGTGGAGCGGGGACCCGGAAAACATGGGTTTATAACAGGACGCATTTACGGCGGTTCTTTTCTGATTTGGGTGGCTCCAGTGCGGCGACGATGGCCTGAAGCGGTACGAGAAAAAAAACCTTGGTCAGCAAGCGCATTGATAGGCATAAAGCTTTTTATATGGGGCCCACTCACTTCATCAAACACGTTCTTCAGGTTCTTCTGAGTAAGAGCCGAGCACTCGACATATTTTACCGCCTTGAGATCCTTAGCTAGCCTGTCTCCTTGTTCGGTCTGGATGGGCTTCATTCTTTGACGGCTGAGTTTGTCGATGACGCCAGGGTCATCTCGCAAGTCGACTTGCGTGCCAACAATCAGACATGGTATCCCGGGACAATGGTGGCTCACTTCCGGGATCCACTTCTCCTTGACGTTCTCAAAGCTTGCGGGCGAGGTGACGGAGAAGCAGACGAGGAAGACGTCGGTCTGGGGATATGACAGGGGTCTCAGACGATCGTAGTCTTCTTGTCCTGCGGTATCGAAAAGGCCCAGAGTGTATGGCTCATCACCGATCCTACGGTTTTGTCTTAGCAGCTGCCGATGGTGAAAAAGGAAGAAATTGATGGGGAGATAGGATAAGGGTACGTACATGACAGTGACGGCATAGTTGTCGAAAACCGTCGGAACGTACTCCGAAGGGAACTTGTTGGTGGTGTATGAAATCAACAGACATGTTTTACCAACTGCACCATCACCGACGACGACACACCTATCAACGGTAGGAAGCTTATGGTTAGCTATATATACGGACGACCATCAGGGGGTTGTTGGGAACACTAGGTCAAGCTTACTTTATGGTCGCGACAACCATCTTTGCCCAATGCGGATTGAGTAGATTGCTTTTTTTCTATCCGAATGGGAGCTATAGAAGAAATAGGAGGTTAGAGTCCAGCTATTTTATTTATTTTATTTTTATTCTCTTATTTTTTCTTTATCAAAAAAAAGTCCTGATGGGGAGAACGATGATGGAGTGAGGATGGGGAGAAACGCGACAGACAGACAACAGTCAAGCAGTCGGTCGCGTAAGGGCAAAAGGGTAGCTCTTGGAGGGTATTGAAAGGGGGAGCCACATGCAGAAGCAGAAGCAAGAAATGCGTGCAGATGACCCTGTTCGGAAGAGAGCACGTTTGAGAGTATGGGCATCAAGGGGGATTGATTGGGGGTTCAGGGTTCTGAGGTTGCGACGCTCCGATCGATAGATAGATAGATAATTGAAGTACGTACTGGAGGTTCAGGAGTTTTGCAGTGAAGCTGCGAGGAGCTAAGCAAGCTGGTCGGCGAGGCAGGCGAGGCGAGCAGGCAGACAGGCTACTGACGGGCAGGACTTATTCGTCGGGCTTTCGAGCTGAGCGGATGCGGATGTGTGGATATTCACGCGATAGGGACGTTGGTCGGCGGTTGAACAATTGAACGGGCGGAAGTATCAGGGGCACAACGGATGGGCAGCTTTTTTTCGGATGACAGATAGCAGTTGGCGATGACGGCGGTGGACAAGGCAAAGACGGAGGTTGGAACGGGTGACAGTGATGAATTGGGAGGTGGTGATGATGGTGATGATGATGATGATGATGGAAAGAGGGAAACGTCAGGGCAGTGACAGACAGACAGCAGTTTTTTAATTCCAATTTCTTTGGGGGAAAAAGTCAGTTTTCAGTTTTCAGTTTCCCGGAGCAGCTCTCGATGCGGCCCAAAACGAACCCACGAAAAACCACCACACCAAGCAAGCAGACAAGCAAGCAAGCAAAGCTCTCTCTCGCAGTTTGCTGGGAAAAAACCTGAAACGTGAAGAAGACGACAGGACGACGAGCAACGGCTCAGATAAGACGGAAGGGGGGGACCAGGAAGGAAGGCAGGAAAGGGCTGCTGGTTGGTTGGTTACTCCTGCTGCACTGGCCCCGTCGATTCTTGCAATTGGAGCTTCGTCCTCCTCTCTCCCTCGCTCACTTGGGAACTGAGAGCCAAGGGACCCAGAACCCGACAAAATCGCAGGTTGTCGGTTATCTGTCCTGTCGAGCTTCGAGGCAAAAGCAGAGCTAGCTTGTTTAAGCGCGGCGATGGCTGGAAAGAGCAGTTCAGTGCGCTCGTTCAAGACGCAAAGCAGGAGGTCCAGCAGATTCGTCGAGCTAGTGACGATGTCTCCATCCTTACGCGCTTCATCTTGAGACCATCTCATGTTTGAGCTATCCAGACTACACACTCGACGGGCGACAGGCCAACACTTCCGATGCTTCAGATATGCCGGGTTCACCGTCGACGCTGTTGTACTCTCCTACACGTTTGTGTGAATTCGTCCGACAGGAATACGAGCAGCCCGGCAAATATACACTTTCTGATAGCGGCCTATCCAAATGGAAGAAATTCCCGCAGCCGCTTTGCTGCTTTCGAATTCAACCAAGACCTCCCAAGCGTATACAGAATACGTGTGTACTTAAGTATATACATACGGGGTTCGATCTGAACTTTACGACTGGAAAAATACGTGCATACTTCCTTGCGTACTCAAGTATTTAAGCAAAAACATCACGGAGGACTTCTAGTTCCCACGGGCAGTATCGATATCTACGATCCGAGAAACTGCAGCTTTGGACGGGTTTAGTCCCACAGCTTTTGCCCGAACGGGAGGTCGCCAGCCCGTCTTGGTCGGGTCACAGCTCATGGAGCCCCATCAGCTAGCTAACCTTGCGGTACGCCTGCATCCGATTCATCTTTGAGATCCTTCGAGCTACGGATCTTATTAATATATCTGAAGCCACTACTTTCCGAGGCTAGTGTGACCATGCATGCATGCTCTTTCCTCTCGAGTCGTCACAATTTAATTGTTGCACAACCGACCCGACATTCTATCGACCGATAGAGTCGTCAAGACAAGAAAAAATAAACAAAAAGCTAGTTGAACGTGGGATCTTTCTGTGCAGCCACGCTATTTTATTTATTTATTTATTTGTTTATTTATTTGTACGCGGTGCTTGAGTTCTTGAATCGTAATTTTTTCTTCGATTTGATTCAGACTTATGCATGGTGATGGACGGACCCTTCTTTCCCCCATAAAAGCGAACGGGCCAATCCCAGTCGGCCTTGGTGCTGTCAGTGTGGAGTCCTCAACGCACACCCTCCCGCTGTTGGATATACCTTGGCGCTTCTGCAAGCCTTTTCTACCAGATCTACGTAGCTAGAACACACTTCTATATATCGACAGGTCCATGGCCACGATAGTTGGATATCCATTGCATCTAAATCTTGTAATTTTATCCAGGTTCATGATTAATCTTAATAGACATCATGGAAATAAGACTATGCAATACTACAACTTGAAACGTTCCATAACGTAATCAGTATCGACGCCAGCGAGACCATCTGAACGTAATAAGCTACAGTATCTAATAAAGTCCCAAACACCTGTTGCGGGCTGCAGCAAAACTGTCTAGTCACAAGACTGGATAGCGAAGCTGATCTTGCGATTGTTATCCTGATCTTAGAATTTTGCCTCAAAGATACTCGTAGTACTACTAGGTACCTGATATAATATATGAATTTTTATAGACCGAATTCTGATATAATCTCCTCAGAGCTATATTGAATTCTATTTTGTATACCAGCTCTCAGCAATATCGCATACACGCTCGTACTCTTACTAATTCCTAGTTAAGCCATGGATAACACAAGTTTATCCATATAGAAACCTAGGCTATATATAATAGTTATGCATAATTGTACCGAGCTCAATCTATGGTCCTCGAGTTAATCAGTATAAATATTAGACTCAAGGCATGATCCTATCTCATTGACTCCCAGCTCTTCTTTGAAGAGAATATGACTTATAACAAGCTCAAGATTTATCTGCCTTAGAGTCAACATCTATGGCAATTTGGTAAACTATAGGACAATACCACCTTGCTCCAGACCAAAGCTTTGTAGCCCTCACCACTCACGAAAATATCCGTCTACAACTCGCAGTGCGAGCTGCCTTCAGAACAAGTTGCCATCATGTGATATAAGCCGTCTGTAATTCTCAAGATCCCACAGAGAGACCTGTATCCCGTCAAGAAGTATTTAAACCCGGGTCCCTAAGTCCTCGAACTCTTCCATCTCTTCATCCCTCTCATTCAAACTCATCCTTCTCCGATACAAACTCCTTCAATCCATCACTCCTTTCCCATCATCTTTTTCATCCAATCTTTGACTCAACAACCCCACGCTCCTTTCAAAACAGTTATCAATCGAAAATGAATTGCTTCGCTAAAATCCGTTCGTGCCTCAAGAAGATCAGGGGCAAAGGGTCTGCTATAACCGAGGACTCCGACAACTACTCAACCGTTGTAGGCGAGTTTGGTGTGTATGATTTCAAGACACTCGGCATCGTCAGGCCCGGACTCTGTTCGCATTACAACAATGCCTCCGGTTCTGTCGTTGCCAAGTCAGGAGTGTGCTGCACACACCTCACCCCCCATGATGACGAACCTCAAGGCCAATCCATTGGACTAGAAGACGGTAGTAAGTAATCCATCCTGCTCGATTGTAAGGTAAAGATGTTCGATTATTGATCTTACGTATAGCCGTTTTGTATGTCGTCCGTCCTCCTAGGAATGAACATAACGGAAGAGGCATCCTTTTCCTCCCCGAGGAAACTAGAGTCTTCAAGCACATCAAGCTACTCGCAGACAACTTTGCCCGAGCTGGTTATCTTGTCTGTTTACCGGATCTTACTGGTGGCGATCCACTCGCACCGTATGCCGGCGAAGAAGAAACTTCTGACTGGCTGGATAAGCACACTGATGATGTTGTTGATCCTAAAGTCCGAAAAGCAATGGAATACATGAAGGACGTTGAGCATATCGAACGTTACGGAGCTGTTAGCTACAGTTTCGGAGGTAGATTTGTCATCAGGCATATGAAGGGCCAACCTGGAGACGGTGGGATGATCGATGTCGGATTCGTCGCTCATCCGTTGTACGTTGAGAAAGAGGACCTCCGCAACATTGATGGTCCAATCTCGTTCGCATGCGCCGGTAAGTGCAATTTCGTATTCGTGGGGCTTCTTTGAGCCTTGTTTTGGTCGAGAGTTATATGTGTCTGACGGATCGCGAATTTAGAGAGGACTCCGGAAACGGGGATCAAAGATCCTAGAATGATATATAGCACCCTAGCAAATAATGAGACGAGACCATTTCAGGTCAATATGTATTCGGACGTCGCTCAAGGATTTGCTTGCTCTGTTAGTCCAGATCTTCTCTTTCGATTGCTTTAGACAGTGAGATGAAATACTAACGACGTGTTTGCGATTTTGTAGGGTAATCTATATTTTGATAATCCTAAGAACCGATTCTCATTCCATGAAGCATTCGGACAAGCTGTTCGTTGGTTTGACTTTTGGTTGTAACCAGGATATTTATTTTGTGGATGAATTGTGGATGACTGATATGATGATACATGTCACGAACTATTGAACGCGTGTCGGGAATAACCAACGAGTCTTTTACTGACTGAAGTGGTTGGCAATCTTTTTAACATGAATTGAATGATAATATAATAAATACTTCAAAGTTTCTCCTCCGTCCCATCACAACAACGCAGAATAACCCCTGCTTCCAGTGTTGCAAGTCTGAAAATTACTCGATTGGGCTAGCTTGGTCAAAGTTCCAAAGTTTTGTCGATGTCGCGCGAGTTCCCGATCCCGAGCGACTCCCACTAAAACATCGACTAATTAATTGCGCAAACCTTTTTTCTTTCTTTCTTTGTTTTCTTAATGTTTTTTTCGTTTCCAAACTCAGATCGATCGATTGGCCTAAACCTGCTTTCCCAGGGAGGGGTTAGAATCCGACAAACCCAGCCAGTCAAGCAGCTCGGGCGCTCTTGGGCGAAAAAAAAAAAACTCCCGCTGATACCTTGAACGGGCTTGTTCTGCGAGATGAGTACATATATTTTCCGAATATAAGATGCTAGCTGCGGACTTCTTTATTTGACATTCATGGAGAAGTGAGAGGGAATAACTCCGAATATCAAATCCGAGGCGACAGGAACTTAATATGCAGTTGTTAGATTCCTGCAGACGACGACGTCATGGTTTGACAGGCATTGGGAGACATATCCAACCAATAACCTTGCATGACCTGCAACGTCGGGGTTGCCGATTTGTAGACTGAGATTTCTCAAACTCAAATCAGAGGGCGTTTTATATATTCTGTTCGACCGGCAGGAGAAAAGAGATCTAAATCTCGGAGAGATTAATTTTTAGATAAAAGGGTCTACCGAGATCGGTGTCGAAGGGTTTTGTTGGTACCGCAGGACGCCCAGGACCTGCGTCGAACCTGCTTGGACGAACGTACCCGCCAAGTTCACGATAGGGTCAAAGAACAAGTAGGCAGGCCGTCTGCAAAAACCTGCTTGGCCCTTGTGCCGTGAGCCGTCGTCTATCGTAGTAGCTTTTCGCTTTGCTTTTGTTTCTGTTGTTTCTCTCATCTTTTCATTTCAACCACCCGGACGTCGCACCCGAGATTATTGACACGATACCCGCGATTTAATACTCTATCCCTCCAGATTGGAGGGAAACGATAACAGATCCCTACGAGATATCGATCTCAACTCTAATCGTCTTTTTATTTTATTTTTTTAGATTCCAAATCTCGCACGACAGGTTTTGCGGCAAACACTCCTTCAGTATTTGGGACGTTTTGCGTGGACCCTCCCGACTGCCGATATCAAATTTCAACAGCCGACAAGATACCCCGAAAGCCGAGCGGTCTGACATCTCGAGAACAACGAAAGGAGGATAATTGGAGTCGGAGATCTGTGAGTGACCATGCGAAGCAGCTGCGGATCGATATAAAGACCTATTATATCCACGTTTGGCAGTGTCCCCCCGCCGGCAGACCTGAATCCGGCTATCGAGTAGGCGATCTCTTGCGGGGGCGACCGGTTTTCCTTCCTGCAAGTTTGAAACCAAAACCGCTGGCAAGGAACGAACGAGAGAAGAAAAAAAAAAAACAGGCTAACGTGCATGTCCGGCTTTCCTTAGTGTGCAGCAACGGGACAGCAATTCCATCCAATCTTCGGGGAAAACTGCTTGAGGGGCCAAAGGTGGGACCTTGCAGTTGGACGTTCGAATACGAATACTCTCTCCTTCACATCTTGTTCTTGGTACTAGCCATGTGTTTGTTGGAAGTACAATAATATAATAGACTCGACTACACCTGCGATAGCCACATCTTGATACGGTACCCGACAAGTTTCACTCTCTCTTTCCAGTCCGACCTCCTTCAAAGCTCCTGAGCGTGGTTGGTTGACGACGACGACGACGACGACGACAGGCGCAACACATTGCATTGCCTCATCACTCCGAGCTCCATTCTCGATCGATCTGCGGGTTGGATATAATAACGGCCAAATTTCAGCGCGGCAACAAAGAGGCAAATCTGGTTGGCGATAGCTGTCTCGCATATGCTTCGCGGACCAGTCTAGCCGTTTCGCGGACCATCCCTTTCGATATAGCCCCTCGACGTAGCTTGGCAGCCTCACCGTCCCCAGCTCGCAGCCACAGCAGCAGCGAGCAACGGGGCGAGCAGGCTATCCATATCGTTAACCAACATTGGCGTCCCTTCTGCGCGACTTCTTTCGTTCCTTTGTCAAAATGTCCTCTTCCTCGCCCAATAAACCGAACCATCACCAGCAACAGCATCAGCATCAGCACCCGCCACACAGTTCCAGCTCGAGCTCGAGTCCGAATCTGAATCACCCGTCGCCCGTCTCACATGTCTACGGCCACAGCACCAGAGATCCCCACATCAGGGGCATCTCGCCTCACCAGACAAGACACCCTTCCCACTCTTCATCCAGTTTGACTTCGCCACCGCCTCCTTCCAGTGCGTCTATATTAAGTCCGGACTCTTCTTCGGTTCTGCCACATTCTTTAGCTGCCTTGTCGTTAGGGACGCTACCCAGTCCGATGCCTTTACTAGGACCTATCCCGTCGATGTCTGGATCTGGGAGCGGGACTGACATCCACCCACAATTCTTCAGCACGCCGCCATCAATCAGTCCTGTCACAAGGGTGCTAGCGCCCAATCCTTTCGGGACAAGGGTATTCAGCAGCCTGAATTCGAAAATACCGGAGGCCGACGAGAGAAGTAGCGCTTCGGAGGCTGGGAGTAGTAATATGAGTGCTAGCGGCGGTGGTGACAGGGTAACCACCGTTAGGTTCGGGAAGCCTTCCAGCGATACGAGGCCTATGAGCTCCGCTGCCCTTGCTGAAACAACGACGAATGGCGATGGGTATTCGAACCTGAGTTTGATGTATTCGATTGTAAGGAGATCTTGAATTTCTTGCTGGAAGTGATGGTATATATGTTGTGAAGAGAAGCGACTAACTGATTTATTCAATCTTGTAGAACCATATGCACGTCCACAGAGCACAATCAAAGCTAACGCAAGCGCCAGTGCTACTGAAGACCGGAGATGCAGACAAAGTCGATTCGTTGACAAGACTGAGATGGGAATGGAAGCTGTTTTCAGGATCAAATGCAGAACCCGGTTCTCTTAATAATATTCTGACACCGTCGATACCGAGCAGCTCTGTTGCCTCCCCCTCACCTTTGTCGCAACGTGGATTACTACTACCGTCGCATTCTAGTTCCTCCAGTTACTCGCTCTCGAATCTTTCGACCCATCCCCATATTATCAGTCCGATGTTGATGGACTATTTCCCTGATGGGGCGATCAGCTTGGTGTACGATGATAAACGAGGGCTCCAGACAGCGAAGGAATGGTTTTTACCGGATCGGAAGATCATGGAAGAAGAAAATGGGCTGCTGCCGCCGGACACGCCATTAGAAAACACCCCCTTGATGGAACCAGTGGCTAGGGATGCTAGAATTTCGTCGATAGGAACCGCCCCATCGCCACCCCCTCAGGCATCGAATAGAGCACCAACGCCGAAACCTCGTACCCAGAGCGATTTAATTGGTATATTGACTGTCGTGTATGATATCGTGAACGTCCTAGGCGTTATCCATTCGCTAGGGATAACTCACAATAATGTGAACCCTTATTCGATCTTGGTAACACCGGGAACCCCGCCGAAAGGTTTCCTATTCGGCTGGCACCTCGCAACTCGACACGGCAGGGACGAAGTCGCACACGATCACGCTGGCTCCGTCATAATGGCTCTCCGAGATAATCCGAGCCCGCTGCAATACATCGCTCCGGAATGTACCGGCCGAATGAACAGGGTGGTGGATTTCAGGACCGACTTCTATTCTCTTGGTATCACGATGTACGAACTGTGTGTTGGATTTCTACCGTTCAGAGCCGTGGAACCATTGGAGCTTATTCACCAGCATATTGCGAAACCGCCAGCCGCTCCTTCGGAAGTCAACCAGTCGATCCCTGTCACCGTTTCAAAGGTCATCCTTAAGCTATTGGAGAAAAATGCTGAGGATCGGTACCAGACTGCGAGCGGGTTACAGGCGGATTTGCAGGTTTTGATCAAACGGCTGAACGAAGGCGTCAACCTTGACGACTATGTTATCGGAGAAGCGGATTCGAACAGTCAATTCTCGGTTACTGGTAAACTCTACGGTCGAGAGACCGTCTTGAAATCACTACATGAATGCTACGAATCTGTGAAGGAAAGCCGGACAAGCTCGATGGTTCTAATCGGTGGTGGGTCCGGTACCGGCAAAAGCAGGCTTGTCCAAGAAGTCCAAAAGGCCGCAATCAAGAATAAAGGATACTTTACCAGCGGGAAATTCGAACAGTACAAACGGAACACGGCTTTCTTCAGTTTAATACAAATTCTGCAAGATCTGGTCAGACAGGTGTTATCGGAGAGCATACAGAATCTTGAAAAGTGGAGGGTCGACGCAATACGGGCTCTCGATGGAGAAGCTTTAGTCCTACTCGAAGTGATTCCGGAGATGAAGTTATTGCTAGGTCCGGACTATAAGCCAGACGTGCTACCTTCACTCGGACCATCCGAGCGAGAACAGCGATTCCGAACGGTGTTTGTGAGACTTCTTTCGATTTTCGCCCGGCATAGTCTTGTCGTTTTCTTGGACGATTTGCAGTGGTGTTCAAGTCAGGAGTTGAACTTAATATCAAATGTAGCAGCGCAAGCTAGCTCCAACGGACAAGGACAGAGCATACTTGTCGTTGGTGCCTACCGAAATAACGAGGTTACCGCTGAGCACCCACTCTATGCGATGATCTCTAGAGTGAGAAATAACGGAGTACCGGTTATTGATCTAGAGATTGGGGATCTTGATATCGAAAGTGTGGGGAGGATAGTTGCAGACACTTTTCATCGACCTTGGCCACCAGCACTCACAGATCTCGAAGTCTATGGGAAGGAACTCTCTGGGGAAAAGTCGCCACCAGTTTCCATCCGGACACACGATACAGAACTCCGAACGTTAACCGAACTCATATTTGCCAAAACACACGGAAATGCATTCTTCGTAACTCAGCTGTTGAAGAGTCTTCATCGAGGGGGTCACATATGGTTCGATTTTGGCGAACGAATATGGCGGTTCTCACTATCAACAATCGAAACCGACGAATTACCTGATGGAGTTGTGGATCTTCTTGTCAAGCAGATGATGAGCTTGAGCGAGGAAACCAGAGAGATTATGAAGACAGCCGCTTGCCTCGGCCACGGCAAAATCTCGATAGAAACGTTAGCTATCGCCTGTGGGAAGACAAGGGAGCAAACTGAAGAGTCTCTCTGGGGTGCTCTAGACGTAAGTTATTTTATCACTATAAAAATGGGAATGTATCAAGCTAATTGTGTATTTAGGCGGGATTGATGCTGCCTATGGCCAGCCCATATCACGCTGCCTTGACGCATGAGAACATTTCTCAGCCCGAAGGTGGAGGAATAACGCCTTACATAGCCAATCGATATCCTGCAATGCCGGCGGATATGTCCCAAACTATCACATATCGATTCCTCCACGACCGAGTTCAACAGGCAGCGTACTCCCTCATTCCGGAAGGCCAGCTGCAACAAGTTCACAGAACGATTGGTACACGGTTACTCGCGAACACTCACACCGAGAGCTTGGACCTCATGATTTATGAGATAACTAATCACTTAAATTATTGGCAGGGTCCATTAAGTCGGGATGAGTCTCGCAAGCTCATCTCTCTGAATTATGAAGCAGGGAAGCGAGCTCTGCAGACTACAGCCTTTAATACGGCGCTGAACTATTTCAACCAAGCGAAGAATCTTCTCGATGATGGTAATGAGGATGAAGAAAACTACATGGAGGATGCCTTTGGGGTTGTCAGGAAGGTCAATGTTGGTGAACTTCGTCTGAATGTCACCATGTCACTGGCAGAAACACTCTTTGCGGAATCCAGCTACGAAGGCGCAATCGATACCATTCAAAAACTTCTCGATGACTGTACACTTTCCGTCAACAAAAGCAGATGTCTGTTACTCAAGATGAAATATTTGATGGCGATGGGGAGACTTCAGGATACTACTTCTGCAGGTCTTGCCGCTCTGTCGCTATTAGGATATTACATCCCCGAAGACGAGGAAAGTGCCAAAAAACACAGAGAAGCTCTAAGATCCTCCTGTGAGCTGGACTACATTGACCTGAGCCAAGTCAAAGTGATGGAAAACAA
The DNA here is from genome assembly GCA_036971405.1 of Orbilia quercus. Classification (NCBI taxonomy): domain Eukaryota; kingdom Fungi; phylum Ascomycota; class Orbiliomycetes; order Orbiliales; family Orbiliaceae; genus Orbilia; species Orbilia quercus. The sequence goes on along the minus strand of JAJTUE010000001.1, from coordinate 3,017,340 downwards.
AAAGCACCACATGGCCGATATCCTCCTTCACGAAATATGCTCTGGTGTGCTTCTTCCAATATATATGTCGCGACCAGAGTTACTCCCCTCAGTTTGCCTTACATCATTCCGTACGACCCTTAAGTCAGGTATTTGCGTTGAAAGCGCATATCCAATCGTCATGCTCGCATGTATGATTAGTGGTGAAGGCGGAACTCACAACTTGTCGCTATCCTGGAAGTTGGGACATCTCGCCATTACATTGATGGAGAAGGAAATGCAGGAAGTCACGCCGACTAACGCTCCTGCGATCTTTCAAGTCTTCGCTGGGCATATTGCGTGCTTTCACCGCGGGATGAGCGATGTCATCAAGTATGAGCATCTTGCGCTCGTCACCGGTCAGGCGGTTTTCGAGGTTGATTATCAGGGATACGCATCCGCAGAAATTCCGACATTCTCAATGTTGTCTGGTGAGAGGCTTGAATCTGTTACTGTCAAGATGAACACAAGCAGAGCAACAACGGTACGACAAAACTACCGACTAGGAGAGTGGTGGCTCCGAATGCCGTACCAGGTTCTCCTCAACCTTCGAGGACTCGGAAATCCGAACCCGGTCAAGCTGGAAGGAGTAGAGATGACGGCGGAGGACGTGCAGTCACTCATGGTAAGCGAGAGCGTGAGCCATTTGTACGTTCTCAATCTTTACAGGGTCATTCTCGCCACCTTCTTCGGTGATACGGAGGCAGCATACGAAGCCGTCATGCAAGGGACCCGACCGCAGTCGGTTTTTATGATTTCATCGATCTACCTGTCCTGGTCGCATTTCTATGGCGGTTTCGCCCTCATTGACAAGCTCAAACAGCTCACACCAGATGAACTCGCATACCTTCATGAAACGATTAAGCAATTGAAGGATTGGTCAGTGTTTGCAAAGGAGACATTCCTTCATAAATATCTTGCATTGGAAGCGGAGCTGCACAAGGACACTGAGAGTACGCTTACTACGCTTGACCGGTTCGAAGAAGCTATACAGTTGGCAAATCAGTCTCAGTTTTATCACGAAGCAGCACTGATCAATGAGAGATGTGCATTGTGGTTATCAAAACTGGGCACGAAGCGATGGTTGTTCTATTTGCGGGAAGCCTACAAGCTGTACTCCTGGTGGGGCGCTAATGCCAAACTCCAGGCCATGAGGAACCTCTACAGCGAAGAACTCGGCATGAAATGTAGGTATCCAAGCGTCCTCGGTTGCAACGCAGATACTGACTTTGCAGTCTCCGGGGGACGCCCGGCACTGTCGAGAAATGCAAGCGAAACCGGCATGCACCAGCAGCACCAGCAGCAACCACCTCAGCTTCCTGCTGCCTTGGCCAATTTCTCGCCGAGGGCATCCAAACATCTTACCCAGGACGATGATTCTTCGCACGTTTCGAGGTCTTCGAATATCGAGCAGTTTGCGGATTCGGAACTGGACTACAAGACATTCATGAAGGCATCATTGTACATCAGCGAAGGTGTCCAGATGGATGACGTTGTCGTGAAGCTTATGCGAAGTGTGTTGCAGACGGCAGGGGCCGATTATGGTGTTCTAATATTAGAGGAGGATGGTGATCTATATGCGGAGACGATACTGTTCATGGAGAAAGTTACGATATTGGATCATCAGCCTCTCAAGGCGCGGCCTGATCTAGTCCCGCTTTCGATGGCGTCAATTGTTTGGAAGCTGGGAGAGCCTATCGTTCGAAACGGTCAGGACGAGAAATTCGATGGAACCTACGGCCGAGACGCATATTTCACGACAAAGCACCCCAAGTCGGTACTCTGCATGCCGATTCAAAATCAAATCAAAACCATGGGAGTTCTGTACCTGGAGAACAAGCATGTGAACCACGCGTTCACATCTCAGCGGCTGGAATTACTGAATTTGCTATGCACGCAAGCTGCTGTGACGATAGACAAGGCACGGCTTTACCGTGCTATGGAACTGGCAAAGAAAGCTGCGGAGGAAGCTACAGAAGAAAAATCGTCTTTCTTGGCAAATATGTCACATGAAATCCGAACACCCTTTAACGCTCTCCTTTCCTGCTCTATTTTTCTTCTCGATACGCCTCTTACGGATCAACAACGGGAATATGTGGAGACAATACGCAATTCAGCTGTCCTAACTCTGAAGATCATTGATGGAATCCTGGACTTCTCCAAGATGGAGCATGGCCCCGTGGATCTCCAGAAATCACCATTCTCATTACGGGACTGCATAGAAAGCGCTCTTCAACTAATAGCGGAACCAGCTGCGACGAAAGACCTGGAGCTCGTGTTTGATAATAAGTGCCCCACGGTGGAGGTTGTCTACGGCGATGTGACGAGGTTCCGGCAAATCATAATCAATCTGGTTGGAAATGCCGTAAAGTTTACCGAGAAGGGTCACATTCTGGTGACTACCTGGATCGAGGATCTCAACCAGGCAACTAGCAGTCAGGATGACGAAGGGAAAGTTCGGATAAACGTTACGGTTAACGATACCGGCATCGGGATTCCGCTCAAAGCTCGGGAAAAGCTTTTCCGGGCGTTCTCGCAAGTGGATTCTTCAACCCGGCGACTTTACGGCGGGTCCGGGTTAGGCCTGGCAATTTCGAAGAAATTGGCCCAATCGATGGGTGGAGACATTGTGTGAGTAGCTTGCTTCCCGATCTCTCACGAAAAGGGAGATTAGGCTAGTTTGGTGTTGTGAGATTTATTTCATTAGCTGACGTCTGTGCAGACTAGACAGTGTGGAAGGGCAAGGGTCCACGTTCCACCTTACGGTTCTGGCACCAGTTGGGATCAAGGAGTCGCAATTGGACAAACGATTGGTGGGCAAAAAAATCCTCATTGCCGATACTCACGAGCTATGTGCGAAAACGATCGAGAAGGAGCTTTCCCGGGAAGGGCTGGTGATCACACGAGCGGATACGGTAATCTCCACCATGACGGCCGTCCGGAGCGGTGGAATCCTTGTCGCCATTGTCGACTTCTCACTTGACGAGAGCCTTCGCATTGCGGCAAGTATCGGTAAAATCGATCCCTCGGTTAAGGTCATCCTCCAAGCGCGGTTCGGAACAACGGTACCAGCGCTGGACCAGCACAAGAATGTGACCGCATCAATTATCAGGCCGGCACCGCGCCAGCGGTACATCCAGTATATCCAGGAGGCGCTGGATCCAAGGATCAAGCGACAGCCCGTCAAAGTTGAGGATCCGGAGCAGGAGATGATACGGTCGCTCGGCACCAGACATCCGTTGCATATTCTACTAGCTGAAGACAATCCGTTGAATACGAGGGTTGCGCTGCAACATTTGAAGCGGATGGGGTATACGGCGGCTCATGCCAAAGACGGAATTGAGGTTCTGGAAATGGTAGAAGTCGCGGCTAGCGAGAATAAGCAGTATGATGTCATTTTGATGGATGTAAGGCTGTTTTGAATCCACATGCGTGATCCTAAAAATCGGTCGCTAATGCTTTTTGTTAGGTGCAAATGCCCCGGAGCGACGGAATCGAAACCAGCAGAGAGCTCATGAAACGATATCCGGATTCGCAAAGACCTACGATCATTGCCTTGACTGCAAACGCGACTGCGATTGATCGGGAGAAGTGTTTGCAAGCTGGGTGAGTGGATGTTAATACTCTTTTTTCCGTTTTGAATTATGAAACTAACATTGGCCCTTTTCCTCGTAGCATGTTAACCCACATTGCCAAACCGATAAAACCGGACGATTTGGCGGCAGCATTAATGTCGTCGAAGCCGATAGCTCGACCGCGAGGTGAGAGTCTAGGTAGTCCATCCGCTAGCGACGCCGGAAGCCGGTGATAGTGACAGAAGCGGCGGTTGGGCTTCATCTTCATCCTCAAGAGCCTAGATCAGCACACGTACGGCGAATGAATACAATATAGACCAAGGTGTTGGCTTGCGTATTGCATTGTCTTTCTTTTACCTTTACCTTCATTATTACTCCCTTAAACCGATTTTTTGGTCCCTTTCGTTCGCTTCCTCGGGTCGGGTTGAGCCTTTTTTTCAATAGTATTCTTTTCTTTCGTTACCTCTTGTTTTATTGTTTTGAATTCAAATTTTTTGACGGTAAATATTAATACCCATCTCTTTTTAAAGGCGCTATGGAGCTTCCATTTGTTTTCTCTATCTTTGGATTTTTTGGAAATTGGTCGCATTATTATAATATTGGTATGTACGCATTATTTTTTCATTGAGAGGCAGCATAGAAAGATATCATTCTTAAGATCTATCGATTAGGTCATATAGAATACCCATCCTGTTTTCTTCTGTTTTATCTTTTATTAAGAAAAGCATGTTGATTTTGTTTTTTTTCGGAAATAAGGGGCTCTCGTGTGTGTCTAAGCAGACGATTATGATGAGATAGATTTTGTTGGAGAGGAGGAAGAAGTGCTGTTGGAAGTATCTTCTGGGGGGTATTGGGCTATGATAGTAGCAGTTGGTAGTAAAATTTACAATCTAATCTTCCCTTTTGTATCTTGTTTGGTTCAATTGATGACACATGCTTGTCTCGTGACACAAAGCCCGGGTGCGGATATGCAGGGACTCGTGAAGGACAAGCTTGTCCGGGCGAGCAGATTGATCAAATAAACCCACTGGTAAGCCCGGGGTAAGTTGTTTTTGCTGCCCGGGCATGGGAAGGTGGGTCGGTTACATTCCTTAGTAGCTGTGCGGCACAGCGGTTTGAGAATAGCTATCGCACGATCTTTTCATCAATTGTTCCGTTGGTGGTTTTGACCATATGATTGTGAAACGAGTTTAAATTGGTGTAATCTTTAAAAAATAGCGAGCTATGTCTCTGCAAGGCAACCACTGTAGAAGATCATAAATATTCTGGTTTGCAATTGCTAACAATGAATCGGTGCAATGGGCTGTCTCCGCCGTAGGGCTGCAGTTGGTTGAGCTACTGCCTCGACATATATTATGAGATGACCAGCCTCACGAGACATCAGCATGCCACGAGACCGGCAAGTCAATTTTAATTTAACGTTAGCTTTTCTCCAAATATAAACAATTAAACGTACGATCAAGCTACTATTATAAGATCGTAAGATATTGATAAATGTTCATCTTTACACGGATACGTCGCGGCTGCACCCGGCACAGCTAAGTAAGGAGCTGGCTGGTGGTGCCACAACATTAGTAACGTCACCTGTGGCAGCAGCTGACACTAACGCTTCAGCGATCGCCACCGTGTTTCAACGTTTTGGTTAGATGATGTTCGCCGCATTTAGGTCGTCTGACCTATTTATCATGCTATCTGTATTGCCTCACTATTTTTTTTTCCTAGACTGCCCGCGGTGCATGGTAATCACAAAAAAACGATATACAACCGTATAGGTATCGTATCTACCTCCATTAATACGGGCGTCCGGCCTGATATCCGCGGCTGCGAGTGTGGGTAAAGTAAACTCGGCGCTGCCCGGTATGCCAGTCGATTTACCGTATATCACGTACCAAAAATCCTGCTTTTTGGAGGTTTTCCGTGTCGCATCATAATTTTTTCTTTAAACATGTCAAACTCGGCTCACTGCTACCTCACAGTATTAAGAGGAGATGCAATATAAATGCCCCATTATCCAGTTGCTAGGTAGCGGCCCTGTCTGATGCGCAATCCACCACCCACAACTTCATGAAAATAAGTAGTTTGTACTGTCGATCGCCGTCGGATAAACCGTATTAGCCGATGATTGGCGAACTTTCGGCAGGATGTTTTTCATCACGAGGGTGAAAGGAAGATCCGAGCATGGTTCTCGCACGATGTAGTTTATACATACATATACGCGATTATCAAAAAGGATAAATACTCATACTTATCGGCTGGCGAGAGAAGAAATCTGGGGAACCTGACGGAAAACTGGAGATGCCACACCGGGGTTTGTCTGCAATGCAAAAAGTTTGCAGGATAAGCATGAAGATCGAAAATACGGGGTATATGGGGAATTTTCAAAAGTGGAGGAAAGCTAAGATGCCTACGAAATTTTGTATGAGTTCAATGGTTTTTCGCATGGTTTGGAAACCTGGAATCGAGTTTTGTGGATACCCGCCCCCACAATAGCACCCGGAAAATGTGTTGTTTTTGGTGCAACATGTCGTCGATACCTTTTTCTCTGAAAGAATCTGCACCAGCACGAAGATCAGAAGATTAAGGTCCCATCCGGTGATAGTATCCATTTTTGTTCGTCAATAACCGGACCTCGCCAGCCTGGATTTTTGGAATTTCCGGGCTAGGCGATGGCATTATCTCGCCGAAATATGAGTGGTTATTGCAGCGAAAACTATTCATGGCTCATCTTTGCAGAAAATCCATGTATGGACAGTGGGGTGTCAACCAATACAACCCACAAAAAACTGATTTTCACCCATATCCACTGCAGGTATTTTCGCCAGATCTGTTTCAAAAAAAAAGTATTCGTTCGCCGTCGCTGTTTCTTTCCATTCTACTGTATGAGCACATTTTTCTTCTTCGAAGAAAAAAAAGCCCACGGCATGTACTGCATTGCATGCCTCCGTTCATGGATCTCCCAGGGAATTCGACTTGCTCGAGAGGGGCATTAATCAACCTTGCTTGGTTGAAAAGATCACCCCACCTCGAGTTACCGCAGTTGCAGAACCAAAAAAAAAGAGGTTTATCGTGCAGATGCATATTAATATTATAGATACAGTCTGGACCCAGGTTATCCCCCTATCTAAAGTTAACCGACCCTACGTACATTACGTCTGTTTGTCCGGACTTTAAGGTGGTTTTCGTCGAACCCCTCGCCTGGTGAGGTATTTCCCATGAATCCCAATTCCCACGAATACCTTATGCATGACGCAAGAGAGAAATATTCAAGCGGAGGGTTTTGGATTTTCAGCCATTCAGACGAGAATTATAAGGGTGAGATGTAACTTTGATCCCGGTCCTCGATGACCTCAACTCCGAAAAGCCAATTTCCAAATTTAAAAACAATTAAGCACCCCAGCCGACCTACTTTTAGTGTAAAGGGACCTGCTTGGGCGTGAAAATAAACGCTCCAGTAAGGTATTCGATAATGAGGGAAAAGGAAAGTTATCCGGAGCGGAATAAGAATCATGCATTACATGTTATGCGAGGAATCCTAGGATTTCTGGACATTTTTAATGTCAGGAGGTCTGCAGAGCAGTGTTGCGATCGCGAAAGCTCGGAATTTGGATAATCCTCATCCCGGTCAATTCGATTCGGTTCCAGATGCCAGCCGTGCTGATCGAGTTGTTACAGTACAGTGCTGTAAAGTACAACTCATGTATCTACTTCAGTAAATTAATACGAAGCAAAGAGTTATTTGTACAGAATATGGATACTCTCATCTAGTAAGTTCAAGTGACCACCAGCCAGCCTCAGCTAGGGCAGCTGCGTTCTAATTTTCGAGAGTACCATACACTTCTCGGAATAAGCTGCTTCAGCAATCTGGGAGGTCGAAGGAAAACTAGAATGAGAGGGTGTGCGGTTGACGCATCCAAGAGGGTCAAGAAATGTGATAGATACGGTTACACAACACATACGCACAGGATGCAGTTTATATTTTCCCATTCAGCCTACGGGAGGTATGTGTAGGCACAGGCAAGAAGCGGTAGGTGGCTCGAAGGAGCAGCGAAACCGAAGGGGAAAATCAATTATGGGTGGATGGGATACCTCCGTAATCGCGGATGAGATCGATGGAGTCATGGGTTTCTTCTTTATTTGTCGCGATATTAATTAGGTTATGATGCGGACAGAGTATAGTATCACATTTTCGAGATTCAAGTATATTGTTTAATTATAGTGGGGGGTAGACGCGATATTGATAACTTCACGGATGAGTGGTTCGAGAGTACATCATGAGCAGTACCTATGGTTGGCCGTAGCTACACCCTAAAGGAATGATTTCGGCCATTCGGGCCTATCGCAAAACACACCTTCCACTCGCGATCATCAAATAAAATATAGATCTGACATATTCGGCCAACGGAATAGTGGTTTGTTTGTTTGTTTGTTCAAGGAAACGTCGAAAGAAAAGGGACCCCAAACTTTAAAACGACCCAATAGCTTAACTAGCTTAGGATTTAGCTGATGTGTGTGGGCTGCTTGATGTCACTGTTGCTTGGAAGCTGGGTTTGCGAAAGCGGATAAAGCGGGTCGCCTCCTCTGGTGCTATAACAAGGGTATAATAAACAGCGCAATCACCTTCAACTTTCGGTGCCTCCGCAAGTCGTCGAATCGATGGCGCAGGAAATCGCGGTAGAAAAAAAGAATACAGTTAGGAAGCTTAGAGTGCGGTTGATTAAGCAAGGGTTTGGCCATTTTTATTTCTGGACCTACGCATGCTTTTTTGTTATTTAACCCCAAAACAGACCAATAGCTTGTCGATAGATCAGAAAAATATGATATCAGCATATATGCGCGGACGGGACGGTCCTCTATTATAGCCCTGAAAAAAAAAAAAGGCTAAAAAGTTGCTCAGAGAAGAAACGAAAAANAAAAAAAAAAAAAAAAAAAAAAGTTTACCAGACTACTCCGGATGAATATCCAAAGGGTCTGATTGGATTAAACTGTTTGATTCGGAATCTGTATAAAATCGCAATCGCAGATTATGTGCAGCAAAAAAACGCAACATCTCATCCGCAGCCTGGTTGCCGATGCTGCTGCTGGCCTGATGCCTTTTCGGACATAGGTCTTCCCTCACTTTTTTTAATGCTGTGACTCGTGCTTGCGTGCGATCTTCCTCGTCGTGTTCAAGCTTTTTTGGATTTACGTAAAGATACGGATCATTAGTAGTATAATGTATACAGATGCATGCCCGGAATTGAAATGCTGGGGCCGCGTTGCCGTGCCTTTTGAGCTGATGCAGATGGAAGAATTTCACCCTTAGGAATACGGATACTCGAATGAGTAAGAAGAGGAGAGAAATAGGCTGGTCTCGGGGTTAGATTCACTGTTTTGCAGATTGTGGGATCATCCAGGCAGATGCAAAGGTAAGCTAAGTAAGTGCTAAGCTTCCAACCAGCACGTAGGATCCGCGAGAGCGATTCCTTGAAACCAAAAACCAACCGATGCCAGCGATGTCGGACGACGGAAAGTAAAAACGAAATGAGTTCCCGATGAAATTAAAAACGGGTGACTCGAATCAAGGTTGTAGAAAATCTAAACACAGACGAGCGATGGGGCGCACGCATGAGAAAAAGAGAGCTGAGTATATCGCCGGTTGGTTAGAATTCCCAAACCTGCAGCTCAGACCTTCGAGGATAATTGCATATCCTAGCTCTGGATTGGCTAAGCCCATATTGCTATAGGGTAATGTAACTTGCTAAAAAGCCAACTGGTCTGAAACCATTTTAGACCCCGCATTAAAATAATTAGCTTCTTTTACATGGCAGGAATTCGAATCATAGTGCAGCATTCTTTCTGCTTCTGCCGCAGTGCAGAAATGAGGGGTTCGCAAAGCAAGACTTTCGCATTCGAGTCGTGCGAATGGAAAATATCTGGTGTGTTGTTGCAGCAAATTGGGGGTCGTTTAGTGCTACCTTCCGTCGCTGAAGCTGGAGAAGCTAAATGCAAATGTGGGGGAACAAGGCCCCCCCGCAATTTAGGTTTTAGTGACAGCTCGCCTTTTTTTTGGATCTTGATAGATGTAGCTTCCCTGCTACGTTGTGTATTTTAAATTTCTGTATTATACAACATGACTGAAGATTTCGGAAGACCATCTTTTCCCAACGGACCCTTTTCTTCGACCCGTGCATTCTTAGGTTAAGGAAGGGATGAGACATTCTGAAGAGGGAATGTGATGGCGTAATGCAGCGGTTCTAACGGGAGCGGGTATGGTTCCGAATGGTTGACGAGGAATCCGAGGGTGTAGGACATTGTCAATATCCTCAGTTGGTATTCCTGTTTGCTTTGGCAGAATGGTAACATGTCCCGCCTACGAGAGAGTATCGAGAGATACCTATTTGCGATTTTGTTGACAGAATGAATTCCAAGGACCCCATGGCGTCTCGATCACGATGCACACCGTTCATGTTGGGGCCAAAATGAGGAAAAATATGGGGGTCTTCAAACTGTCGTCTGATCGAATTTTTTTTCTCGAAATTTGCGCGAAGATATCAGCCGTGGCGAAACCGTTTCCTCTCGGTCCATCTGGCTCCCGTTCGTATTCATGCAGTCGAAGTTTTGGGTGGAAGAAAAATTTAAGTTAGAAGCATCAGGAAGTCAATCTTGGGAGTACCTCAACATCAGACGATTGGTAGGTGTGCCTCCTCGAATATCATCGAACAAGGGTGGAATTCGATGTCGATTGCAGGTAGATATGCAAAGGAGGGGTACCCGCAGGGGAGATTCAGGTAAAAATTTAAGATTTTGGGTTCATGTCCCACGGGCGAGCAGGATATCCGAGCCAGAAAAGACCTAAGCCACAGCTGAGTTGCGACAAGCTACCTTATCGCGACCTCCAACCTGCAGACAGAATTCCGATTGACAGTCGTATCAAGGGAAGAAATAGGCCGAAGAGTAAGTACACGAGTGGGGAACTCTTTCATTAAGCATCGTCGGATAGGCGTTGGAGTGGGTATGGATATCGATCCCACGTTAACCGAGAGGTGGTTCGAGCTCTTGCACAATGCAGCTAATGCGGAATTGATAATACTAATAAAAAATAATAAACTGCTTCAATTGCAACGATTGTTGGTTTTGGTCTCGCAGCGCACTGGACTTGAGAAGGCAAAAAAAAAGAGCAGTTTTGAAAATGCGGAGACTCCACAGAGCTCTGCTCATTGACAATCCGCATGCATATTGATGCTTGTTGTCAAGCGCTTCCAAGAGATAATTTTCAAGGTCGGGGAGGAAATAAAATTTAAGCTTAAGCCGGGAGTGTGGAGGCACAAAGATCCAAGTGCGAGCGTGATCACCGGACGGCTTCAAGGGCCGTTCGTGGCCGTGGATTTCCCGTAAGCCCATGCGAGCCTACTGTCAACTTTCCGAACGAAGGCTTGGAAATTGGACTGAATTGGCAAATTGATTCGGCACATCTGTTTAGACGGATTTGACATTTGTATTCATTTCTCGTGAAATCTTCGCGGTTTTGACGGAAAGAGGTTTAGTCGAAAGTAGAAAAGATCCATGTGACCCTAATTTTTAACGTAAAACCCCCCATTTATAGCAAGAGCTAAAAAGTCATGTCTCTCAACCCGACATCTTGGAGTCCCTCGAGCTCCAGCTTCCTGATCCTGGAGCTGCCCTGCGTTTCGGCATTCAACCGGCACTAATAAGAACTCATTACTATATCCAAAACAGTCGTCGGGGTTGGTCCAGTGAAGGGCTTTTGAAAGTAGCCGACATCGTAGCGCACCAGGACAAGAGAGAGCTGATAGACACAGACCCTGCATAAAATTACACCGGGATGTTTATGCGACTCGAAATACCGGCCAAAGGAATCAAATCGCACAGGGGACACCGACCGAGAAATCAATACCGACCTCTGCTTTAATTTCTTAATTCGATGTTTAGTTAGCGTCAACGTAAACCCTGGAAATCAACATTGAGACACATCTGTCGAAGTGGATCGTGACCACGAAACGCTTACAGGCGAAAGAATATTCGACGGATTCAGGCTAAAGTTCATCCGTAGTGGAGAGTTTTTGATTACTGGGGGCCCAGGACGAAGGGCCTGGTTATCATTGAAAGACCCGCTGATGTGCTGAAAAATCGAGTGTCTGAGATTGAAGCTGATCACGGTAACAACGACGACAGCGCCGGTAAACCAGACTCAGAATCCGTCCGACATCGACGAGTTGTGGTGTCCTCGAGAGTACGACGATTTTTTGTGGAGGAAAAAAAAAAAAAAAAGGATAGGTAAAAAACAGAAATCGCATTGGGAGCGCATGCGCGTCGACGCCAGACAAACCGTCGACTGGACAAAAGGGTTCTCGTTACCCCGCAGCTTTACGTAAATGAAGCTTGAAAGTACAAGAACATGCGAATTGGGGAAGCTGGCAGGTCTCGGCATGCTGGGGGCCGCATCTCTGGATGGGAATGTCCATAGGTATCTCTGATTTACAAAGGATCCGACAGTTCGCAGTCCACATCTACAGGGTTCATTCGTGGTGGCCAGGCCAGGTGGGAATGGTTGATACGGGTAGAATAGACTGGCCGGCAATAGAGAGAAAATTCGCTCTTTCATGTGGCTGGAAGAATAGTTTTTCCGAAGGCTGAGTGCTGACACGAGCAACGAGTTCTAACCTTTTGGCCTGGACATCGGAAAATAAACGGAACCTGCATCAGTAATAATTGGTTGACCCTGTTTGACCGACGGTGGACTCCACGTGGAGATCTTTATGAGACGGTTGGATGGGCCGATACTCCGGCTTCGATGAAGAGTTTTGGGGACCTCGTATTGTCACACAGCAGACATCGTATGGATGCGTCGACAGGGCGCGCTAATCTGAGTCCTTATAGAAGTCCATACCTGGGAAGCATTTTATTTTCCCTCTCCAGATGAACTTCGATCCAGTTTACCCGGTGATTCTAGAAAAGTTCCTTCGCTACAGTAAATTAACCCGGCGAGAGATTGCGAGCTAAGGGAACCAGGGCCACACTTTCACGGCCCTACAGCTAGCTAGCAACACATCGACAGAAAGATATATTCTGTACAGAGTATTCCGTAACCGGAAGAAGGAAAGCGGTTCGGACGTGATGCGCATAGCAAAGGCAGATGGCGAGCCCGGGCCACTCCACGCTCGGCTGCAGATGCGAAATGGACCAGAGACTGCCGCTTGGAGTTGTCGAATGACTGGACAGCGGCATGGCAGCGAATGGTGAGCTGGTCGTGAAATTTTTTTTTGTTGAGAAGCAGATTGGACATCCCTTCCGTCGGGTCCAGCGCGGTCAAGGAGGGTAGCTCTGACGTGGAGACAACCAACAGCTGGCCGTGGCAGGGAAATGACCGCAATTGACCCCCATGTACGTAGCACTACAGTCAGGACAGTATTTTACCACTGTGTGCATCCGAGAGACCCTTTTTCACGGTGGTACCAAATCTGGAATGCTGAATAACTGGGAGCAAAGAAAGGAGGTCAGGTTCAGTCCAAGCTTCGAAAATTCAGGACCAGATCGTTCGGCGGGACCTGTTCCGTGTGGGGACTATGACGCCGTGACTTCGAGCCAGAGTGTTAATTTGGGAGAAGTTGGGCAAGGAGGATCGGCTTTTCGGTGAGGGCTTTGCCAAAATGAGGAAGTTCTCGTTTTGGGCCTAGCCGACAGCCTGGCCGGGCTACATGAGCTTCACTTTTGAGTCGAAAGATCAGAAGTGTGAGCTGTGAGACGCGTTCAACAATTAGCCAAGATTGTACTTCATCGCGGAAAGATTGCTGGAAGGGATACCTTTCTTTCGTGAAGCTGCATGTCTGATATTAGCTGTTTCTCCCGCCTCGCCTCGGTGACAAAGCCGGCAGGCAGCGTCTGGGCAGCGGGAAAAGTAAGGAGCAAGAAAGGGATATTGATAATCTCAAATGAGGCTGCCGAATCGATGCTGGCAACAGGGCCCTCATGGCGAGCTGGCCCGTACCCGCTTTTTCTCCTTTGTCCCCTTTGCTTTGCTTTGCTTTCTTTTTGAGGTCGCACGAAGATTGATCCTATTGATTCGATCGATTCTGGGACCTGGCCATTGCAATTGATAACAAGATCAATCAATTCAGGGTCCACTTGCCCAACCTGTGCTTCACAGCCAGCACAGGTGCATGAATCTGTATTGCGGATACTGGATGGCAGCAGTTGAAAGGGAAAGAAGTTGGAGAAGAGAAGAAGCAGAAGCAGAAGCATCGAAGGGCAGCAGCGGGCAAATCAGAAGAGCATAAAATAATATTATCGTGTCTGCCATCTCCCCGACTTGCATCTCGCTTTCTTCACTTTATCTAAACCCTTCCCCGCCAGTCAATCACTCTCTGCGTCTATAGAACACAGCAGTTAAGCAGCAGTTCAATTGTCAATTTATCAATTTGTAATTTTTTACCTTTCACCAAGTCAGCCGATAGTCTCAGACACAGGCCTACTCTGTACAGTACACACAGAGTGCTGGCCTTAGAGCTCTGCTTTTGTCCAGATTCACTTCATTCGTCCAAACAGGATCACCTGGACCACCGCTATTCACACTCAGCTTCACTTTCAATACCAAGGAATTTGAACTTTGCAGCTTCGAGTCTTGTACTCATCTCCCGGTATCGATTGTGGCTTGTGCAGACGGTTCGCTTTTGCCTTCCTCTACCGGCGCTTCTATCTCAATCAGATCTCGACCGCCAAATAATTAAAATATATCGGCTGAAGCTACCGCCGGACGAATACATACACACATCAATTATCTGCCGCATCCTTTTCTTTATTTTCTTTATTTTATTTAACTCGATTTAATTCTGGACACCTTCTACGCAACCTGGGCCTCCAAAGTTAACCTCACCGACGAACAAACGGTGCAGAACCAAGTAACTCCCCTCACACGACTTTCCGACCAGGACGCTGTCACGGCTTTCATCATCAAGCATCGAGCCCTTGTCCTATTCTGTCGATCAAGCTGCATATACGCTCACGATAACACCATTCTCTCCCACCCTCTATAATCGAATTTACGAGAGTTCAGAGCGAGATCTATTCAGGTTTAAGCATATCTCGAAAGCCACTTCTCCAGCAGCCGATCCATAAGAGTCTCACACCCCCATATTTATACAATCTGGCTGACTTCGCTCTGGATATCGAACCCTCCTCCCACCGAGCGCCCCGACTGGCAATTCTCCGTTCGGTCTACCGGGTTGTATTTTCCTGCCATTTATTTCTTGTTTTCCTCGTGGTTGTCGCCCGGAGCACGAGTCATTAGCCGGCGTGAAGGCCTTGAGAGATCTCAAACCAGTTCGCTGAATTAATCGAACAATCCCAGCAATTTCGTTCAGATTGGGAAATTCGGCCTTTGGGCAGCATCTTTCCGGTTCTCTTCCTTACTACCCTCGAAGCCGCTTTGCGGGGTACTGTGTCAACTGTCGATTGGTACTGTACTTGCATAATTGTACAGTTTTTTTTATATTTTATTTCTTCTTGCTTCCCAGGTGTGTGTTCAATCAGTCTCCCCGGTACTCGACCGACACCCAATTTTTTTTTCCCTCGTGTGCATGTCTGCTGGCCCCGCGATCTCTTTTTTCTTGTTCGTTTTATTTCATTTTTTCATTTTCACTTTATCCGAGCTTATCTCCACTAACTTGCAAAGTCCCTCAGGAATAATAGAGCCGGAACACGAAAAGCTCTCTTCTCCCAGAAGCAGAAACAATTCCTATTTGGACTTGCGATCTGACTGGGTTTTTGAAATCGGCCCCACGAAAGAAAGAAACAAGCCGGGCTTTCTCTCATTTCCCGCATTTTCTCAAGGGTGCTAGTGTGTGCGATCCTGCAACTCTACATCATCGTCCCATCATCCGAAACGAAACTGTCGCTCTTGTGATTGATACTCGGTTCGGGGGAACAGCGAAGAGCAGCGGGGGAAAAAAGGTCACTGTCAAGAGAAAGGAAAAGAAAAGAAAGTTAGCGGAGTGCCCTGTGTCTGTCTAGCACGAATCGGAAAGGTTCAAGACAAAAGGTGTGTTATATGATTTCAGCGGTGAATGCCACCCTAAATTCGAAGCCCGTCAATTAGCAAATTCCTTTTTCCTTTGCTCAGGGAATATGCTTTTCTGGCTCTAAAATATCACAAGCCAGGAACACTCACACCCACACATTCCTCCCATTCCTCGCCCGCTAATTCATAACCGACACGAGAGAGAGCTGAGAGAGCTGACTGTTTTTTTTTTTTTTTTTTTCCCGCTCATGTGCTGCAGCCTTCAAGGCCCTCGTTAGTGCGCATTGCATTGTCCGGGCTGCCTGTCTTATTCTGTAGGGATCTTTTGGTCTGGGGCATTTTCGGACCACACCACCACGCCGAACAACGCTTCCAGTTTCATACGACAAGTCAGTCAGTCCAGCGGGCCCCAGCTCGGTTGGCCGACACATTTAATACTACTTTGTTTCCTCGCCTTCTACCCCAGACTTCGCCCGTCCTTCCTCGGTCTCATTGACTCTATCGTCTGTTTTATACATATAACAGACCCTTTTCCGACATTTCGCCTTGCCATTTCAGAAAGCCCTCTCCAATAAAGCATCACTCCTTACAACATAACATCTCTCTCACTTCTCTTTATCAGCATTACATATATAGAGAGATATATCCTTCCCCTCGGACACAAATATATCATATACTCTCCGACTATCAGCGCAACTGTCCTTACATACTCGACACTTGATAAGCGACATCGTCACTCGCAGCCTTGTCACATTACGTCTTGCGCAACCATTCCGCAGACCCTTTCCATCACATATCCGCACTTTCAAGTCAGCCTCCCCCAATAACCCGCCCGCTCGTCCGCCCTATTTTCTCTCCAACTCCCTTGGCCTTCTTTTCGACAAGAGAAAGTAACATGTATGTGTGCGACCCTTTTATTTTAATATTTGACTATTTCCTACCTCCTGCCACCGAAGAATGCATGGTAGACGAGTCAGCCCAGTATTGTCACATATCACATTTCTCGTTTCCAGCCGTTCGTTCCACAGCAGCACACCCTTACAATCAGCGACAGCTTGTTTCGTCGTATAAGAGATACATAGTTCTCATACAGTTAAAAGCATATAGCTAACCTATTCCACGAAACCATTTTGTAGACTGGATACTTGTTACTCGATCGATCAACTTGCCGAACCGAATTTCGTTTACACCAATATATACCACGAGGCCGTAACTTGATCCTGTTCCAGCCTTCACCCGTTTTATCTCTACCTACCCACCCATCCAGCTATTTTGCTCTGCAAGTGCTGTATAGCACATCCGTCAAACTGGCTTCCCTTCTCACACCACCTTTCAACGGCGCTACTAGCCGTCATGTCGATGACTCTGTCGTGGTTCCTCAGATAACGCCCGAAAAAGCGTCCTCTTGCGTCATGAGCGTCCATCATCGAAATGCTTCGTTAACGCCCCCGGATTCTCCGGCGACAGCATCGTCACCAGAATCGTCCTCTCGTTCCTTGTCTTCCGGAGAGAGGTCCACAAGCTCGAGAAGCAGCTTCTCGTCAGCAGAGTCTTCTTCGAGTAACGCTCTCCCTCCCGCCCCACATCCTTCAGCAGATATGGAATCCGGTCCTTGCCCTACCGTGCGATTCGCATCTCAAACCGAGGACCCAACCGAGGATCCAACCGCCACATATGACATCTTCAAGATGCCACCCACCACAGCTCTTCAGCTTCTGGCCAGATCGATGGAGTTTTTGGTCTCGTGTATGCCAGAATCGAAATTCCAACCACCAGCCATGATCAAACCATCAGCAGCCTTCCCCAACATCGCCTCGAATCCTTCATGGGTTAATCCCTACCCCGGCCACCGCTCGCCAACTATTTCACCCAGTTTCCAATCCACATCGCCCGGAAGCTCGGAAACAGGATTCGCATTCACGACGTCCTGCGTTGACAATATCGACGGAGTTACCGTTAAGAGAAAGGTTGTCGAGACTGCCGTCTCCGGCATGCCGTTCTCACCCCCACCACAACCCCTGAACAGCCCCGACAACCGCTTCACCGGAAAGGTTATCGCTGAGGGTGTCGAAGCCATGGACAACATGACACAGTACTCGACGATCACAAGAAAATTCTGGAGCAAGACGGCCCCACCAATCAGTGTCGAAGATTATCTCTTCCGAATCCACCGATACTGCCCTCTCTCAACCTCTGTTTATCTCGGCGCTTCTCTCTTTCTCCATCGACTCGCCATCAAAGAGAACATTCTCCCAATTACAACATTGAGCGTGCACCGCGCATTGGTCGCCGCTCTCAGAGTAGCCGCGAAATCTATCGAGGACTGCACGCATTCGCAAAAGCTCTTTGCCAAAGTCGCAGGTCTCAGCGAAGTCGAATTGTCCAAATTAGAAGTCAGCTTCTGCTTCTTGACCGGCTTCGACCTGAACGTCAACGAGGCCATGCTTCGCAAACAAAGCGAAGTTTTGAGGAAGCACGCCGAGATGCAAGTCAAAGTCGGTACCGCCGGGTTGATGAAGCGGGGCCGACTGACCATCAACGACGACGGCGATCTCGTTGTCCGCGACCGAAGTCGCAGCAGAGCTCGAGGCAAAAGCCCGGCTCCTCGAAAAGTCATGATTGATGTTTAAATCTCACAACGATTTTATCCGAGCAATCAGATCGCTTTTATTTCCCTCTTCTTTTCCATCTCGAGACTGCATCTATTCGATTAATTACGAGCGTTCGGCTATATACCCCTTTTTATCCTAATATCTTTTCTTTACCTTTCTCGACAGAGTTTCGACATCGATTGCAATCAGAATGCATTTGCAAAGAGTCTTTCATCATCGACAGAAGACCGTTCCGATAGAATAGCGGGGTTTTTATTTTATTCTTTTCATTTCTCGAACACATCATTATATTCAGCAATTTGCAGCAAACTTAGATTACGACCATCTATTACTTTTTTCCCTTTGTACAAACATCTTTTTTACTTCGATTCCAACATCTTTATTTATTCTTCTTTTAAACTTCTTTTTTCATCACTTTGTGCTTTTGACGGGAATATATTAGCAAGAGGGGCGTTTTACGGGAAAGATACCTTTCGTCGAATTTTTTTTCTTCTCTTTCTTTTTTCCAGCGATTTTATCCAGCTTATTTTTGTCATCAATCTTCATCATCATTTATTATCATCTGAGCGCTCGTTAGGCATGGATTTAGGAGCTCAGCAACAACTCGGCCAAGTTTCACATTCCTCGACTTCTTTTATTTTTATTAGCAAGAATTGTGCATAGTCTACCTTTTTTTTTTTTTTTAACAGCAGGGAAAAGAAAAAGACCGATGGTTGGTTAGTTGGTTTTCCCCACAGCGCGCGGACTTCACCTTGAATCCATGGAAAACAGAGTTCCATGTCTTGTCTGTCTGCTTTTTTTTTCTTCAAATTGTTTAACTTGTTTTCATTTACTATACTATTCCCCAGCCCGGCGACGATGTAGCTGGAGGTACACTCTACCTGTAGATGTATTCATGTATTTAGCAAAAACTCTTTTTCATTAGCATTCAATTTTCATGAAAGAAAGAAGAATGGAAGCTAACACTAGCTAGAAATACAAGGATTACAAGATCAAAAAAAAAAAATTTACACTATAGATGATTTTTTTTGTTCCCCCGTAGAACAGTTTCACGATGTTCCGAGTAGACCGGTTTTGGACGATATTGATCAGCTGCATGATTTGATTAGTCGCACTGTTGGGAGTTGGCACACACACAGAGAGACACATATGGCATGGTACCTGTCCAGACGTCTCTCGATACGGGTTGGACGGACGTCTCACGATCGGAGAAGGAAATAGGAATAGCATCGATATTTTTGCGATCTCTTTCACATGTCAAACTAGCCCGTGGATCCGGGAACAGCCTTTTTGAAAAAAAATCCACAACGTTTCAACTTCTAATTCGCCAATGGACGTCGCGCGGGCCCGCAATGGAAGAAATTCTCCTGCAGATTGCAGATAAAAGAAACATGGCTAGTTATACTTGGGAAGCGAAAAAAATAGATAAAAAGTTTGGGATATGACTGTTATTCGTTCGAGATAATTGCGTATACGGGACACTTGCAGGTGTTCTATGCTCGCTATTCCTGGATGCTGGGACGAGACAAAAAAAAAACGAGACAAGCAGAGAGCAGCAGCGTCGCATTTTGACACTGTGGTTCGGCTAAGCTGTCCGGATTGAGGTTGAAGCGACTGCTGCAGCTTCGCATGGTCACGGAAGGTTTTCTTGTCCTGAATTTCTTGAATTGGGTTTCGAAATACTCACTTATAATTGTTATTATTTCTTATTATTTCTATCGAACGGACGAAGAGTGCAAGTGTAGTAAGTATAGTACTGCGTACTGTCGACGGTCGACGACGGGTGTGCCCCTGCAGATAAAAATCCAACAGATCCAACGGAATCGCGGCACCCCGCCGCTAAAGTACCTACCCCTTTGCATTTGACGGTGGTACAGCGCAGAACGAAATAAGAAAGACCGTCAGGAGGAAGACGAAAAGGGTTCTGACTCCGACCTACATACTTTGTACAGTACAGTACCTTGCCGCCTCGTTTTTTTTTTCTCTCGACGGCGCTCCCTCGCTGCGGTAGGCGGCATTGCAGAGATATTGCATCCTTTCAGCAGCTACGTAGCAGCAGCAGCAGCAGCAGCCGTGCAGACGACCGACGAGACGCCAACTCAACACGCCTGCAACCGGTTTTAACTCCCGCCAGCTTGCCAATTGTCGTCGAATCCGACATTGATTTTGTTCTTTGGACGACGCACGTTCCTCCCGAATTAATTTATACCCGCTTCGATATCATCGGTCAGGCCAGCGTTGGCGGCATCCAATTATCCCACAATGAAGACCACCACCAGCTCGCTCCTCCTCCTACTCGCCGCCTTACTCCCCACCGGCGTCCTCGGCGAAGTCGTGTTCACCAACCCCGTGGCCGGCAAGTCGTTCACTGGCGATTCTCCGATCGCGGTTGCATGGAAGGATGACGGGAACGATCCGGAGACCACTCCTGCTGGGATGTTTACGTTGGATGTATGCGTGGGCAGTAATGCGGAGATTGTACGTTGGCACCTTTTTTTTTTTTTTTTTTTTTTCCCTTTTCTGCGCCTGTTGCAGAAATTCCTTCACGTTCCCATGTGGTAATGAAACAGTCCCGGTTGAGGTTATGCTAACTGTTTCTTCGGGGAACGTGTAGTACCCCCTCGTGACGTTGGGGACTCCCGGTATGACCTTCTCTGCGGCGGATAACACTCAATCGGTCAAGATTCCTTCGACGATTGGCGGCGTAGGGCCTTACTAGTACGTTCTATATTATATATCCAACATTTCGAAACTAGACACCCACGCACGCACCGTGAACGCTCCTGTGGGAACCTAGGCTAACGAAAGAAAAAATCTTTTTCCACTTAGCTTCCTCCGCATGACATGGACGACGACCACCGGCACCGTTATAAACTTCTCGGACCGTTTTAGCATGAGCGGTATGACCGGTGTGTTTAGCCCAGCGATGCAGCAAGCCAACGCTGTCGGCGATACCGATCGCCCTGAGGCCATTCATCCCGTCCAAGCTGCACAGGTGCCCGATCCTGCCGGTGGAGACTTCGCGATACCGTATAACCAGCAGACCGGGGCGATTAAATATGCTCCCATGCAGCCGAGGTAGACACACCAATCCACCGGGTTTTAATTAAACAGAAGGAAGTGAAAAATGAGGCTAATGGTTTTACTTTGTAGACCCGGCACGACCATCACAGCGAAGAATATGAAGCGCTTGAACCCCACGAGCTCATATACGATCTTTACCACGAAAGGCGGGCCACCGAAAGTTCAAACGACGGTGACGCAACCGATTACTTACGCTCTCACGACGGTTATAAACGATGCGCCTGCTGCGCCGATGCCAGACGATGCCATGCAGAGGTTTCTCAACCGCTGGAAGGATTAAAAAAGTTGGAGCGGGGCGACGATTTCTTCTAGAATTTTTCCTTCGTCTCGAGCATTTCTTGCATCACTAGGTCCTTAGCCTTCTTTCTATTTTTAATGGTCTCCGTGGGTTAGATTATAGTATATTATCGTCTCGGAGAGACACTAAACGGGACTAGTTGAGCGTGCGCGAATTGCATATACATCTATGATGCTTGTCATGTTTCGAATTCGCAGCGTAGATTTATGCTGGGATTTGGGGGGCTTTTTTCATACAAGGCTGCCTTAAGGCCTTTCGCTACAGATTAATATTTATTTTGCGGACTTTTTTTTGTCACTCACTCACTCTACGAAGACGACGACGGAAGATACCGGTGCTAGTGTGGCACTTTTTGTGGGACTGAAGAATCATACCTGGGTGGGTCCTTGGTAGGGGTGGGAGATATGGGATCTGGATGTCAATTGATCAATGGAGGTTGCATTTTTTTGCAATTTTTTTTTTTGGGGGGGAGTTTTTTTTTGCGAACGAGCATTAATAAAGCTTAGGGACCTTGGATAGCCATATACTAACAATACGGAACTACTCTGGAAAATTCCTTTGCATGTGCTTTTACATCCAGTCTTGGATTTTCGAAAATGTTAGAATTTAGTCTTGGTTTCCAGATCGCCGGCCGGCCGTTTTACCGCCAGAAAGGAAAATGCGAGAAGAGTCCGCTGATGCGAAAGGAGAAACATCGGTGCCGTCTCGGGGTGAACTGGATGGATGTCTGTGTGACTAGCTCGTAGTCCAAAGCTAAAGTCTTGGAACGTTTGGGTCGTCGAAAATAGTATAAATCCAAGATCGAGAACCCTTGAGGCGAAACGTCACTAAATTTGTACGTACATTGTACGTGTATAAACGGGCGATTCTAAGAAGAAAGAAGGAGGAGTACAAAAGTTAAGCTACGTAGCCACAGTCTTGGCTACCAGACTCAGCCCATCGTGAAGTTTAAGTCAGGATGTGTATGAGAATGACATCACCAAGTTGTGAGTTGTGTGTGTGTCACCCGCGCCTGCTTTTGTTTTGCGATCACCACATAACGACAACACAATGATGGCTGCTGATTGGTGCAACGACGTCAGGGTCCGGTCCACATGGTCAATGCGGGACGTCATGTAAGGACCCTTTTCAACACCACTGTCTTCTACGCTGGACTGGATTATGTCATAAGCCAACCATGTTTATATTGTGACGCCGTTATTCAGGGTTCTCTATACCTGATGTTCGTTTGTTATTGATAGTTTTGACAGGTATACTCTACTGGTAAGCTGGCACTGGGTAATCTGGAGGCGAACCTGAACGACGCATCACTTTCGTCATTTACATCTCGATCTCGAATATTCCCGTGAAGTCGTAAAATGTAGATGCATCGACATTTTCTATAAAGAAGCGCTATCAGTCGCCTCCAAATCAATTTCTTATCTTCCAATACCATCCACAATATCATATCATCAGCCACTCACAAGAAACCAAACAATTCTACAAAATCTTAAATATAAATTCAAAGACTTAAAATTTAAATCGTTCAAAGAACAATTATCATTATATCCAAAATGCCATTCAGAAGAGCCCACCGAACTCGTCCCGCCACCGTGCGAACCACCCGAACCAAACCCTCCCTTATGGACAGACTCACCGGTCGTCGCACCAGAACCACAGTCACAACCACCCGTGCCGCGCCCCGTACCACTGCCCGCCGCCACCACCACCACCATCACGCGCATGCGCACCCGCACACCACCACCACCGTCGCCCCGGTACATCATCAGCAGCGACGACCGACGTTTTCGGATAAAGTTAGCGGAGCGTTGATGAAGCTGAGGGGTACTTTGACCAGACGTCCTGGCTTGAAGGTATATTCTTCCTCTTAATCTCTTATATTTTATGATGAATATGCTAATGAATATTATTATAGGCTGCGGGAACCCGTCGTCAACGAGGTACCGATGGACGTGGAAGCCATAGACACCATTATTAGACGCGGAGTTAATCTTCGCTTTTGATTTAATATAATTCCGGTCGGTCTACTGGCTAGTTCGGCTTTTTACGATCTTTTGTTGAGGAAAGACTGCAAGATTAAGACGTCGTTACGATTGAAAACTAGCATTTTGCCCGTTTTACTTTTTTAATTTATTCTGTTACGCATATGATATCCATGATGAATTTTTTGTTATAACGTTACCATCAATTAATTTAATTATATTTAAATCCACATGTCTTCATTGAATTGGCTCGTGCGTCTCGTAGATGTAGTAGTGAAAATGAATTCCGTGTCCGTGCTTTATCTCGTTCGATCGAAAGGAAGCATGATCGACATCTACCTGCATATTCGATTCAGAATGCTTATAAAGATGACAGATGGCATCTTGCTTCCGATTCCGTATCACTGTGATAAAGTATATCACAGGTATATACTGGTAAACTGCTATCATATCGTTCGTACTCCGACGCACTTTGAACCTAAAATTGCAGAAGTGCAAACTTAGGTAATGAAAAAATATTAAACCCATCCAGGCGCGTTACACGAAAGCGTAGCAAATTCAACGATATATCCTTACTATCAAACACGTATACATGGCGGGCCAAAAATATCAGCATTGCACAACAGCCACTCGGGTGCTTCTGTGTTGGTCCGTCCACCGTCGCCTCGCATTCGATTGTGATATGATATCGCATTTTTTTCAATCCAAGATTTCTAATGTGACCCCCAAACTTCACTAACGAGAGCTAGACGTCCTGCAAAAGTTCAGCTCAAGTTGAAACGAAGCAAGAAAGAAAAAACCCACATCCGGCCACCTCAAACATCAAAATCGCGATCATAGCCCGTTCGAACGTTCGCGTTCCTGCAAGATGAACACATTCCCGTTCCCGCCAGCCAGGGAAATTTAACATCAACCGTGTCCTCATGGCACTTACTGTCTCGGCCGGTGCAAGCGCAGTGCAGCGAGTGGTCCGTTCGTTCATTCGTACAGTACAGTCAGTCCAGTCCAGTCTCGTGTCGCATATCTACTTAGTCGGCTTGTTCTGCCTGTGATCAAACCCACTTGCACGTGCATACACACACGCACGCACGCACCTGCAGTAGCACCGACCGACATTTGCATATAAAAAAGTCCCACCCACACCGCGCGCACCGTCTAATATACATACTCAAGTACACACATTTCTGCAACAAAAAGGGCACTTGCTCACCACCACCACTATTTCTTGTGTCTCTGCTACCGTTAGTGACCTGGACTAGTATACTTACGACCTAGACTACCTCTTTTTCGTGATCACTGCATTTACATAGACGAATGAGCAGTTTTTTTCTTCTGTTACCAACCTGCGGATCCGGACCGGAGAAGTAGACGTACGTGCAGGATGGAAGGAGCGCTTCCGAGGCGTACAGCGTGCAGCGTGGGGGTGTATTTTGATATTGCGTTTTGCTTGCTGTAAGGTGAGTGAATGAGGTTCTAGCAGGGGAGGTTGTACATAACATGTACAGGGTCTCGTAGGGTAGTTTATCTGCGGAATATATGCACGGGATGATGGAAGTAGATTAGCGCAGAGTTGGAAGATTTTCTATGGGAGATTGTTATAGGGGATATCGATGGTTATTGGGTCGTTTATGATTGGGTGCCGGTGTCGGTGAGGTGGGTGTTTGGTGGAATTAATTATGGGGTTCATTGCAGTTGATGCTATATTTGTATTTAATTGGGTAAGGTATTTATAAGTATTGTGGTTTATAATCCGGGTGATGGTATTTTGGTGGAAGATGTCTAATCGTCTGATTCTAGTTGGCTGGGATATAAAATTGTGGAGAATGTGGATTCATCTGTGCTAGCTGGGTTCGAGGTTATGAATACAGATAAATGATATTATATTCAAGTATTTCAGATTAATTTGTGCTCATAGTATATTATCGTGAATTCATGAAGTGTAGTATACAGTCATACACTTTAGTTAATTGCGTGATACATGCTGGCTCGTAGATTTATTTGTTACTCTAGAGATCAAGGCAGAGCCCACATATTCTTTATTGTACCAATGTACCAAGCAGTCTCAAACTAGGTATCAAGTAACAAATTACTGGTAATAGTAAAAATGTATTCATTTCGCCATCAATGAGCTACTTAACAGCTATGTACCGACGATATCGTCAAGGCTTATCCTCGTACGTTTCACGGAAATTCCTGATTAACCATCCTCTCCACATCCTCCACCTCCTTGATAACATCCGTCAAATTCTCATACCCATCCTTAGTAACCAGCACGTCATCCTCAATCCTTACACCACCGACAGCCCAATAATTCTTTAACACCTCCTGGTTAATATACTTACTATGCTTCGGATCCTCCAGATAAGGCCGGATGATAAACTCGCAAAAGTAACACCCAGGTTCCACGGTGATAACCGCCCGTTCTTTCAACGGTATCCGGACGCGTAGGTACTTGTACATCGGGTCCGGGTCGGAATAATTCGGGTGGCCGCCGGTGTCGTGGGTATCCATGCCCATGTGGTGACCTAACCCGTGAGGGAGGAAAGCGCAGCTGGTCCTGCTTTCGAGAATTTCATCGACGGTGCCGTTGTGGAAGATTCCCAGGTCGAGGAAGCCTTGGATTAGGATTTTGTGGACGGTTTCTTGGATTGTATCCCAGAGAACGCCTGGTTTGATCATTTCTAGGGATACCTTTTGCATTTTGAGGACTAGGTTGTAGATTTCTTTTGATTCTTTGGTGAATTTGCCGTTGAGCGGGAAGACGCGGGTGATGTCCTGTGTTTGTGTTAGTTTCTTTGAATGGCTGAAAGATTATACTCGAGCGATACTGACAGATGCGTAGCTTCTGTATTCGCAACCACCGTCAATGAGGATGTTCAGTCTGTCGCCGAACGCTTGGTTGTTGTGAATATAGTGCAAAGTTGCCGCATTCGTCCCCGACGCCACAATGCTCTCGTAGGCTTGTCTCTTCGCACCCCTCTTGATACAGTTTTCGAGAACTATCAAGCACATACTATTAGCAAACATAAATATAAATAGTATAAATATGAGGGAAGACAGACATATAGCCTCAAGTTCGTACTCGCACTTGCAAGACTTGACGGCCTTCATCAAAGCTACATGTGCGGCACCGCTGATCTCATTCGCATGCTTGATAAGTGCGACCTCGTAGTCATCCTTATACACTCTACACTCATCGATAGCCTCCTTGAGATATTTCGTCGTCTTAACCGCAGCCGAGAACCGCTCGGAAATCTGATCCGGGATAGCCAATATATCGCCAACCAGATCTTTCTCCAACTCATCGGAGTACTTTGCCGCATCTAAATCCAGCGTCTTCACAGCATTATCGACATCCAACGGCAGTCCGCTCCACATGACCTCCTCGGGATCGATGGGTGGGATGTATAGCGTCAAAAAGTCCTTGGCGACATCATACGTCAGGTAGCAGTTCGGAAGACTGCATCCCGATAGGTAGAAAAAGTATCTACGCTGGTGGAAGGGTGCTTCTTGGTCTTTATCCTCCTCGTAGCGGGATTTCTGGGATTCGAGATAGATGGTTCCCGTGGTGAGGGAGAGGTACTTTGCAACAGCACGTGCGTGGGCCTTGGCGGGGTATTTGTGTTTGGAGAGATACTCCGAGGCGTAGGTGGGATAGATCTCGGTCGGCATTTCAGCGGTGTGCTGAATAGCGAACGAAGAGAATAGACGGTGCCGATGGGGTAGAATGCCTTTCCAGTTGTTATAAACGGTTGCTTTTTGTGAGCCAGCACGAATTCGAACGTGAAATCGGAAGCTTGATATCCCGTTCCGCTGTTCACCCCGCGATATTAGATATATTAGAATTGGATCGATGTAGGGAAAAGTTGTCAGATGAACGGAGTCAGACGGGCCTCTTGGGTACAGTTACGATCTTGATGCCTACTGCTCTTAAGGACCTTCTACAAAGGGCAGCAGAACGAGGTAACGTGTAGATCGAAAAGATTTCGGGATGTTCTAAAGCTTATCAGTATCAATATCGACATCTCCTCCAATTAAGCCGCTGATTGCCGCTTTTGGAGAGCCTCATCGACAACGCATATTTTCCAACATCATGGTCCTCATGAACGTGATGCATTGCATCCAGATACCTGTTCTCCCTGCAAAAACAGATCCTGGCATCTGCCGATATTCTGGGGACTAAAGTTAGAATTTTTTAATTTCTTGCCAGATGTCATTGCAAGAGCTATTGATACGTGAAAAAATGCACCATTCAGAGGGCAGATAATCGATAATACTGAGCTGAGTGGCGTGGGCTGGCAAACCTGTTCGTAACCGAGGACCAAGCTTTCTTTGTTCCGCTGAGAATAATGCTGGGGCGCCTAGATGCTTTGTTCAGTTTCAGCTTACTCGTTTCAAGCTATATATGAACCGGAACCTTCTTCCATAGCAATCTGATATAGCCACTACTCCAGGTAGTTCTACTATATCATGTGAAGGAAATGCATTGGGCTGCTGTTCCTCTCAGCAGATCATGCAGCTTCAACATGCATCTCATTCGCCGTTTCGTCTCTTGTGTTTCTTGAAGCACAGATGTTTCAGAGGTTGCCCTCAGTTAGCGTCACGTTACCTTTGTACTGTCGTATCGATTAAATTTGTGCTTTCGGGAGGGGATCGTGGTAAATACATCAGATATTTCCTTGACGGCTAACGAGCTGACATCTTTTATATAACTAGAATTCGATTGTACCAATATCATTACACCTACAAACTCAATAGACTTTAGTTTCGCATCCAGACGGAAAAACTAGCACGGAGATTCGGTATCATGATACGCATAAGAGACAAGGATGATTTCTTTCGCCGCGATTGCTCTTCGTCGTCTTGCCGGACCAGACGACGAACTCGTCAGAGGCGGCTTCACAGTTGGGAAAGACAATCCCGATTCGAAATGGACGGTAAAAGTGGAGATCCGGGTGCCCGAAAGCAACAAAGTCAAGAGTTAGTCCGTGCTTTTGAGAAGAAGAAATGCGTCCGTGGGTCTACCAAACGGAGTGCTTTACCTATTGGTCACCCAGAGTTCTAACATACTTCAAATTTGGAAGGCTTCAATTTCTCACTGCGGAAACCAAGTTTGATTAATAAGAATTCGAAATCTGAAGGGTTCTCGGGAGACCACACAGAGAGGTATGAGCTGCGAGGATTTCAGAGGGCAGACCAAAGGAACGAGACTGTTTTTTCGATACAGGAAATTTACCAACTGATTCGGATGAGACTGGAGGAAGATTTGGACTTCTTTATGATTGCCAGCTTGATGGGTAAGAATGTGAAGGCAGTCGGGGAGGCATATTACCAGCACATTAGTCAATTTAGGGGCTTTGGTCAATTGGGGCAGAAAGGAAAAAGTATCGCTGATATTGCTGGCGATGATGGAGGAACGGCGAGGGCTAACAGCCCTGCAGCTGGTTTAAACAGATCAATAAGAAGGGGTGGGATTGGGGTTGAAAATATGGTCCAGCAAAATGTATCTGAAGAACAGTTTTCAGACTCAAGTCCCGCGCCATCCCTCAACCTGTTCATCAAACATCAAAATCTCAACTTCTCAGAAAATCCATCAATATTTCTTGGACTCGACGACAAGAAGGCAGATCCAACCGACACTGTTCCAGGAGGACTTACAATGCCTGGATCAAGATTTCCTTGCATGCAAAAGACCCCAAAAATGAGAGATCCATCCTCAAGTCCAGATTGGCGCAGCAGTTCTCTGTCTCGCGCAGTAAAGCGAGCAGCCGTCGAGGACTCCGACGATGATTACATTCCACCTGGTTCTCGATCAAAGCGTGTGAAGGTCGAGATCGATATCGTCAACCTGACTCCATCTCCCCCAAAAAGAGAGAAAAGTAAGCTCCCTTTACCCTTCTAATAATTTAATATAAATATATACTTTTCCTGCAGTATTGAGAATTGAGAGGCTAATTTCCCAAATTAGAAGCAACCCGGCGTCGAAGATCCAAAAGGAAGATGTCTGCTGCTAAATCCACTAGCAAGCCGGAGCTGGCGAGTCCCGTTATCACTCTTGACCCCCAAATGTCCGAAGATCCTATCGGATGCACCGACAAGTCTGAGAAACTTCTTAATACTGCTGAAGACTCCGACTCTGAGATGTCTGTCACTGCTAGGGACACCCTCAAGGTAAATGCTGCACTTCTTCAAAACGAGGATGACCCCGACGGTGGAGGAGGTATCCCCATGCCAAACGTTGCGATTGCACGAGATTTAAATCGAACATACTTCACTCCACGTCATCGTCTACTCACTAGAGAGGAGATGTCTCGATTCATTGACCCGATGTATCTCACCCGCTTCAACCCCGCTTTGCGAAAGCCCTCGAAGAAATAATATTCGGGGTATTGCTATACTCCGAGTATTATACCGGATGGCATATTCTCTCATCTTTTCGGCGTTAGGTCTCTGTTTCGTTCGAGTTCCTCTTTTAGTGCGCTAGAAGCGATACCCTTTCACACCAACAGGTAGCAGCGGTTATTTCTGTATAGTTTTACGTTAGTCTTGGTAATGATCTGGATGGGAACACCGATTATTTACGATTTGTGAAAGAGAGACTATGCTTATCTTTGCATGTTGACAGTGGGCATGTAACAGTTTACGGAGCATCGTGTATGTAGCGATATACTATGCCATAGATAGGATAGGACGCATCTTCTGAATAGGTATTTTATTTAACTTTATGAGTTACACTGGTCGGGATTGGCTAGCTTTTTTTTATTTTTTATTTTTTATTTTTTTATATATCGAAGATAAACGGTGTGACGATCGAGAGGAAACTAATTACCTAGGTAGTTAATTGAGGACCTAAGTAACGACTTCGGCCTTGTGAATACTCAAATAGTAGGGACGTATTGATACACAAGTACTTCGTATATCGGCAACAATTGAAGGCATAGTCTAGATTCCGTTTACGATGCACGCGAGAGTTTATCTCACACCCTCTTTCTAGAAACTCCATGGTTCTACATCATAGCACGAGATCCGGAGATCAATAAAATCGCCTAGTTCCCAGAGTCTCCATCCGGACCATTTGCCTCACGGATCGACGATGATCCAACCAATGGGATGTGTTGCGGCATGACCCTTGACGTCAACCTTCAGTGCCATGGTATTACAATCCCATCGGTCAGATTTGTCCACGTAATCCAGATTATGATATGGTCAAGAGGATCAAGTTGATGGTATGGGACAAAATACGATGGCATTTTGAAAGCGGATTCTGACTATCTAAGATTTCTGGCTGGCTTATATACGCAGCTATCAATGCGATAAAGTGCGGCAGCCAATGAAGCTTTTAAGAGCTCACGGACTCTTTAACTGCCGAGCCTGTAATAGAACTAGCTATTACAAATTTCGATCTTTCTATTATATATGTTCTAGTCAATTATATCATAAGGCTCTTAAGTAAGAGGTATCATTTGATATCAAGCGGCAAGTTTATGTGATCCGAAGGCTGCTTTTAGACGGCACCACCCAGCAACACAGATACGGCAACCATTGTCATGCGCATGTATGTACCGATATATCCATAGTGCGACCAATTTACGATCCATTCTCAAGGTCGAATACAGAACTTGC
Organism: Orbilia quercus; assembly: GCA_036971405.1. NCBI lineage: Eukaryota > Fungi > Ascomycota > Orbiliomycetes > Orbiliales > Orbiliaceae > Orbilia > Orbilia quercus. The sequence continues at coordinate 2,986,135 of JAJTUE010000001.1, read as the reverse complement.
ATCAGTAATCTCTACCTTCTTGATAATCCGAAACCTTAGACCATCTTCCGCAATCTCAAAGGCAGTCGCCGCGAACGAACGAATCGAATCAGAATCGAATATTAGGGCAAAAATGAGCTGCGCTTCCACACCAGCAACATCTGTCAAATTGCGAAAGAGACGGCGTCCAATAACGGAGAAGCCACTCAACATTCTTCTTACCAATGGACGGTTCCCGGTTACCTTAGATCTAGCGCGGCAGCTCAAGAAATGCGGACATACGGTCTTTGTGGTCGATTGCATGCATTGTAAGCTCTTGTCCCCCTGGTTTAGGAATATATCCATTGCAAGTGGCGGCACTCAAACGAAGCTTTCCTGCAGACCACGTAGCCAAATTCAGCAATGCAGTTCGCCTCTCTTTTCGCGCACCAGCTCCACGTGACGACCAAGAAGGATATCGTGATGCGGTGGGCGACATAATTCGCAAGCACAACATCAGCCTCGTGATCCCCATGCACGAAGAGATAATCCACCTCGCGGGCTCCAAGGATCCCGATATTCTCAACAGATTAATGGCGCCACCAAAGACGATTCTGCTACGGCTGCATAACAAATGGGAGTTTTCGCAATGGATGGATAAGATTGGCTTGGGAGTACCGAAACATTACCTATGCGAGACGCTAGACGACATTAAAAAATTACCCGCGCTCGATAAAATAGAATACGCCTTGAAACCTATATTTGGGAGAGCTTCGCAGTCAGTATTTCATTTGAAGCCGGGAGAGGAACTACCACTGGATAAACTTGATATGAGAAAACGGTGGGTCGCGCAGGAGTGGATATCAGGTGACCGATATTGCTCCTACTCTGTTATCAAAAACGGGAATGTCGTGGCATTCTCGCTATATAAAGTCCTGGAGACTATTGATGGTAGTTCCTGTGTTTATTTCAGGAGTGTGGAGCACAAAGGGATACTCGACTATGTGAGTGATGTAGCCACCGAACTTGGCTTGGAGGGTAAGTTTCCTGCCTGATTATTTATATACGCCCGCACAAGCTTATATATCTCTGGGCAATAGGCGTCAAAGGCTCATTCCAGTTGGCCTTCGATTTTATCGAACCTGTTCCGCCAGAAGCGCGAATAAAAGACGTCGAACACCGTTCGCCAGGCAGAAATATCAAATTAATATCTATCGAATGCAACCCGAGAAGCACATCAGGCATCCACCTCTTCGCCGGTATGACTGACCTCGGACTCGCACTAACCGACAGCAATAGACCTAGGGTCGTTGCACACTCAAAAGCGAAACGTCAGGTGTTCCCCGGAATGATGATGTGGGAACACTCGGACGCAACAGTACGGCAATGGTTACGGCACATGAAGCGATTAATAGGCAGTAAAGATGTTGTATTCTCCGCGACAGATATTTTACCGACGCTGATGCAGCCGTTTTTGCTTACTTCTTATTATGAAATATGTCGAGAGAAGAATCTCAAGTTACCTGATATGTTTCAATTGGATGTAACGTGGGAACCGGATGACGAAGAGTTAAGAGAAGTTCATGATATGGCTGTGGAGGATAGGAAGTTTTGGAAGAAGCGGAGGAATTTAACAGAGCAACAGATGATCGAGAGAAGGAATTCAGTGATGGCGGGTGGAAAGAAGCGGAGTCAATTGGATATTAAGTGCAAGTAGTAGTGTGCAATAGGAATAGTTTTGACCGTTATTTCTATTATCGATATGTATCGGCGAATAATAGTCATGGGGCTAGATGCCAGCTAGCTCAGGCGAATTAAGTATGTATACGACGCGAATATATATTCTCAATATTAATATATTGCATGTGGTAGACGGAATTTTATCCTATATTAAAAAATGCAGGTGGCTTAAATTCTAGAGGCTTCTTGGTTCGAGATATAATCATGTTGTATGATTGGAGACTCAAGCTCATGCCTACTTAAGAAGTACCTGTACATTTTTGACTCTTACTCCAGTCATCGAGGTCTCGAATTCATTTTGGGTCCTTGTTGGGAATTTAGAGGTAGAATGTGTTGGTGGTACATACAAGTCTAGACCTTCACGAGCGTGCAATAACTCGTGACGAGATTGGAACGTGCGAAATCTTCGAGAGGCTTCTTCCTAGTCAACCAACTAAACTGCCAAACCATCTGCACAGCACATGTCAATGCAATGCATCTAAATGCTGTCCAACCACATCCATCTCGCACGACCCACCCAAGAGGCGATTGGGGATAGGTAATTCGGCTATCTATCGCAATTGCAGCTCAACGAGCGACTGACCGACGAGTGGGAGCGGCACATTTATCTGCACGAAGATCATATTCGTCGCTAGTCGAAAGAAAAAGTCGATTAAAGTTCATGGGTCTTGGGGGGATTGTCTATAATCCCAGCAAGCTCGTTCGCTCGAAATTCCCAACGGCTCCCGGATCGCAAGAACAGGTTTCAATTTCTGATTGGTCAATTGAACTGATAGGTCAAAAACTCCGGTTTAAAACGAATAGGGTGAATTACCAAAGAACCGGATTTTGGAAAAAGTGCGAAGATGATGGAAGAAACGATGCAATGTGGAGATGGTGGGATGGATGGTGGGGTGCCATTGTGGCTGGACCGTTCGGGCATCGTAAGATTTCGGAGCTCCAAACCTGGTCCGCGATGATGCTAGAACTTTACAGGCGGAACCAAAATCGGGCATCAGGATTGAAAGGAAAGTCGAGGGACAGTTGCCCCCCTTTTACCAAACCGGATTGCCCGTAGACAGCAGGAATCTAGAGCGATTTTCAACTCGATGGTTGTCTGGATGAGCATAGAGGGGTCGAAAATTTTATCCCGTCTCACGGCAACTTTCGAGTTTCCCCTTACATAACTGCTTTTGGAAGTGTAATTGACTTGTCTCAAAGGACGGCAGGGATTCCTGGAAATGGACTTTTCGTCCTTTGTTCTATGATTAGCTTGTCACAAAAACGCCACTGAATCATGGCGACCTGGATGCTGGATCATCTTTGAAAATTTGATCGATTAAACACAAGCTGGAAACGGTGATGTCAATCATCTCAAAACCCGATGAGATACCTCGGAGCGGCGGGTTTTGACAGACAAAATCCTCAATCCCTCCCTTCGGAAATTGAGCAGTCATGGCTCGAGCATGGCGAATGAGTGACAAGGCGAATACCTCCTGTCCGGTTGGGGTGGTGCGGTGTGAGAAAGGGGTAACAAGATGAGAAGTTTGTCTGCAATTTCCCGTCCGCTCACACATTCTCACCACCTTGCAGCCTGAAAGACGCCACGAAAAGAAAATGAGACGCGCTCGATCGCGATCGACAAACACGGCCTCAGGTGACTCCGTTTCAACGAAAGCCCCTGGCCTGTTTTCTCCCTCTTTTTCCCGGGGCTTAAGCCGGTTTTGAGGCTGATCCTAGCCCGCCTTGTTCAGGCTTATCCCTGCAATCTCGCTGTCCCCCAAGTTGGAGAATCCAGAAGCAAAACAACGTGGTGTGCGCCGCTTGGAGGGCCAATAAGATAAGCTGCCTTTTCTGCGGCCGAGGCTTGCAGTTCTGACATGCTGAGCAGCTCGGGTTTTCGCTTGTCCCACACCAAAAACCCATTTATTCGAAGTTGGACGATTTCAACTTTGTCTGAGCAGAGATTCATAATGAATCGGTTTAATTGAGCTTCAGAAATGTTGGATCCTCTCAGTTGCAAGACCCACCCGTGTCCTGGGTGATTTTGCCATGCCTCTCAAGAGAAACCGAGTCATCATGTGCTTTCGCGTTCCGTCCCTCGGGTTCATTCCTCATTTACGCGTCGGAACGCGCAGGCATCCTTGCGCGGAAAGTGAGAGGATGCAGAATTTGTAAGACGCCTTGGTTACCAGCCAGGGTGGATTTCATAAAGATAGACTGTTCGACAGTGAGAGCGGGGATGCTGCATAATGCGACGACGCACCAAGTAAGTACCCAGTACGAGGCATGATGCGTAACCAGAAGGTTGCGCATAGGAGCACCGAGGGCAAGTGTCGCCCAGAGCACTAGCAGCTTCCATGAATTCTATTCCTGAGGTATGCTTCCGGTTTACTCTTCGAACGATGATTTGCTTCTGCTCTTCGAATTTCCAACCGTCAACTTCCAATCGCTCAAGCGCCAAGCGTTTACAACCAATATGCCGGAAGGGGAAGGGCTATTGAATAGATGAGCTTCACGGGGGGATGAACAGGGGAATCATAGTGCGCACTAGGTTGACCTCGAGGGGAAGACCGCCAAAAGGATTAGCCTTCCCCACCTGAGAAAAAGGAATGAGCATGAGTCTTGCATGTACCATCCACACCAAATTCTGTGGGAAGAGACATCCATATATACGGGACTTTCTATCGTTCGAAACCTCTTCCTCTTCTTTTCCTTCCTTAAGCTGTTTCTCTCCAGCCAACGCACCATATACTCTCCCTTTCCCTCCTTTTCAATATATAAAGGGTACCTCTCGAGGTTGAATAATAGGAGCCGGTTGCCCACTTCCCTAGAAGCTCGAATATATTGGAAGATTAGAATATATCTGATTTTCCGATGTTGAGCCTGGTACAGTGACAACCTCCTCCTACCGTTCACAGTCGAGAGGCTGTCGCGTTGATTTATTTTCTTACTCTTGTTCTCTACACTGGCGTCCTAACTAACTCTTTGTTTTTATATCCAACTGTTTCTGAACTTGTTCAGAACTTCCACACTCTTTTGCGAGGTGAGCTGCGCGGCGAAGAAGTACATTTTATATAACATATACCCATTTTTAGCCATTTCCGCCTCCCTATAGTAAGTCTTTATTCCTGTGTAACATCGGGTTTGGTCTGAACAACGGGAGTTAACGATGTCCACAGACCTCACAAATGCCTCCAGTCACACCCCGAAAGCTAAAGTCATGCCTCTCGGCCTCATCTCCCTCCGACTGTTCGTCGCCGGCAAACTCTCTTGCTAGCACGCCGACGGCGACGGCAACTCCTCCAACCCCGTATTCAACGGGAGGTAGCTCCTGCTACTCCACACCGACACCGGCCCCACGGCGCCAGAAGAAGGCTGTCCGTTTCCATCCTGAATTGGAGGTAAAAGAGTATCGACATGTCAGAGAGGTCCGAGAGACGAGAGAGACCAGATCACACTCGTCAGGCTCAACCTCTACCTCTACTTCAACGAAAACGAAAGAAGAAAGGCTAGTCGAAAGAAAGTCCGAGAGGGTTGAAAAGAAGGTTGAAAAGAGAGTCGAAAGGGTAGAAAAGGTCGAGAAGATCGAGCGAAGGGTTGAAAAAAAGGTTGAGAGAGCCGAACCTGTCCTAGAAGTAAAGAAGGGCAAGAAGAGAAAGGAATCGCAAGATGAATCCTACTATTACGAGAGCGCCGCGAACGAGCTCATGCAAGGTGGTGCAACGGGCCTCGGTATCACCGTCGACCATTCATACGGACCACCTGTGGCCGCTCCGCCCCAGGCTCCGTTGCCTAGACCTACCAAGCGAGAAAGGACGAAATACTCGCAATCCCCGCCAACCAAGTCGGTTGAACCCAAGATGACATACAGCTTTGATGATTCGACATCAACATCCTCCTATCCAAACATGAGTTTTGGACAAGCTCCTCCTCCCCCAATTCCTACCTTGAACTCGTCGTTCATCGAGATTGGAAACTACCCTCCTGTTCCGCAAATCATGAGCACTGGCTTCTCGTTCGTCGAGCAGTCAGACCAAACATGGTGGGCATATCAGGAACCCGCTCAGCAGCCACCGGTCGCTGCTGCATCATCTCGGCCGCTTCGCCGCAAACGATCGTTCGAAGCAAGGAAGGCCACAACTGAGAGCCGACAAGCTCCCGCGGCTCCAAAAATCGTCGACGTAGATTCCATGCGTTCCCGTCGGGGTTCGTCGAAGAGTACCTCTTCAACATCCTCGTCGACACCAATGGAATATTCCTACAAAGAGTCAAACGTGGAAATCCCAACTCGTACGTCGTCTCGCCGAAGACGAGAAGAAGAGAATTGGGAAGAACAATATCGATTGGAAAGCATAAAGAAACAGGCTCGTCAAAAAACCCGCGATCGTGAGATCAAAAAACATACGAAAAATGCCCGTGTCGACCCCTACAGTTCATTTGATCGTGATGCCGGTGCCGGCTATCATAGCAAAGGCCCAGCTTATTCGTTCAATACTACAGCGGATGGCTACGATAATTATTTCTAAAGTTGCTCACGGTCTCTTCAGACGAATCTCTTTCCTTTGTCCATGTCTCCTTTGCTTGTCTTAAATCTTCATGAATATCCTTTTGCCTCTACTTCAGCTGTTTCTTTTACGCTCGGAGTCTGCTGTTTTTCGAAATTTACGCGAGATCAGATTTTATTTTAGCTATCAATGTCACATCTTGACGATTGTGCCTTTACTGCACCGCGAGTCTTGATTTATGGCATAGAAGGCTAAGTTTCCAGATCGTTCTTGTTTCATTTGAATTTTGCCGAATCCTTTGAAAGAACTTTGGTAGAAGCGGACCAAAGGCGAAAACCTTTCCAGTTTCTTGGTGTCGATTTTATCTTTGCTTTATCTCTCAAAAGCTATCTTGTTGCGAGTTCCTGATCGTTGGCTTACACTGTTGTCCCCTGCAGCTTTTTTTTATGCTCCTCGTATATACCTCATGTCACGACCTGCTGATTTCTGTACCTGCGACTCAATTTCTCTATCTTGTCTATACAGCTAAGTGTCCTCTACATCCCGCGCTTTTTCGGTTTTCTTTCGACTTCCTGTTCTCTGATCCTTCACTTTACGACCGATTCCCTTACAAACTTTAATCTCGAGGCTGGTATCTTCAGCCAGGCTCAGGCGGCAATCTACTGGCAAAAGCATTTATCATTTCTGTTTTTTCTCACTCTTGCGGAGCACGACTTGAGTTTAAACCTTTGTTGCGGAATCTACTAACTACTAACTCGTACAGCGATATCCAACAGTTATATTTTTTCATCAACCAATGTAGGATCACTCTCAAGTCCACCAAAAAAATACTTATTTCCCTTTTTTTCCCTTCAAGTTTTGTTTGTTCTTCTTTGCCCTTTGCAACCAGTATTTACTTGTCTGGAGACGGTAAACGGCGTTTTGAACAGTCTTGCTCATTTTTCACGTTTCACTTTTTTTCTTTCATCTATCCCTTCACAAATATTCTTTTTGGGGTCTGGAATTGGGAATTACATATACACGGGTCTCTTTTTTCTATGGGTCATTTGCTTTTGCTTGGGATTTTGCATTAATACTCCTGTCGCTACCTGACTATCATTGTAATACCCCTTCCTGCTCCAGCTAGTGAAGCTCGAGCTTTCTCAGGATATTTTTTTATATACACGTCCTCAAAATACGAGGCAATACCACAACCTCAACCCCCCAAACACCCCCCAAAATTTGATCGAGAAAGCCGGGAATATTTCATCCCGCAGGAAAAGAAAACAAAAAACATAATTATCACATGATGAACCTACAAAGAGACCACACTCCTCCCCTCTTTCCTTTGTCTGAAATCGTTTCCTCCCCAATATTTACCTGTGAAGCACATTCCTATGTCAAAAAGAAAAAAAGAAAAATAGTTTCTTTGGTGTTGGTGGAACAGACTGATTCATATTCGTTTTTTCTCGCAACTTTTTGTTTCTTTTTTTATATTTCTTCCAAATTCCCTTCAGAATACATGAGAGTATGGAATAACTCCACTCACCTACCCCGCTTTTTGAATACGCGGCGAACGCCGCTATTTGATGAATACTTTTCTGCATGGTGATCTTACGGAGTGTTTCATAGTGCTCTGAAGGGATAAGGAAGGTGGTGGTGATGGGTAGGTGTGGAGAGAGGCGGCACGGAAAAGGTGTACACACCCCTGCCCTTTTTAGCTCTTTTCTCAGAAGACATCTTTCACTTGAGCCGCATTCTGTGAGTCACTCGGTGCATGATGTATCGTGTGGCTCATTGGAATGCGAAGGCTTCGAGACGAGGGTTCTAGCCGAGAAGTACGAGTCTTGATGGGGTGGCTTTGGGGGGTTGAGACAATTCATATCTATGATGGTGTTCCTTAGATAATCACTTGATGCTATCATCAGTCTTCCTCCTACCTATGACTTGAATGTTAATACGTGATCGTATGTGATGTGATAGACGGGGATAGAAGAATGCCCAATATAATATAAAGCTGCCGGGGGACTTTGGAAGTGATATTGGATTCAGAGGTCACGCTAAGATTATAGGTAGGCTTACTCGTGCGGAGTCCCGGACTTTCACAACCAGTGAGAATCGAGTATGATGTATGCTTAGTTCTCTACTTTATAATAGAAGGCCGAGGATTCGTAGACACGTGTGGAGCACGGCGGGTCTGGGCCTTGCCATCATCCCCAAAGATCAAAAAAAGTGTTGTGCCAACAAAATACCACATTTCCTCTTACGGCAAATGTGTACTGTACGATGTTCAGATATCTTCGGATTCTGGCATGCACATGCATTAATGTATGCCGGAAATAGAGTACAGACCTAGAGAGGCGCGCATTATGCAAGCGAACCAAAGCCCGGAAGATTCTATAGATCGGACCAGCAGACTTGAAATTCCGGCATCCATCCCGCAAGCACGTCTTTCTAGAACGGATCCCATCGATTCCGCCCAAATATATTAATATTCAATTCGCAATTGGCCCAAGGTTGGAAAAGTAAATTTGCTCCACCTTGAATCGAATCCCGGAGATCTTGAGTCCGAGCTGCAGAACGGTTCCTGAATTCGATATTGAGCCTGTCGCCGCAAAACCGGGCTGCAGCTGATGGAGACCATGGTTTCAGATCCAACGGTTTCCCGGGCCGCAACTACACCCACTCCTTGGATGTGTTGGCCACAAGTTGGTCCTCGCTCGTTTCCAGTATTCTTTCGACCATTGTATATACTTTTCTGCGATTTTCTTTTAAACCGCTCGAATTCTTTTTTTGCGTATAGAATTGAGTTACCTAAATGGGAGGACTGCTTCCGCAAGCTGGTCCGGTTCCGAGTTAGCCTTCTACATATCCCATGGCACCTAGGATCTCGTGCAGTCGCCAGTCGAATGGCTCCATAGCGAACACTTATATAAGACCAGTGTGCTGATCCGCAGGTCTTGGAAATAAGTTCTAAGGCAACCTTGGACTACCAACCACGGCTCAGAATAATAGTTGAATCGAAATCGATCCGGATATTCAACATGAAGGGAAACACTTTGACTTCCGTTCTTGCCATTGGGCTCAGTGCTACTGCGGTCTCCGCGCAAATCGGAGCCTGGGGACAGTGCGGTGGCGTCACTTACACCGGTGCCACCAGCTGCGTGTCCGGATATGCTTGCAAATATCTTAACGATGTAGGAAAACTATTGCATATCTTATATGTACGGACATGGACGAGAAGTTAAACATTCTTTGATAGTATTATTGGCAATGTGTTCCTGGCGACCCAGTGCCTACTACTACGACTAAGGCGACGACGACAAAGTCGACGACAACAAGTTCCAAGATTTTGACCACCTCGACTAAGACGACGACGACGAGCATCCGCACGACGACCAAATCGACCCCTACACCTACGACAAAATCGACAACCACACTCATAACGACCACAAAGTCGACTACTACGCCCATTACGACCACAAAGTCAACTACTACATCGAGCAAGACTACTACGAGCACTACAACCACCAAGACCGCCACCCCAAGTGGTATTAAGTACTGGTTTAGCTTGTGAGTTACGAACACCATTTTGATCCTCTAAAAACCGAAATTGTATATACTTATATAATACAGGGGTGATTCTTATACTCAAACCGGTTTCGACCCCAATGGCATTCAACCATCTTCTGGTAACCCATTCGGTAACCCACCGTATCCTGGCTGGACTAGCGCAGGTGGCCCCAACTGGCTCGATGTCGCCGCTGTCAAATACAACAAGTCCCAAGTCCTCGTTTACAATCTTGCCTACGGTGGAGCCACCATTGATGCCAATCTCGTCGCACCATATGCAGGTGGTGTCCTCTCGTTGACCGACCAAACCAACCAGTTCCTCCAATACTATGCCAATGCTCCGGCTAGTGCCCCGTGGTCTTCCTCCAATACCCTGTTCTCAGTTTTCATTGGAATCAACGATATCTCGAACTCATGGTGGCAACCTAACTGGCTGACCTTCGTCGATACCTTGATCACCGCTGAGTTTGCCCTCATCGAGAAGCTGTACAACGCTGGTGGTCGCAAGTTCTTGATTATCGGTATCCCGGCCATCGATTATGCTCCCGCAAATTTGGCGTCGGGCCAAGCCGCCCTCGACCAGCTCAAGGCCGCTATCGCCTTGTGGACTTCCAAGCTGAAGACATACATCACCAACTTCCAGGCCTCGCACTCTGGTGTAAGTTTTCTGTCCTTAAACTTTTTAACAAAAAAAAAAATGTCTCTAGCGAAAACTAATGTGAAATCCGTTTCTAGACCACATTCTGGTTCGAAGACTCATATGCGGATTTCACCACAGTCTTGCTGAACCCAAGTGCCTACGGAGTGAACCCAGATATCACTCTCTACGGCACCGATCCCACATGGGCTTGGTACAACAACTTCCACCCTGGTGTTATCATCCAGGACTATTTGGGCAAGCAGGTTGCCAACCGTTTGACCGGTTTCTGGTAGGCGAAATATAAAGACAAACTACTTTCGTTGCCATCTTGTACATACAATTATTGCGAGGAGTAGAGTCTGTAAATACTAGCTTTATAGATATTGTTTGGACAATTAATAGTATTTGGCTGCACTCATTTGGTTTATGCTTCGCTAACCCGCTATTTCAGAATCTGAAACAAATAATCGTGCCTGGCCGACCATAGAATGCACTCTTCACCAGTGCCTTCCTTTGTCTATCTCGCACAACATAGAGAACTTCAATTAACAGAACCAAGCCATAGCCTAGAGTATTGTTTCGCAATCGTGAATTCGACACTATGAAGTCACAAAGTACCGTACCCCAGATGTCCACCATGCCTTCCGTTTTCTCCTAAAATATCTACCCAGAATAATTTATCCTTTTTGCCTTCTCTTCTCCAACCATCCTCAATCCTCAGTCCTCTGTACCGTTCACACTCATAGTAAATCCAGTCAAAATATTTATCAAAAGAGAGAACGAGCGATAGTTCCACAAGTCCCTGTATTTCGCAATAAAGCATCTTACATACAGACAATCCATAAGGCCGGTAATAAACCAAGCTTCAGCGTTTCGTAAACCACAATGGCCAAGAAGTCCACCACCAAGACGCCAGTCAAGAAGCGCGAAGTCTCCGCAGAACCTGACGAAGTACCTGAAGTATCTGAAGAAGTCGTCCCTCAACCGTCTAAAGTCACTTGCGGATCTGTCGCCCCGAAGACCCCGGTTAGAGAATTAAGGAGGACTCCTGCCAGAGAATCGAAGAAGACTCCCGCGAAAGAACCGAGAAAAACTCCAGGAAAGAGCGCAAAGAAAGCACACTTTGAAGAGAAACAATCCCTTGCAATAACCGAAGATACCCTACCCGATGACATGGAGGATGTCGAAGTTGCTCAAGAAGCCGAAGAAAACTTTGAAATTGAGATCGATGAACCGGTTAAATCTAAATCTAAGAAGAGCGTAACAGCTCTGAGAGGAGCGGCTGTGAGGTCCAAGAAGGCAACCAAATGCAGCAAGAAGGTTAAGGCGGAACAGAAAGAGGAGGAAATCAAGGAAGAACAAGAGGAGAAAGAAGTAGCTGAAGAAGACTCTCAAGTAGAAGATGAGGAAGAGGATGAATCCCCAGAGCAACCACGCAGACTCAACGGTGCAATCTCTCGTGCAGCAGCTTTGCGTGCAAGTGGTAAGAAATACCCATCCAAGATGAACATTGTCTCGAAGAAGGCCCAGAGAAGATTAATCACTTCCGTCATCTTTCCAATAAAAGACACAAAGCGGAGGCGCACAGATTCCGACACGGGTTCCACGAATGGCGCGCCAGACAGGAAGAAGGCCAAAGTTGCCACAGGGTCTAAAGATAGTTTAAGTTCCGGATCTAAGGCTGGTTCCGAAGCTGGCTCAAAATCGAGTTCCACGGGTAAAAAATCAGCCTCCAGCTTGAAGGATTCGAACAAGCCTATCAGCATAAGCTCGGGGAGCGTTTCTCTACCGGGAGGTCCAAGTAACCCCATCAGCATAAGCTCAGGATCAAGTTCTCGTTCTGGAGGTCCAGACAACCCGATCAATGTCAGCTCAGGATCCACTTCCAGCTCGAAGACTTCAAAAAAATCAAGCGGTAAAAGCTTGAAAAAAAGTTTAAAGACATCATCAGCTAGCTCCACATCAAACCATTCCAACTCGAATCATTCTGACTCGAGCGAGGGGGGAGATGATATACAGGTGTGGGGCAGCACAATCGCCGATGACGACGAGGTTGCCGATCCGACGGAAGTTGGCGAAGATCCAGCTGTCGAAGAGGAGGAGCAAGGAGAAGGATCCGAAGAAGGCGAAATAGTCGAGGTTCCAGTTGCAGGACCAAGCAAAAGGAGAAAGGTATCCAAAAATCCAAGCAAAGAGCAGTCCGATGATGGAGAAGAGATGGATATTGACCAAAAACCCGAGGATTCAGCCAAAACCACAAAGCCCAAGAAGAAGTCGAAAAAAGTGACCAAGAAGAAAACGACCAGTGACAAGAAAACTACCGGTGACAAAGTCGACAGTGACAGAAAACCTCGACGCACGGAGGCTGAAATGCTTGTTGAAGAGTTTCTCCATCTCTGCAAGCCAGAGCGTGGTTTCAAGAAAGTCCCCAAAGCTAGGAAGGTGCTGCGAAGCGGAAACCGATACAGCGTTGTCACAAATAGATTCTTTCAGGTCTCGTGAAAGGGTAGTTTTCTGTTCGTCGTATTTGCATCGCATCCCTTAATCCTTATCTTCACCCCGTATTTTGCAAGGCTCCGTCGGTTGCTCGCATCTCATGCGACCGTCTTTTCATCGCTGCTGGTGCCTTCTCGCAATATCGTCCTCAACCATTCAATCACAAATTTTGCATCTTCGTCCATTTCGACTTTTTCCTTTCCGTCAGGAGAAATTCCGTTCTCCCCGTCCTCGGTGACATCTTCGCCCATTTGACCGAATAACCACGCCTCCTTGAGAGCGCGTGTAAGAGTTAACAAATCCTCGACCGTTTTGATCTATGACGAGGTATATAAAGAGTTAACAAGATATATTGAGATAAGATGAACAAGAGAGACTAACTATGGAAGCAGTGTGGACTTGGATTTGGTGTGCTTGAGTGGCAGCCATTGTCAGATCCTGATTTTGTTCCTAAAGAGAGATAAAAAACATGTAAGCAAGAGTATACAACCAAGAGAATTAGAATGGATGTATTAGATTATATAAGGATAGGTAAAATACTGTAGCTAGCTCAATGACGTTCTGAAACCTAAGTAAAAGATTTGTTTGGTAGCTGTTAAGTTCTATCGTGAATACGGTGTTAGCTACTGCCCAAGTCGGTACCAATGTTGAAGCTCCATACTCGACAAAGCGGTGCTCTGCTGCGACGGCGCGCTGTAACCCTGGTTCTCCATCGTTGCCGAGTTGTCCTCCTGTGGCGGAATCTAAAGCAAATATCGGTGTCGCGATAAGTGATATGACGAGTGTGCAGGGTTATCTGGCAGCATAAAATACAAGCGTGCGACGGTGGTGGATTCAAGAAGGAGGTTCGGTTTGGCACGGTGTTGAATTTATAACAAAACTCGGCTTGCAATCGAGCCATCAAGAAACCGCAAATCCTCGGTCCCCATCAGACACTCACTTAACTCTCTCTCACACCATGCCCACCGAAGTTCCAACGTAAGTAGACTTGAATATACCAGATCAATCTACCTTCGTTTCCCGGATCAAGAATAACTAACCCTTCTATCCCATTCGCAGAATCGCGTCCGCAGTCGTCATCCCCCCAAACGCGACGCAACCCTCACCTCCACACCGCCTAAAGCGCCGCGAATCGTCCGATCCCACAACCTTGCCTGAAGACTCCGGCGCACCCTCGAAACGCACGCGGCTAGGACCCGCAACGTCAATTCAGGATGAGAAGTCTCGGAGTCAGCGATTATTCGGGTCGATTCTGGGGGGATTGGGGCGGGTGTCGCAGGATACGAGAACGAAGAAGCGGTTAGAGGTTGAAGCTAAGATGCAGGAGAAAATAAAGGCGCAGCAAGAAGAGGAGAAGGCCGATATGCGGCGGAATCGAGAGGTGAAGGAGGAAGAGAAGAAGATGTTTGCTGGCTATGCTGTAGGTCTATTCTGCTACAGAGAAGCTCTCGTGGATATGGTATACTGATAAGGTATTGCAACAGGCGCAAGTACGACGACGGAACGAGATGCATATGGCGAATTTCCTGGTTACGAAATCGAATCCAAAGATCGTATGTTATTCAGTTGTTTGGATCGTTCGCACGGTGGGCATTGCTAACCTGCTATAGTACTTTCGCCCATGGAAACTCCTACGATCCCAAGAAATCCTCATCGAAAAGCAAAAGGAAATGGCAGCACGAAACAGATCACCCTCACCCCTCCTCACCGACTTGGGACGACGCTCAACACACACCGAAGATCCAACAGATCCCATATCGCCCACAAGCGCCCGAGATAAACGAGACACATCGCAGGAAGAGACAGATAAACCGGACACAGAGATGCAAGAAGACCCGATCCCATCCCGAGATCACGATTCGCGACATGAAACAAAAGACGACGATAATCACAGTAAACACCGAGATCCGTCTCCTGCACCCAACGTGGCGCCAGGAGACGAGGAAGAAGAGATGGTAGAGTATTGATCATTTGCGCGTTGATGAATTTCTTTTCAAAGCATCCATGCCTTTTATCATTTCTGCATATTCTGTGAATTAACAGATTTTTTTACTAATACGTTGCGAGATACGGCTTTTTTCTGGTCATTCCCATTCATGCTATTCGTGGGACATATGTATTTATATAGTCGCGGCCCTAATATCAGACTAGCTTTGCGTGGAGTCGAAACAGGTCCTTATGCAGTTATGGTGAGGCAGTCTGGTACGCTCACGCATATTACAAGAACTCTCGACGGTCACTAAGCGATTCTTATATATCTGCCATGCAATTAACAATAATTCTGTGGAAATGAAAACAAGGTCTATTTAATATGCATCGATGAAGGAAAAAATTGACGAAAAACTGTATCTCCGACGACAAAACGCCGCCAATTCTGGTATGGAATAGGTAATTTATGGAGTACATCTACCCACGTATCTAGGGTACAAGCAGCACTCTCTGACCGTCCACCTGTTACACATCCATGCCAAGAATCTCTCCAATCCCAAACCGTAACCTCCATGCGGGCAGGTTCCATACTTCCTCTGATCGGTGAACCAGTAATACGGAGCAGGGTCTATCCCTTCACGAGCATAACCGCCCATAAGCTCGGTCAAGTCGTCCATACGCATAGATCCACCCACGATTTCACCGACACCAGGCATGAGCACACTAAAGAATCACATTAGCCAATCCCATCGCCAGACATTTGATAAAACCTAAGAAGGGGGGTTTCATACTCAACGCTCTCTGTAACTCGAGGATCTTGCGGGTCCTTCTTCATGTAGAAAGACTTAATCTCAACCGGGAAATGTGTCAAAAATATTGGTCTTCCAATCGCATCTGTCATCTTCCTCTCCGCAGCTTCAGCGATATCATCTCCAAAGACGTGGTCTTTATCTTCATCCGTCTTGATATCATGCTCGTTCAACCACTTGATCGCATCCTCGTATTTCATCCTCATGAATGGTCTTTCCGGAACCTTGAAATCAGGGTTGAGCTCCTTGATTATATCACAGCACGATTCGTCGGAAAGAACATAGTGGATAACCAGGCTGATCAGTTGTTCCAAGTGGGTTAGCAGATCATCAAAGGTGATGAATGCAAGTTCTCCTTCTATATGGGTGTATTCAGCCAAATGTCTTCTGGTAACGCTACGTTCCGCTCTGAAGCTCTCCTGGACGCAAAAGACGTCTCCGAGGGCCGGCAGACAGGTTTCCAAGTATAACTGTGAAGATTGCGTCAAATACGCTTTCTCGCCGTAGTAGTTGAACTCAAAGAGGGTAGCACCGCCCTCGACTTGCGTCTGGACCATGCAGGGCGGTGTAACCTCGAGCAGGCCTTGGCCTTCAAAGGCCTTTCGGAAGGCACGGAGAACACCCGCGCGGACTTTGAGAACGCCAGAAGCTTGTTCGCCGCGGAGAACCAAATGGCGTTGGTCGAGCTTAAGCTGCTGATCGGCATCCGGAGCGACTATGGTTCCGATGGCTTGGTCGCCGCCAGGAGCACGACCGATAACGACATAGTAATCAGCCGTCAGTTCGTGACCACCAGGAGCGGTCTTTCCCTCCGGTAGCTCCTTGATGCTGCCGTATATCGTGATTGCAGTTTCCTCGATGAATTGCAGGGCATCTGTGGTCCTGGTAAGGTCGCCTTCCAGAACACACTGCAAATAACCAGTTCCGTCACGCAGAACAATAAATATCATATGAGCCTGCACTCTGAGACGATGGATCCAGCCGGAGACCTTGACACGAGTGCCACGGTTTTGAACGGAGCTTTTGATCTTGATGGACCTCGCCGTAGGAAGACTCGGATCTTCCTTCAAAACGAACGCTTTCGCTGCCTCCAGCTTCATTTTCTCCTTATCTGCTCGTTCGGCTGCTTCTTTTTCACGCTGGGCGGCCGAAGCAGCGCCCTTGGCAGCTTTGCGGACATTGATCTCGCGGACTTTCTTCGCCTTCTTGAGAGCCGTTGGTGCGACGGGTTTGTATTCTAGCGACGGTTCCTCGGCTGGTGGGATGGCGGTCTTGGATTTACGGGTGTGGAATGTGGTTGTTGGTGGTGGTAGGAGGGACAATGCGTAGAGAAGGGTCTTGTACGGCGTTTCTTCGCTGTTTGGATGCTCCGTAGAATCGACACCGCCGTCCTCGTCAATGTAGACTAGATGATAACGGTGAGTAAGGTTGACAATTGAATAGTGAGGCTACCAATGTGATGGTGGGGTTCGCACTGATTTCCGGATGCTCCATTGTGAGCCCTTCAACGGCCGAAGCCACAACTTCGACGTCAGCCATTGTTGATGCGATTGTAGCTTCTTAGGTATACGTAGAAGGTGCGAGTGTAAGTGATGCCGGCGCAAGGGTCTGGTCGAGATGCAATCGCTGAATGGTGATAGGTAGAAGGATGGTGGGGCAGATGTGGATTGGCACAAAAAAGTTGGGACGACGTTGTTGACTGTGTTGCAGAATTGCTCTTTATGACTCCAGTCGCTTTTAAGAGAAGATACGGTTATAGAAAGATGGAGAGAGGAATGGGAATACAGGCATCGGGGACAGGCGAATTTATTATTGTGGGCGCTGAGTCACTGCCATGCTCTGTCGCACATTCCAATTTTAACCTCACTCTCGGTTTTATCGTGTGAGAAGAAAATATAATAAAGAAAGTCATCCGATGTGGGCTCGCCAAAGATAACAAGCAGAGATAGGATGAATGCGAACCAGCTACCGCAACATAAGCTTATCTCTGCCAGTTACTCCGTCCTCTCCGTTCACCGTCGGATCTCTATCAATTGGATTGAATTCGTTCGTATCGTACAATATACAATTCCCATCATGTCCACAATTATCCCCAAAAACTCCCCGCCGTGAATGCAAAATAACTACCGAACGTATTTGTTCTATTTGTACCAGAGTATTAGCTTGTATGCCCCCGATTGCCTACTTCATGTTGAATAAACAATAGATAAAAAGATAAAAACTTACCATAAACTTCTTATGGAAATCCGACCTCAAAAGATCATTCACAAACTCCTTCTTCTTCCCCTTCTCCTCCACTCCTCTCGCCTGGTTTTTAAAAATCACATCGTCGTCCCACCGCCTCTTCACATTAAACGCCTTTGGGTTCAACAGCGGATTGCCCCTAGCAATATCCACTTCCCGCTGCGCTTCCTCTTCCGCAGCCTTCTCCATCTCTTCCTTCTCTTTAGCAGCCGCTCGCTCCTTCTTAATCTTCTCCAGCTCCCGCATTAACTCTGCCGTCTCATCTTCACTGTCTTCATCGTCGCTATCCTCTTCGCTACTGCCATCTGAATCGCTATCGCCACCAGAACCGTCGCTGTCAGCGTCTAGATCGCGTGATTCTTCTAATATCCGCCGTCGCTTGGCTTCCGGTGTTTCATCTTCATCTAGTTCTGACGCTCGTATCTTGCGTGTGGTGCTTGTAGCGGTGGTTAGGTCGTCGGCGTCATCGTCGCGGGTGGTCGGAGCATCCTCGCCGCGGGCTCTAGCGTAGTGTGCTGCTTCGGCTTTGAGGAGTTCGGCACGGAGGTCGCGTTTGGCGTCTGCATCGCCTCCTTGACCGGGTTTTCTAGATGTAGCACGTTCTCATAAGTTTTTGATTGTTTTATAAACTGGGGGGTTTTGGATATGACGGTGGTTTTGACGTACCGGACTTTGAGGACTGTGTGCGCGGGTAGGAGTCGCTGGTGGTATGCTGGTCCTCGCTGGGTTTCTTTTCCTACAGCCTGTTTGTGGCAAATTGCGACCGTGATTAGCTAGAGTTCCGATAGATAATAGGATGAAAACGTGATGTGCTTACGGGATCGAAGGTGGGACGATGTGCGGTCGTCATTATGGGCGTGTAGTTTGTGGATCATACGATATGGTGTGAGCGAGACGATGAAGCGGTAAGTGGATTGGGTGATGATGATTAAAGTTCTGGAACCAAGCTTGACCCGCGACTGAAATTTTGAGCCTCACGAGGATTACCAACGAACAACATTGCATTTATTACTCTACGGTCTTATACAACGAAGGAAACTTGTTCTGTTTATACAGCCAAACTATTTTATCGTATTATATTCAAAAATAAACATCTAGATTATTAATGATATTCTAACGTTAACTATCGTACAAAGCCACCATCGCAGACCCAAAATTCATACCCATGAGCAAATCAAAACAATTACAAGTAGAGTAAAATAAAAATTTCAAATGCCTTCCTATGGTATCATAAATGCCTCGTGAAAATATATCATAGTCGTAATAGCGAGATTTTAAATTCAACATAAAAATTCTTCGTCGAGAATCGACCAGGGGAGCAGAGTAGGCGTTCGACTGTGGTCTTTGAGTAGTGAAAAGGCCACCATAACGACGCGATATTGTGCTGACAACAGCTCTGATGGGTTTCGATTCGACTAGGCGCATTGATATCCAGAATCAGTGGGCCTCTATATCGCGCCTATACTCCAGCACCCGAGCCTTCCTTCCATAATACCCAAACCTCCCTAATGATTCCTGAAATTCTTTTTTTGATCTATCCATCGAATTAGCATCCACTCCCAAAGTAAACGGAGACACCAAGAACACATACAAAACAGATCCGTCCTCGAACTGCCTAGATTTATAATCTTCGGACACCCGTCCCGATCCTTCTCCAACCTCGTGCACTCAAAACAATAGAAAGCATCCGATATCCCCTCCCCGCCGCAGACGATACACTTATTCTGGTAGTTACCGAACGAGCACTCGTCACAGATGCGGACCAGCGTCGTCGGACGCACGTAGGAGTCGCAGACGGGACATTTGCCGTCGCATTTATCGCAGAGACGACCGATGGCTATACCGGGCTGTTTGCGGCACATTACTAGATCTCTACGGAACGTGTTAGTTTGAGTTTTTTGAGGCTGTAGGTTTCGTATAATATGACGAGAGATAACGGTGGCGGGTAGTGAACAGTAGGTGGATTGAAGACTCACGGGTGATGGCGCGACATTGTGCAGCTAATTCGAAGCTCGAAGGCAATGTGATTCTCGGGTTAAGTATCAAATTCGAGATTATCGAGTCCTTTGCTGGTATATGCGCTCGTCGAGGTATATACCAAACGTAATCGTGGCGGGTGTACGATGTCGTGTGAACTATCGATGGTGAAGTTACAGGGACGTGGTAACTTTTATAACCGACTGAACCCAGAAAACATGAGTCGCGAAATTTTTTGGATTTCTAATGGTCCACCTGCAAAACCTCCATTGAACCTCATCCCACCTTCCGCCAATCGAAGACAACAGAACCTACAAGACCCCTCTTTCCCTTTATCATCTCAAATACCGTATAGGTGACCGCCACAATGCCGAAAGATCCAGAAATCAGCTTGACGGAAAAAACATTCGTCCTGGAAGCGCTCAAGCAGAACCTACGCATCGACGGCCGAGACCTCAAATCGTTCCGCGACATAAAACTGACCTTTGGCGACGATTATGGCTTCGTAGATGTCCGGTTAGGGAAGACGAGGTAGGTGAGTCTTTCACCATATCAATTTTCTGACCAATTTCACCTGAGTTAGAGAAGCTAGTATTGATGAATGATATAGAGTACTGGCTAGGATATCCGCAGAAGTAACAAGACCGCGATCGGATAGACAGTTCGAGGGCACGTTCACTATTACTACGGAAATGGGACCGATGGCTTCGCCTGCTTTTGAAGTTGGACGGTATATAACCCCCAACCACTCCATACATATTCACCCCACAGAGAAGAATTTCCAGCTAATAGTAGTATCAATGTACAGCCCCACAGAACTAGACCACACCCTCTCCCGTCTCCTCGAAAAATCCATCCGCAGAAGTAACGCCCTAGACGTCGAATCCCTCTGCATCGTCACCGCACAACGAGTCTGGTCCCTCCGTGCGGACGTGCACTTCCTCTCCCACGACGGAAATCTCATAGACGTAGCGTGTATTGCCGTCATCACCGCCCTCGCACACTTCCGTCTCCCCGTCGTAACCGTATCAGGCGAGGTTATCACGATCCATTCGGTCGAAGAACGGGTTCCTCAGCCGTTAAGTCTACTGCACTGGCCGATCTGCGTTACGTTTAGTTTCTTCGGCGAGGATGAGGACGGGGAGATGCTGTGTGTGCTCGATGCTACCGCGCAGGAGGAGGCGTTACGGGTGGGCGATATGACGATCACGATTAATAAGAACGGGGAGGTGTGTCAAATTGCTAAGAGCGGTGGGGTGGCGGTGGAAGCTGAAGTGTTGATGCGGTGCGCGAGGTTGGCGGCGGAGAAGGTAAAGAGGGTTGATAAATTGATTGCGGACGCTTTGAGGGATGATGAGGTGCAGAGGAATAAGGGCAATCTAGACTGGTTGAAGGAGGGCAAGTCTGAGAACGAGAGGTAGTTGATAGAGAGTAGGATCAAAAGTTCGTGGTCATTCTACTGGCGTTCCGGTTACTTGTACGATGGATAGATGGGCGTTTATTTTTCAATTTATGATATATTATTAAATGCATTTTGCTATTATGTTCGGTTGAAGGGATCTGGTGCAAAGTTAACTATGCATAAAACGAGAACTGATTATATGTGAACGATGCGAGATGGCATGTGAGTCCATCGAAGAAATGAAATGCGAAAAAACGAAAGATATGCAAAAAAGCATAGCATTAAACAGCTACGATGAATAATGCAAGAAGCCAAAGTGATACGATTGCAACCAATGACGAAAAGTACTTGACAAAAAGGACAAAAAAACATAAACTCCCGCTAACTCGCAAGATACCACTGTGTATGCCGTTGAATCGTCATGTTGTCTGATCAATCTGACTCTCTACTCTGACGGAGCCAATTCCTCCTCACTTCCATAAAAGATGCCTCTCAGCTTCTTGCAGGCCTCAGTGTAGAACTTATCCCGCTCGGGATCCTTCCCATTTGGACTCTTATCCCACGCATGAGGCTGCTTCTCCACCATCTTCCACATGACGTTCTTATTCAACGGGTCGGATTGTAATCGGTCGCGGAACCTTATTCCCTCAGCGCACAACTCGTCGTATTCGCAAGTATACAGCATAATATCTCTCGGCAAACCGTGTAGAAGACCATCGGATGCAACACCAGGGCTGAGATACGGTGATGCGACATCGATAGACTTAGGCGGATAGAGATAGCTGGCGTCAAAGAGATTGGTGAAGAACTCCGGCATGCCCTTATCGGGTCTGACGTTCGTTTTTCGTCGGTCGCAGCGAGGGTTTGTAAAGTCGAGAGAGGGGTACCACGCGCAGATGGTGACGATTTTCCCTCCACGGCGGCTCATACTGAAGGCGCCTTCGGAAGCGGCGTCCGGTGGGAGGTCGGTACCGCCGGTGACGTCTGTCGGGATACCCATCAATGCACGGCATTCGTACTGCCATCTTAACGGGACGGTGAAAGCCATGTTCCCACCTGCCGAGAAGCCAGAAACGGAAAGTCGGTTGACATCGATGTTTAACTCTTTAGCGTGATGGGTCAGGTAGAAGATTGCATCGACTCCGTCCTCGACGGCAGTTGGGAACGGAAATTCGGGTGCTCGTCGGTAGTCGACGCTGACTAGAATGCAGTCGGCTGCCCGTCTTACGGCGTCTGCCCAGCGACAATCGTCCGTCGCGGAACCGATGGTAAAACCTCCGCCGTGAAAGTTGACCATGGCGGGGAAACCAAAGACATCGTTGTCTTTGCCACGAGGCTTGTTCGGCCAGCCTACCGGGCAGTAGAACTGCAGTTTGATGGTACCCTTGTGCGGTGATAAGGTCGACTTGATATGTTTTGTGAAAGTCGGTGCTGGAGGACGAGGGTGGGCAACCGTGTGTAAGTACATGCCGATAGACATGAGATTACGCCACGTCACGGCTTCCAGGTGAAGAGACCATCTCGACCGCTTGACGATAGCATCTACGGTCCTGGTCGATGTGTTGGAGATGGATCGGCGAATGGAAGGTCGTCTGGGAACGGTGAGATGCTGAACGGTACCAGCAGACGGAGATGAATGAGTTCGCTCGATGACAGGCAGGTTGCACTTGAGCTTGAGAGAGTCGGCCTGGTCATTAATAGGCTGGCCGCCCTCGTTGTCGGAGAGAGTGGTCTCTG
The DNA here is from genome assembly GCA_036971405.1 of Orbilia quercus. Classification (NCBI taxonomy): domain Eukaryota; kingdom Fungi; phylum Ascomycota; class Orbiliomycetes; order Orbiliales; family Orbiliaceae; genus Orbilia; species Orbilia quercus. The sequence goes on along the minus strand of JAJTUE010000001.1, from coordinate 2,963,164 downwards.
AGGAGTTGTAGTCGGAGATTTGGATGGTCGGGGCGAGGGTTTTCGTAGCCATGTTGGAAGGCTAAGTTGAACTCAAGCTTATCTCGAAAAGGTAGTACAGAAAGCTTGTAGGAAGGTTTTGAAGTAAAGAAAACAGACTGAAGTGTCGGACGGTCATATATTTGAAGCCATCAAAATGAATTGGGCCGGTGGGTAGTATTTGGTTGTGGAAAGCAGGAGAAAGATTGCGAGAGATGAAGTCACACAGTTGATAGGAAGATATTTTAATCGAAGCTGAAGATCGAGGAAGAAGAAGACTTCTCCTGATTAAGACAGCTGCAACCTGACAGATCCTGCTGGGCTGTGCACACGCATTATACCGACGATAACAAAGACCAGCATTGCCACTAAGTATTCTTTCATTCTTCTTTCATTCTTCGAGTATTCCTCGGGACTAATATCCATCTAATCAGGCCGGCGAGGTACCTCGAACAGACCGTCAGAGACATGTGGGTATTGTCGACCGTATCGTGCGACAGCCTAGTGCCATGAAATGCGCTACGACCACGCCAAACAGCTGGATAAAAAGACAAAACGCTTGGTGGAAGAATACCATCCAGATCGAAACCGATGTTTTCGAAATTTCGTCGGCGTGACGCTGACCGATGGCACTTGACGTCACTTTCTGAGCTCTCGCCTTCCGAGTCAGATACCAAGACACGAAGATCCTACCTCCCACTCCAGAAACGCTTTGTGTGACGATTAACCGCCACGACCATGTTAAATTCGTGGTGGCCAAAAGCCAAGCTTCATCGAGTATTCAAATTCAAGGGATAGCCTGTGGAGAAAGGGACCAAGGAAACAGAGACAAACATGCCTTCTCGTACCCAGGCGGACCGAGTTTGCGTTCGGCATCTCGGCCAAGCTGGACCAGGAGAGCATTCATTCTCTTCACTTACCAAACGTCTTACCAAACGTATTACCTCTGCCTAATACCAGGAAACCAGATGGCTAGCGGCTATTTGTGCTGATAAAGCGGGGCCGTATTGCGTGTTAATTTGAGGCAGTGAAATCTTCCCGGCGGTCCACCCGGAATATTAATATTATGGATTGAACTGAAATATTAAGCGGATATCAAAGAATGAAAAATTCAAATGTTGTAATAGAAAAGGGTAGGTAAATGACGTGAAATAAAAATTCTGATGGTGGAAAACTTCTCTCGGAGTGGCTGTAGAACTTCAAATGATTAATAAACGGGCATTTTACCAGTCTCTTCGTCATGCTAGTCCCTGGTTCGAATCCGACGCAACGTATTCTGCATGCATAGAATCTCGACGAACGAAGAAACGGTTCCAGCAGAGCCTGGTATCATAGTGGGATGAGCCAGCGTCGGGCACTCTTGTTTTTCGAAATAGTTCAGTCGCTGCTGAGAAAAGAACCTTTGAAAGCAGTTGTTTTTTTGGAATTAAGATGCATTTGTTAGTATGATGAGAGGAGATGAATCTGGATGCTTTCATTTTATTGATTATAGCGGTGAGCGGGGGGTCGGAATCCGCAGCATCCGACAGAAACCGTGACTCGACGACTCCTGCCCAATTACGCCTGCCAACCACGCCTCGAATACTGAACCACAATCTCACGGCTAGTTCGACACGAATATTCAAATGCGAGCTTTTCTAAATAGTGTCCAACTCAAGCTGAGATTTCAGAAAGAAGAAATCGATCAGACATCGGGTTTTGCGCAGTATCGCGATCTGGAGGCTTTAATTTGACATACAAATTGATATCATAGCCACATTTGTGAATAGCGCCAGATGCTAAGCTTCCCCAACAATTGACATCGGATATCAACGTCTAAAAGCATACAATGTGGAGCTAGCCGGTAATGGAGTTTCAGAGGATGCAGCTTGAAGCTGAACGGCTTCGACCTTCTCCGAGCTGCCCTGCCCTGTCGCGTCTTCACAGACTAGCTCTAGCTCTATAGCTCTCGACTTCGGCGTTAAGCTCCCTCATTCTAGCCGTCGCGGTTTCTCCGACATCTCTTCGACGGGAGCTCTGCAACAGCTACAGCCTTGCTATACTCTAAACTCTTCATGGCATAGCAAAACAAACTTTTGATATCAACTATTCTTCCTCGCTCATGCCGAAGACCCCAAACGGTTAAACTCCACCAGCCTCAAGCGCCACTGTGCAACCAGCCACAAATACACTACTAGATCATGGGGGTGAGGTCAGCTCCAAAGCAAGTTCTTCTGTCGTCGTCATGCATTCATTCATTCCCTGCGCGCGGTATTTGCCACGAATCTACATGCAAGTCGGTACGGTAGCGGTGGCAGTCTAGATTCGTGGCGAGTGCACTAGATTCACCCTCGCTTCGGGGTTAACCAAAATAGTCGTTGCATGTCGAATCGCATTCGAGCGGTATCAAGATCGGTTAAAAATGACAAGATACAATTTCCACATCCCATCCCACTCCAACATGCAGCGTACGGACACAGACTTCAGCCCGACGTGGGGACGGATATCAATTTCAATCTCAGTCCTCGATGGCATACATGCATCAGCAAGGTCATTGGAAATCGCCATGTCGGCGATAAAGCGCGAATAGAATGTCGTTCTCAAGGTGCGGGCAATGCCCATCCCTTGCCGAACAGAGAGCTATCGAACAATTCTGGATTGTGAACCTCATCCAGGCCCCACTTTGCTCCTCATTACAAGCTTTTATTATATGCCTTAAACCCCGTTCGACTTTAACTTTTCGAGAAGATGAGAGGTTCTTTATTATAACCCACTATAGCGAAGCGTATGTACTCTCCTGTACCTACTTTGGAAAGCTGCAGATAGGTACAGCCTCAATTGGCTTGCATCTAACTGCAATTGCGTATGGCCCCTCCCTTAGCTTCGCAACGAGCTGGTACTTCTTCCTGAAGGTTTTTTTTTTCTCCGTGGATATCCATCCCATCCACTCACCACGAAAGCGGGGTAGTCTGCGTCCCGGCTCCATTAGCTTCTAGACTAAGTGACGTCGCCCTGTTTTTTGAACTAACCAGCGCGCTATTGCCGATGAGAAAGGACATGGTCTACACCAGAATGACACGATATACCGTCGAGATCACACACGCACCAATGCAAAATCCACCGTGCATAAGGAAAGAACAAGTCAAAATGAGAAAGAAAATTTAACTCATACATAGAAGCGGACTTTACTACCAGATACTAATGTTTTTTCTTTTCCCCCCAAGCTTCTTTTCCATTTGAGTTCTTGCCAATCGCCATGGGTGTATGGCATAATGATGCCGTCCACTCGCGTCCAACCTCTACCTCGTCGCGCTGAGCAACTGTAGTACATTATTCCTTTTTCCTTGAAAAGAAAAAAATCTGGAATGTCCTCTTCGTCTATTAGCAGGATGGTGACCTCATCCGAATGCAGCGACTTGCATGATCGCGGTGGGGTAAAGCAGAGCGATATGCTGAGAATAGACCCCTTGGAATGTCCGTGGTATTGCTATCAACCTATAGCGAGGTCAATTGGGGACTGGTGGTGTCCTCTCCGCTGTATATCGGACGCCCAAATTCTACCACATGGCGTGGAATGCCCGCACCTTTCTCTTACCCTTTTCATTTTTTCTTTTTCATCCTAGCTATGTATTCGGAGAGCTGAAGCTAATTTTGTGGCTATCGAGAAAGAGAGGGGGCATGCCGGACGCCCCGCGGTTAGCAAGCTAGAGAGAATCGTACGATTCACGAGAGTGTAGCTGGCGGCCGTCGACGGGTTCACGCTAGCAGGATGCATATAAATTGGACAGTTCTCGGCCTGTTGGATCATGGTTTATCTCCATCATCCTCAGTATCAAGCAGCAATCCTAAAGCCAAGAATTTACATATATACAACTGCTCAATAGTATTTAATACTTTTATATATCAACCATCATCAAATATGTCTGGCTACGGTGACGTAAGTCGAACCTCCATACATCACCCAATTAACAGATAAGGCCAATTACTAACAGTCATATTGCAATTTGTAGAACGATTCCTACGGTAGCGGCCGACGCGATCGTGATCAGGACGACTCTTACGGTTCCAGCGGCCGTGGAGTAAGTACTCCCCCTCATTGGCTGCCTATACACACAACCTTACAGGGTATTAACAAAACTACATTAGGACTCCTACGGCTCCAAGAAGAACACATATGGTTCCGGTGACGATGACACCTCCTACGGCTCCGGCAACAAGAAGTCGTATGGCTCCACTGGCGATGACGATACCAGCTACGGCTCCACAAAGCGTGACGATGACGATACCTACGGTAGCAAGAAGAACACCTACGGCTCCAACAATGACGACGAAGACACCGGCTACGGATCCAAGAATAAGGATACCTACAGTTCCACCGGTGATGACGACACCTACGGATCTAAAAAGACCGGATCTTACGGTTCTACCGGCGACGATGACTCGTACGGATCTTCCAAGCGTGATGACGACGATACCTACGGTAGCAAGAAGACATACGGTTCCACCGGTGACGATGATACCTCCTACGGCTCCGGCAACAAGAAGTCGTATGGCTCCACTGGCGATGACGATACCAGCTACGGCTCCACAAAGCGTGACGATGACGATACCTACGGTAGCAAGAAGAACACCTACGGCTCCAACAATGACGACGAAGACACCGGCTACGGATCCAAGAATAGGGATACCTACGGTTCCACCGGTGATGACGACACCTACGGATCTAAAAAGACCGGATCTTACGGTTCTACCGGCGACGATGATACCTCTTACGGTTCGACCAAGAAGTTCGGTTCCACCGGTGATGACGATGATTCCTACGGATCCAAGAAGTCTTCTGGATACGGCCAGTCTGGCGGTAATAACGACTATTAGATGTAATAGTTTGATTGACAGGGATCCCTCTTCACTTTTTACTTGATTCTATAATTCTTTTGATTTAGTGAAAGGGAAAATGGTGGCATTATGTCATGGAGGAATACATGTATGCACACCATCTAGCTTGATACGCTGTTATATATTATGCGGAAACGAATAAGAAGTTTCCCGAGCTGGGAAAAGGTGGATTTCACATTTCTAAGTCTCTTTCGTCGCGGCTGTGATTCTTCGTGATGGCGAAATGACAATACAACGGAGATATTTGAGTAACTTAGAAAGAATAATTGTAAAAAATCACAGGGAAAAATAGTTGCTATAGTCCAAACCACCTCAGTCTCGTGTTCGAAACATGGGTTAAGTCTGTCTTAAAGAGACGCTGTAGATAGTCAGGTGCAAAATCTTTCCAGACTGCGTGTTGCCTTTGTGGTAATTTACACAAGCTAGCTATCGAGCTCCAACTCACAGCTCTGCTAGATCAATATCAGAAGGTTGCTGAGTTGACGATAATACGTTACGACAATATGGGATTAATGTAGTTCGGAATAAATACAACTATTCATCTTGGTCACATATATGCTCAAATAGCGAGCATGCAACCAAAAAATCACTATATCACACACCTGCCTTGCCTGGCACATGCTGTCCTAGTGTTTGTAAGGCATGATGATAGCAGTATTATATTATATTATATTATAACAACGTATAGCCTCTTTGGTCCAACGGTGCTGTGATTGGCCAGCCACCCACGGCCTTTCCGCATACTAGACTTGATATTAATTCGGGCCGGGTCCAAACTATAGAAATGTTTGAGTAGCTTGGCTGGCCCAAGCCGCAGAGGTTGCTTAATCAAATCCTTGGCGGGTTTTTTCGGTTTGGTTGTCTTGAAATTACCAAGAAGTATTTAGAATATTTATCGCTGGACTACCCCGCAGCGCCTGTGAGGATGTTTTTTGATTAGCAGAGTATATACGTATATCGCGATCTCGCGTCCACGAATTCCAAGGCTATTCACTAATAATTATATTGATGCGGCCTTGTAAATTGTTAAGATAAAGATATATATAGATGACGAGCTCTCGGCGCTGCAATATTTACCTCAATCTATCTTGCTTATCCTTCAATCAAATCTCCCAGGCTAAATCAAACCCAGAATCATTTTTTGGGGCTTCAACTCCCCCCTCAAGAAGCTCTCCAATGCCGTTGAACAAGACGACAAAGAAGCTATCCAAAAACTCCTGGAAGCAGGTGTTACTCCGAACGACCCGGAATATGGTCTTCCGCTCTGGATCGCAGCTTCCAAGGTAGCTTCAGTATCATGAAACTCCTGATCGAAAGCGGCGCCGAAATAGACAACGTTAGCAAAAACGGCTTGACCCCTCTAAAAGAAGCAATTGACGATCCTGAAGTAGTAAATTTCTGCTAGACAATGGCGCAAACATCAACTATTCGCCAGGTACATCAGCCCCAATTCATGACGCAGTATACTACGATTGTCAGGAAGTCGTCAAAATCCTCTTCGAACGTGGCGCAAATATGTTCGCCAAAACTAAATATGGACTAACCCCATTACACATTGCCATCCTGTGTGGCCACCTGGACATTCTGAGATTCCTTATCGAAGAAGCGAAATACTCTGTTGAAGATTTGACCGACCAGGCTATATCGCCGCAATACTCTGTAGCCACTCGCAAATCATTAGGTTCAGCATGGGGCCAGCTTTCCGGGGGCCAGCTTTCCGGGTTTACTGAAATCCTCCTCCAACAAAGCCATCATGAGGACGCCGTAACCCAACTCTCCGAATCTAGAATCAGACCGTTACACATGGCTGTGGCTGCAGGGTGGGAGAACGTCGTTCAATTACTCTTAGACTTGAACGCTAATCCGAATGGAAAAGCGCAAGATAGTCAAACACCGTTACATCTTGCACCGAGGAGACTTGGCAGTGCTTGTGCGGGTATTGTTAAATTGTTGCTGAATCGTGGGGCAGACATCAGAGCTGTAGATTATATAGGAATGACGCCGTTACACAATTTGTTTATAGGGCTGATGAGTCCGGTTCTTGATGTGGTAAACTTGATGCTAGAGAGAGGAGCAGACCCTCATGTGAAGGATGAGGAGAAAAACACGCCGCTATCGATGGCTGCCAAATTTCAAAACTGGGAACTCACAACATTGCTGTCTGCTCCGATCGTGGGCGGGCTGGAATCCTTATCTCTTGAAAGAGAAAGATTTCATCACAAAAAACGACGCCGTTATGATTGACGAAACCCGTCACGGGTCAACGGGAGTCGATGTCATCTGCGAGATAGCCCCGGATGTCGATATATACGTCGCAAGGGTCTTCAAAGGCACCGAGGCAGACGCAAATACGCCCGATCCTATCGCTAGGGCGATACACTACGCCGTTGACGTTTGGCAAGCTGATATAATAAGTCTCGCCAGCGGCTTGTATTTTGCCAATGGTGCTATTCGGGAAGCCGTTCAAGCTGCATCCGCCAAAGGCACCATCATATTTGCTGCTGCCTCGAACCACGATTCGGTGAAAGGCATTTCATTTCCCGCTAGGATGTACCCTGAGTGCACGCTGATGTGCATGTTCGCCTGCAGCGGCATGGGAAAAGCGAAAAACAAGTTCAACCCGGAGCCGAAGAGGGAGAGTAATAATTTCGCGTTGCTGGGTGAAGATGTCCCCGTATATTCGCATTTGACAGAGAAGACGAGAAGCGGGACATCGTATGCCACTTTTGTTGGGGTGGCTAAGGCGGCTTTACTGCTAGATTTTGCAAAGCAGAAGGATGTGGCAGCTGACCAGGAAGATATTAGGAAGCTGGCGACGGTCAATGGAATGACGGCGGTGGTTGAGGTTATGGCTAGGGGCGGGAAGGATGCCATTTATGATTGCGTCGTTCCTTCGAAACTACTGGGGAATTCGACGATTGCGGCAAGGGAGAAGAGTAGGAAGAGGATATGGGATAGGATATCGATTGCTTTGGAGAATGTGGATTCGGCCTGGTAGATTGAATAGGATGGAAGAAGACATCATGATCATATGATGCAGCGACTTTGGATTCGAATCTGTTGCATTTTAGCCTTTATATTTAGAGTTGCGCGTCAGTCACATCGACAAGGCAGCGGAGACCTTCTAATGTATGTACATCAGACCACGATGATAGCATGAAAGCCACGTGTATAGGGTATAGAACCCCTTCTTGTTGAACATTTGGGATTTTGTTAGTCTCAACTACCATGTTATACAAGTGGAATATCAGAGATATCAATCGATGAGAGTTGACTTGGAGTAATTTGATGCTAAGGTACATTAAATGCTGACTGTGCCATAGTCCATTGAGATACGTCAAAACATTATGCAAAAGAAGGTTGTTTTTTGATTTATTTTACACCGAGATACATGGGATCCTTTAAAAGCTTAGAAAGCACATCTCGTTCGAGAAGTAGATTTAGGAGACAGAGAAAAGATATCATTTGAAATTTGAAGAATTAGGGTGGGTTTTTTCTTTGCATAAAAATACTCAATAGTACTAGTGGGGTGAGTTCTCGAAGCGAAAAAAGGAAACATTTACATAGAAACGAAGGGGGATGAAAAGTGAAAAAAAAAAAAGAGAGATAGATCATGTAGACTAATAATACGTAAGGTGGTTCAAAAATATAGTTAAATGTCAAAAAGATTATAGCATGATTACTCAAAAATATCCGTCGTTCCCTAGTATAAGAAATGAAAAGAAGAAAGGAAGAAAGGAGAAATATATTAAAATGTATTATTTTTTCTCTCTCCTGTATCTCCTTTTGTTTCATGGTGTTTTTGTTTTGTTTACTCCTTCCCTTCATAGGCTTACGCTAGGGCTCGAGAAAGGGCTCTACTCGTTCTCGACCCAGGCGTTGGACATACCGAAAGAATGTCCGTTTTGAGCGCCGTTGGAGTTCCCGCCCATCAAGCTCAGAACCGGCAAGCTGACGGCTCGGTTATGGGAAGACGATCGTGGAAGACCAAGGTTGTTGCCGTTACCGGAAACGTTGCCGTTGGAGTTACCGTTGGCAGAGCCATTCTCCGGTTGGTAAGCGGACAGCTGCTGGATGGCAGCGTTATAGGCAGCAGCCTCCTGCTGTTGCTGTTGTTGGGCTAAATAAGCGTGGAGGGGGTTGGTGGTGATGTAGCTAGTCTGGGCTTGCTGCTGCATGGAGTTTGGGGATGGCGAAAGAGCAGGCTGGGAAATCGGGGACCCAGAGTGGTGAGAGCTGGGGTCGTTCATGCCGTTGGGGGATTGTTCAGCACCGTTCACCTGCACGTTTGGCGCATTTTGCCTGGGTGGATTACCGCAGCGGTCTTTGCCAAAGTTGATCTTGAACTTGCGATAGTCTTCCTTTCCGCGGATAGCCTCGATTGCCTTGATAGCGTTGGCAATGTTGGTGAAGTTGACAAACGCGCACGATTTCTCGCGGAGGGTGTTGACGAGTTCGATTTCACCGTACTCGGAAAAGTCCTGTCGGAGTCGCTCTTCGGTCCAAGTCTCGTCGAGGTTTCCGATGTAGACATTTCGAGAGGCACCGCCGGAGACAGCGAGAGCAATCGCTGGAGGGAGGGCACCAGAGTGCTTGCCCCAACCGATCTTGAGACGTCGGTTGTGGATCATGAGTCCTTGCAAATTGGAGAGAGCATAGAATGATGCAGCTGCGGTAGGATCGATGAAGGTAACGAAGCAGATGTGCTTGTCAGCAATATATCGGATATGGTGGAGGAGGCCACCACGAACGACATTGCAGATTTCCTCGATTGTGGTTTCGGGGTGGATATTGCCAAGATACACGGTGCGGTTGCCAAGATTATTGTATCCTCCAGCAGAGGTGGCAACAGCAGCGGCAGCAACGGATTGCTGAGCAATGGCGTTGGAAATAACTTCGCGGTCCTGACCACTGAGAGCGTGAGCCATGCTGGGGTTGATTCCGAGATATTGGGCTGCATTTTGCTGCTGGGTCTTGGAGACGTAAGCGCATCGGTCCTTTCCGTAGTACACGCGTCGCGGTGCTTGCCACTTAGTCTCCTGTGGGAGCTGGGTAACAGCCTTGATGGCGTTTCCGATGGACAAGTAGTGGACGAAACCAATGTTCTTTTCCCGAACCAGCTTGATGGTATCAATTAGTCCAAATTTGCCAAGGTCGGTCCTCAGTTCCTCTTCGGAGATATCTTCAGGGAGATTTCCCAAGTAAACGTTCCTAGAAGCCCCGGACTGCTGAACAGCGAGGGCAACCGAAGTTGGAACTTGAGAAGGCTTTCCCCAGCCGATCTTGATATCCTGTCCCTTAATGGAAAGCTTTTTCAAAATGGCGTCCGAGTGGAAATGAGTGGCCGAGGAACCGTCCAAGAAAGAGATGAAGGCGCAGTTCTTATCTGGCAAGAGCCTAACGGACTCAATGGGACCAGACCGAACGTGTCCGAGAATTTCTTCGGCGGAAGTTTCGTCTGGGATGTTTCCTAGGTAGACAGTTCTCGACGTACCAGAGACCATGCCAGCAGGAAGGGGAGACCCGACTGTTGGAGATTGCTGGGGGAAGAACGTCGCGTACTGAGGGGTGAAAGCGGTTGGAGACACGATGCCATTGGAATTGTAGGCGGTTGGGGAGAGAGCGGAAGCATTCTGTCCATTGAAGGCTCCGAATTGCGGGAATCCGGTCTGTGGCGTGCCAGTCTGGAATGGAGAACCAAGCAAAAGCTGGGAAGGCAGAAGAGGCGTGAATTGCATCGACTCGATGCCACCAGGGGAGCTCACGCCGTTGTCTGCCATGCCGTTAACTCCAGTGATAATGGAGGGAACTTGCATACGACGTCTTGCCTGGGCAGACAGGTCGTTTCCATATTGGCCTGCCTGGTTGGCCGCGGCCTCCGCAGCAGGACGGTCACTCATGCTAACCGACTTGGACAATGGATGAGGTTGACGATTCGAGGCACCTGAAGAGGAGTCTAAGTTATGCACTCCGTGTAAGTGCGGTGGAAGGACAAATTTGTCCGCTGGTTGAACCTGAAGGACGGCCGTGGTGAATGTGTGATTTTGGTGTTCGGGTCACCTGAAAAATGACCAGAACAGCAATATCGAGAAGGGATGACAAAGAAAGTCTAATAATGGGATATCGTAGACTTTGATTTGTCGAAACCTGGGCTTCACTCTCCGTCTTCAATCGAATATCGAGAAGACCGAATGGAAATGGAAAGGCAGGTTGAGTGAAACCCGAATGGAATTAAAGCGACGTCGTCGTAACTGCAAAAATTTCCCCCCCCCAAAAAAAAAAAAACAGCAAGGAGCGAAATTTGCCAATGCTCGTTTGCCGAATAAGATAGCGAGAAAACGAAGACGAAGGATCGTGAACGTCAAGTGAAATTAATCTTTCAAAGGTTCTTGAAGTCGACTATCGAAGCTAACCGTCAGTATCGATGGAAAATAAAAGGTACCGTGTTCGTGGAAGAATGGAAAGGAAATATAAAAATAGCCCTCCAAGAGATCGAACGGAACGGAAACGTCTAGCTAGTAATAGAATCGAACAGGAAAGCCAACGGGCCAGAGAAGAGTGCGGAATGCTTTCTCTCTGTCTCTATCTCTGCCGGCTGGTGTAAGAATGCAATGAAAAATAAAAAAGATTGACGACGAAGAGAAATATTCCCACGCACGAGAAAAAGGACACTGTGCGAAGATTGTAGAAAGGGAAAGGAAAGGACGAAAAAAACGAACGAATGGCAAAGAAAGAAAAAGAGTATAAACCCCAAACTGGTCAAGGTTAAAGGAGGTCAGAAGGGGTCTTAGTGCGCTCACTGGCTTTATTGGCAGCCGGGGAAATTTCTGATGAAGATAGACAACCACACCCACAAATTTTCAGAGACATTGGACTACCAAAAAAGGAACGAGCCGAGAAAAAAAACATCCTTTCCTCGGTGAGAAAAACGGAAAACAGAAAATAATCTTAATATGACTGCAAACAACTCAGCTTCTCGTTCTCGTTCTCACCACGTTTAAATCCACGAAACAGTACCAGAGAAAAAAAACAATCGATGTTTCTTTTTTGGATGTACCAAATGCATGCGGCAAGATTGCGAGCAGGTGCAGATATAATTTCCAGATTGCAACCCCAGACCTGGCCTGGACCAGCTTCCAAGGGCAGCTGGGAAATTACCACGCATCTGGCTTTTGCGCCGATATGCAGACTGGGACGAAGCCCTGGCCTAGCTCTCGCAACATGATCCTTTGCGTGGGAATAGAGATGAGAAATAGAAAGAGAGACAAAGCGGGGGCGTCATGACGACCGTCGAAAGACAGCGGCCCTTCCGTACATACGAGGGCGGAATTTATGATGCCTGGGCAATTATGACGGTAGAAATTCGGTGTAAGTTCGCCAAGACGAGGGCCGAAAAGAGCAAGAGGACGAGAATAAGGGACCGTTGCAGGTCCGTCGTTCTACATCCTCCCCGAACAGGTGATATGCAATATGCAACCAGTGCTGTTTGGTGCCTTAAGAGAAATCCAAGCGTGTTTCCCCAGATGTAGGGAAATTGCGATCTCATAAAGGTTTCTGTGCAACAATGATGCCCAACATGGCCATGTTATACCGCAGACGGGGTATTGTGTGAAGGGATAGCTGGGCATGGAAACATATCCAACAGATACGGGAAGGGAACCGCTATGCGCAATAGAAGTATGTACTTACGTCGTCACCGGAAAACTGTCCTCGTCGCCTGGGCCTCGTAGATTTCGGTACGCGACAGCGTCCTGCAGCAAAGAAAGATCCACTCCAGATTTCCCCTTTTTTCGTCGTAGCTGCGGATGCGCGTTGGGAGCAGAAGCGAACAAGGGGCTTCGACAAACCAGAAAGTTTCGTTATTCAACCAAAAAGGCCCCGGTCGAAAGGTGAAAGAAAGTCGAAAGAAAGGTCGTCAAAGGGAGAAAGGCGAATGCAAGATTGGAATAAAGAAAAAGGATTTGCCTCCGTTGAAAAGAATTCAGACAGAAACGAAAGAATAGAAGTTACAAGAGAAGTCTTGCTGGCGGAATAGGTCCAAGAGCTGGCATATGAGCAGAAAGGGGTCCCATTGAAGATATATAGGTCGGCGCTGGTCTGCACTGGGCTCTTAGCCTTTGGGGGCTCGGTCAGGGAAAGGGCTTGTAGGGGGGTGGAGAAAAGCACCCATTCACATACCGGAACCCCTACATAAAGGGAATGAGCATCAACAGCCGCACAGGGAATCCGGCTTAGCGTGGGCAATAGCATTGGTCAGATAAGCTGGGAGAGCTTATCCCCCTTAGCGACGAATCGCTCTCCGGACTTGATAACTTACTCGCCCGGACTGGAATCATGGTCAGTCCATCAGATCACGTCGTCAAAGCTCTCAACGACTAAAAGACTCCGGCTTTGGCAAATGGGTAGGAAAAAGGAGAAAAAAGAGTGCGGCGCCGGCGACAAGGTTGCGGAAATGAGGATATCCAGAATAAAGGGGCGGAAAAGAGAGTGTTGAAAGGGAGAGAAACAATTGCCAATATTGCAATACAATATCGCTGTCTTATTTCGGGATAAACGACAACTTTGATTGCAGCGAAAAGAATTCCCGGGATGGATATGGATGCACCTGGGTGGTGGTCATCCCACAGATTCGATTTTCAGTCTCGTGAACACGCTGCCAGCTGCCTCCCAATTAACTAGCTGGCGTCGTTCCGCCAAAGATGGGATGAAAAAAAAAATAAAAAAATAAAAAAATAAAAATAAAAAAATCCCACAGGCAACGTGCATATGCAGCTCTCTCTCTCTCTGCATGAATCCTCTCTCAAACCTCTCACCAGAAGAACAAAATACGGCGGGATTAAAAAGCTATAGGAGGGAGGGAGAGAGAAGAAAGATGTAAGGTCGCATTACAATGTTGTCTGGAAAACCCAATTTTGGCTTTACTAGCGAGCGTGATCTCCTCGATCAACGCCACATGGCATCCTTCAATATGAAAAAGGGGGGGATGGGTTTCATCTACTTCGGATACATCGATGGTGGATGTGTAGATATTATGGAATTAAGATTCTACACAGAGGGAGTGTTCAACTATAGAATACAGTAACAGCTATGAATTCCGCTACATAGGAAGTTCGATGTCGCACTACCAATTGCCTATGGTGTTAAGTCTGCGAGACTAGAGTGATCAACATTGAATATTTATTCTGTATGCAAAAGAATTATCTAGATCTATACGCGCATTTGCGGCACAGCTGCAGCTAAGCTATGGACAGTGAAGCGTTGTAGGATGCTAGTCTCGTCGTGACTCACAAGCGGAGCAGTGAAATATTTCTCCAAAATATTCTGTACTTAAATATAAATTTATCACCGTCCTGCTGCCAAACTCCTTCACTCATAAATGTATATATAATAATCGAAAATGTCGACTACGCCTGAGGAAAAGACGTCCCATTCATTCGCTTAGTGGGGTTCCACACCGGTTAGGGTGAAGCTGCGCAGATCGAGTTTGATTACAACGACACGCGTTTCAGTGTCCTTAGTTTCCAGCGACACCCCTGGAAGCTACGAAGAAAAGGGCTATCACGGCGATTATCTTGAAGACCAGCTGATTAATGTAGATGCCATAGTCGAAGCCGGAAAGTATTTTTTTGCCACTATACCACCATTGCTGGACCCTGAATCCTCCCTTCAAATTCTACACTCTCTTCTGTATCCTGAAACCATACACCTCGACTTCAAGACAGTGGACGGGAAAACCCACCGTCACGCAAGTCGACACTCCTGAGCGAGTTCAAATTCAAGATAATGAAGTGAAAATTCAAATTGACAACAATCTCCCGCTCTATTCATCGAATGAAATACCCGTCTCGGAAGTATTTCTTACAGACGGCCATGTCACCAGGGTTATGATCAATGGTCAGGATATGCTCTGCAAGGCCGAAGCCCGCGGGCTTGAAATCAATTCACTATCAAGAGAAATTTCAAGTCTGCAGACTATTCTAAATGCAAACTCTAGCTCTATTAGAGTTCCGAAATTGCTAGGATACGTTAAACATGCGTTCGACGGCAATATCGTCGGATTCTTTCGCGAATGAATCCCGAGCAGCACTTTTGGCAAGATTTTGGAGATGTTGAAATCGCCAAAGTACCTCGAGAACTGAGAGAGAAATGGGCGATGCAAACCCGCCAAACATTGGATGAATTACACCGGATCAGTGTCTTTTGGGGAGACGGAAAGCCGAGTGATGTTATCATTGATGATAGTAACGACCTTTGGCTCATCGATTTTGGTGATGGATGGACACCGGGATGGTCAGAACGAGAAACAATCGGGACACTGGCCGGTGACCAGCAAGCCTATAAAAAGCTTTTGGAGTACCTGGAAGTTGAGTAGGACCTTGCTAAGATCATCGATCACATTCTCCTAGCTAGGTTGTAGTTTTAAGATGGATAACACTTAATCCTAAGTATCTATTGTATATTGCCGCCGCAATATGAGACTATCAAGGTCGAGTCATGAGTCAACAGTGGAGAATGCTGATTAGCACGTTTTTGGTATTAAACCGAAACATCGAATTTGCAAATGAAGTGGACCTTTGACGTTAACATTACCCACGGCTGGGCAAATTCTAGAGCGATATCGCTATCACGCTTGCGCTTGACAAGATAATTCCGGGGAATCGGCTCGCTGGTATACTACCAATCAAACTTCTTCACCCACAAATACAGAAGATATTTTTGGTTAGTCATCGTCAGAGAGATAGTCTCGAGAAACAAAGGTGTGTTGTGGATTCAGTTGGGACAACGCAACCAACACGACTTGCGACATCGACAGCATCCGGTGGTCGATCATGTGAAATAAGTATACGAAGGGAAGCCCAGGCTATACTTATGTTAAGATTCGACCAAAGCCTGTTGGTTAGGGGTTTAGGGGTGGAATCGCGAGTGGTCCCTGCAGGTCTTGGTTGCAGTTGGACGGGTACCTTGCATAAGTGGCCTGCGTGGCCTGCAGGGCTCAGAAAACCCCGCGAAGCGTCGAAACAAACAACATTTAACCTGCAAACACGAGAATAATGATCAATCAGATAGCTACAGTGCATAATTCGATACGCGGTTGTATTTCTGGCTTATCTAACTAGTATAATATGCATCGCAGGAATCGATGTACGAGACAAATTGCAATAGGTGTATGATCTTCAACACAGCTGTCCGCGTGTTTCCGAGTTTAACGAAAGGCCCACTTATAGAAGCAATTATATTGAGCTTCCAAAACGTGGCTGCGGGAGAAACCCAAAGCTGGGTTTAGATAATCTGAAGTACTTCTTTAAACGGCTGGGTTCAATATGCCTATCGTAGATCCAAGTGCCCGTAGCTAACTTCCAAATTCAACTTTGATCAGTTTTTAAATATGTTTCCTCAGATCACTTCTCCTTAGATCATACTATGGATTGCCATCGCAAATGTCAGAAATAGCGCCTATATCCATGTTACAATATTAGCATGCACTTATCAGCTATCGACTTCTGCGGCTCCTTCAGCAAATCTGAAAAACCGGGCAAAGCATATCGACATATACGACACTTACCGTGAATGGCTCTCATGCTTGTACTGGTTTGAATTCCCACCCCAATAAGACAACATACTTTGAAGGCGCCTGTGGGGTCCGTTGGACATATCATCGCTATCGAAGCTATTCCTCCGGTAGCGGACCCAAATGCTTCCAGCCACGTGCTCCAATTTTGCTGTTCTCCATCCACCCGAGCCGCAATTGGGGCTATCGCAATGTTTAAGTTCACAAGGCCGTTCACTAATGCAACAATATTGGTATCACCCCCCGCACATATTGATAGAAAAACGCCTAATCCGAATGCGGACCCGCTGCCCACTGCGGCATAGAGTGACGAAGTGGCCTAGTGAATTAAGATGCAATGTTAGTATCGAATCGAGCTGAATTCAAACAAGTTTGGCTCCTTATCCAAAATACTCACACCTGACTTTTTTATATCGTTCTCATCATATACACTGTAATAGAGGAGTTTAAGACACTGGCTGGCGAGGGAGGCTCCAAGAAGCCCATATACTAATCCCACAAATTTACTTTTGAACTCCCCTTCCTTTTCAATGGTTTGGATAGGCGTTAAATTGTCAAACTCGGGATTTTCGAGCGCTGGAGAGCCATGCAACAGCCCGTGATTCCAGTTGCCTTTATATCCACCGAAAGGCTGCCCAAACTTTTTCTTGAATTTCAACATATATCCTGCTTGTACCCATACCGCAAGAGATCTGAACGTTACATCGAAGATGCTGGCAAGCTTCACCATCTACGGAGTCCATGTTAGCTTGCAGTCCGAGGAACGAAATATCAGGTAGAAAAATCCAAACTTACAACTTTAGTTTCGGGTGGTGTATTGGTAGCAGACCCTTCCTTTCGCGGTGATGGGTCTTGGGTTATAACATCCTTCGGTGTATCTGCTCTCGGTGGATACATATGCATCTTTGGGGTTCTTTCGTGGGGGTTAAACGAGGATGCACCGGCCGGCTTCTTCTCCTGCTCTGATTGTGATCCGAATATCAACTCTTCTGGAATCTCGTCTGGAAGTTTGATATCGGCTAGGTTAATGTCATCAAACCAAGATTTGCCGGTTGGGTTCAACAATTCCATGACTTGAGCTATGGTGTAAGTGAAAGCATTGACAATGCTAAATTTGCAGCCGGTGTAGTCGTACCAGATATCTGTGAGTGGCGGGAGTTTCCAGATATCGTTTGTGAAGGAAGAGAGGTCACTCAGTAGCGCCACAATAAACTGCAGGATTTCTCTTATGACACTCTTCATCACCTCCCAGGAAGCCCAAAATATCTCTTTTAGGTTATCAAACAGGATCTCAACAATCTTTCCTGGCGATTGTATCAATTCACCAATACTTTGGAAAATATTCCAAAAAATGCTGAAAATTTTTGAGGCGCTGTTCCTAGAAAGTTTCGCGGCAAGAGCTGGTAAGGCCTTTAAAGCCGGTATACTAGGAATATGGAACTGACTTCCAAGTTCACCTGCTTCTTCGTCGATTGCTTCCAAGATCCATGTAATAGGGTTCATATCTAGTAATATTTTGATAATGGGGTTATTTAGTATATCTAAAAAGGTATTAGATTCCATCAAAAAGTCAGATTGGGCCTTGGGTTTAGGCCTCCTAATCACTTCTTGGAACTTTTGCTCCACAGTTTTCTCTATTGAATCGAAATCAGAGATTATTGTTGCCTCAGCAGCTTTAAAAAGCATTCCGCCTGCTAGAAAACCGACTTCCATTGTCTTCGATAGAACCTAAGACCAAGTTAGCACATTGGATTCTGGATAGTAAACGAGATGACATACCTTCTGTGCTTGATCAACTTTGCAAAAATGCAACTGCCACCAGTCCCTGAGAACAGTAAGATCAAGTCCAACTATGTTTTCCAAAAGGCTCGCAATGCTCTCCACAATCATCTTCGTGGTATCAGCAACAAAACGGAATATTTTCCCAGATATTTGGATGATAACTTCCAAAACACTTTTGACTACTCTAAATCCCACTCTAACTACTGATTTGACTAGATATTTCATAGCTTGAATAACGTCACCAAAAAGCTGGATGGCGACATTATCAGAGTATAGAGGCTGCGTGATATTTTGAGGACCATCCTCTCCTCTTTCTAGGGTGACAATATCGCCATCGGATAGTTTTCTTTGCTGTATTACCGGGATCATTGACATGAGACCCGCTACTTGTTGTAATATTTCTCCATTGGCCTTTATGCCATTAGGAAAAACCAATCTACCATCAGACGTTTTAGCCTCCAGAATGTCGTCCTTCGATTTTACACCACTCATAATATTGACGATTCTCTCAGACGGAGTAACACTGAACCTATGAGGTGTATAGTCTTCAGACTGAAATTTGTCGTCATTGAGATTTCCGAGACCAAAGTCTATATCATTACAGGCGAAAGAGCCATCCTCGGACGGTATGACGATACTCATATTTCCAACGTCGCTCGTATACACCGTCTGTTTGATTTTCCCAAGCGCGTAGTTTTTCCCATCAATCAGCACTCGGATCGGACTTGCGGACGATAATTCAACCGGCCAGGCCATCGGTACAGATCTTCCAAAACCGTTGTTGAGATTCAGAGTTGTCATAAATGCGGGAATGCTCAAGATTTCTGGTTTGGTTGTGTTTGAAAGAATTGTAACCTTGGACTCTGACCAAGTAAAACTGACGGGATCTCTCTTCATGTGTATAATTTCTTCTGGACCACCAGTAACAGAAGTGGTGAAGACGAGTTCGGCAGTATTTGTGATTTTGTTGAAATTCCCAGATATCGCCTTTACGTTTAACCGAATGGGAAGCCCAGATGCGAGGAAAGAAATCTCGGGATTTGGGAATTTAGGTCCATACTCGCGGGTCCCTTCGATATAGTATACCTCTCCTTGCTCAGATAGAGCAAATATAGAAATCTTGCTGTGACCCTTTTCTGTGACAACCTCATAACAGGTTGACTTTCTCAAAGATATCTCTGGTAGTAGAATCTTATAAGGCGCGTGTAGATTTTTGTGGGTAAAGTAGGCAAGCCCAGCGTCTGTGGACACTAGAAGATCGGTACGGCCTTCTGCATTGACCGAGGAAATTATACTCCTCGGATTCTTCAGTTCACGGAGAATGACATCGCTGGCCGTGCCGTCAGACTGGAGCGTACACGTCATTTTTCCGTTATTTTTATCTCCAGCAGACAGAACGTAGAGACCAGTCCTATTGGGAGTAGGCATAGCAGGTGCGCATTGGATGACTTTCTCCGCCTGCCTGGGCAAAGGTACGTTCATCCACGGGGCATTGGTATATCTGGGGGCCGGATTCAAGATATAATTCGACCCCTCTGTTCTTTTTGATGCAACAGTCGAAATTATGACCGAGAAAGGAGATATTTCATCAGGGTCAACACCCAGTTTCTTGCCATTTTTACCGATGAGAAGTGCTGTTATCTCTTTTTCTATTGTCTGTGTGCTAGCGTCTGCATCCTCATCGGCCCGGAGTTTATCGGCATGCTTTGTCCAGTTTATTTCTGTTTTGTAGTTTGAAGCCTCAAGTTAGGGGATTATAGCTTGGAATAAAGAGAAAGGCTGAAATGACCAACACCCTGACATATTTACCTTCGAATGCCCCTGCTTTACCGTCACTCTGCAGAGTAAGATTGGGCATGCTAACTGTGGCAGTCAGGACACTTGAAAAGCGACTTTCGTCGTGTGATTGTGCCACCGCTATCACCAAATTACCTCCCACACTAGCAGCATCGAATGCTAAGATTGGTTTACTTTTCTCCCTAGCGATCCCAGAATGTGGAGTTATATCGAACAGTTGCCAGGTGTATCCAGGCGCACCGTTTAAATATGTTAAAACGTATAACTTCTGGGATAGTGCAACTCTCCTCGTTAGCCTAACAATATTACACTTGACATTGCGTATCGTTGGGGGTATTCACTGACTTTATCAGTACCAATCGAAAAGACCAATGGCTGTCCACCGGCATCGTTTATTAACTTCAAATGTTTTCCCTCGGTCCCGAACACGCTCCCTGGCATGCGACACTGTATAAACTCGGAGCAAACATTGAAAGTGATTTTCTCGGTCTTGTGTGGCTTTAGCACGAAGTTTGGAACCTCCCTATCTTCATCCAAAACCTTGCTCCTGGTATTTTCACTCGCTGGATCGGTATTTTGGTGTACTTCCAGGTAAGGAAATGGGACCTTAGTGGGAAACCTCTTTGGTGCGGTCAGCTTGGACCGAGTAGTATCAACGACCATGGATACTGATACTGGCAGCTGCAAATATGGTTAATCTGAATCTTTTTTTTTTTTTTTTTGAATAATTATAAGAAACTGGAAGCTCAACTTTGCGTTGTTGGAAATTCGGACGGAAATCTTTGGCAGCGTTCGATTGAACAACGGAGTTAAAACTTCGTGGATGATCATAAAAATTCTGACAATATGAGATATGTCGGTGCGCGAGTAGCAATATGACATGGATTGAGAGCTCTATATGCGACTTAGCAAGATTTCACGACTTTGATGAAACTAGCTAGCAAATTTGAGGAATGGTCATTGGTTCTGGTGTGAACAGGCATACGAAGTTTTGTCGGGTGAGTTTCCCAATATTGTATGCACAGCTTCAATTGACCAAGATCAACATGCAATGGTGTTGTAACTTGTGATTCTAATCGGCAAATTCCTTCGCCTTGGCCTTTTATGCATGCTCATCACTAAAATATAAACAAGGGCGCTCGAGATCGAGACCGTGTTCGTTCCCCCGCTTCTGTCCATATTCGATCAGATAGAGTTAGCCTAAAATATCAATTCATTGAAGCGGCCACTCATATGCTCATGGAGCGAATGGTATCTGATCTATGACGATTCAGCTAGCGCTAGCGCTTGCGCTGGAATGTGAACAGTGGGTCTTGGCATCTGATGGCGGCATGCAGATGCACCTCGGCAGCAAGCTCCTCGCTATAAGTTTGTGCTATGGGCCCGAGCGCTCTGGCCCAAGAGACTAGTAATGCAAACGAGAGCTTTCCAGCACCAGGCCATACCTTTGCTCATTGAATTTATATTTGGTATTTGATCAACGATAATGCGCGATAAAACTGTGTTCAAGAGGAGCTGCAGCTAGAGGAAACAGGTGTTTCCACACCAGTCACCGTCGATTGGTCGGAAACGAGGTTTCTTTTCCCGAATCCTGATTCTTCAAAGCTGAAGCTGAAGCTAGTCTTAATATTCTATGGCTCAGTGCAGTGCTTTTTGTCTGGTGAATTCTCCGTATCTGATTCCCAAACCAACTTCGTTGCCCAAGTACTGGGTCTTTGCATTTAAATGCATTGCGTTGCATTTGGAACTCAGCCCGCCTCGACCTCGATAATTTCTGGATAGCGTAGTCAAACGCCTTTCACGCATTGGATCGCTACTTTTTACTTGTATTGCAAATCGTTGCAACTTCAATACTTAAATATACAGATAAACCTATACTGCCTCCAATAATATCCGCCTATACCCCGATTCCAAAAATTTCCTGGACGAGCTCTAGATATATCTATAGTTCTAACTTCAGCTAGTGGATAGCCTAGCCACCTTAACAAATTTTACATATATCCGTCGAGAGTATAATTTCCCCCCTGTCTTACAGTTTTCTTCCCAATTACGCAAAAATGCCGGGTCTTCCTGAGGGCTCCCTCAAAGGGTACGATACCGTCATTCAGATCTCCCAAGAAGCCATTCAAAAGCAACTTAAAATTTTGTATGACACTCCTGTCGACAATCCGGCCAAAGTTGGTCCCAAATGGCTGATAGACCATGAAATGCACCTTCACGCACAGTTACCAGAAACAACAGAAGACGGTACTGTTGTATACTGGCCAGCAGAAGACGGTCTTGACGGATATGTCGAATGCCCAACAATTGATCTTACGGGTAAAAATGTAAAACCCGAGAGTAAGTACACCACCGCAAGGGTGAGCTTCAAGTTCACAACGGCAAATCAAGTGTTGAATGAAGAAGACCTTGCGGACAAAACCGATATGAATAGCTATATTACGACAATGTTTCAGTATATGGAGAAGGGAAAGAAAAAAGAGAAAGCAAAAAAGATTGATATTACCGGCTGGACTATGTCCTGGGAAGGCTTGGTTGCTAGTAAAAACATTGAGGCTGCTTTGAAGGGTAAGGCGTCCTAAGATACACGCTTCCGTTAATGTCTTGACGGCTATGATCTGACACTGGGTTTCTTAGAAATCGTTGATTCTACTTATGTGAATACCAGCACAAAGGAGAGCTTAACAACGGTCAATACCTCGATCTTCAGCGTATCTTCGGTCTTTTGTCTCTTCCAAAGTGCTACAGTCGCACGAACATTCGCCCTCTTCGACCAAAAAGGCGTTCTTGTCGAAGATTATGATATCAAATTGACTTTAGTAGACAGAATGAATGCGGCATTCAGCTCCATTGAGAAGGCTGAATTGGGAAAACCGACGCCTCAGAATCCGTTCGTGCTTGGATATGCTATCGCACAAAAAAAGACACCTCAGCAAGCAAGCTCTGCACAAGCGACACCACCCTGTTTCGTACCTCGGAACATTCATATCACAATCGCACCGGGAACTTCGAGCTACACAACAGGAGCTCTGAACTTTTGCATGCAAACATACCGGAGTCCTGGGGAAACACTGGTTACGATTGACCCTTCTACAGCAGACCATCAGGGTGCAGGGGTGTTTTCAAAAACATTTTTTGATAAAATGCAAATAAGGGCCAAACCAAGCGCCACGGACGGCATGATTGGATTCTCGAAAAACGTTTTCTGCGATAATTGGTTCTTGAAAGAAGTTGTCCAGAAGTTCAACTTCAACTATGCCGATGCCATTGCGGAGTTCCTTGATACAAAGCTCGATAATGATATCAAAACAAAACGATTTAGTGACATGTATAAAGGAAAAACTCCCGTTGAAACCATGATCGGTCAAAAGTATACCCGCTCTGAGAAATTAGAGAACCGCTGTCGGCGACGGCGCGCGGATTTGTTTGGCGGTGCGCTGATTGAGATGGGAGATGGCTTCAATGGTAGGTTTTCTCATTTCGGACATTGGCATTCCGTGTCTTACACGTATAAGTATCAAAACCGAGCTGATTTTAATTGGATACGAGCAGCGAGCTTCAAAAAGGCAATCTCATATGAAAATATCGACTCCAAAGATCCAAATATTGCTAATGAACCCGACGATGTTAAGAAACGGGTCAAGCTCAAGGTAACCGCGGTTCTAGACTTCATGTACGAAATTACCTACTACCCCACTGTGGTAGGAATAACCGATGAAGTAATCGACTCCTACGAAGATTGGAATAGAATTGCGAAAATAAATTCTACCGCAGTCCTGGGGTATGAATTTGAAATTGGCACTGACCCTCAAGACCGTGGCAAGTTTTGTATCACGGAACCAAAGATATTACACGAGGAAAAGGGAGAAATGAAAAATTTCAGAGGACCTTGTCCTGTCACCAACATCAAAGATGGCGATATCCATGGGTTCGGCTCCAGTTACGGCTCTTATAGCCATGTCGAGTGGGCTTCAACCATCGATTTCCTGGGAAATATTATCCCAGGATTGAGAGCTGATATGGATAAAATGGAAGGCGGGGTGAATAACGTAGTAAAATTTATTAGAGAAAAGATTGAGCTTTGTATAACGTATATCGGGGAAGGGCTCATGAATACGTTAGCGGCTACAGTGGTTATGCCTGCAGGTGATGTGTTTATGTTTAAGGGTCTGTCCTCAGACGAAGAGGGGAATGTGTTTTCGGGAATCACTTATGATACGCCCATAGGTGGAACAGTGAAATTGAGGGGATGAAGCTGGGATCGAGCCCAAGGATGAAGGCATATATATATAAGGAAATGCAGAGAAAAACTGGGTTTAACCGCTTTCTTATGCAGCCTCAGTCTTTGCTACGACTTTACTTGCACATGGCTGGCAACGTCGTAGTACACCACAGATTAATTTCGTAGTTTGAATTTTCCTATCTCTTTCCTGGTATCTTGTTGTAGGCTGGTAATATTATAATATACAGATTAGAGCTTTGCCTGGTTCACGAGATAATAGAGCTACTCAAACTCCAATATTCGATCCTCTTGCAATGCAGCCACCGAAAGTCGAATTAAAAAACTACTCGATCAAGCACTATTCTGAAGGTTATAGACTACATAAACCCAGCTTATAAAAAGCTAACCAGGATATTAAAATATATAAGTGTAGTGAGCTTGAATAAACTTAATGTCTTGGTTATCAGGGAGCACGTCTCAAAGCCCTACTCATAGTGGCACATATATTCGCCTTCCCCACCTTCCTATCCAAGGGCCTATTATTGATATAACCCCACGGAACTACACAATCATACTCCCCTCTATTCCACTGCCCGGCCATATCCCTAAAAATAGCAGACATCCCCCTAATCCCTTGTAATCTACTCACGTACAGCATATTATCCTTGATATCCTCTTGTCTCGAAAAATCAATCAAAAGAGCAGCGATAGCAGCTCCTATAAACGTCGAATAACTCGTTCCGTTCCTCAACTGATTCCCTGGCTTTGCTTTCAAATCTTCCCCAAAAATGCGAAACTATCTCCTGTGGTTCTGGGACGAGGATTGAACGCCTTTACAACTTTGTTTTCCCCGTTGCAGGAAAACATGCACATGACTTCTCCGTCCATGTTTGCGGGAAGGTGATATGGCGTGAGTTACCATAATTTGAGGCAGCGGCTAATATGAGGACGTCTTGGGCATTGGCGAGTTTGATAGCATGTTTTAGGTTTGGGTAATTCGCCGTCAGCTTTGAAGCCGGATGCGAGGGTTGTAATGTTGACCTGCCATGTGTTTATGGCATGGAGAATAGCCTGTATTAAAACTATAGTATAAGTAAGTCCTTTTGCTCTTTATAAAATGTAATGTTCTAGTAAATTCCTGGGTCATACCTCAGCGACAAGATCCGGGGTATCCTTCGTAGCTTTGGTATTCTCAAAAACCCGGGCGACATAAATCTCGGCTTCTGGTGCGATTCTTACAATGAGATCAAGGCCAGCCGAGCCACGCTTTTCGTCATGCTCATCGATTTTTCGGACATTATCCTTATTTACGAAATCCTTGAAGTCTTCGACTAGATCGATGTGTTCATGCTTTGGGATGACCCCGCTGTCAAGAATTGCGATTTTGACCCTCTTATATCCTACTTCGATGGATAGGTCTTGTTCGAGGACGTATCTCAAGCGGCCTACGTTCTGAAACCAACTCTCTGCGATATCTCTCGAGATTCTCTAAGTAGCAGTATTCAAAATTAATTGATTAAAAGAGATTCTCGACGAATTGTGGATGAGATGATCAGATGGACTTGCATTGCTTGCGTTCCTCCTTGATATAACTGTTGCCCGTTCGCTTCCATGTCTCGCAATAGTTTCATTCTCCATCTGTCCGAGTCCCATGGGGCTCTCTATGGAGGCGCTGGAACAATCGTAATTGTCGGAACATCCACGATCGCTGGGGGTTCGCTAGCCTCAACTTCATTTTCCTCAGGTGCACCAGGTGGCGAGACTGGATGCTCTACTAGGGGAGATTTCTTCGAGACTGAAACTGGACCGTTCCTAATGTTTTCGTAACCAGCCGATTTATTCAATTTACTCGTTGAAGGCTGATTCTGCAGCTGATCGCTGCTCCAGTACTCCGACTCTTTGACCAATTCGAGAACCATTATGCCTTCATCATTCGAAAGGGTGAGGTCCGCGCCGTTATCGAAAAAATAGTGGGCACACTCAGTGTCAATATCACCAACAACCCGTTTTCTCTTGGACCAATTTCCCCCTTCCCACCTATCACCGAGCATAAGATGAAACCACGTATCGCCGTGCTTATTTACCGTATTGACGTCCGCGCCATGATTAACTAGCTCTTTATAGATTTCCAAAGATTCCTTGGAATGACTGAAATTTGCCATGTAAAGTAGGGGAGTTCTACCATCGTCTAATCTGCAATCCGGGTCAGCACCGGCCTTCAACAATAACTGCGCAAATTCCAAGCTGTACTCGACTGCTATGTGGAGTGGCGCTTTGGCGGGGCCAGGTTTATTGGTTTTGTAACATGCGTTCAGGTTTACCCTGTCGGTTCTCGACCTTAGGAGTTGCTCGGTTCTTGGTAATTGCTCAGAGTGTGAGACTTTGCTGAGCTCCTTGGCGAGGATGATTTTGTCGTTAAACATCTTTTCAAGAACCGAGAGTTTGGAGGTTGTAGAATGGAGTTTCGTAGGTGGCTAGCTGCAGAATATTAATGCCATTTCTGGGGTCATTTGAGCCTGGTCGTAAGTTACCACAAACGCTGAAGTCTGAAGTCAAAGCCCGGTTAACTTTGCAATTTGTTACACACAGACTTATATCGGATCCTCCGGTGCACCCAAGGCCTAAAATTTCTACTACAAGGCTGAGAGAGGCATCTCAGTATGTGCGGGGTATAAGAAACCATTCACGTCCAGCTGTGCCCACGTGATTCCTTCTGATATTAATCATGGGTATAAGTATCAGTCGTTATGTAAGTGAGTACTTCTGTACTTCTCTCTCAAGGAACCGATCCTCGTTATGTACCTAGCTGTGCAAGTAATTGTAAATTCTCCCTCTTGCAGCGATGACATGCATTGATTTCCCAGTAACTTAGAGAACCTTAAGGAGATAAGCTGCTACTAGGGAGAGCAGATAATGTGCGAGATATCGCATGGTCCATGAGTATCTTTTGCAATGTACTTGGAGTGCAGATAGATAGGCCAGAAAAAAATATAGGGTTGAGACGGCCCAGTTCACTGGGTAAATTTTGCAACAAGGACCTTTCGTTAGTTCCGTTTCCGAGCTCGAGTGCTAGTGAGTTATAGTAGGTACCCAGGCAGTCGATATTTAAGTGCGATAGCTTGTATATAAATCGCGAATTCGCCATGTCAGTTGCGGGGTCCCCACTTAATCAGAATTCGAGCAAAAAATTCGACTCTAATCGTTCTAACTTCACCTCATACTAAATAGTAATAGTAGTATTCGAGATAGAAAAATGCTGGTTCGTCCTCCGACAGACCCACTACAGCCCCCGGAGAACGGCACCGGCCCGATCCAGCTCGGTCACCTAATCCCGGACCTGAAACAACTCGACCAAGTCATAAACGTCGAAACAGGCCTGCACAAACTCCTGCGCCGCATGTCAGTTTTCAGAACCTGGGGAGAAAAACACCGCCAACGAAAGCTCGTTCGACGTGAATGCCACCGTTCCGATCGCTGCAGCAGCAGGTGGGATAAGCGCGGGCGGAAAACTAGGCGTGCTGTTCAAAAACTCGGTTGGCAAGTTCTGGGAGTTTGAGAAACTGGATACCGAAATAATCAATCCTACGTTCTCTTATGTATCTGCCAGCTTGAGGGATGAAGCTGTGCAGGCTTACATTGAGAGAGCAAAGGTTATGAAGAGGTGGACGATATATATGATCAGTGGATTAACTATCGCGAGGGGTACGGGGAAACATCGGGGATCAGAGTCGACGACAGGGGATGTACATGGAGGTCCGAACGTGTAGGAAGCCAGTTTCTGATACTTTTAGAAATATTTTGGCTAATTTTCATAAAGCTCTGTAGCAGGAATTGTGGATGTCGGTCTCGACGCCAAGTTCAGCAGAGATAGTACCGTCACTTCCAACTTTCAAACCACATCCGATTTCATCTGGGCGATCCGGTTGACACGATTACACAAAGGAATGTCCAGCGACCTATTTGATATTGCGAGTTTTAGTAAAGGTGCTACATACGGTAAAGATGACAAGATTGATGTGGGGGAGGAGCTGGAATCAGAAGGAATGGAGAACCTGAAACTTTTTGAAGTCCCCAATGAGGAATCCGATGAAGCGGATACATTTGTCATGCCTGAAGATTTCGATGCGAGTGAAGTATGAAAAAGCTTGGGTACCATTATTTAACGGATAATATGGCTTTGGTCAAGTTTTGTCGTAGATCTAGGTCTAACCATTGAAAACCGTATTAATTATCTTAACATAGAAAGTTTAGTCCTGGTTAAGTACAAAAGACTTGCATAAACGTCGATTCATCGTGAAGATGAATGCAGTTTTCCATTAAAACACCATATCGCAAATAGAAGAATTGAATGTCATCCATAATCAGTTGCTTTTCAGAGAAGACCTAAAAATCACACCAATCAAGACAAGCTTTCAGCTTTCAACTCCGCCTCCTCGGCCATCAACTCCATATCATCCTCAGTAATCTCCGACATGGTAGGATCATTCCAGAACATCTCAAACTCCGGCAAAACAAACGACTCCAGCCCATCCAACGACTTATCAAGCACCGCTTCTTCCCTAGAAGGATATATAGCCCAAATAGTTTCTCGAAGTCTCTTATGCCTTTCGCGATCCTCTTCCATGCGTTCTTCGATAACCTGTCTAGGAGGTCGTTTGAACGCGGCGGGCTGCGATGCTGATTGTCGACGGGCGTCGTTGGTGGGCGTGCTGCTGATAGAACCGGGTTCGGCCGTGAAAACGGCTGTTGGGGAGTATGGTAAAGCGGATTCCGGAGCGGATGGGGACCTCTTAGCGCTGTCCGAGTACTCTGGGTCCTTCCCGATCATCGTGGTAGTGCTGGCACCGTTTGGGACTTGGTCGACCTCGTCGAGCTCCTCTGATTCCGTCTTACTGCTTTCGTCGTCGGAGTTGTGGTGCTGTCCGGCCTTTTCTCGTTCTTCGAGCGATTCCATCAGTTCGTCGTAGGTTTCCGGGCTCATGAGCTTCTGGTCTTTGATCTTTGCGAGAACTTTTCGGGTACTAGCGATGTTCTGCAGTCCGGATTGATCGGGCGGGCTGACGCAATTGACGATAGTTCGAAATTCGGCTTGAATCATAGGGATGTAATTGTTGATGTTTTTTGAGACGGACATTTCAAGGAGATGTTCGATGAAGTAGAGGAGGTTGACACGATTGTTCATGCTGGACTGTAATCATTGGCAAGGTGTTAGTCCGTACGTACGTATTGAACGATAACTCCAGGTTAAAGTGAGAATACCATCTGAAGCTGCTCCAATATACAGCTGTGTAAATCTTCATCCAAGTCCTTGTGCTTCAGAGCGAATGCTGCACAGCTCTTTGAAGCGTTCACTGAAGCGTTCAGCTTCTGCAGCATCTTGGTGAATTGCAATCGAATTTCGAAAGGATCTTCCATTGTGACGTTTCAATGGGTTAAGACGACTCTAAGATATTTTCTTAAAGTATACAATTTAGAGCGCTGACTGAGATTTAACGATTGAGGAGTGGTCAAGTTTGAGGCGGAATTGTTCGTGATTTCCGTAATACTTTGGCAGGCCGTCGCATGTTAAGAAACGGATCTTGACAAGTCGGAGAGAGCAGAACAATCCCTTGCTGGACCAGACTTTGGGGCTCGGACGGTAACTGAGCTGTATCGGGTGGTATCTCAACTTTGCGTAGAATGAGCGTGAGATGATGGTGGTAGGTGCATGGTGAAGAGGAGGAAGAATCGTTTATTGGTTACGCGACAGATCCAAATGCCCGAAATGTGCGACCGCCAAGACAAAAGCTTCACCAAGCTTCAACGCTTAGTCAGCGTGCCATTAATATTCAATAGTTTATTTTCTAGACCACGAGCTTGTTCTAACCTCTTATTTAAAACTCGGAATCTCGAATTTCAGTCTCCCGTCCCTTGATGGCATTTATTTCTTCCTCAGATAAAGCAATGCCCCAATATTTCTTGAGCGCTCTAGTGCGATCCTCCTCGGACTTCAACTGGAATTCTTCAACCTCCCGATAGAGCCTCTTCTTTATATTGCCGTTAAATAGGGTCAACTTCCCCACCGGTATATTTCCTTCTCTTGTAACAATAGCAGCAATAATATTCTTCATGAAAATCTCTTCCTTAGTAGAAGTCCAATTCGACCAAATCTCACAATCTTGCAACATAGCCTCTTCCTCCAGGAACATGTAAAGATCGACCCAAGGAGTATCATTGCTTTCCTTATATTGAACCAACCAATGAAGCTTCTTCCTTCTCGTATCAGGCACCGTCGCTTTGATCAGCCTGTGCTTTTCGGTGCCCACGCCGTCAACCGTATATCCTTCCACGAGCTCCAAAGGATGTACAGCTGACGGACCGCCAAATGCAACATCGGCCATGTATGTCTTCCCGTTTTCAAACTCGACGAGGTTGATGATATGAGAGATACCGTGGAAATTACGGGGTTTGACATCACCTATTTGTCTGCGGGAAACTCGAGCTGGTGCCTGCCAGGTGTTGTATCCGAGCGTGGCGAGCAAGTGGGAGAAGAGAGTGTTTAGTTCCATGCAGTAGCCGCCTCTCTTGCGTCTGATGACTTTGTCAAATATGGAGTCTAACTTGATGGTGATTTTGCGAGACTTCGTATAGTGGATATCTATATATATCAGCCACTTTCAGAAAGGTATAAGGTGATAGGGGACGTTGTATACTGACCGATGTTGCAGAACGGTGCAGATGCAAGGTGTCTCACTACCAGAATATCCAAGTTTTCCGAAGTTGGAGTGAGAACTTTGGCAATCTCATCTGGGGTGAATCGGAGGAATGCGAGATATTCTCGGGTTTGTTCTTCAGAAAAAACGGGTGGTGGATTTGGATCGGCCCCATTGGGTGGTGATATATTCGCCATGATGGGAATCTTGAATTCGATTTACTACAACGGAGGAAATAGCGATGTTTACAACCTTAAGTTTTGCAAGATAGTCTATGACGAGAATTTGGTTGCGATGCAAGAAGTATAAGACCGGGACTGCATGGGAGGTATATATAGCATGATTTTAGAATGAACCCATCACCTTGCGACACGCTCTAATTTCTCAGTATCATAAATGCCACACCAGCGACCAGCCGCATTGACGGATCTAGACCCTGCGTTGAGCCGCTGTCTGGAATGCTGCAGTTACACACCTATCTGTGATTAGGTAACCTTGATTGAGTAAACATCTTATCGATCTAGTAAGTAACCGCAGACAGGGGACGAGAGTCTTTCCATCCAATTAATCAACGAGCTGCTGCACGTCTTCTGTTAATGGGGCCTTTTTACCAGAGGCGGCTCGATCTTCCTCACTCAAACCGGACTTTATTGTAAACGGCTGTTTGAAAGTACAAGGTCTGGACACAACACTAGGTCTCGGTTGCTACGTAGGCCAGGTTCTCGACCGTTATATATAACGTTAGAGCTTATCCTACTGGAAAAAGACTGCTTACCAATTAAACCTCGAGCACGAATGCTGAGTTCATGTCTCCTGTAGTAAAAAAATTGCTCTTACCTAAGTAGGCGCTGGCAACGTACCTAGGTGAATTCCTGAAGTAGCTAGTAGCTACTTAGCTAAGTATAATTCGGATATTTCTGGTAACAGAGTACCTCATAACGACTTGAGCAAGTACACTATAGAAATTTGGATAGACATCGATAGGCATTTCGTTCAGTCTTTCGAGCTCAGTCCCATAACTACTTACCTAGGTAAGTACACTGGTTGTGCCTACGACCATGAGTTGACCAGCAGGTTCCAACACAACCCCACTGCATTAGCTGTTAGCTTTAGCAGCTTCATGATCTGAATCGATCCCGCCTTTTGACCGGACACCTTGGTCCGTTAATTACTCTTTGACGGAACCTGAACCGGATCTCAACCCCAGCTTCAATGCTAGACATCGAACCGGTTGGTCCTAGGTGTTCAGCCTCTCCAAGGAATTCAAACCCTTGTGCCACAACTAGACCGTTCGCGTTCGCTCTCAATTTCACAGTGCAAGTCAGCATTGCATAGACAAACCCGATGGGAACAGCACGGAATATAAACCTACCAAAACCGCAAGATTAGACTTTTTATTTCCTGTCGCATTCCTACCGCGCAATCCCCCACAGCGGCTCAAAATCGCCCCAAACTCTCGCTCGGTTCGGTTAAATCAGAAGCAAGATTTCCTGCAATCGGTGACGCCGAGAAGCTGGGGTAGCCGACTGACTTTAGCTCGCGATACATAAAGAACACACGGTAGAACCGGATGTAAGCTATCATGCTCATTTCATACATATAATTTGATGAAGCGTTAATTATATATTCCAGGCGATTACTTAAGTACGTTCGTTCTCTTACTTTGAACTTTTGCCTTCGACCTCTGGGAGCAATAAAGCTTGACGCCAGAACAAATATCCCAAGAATTACATTACTTAATTCCGCACCCAAAATGCCAACTCCAAACCGCTCGGTTCAGCCGATCCGTCCGTCGAATGACGACCGCGTTAAACATGCTTATGCAGACGTAAACGGCCATAGACTACGTAAGTAGCCTAACTGTCCCCAAATATCATAAATCAACTGATATTGAAACTAACTGACACAATGTGTAGACTATGTAATCGGAGAACCAAAATCAGGAAACCCCAGAGCAACAGTGCTTTGCGTGAGTACCACTAATCCATATCTTAACTATCTCTATCTACTAAACTGTTAAAATCAATAGATCCATGGATTTCCAGACATGTGGTGTAAGCTTCAAACTTCACGCCGATATGCATAAATCTCTCCAAGCTCTAATAACAACCATCACAGACACCTGGAGATACCAAATCCCGGTCCTCCTAGACATGAACCTACGAGTCATAGCTCCAGACTGCCTAGGCTACGGCGGCAGCGTAAGTCCTCACCATTCCAATCCCTCATAACTTTCGTCTAAACAAATATCTAAATTCAAACATATATAAAAGTCGGCCCCCAAATCCCCAGAATCAACCTACAGCCTCAAATCCAACGCCTCAGCCCTCTCAGCCCTCCTCTCCTCCCTGCAAATCCCCTCTGCAATCCTCCTCTCCCACGACTGGGGCTCCATGATCGCCTGGCGATTCTACAACTACCACCCTTCGCAAGTCAGCCACATCATCTCCCTCTGCGTTCCCTACGACCCACCCCATCCGGACGCACCGTACCTCGATATCCGCGCCGTTGTCAAAAGACTCCCAAACTTCACATATCAAATCGCCCTAGCCGATCCGCAAACTTTAGCCGATATGCAGGGGAAGCAGAATATTCGACGCTTCTTGAAAGCCATGTACCGGGGTATCGGGGACGGGAAAGGGCAGAATGGAAAGAAAGGGATAAACGTGGAGAAGGATATGATGAATAGCATGGGGGATATGGACCGCGGGTGGATTATAAGTGAAGAGGAGCTGGAGTGGTATGTAGACCAGTTCGATCGGACGGGGATGCACGGTCCGCTGGCGTATTATAAGACTCGTAGACAGAATTGGGAGGATGAGTTGGTGTGAGTGCTAAGAATCCCATTTTACTGAAAGATTAGAGCCTTCGTAAGTATTATAAGCTGGGCAACTAGAATGGCTAATGGATATTAATTTAGGCTTCACGATCCGATTATCAAAGTTCCTGTTTTATTTATCGGGGCGACGAGGGATGCAGCTTTACCGCCGTCGATGGCGGTAAGTCAGAAGAAGTGGATACCGAATCTTACGTCCAAGCAGGTGGAGGCTAGTCACTGGATGGTCTGGGAGAAGACGGATGGCGTTAACGATATCCTGAGGGAGTGGTTTGGGAATGTGGTTTTCGGGGCAAAGGCGAAATTGTAACTATATTTGTATTATTAGTCTTGCATAAATGCGGTTACTGCCATACCGCGTACGCTCGAAGCAAGTACCCAGGAGGTTAGTTCATCGATACAAGAAAACATGATGGGACCGAATTCGCCAGTAGTATTAAAAAAATGCAAGAAAAAAGTAACATCTACCGAATAAATTATAAAATCATCAAAGCTCTCGCACATCCATCTTGACACCTACACTGTCCAACCTCTTGATATACGTCTCCCCCAAACAAACCGGCGTCAAGATCCCACCACCGAGAACGCTCGCCAGACAGTTATCACCCGCGCCCCTGCCGTTCTCTAAATCTAGAATCGCAAACGCAGCCTCAACAATAGTAAGAGCTGTCAGAGCGTAAGCTTCTCCGTCTTCATACCAAAGCCTCCCAAGAACCTTCTTTCCTTTCTTCCCTTCCTCTTCAGAATCTACCACCCCGACGCCTCTCCACTCCAAGATACCGCGGGTTGTCTTGTCGAAATTCTGATCGGGCCCGAATCCAGGTTGGGTGACAACCTTGCGAGCGATCCATCTGAAGGGACTAAAGATAACACCAATAGAGAGAAATCCGATTGCGAGCCAGGTAACAATTCCTTCAAGGTAGTTCTTAACTCTGCGGTACTCTGTGAACGAAAAGTTGTCGCCCCACGACTGCTCGGGCTTGCATTGTTTAGTGAGACCCCAGGAGCGCATGACAATCGCACGATCCGGGGTGTGTTGGAGCCATGGGGTGAGAATACCGAGGGCAGGATGGGAGAAGACTGGGAGTTTGCTAGGTGCAGAGTAAGGGCGTTTTAGTGGGGACAAGGCGAGCGGTTGAGAGGATTTGGCGAGCTGGGAGAGGCCGAAAACTTCAACGACGCTCAGGAACGTTTCCATAGTTCCACCGGAGGCACCACCGCTGTATTACACTGCTGTTAAATCGTGGAACTAAATAGAATTTCCATATTTACGTATCTTACTTGAGATTGTGAAGTGAGAAGGTGACATCTTTGGTGCCAGTATTATACTTTTCGCGAATCAAACCAGCAACCTTGTAGGAAACGAGGTCTGCAGGCGCTGATTCGAAGGCACATTGAGGAACAATCTAGAGGAATATCAGTAAGATGTATTCAACTGAAAGATCAATGGGTTTAAGATACCACTTACCAGCGCACCAGTCTGCTTTGCTGTTTCGTGGTACTTTTCGACCATATCTAGAACCCAAGTATGTTCTCCGGTGCCTACTTTAATTAGCCATTGCTGATATGAATGTATCTTCTAGTGAGTACTTACAATCGACATAGTGGGTTCCGGCCTCGGCACATGCTTTGACAAGATTAGAGCCATAGCGGCAGAACTATAGGTTCAAGTTAATATATTATACGACAGGACGACATCGTTGGATGGTAACTTACAGGTCCAACAGTTGTGATAACGACCTTACAAGAGCTGGCAAGCTTGACAGAGGAAGCCTCGTCCAAGCCAGCAACGATTGCCTCTAAGATTCC
Source organism: Orbilia quercus (assembly GCA_036971405.1). Lineage (NCBI taxonomy): Eukaryota > Fungi > Ascomycota > Orbiliomycetes > Orbiliales > Orbiliaceae > Orbilia > Orbilia quercus. Next base: position 2,927,564 of record JAJTUE010000001.1, on the reverse strand, counting down.
GAGATGACAAATTAGTAATTTTCCAACATCATCAACATCATTGAATACACACAAGTAATCCCGTTCTTTGTATGGTGTTGCGACCATAAATTGCAACATGTACAAGGTACATGTGCCACGGCCGTGCACAGGCATGGCTGTGCCTCTGTCCCGCCCACAAGTGGACCCCAAAAGGTGACACAAGACCCATGAAGGTACCAAGCTAGGGATGAAGTTTTGGGATATAAAAGATGGTCAATGCTTACCTGGTGGGTTGAGATCTGGGAATTCCCAGTGCAGCTGCCTGAGCTTTTCATTAAGCTTTTCCTGCGAACGCCCAGCAATAGCCCACGTGAGACTCTTGGGACCGTATTTGCAGATGTATTTGGCAGCTATCCAGCCCGTGAAGCCCGTGGCCCCGAAAAGGACGAGGTCGAGACGGGCGTTTTTGGGCATTGCTACAACAATATACAGTAGGCGTAAATTGTCCAAGCAAATCGACGTAAGGTTTGAGAGGGACGGATCTGCAACTCTCTCTGGATGAGGAATATATTACAGACGTGGAAGATGGAAGATGCCTGGCGCGTCTACAGTCCGACGGATGAAATAGATTGGAGGCCGAGCTTGATGGTTCTGCTGGATGGTGGCGTTGTTATGAGAAGGGGGGGATGAGAGGCGGTATCCGGACCAGCAGCGCCGTGCTCTTCTATATAGTTCACGCAAGCCGGATATATTGCCACATTGATGCATTCTGGAAGGCAAAGGAAAGCGCCATTGCTTTTGAAATCAGATATCTCCACACCGCACCTGTACAAAAGGAGAAGAATGTCCGCGTCTTGACATATATCCTTTCACAAGATTATGCAGAAGGAGAAGGTTCAAACATGCTAGGAAGACGACGCGGCTGCGGCCAATTAAACCTCGGCTGAACCGAGCGCCTCGACGAATGCAACAGTTCTGATCACACAAGTTGCGTTGTGTCCTTCTCGATACGATTATTTATTTACTTTGCAAAATACCTGTTCAGTCTTGTAACTAGAACTGTATACCTGTTACTCGCAAGTATGGCTACAAGACCGAAGTGTATTATAAATATACGTTTAAACGATATCAAAATATCAATCTTGTAAAGATTTCGCGGATTATGCTAGGCACGAACAGACTGAGTTTCCATATCAAGGCATCTAAGCTGAGTCTTCAATTGAGTCTCGCCTCATCATGCGGTGTAGAAATAGTTGCCGATTAAATTATTTGCAGCCCGAGACCATCCGGCACACGAATTAGAGTTATAAATACAATCAATTTAGTTTGCGTTCTTGTATGTATTCGAAAATACGGAGGATTACCTCCACAACCCACCACCACCTACCATCAATCAACCATCATCCATCATCCACCTTACCCAGATACACAAATATGTATGACACCATACCTCAAACATGTCGCATCACCATTCCCGAATACGAGATTTGAATGTCCACTTTATCCGTACACGCAAACCCCAAGAATCACAACCATGGCCACCAACGTTGCCCAAGCTCGAGGATCAGGCTGCCAAATAACCCAATGGACGTTATATATCCAATCATTCTATCTTCGCTCAGATGTAAGGTCTTCTTCTACATATGCGCGCAGGTAGACCAAAATGTTTGTTTAGTATAACTCGGAAATCAAGATTCCTGGTAGAATAAAGCTAATAAATCATAAAGACAAAGTAAAACTAATAGAAATGTTACCAATCAAAGAGACCAGGGCGATATTACCAATTGCCCTGGTTACCCGCGCAATAGCGCTTGGGTATGCCGGCGCCCATATGGAAAATTCACAGAAAAGATATTTCTTCCATGTCGGTCATGTTTTACGGTACTGGACTTCTAGCAATATTCCTGCTCTGGATATTGATGGTGTGCAGAGACAAATGTAGGTCTGATGATGGGCTGCAGCTTCCGCATTGAACCCAGCAGCAATATTATTAGCGCTAGGGGTGACTAGGCGTCGCTGATATTCATCTGTATCCATATTGCATTCAACAATGACAAATAAGACCAAATCAAAACACCTTCGGCTTTCGTGGTTCCTTTGTATACAGGCAATGTGAGAATCGACAACGCTCACTTTCTTTAGATTTGGTGGCCTCCTCAATCTCTTATTTCTTTTTACATCCTGTTGGTTATTGACTTCGATATTTGGGTTTGCAATATATTTATTCTCTTATATGTATTTTAAATTCATCCTGTCCATATTCCGAATCGATGCTACACTACATGCATATATTCACTGACTTTAAGTTTCGCCTAACCCCGCGCCATATACTGGCAGCCCTTAGTAGAAAAGTCGAAAGCTTCTATTTTCTTAGTCTCCACACGCATATGCAATGATTCATGAGACTGGTGCCTTAAACCCTTCTAACATGCTCAAGAGATTTACATCGTGCTAGCAACATCATACAGATTGCCCAAATCCAGATAACAGTATGAACTGCAACGAACAAGCAAAGCAAGCCTCGTTTATCAGCAAAATAACTCTTTCGCTCATATTCCCCCAACCCGTGCAATTTATACATTCTATTCAGCCACCGTTCGGAGATGCATATATTCGTATACAATCTCATGTAAAGCCATCCAGAGGTCGACGAACCCAGTGCCATCGAAGAAAGAATACCTGTTCGAGGCTTAGGATATGGCTGTTCGAGAAGATGGTGGAAGATGAGGGCGATAAAGGAGAATGTCATCATTGTGATCGTCATGGCCAAGTAGGAGGGGACTTTGGGAGTCGCTCCGCGAATTCCCTTGATGCGTTTGGTTTCTTCGATGTGGTGGCATCGAGTGGTGAGGTAAGGGTGGCCTATGGTAGGGACGATTAAATTAGTATGGAGAAAATCAATACGTATAACAATTTGGTCTCGCAATGCATCCGACGCTCCCCTTTGCATAAGAGTTCGGTTTGGTAGGGTTTGTAAAATATTAAATATAAATGGAGAAATATATATAGGAAAACTCACCATCCAGACAGTCTTGAGAATTCGGACATGTTGTGCCAGTAACAGCAATATCCAAGGGAGGAAGTGCTGGCTGAATGTTCTCCGGGTTGAAGACTTGTTCGACCTGTTCGGAAGCCATTGAGGAGGTATTTTTCTCCAAATCCATGGTGTTTAAAGTTGGAGGATGTTGAAATAGAGAGCTCGTTCAACTCGAGCCGACAAGCTATTCAGATATATTATGGACATATTTTTATAAAAAAATACAAGCCTTACCTTAGAGGATTGGCTATATTTATGAGAACATTGAAACCAATTGGAGTTACATACATGAGGTTACAATAAGTTGCGGGCAGCCGCTGGTTAGGATCATCGTTCGACGATCAAAGAGTGATTTTGCTTGGCTGGGTTGCAGTGGCTAATTATAAATATAACTGCACTGAACATAACGTGGTGTAACATTTTATTTAACATTGCACATACATGGTTAGCGCTCTCGCGGGTTGTTATCTGCGTAAGAATTTCTCCAAAGAATTCCTGGGAAGCACCGAGATAAATCACCATAATAATGTACGTAGAGTCTGTGTAGTCGCCTGCCCGGACGTAGCTAACTCGAGCTAGTAGTGGTGTTAGGTGTAACCTAGCCCTATGCGGCTACACCTTCGCGTTGAGACAAGGCTTGGCTTCAGGCCGATCCCAACACGTGAACCCCCAATCTGCGACTCACAAACGTCATCTCAAAATCAATCTTTCATGTCAACGGCATCCACCCCCTACCATGGCACTCGTCTCATACTCCGACTCCGGATCGGACTCCGAATCCCCAGCAGTAGCAGCACCATCTCTCCCACCCACAAAACCAAAATCATCTCTCGCATCCTTCCTACCACCGCCCAGCAAGAAGCGAAAACTCGTAGACGATACGAAATCCGAGACGTCCGGCCCGCGGAAGATTAAAGTCGAACTCCCAAAGATTGTACCCGATCTAGAAGATGATACGACCTCGTCTTCATCGCGTCCTAAGATCGGGAAATCCGGTGGAGGAGGGGGGGTACTCAGTTTCCTGCCCGCGCCGAAACGAAAAGGTGCTGAGGCGGCAAAGATCGCGCAGGAGGCAGAGAAGGAGGTCAAGGGCACGGGCGATACCGTTTTGAGCGGGAGTGCACCGAGAGTACTGGGAGGTGGGTTGAAGAAGGCAGAGTACGCTGGTACAGGGATGGATATGCAGCCCAAAGTCGAAGACGAGCCCAAGCCCGTAATACCTATACCAACCGACGACGCGGCAACAAAACCGCTGGTAGAAACAAAGCCGGTTGGTGCGGTAAAACCGCGAGCGATCCAACCTTTCTTTAGGAGTACTGCGAAGAAGACGGGAAAACCGAGTAAACCTGCAGTTAAACAAGAGGAAAAAAAGGTCTCTTTGTTCTCGTTAGGATCGGCGTTGGACGAAAAACCCCTTGCTACTACCACGACTACAGCGGGAGAATATAAACCCTTATTGATAGACGACACTCCGGCGACGGCTGTTGACGATATACCCGCAGAAGCATCATACCAGCAGGAGGATGATACGTTATCACACCAACCAGTTCAGGGTCCCCAAACTTTCCAAACAATTAGCGACGAGCTAGGAATGGACGAAGCTTCCATGCAAATGTTCATGGGACGACGCGGCCGAAACGCTGAAATCAAACTGATGGATTTCAACGTCGATGAGGAATACGAGAAGAACGAGGCGGCGCGCAGAGCAGGCGAGCTAGCTCCGGAGAAGAATGTTATCAGGAGTATTAAGCCTGGAAAGCACCAGCTTTCGAGTTTGCTCAATGGTATGTACATGCTACCCCAGTCAAGATTTCGATTTACTAATATTATGTATAGCCGCGCAAAGCCAGCGAACTGCTCTCGAGGAATCATTCGCCCAAGGCCGGCGGAACAAGAAGGAATCAGGATCGAAATACGGATGGTAGACTACCAGGTCTACAGTTTTGCAAAATTCCTTTTGCGAAGTTTGTTCAAATAAAAACGGTCTATATAAACAGATTTTTACAATCCACATTAAATAAACCCCCCTCTCCCTCATTTGCACGTTACTGCTTTTCATCACTTACTACCCAATCCACCAGCAACTCTCGTCGCCTCTTGGATACCTCTGGCGATCGTACTCCTCAGACGTCCGTCCTCCAAAACCAACAGACCACCGATGGTACACCCAGCCGGCGTACTAACCTTCTCCCTGATAATAGCCGGATGTTCGCCGTCCAGCACCATCCCTGCGGTTCCTCTCATCGTCTGCGCGGCCATCATTTGCGCCTCCACTCTCGGCAACCCCATCATCACCCCGCCATCAGCCATCGCCTCGAGAACTAACGCCATAAACGCGGGTCCGCTGCCACACAGCGCGGTTGAAGCATCCATGTGTTTCTCCGCGAGAATGATAGCCCGTCCGATCTGCGAGAATATCCAGAACACGAGGTCTTGTTCTTCCTGCGGGATGGTGGCGGTATCGCACGATATAACCGTCATGGAATCTCTAATTCTCGACGCGGTATTCGGCATCACCCGGATGACTCGAGTGGATGGGTCGACGTGAGAAGCTAATTGGGCGAGAGTGACACCTGCGCAGATGGAGATGAGGAGTTTGCCCTTGAGTGCATCGCGGACGTCGGGGACGGAGAGGATTTCGGATACGATTTGGGGTTTGCAGCCGAGGATTATAATGTCGGAGAGTTGGGCGCCACGGGAGTTGTCGCCTGCGATGATTGTGACTGGTGGGGGGGTGGCGGGGGAGAGGGTGGTTTGCGGGAAGACTTTAGCTAGACGGGAGGCGGATTCTTGACGTTTGACGCAGGCAATGAAGGATGACGGGAGACGGGTTGGTGTTGACGGTGTGGATGGGAAGGGCGATGGAGGAGCGGTTTTGGATTGTGTTTCGAGGGCGGCGAGGATACCAGAGAGGATTGCGACGCCCATATTTCCGCAGCCGAGGAAACCTAGAGTTAGGCCTGGGGCCTTTTTCTTTCCAAGGAAGTCCATTTTGGTGTTTTGTGGTGATGGTGATGAATTGAGGTTGGGGAGCTTGAAAGTATTCGGATGAATTGAATTGGGTCATAATTTTGGTCAACAGGCCGAAGTTCGGCTCAACGCTTGGCGTGCACATGCACAACATCCCACCAACGCGCCCAACATCACCAAACTTCATCTACCTTCGATACGAAAACTGAATACTTATTCAAATACTTACCCAGGCATCAGATATACAAAATGGCGCCCTCACCTCCGATAACCCTCATCGTGGCAACCACGCCGTCGCCAACAATGGCCATCGGCAAATCTCTCACAAACAACATGCCCTGGCCCCGTCTCCCCTCCGAAATGTCATATTTCGCCCGTGTAACCCGACGAGTACCACCCCCATCACCGACAAGCACAACCAAATACGCCAACGCGGTAATAATGGGTCGCAAAACATGGGAATCGTTACCGCTTAAATACCGTCCGTTGATAGGGCGCATCAATGTCGTTGTATCACGGGGTGCGAAACCGAATCATGCTGGTGCGGGAAGGGGTGTCGGTGGCGGGGAGTTTTGGGTGAATGATCTTGAGGAAGGAGTGAAGCTTTTGAAGCAGAAGTTTGCTGTGCCTACATCGTCATCGTCATCGTCGACGGCAACAGAAGGAACGACAAGTGGGGAAGCGAAATTAGAAACGACGCTGGCGCTCCATCAGATATTTATAATTGGTGGATCGCAGATATATAAACTCGCCATGGAGTTATCGAAGGATAGCGTGGCGTATCCGACGCGGTTATTGAGGACGACTATTCTCTCGCCTGACTATGCGAGTGAAGAAGGCGTTGATGTGTTTTTTCCACCTGTGGACGAGAAGGAGTGGGTGAAGGGGGATTTGGAGCGGTTGGTGGAAGTTACTGGTGAAGAAAGGGGGGTTTTGGAGGGGTTTAAAAAAGAGGAGGGGGTTGAGTTTGAGTTTGGAGTTTGGGAGCGGGATACCGTGTGAACGGCCTCTGCGTAGTGATAACGAGAGGTCAGATACGTGACGACAGCACGTTTGTCGGCAGCAATAGCGACAATTCAAGTTTCGATGGACATGTTCTTAATAAGGTTGTCGATACAGAAAAGCGGTCAAGGGATGAAGCGATCATAGTGGGGCAAGGACTCTGAAGACACTGGATGTCAGGGCTCGAAATCTCACAGATCACAATAATGTATATTAGCATAGCGAATAATGGAGCATTAGCATTTTATTTCATTTCTGTATCATAATATCCAACGTCATAATAACACCGCCCGCTGCTAAAACAGAATGCAGATATGCCATGCACGCAATAAAGAAAAACAATGATAAAAGCAGACCAGGCATCTTAAATACATCGAATAAGGCTCGACATTCCACATAAAAAAACAGACAGCACAGCTAGAAAGTAGAGACTCAACGCGTCGGACGATTTTCTGCGCCCTTCCCTTTAGTCGGACTCGGACGTTGAGGTGAAGACGAAGAAGCAGCCCCACCAGCCTTTTTATGTCTCGGCAACAACATAATCATAGCTCGCTTTTCCTCCAAAGATAAGGGTGGAGGCGAGCCGGCAGCCGAATACATATCAGAGGACTCGGGATCCGGGAGAGCGAAAGAGTTGCGACGGCCCCTATGTCTGTGACGGGTGGTATCCGAAATACGAGCCTGCTCCATCATCTCCGCCAGCATCCGCTCCTCTCGCTTCTTTCTCAAAATGTTGTTTCGTGTGGGTCTCATGCTGTCGTTGTAGATGTTTCCGATGGCGACGATGTCTAGTTGTCCGAGGGGGTCGCCGCGTGCTAGACGTCTTTCGAGATCGGTTTGGTCGGCGGTGTAGTATTCGGATTCAAAGTATTCTTCCGGTGTGAGTTTGATGTAGGTGATGCAGTCGAGCCGGAGGATAATGTTTGACGCCTAGTCAAAGATCTTTCCGCAGGAGCAGCAAACGTAGAAAAGTCGCTATAAAAAACGGGTCGCTTAGTACTATTATCGGATAGGGAGGGTGTTGATGGAGCTTACCATCTTCGTGTCCTCTTTACGTTGTTGGGACTGGAAGAAGACTGCTTCGGATTCGCCGCACGCCGGACAGGTACGATTCGATCGTGGGAGCTATAGCAATCAGCATCATCTTTCCTCTGCCACACATGTATCTGGGCTTTAAGCCAAAAAGATGCCGCAGAGTAGACATACTGTAGGATCGCTTCCGACATCCGTAGTCACGCCTGCTGTTTCCTCGGCAGCAGAGCTGAGAACGTTGCGGAACACGCACTGTGAGGCGGCTTCCTCGACGAAATTACAGTTTCGGCAGCCAAACAAGAGACGGTTATTCGCGCGGTCTTCACGAGGATACAACATGTTCGAACTGCAGTGTAAGACGGATATGTTAGTTAAAAGTGAACGCGTAGATGCTTCAAGAGATAGTGGCGAGCTTACCATTCCCTACAAAATCTGAACGTGATCTTCTCGGAGGCCTCTCGCTCTCGAGGGTTCTGAAGCGCAGCACCGTCTTCTTCTTCCATCTTGAGAGATAATCGCAGTACGAGACTCGGTGGATGTGAGAAAGGTTGGTTGTCGGGTGGAATTACTCGGCGAAACAGTCAACGGTGAGGTGGTCGATGATAGTTCAAGGAAGAAACAAAGAAAGAAAGAGGAAAGAAAGAAAGCGGAAAAGGTGGCCGCCGCGAAAAAGGTTAATCAAGATCGACAGCACGTTCGCTTATCAAACCCGATCATCAGAAATTTCGACGACACTCAACACAATTTTGAAAATTGAAAATTAAATAAAAACATTACATTCAATCTCGAACCCGATCCAGCCATCTCGACCAATTGACCGACACCCATGGCGGCGGCACCGATACTCCGACGTACTCTCGCGCGAGCGACAGCCTCCGCGTCCACACGCCCGCTCATTCACATCCACAGAACTTGCCAGCGACGGTGGGATTCGACTGCTGCTGCAGCTGGTGCCGCCAACCCGAAGCTCGTACAGATCGTTGATCAGATTTCCACCCTGACTCTGCTCGAAACCGCTGATCTCGTCGGATTATTAAAAGTACTTCTTCTCTTTTCCTTATTCTAGGACTGGATAACTGACATGATCAATGACAGCAACGCCTCAACATCCCCGACAGTCTCCTCGCCGCGCCAGCAGCTCCGGCCAGTGCTGCTCCTGCTGCTGCAGCACCGGTGGAAGAAGAAGCCGCCGCCGCAGAAGAAAAGACGTTGTTCAACGTCAAACTCGCTTCGTTCGATGCCACCGCCAAAGCGAAGGTTATCAAGGAAGTCAAGGCCTTGCTCGGATTATCGTTGGTTGATTCAAAGAAGTTTGTCGAGTCGGCGCCAAAGATGCTGAAGGAGGGCTTGACAAAGGATGAAGCTGATAAGATGAAGAAGACGCTGGAGGGACTGGGAGCCAAGATTGATATCGAGTAAAGAAATCCCAAGTCGCGAACCGGGTTTGCTGGTAATGGATATCGCGGGTACTTAAGATGAGAACTGGGGTCGATTGGACGAGATTTTGCTGGATACGATCTCATATCACGTCCTGCTGCTGAACCCACGTTACGACGCTAGAGTATATATCACATGTAAATACGACTTTGACGTGAAGATTCCTTCCCCTTGTTTTTTCGCTGTATAATAGTACAATATAAAGGAAATATCACACGACGCTGTAATCTTCCAAATCGCACTTTGGTAAATTCAACCATCATCAAAATATAATATAGTCTAGTATACACGCAGCGATATGCCTTCGATGCCGGGTATCGGAGCAGACGGGAACACACCGGACTCCGAAAAGATAAAAAGAAACAAAATAAAGACAGCATCAAGAAAAATTAAAAATAAAAGGTGTAAAGAACGTTAGGGCGTTGCAGAAAGAGATATACAGGTCCCAAATCTGTCCAAGACCGTCGACGCCAGAACCATCCAGTAAAACGCCATTCAAAAATGCACGATCATCCTTCGCAGAATCCATAATACAAATAAATATCCGCATCCACAAAAAAAAAAAAAGCAGCTAAACAGTTTACGCCTCCAAGGTTGGTGTCTCCCTCGCCTTCCTCTCCTTTCTTCGCTTCCTCTCCAGCTTTCTATTCTCCTTCCTCAAGTTCTTCTTGAACACCTCTTTCAAAATATTCTCGACCCTCCATTCCTCGATACTTCGCAAATCCCGCTTATGTTGGGCCAAGTTGACCGAACGCTCCACGTCTTCTGGGCTCATAACTCGAATTTCAGGATCATCGGACTTCAGAATAGTTTTCGGCCAGACCAATCCGTAAATCTTGGAATGTCGCTCGCAGCGTGGGCAGCAACGCGGAATGTGGTTCAAGAAGCGGAAGTCATCCTCGTTTTTATAGATAAACGGGACGTTGCAGTTCGGATTCTGGCAGACGCATCGCATCTCCATCTTTAAATCGATGAACGTGTTTTCTTCGAGATGGTCGCCAGGCCAGCGAATTCCGTCGGGAACTTGTGGTAGGGTAGCTGGATCTGGGTTGATAGGTTTCGGAGGGATCTTGGCGACGGGGAACCATTTGTATTTTGCATTGAGAATTTCCATATCCGTGTCAGAGTAGACGGTTAGATCGCTCTCGTAGCCGTCATCGTTGGGTTGCGGGGTCACTGCGGAAGAGTCGTCGATCGGAGAGAGGGACGATTCGGGGGTGCTGATTTGAGGAGCCGGGGAAAGGAGGGTAATGCTGGTTTGTTCGACCTTTGCTATCCCGAGCGACGGGACGACCAGCGATATGTCAGTGACGGCGGCTGGTGCATCAACTGCTTCGGTTTCTTCCGTTGGTGTTAAGAGTGGGGTCGATTCTGTTGTAATTGTTGCTATGAAACTCGGAGCAGGAGGCGAATAGGCCTTGACCGAGGTATCGTCACCAGTGCTCAGAGCGGGGGTAGGCAGTGACTTTCTAGCCCTCTTCTTTGCACGACCTGCATAATCGTCTTCATCCTTGACTTCTTCGTACCCTCTCTTGCTCGGGGTTATGTTGGTCATGTAGCCGACGCTCTTCGCCCATCCACCCTTCATCTCCTTTTCACAGCTCTGGCATAAACACTCCACATTCTTCGGCCCAAAGTAGTCGTCCGAGTAGTATACCGTGATCTCCTCACCGGGCTCGATCTTCCTCAGAGCGGCAAAGGTGACTGTGCTCCTGCTGGCACTAACGAAGCGACAGTTCGGCTGGCAATCATGGTTCACAAATCGGGCGGGGCCGAGGAATATCTGGGCACCGGCCTTTCGTGAGGAATGAATAATAGAGAAGTCTCGGTTCGAGGCCTCGTTGAATTCGGCTTCCTCTTCTTTGGTCATGGTGACCATGACGCCGGAGAGGTTTTTGATGGAATCGCCTTTTTGGATTTGCGAACGAGCGAGAACGCTGGCTTCGAGGGTCTTCAGGGTGTACCGGTTTGTGGTGGTGACTTCGTAGGCGGTATCTGGGTGGTATATTTCGACGTACCGCTTGATGTGCCTGCTCGTGTAACAATTGAAGTTAGCCCAAGGATCCTCTCCACTGCAGGGTGTATTTTTGGATCGTACTTGACAAAGTCTGCTTTTTCTTCGGGTTTTAGCTTTTGGCAAAATCTCTTGATTCCATCAATTCTGTGTAAATTTATTAGTCAAGTCCTCCCCCAATGGTTGTGTAGAAATGTAGACCCGTACTCTAGAAGGCGGTCCGTCGCCGCTTGAACATTCCTTCCGACACAAACATTGGTTCGGACGATATTGCCAACTTGTTTTTCTTTAATCGTTCGATTCGATTGGTATCTCGGATGGACTTTTCGAATGTTTGTCCAGTAGAAAAGCTGAGGAGAAGTGATTGTTAGCAATTGCGCGAGATTGGATGGTTTGTTTTGAATCGCGAGACAGCCGAGTCGAAGAGGAAGGAAATACCTTGTCAACGAGAACATCTGTCAGGATATCGTCAAAACTGGAGAGGAGACTGAGGGAGAGCGCGTAAGGTTTCTTCGGTTTCGGCGGCATCGTGGGAGTTGTGTGGATTGAGGTTGATGATAGAAGGAAGGAAGGTTTGGGATTGAATGATGGTGAGAAGTTGAAGCTGTGGAGCGTCGGTTTGTTGATGTCGAAGAGTGTTGTTGACGTTCAAAGCGACATGTCAACAGTCGAAAGTTTACGCTGCAGAAGAACCGACTGGACAAACTAAATTTACAAAAAAAATATACGACTGACGGCTGTTGAATATTTTCTCGAAGAAAAGACGTTTCGATAAATCCCTGCGATTTTCTAAATATATCGATCGAGTTTTCGAGTCGTGTTCCACAAGAATTTGAACGTTGATGTTGCTGGTTGAAAGAACAATAAGCAAAAGGAAAACGAGGAGAACGAATCAAAGACCGCTGGACCCGCAATACTTCCAAACTACGCCGCAAATAAACTATTTTTTAAAAGACGCGAAAGATAAATATATCTTATCCGAGGTTAAACTACGACAGAAATGTTACCAGAGTACATCAGACAACATCTGCGCCGAGGCTGTTGTTCTGACGGTGGAGGAAAAGGAGAGAGTTAAGTCGCAGCAAATTAATCGAGGGGAGGTTTAAGGCCGTTCCTGGCACTGAATTAGTCCCAGGCGGCCAGACAGGTAAGTTTCATGGGCATGCGCTATCGAATTGTGCCCGCTATTGCCATTCGACCTGCCTCATGATCGATATATGCAATAGTTATGCAGCTAGGGCAGCGCAAAAAGTGGAGGTTCAAAGCATGCACAGACAGACACATGGGCCTGCTCTTCGAGTGAGCCGGACACGCCTTCCGGAGGCTGGACGATGCCAAGAGCGTATATGTCTTCGACGGAGAAAGTGAGCTGTCAGAAACAGATGACGGTCACGGTCGACGAGAGGATGGGCGAACGACAGCTGAATCCAAATATAACCTGCGAATCAGAGCCTCCACGCGCGCGGGTGTCGGTCTGCAGGAACGCATGCGGATCGATCGGAGAGGTACATCGAGTGTACATTGCCGGGTCGAAGTTGAGGAATTACATTGTTATCAGATTGTGGTATTATCCCAGGTGCCGGGACGTGAGAGATGTAGCGGAGGACGATGTTCCAACATGGTGTCTGCAGGTTGCAAACAGAATACCGTACTACAAGGGCGTTTCCTGCAAAGGAGCATCTGCAGTGCTAATTACTTTGATATCTTATTCTTAATATCTTTATCGGACCATTGGAACATATTCGAATGATCATGAGTGCTCTCTCGAACCGATGATAGAACTCCCGTCTACGCCTAGCTAGCTGCTTTACAGTTAGACAGATTTTACATGCATCCCCGGCGACAAGATAGGGGTAACTTGGATTCAAAGTGAACGGATAAATAAGTTAATCGCAGACTAACCCAATACCATATATCAGTCTAAATAGTATTCTATTTGGTTAAGATCGAATATATACTCAAAATAAAATAGTTATATTTTAATTGTCTGACTGAGAGCCTTCTATTCCCCCGCTCGAGAACAATCTCTAGATCTGCCGGCTGATCGAGGAGTTAAGAAGGCCAATTCGGGCCAGGCTGAACGCTGAAACGATCTTAACGACAGCGAATGCCGCTGATTGGCAAGAATCCCGTCGACCAAGGCTTGCTCGCATATATGGTGCATGCGGGGTTTGGCCAATGCTAGCAAGGACTTCCGAGCTTGCGGCGATATTGCTTTCCCAGCTGGGCTTGGACCGACCTGCTAGCTGGGCGGATTCTCGATGGACCATGCAGCCACAACAAGGCCAAAACATGCTGCTGGGCCGCGTACTGCCCAGTTCCGGAAGCCGTTCTTGCAGGCTTGGTCCCCGTCAACCAGTGAGAGACAGCGAAGACAGACTGCCTCCAAGCGATATTATATTTATTCATTCCATTCTTAAGTTGCGCAAAAGTCAAACGAGGTTGATATCAGACGCTCGTGCGGAGGACCTTGGTACCTGTTTCCAATATTAATTTCGAATATTTCTTGTATTTTTTTAATTTATTTTTATACGACGTACGCACAGTATTTGTTCATGGGTGTGTAACCTTGACATGATATGTAGCAGGCCATAGCTGCACAAGTTCCAAGCATATCTGTGATACTGGCCCCTGTTCCATCCGTTCGTCTTTTTCTTCGATAGCTCCAGGAAGCAAGATAGCAGTGGTGCTTTCTGGATAATTGATTAATTAATTAGCTGCGGCTGGGTCATGCTGACTAGGGTATAAACGATGGCTCTTATTACTGTCACGACACCATCTCCGCTCGACCCTCTTATAATTATATTATATCGGATATCGATCGAGCGCACTTCTTCTTCTTTTATACTTTGATATTCATCTCTTTCTACATATCAGCCACATATTCGGATTTCGGAAATATCTATCAAAGAAAGTAGGGAAAAAGGGACACTCACGAGATTACACCTCGAAGACCCATCGACACCAATATAAATTTTATATTTCCCATCTCACCCAGGCCTGAACTCAAACTGACGTGTAAGAAGGACTGGATCCGGTTAAGAAATCCCCACCTGTACGACTGCTCCTCTTTTCCTTTACCCGGCCGAAAGAGAAATAAATATTATTAAATAGCAAAGAAACGAGCTTGGCTTGTTGTTACTGGCAATCCGGCTGGAACCTAATTTTGGGGCTGCAGCTTGCTTGCTTACTCCTTTACGTTACCACCGCTTCACCTCTCCACCACCACCATCAACATAACTTCATCTCCATTCCGAAGTATGTCCGTCGTCTCCCACCGGACACTTCCTCGTTAGCACCGTCCAGCCGTTCGATTCAATCTAATCCCGCCATGCGATTGTGTCCCCTCATCTCCACCCTCAGCTTGAATTTCCATCCCGTATCGCTTCAGTCCATTTGCGCAACTGCCATATCATCCCGTGGAGCCGGTCTCCGACATCCTAGCTCTCCAACAGTCGACACGTTCGTTTCCTTCCGCCTTCGACAAAGCCTGCAATTGCTTCCAGCTGCTGTAATATACCTCCGTTGCTATCTCATCTTCGTCCGGCATTTTCGCGACTTTTCTTCCGTGTTCGCATCGCTATCGCTCTTGCTATCACGAACTAACGGCAGTCCAACATCACTCATCCAATTCTGTTCAAAAACTTCATTTCAAACCTCTTTTCTTTCGCCATCACCCGATAATCGCAGACTTTTCTTAGAATTATCGACTTGGCTTTCGCCTTCATAATCCCTTTCTTCTCGTCCAATTTCTTCAACTACACTCTATCGAAACATTTACCGTCAACATCATAGACAGGCGAAACATCAACAGAATCAGTTTCGCCGGTTTACAAAACTGCCACAGGAGGCACCCTTTACACAATGACCGGATTATCTTGGAGACTCCGACCAATTGGCAAAAGGGACGATATTAGCCTGAGGCGGCAAAGCGTGGACGTCGGCGCCCTGTTTAGGCAGCAGAGCAATTCCTCGGTTCCCAAGGAGCCTGAAGTTATTACACCAGCACGACTACCGTCGCCCAAAAGCGGTACCGAACAGGAGACCGTATCAAGAATCTCTACATCGACCCTCCGGCCTCGGGCCAGAAAATCCGAGGAAAGAAACAGAGCGAATAGATTCTCCATCCTGCGCTTTCGTAACGCATCCGACCCAGCACTGGGATCAAAAACCAGGGCCAACGAAGAAGTTCCACCCCTGCCCGACCCGCCGCGTACGCCTACCATCATAACGACCGCACCAACTTTCGACTTATCTACCGCACCCCCTGTCCCCCAGATACCTGGAGATGCGGCGGGGCGCAATTCCGCTACGTTACCGACATCACGGCCCAGCCTTTCCGCTACATTAACCGCCAACTCTGCAGCGACAAGTCGTGAGCAATCCGTATCACCTTCCCCTAGACCATCTTCAGCCCCTCGCAGACAATCTTCGAAAAAAAACATTGGAAGTATTGCGTCCGGACGAGCGAGCCGGGTTACCTTTGACGAGCCGGACCGTCCGTCTCCTAACAATGGTTCCACGCAAAGCTTCGCTCCACCCCCCTACGATGAGCATGGATTACCCGTACCACCGCCACGGCTATCGGAATCCTCAAGATCTGAAGCTAGCTCTGCAGATGTAGTTGTTACAACGACCACAACAACCCACACTGTATCGACAACATCGACATTCTTTAGGTTCTCGAGGCGAAAGAAGGATACACCACTATTTCCCCTACCACCAAAGGTTACACATTCGGAGGGCAGAATAAGCACTGATGCGATAAGTGGAGGTCCCTCGAGTTCTAGTGTCTCTACTCCATCGCGTACACCCACAGGTTTCTTCTCATCCGCTCCCAGCACCCCGAGACGGGTTCCAACATCAGATGGCACCCCACCAGTTCCCGCCACAAGCGCTCTCGCGGCTTCCGTTCTAGGTACCATGGGCGGCCCGTCAACGTTAGGCCGTGCTAATTCCACCGCCTCGAATCACTCGTTACGCTCCGTTACCTCAAGTCCATTGGCGCCCCAAACTCGATACAATAGGCAAAGGAGTTCGACGGCAGGATCAATGGACAGGTCACCGGCTGATAGCGCACGTACAAGTACGAGCCTCGCCGGGCGAAATAGTTTTTCGCGGCTTTTCTCCTCAAGGTCTAGGCAGAATAGTGAAGCCAACCTTCCTGGCATACCTCGGAATACATCTCCTGCGCCTTACTTATCACGCGCGTCGACCTCACACCCTGGCTCCATGGCGGTATCGAGAGAAAAATTGATAATACCAGAGAGACTGGAAGATGATACACCAGATCAATATCTAAGGAAACTAGAAGAAGCTGTGAACAAGAGCGTTGTGGCTAGTCTTCTTAGTAAGACCGACGATGCCTTCCATGTGCAGGTGTTGAAGCAGTATATGGCAACCTTTAGCTTCTACCAGGATCCTATGGATATGGCTTTGCGAAAGCTGTTGATGGAGGTCGAGTTACCTAAGGAGACACAGCAAATTGACAGAGTTCTACAGGCATTTGCAGATCGCTATCATGAATGCAATCCCATCATATACTCCTCTAGTGGTGCGTTTTTACGTTTTATTCTTTGTCGCTTATCATATGCTAACATTGACGGATAGAAAACGCATACTTTATCGCCTTCTCTCTTCTCATTCTCCATACCGATGTCTTCAACAAGAATAACAAATACAAGATGCAAAAGGCGGACTATGTCAAGAATACTAGCGGCGAAGGAATTACTTCAGATATTCTCGAATATTTCTACGACAACATCAGCTATACACCTTTCATCCACGTTGAAGACGATCTTGACATCAACGGGGAGAAGATCATTTCGCACATGCCAAGGCGAAACATCCTCACCAAAGCTAATACCGATCTAAAGAGAGCGAGAGAACCCGTTGATCCCTATACCTTGATCATTGACAACAAATTGGATATCCTTCGACCTACGTTGACGGAAATTTTAACGATCGATGATCCATATAGTTATCTTGGAACTACGCACACAATGAACATGAAGGAACTTCATGAAGCCTTCTTTAGGAGCTCTGTGTTGCAAATTGTATCTGCAAGATCACGACCGGATGCATTCTTGAATCCAATCACGGCGCAAAACCCTCAAGATGCCAGCCCCGGGGTTGTCGAAATTAAAATCACCAAAGTTGGCCTCCTCTGGAGAAAAGACCCGAAAAAGAAGAAGGCCAGAAGCCCATGGCAGGAGTGGGGTGCACTACTTACCGGCTCACAGCTTTACTTCTTCAAGAACGTCGGCTGGGTCAAGAGTCTAATGCAACAGTACGAACAGCACGTTAAAGCTGGTAACCTAGGCGTGATACCCTGCGTTTTCACGCCTCCCTTAATGGAATTCAACCCCGACTCGATGCTCTCTACCGATGATACGGTGGCGCTCCTCGACCGAACTTACAAGAAGCACAAGAACGCATTCATGTTTGTACGACACGGTGGATTTCAGGAATACATCCTCGCGGACAACGAGACGGAAATGAACGACTGGCTTGCAAAATTGAACTACGCGGCAGCGTTTAGAACCGCCGGTGTCCGCATGAGAGGGGTCGTTGGAGGGCATTACGACGGACAGCGAAGCCGAGGAATTCGTAGGATGGATTCTGGGACAGCGAAGTCTGTGCAAACCGCGTCTGGCGAGGTATCGATTGTTTCCGGAAAAATAGATCCTCAATTGGCTGCGCAAATTGCAGCGGCGCGCCGCCAGGTTATTGATCGCAAGATTCAAGATTCGGATACGAAACTCAAAGACCAGCTGGACCAATTGGCCATGTTGTTAAGAAATGCGCATCATCTAAAGCTGCTTACTCCGATTCAAACGAAGACTCGAGACGCTATGATTGTCGCCGCCGGAAGTCTTAATGCGAAAATCCGATGGATAAGAGTCGAAATCTGGCGGATACGATGTCATCGTGATATTCTCGAATTGGATCTGGACGAAGAGCGAAGATTCGCAAAGGATAAACTGAGAAGGCTGACTTTACTTCAAACACCACCCGAAACCCCAGTTCGCGGAAGCAAAACACCAAGTTTTGTAGATTCTCCGCATTCAGCTAAGAGCACACCTACCCAGGCCACCGTCAGCGCGTCGTTCAACAAACCACTCTTCGAGAACGAAATCGTCAAGCAATTGACCAGGACTACCACTGTCAGTAGGACGGCATCACAGTCCACGGCTAGGCCATCTACCTTGGGCTCGCACCAGAACTGGGAATTGGGACCTCTACCGTTCGAAATCAAGAGGAGTTCAACAGGGGCTGCGGCGGGAGATATGGCCACTGATCTGAATTTCAGCCAGCTCGGAGAACCGTATATGACTAGTACCGAGTCGCACGAGTACGTCAGCGTTACGACTAATAATCCTAGCGAAGAGGCTGTTGCTCCACGTCGGCCCAGTAACGGGTCTATAATCTCACAACAGGCGATCGCGCAAGCGATAAAACCGGGTGGCGACGCCGAATCTGAGTTTTTGGACAATATTGCCATCAAAGATGATAAAGGGAAGGATGTTGACGACAGCGGAAGTCAAAAGAAGGAGAAGGAGAAGGAGAAGGATAAAGACAAGGAGAAGGAGAAGGACAAAATCCGAAGATCTCTACACCGTACTATTAGAGAAGGAACGCAGGTTATCCAGCTCCCGCACCACCGAAGTAAGAAGAAGGAAGGAAATGCGCAGGGCGAGAAGGTTGATGGGGAAACCGAGGGCGAGAAGAAGGAGAATGAAGGATTGGCGAGAGGAGCCGGTAGTTTTACGGTCCACGGGAAGAAAGCCAGTGTTATTACCTTTGGCAGCGAGTGGCATACCATTCCGGCGGAAGATAGGCTGAAACGTCATCGAAGTGCGGCATCTACTTCCATGTCGGCGGCTCAGGTGGTGAGTATGATGGGTGGAGGAGGGTCAAGCGATCGGGTGGTTGATGCGTCGAGCTTAGGTCGAGTTATCGTGTCAGAAGCCAGCAGCACCAGGGAGATGTCTGATGACGATGATGATGCGAGATCTGGGAGCGCGAGTGCTAGGACTGCTCGTAGCCGATTGAGCAGGGCGTCTTCGAGTGCGATTAGCGGACGTTTGGCGATTACCAATCCTGATTTGGCGGAGGAAGACGAGAAGAGTAGTATAAACGATGGAGAGATCAGCATTATGACGGCATCGGGACTCACCGATGACGACGCGGGGTTTATCCCTGACGCGATGGCGAGTCCGGCGCTGTCTGATGTTACCGTTCGAGGATTTGGGGATACTACTATCAGTACTCGCGAGGTTGAAGCTGTGGTTGTTGAGATCGCAAAGGAGAATAATGAGAAGAAGCTGGAGGAGGTTGTGGTGCTTATTAATTCGCAGGAGAGCGGGATTCCCGTGACGGCTGAAGACGCAGCGATGGCGAAGCCGGAGCCCTCTATGAGCGTGGGTAACTCGCTGGATGAGGGTACAACCACGGGGATAGATGAGTAACAACAGGAGCTGGAGAAGTAAAAGAATTGGTATTTTTGGGGGGCTTTTTTCTCCTTTGTTTTTTTTTGGCATGATATGGCTGTTAGATTTGGGGTCGGCGTTTATTGGGTTTACTTTGTTCCGTCTCGCCTTGTCTTTCTTTGCTTTCGTTTAATCATTGGCTTTTGCGGATATTTTACTGTCTGCCTTTTGTCGCTTCTAGCCTTTAGCCCAAAAGTAGCGAGTTCCTTCTTTGTATAGTCTTTTTCCATTGCCAGTGATAATTATTTTCCTGAAAAGGTTATTTCTTAGGTTAGTCAGCAGAGGGGTATCGATATCGAATCAATGTCATCTCTTGGCTCACCACGTACCCCAGATTATATAGTAGTTTATGTGAATACACCTAGGCAGACAAGACTGCGAGGCGGAGTAGAGCTTTTAAATTCATAATTATAAACAACCATCGAATTATTTACCAGTCAAGCCAGATCCAATTCGAGGTCTCAGAGATTTAACAAGTAACATCAAAAAACTGCCAATCGCACCTTGTCTCGTAAACCAGACTCTTTCCCCAGCGAGGTCGCACCCTGTTGACAACACTTCATTGTGGCATTTTGACGTTGCATTTTGAGATATGGACTGTGTGTAACACGAAAGGCTCAAGGCTCTCAGTGCAGGACTCCGCCGTATTTACATGACACGTACCACCTACTTATGTTATGTTACAGCTATACAGTCCTATTTCTATATAGTAAACAATTCAACTAGCCATCTGTTCAGTCTGTACGTTTTTCACGAGCTCCAATGCCGCCTTTACAACCTCGCTATCATTCTCATACGTCAACCCCTCCACTGCATCCTCATAGCTCAGCCATTCAATCCTAACATTCTTCCTCACGAACCCGTCCCACCCCTCTCGCTTCTTCTTTTCGTAATCCTCTTCGTCGACTTGTGCTATGAACCACCAAATAATCTTTGCCCTCTCTTCCCCACGACGTCCAACACTTCTGAGTTGCGTGTAAAAGTTTTCCGTGCAATTTTCATACACACGAACCCTATCTATGGCGTCTTCATCGTCTTCGGGGAGAGTCAACCTAGTACCCATATTTAATGGTAAGATGCTGCATTTGTAGGTAGTTTCTTCGGTTGTCTCGCGGATTGCGGCATCTTTTCGACTTTCGTTCAGGTTACGGCGGCCCTTTGGGAGGAGAAGTTGTTCACCGGTTTTGGTAGTGGGTTTGTAGAGGCATATTTGACGGGAGGGCAGGTGGAAGAGCACACAGCCTGCTGATTCTGTGAGGTGCGTGGAAGGGTATTGAATTCGAACAGACATTCCTCTCAAGTCTTTTGATATATCAGGAATCAGTGGAAAATGTACTGGTTTCTTTATCGGTTTCTGGGATGAGATGTGCCTATGAATCATTGTATCATTATTGGTGTTCTAGCTATAGGTGGGGCTGGCTGTTGGATGAGGTTGCCGGATATCCTGGAAACCCGCATTTATATGCATAGAACCTTAGAGCTCAGCACATCCATCACCATATCACCAACTTCATGGTTCTCCAATATTCTCCTAGTAGAACTGTAAATTGATAGCAAGGATATTGATTTCTAGAACTGTCTCATTATTCCAGAAGTATAAATACTTGGACCTCCCCCAGTTTTCTCCATTTCTCTTCTTCTTCTCTTTAAGCAGCCTACACCAACTACTCTATCAACTACACTACCATCCATAACTCTATAATTTATTATATAAAAGGAGTCTAGATATCTACCTTTTCTTCAGGATATTTCACTGCCTAAAAGTATCCAGTTCATGAATATTCCCGCTGAGATTCCGTGGACGCAGATACTCACTTGCCAACAATATATACAATTTAACACAACGAAGGATTTTGTGCAAGTCATCCGGACGTACTGCAACGTGGAATATCATAAAATAATAATTCAACAAAAGATTCATCAAAATAAAATGAACATCGAACGCTCCTCTATTACGAATTCAAAACAGAAAGATGTCATAGTTGTACTTTTATAAACTGGTCCACTGCTCTAAGCGTGTCCAGTCAGACCACCCTAAGCCATGAAATACAAACTACATTCATTACCTTCATGATACTCACGCCTTTCGACATCATGATTACGAAGCATAAAGAAACTATAGCAAACTAATAATATTATATATTATATTATTCCTGGCCACCTTCCCGTCCGATGTCAAAACACAACACATGAACAATATGTCCTGCCATGCTATTATTTACCTTTACTCACATTATGACGACTGACCGATGGCATTGCGGAATAACTTTATCTACAGCTATCGCCGTATTTACCTCCATAGTGTCTACTATTCCATATAACACTAGTCCCCACTTACATTAAGAACCTAGGCAAAACTTAGTTCGAGGAAGATCTAGTTCAGGAGATGAGGAATTCAGCATTATAAATTAGACCAAATGACCAACGTCATTGCGATGCTGCATATGACCGACGACGATCATGTAGGAGAATAGTATCTCAAATTATATATATCACTTACACTCTTCAGCACTTCTATGGGTTCTGAATCTCTAAGCACCACTGCGGAGATTTGACTAGATACTATGGATAAAGGTCTTTAAGCACACCTCAACCAACTTCTCCAAGTTGATGAAGGTCCGAGGCATTCGCCAGTTAATGGAGGATGAAATCTATATTCTATCTCAGATTAATACCGCAGCATGCACGAGTAGGCCACCAAGACAGAGAAATTACCAAAGTTGCATGTTCGCGGTCGAAGCTAGCTGTTCTCTGACGTCTGATAGAGTCGCCACTTTCATACACGAAAGGATATATATACTCACTCAGCTATAAAGAGCTCACTTGATCATAAAACTTGACGCAGAGCTGCCGATCAATGTTATTACATAAATTAACAGCCTCTTCAACGATAGAAGATGCCGTTTTGTTCACGAGGCAATATCGAAGAGCCAGATGAAGAACCCACAGAGAAATACAACACAGCAGTTCCAAAGATAATAGCATATGGAGTAACAATCCACCTAGACTATACCTGTTACATGAAGCTTTAGTCAGTAGGTGGAAGATTTTTCTCTATAAAAACACCAGTCATGTCAGAAGCCGGATCTGTGATTACACCTCGTATCACGATATCAAAGCGCGAGAAGTAAACTTGGTTAGTTGGAAATACCGGGTACACAATATTTGCATGGAAAATTGTCTTTATCCCCAAAAAATGCTGATAAAAATCTTAGTTAGGCATGATTACCAAGGAAGTCTTGTTCCACTGGATTCAGGCCCATTCATTACTATCTGCTCTTGTCATTTGTCTTATTAACAGATGCCCTTAATGCCTAGGTGAGATGATTACGATATATAAGGGACTATATAGGCGAACCACATGACCTTCTCGAGCTTCTCGCATTCACTCAACCCCCCGCAAAAGCACTCAACGACTTCGCCTCCATCTTCAGATATGGCTGTCTTATTATACAAAATCACCATCGTCATTCACTCCTCTAACCATGCCTAAATAATACTCTGCTCCGCTATATCACCGAAATGACAGAAAATTTCATGGCAACCTTCTGAACTCTGGATGGATGGTGCTCGCTGCCATGTTCTGAAATTTAAGATGAATTATTAAGCATATATCAGACATCCAAATCGCATACTACCATGGTCCGTAGCATCGGAAATTTAATACAACTCGCCGTTACAAATGATCGAACATTTATTCACCGCGAAGATGTAATCTATATGCATGGAAGGGTTAACCCGTTTATTTACCCCGCGTTATATTATAGAACTTGTTTCGCAACTCCGGGCTTTTGATCCCTCGAAGGGACATAGTTACAATAATTGATACTAGATCCAGAAGAACATAATTCACGAGGCAGATTCTCGTGGATATAAAGTTGTGGGAGATATATCAATCCGGAAATAAATCAAATATATAAACCGCAAGATTGCAAGGTAATCCGGGACCCACAGATGCAAACCTTCGCAGGAAGTCCGAATATAATTGGGAAAACTCAGAATCCAAAGGGCGCGAAGCGTACCACGTCTGAAGAAATCCAAGCGTGAATATACCAATTAACCTATGTGCAAACACAAATTGTGCATTATTTGGTCTATATTCCACCGACCACGGCATGGGCAGACATCGGCCAATCCACACAGCAGGCGAGAATGAGAATTTAGATATATGTATACTGCGCCACACACTACGGCAGGAACGATGCAAAAGACAAAGCCAACTCGACCAACGGGGTTACTCCTTAGACATGTTACCACCTGCAAGCGCCGATGAGAATCGTGGATATGGGACGAGGTAGCACAAAACAAAAGAAAGACTAAATCATGCAGAATATATAATCATACTCTCACCGTATCTATATCAACAGAATGCGTCGAATGAGGAATGACTTTAACCGCAAACCACACATGAAGCTAATGTTGAACAAATATAAGCCCATTGGTTGTTTAAACTCTAGCACCTCAAGTTAGTCCTGTGGACATGAGTTTCGCATGATTTACTCTGGTATCGACAATTCAAGTGCATTTTAAACACCTGTGTACCACATTAATAAATATGCCAAAAAAAAAGAAGAAAAAAAAAGATCGAGAGCACGTATGAGATATGATTAGAAAATATCCGTGGAAAGAAATATGTCAGCACACGTATGGTGTTATGATTTCAATTTTCAATCTTTCTATTGGTATTTCCAATAGTTAAATCGTCCCAATACTCAATATATGTGATACTATAAAAACCAGCTACATATTGCATTCACTCGGTCTCCCGTACGATCAAAGTATCTGATCTTGAGTATAACGAGCTACAGAGGTTGAAAGAGAGATGATGGCAAAAATTTTAGAGCAAATGAAAGCACCTGATGCAGAAGTATCATCGAAAGAAATGCAGAGGATGAAGCTTTCTGGTATATTATGAGATACCGCAAATATCTAAGAAAATCATGGGTTCAGAATACCAGTCTCTCATTAAAGAAATATACCAAAAAAGATTTACCAGAATACCATGATCGAATAGTTCCTCCGATTAAGAAGATTATCTATAGCCTGGTACAAAAATTAAAAATCGCTGTATATCCAAACAAGCCAACAGGCAGTAAAGCAGGTATGACTATAACAAGTCTATGTACGATCACTGTTCAGCTGGCTAGAGAATATAACGTAAGGACCCTGGAAAAACACTGGTCAGAAATCAAAGCATGAGGATTTCGCCGAATACTGATAGCTACACCTGGCGCAATTGTAACCATCACAAAATGTTTGAAAGTAGACTAGGTCTTCTGAGATCAAGGCGATGCATATGGCTCATATCACGCAGACCTTACATCGAATATATCTGGAAGAAAGCACCATCTTAATACCCCTCGATTGTTTCCCCTTCATAGGGAGATATCATATATAATGAATTACGTCATGTCCATCTAAAAGTATACTCATACCCACAACCGATTCGTAACTACAAACGCCAAAATAAAGTCAGAACCGCGGATTATGACTATCTTCAGGCTTCGAACAGTACATCGAGTCTTTAAACGCTGGACCAAAATTTCCAAAATACATCAGAAAGACCATAGAAGCTCTGCAAGCCATATAATTGCTATGTATATTCAGACGCTGAGACAGTACAAGCTTAGAGAACTGTCCATTGGAGAATGGGACGTTTATTCGGCGAATATCACACTACATAGCAATAATCAGACTATATTGGTCTTCTCAAATCGTTGCATAAGGAGAGCAACAATGTCTTCTGTAGAGAAATGTTGACTGGTGCAGAGTGCATTGGATTCTGATGACCTCACGATATACAACGGGACTAGAATGATATTTCGATCAATTCGAGATCAGATGCTACCCAGCATGAGTACTAATCACGATGGTCCACTAGATGATATAAGATAGTATGATAGTACTAGAATGCAAATATCAACCTTGAGCTCACGGATTCGGGTTTTATTTCTCATGGGTATTCGAACGGAGCAATATATCCAGGAACCATCTATAAAATGACAATGAGAAGCGGCTAAGATGCACAAAGAGAGATAATGTTCACAGGGTTGGAAACAGAGTATGACGACGGCCCGAAATCCTGCAGCTTGGAGTAAGAGTGCCTCTTAACTACGGACAAGTTATGAAAGTGAGTTGGAACTACGGAATGGAGAAGTGGGTACACGAGCAGGTTCAATGGATTGAACATATATCTACGGATGAATGCGCCGACCCCAGGAGTATCTTTTATTCAGCACTTCTCTACGACGGAGTTGATTTCAGAACCTAAAATGAAGTGCAATTCTTCGAAGCAAATGTGGCACTTCTGCTTGCGTAAACATCCCCTGTAACATCGCCTATCTTATGGCAGACAATTAATTATTTATAATAGATGCATGTATTTTATAATTTCAGAGAATAAAACCACCAGAGACTATGTATTTATAACATTTATATGTAGATTATTATGCCTCATGCGATAGAATAACAGGTAAAGTAAAAGAACCCGAAAAAGGCTATGCTACAGAGAGAAAATAAACAGATGAAAAAAGTTTCCCAAAGCAATAAAAGTTAGCAATTCGCTCGAAAACGCCATTCGCAGTACTAAGTGGTATACAAAAACTTCCTTATCCATCCCTTCCCAAATAAAAACAGAAAGAGAAAACAACACCCCTCATTAAACCCTCATAACCCAGCGAACAGCAAAGCACGCCCCTAAAGAACGACAGATGGATTCTGGCGTGCAGCCTCCAACCCCTCTAATCGTCCCCTGATGCTTCAAATTTCGCTCTCCTTAAAAACTCCCACCGGAACTTAATTGTCCCCGATCAAAAACTTCCCAAAACTCTTAACCATACTCTCAATCTCCTCCCCAGTCGGCCGAATGCTCTCCTTCGGCAACAAGAACCCATAGCTCCCCTGATCCCTCAACTTGATCTGATACGAATACGGCACCCCGATCTCGCGATAAAAGTAATCCAAAGCGGAACCGCCGCCGCCGGTCTCGGTAAGTTGGAAATCGCCATTATTTCCCTTCTTGTTCTTTGGTTTCTTTTGTTGTTTTTCTGTCTTTTCGGATTGCTTGAGGTGACCGCCGCCCTGGCAGGCGGATGAGACTTCGTAGTGTTCGCCGTGGCGGATACGGATGGCTTTGGCGAGACCTTCGGCTAGTTCCTCGAGGTTTTCGAGGTCCGGTGGTGCTTGCTCGCAGGTGTAGGAGTATGGGTATAGGACTACTACGGGGTTAGAATTATATTTTAGGGAAGTGGTTAGAGATGGAACATACTCTGCTGAGAATACGAATGTAGATCCAAAAATCCGACAACGTGAGTGTTGGTCTCCGTGGTCAGATTCTTAGCCCAAGCAGCAAAATTCTTCGCCTCGAATGCTTCAAATTCCTTTTCTCCAGGGTAGTCTATCACATCATTAGCATATCGATCTTAGAGAAGTTAATAATATGGAGATACGTACTCTCACTGCACGGATTATTCTGACTCTGCCCGCCCCATTTGAACGAATAACTCCTATCCAATTCGATACCCTTACAGAATCCCAAACTCGTAGGCTGCCTGTTCTTTCTCCACAACCGATCTTGCGTCCATGTGTAGACGTACCCATCAACATTCAACGTCGGGATAAAATACCAATCAAAGCTCTCAACCAAATTGGTGATCTCCCTGTCCCCGGATTCGGTTTCGGTGTCCTTTCCGAGTACCTTGGGTCTATACCCGGTAACAAAGGCGTGTGCGAGATAACAGACGGTGGAAACAGTAATCCATTCTCTGGCGTGAGATGCACCGGTAACAATAATCGCCTTTCGTTTACCGCCAGGTGGAGTTTCACCCGCGGGTGCCTTTGAGATCTTGAGACCGTTGATATCCCGTCCTTCGAACGTCTTGCCGATGGTGAAATGCTCTACATGACCGGGGAATAGTGAGCGTAGAAGTTTCATCCATGGATTGATAACGGTTATCGGTTGGTAATTCGAGAAGAAATGCTCGGATTGTGCGGGTCGGTATGTCGACGATGATGACAGAGAGTGCGGAGATAGCGGGTTAGATGGACCATCGGATGTGCCCGGGAACGTTTCGCGGACGGTGGAAGCCAGGTCGTGCATCAGTCGGGCGTGTTTATCCTGTAGTGACTCCGGGAGCAGACCAAGCAGCGATTGTACCTAAGGACACAAAAAGATTAACAAAAGACCTTGACAAAAAGTTGGTATCTGGCATGAGATGAGTACGTACGACACCCTGATCGACCCTGATATCGGCGTGATCCTTCGTGGCGCTCCAAACATCCAAGAAGAGAATCTCCGCAGCCTCGGCCAACGCGGCCGCCTCATCGGTGGTGGATATATTAAACCTCAAAACGACATCGTTCTGGTACTTCGAATACGGCGAGACCTTCTTGGTCGACGAGTCGGTCAACGGTTTCTGCTTGGACGAGTAGTGCGGATGACTGGACAGTCCGTGATGTTTCTCCCCGCTGCCGAATATCTTCACGACGATTTTATTCCTGATTTTGGACCAGGGATTGCGACCAGCTCGAGCGGGTGGGGTGAAGATGTCGGAGATGTCGACGTTCGAGTCGGAGCGGTTTTCGTCATCGTGGATGGGCAGACGGATGGCGGATTCGGAGTTTGTGGGGATGGTGGAGGAGAGGGTGGTCGAGCAGAGCTGGACGGCAAAGACGCAGTATATGGCGATGGAGCGCATCTTGATGCCACAGTGTCGCTTATCGAATCCTCCCGCTAAAACAGACGAAGTATTTTTTAATTTTTAATTTTTTAATTTTTTTAATTTTTGCGATCGGGAAAACGAGAAATACGAGGTAAAGGTTGGTAATGAACGATTGGATTGTCCCTTCGAGAGGGTGAATGACCGTTCGATAACCAGTGCTGGTCGGAGTCTTCCAGAAAGGGCAGCTGGATACAAAAGCGGTGATGAAGCTGAAGGTGGTTTCGGCGATGGTTGGAAAAGACCAGACCAGAACCAAACAGAAGACAAGAGAAAAGGGTGCGGTGGGAACAAATAAAAGGGAAGAAGAGACCACCAGCAGAAGAGAATAAAACGACTTACGACGGCGCCTATCCCCTTTCGATCGGTTCTGATGTATGTCCGCAGGCGGACTCGCAGGCTGATGTACTTTCTCCATCGAAGAGGCTGTGCTCTGCTAGTTAGCGCTCGAACAGGCAAAGTTAAACCCGGCCGAACATTGAACAGCGAAAAGTGAGCTTTCGACCTCGTCCGCAACACCATCACCACATTTACACACTCAGATGCCGTCTCGGTGACCTCGGGTTCACACACTCCGCCCGCCATGATCCAGCTCAAGGTACCTACCTATTATCTCATACACTATATTCAAATGCTAACATGATTCTAGACGATGCTCAATTGCATCGACAACTCGGTACCCCTCCACACCATACATCACATTATACACATCACCATCTAACGAATCCAAATTGAAAAGGGCGCCGCAATAGTAGAATGCATCAAAGTGCTCGGCCAGAAGCGTCACGGCCGAATAGGCGACCGCATCATCGTCGTCGTCCAGCGTCAGCGTTCGCTCGGTCTTGAGAACGCGGGTCACGGTTCAGCAGCCACTGCTCAAAAAGTGCGAAAGGGCGACATCAGACACGCCGTCATCGTCCGAACGAAGAAACAACTACAAAGGAAGGACGGGAGTGTGGTCAGATTTGACGATAACGCCTGCGTATTGATCAATAAGGCTGGTGAGCCGATCGGTACACGAATGAACGGTGCGTAAGCCTTACACGCATCATAAGCGTCTATATAATCACATATATCACCTCTATCTCTCTCCCAATCAAGCTATGTAAGAAAAGGGGAAAAAAGCCTACTAATCATAATTATATTATAGGCGTCGTGGGACGAGAACTTGGCGAAAAGAAATGGAGTAAAATCCTCAGTCTGGCTCCAATGCATGTATGATTTTTTAACCACAAAGTATACGAAAGCAACCCAACCCCCAGCCACCCTCAGTGTAATATATCCTCCTCCTCCTCCCCCTCTTTCTTTATCAAAAGAAAGAGAAGCTTGTATATACATCCAATAAACCCTTTTTTAAATTCAGCTTAGACCCAACCACACTGTGCCAAGAATTCTGCTCGTCTGCATATGGCGTCTGCAGACGAGCAGTTTCCGTCCCTATGACCCATATATTTTTCTGCAACTGTGGCATGTACTCTGGTGGAGAGTTCGTGATAACACTAGTGATACGCAACGGGACAAAAGTGAATTATATGGCTTTCTATATTGATTCTAACTCAATGGAAAATATACTTTTTTTTTTCCTTCGAGGTTCTGCTCCAATTGGTGTCAGTGCACCTTGTATCGTATCATATCGTATACACCCCAGGCCTGCTCGCTATCACTCTTTTTTTCCAATTCCAGGTAAAAGAAAAAGGAAATCGTAATAGCAACAGCGAGTAACAGTTCGCCAGTGGTAAGAGAAAGGAGAAGAAGAAAAAGAAAAGGGTTTCCACGTCCACAACATATAGAGAGAGAGAGGAGAAAGAACGCCTATAAGAAATAAAAGAGAATATTGAGCTAAGGAACGTGAGAGAGAGAAGGATCAACTCGCAAGATACACTTATTACACGGACTATATGTGCTCGCCTCTCAGAGTAAAAAAAAAGAAAAAGATGAAAAGGGAATCGGTAAAGAAACAGAAAACGGTAAAACTTGAGAAAAGTCGAGTGTTTTGGCTATTCCCGTATCCAGCTTGTAATCACAAAACCCTTCGAACGAACCGCGCTTGTCATAAGGACATTAATCACACTCTATTGAACTACCCTAACTGCTTTCTTTCCCACCCGCTCGCTTGCCTTGTTGGTCCCAGTATATACGCCATAGAGAAACCGAAAACCTCCCAAAACAAAAGCCCGTCCACCAGATCTGGTAAAACAGAATATATCCCGAAGCCGTCGACGTTTAGAAATCGGAGAAGAAATGCCCATACTGATCGGGACCATCCTTGCCGTACTCTTCCGTCTCCTCGGGGTACTTGTCGAACAAACTGGCGTCTCCTATACCACCGCGCACTGGGGGGACGTACGGAGGCTCGATTTGCTTGCTGAGCAATCTCTCCCAGTTGACCTCTGCGAACCACGCATGCTCCAAAACGGATCGGGACCCGTGATACAAGTTACCTATATAAATTAGCTTCCACCACCTCAGTTATAAATAATAATAATAATAATTCCAGAACTCACCCAATCGTTTCGTCAGATCCGGGGTGATTAGTTGTTGCAGCAGGTTCATGGCGTCCGGATGGATATAAGCTGGATATTTGACTCGTCCACGAAGAATGTTTTCATAGATCTTCATCGGACTTCCTCCATCCCAAAATGGGGTATAGCCGCAGAGCATTTCGAAAATCAGGATACCCAGCGACCACCTGCATTTCAAGTTCTATTAGTTCTATGTCTTCCCGGAATCCAGAATTTGAGAGCTTCGTACCAATCAACAGACTTGTTGTATCCTTTTGACGCGACGACTTCCGGTGCTAGATAATCTGGAGTACCGCACAACGTCCAAGTGATATCCGGCACCTCTTTCGCGAACCCGAAATCCGTGATCTTCAAGTGACCGTGACGATCCAGTAGTAAATTCTCGGGTTTCAAGTCACGGTATATAATATTTAGCGAGTGCAGATAATCCAGCGCTAACGCTACCTCTGCAGCGTAAAATTTCGCCACGGGATTTGGGAATCTCTGCACCACCATTAGCATAATTTATGTCATCATTTTCGTCTCAAATAATATCTCACCTGCGACTTTCTCAGCAAGCTAAAAAGCTCACCACCCTCAATAAAATCCATCACCATGTACAGATTTTTCGAGTCCTGGAATGTACCCCAGAGTGTGATGAGGAAAGGATGCTTGACCCGCTGAAGCATACGTCTTTCGTCGTTCGTATGCTCGACCTGCTTCATTTTGACCACCTGGGCCTTCTTGAGCACTTTGACGGCATAGAAACGAAGATTGTGTTTCGACTGTACGAGATGCACACGTCCGAAACTACCTGTGCCTAGGGTCCGCTGGAAGTTGAAGTCCTGTAGAGTATATTTGCCCTTCGTAGTTCGAACGGTGGTCTCTGCCTTCTGAGTCTGGCTTTCCGATCCTACTTTTTATTAGATTCTCAATATAAACATTTTTACATTCCCGTTGAGAACTTACTGCTATGGCCAGCCTGGTTCGAGAAAATGTCAGTCTTGTATATAAATGAAAATCCGTGTGGAAAGAAGGTAAAATTACATTTGGAGTAGCTTGCGACTCAATGGTAGCCGGGGTTGTCATAGGTTGATCCTTGGCCTCAGCCTGACCGCTGGCTAAAACTGGCGAAGTCGGTGTCTGAGAGGTAGCGGTTGTAGTGTGCGATAGCGTGCTGCCTGCTTGAGAATTGGCAGTCGTCGCCGTCGATGGAGCAGAGGCCAACGACTGACTGAGAGATCTCTCGGTAGAAGGTGTGACAGGGGAGTCTTCGACAATGGTATCCGGGTTCCCGCTTGTGTCTTTGAGACGGGTAGCCTCTTTGTCCTTCTTTTTCTTCGACTTAAATACGGATCCTAGAGTCGGCATAAAACTGTCCTTCTCGAGGCCGCTGGCGCCCTCGACGTGATTGCTGGTGTAGTTTACTGGCGGTTCCCAAGGAATGCTGGAGACGGTCGGATCGAGTTTTACTCCTGTGTAACGGGGGATTTTGCATTAGCTTTCCTTCCCTTCTCGTCGGCTCGCTCTTCACAGGTATCCCCGCCCCCTCTTCTCGCTTGTAGACTGGGTAGGCTGGTAGCCGAAATGTTTTTGCTGCAACTCGCCTTAAACCGAGCTTTCCAAAGGTATTACGAAATATGGCATGTAAACTCACGTTTGTTCGCCGTCGATTCGGAAGTTGGGCGATCCAAAACTATGGTATCAAGGGGGGATTCGGAGAGGATCTAGTGGGGTGCGTGTTCGGGAATACTGCTGTAGTGAACGGACTCCTGCAAGTTGAAAGCAAGTTATTAGCTAGCCATTTCGCATCGAATACACACACACAATCAAGACCCTGAACTACAACCGAATCGAGTCGAAAAAGATACATGACACGATCCGACATACCTCGCCTGCGACAGGACCAGTTTTCAGACAACAAGAGAGGACAATCAACGGGGGCAGGCAAAATGAATGAGGAAGGAGGAAAAGATGGATATGGCCGCGATTGGATGATGGATTTGCAAGATGGGGTTGGTGTTGCAGGCAGATATGGAACAAGGGTAATCCGCAGATATATCCGCAGACACCGACCACGAAAATCCAAGCAGACTATCAACTCCCAAAGAAACAGAGTCCACGGGGAAGCCATGCAGGTGGGAAGTTGAAAAACTCGCTCCAAATTACGCACGTGGTTTCCAGGCCACTCACCAGGATGAAATCGACGTTCACGGACCAGCAGCTCGACTGGAGTGGGAATTCGCACAGGGTGATCGTGAATGAGAGAATTAACTCGTGGACGACGGAATACTAGTCTGTCTACCCCGCATTTTGGCCCCAATTGTCAGTTTTTCTGGACCGGACGGTTTCATAAAAAAGAAGCTCGAGGGCTTCAGCCATGGCTTGGAAATGGAGCGGGGAAATAATTCGGGTGGAGGAGAATCAAGCAGGCAGGCTTTTCGATCGTGGTCTGGCTGGCTGGCAGTGTTCCCGGCATTCTGGAGGTTTCGTGCTCTCGCCAGTGCAAGTACCGTTTGTTGATAGCCGAGTCCCAGCAATAATAATAATAATACAAGCGGGTCTGTCTGCCAGTTGCCGGTCCAGTAACGAAAAATCCCCCAAATGACGTTCGAAACGACGGACAGGCGGGTGTACGGATATACGGACTTGTAGGGCAGAAATGTGAGTGCAAAAAGGATTCGTGGAATTTCGCCAAGTACCTTTTTCCTTTGAGAGACAGTGAATATGATACGGTGCCCTCCTATCCTCCACGGACGGAAGGTTCAACGATAGGGCGAGGATTGGATGTTGTCGAAAGAAAGGGAGTGATCCGTTCCTCTATGTGTGTAATCAATTGGACATCTTCGTTAGCAAGTCATCCTCTCCCCCCATGAACGATCAATCAATGCCTCTTTTCAGTTGGTGGTGGTGGTTGGACTGTTAAAAGGTCCAAGGGGAAACCGGGCTAGCTAAAAGGAAAGTTTTTCAAAAGAAAAAACAACCTTTAGAAAAAGAGAGAGAAAGAGAGCTTGCCTGGCTCTATATATCTATCAGATATGTGTATTAAAGGACTGAAAGATCTCTAGTTGAAAGCGACCATTTCCTGGAGCAAGCAAGCAAGTGCTAAGCTTATGATGCTAGAGAGAACAGCTTGGTTCTAGTCTGGACGAGTATGGGGCTTCCCAAAAGGTGAATCGTAGGGGTCCACTATTCTTTCTTCTTTTTTCTTTCGCAATATGGAAAAAACGAGAAGGGTGAAAAAGATCGGGTATATTGAGAAGGGGAAAACGGCAGAGCAAAGGAATACCTTTTAGGTACCCGGAACGAGGGCAAAGCGGTGTGGGGATTATAATAATAATAACGAAGGATATGCAAATGCGAGTGCAGTGCAGAGCGGTTGGTAAGGTATAAGGTAAGTAAGGTAGCTGGGGCGTCTATTATACCTTTCCTGACTATACTCGAAAACGAAACTGACAAGCAGACGTCGAACGGAGTTAAGTCCAAGGATATTGTTACCCTTAGCTTTAATCGGTTCGAGGGACAGCAATGCAGAATTCCCATCGATCTAGCTAGACTTTGTAGATAAAGCAGGCGGGGAATTCCAGTATTAAAGCATTCAACGGATACATGTAACGTTATGCAAATAGAATACAATTATAAGCAGAGACGGTATTACTACGAACCTCTTTGGTTTCCTCTACTCCTCTCCTTCGTCGAGCTATTCACATCGCTCCATTGACAGATGGGTTTGATCGAATTAAAGCCCAGCCGGTGGAGAAGGAGAAGAGAGCGGGGGTGGTTGTATTAAGATATGCAATAAGCCCAAAGTCTTTCCAGCCAGGTGGATAGAATCTCAGACATGTACATTACACCCGGCCATGGTACATGGTCCTTTTAAGGTTGGACGCCCAGAAACGGCACAAAAGAGGACGTATTCAGAGAGGAAAACGGGACATTTTTGCATCTCAGAATTGGACTGGTAGAGAGTAGAGTAGAAAAAAGGGCCCTGCGGACGAGGTCATGCACAGGCCGGCTCCGCTCTACCTCTATCGGCAAGGATTCGGATTGAGGTGCAGTAGCCGATGACGAAACCATGAAACCTGCTTATTTCCATGTCCCCAAAAGCGAAAAGCGGCGGGGGAAAACAAAACTGATACAAACGACTAAAAAGGTGACTGTACAGAATAAAATAAAATAATACTCTGGGCGAAGGAAACCGATTGGCAATACTTACTCCGATGGGGTCGTTCCTTTAGCCTGGCGGGCTGGGGTGGAGTGTTAAAACTGTGGCCGATTAGATTGGCTGGCAGGATCGATTGGGTTTCTCAACCACCGTCGTTCATGAGCTCTCGGGTCGTAATGCTTTTTGCTATTTTGACGCTTCAGCTGCCCGGCAGGAATCGGGATGTTTTTTATTCTTTTTCTTCTCTTCTCTTTCAGAAATTATTAACTCGAGGCTTGTTCACCGGGTTTGAATGTATTATTGTAAGCGAGGTTATCGATCGAGA
Source organism: Orbilia quercus (assembly GCA_036971405.1). Lineage (NCBI taxonomy): Eukaryota > Fungi > Ascomycota > Orbiliomycetes > Orbiliales > Orbiliaceae > Orbilia > Orbilia quercus. Next base: position 2,891,911 of record JAJTUE010000001.1, on the reverse strand, counting down.
GGGTCAAATGGAGTAAAGAAACTAGGGAAAGAGAGGAAAGAAAGAGGGAAAAGAGGGACGGGGAGGTTCGAAGTTTAAAGGCTGGTATTTAGGTACACAAGGCATTCGCGGTACTGCATGCACTGCATGCAAATCGCATCGCACACAATCAATGCAATTAATTACTACTATACTGCGTAAGTTAAGTAACAGAAAGTGGTAAAAAGTATCGATCTCTAATAAAGTATCTTTTTCTTCTTTTTTTTCTTGGGGGTCCCGGCGTCCCAGGAGAGGAACCATACATACGAAATGGGATGTAGCCTTGGAGGATCGCACATTTACTCGATCAGAGAGTATACATCGAACAGTGAACAGTGCTTTTTCTTCGAGGTCGGCCGTTTATGCTCGAATTCTTCCACCCGAGCTGAACTCGACATGACTCTCTTCGCAACCAGCCTCTGCCATATTGTCATATTGTACGGGCAATGTTCTCGATCGACAAGCCGCTAATCGACCGAGATGTCCTGTTTTCGGTAACTGGTCTCCGGCCGCGGGCTGGGTTCGGACAGAATGCTGCCAATTCAAATCTGAAATGTTAACAGACCTCCCTAACATATCCGAAAAGCAATT